>CM042474.1:35031666-36284166 GCA_023621385.1 Quercus gilva | reverse complement strand
ACTTTTATTTTCACGTAAAAATATACAAATTTCTATGTTGCTATTTAAGAGTACATTGACAATATTTTTTCATCAATGAGGAACAGCAGCCAACTTTCTTTGATTTGCCAAATTTAGTTCCAAAAGTTCCACGACAAATGCAAATTTTGTTCAGTTAAACAGTATATTATTTTACAATAAGTTGTTAAATGGTAACAATGTGGCAAAATAATATTAGAATTTGCGACAGCCTTATAACATAGCTGTGCCTTGGTTCTTATTGTTCTGCTAAACAAAAAAATATAAGAATCTAAACATTTTATAGAATTTCACCCCATAATAAATCCCTAATTTTTATGTGGGATCAGTACTGAATAATTTTATGGGTAAAGTCCCCAAAAAAAAAACCTAAATTTATATCGGGGGTGACAAATTTAATGCTGACTTTTTATTTTTGTCGTGTTAAACCCTAAATTTTATAAACGAAAAATCACAAACGAAAGTCCCTATTTAGTGGAAGGAAAATTCTGATTAGCAGTTATCACATCCAAAAAGTTCATGTCCTGCTGTGCGTGGTTGTCTTCTTCTCCAAATTAGAGAGAGAGTGGACATCAAAATAGTTTTGTTTTATTTTGAGAGAGAGAGAGACTTTTAAACACATGTAAGAAAGAGTGACAACGTCTTAGCAATAAAAAGAAGAAAGAAAGAAAGAGTGACAATTATATTTAATGAATTTTAATTAGTAGATATACATGGATAAAGTGTTTAGATTGTCACATGAATTATAAAGTTTGGTGGTGTTGATTCTAAAAAAAAAAAACCAAGTTTGGCGTTTAAAATGACAAACTTAAAAGTTTAAGGTTTAATTTGTCATTAAGGATAAGTTTTGGGGTTATTTTAGGAAGTCCACCTAATCTTTAATATATGTGTTTAGATCAAGTACTTAAGGCTTATGTTGGTGTGTGTTTGTTTCTTAAAAGACCCAAATTTTTTTTATTTTATAAACTTATATATTTTTCCTTTTAAACAACACTACATTTGAGCACCAACTATAGCTCCCAACGTATGAAGAAAGATATAAGCTTCAATCATTGGTCTAGTTAAAAGCTCTAACATTTGATCTATAGGTTGTTGAATAGTAAAACTAAAAATCGTGGCAAAGATCCCAAATTTCCATCCTCATATTTCTGCCAAATGATATAAAAACATGTTGTATATACAAAGATAGGTTATAATAATGTTGTTTGAGTTTAGAGAATATTATTTTATAAAGTGAAAATTCAGGTTCTAGAATTTTCTAAGTGAAAATTTTGAATTAAGCATTTTCGATCAATTGAAGATTTGGCTCGATCAATTGAAATGGTAAAGAAAAAATTCTAGAGTTTCTAGATGGCTCAATCGCTATTCAATTCCTGTTCAATTGATTGAAAGAACCTCTCAATTGATCGAAACTTGAAAACTATATTTTCTACAAAATTTTTCTGGTGACTGTTTGGAAAGGTTGAAGAAGTTTCAAGCCTTGTGAACAGTTTTATAAAACATTTTAACTATCTGTACGTGCCTTTTAATGAAATATAACCCTATAGATATAAATAGAGGCTTATGTTCACTTGAATTGCTATGGTTAGAGAGAAACACAAGAAATCCTGTGGTTATTCTCCATAATTGCTATTTATAGAACCCAACATCTTGGTTGCATCCTGAGAACAAATTTGTGATAACCCTTTAGCAACAATAGTGTAGGGGGCAAATATTGTCTAAGGAAAACGATATTGTGCCTCCAACTTATCTATTTTCTATTTGTCTTTTGTGTTAACATTGTTCTTCCATTATTACTTTGTATAATATCCTCAATAGAACCAACTTCCAATCTCATCTCATAAGTGGACTAGCCCAAAAATCTTTGAGCTTACAAATTGAAGACATATTATAAAATTACTAATTTTTGTATGCTTCAATCCTTATTTTGATTACGACAAGGACAAACTATAGTTACAAAATTGGTTATAGCCTTAAGATACAACCTTACTCAATATCTTTTTTATTTGAGGTAAAAATTGACAAATCTGGCCTACATTTTCTTCTTATATCCTTCATACTCGCATAATTTTTCAAAAATTAAAGATCAATAGTTATGTCATCAACAAATTGTTTAAATTGCAAATTTTTGTAGTTTAAAATTATACATAAAATATAAGCTTATATATTATATTTATTTAATTAACACAAAATTTGATGTGTAATAAAAGCATAAAGAACATACAATTCAACAGTCACGTTTTCAAAATATGTAGTAATATTTATTTTATTGAGTAAGGTTGTAATTTTAGATTATAATCAATTTTGTAACTAAATTTTATCCTTAGAAATAATTAATGTAATATTTAATTGATAGAATTTTTTCTTCTATGGGGTTCAGAAGAAAATTATTTCAATTCACCGTATAACAATGCAAATGATCATTATATCCATGCAAGTATATTTTTAATTGCATTATATATTTAAGATTTGAGTAACTTATTTATCATTTAATGAATCCATATTATCAAAATAAAAGTAAATGTAAATGATGATGTGATAATTATGTCAATAAATAAAGAAGACGAAAAAGAAAAGTCCCCATCAGATACATGTAATGGGGGTTTCAAGTATAAGAAGACAAGAAGAGAGGTCCATTTTTTGTTCCTTTGAGTTGCCATTGATTTGATGTATAATGCGTCCTTTGCTTCTACGTGGTGCGTTTATTTTGGTTGGGAGGTTGGGGATTTTACCTTTGAGAGGAGATCTTAGGTCACGTGGGTGTGGCCTATAAAAGGCCCAACATAAAGGCAATTTTGGGGATTCTATTTCTATGATTGGCAGATTTGGCTTCAAGGATACCAAAGTTTTATTAACCAATTATACTTTAAAGCTACAAATTCCAATTATAAAATTGTGCCCTACTTTATAGTTTACCAATGAACCTCAAAGCCTCAACTTCAAGTTGTAACTTTCCTGATATATTTTCAAGCTGAAAAAAAAACAGTAAAAAAAAAAAAAAAAAAAAAACTTTCACATATATGTAAATTAAAAGAAAGATCCCATGTTTTCAATTTATTAATATCTTGCAAGTTGTTCGAGTATGGGCTCCGCAGACAGGGATATGGTTCTTTTATGTCCCGATAGGACTCTACACTCCTTTTATTCATTTAAAAGTTATGGATTATCCGAATTTTCTTACATATCCTATCCTGTGATTATCTCTTAGGACTGTACCCTAAAGGGGAAGTTTCATTTTGATCCTTTGTGCATTCTTATCTTTTATTTTCATCCTTGGGTTTTTGGATAACGTTTCACTTCAGTTCTTGTCATTGTCTCTTTAACAAAATTTGATGACGTGGCTAATAGAATATTTATTTGTCACTAAAGTATAATTAATTTTTTTTTTTTTTTTTTTTAAGAAAGGCCATATCAACATCTTAATGGGAAAAAAATCCACGTTAGAAGAAAAAACAAAAACAAACAAACAAAAGAATATATTAGATTTTGTGGCTTTGGCATAAAGTCCTCCCCATGGATAGACATTGGATTAGACTTTGGATTAGTTTGTGAGAAGCTGTCCCTCGGTGGTGTTGCAAACTTGCAATTTGTATTTGGTTGGGGAATGTGTTATTTGGTGCTACAGTTTGTTATTTGGTTTAGGCAGTAGAATATTGGTTTGTGTGTGATACTGTAGTTTGGTATTTTGTATTTGGCTTTAGTTTATTGGTTTTGGAGAGAAATCTCTCTGAGGCTGTTGTGCAATGTAGAGAATTTCTCTTTGTTTTGCTCGCTCTGTTTGTTTTGAAGTAAACTGTCTATTTTCTATAAAATATTTTTTCATTTTTAGGTATTTGTTTACATGTAAAATGTGATCAAACTTGTAAAATATTTTTTCATTGACCATAAAATCCTTTGTAAAAAGTTGTAAAACGTTTTATCTTTAAAAACTTGGTAAAATATTTTACAAAAACACACAGTAGGTCATTGGTCTAGTGCACTAGCAATTGATGGCAGCAGTCTATTCATTAAAGCTTCTGCTCCAACGGCAGGTGCCAGCAGTCCGATCACTGAAGCCATTGGTCTGGCAGTTGGAACAACAATCTAGTCACCAAACCTTTGGCATCGGCAGATCCAATGATTGAGCCGCTAGTTTTTGTTTGAAAAATTTTACCTATCACATATTTTACTGAAAATGTTTTACATGTAAAATAATTTATTTTGAAACAAACAAAGCATTAGTTGCAATCCCTAA
This sequence comes from Quercus gilva, assembly GCA_023621385.1. Taxonomy (NCBI): domain Eukaryota; kingdom Viridiplantae; phylum Streptophyta; class Magnoliopsida; order Fagales; family Fagaceae; genus Quercus; species Quercus gilva. The sequence continues at coordinate 36,279,914 of CM042474.1, read as the reverse complement.
TCTTTGTATTTGTGAGGGAGTGCCATTTGGGAGTATAAGGGCTTTGGGTTATGTGGGATTACCTCTATATCATATTTGTATTCTGCCAATTTGTTAGTGAAATATTCTCTTCGTTGTCACTCGTAGATGTAGATTATTATTGAATCACATAAATCCTTGGTATTCTCCTTTTCCTTTATTCCCATTATTTGTTTTGGTGATCTTTCTAAAGTTAATAATAGTTTTCACAATCAATATTATTATATGAACTTCTACTAAACCAGTGTCAAAGCCAAGGTTCACTTGCTAGATGTTTAGATTTGTTCTCTTTGGAGATTTTGCTTATTGGTTTGTGGATTTGATTTTTGGGGAGAAATATGTTAAAGAAACATTGGGAGAGAATTAATAGACAGACTTTTGGCACCATCTTCCAGTAGATTTGGAGTTTTCTTGAAGTTTAATGCATTTTGTTAGGTTCTAATTTGGATTTCGCTCTATCTTCAAGTGTATTTGGTGTCTATTGGTGCATTTAGAGGTAGTTTGGGGTGATTTGCACTTTGTATTTTTGTTGGGTTCTTATTTAGTTTTAGCACTTGAAACATTTGTAGCTTGAGAGAAGTCTCATCAAGCTGGAGATGTATTTGGTGGCTCAATTCATGCCAAGAGAAATTTGACGAACTATGGTGCTCTCTAGTTAAGGTGGAGAATTGTTATAGAGTTTATCACAATTTATGACTCTTTGCAGAATTTGAGTTAAGGTGGAGATTTGTTAGATATTACCTCAAAGTCCTAATTTGATTTGGTTTGGATTTTCTTGGTTGCAAAGGAAAGTCTATTACTTATTCACTAAGAAAAAGTATTCATTGTCAATGACAGTGATAAGTTTTTTGGCTTTTAAGACATGATTTTTAAGATGAGTTTTCAAAAACAATTAGGCAAAGAAGTTTCTTTAGCAGCCCCACTAGATTTATTTATTTTGAAGTGTTGGAAACACATTTTAAAGACTCCTACCATTTCAAAGGTAAACTGCCATCAGTTCATTTGCTAAATGATTGGGCAGAAACATATATCATTATTATATCCATATGAACTATTTATAGGTCAGGATTCAGGAACTTACTGGATGCAAGCTAGTTGTTCCAGAGCATCGACCTTCCATTTTTTTTATTATCTGTTTTTGTAATTTCCTTCCTACGAAATAAATGTTTTATTTTTTAACATCAAACCAAAAGAGAAAAACAAAAAAGCTGCACGCATTTTTCGACATATAATTTTATGGAGAAGCATCCCCCATCGAATAAGATCTTTGATTCTAACACAAGCTTTACAAGAACAATTTCTAGAGGGATTGTGTAAGCATTACTAGAAAAGTACTTTAAAAGTTCTTTAAAGCATAAACTGCCAAGCATTTGGTAATTTCGTCACTTTTTGTGCTGAAAACTACTTTCAGTCTAAAATTGAGATGACTGGCAACCCAAGATCTTTAAAGTTCTTTTTTGATAGGTAATAAAAACTTTATTGATAAGAAAAGTACAATGAGTTTACAATAGTAAACTCACTGCAAAAAAAAAAAAAAAAAAAAAAAAAAAAAAAAAAAAACTGGATACACAGATTAATGGGAAAAGTTAACAGAATTAAGAAAATCAAGCAAAGAAATTCGATGTGTAAAACTCCAAATACGAGACTACTCAAACAAAGTCCTCGTTAGTAAAGACTAAAGACTTCAACAGGTCCACAGTTTATAATTCTAAAACTTTAAAGCACTATTCACTATAATTTTCCAAACACTTTAAACATTAAAGAGCTTTTCAATTAAAACTCTATATCCTATATGCTACTAAACCTCTAGAGTTAAAGCTCTACTTCACTCAACAGTGCCAAACACAATTAAGGCAAAAGATGAAATTTGGACCTTTTACTATGAAACACTACAAAATCCAAAATTTTAAATCAATATTCACTGTAATTTGTTAAACACTCAAAATGCTAAATGGATTTTCAGTTAAAACTCTATACCGTAAAAGCTCTACTACTAAAGCTCCACATTTAAAAGCTCTACTTCTTACAACAACAACAAACGAACAAAAATGTATTGTCTGAAAAACATAAGAAGCTCTAGCTGCCTCATGAGCAAAAGAATCTCAACCATTCTAGGAAAAATTTACAAAATTCATAACTTCTTAAAAAATCCAAAACCTGCAAAGATGCCCTCCAAAATTGTATTGACTTCCTAGTTGCCATGCTTTTCATCACTAAGATCATGCAAAACAGCCCTAGCATCCACCAATACTTATGGAATTTCAGGAAGTCTTTTCCCAAAAGATGGCTTCTCTGAGATAGCATAATCCTCTGATCTGCTTGCTTCGGTGAAGTCACCAAAATTGAAATTCAATTATGTGAACTGGCTCCCCTTCTTCAAGATAACCATACCAGTAACTGCCTGATCTGACCACCCTCTATTTCAAGCTGCATCATGCATCAGTCCACATTTGCCAAGAAAGCCAACACCCAACAATGACGTGAGTGATCACCACCAACCATAACCTAGAACAAAACAAAAAAATCCATTATGTACAAGTAGTTTAAACTTCTAAATTATTACTTTAACGCTTATTCAGAAGTAAATTAATGTTTAAACCACATTGGTTATAACAAAATCGAGTACATACTATAAGATGTCAACATTGGGCAATAACATCACCTACACATGATATGCCAAGGTTTCTTAATAATAATAATAAAAAACCCCCAAAGTCAATGCTTTTACTCAATTAGACATGTCTATAACTGTTTTATATCAGCACATGTCAATATTGTGACAACAAAAACAATCATGAATTTCAAAAATACTTTTAAAACCAAATCTATAGAATAAGAAAAGATCAAACCTGCAGATCAGTCAATCCACCAACATAATTTCAACCTCACCACAGAATTTACAAGTCTAATGTTCATTTCCAATTAAAAATTGGTCATAGCATGTTCAAGAGTAATCATGAAAATTCAAAGCAAACCACAAAACTTCTGTTTCTTCTCTTCAGTCCTTGAGCCTTAGCTTAAGATATATAGGTATCCTATCACTAAGATATGGACAATTGCCAGTTTCCTAGATGTTTTCCACTAGAAGCTGATCTTTACAATCAGCAAAATTACTAAAAAGCAATACAGAAGGAGCACCCAAGACCAGGAGTAGCCGTGTTCCAATTCTTTTAAATGAGTGTGAATAATTTTATATTTTATTGGGTTTCCTTTTGGTATGTGCTGTTATATAGATGTGTATTCCAATTTGAGGGATCAAAATAACATTCCTTCTCCAGATAGAGAAAGGGGTGAACTACAGTGGAACACAAGTGACTACAAAAATTTAGTCCAAAAAATTTGGGACTTACGCTTTGTTGTTGTATACTTCTAGCTTGCAAATTTGCACAGAAAGAGAATTACCTAGCGTCAAGAACATTGAGATGATTTCTATCTTTGGGGGGCAGCCTATGATTAAGTAGTGGTACACAATTAAAAGCTGTGAATTAACCATATGTTAAGCCAAAAATATAAAAGACCAAAAGTGCATATGCATAAACAATCTTGAGGGGACATTTTTAGATGGCAAAAATATTTTTATGCCATACAATATCAAATGAAGAATAAACGGGGGAAATTGAGATAAAGCCCTAGGAGTCAACACCAAGGGCTGCCTGGCATCAGCACCAAGCAAAGACACTTAGGAATCAGCACCTAAGCAATAATTGGAAATTTTTCAATTCAAAATTTTATTCATCCAAGTTCCTTTACAAGTTTATTGGAGCCAAAATAAACAGGCTTTCAAAGAGTACATAAAAGGAAGTAATTAAAACATAAAAACGTACTCCACCAAATCCTCAATCAAGATAATTGACATAAATGAAATTTCAAATTTTGAAATTTAAATTAGCACTAATCTTGGTGCATCTTGATGTCCTTATCAACTCTCCTGGGGCGGGAAAGACTCCTGGCAAGTATAGCTTTGCATAATACTTGAAGAGATCAAAGTCTAGTTGCTGCAACTCTTCTCTAGTTATCCAGGTACAGTCCGATTCTAGTCTCCCCTTCCACAAAACGAATCAGGAATAATTTGCTCATCCAAAATAGCATTAATATTATCATTACGTGCTGGTAAGATGTTTTGTGGTGTTAGATGAGTCAAAGGAGCTTTAACAAGGTCATGGGGTAAGTGATAGACTGCTGGACCTTTATAAGTAACCAAATTCTTTTTTTTTTTTCTTTTTTTTTTGATAAGTTATAAGTAACCAAATTCTCAGTATTAGAGGTGGAGCTACCTTTGTAATCAGTTGGAAAATTATTAATATATGTGTTTGGTCCAACCCTTTTTGACACTTTGAGTGGTCTAGTACTACAGGCTTGCAGTTGCCTTATTGGAACCATGACATAATCCCCAACTTGAAATTCTTGAAATTTCTTATAATTTGAATTAGCCTGGGTCTTATATGGATTATTACTTTCTTGAGATTGTCTACTGACCTCTGGATGCTTACGTGTTCCTATGGAGTCAAGTGTTCTATCTTGGTATGAAAAAGGAATTGTACCTAAAGGCTGCCTAGGCTTGACCCCAAATGGACTTTTGCCTCTAGTGATGGGACTATCATATGCAAGTTGGGTGACATGGGAAATGGAGTTCTCACTGTTTGCCTTCTCAAGACTACTCTCAAGGGATTTGTTACGAGGTGGTATCATTTGAATGCAACCATGTCAAGTGTCTCACACTCTATATCATCAATGTCATCAAGGGTAAGGTCGGGTTCATAGACTTCTTCCTCTAGGTCGTCCTCATCACCTTCCTTCTTTTGTTCAAACATGACAAGGGGCCTAGTGGAGCATTTGGCAGCAACATGTCCAAAGCCTTGACACTTAAATCATTTCACCTGAGAATTCAAGGGGAGGGGGTCACTGGCTATCCCTTTTCCTTGAACCTCAGCATAAGTATATAATACTAGAAATAAAATCAGGAACAGAATTGCGGGTCATACCAAAGACGATTCCAGCTACTTTCACCCACTACATACTGAATAAATCCTAAAAACAACTCCCAACCACTGCTAATGGCTTTCCACAAACATAAACCAAGTGGCCATCTCACCATTACAGATGACCACTTCCTCAGGTTTCCCTATATTCCACGCCAGTAGTATGTCTCAAAAGATGGCTCTGCTACTCTCAGCATAGCCACAACAATTTCTCCTACTAAGCATCATTAAAGTGCTCAACTTTCTTAGGTCCATACCTGTAGACTGAATAATTGAACATGCCATATTCCAATTTACTACATGTTACTTAAATTTATCATACATATCCTACCTACAGACTTTTATCCCTTCCCACTACACCATATTTTATGACCAAAAGAATGTAACACGTATAGAAGAATAATCCTCCCACCTTTAGACAAATACTCCCTCCGTCCTAATTTGTTTGTCCTGTTTGAAAAGTCAAACTTTTTAAGAGAACATTATTTATTGTCTTGTCTGCCTTATAAAAATGTATAAGTTTACAAAACTACCCTTAAATAAATTTATCAGCTTTTTTAAAAATAGTTATTCTTAATGAGGCAACTAAAAAGGTGCCCCAATTAAATTGATTTTTTTAAATATTAGATAGTTTTCTTTTCAAATAGTTTTAAAAATAAAGTAGGGGTTAATAGGAAGATTAGTAAACTAATAATTTTTATTTTTAGAAACAGGACAATATTTTAGAACATCCCAAAATGGAATAGAGGACAAATAAACTAGGACGAAGGTAGTCAAATTTTCTTCTAATATTGAGATGTTGGTGGATGTTTTAGGTTGCAAGCAAGGTTTGCTCCCAATGAAATATTTAGATATACTTCTGGTTGCCAAATTTAGAGAGAAGATGATTTGAACCCTATATTAGAGAAGGTGAAAAGGAGATTGGTGGATGGAAACGGGTTTACTTATCCAAGGGAGGTAAAGTCACTTTAATTAAAAGCATTCTATCTAATTTGCTGACCTATTTCCTCTCTTTATTTCCCATTCCTACTAATAAGGTGGCTAACCAAATTGAACAGCTCCAACAAAATTTCTTATGGAATGATTTGGGGGATGAGTCGAAATTTCATTTGGTTAATTGGATTCAAGTTTATGCTCCTCTGGCATGATCAGTAATGTGGGGAGACTTCTCTTGCAAGATGTTTTCCAAAATTATTTACGATTAGCCATGAGAAGGAGGAGAGTGTAGCTTATTTATTTATTTTTTGATAAGTAATTAAAATAGTGTAGCTGATTTATTAAAGTTTACCAATGGTTTTCTCCATTGGGATGTCAATTTTATAAGGGCTAAGCAAGATTGGGAATTGGAGCCTTTGTCGAACTTCATGGATACTATTTATGGTGCCTCAACCAAGGGGGAATGGGAACGATAAGATGTGTTGGGAACCAGATAAGAGAAAAGGTTTTCAATTTCTGTGAGTTTGTGAAGGAATTCTATTTTGTACCTTAAGTGACTAAATTTGTAGATGCTAAAGTTTCCTTGGAAATATTCCAAGTGGGTCAAGAATCCTTCAGATCTATTACGAGGTCCTATTACAGAGGGGCTGCTGGTGCATTGCTTGTCTATGATATAACCAGGTACTGTTTTCATTGAAATTTGATCATTCATTTGCTTATAGTCTTATACAGAAAAAATTAATTGTTTTAAGTTTGTAAACCTTACCATCATTAGGAACACGTCATTGTGTGGTGCCCTTATAATTATAACATTCCAGTAATCATTTTTGAACTAGTGAATTATGAGAACTTTTACATTGCCTTTCAAAACACTCTACAAATCAATGTCTAGTGAAAACAAAATCAGCATTGGCAAAGAAAATTGAGGAAAAATTCCACAATTTAGTGGAAACTAAAAGGTTCTTGCCTCAGGCAGATTTTAGTGGCTGACTATATGTTACATGTAGAAGCATACATAAAAGGATCTTTGAATTTTTCTAATGAATGTACTAACTGGGAATTATTTATATTTTTTAGTTATCTGGTATCATTTTGTGCCATTTAGTTGAGATAAGGCATTAGGATGATAATTTCGATTTTGTATTCGTAGGAGGGAGACTTTTAATCATTTGGCTAGCTGGCTGGAAGATGCAAGGCAACACGCAAATGCAAACATGACAATAATGCTTATTGGTAATAAGTGTGATTTGGCTCACAGAAGGGCTGTGAGCACAGAGGAAGGGGAGCAGTTTGCCAAAGAGAATGGTCTGATTTTTATGGAGACCTCTGCTAAAACTGCTCAGAATGTTGAGGAGGTAAGAATAAATATTACTGATATGTTGGAAAGTGCCTTGTAACAAAATCCACAGATTCTTCAACAATATATGTGAATTGAGGTTTGGATTTTTGCCGTTACCTTTCTCAGTTTTAAATGGTAAATAATTTTTATGAAGGCATTCATAAAAACAGCTGCTACCATTTACAAGAAGATTCAGGATGGAGTATTTGATGTGTCAAATGAGGTTAGCTTTTGTTCTTTTGTCCTCCACCATCCCTTAATTTTTTTTCCAATTCAGGAATTTCATTGGATTGTTTGGATGAGCTTATTTTTATCTTAAAACAGAAATAAATAACTTTTTAAAGCATCGCCCTTCATACATATCCTACCTACAGACTTTTATCCCTTCCCACTACACCATATTTTATGACCAAAAGAATGTAAAACTTATATAGAAGGGTAATCCTCCCACCTTTAGACAAATAAAATTTTCATCTAATATCGAGATGTTGGTGGATGTTTTAGGCTGCAAGCAGGGTTCGCTCCCAATGAAATATTTAGATATACTTCTAGGTGCCAAATTTAGAGAGAAGACGATATGGAAGAGAAGGTGAAAAGGAGATTGGCGGGATGGAAACGGGTTTACTTATCCAAGGGAGGTATAGTCACTTTAATTAAAAGTATTCTATCTAATTTGCTGACCTATTTCCTCTCTTTATTTCCCATTCCTACTAATAAGGTGGCTAACCAGATTGAACAGCTCCAACGAAATTTCTAATGGAGTGGTTTGGGGGATGAGTCGAAATTTCATTTGGTTAATTGGAATCAGGTTTATGATCCTTTTTCAGCAGGTGGATTGGCTATCAGAAATTTGAGGCATTTCAATGAAGTTTTGCTAGAAAAGTGGTTGTAGAGGTTTGGAATCGAGAGGGATTCACTTTGAAGGAAACTGATAGAAGTGAAGTATGGTTGTGAATTGGGGGGGGGGGTTTGGGAGGTGGTGGGGGGGTGTGTGTTCATGCTCCAAACCAACTCCTGGCCCTTATGGAGTAAGTTTGTGGAAGAATGTTAGACAGGGTTGGCCCACTTTCACACGTTACATTCAAGTTGAGGTCAAGGATGGATCTAAGGTGAAGTTTTGGCATGATCGGTAACGTGGGGAGAATTCTCTTGCAAGATGTTTTCCAAAATTATTTAAGATTAGCCGTGAGAAGGAGGAGAGTGTAGCTTATTTATTTATTTTTTGGGAATTGGAGCCTTTGTTGAACTTCATGGATACTATTTATGGTGCCTCAATCAAGGGGGAGTAGGGACGATAAGATGTGTTGGGAACCAAATAAGAGAAAAGGATTTCAAGTTGATGGTTTCTATAGGATCTCCACTCTTGCTTTTTTACTTATCTTTATGTTTGATATTTAGATTTGATTGTATCATATTTTATTTCCACTATGTTTGTAGGTATGTATCTTTATAGAAGCTCTACTATAGATGTAATCAATTAACTAATTCAATCACAATATCAAAACATTCTAAGCAAGTAAACTAAATTTTCAAATTCATGATAAAGACGATTGTTAACATGAAGCAAACCTGCTTACATGTTGTTGCAGCAAGTAGTCAGAATCATCACTATGTAGAAGTCCTCTTGTCTGGCAATGACCTCCCTCTGCGTTTAGGTATGCTTGCTCTCTCACGCGAACTCACCAAGGCATTATTCCCATCATGCATCTTTGTTCTTGATGGAACTTCTTCCTTCGTCTTTCGAGGTCTTTTTCCAGCTTCCCTTTCGATTTCATATTTTCTAGAAGGCCCCTTCACATCCGAATTCATTTTCCAATCTTTTCTTCCTCTATTATCTGCAACATTTTTTCTAACACCTCTCTGACTATTGTTTCCATCTTCATCATCATCGTACTCGGATCTTCTAGAAAGCCCCCTCACATCCAAATTCATTTTCCAAGCTTTTCTTCCTCTATTATCTGCAACATTTTTTCGAAAACCTCTCTGACTCTTGTTTCCATCTTTGTCATCATTGTACTCAGATTTTCTATAAGCCCCCCTCACATCCAAATTCATTTGCCTAGCTTTTCTTCCTCTATTATCTGCAACATTTCTTCGAACACCTCTCTGACTCTTGTTTCCATCTTCATCATCATCATACTCAGATTTTCTAGAGGGCCCCTTCACATCCAAATTCATTTTCCTAGCTTTTCTTCCTCTATTCTCTGCAACATTTTTTCGAACACCTCTCTGACTCTTGTTTTCATCATCATCATACTCATCGTCACTAGCATCCTCGACCTCAGCATCAGATGAATCAGACAACGCCCCTTCATATTCTTCCCCACTTTCATCTTCCTCTGCTCTCTCCTTTTCATCAATAACTGTCTGCTTTTTCTTTTCATTACTTCCACCCGGCACACTAACCGCCGGTTTACCATCTTCCTTCACCATGTTCATGAGGTGAATATACCGATTCCTCATTTGCATCCACGGATGATCCTCAACTAGCAAGCCCCTCTTGTAACCCTCCTTCAAAACCACAGTGTAGGTTCCAATCTTAGTGGACACATAAAATATACCCGGATGCTGAAGCAATGCTCTCTTAAACCTCGACCGAAGCCCCAAATAGTCTCCAAGCAACAGCAAAGTATCCCTCTCAGTCTTCTTTGGCACAAGAATATGAAGCAGCTCATGCAAAACCGCAACCGCCCACTTATCCGATTCATCACTCTTTGGCAGAAGATGTGAGGCATCCTCATATGGAGAAATATAAGGCAACTTCTGCCACTCATCTTCCCACTTCTTCACCTTCTTATCCATCTCAAAACCTCTCGAGAATTGCATAGGGAATGCAATAGAACCCTTCTTTTCCATAACCGAAACCGCAAGCTCATCACTCCAACAAACCAACTCCAAAACACCATCTTCTTCTACGACTCGAAAATAGTCAGGGAACTCCGGAACTAGGGTTTTTTCATAGTTATGAGGAAGACCCAAATCCCATTTCAAGCATTCAATGATGCTAAGTGGGATTTTGTTGGTTTTTGAAATCATCAAGAGCTTCAAAAGGCGATCGGCAGTCTGCTTCTTATAAGTGTCGCTCTGATAAACCAAGAGTTGTTCGGCGTCGAGGTTTAACGCCTCCCCGGTGAGGCGGACGTGAGGCAAAACTCCGACGCCGCCGGGGAGGAACTCGTCGAAAACGGAAGGGTATTTGCGGATGAAATCAATGGGGCGGAATGGGATTTGGAGGGAGTCACGTTTCTGGGTGATGATGGAGATGGGTGCAGACTTGGAAGGCTCGGAGACAAGCAAGTTCTTGAGGTTGAGAAGGGGTTTCAAGTGCTTCTCCTTCTCCACAGCGTGGTCGAGGCCTCGGTCTCTGACCCATTTGGCTGTGGTTTCCACCACCAAGGTTCGGCGCTGCTGCTGGGATTGAAGACTTTGAATTTGAGAGTGAGGTTTTGGGCGGAAGATGAACTGCATTGTTATTGCATTTGGGCAGCCGAAAGTAGCGTTGTTGTTGTTGAAGAAGAAGAAGCGGCTGAGTCTCGGTTTATGGGGTTTTAATTGAACTTAATTACTTTTTTGCCCCCTTTAAACCCTTCTTACCTGTATTAGCAGATGGTGGATGGTGGTCTTTTTAGTCCTTTAAAGTCTTTTCGCTTTTTCGTCCTTCACTAGGTAGTGGAAGATGAAGATGAAGATGACGATGACGAATACGAAGAGTCCTTTTAAGGAAATGAAGGGTTGTCTTGGCAGACGAATGGAGGGCCGGTGCTTTCCATGATTGTTACGTGTTATGGTAATGTGCCTCTCCCCCGTTAACTGTTTGATCATTGAATTTGTTTTGTAGGATGAAATGAATTGACAAATTAAAAAAAAATAGTCATCTTAATAATGTCAATTTTTAATTTTTAATTTATTTAAACGGTTTTGAATAAGTAGGATTAAAAGAGAGTACATGGAATCCATCATGTAGGTTTAGATTTTAGTAAATTTAGAAACAAAGATGAAAGACTTGATTGTTGAGAGAATAGATTAATGGATGCAAATTTCTTAAAGTTAAGTTAGAGATCGCTGTGAAGTAAAAGGTGTGTTCAAACATCCTTCAGATCATGTTTGATTCTTTCAATTTTTAAATATAAAATGGAATTCACAAATCGCCTCTTTTCAGGAAAAAAAAAAAAAAAGTATTAGTTATGGCTCTACCTATTCTGCTTTGTAAGAGCACTCTCATCAGGTGTGTCAAATGTGCCAAATGCCAAATATTTGGCACATTTGACACACCAATCATCAAAAACAGCCATTTATCAGCTGTGTTAAAAGTCTCAAAAAAATGAGACACGCTACAGTACCGTCTCATATATGAGACGGTACGGACGAAAATGCCATTTTCAAATATTAATTTTTTATTCGACATTTTCTCTCTCCTCTCAATATTTAATTCCACTTTTTCTCTCTCTTCTCATTATTTCCTCCCTCTCCAGCCGATGCTCTCTCTTTCTTTCTTCTTCAGAATCTCAGATCACCTTCCCTCACCTTCAAATCAGCAGCGATCAAGCCGCCATCACCGATCAAGCTGCCTATAGCCGATCAAGCCGTCTCATCGTTCTTCGTACGCCATCGTTCACCGGTACGGCGGCCTCACCGATCAACGGTGGACCATCGTTCTCGCCATCCTCGCCGCGATCTCGCCATCCTCGCCGCGATCTCGCCAGTCCTCGTCGCCGATCTCGCCATCCTCGCCGCGATCTCGCCAGTCCTCGTCGCCGATCTCGCCAGTCCTCGCCGCTGTTCTCGCCAGTCCTCGCCGCTAATCACGTCGCCGACCTCCACAGCCGTCACCGATCGTTGGTTGAGTTTGGGTCGGCATTTTATTCTTTATTTTTTTGATTGGTTGAGTTTTTTTTTTTTTTTTTTTTTCTCTTTTGTTGAGGTTTTTGGATTTGGAATTTGTTGGAGGATCCGGTGATTGTGGGTGTAGTTTGTGGCGGTTGATGTGCTGTTGGTGGTGGTTGTAGCGGCCGTGGTTGTTGGTGGTCACTGGTTGTTGTTGCGGCAGTGGTGGAGGAGTTATTGTTGTTGTTGTTGTTGCTGCTGTTGTTGAAGGAATTTAATATATTATTTTAATGTAGTGTAAATATTATTTTAATGTATAGAATAGAAATATAGAACATCTGGTAAATGACATGTTGTAAAATAGTGTGGTAAAATGATAAAGTAGGTTTTTGGTGTTGTAAAATGGCATTTTTTATGAGAGAGCTGATGAGAATGCTCTAATGTTTAACCGGTATCAGCCAATCAACATTAAAGGCTTGGGGTCACAAGAATCCATCATCGTGCATTCTCTGGTTTCGTTTGGGCTTAATAATTTGGTTTCTTCATGTCTCTTTATTTCATTTGGAGTACCCCACCCCAGTTTGATATTTTAGATTTTTTTGGTATCCGATCTTTGACTAATAATGAGATTTGTTGGACAAGTTTTATTATTATTCTGCTTTGGAGTTGGGAAGAGGGTCCTTTTATTTATTTTTTAAAATGTAATCTAGGAAAGAACATTTGTGTATAATTGTCATCTGCATTTGCAGTGTAGAGACACCAAGTAGAGAATATTAAACCAGACTTCTTATTGATGGGCGTGAAGGCTTTAGTTACAGAACTAGTTTTGGTATTGGGTGTCTGTTCACGGAGACAGAAAGATGGGGGTAATTGTCCAAATAATTATTTGTTTTAACTTTTAATAATGTTTCTTTCGATTACAGTACTAAGTTTAGTCATATGTGATTCCAGGCCAATAGAATAACACCATCTGAGATGAGGAGAAGCCGTACCGTGGCTCTTGACATTGTCAATTTGAGCAAAAATTGCTATTCAGATGTCATACCATGTATATATATATATATATATATATGTGTGTGTGTGTGTCGTTTTCAAATAATGTTGCTCATATGTATATATTCACATACTAGGTTTGAAGGGCAAATATAACAGTGACCAGATTACTATATTTTCGTTGCTTTTGTTGATATTTTACGTACATGGCAATATGATCTTTATGCTTTTGTGTTGCTTGTCTTCTTTTATGACCACAGTCATGGATGCTACCAAAGGTCAAAGTCTATACCAATTGCACCGGACTAATAAAACTCTTCACTGGGTTTGTAAACTGGAGGCTGCTAGGCATTCATTTTTGACATTATTTCTTGTTTTTTTTTTCCCCCTTCTTTTTGTAATTTGTGATTTGAAAAGGGTCTTGATCTAAGCCTATGTTTGGTTCTTGTAAAATATTTTCCGAAAAATAGTCTATTTTCTGAAAATGTTATTTTTGGGAAAGGAAAATATTTTCAAGTGTTTGGTTGCATAAGGAAAATTGTTGTAGAAAATATTTTCATGTGTTTAGTTCTATTCTGAAAATGTTATTTTCCTACACATTTTGCACATTTTCTTAGCTATTTTCTCAGCATCCAAACAAATTTTATTACAAAAAATTTCAAGATCACAGCCAATTCAACAGCAAATTCCAGCAATCAAAAGCCACAACCACCAAAACATCACCACCACACCACCACAACAACAACAACAATCAAACTTTAAAAAAACAAAACTGAGAGATCGAGGAAGAGAGAGCGATGGGTCTAGGTCTGGGTCAACGACGAGATCGAGGTTCGTGGAAAGGCAAGATCGAAGAGGCGATGGGTCTGGGTCTGGGTTGAAGGCGATGGGTCTGGGTCTGGGTCAAAGGCGATGGGTCTGGGTCGAAGGTCGAAGGCTCTGGGTTTGTCGATTCGTGGGTCGAAGGTCACCGGCGGTTGCTCCGAGCTTGGAGCGGTGGTTCGAGCTCACGGCTCGTGCTCTCTCTCTCTCTCTTTCTCTCTCTCTCTCTCTCTCTCTCTCTTCGTGCTCTCTCTCTCTATGTTTTTCGAAAAATGGCATTTGAAGTGAAAATAGGAACTGAAAACCATTTCCGTTGTCAAAGGGAAAATAGGAAATAATTTTCCGGAAAATTCTATTTTCCGTTACTGCCAAACACGCGGAAAAGGTGAAAAATGATTTCCTGAAGTGGTTTTCATCCAAAACAAATACAGCCTAAATTTTCATTTGAAATGGTTCTAACACAAACGATGGAAGGGGAGAAAAGCCAATGGTGTTGATTTTCTACTCCTTTCTTCCAGAAGGGAATTTTGGTTTATTAGAAGTCTTTACATGTTGATCTCAAATGACTTTGACTCTATATGTTTAAATTGTCGGAAATTGTGTATTACAAGTCAAGTCATGACAATCAAATACAGTATTGCAGGACCATGTAAACAGTAGTCGGAAGTCTTTGGAGGGGGGAAGCCTACACATATGGGATAAGTGTGTAACTCCTGCCCTTTGAGAAGGTATCAAGTGTATTGCAGGAAAAGTGACCATCCAGCAATTTCAAGTTTAAATTGCCTTTTGTAAATCTATATATCTTTCATTTGGATACTCCTTTTTTAGATCTATTTTTGTACACTATATTTACTAACTTTGTAAGTTGGTAATTTTCGTGATATCTTTTCTTTTGTACTTTTTTAAGGATGCATTATACTATTATGATTCAACATTAGTACATGTTACATTTTATTATATATTATGTGCTATAAAATTTGTGATTTTAATGGACTGTAGAATTATTATAATCTACTTAGCACTTTTCACTTTTAATATATGAAAGGATTTAAGTATATATTGTATTTGGATTTCAATATTAAATATAGCATAACAAATTATAAGATGATGGTTTTAGGATGGGTTTTGCTTTGCTCTATTTTAAAATGTTCTTAATTTTTTGGACAAAAAATGTAAAAGTATCCTTTAAGTTTTACCAAAATTCATTCTAATTTATTTAAAATTTTAATTTTATTCAATTAAGGCCTCTCTGTCAACTTTATTAAATTTTATTTTAAAAAACAATAATTATTTAGATTTTATTTAAATTAAAATTTTTGAACACTTAACCTTAACATAATTAACAACATTTGATGAAGAGGAAGAGGCCTTAATTGAATTAGAGAACTCAATTAAACGAAAGTAAAGTTAAAAGATTGAAATGAGTTTTGGTCAAATTTAAAGTGGTACAATTTGTATTTCTTACACTTTTTTTTTAATATTTCTTAGCCATTTTTACCTTTTTTTTTTTTTTCTAAAATAATGTTTTTAATCCCTATACTTTTTATGAATTTCATTTTTTGTCTTTAAATTATTAAAAATATTACCGTTGTCAATTTTTAATTTAAAATGTTTATTTTGTGGTCCTAAAAATATTTTAGAAAATGTTTCTTAAATTCTCTAAACTATTAAAAAATATTTTTAAAAAGTTTAGGAATGAAAAATATATATAAATATGAATAACTTTTCTTAGAAAGATGTTTTTTATTTTAAAGCTAAAATAATTTCCTTAGGTCTATTTTACATATTCTTAAGCTCATCATTGATCGAATGAACTAAGATAAGGCTAAAATGTTTCCCCTAAATCATGATTTTTAAGAGAAGAATACGAATAAATCTATGGTGAAAGTATTTTCCTCTGAAACCGTTGTCCCAGTACAAGCTAAACTAAGCTTCTCTATTTCTGTAAAAGTACAAATTACACCGGTTAAGTATGGTCAATTGTCATTTTAATTCCCTAAGTTTTGTTTTTATCATTTTAATCCAATAAGTTCTCATTTGCTATCATTGTTAGTTCTTCCATTATGCTAAAAAGTTGCTATTAAAAAGGACTAATAGTGACAACAAATCTAAAAATGGAATTTACTAAACAAAAATGACCAATAACCAAATTTAGAATCAAAGATCTTATTCGAAGGAGAGGACTAATTGTTTAAATTTGCCAAAAAAAAAAAAAACCGATTAATATATTATAAAAGAAACGTGAAAATAACAATATACATAGGTTCTTTGGAAAGTAACAAAAAGAAGTGATGATAGTTATACATATTATGATATACACAAAACATGATTTAAGTTAAGGACAAAACTTATGTATAATACCTTAGATATTATTTCTTAGGTTCCCCTTATAAGATTTAGACATGTGGCTACTTAACTAAAAAATACACTTCTATCCCATGAAAAAAAATCCACAGGGCAGAATTTTAAGAGGAGAACTTAAGAAACAGTACCTAAGTACTGTCCTAAGTCTTGCCCTTAAATTAAAATTGTGAAAACGCAATTTCATCATTTCACAATTATAATTGAAATTGTGTTTTCAAAACACAATTTCAACTTGAGTGTGTAATATAATATATGTGCAATAATAATTAGCGTTTTTTTTTTCAAAATAAAAACGAGAAAGGTAAGAATACAACAAAAATGTCACAATATATTCCTATCACCCTTGTTTCCAATGGATACTCACTTGTACACAATTTTTAATCCTAAAATAGTGAGGTTTCCACCAAAAAAAAAAAAAAATCCTAAAAATCCTAAAGATTACATTAGAAATAGTAATCTTTATTACTGAGAATAGAAGGCATTGTAATGGAATAACTATTACTATTTATAAGTTTGGTTGTTACATATGGAAAACTTGTAAAAGATGATGTATAAGGAGACTTTATATTTTTGAAAATATATTAATTTTAAAGCTTGTTATATGCAATAAAGAATAGCTATTACATTCATTTTAAAGAGGAATAACTATTCTTCAATTTAAAGAAGAGGAATGATAACTTTTTCATAACTTTTTCGCAACTTTGTTACGAGGTGATTCGTGAATTATAAAATCATGAACCTACTATTTTATTTTTACTACCCAGAAAGTCCCCACATAGCAAAATTATGGCAAAATTTGTGACTATTTTATTTAACAGAGTGGGTAAGAGAGCCCTCCATATCTTGCCAACTTTTTTATTTTTATTTATTTTTTTGATAGACGAAATCTTGCCAACTTAACCCAACCCAAAAGAAGTGGCAAACCAACCTACCCAATTAAAATTCGTTGGGGCATCAATTTGGAACCTTCCAATCCCAAACCGAATCGCGTATTCAAACCGGAGAGAGAGAGAGAGAGAGTCATTACAACAATATACAATTACTACAAATTAAGAAGAAAACACTGAACTGGGGAACCGCATTTCAAGGTGCGGCCACCAAAACCAGCGGAGAAGATCAGCCATGGCCGCCGCTGCTGCTGACTCCTCCTCCTCCTCCTCCTCTTCCGAATTCTCGCCGGATTTTCCACCGAGACTTTCTCTTACATCCGATCAGTTCAAGCACTGCTCCGAAGCTCTCAGCTTCTTCCGCGAAAAGCTCCACATCCCTCACACCATCAACCAGGAATTCGCTCACTTGCAGGTTCACCACAATACTTTCATTTTTTCTATTGGTTGAAATGGAATTAAATCACGTACTCGGCTCAAATTTTGATTCTGTTTGTTCTGATGTTTAGTAGATGGTAGTTTACATCTCATGTTGTGATGGGAGACAATTTGTTGTGAGAGTTTGTTAGCTCTTATATATGGAGAAGAATATGATTTTTATGGCAGGAGTATTAAGAATTTCCTCCAATTCTTAGCCAAATATGAGACATTTATTTGATTTTGTGTTGTTTTTAAAGGGTTTTTAAATGTCACATGTCTTATATCTGGACTTAAATTGGAGGATTTGAATGGGAGGGGATCCTTTCCCCATTTTTGTTACTGCTTAGTAGAAGGGGTTGGTAGTGGAGCTAGGCATTGGAATCCTCGGTTCTTGAGATGGGTTCAAGACTGGTAGAGGGTTTCTTTTTTTTTTTTTTTTTTTTTTTTTGGGTACTCTAATTTCTCTTTTATTCAAGGTGAGGATTGGATATCTTGGAATTTAACCAAGGATGGAAAATTGGAATTTAAATTCTAGTATGACATCTTGAGGGGTTCAAAGGGTGTTTTTTTTCCTTGGCGGCGAAGCATGTGGGGAGCTAGGACTAGGGTGCCTCACAAGGTATCTTTCTTCAAATGGGCAACAACTTTATGTAAGATCTTGACTGTTGATAATTTGTGAGAGCAACTCATGGTGATTTTGGACTCGTGTTGCATGTGCAAGACTAGTGAAGATAAGGTGAAGCATCTTTTGCTTGATTGTTCTGTGGCTAGAGATCTATGGTATCTTGTGTTTGCTTTATTTAGAGTATCTTGGGATATGCCAAAGACGACTGTAGTTCAAAAGCTGGCTTATTGGCCAGGAAGGTTCCATTATTATAGGGGCTTAAATGTTTTAAAGCCTGCTCCTTTATGCATTTTGTGGACTATATAGTGAGAAAGGAATTGTAGGACTTTAGATTTGTTGTAAATCTTATTCAGGTTTTCAAACAATTCTATTTACAATCTTTGTATGATTGGATTAATGCGTTAGGCAACATTGCTTTTCTATTCTTTTTAGATTTCCTAGATTTGTTGAATTTCATATTGTAATTAGTTAGGATTAGTTTGTACACACAAGGTAATCCAAATAGTTCTTTGTTTTAATAATATTTCTTTTAATTACAGTACTAAGCTGTGTTATATGGGATTTAGATTTCCTAGTTTTGTTGAATTTCACAATGTAATTAGTTAGGATTAGTTTGCACACACCATGTAATCCAAATAGTTCTTTGTTTTAATAATGTTTCTTTCGATTACAGTACTGAGTTTTGTTATATGTGATTCCAGGCCAACAGAGTAACACCATCTGAGATGAGGAGAAGCTGTACCGTGGCTCTTGACAGTGTCAATTTGAGCAAAAATCGCTATTCAGATGTCATACCATGTATATGTCGTTGTTTTCAAATAATGTTGTGCATATCTTTATATTCACATACTAGGTTTGAAGGGCAAATATAAGAGTGACCGGATTACTGTTTTTTTGTTGATTTCAGTTGACAAGAATAGGGTTGTTCTTAACTCATGTAAGGATTACAGACCGGCAGCAAAGGGCTACATCAATGCGAGCCTGATCACGGTAGAAACTATTATAATAATGTTTAGTTGGTAATGCCTGTTAGGAGTCTCTATGGAGTTTGGATGTTCTTGGTTTGACCCTTCAATATGTCTCTTAATTGTAGACCTCTTCCTCCGAAAACATTTCTCAGTTTATTGCCACACAAGGTCCATTGCCACAAACTTATGAGGATTTCTGGGAGATGGTAATGCAGTCCCATTGCCCTGTGGTTGTGATGTTGACTAGGTTAGTCGACAATTACAAGGTACTTCACTGTGTAGAGTTTAAGGTAATTTTTGTAATTTCCAGTTTTTTTATCAGTGGGACTGGGGTCCTTGATATCTGGATAAGTATTCCTTCAAAAAGGTTTCAGAGTTTTAATTGGATTTGTAAATTACTGTTTCAAATGAAGATCTTTTATATTTAGATCTTATTTTCTCATCCAAGGCATGTCTGTTGCAACTAAATAAATTTTGTTGTGAAATATCAAATATCATATGAAGGATTAGTAACATCATCTGTGTTAGTTGATGGGCATATTTACAATGAAAATGGGAAGGGTGAAAGAGTTAGATCTTGTTCTTGCTAAATGCAAACTCTTAAATTCATTAAAGAGCCTCACAGAACAAAATTGTACTGATATATTTTTTATTGATTTTATTACACGTGGGAGGCCAATTTAAAGGCTCTAGAAACTTATTTTTCAAGTAGAAATATTCATAAAAATATCATAGAAAACTCTCCACCACTCGAGCTAGTCACCTTGCCCCTTCCTTCTTGAAGGCTATTGATCTCATTAAACCCTTACTCAGCTGTATCAACCAGACCCCATTGATGTTACCTCCATCTCTGAACACTAACTCGAATGTTTTCTACTTTATGTGGAGGATTTGTCAATCCCCTATCCCATCACATTACCTTAGGCTTCTCGTCCAATCTATAGCATCTACATCCCCATTTGAACTATGCTCATTCAAAAGGTACCATTTTCTGACCTATGATACATAACTTTCTCTGAACCTATTAACTGCACAAGTAGAGGCAAGCAAGCATCTTTTGGTTAATTAACACTAGAAGAATCCTTTGTAATTTTTCCAATGAATATATTGCTGTTATTAACTTTGAGGTGGCTAAATATAACTTTACATATCTTATTTCATTCTTATTTTTCAGATGCTTTTCTGAGTTTAAATTTTATGTGCAGATGGTAAAATGTGGAGATTATTTCCAAGCTGAAGATGGCCCCAGGGAATTTGGTAATATACATATAGTCACTAAATGGATAAAAACTACTGACACTTCAATAGTGTTGCGCCATTTGGAGGTGAAATATAAAGAGGTTAGATGAGTTTTTTAAAAGAATGCTGACATAATGCAATTGATGCTTTTAGGATTGTTTAGGCATGCCATATAGGGGGAACAATGTGGTGAGCTATCAGCATGGCCAGAGATTATTTTGCAATAATGAGAATGCAGGCATTACACACATACTCACACGCACGCACGCACATGTATGTATATAAATGGAGTGCTACCCTAGTAAAGGGAATATGTACAGGATAAAACAATCATAGAAAAAAGACTAATTCCTAAGATCCAAATCTCCACAAACTCTAGTGTGCATCCAACCATAAGGAGAATGAAGGAACAAATGCTTCTACTACTAAACTATGGGAGTTTCCCTTCCTCTGCACACACACTGCATAAGACATAAATCCACAGGCTTCCAAAATTTAATGCTTGCTTCTCTCATAAGTTTCTTTTTTGTATGGTTAGATAGAGCAATCTATTCCCTGTGATGACTAATGTGAGTTATCATAGATTACGCTAGACATAAGGCTCTTGAATTTGGAGATCAGGAGCTTCCTGCATAAGTGTCATGAACAAAGAGATTGTCAATGATAAGATTACAATCGATTACGACTACTTTATTAGTGTGGTATTTAATTTAAGAGTGTGCAATCAAGATAGGTCATCAGTGTGGATGGAGCTGGAAAACCAAAAAAAGAAATGTAGAACTTAGACCATTTTGGTGGACCAAGGGTGAATTTTAGTTAGCATACTCTTTCTTAAGGTAGGTGCTGAGCTTATTTTGTAAAGATTTAAAATATATATATACTAACCAATAGTTACTGTACTTAATCCAAGGTTGTACCTTGGTGCGATGGTAAGTACCCTCCATCCCAGTGATGTATCCAAGTTTGAGTTTGAAAATCAACCTTTCTAAAAATTGGGGTAAGGCTGCTTACCAATTACCTCTCCTAGAACTCCTAGAAGTGGGACCCTAGTGCATTGGTATGCCCTTTTTAGTTACTGTAGTTAATCTCTCTCCCAAAGGATTTCTTATGTCAGCCTTATGGAGGGACATTGTTTCAGATGTAATGCATGGTGCTTATTTAGAAACAAGGCCAATGAGCTTGAGCCCTGGCACCTCCTCCCCTTAAAAGTGTTAGGTGGAGGATTAGGCCAATGGATTCAAGGCCCATTGGGTGCATGTGTAACTTATCAAAAAAAAAACAAATTAGAAACAAGTATACTGATAGTTTAGTTATGCTTGATTGTTGCAACTTTAGAACGAGGGAGAGTTTATATTACTATGAGAGTATGTCATTTATAGAATAAGGATTTCTGAGACAACTGGGGATTGCAAAGCTATTTTTATGTTTGGAGTTAGTGATTGAGTTTTGTTTCTACAAGAAAATAATGTTTAAGAATACAGAGGAGAGGAGAGAGGTTTCCGGCAGTTTGAAGTGAAAGTAGCTTCATTGTAGAAGTGACTTGGAGCTTTTTTGCTAAAGAGAACATGCTAACTTGTAAACTTTGGAAAGAGAGTGAAGTTTGGAGACTAACAGATCTTTTTACAGTTGGTGAAAATGGAATATATTAGTTGGAAATAAAAATGTAGACCCCTTGCTTGAAGGTTCATGGTTGAGACAAAAACCTTTACATCTCATACCTACTATGCATTTAATAGCAAACCATTTGAGAAGGTAAACAATTTATGCGAAGCTTTTTGTGTTGGGTATGGAGATGAGAGTGAAAATTGTGTATTTAAAAGTGATAGTATGAGTGAGTGGGATTTAGACCACTTTTCAAAGGTTTTAAATTTTATTATATTGTTATCCATTTGAAAGAGTGAAAGATTGCTTTTTGAAGGAAAAACTGGTGAAGGCACTAGGATAGCAGTTGGTGGCTGGGCCAATTGGTGATTGCCTCTTACCTCTAGCTGTTACGGTTGTGGGGCTGATGCAACAAGTGTGGTGCCCAAAATATTAATTGGGGTGAATTTGAAATAAGTTCTTATGCTTTATTATCCTTTTAATCCCTTAAAATGGAGGTAATGAATATTAGAAATGTAGGCCAATTTGGTTGCTGAGGAGTATGTAAAATGATAATATGTCTTGGCTTGTACATTCAAGGCCCTTGTGGCAATTTTCACATAATAAAATTGCATTTCTTGAGGGTAGATAGATCTTACATTATGTTTTCATTGCTAATGAATATTGAGGCTTAGAAGTAGGAACCTTGGGTAAATCTGCAAGTTAGATGCAATACAGATTGTTTAGTTTGAGTCAAGTTATCTTAACATATGTAATTAAGTTGGTACGTCATTGTACAAATCATACTGAAATTTGGCTGCTGACTTAATATCCAGCTGGCAATCTTACTTTGTTTTACTTTTAAATATCTTTAGCCTCGTGTGGATGTTGACTGCAATCTTGTGATAGAATTGGTTTAAGGAAAGTCTAGACTCTAGAAGTTGGGAAGAGGGTCCTTTTTTTATATAAATGTAATCTAGGAAAGAACATATTCATGTAAAATTGTCTTCTGCATTTGCAGTGTGAAAGCACAAATTAGAGAATATTAAACCAGAATTCTTATTGACGGGTGTCAAGGTTTTAGTACACAACTAGGTTTGATATTGGGTGTTTGTTCACAGAGACAGAAAGATGGGGGTATTTGTGGATATTGGGTAAGATTTTCTTTAAAAAGTTAGATTGAAAATTTGAAGAAACAGATTTGGGGACGATGAGAGAGGGAAAGGGGCGCTACCAGAGGAGGTTGGGATGAACTAGAAAAAAATAATTAAGTATGATGTTGCATCTCAAAAGATGCAATAGGAGTTGAATAGTTCGTCAGGAGAGGTCATGCGTCCCGTGTCTGTCTTATTGCCATT
Source organism: Quercus gilva (assembly GCA_023621385.1). Taxonomy (NCBI): domain Eukaryota; kingdom Viridiplantae; phylum Streptophyta; class Magnoliopsida; order Fagales; family Fagaceae; genus Quercus; species Quercus gilva. The sequence goes on along the minus strand of CM042474.1, from coordinate 36,256,561 downwards.
GAAGCTTTAAAGAATTGGAAGTTTTTGGTTTGAAAATATTTTATTTGTTAGGCAATAATCAGTCTGGTTTTGGTTGGAGTACTCAATGGCAAGGGGGAAGAATCAATTGGGCCTTTCATGAAGTGTGTTTCAATCTTTGTGAGCAGCTGCAAATAGATCAACCTAATGCCTAAGCTTGATGGTACAATCTCCTTCTGTTGTTCTATGTTAAGCAAATTTTGTTTAGAACTGCTCCTTCCAAAGCTCTCTCTCTTTCTCTGCCTCTCTAACCACCCCCCCCCCCCCCCCCCAACTTGGAGAATCTGTCTGTATGGATAAAAGATCGAAAGTGATCCTTTAATCTGTGCAACTGGCTCATCCCAAATAGTGTTATACATGTAAAAAGAGATGATGAATTGTCTCCTCAATCCTATTTGGGTTGGCTTTTGGTGTTCATGTTGTTGCTCGTAGATAGTTGCCAGATAAAGAACCACAAACCCCCCCCCCCCCCCCCCCCCCTCTCTCCATCCTCTCTCTTTTTCCAAAAACAAAAAAGAGGGAAAAGAGGGAGAGAGGAATGGTTTCCAACTCTTTGAAAGACTGGTGGTTTGAATGATTGGATTGTCTTATTTTAACAGCTGGAAAGTGGTCCTCCCCTCCTTGCCTTCTGGAGTGCATATGGAAAGAGTAGCCCTTATGTTCCTTTTTTGCGCACCCCCCCCCCCCCCCCCACCCCCCGCACGCGCGCGCGCCCCCCTTTCTTCTTTTAGATGTACAAACATGATCTTAAGATCCATGTAATCTAGGATCTGTATGTAACAGAGCCACGGAGTCTCCCTCCTCTTCCTTCTATTATTATTTTTTTTTAAATAAGCTTTGTGCTTAGGAAATGTCCATTGCTTTACAGGCACTTTTAGGTCCTTGTCGTCTCGTATATGTTGTGTTTTCCCTTTGAGGTGTTAGCTATACTATTTTTTTTTTTTTTTCCTTAAAAAAAAGCTTGCAAAAAAAACAACACAAGATACATTGGGAGCCCCTTATAGTATGCTCTACGGTCTATATGCCTTTAGCCTCAATTAATAACAATTACCAAATAAATTTACTGTTGAACATGCATCCACTGTTTGATTATTTGGTAGGCTTATTGTTTAAATTGTAATTTATGGCCCACCTTTTGCTATGGAAATGTGTTGAATCACACTTTCCTCATATTTATTGTCATTTATATTGCAGTCAGAGGAGGAACCCATGTCTGTTCTACATATTCAGTATCCTGAATGGCCTGATCATGGGGTTCCAAAGGACACAATTGCTGTGCGTGAAATTTTGAAAAGAATGTACCATGTACCACCCAATCTTGGCCCAGTTGTGGTGCACTGCAGGTTCAGCTCATCAGCTCATGTTTCTGCATCTAAATATGCCATGATGATACTATGTAAATCATTTGTACACTTGTCTGAGACTCTCTCTCTCTCTCACAGTGCAGGTATTGGGAGAACAGGAACATATTGCGCAATTCATAACACAATTCAGAGAATCCTAGCTGGAGACATGTCTGCTTTAAATCTTGTTAATACCATAACCATGTTCAGGTCTCAGAGAATTGGAATGGTCCAAACACCGGTATAGTTACTAATTTTTCTAATAATTTGTTACTAATTTGCAGTGTAATCTCATATTATGTAATCCTTTGTTAGACTTTTCTGCTGGCCCCCAAAACTGATTTCTCACTTGATGGCTCAACCTCAAGAATTTGTGGTTTTTCCCAAATATTGGACTATGGAGTTGTGCAAGGTTGAAGGGCCAGCAGAAATTTCAGCCTAATTTTTTTTCTGATGAACATGTGGCAAGTTCTCTTTAGCACAAAAAGAACAAGGTTTCTTTGTTTAACCAACCCCTAACTGTGGAATTTAAAGCAAATAAAAGCAGTTCTCACCATTCAAGTGCCCAGACCAGACCAAGGAATGCAAAAGACCAGATCAGTCCAACAATGGTTCGGTCGGTTTTAATTCTCTAGTTAACAAAGTCACACACAGTACAGGAGCAGTAGTGTTTTGAGTTTCATTCTTGCTCCCCACTCCCTCCCATCTAAATGCTCTTTTATTTTTCCAATTTTCTGCCTACCATCCTCTTTATCACATAAGGAAGAAAAGGCTTTAATTTCTGTGCGGATTAAGAGTTTTGAATACCATCTTGTTCTCATTCCAAAACCTCCCCCCCCCCCCCCCCACCCTTTTCTCTCTCCTCAAATCCTTTCTCCTTTAAGACATTCTGACTCTGCGCTACTCCTAATTCACTCTATTAACTCTCTGTTTATTAGGATCAATATCTTTTCTGCTATAAAGCAATCATTGATGAACTAGAAGACCTAATCTCAGATTTCAACACAGAAAGGAGCTCAAAATGGTATGTCCATTCATCTCTTAAAATTTTTGAGCCTTTGCATAGATTGTTCACTTAAATGGCCTACAATCCTTTTAATAGAATGATAAATTTTACACCTTTGACTCTGATTTAGTATATAACTTTTTCTATACGATACTTTAAAGATCATTTTTTAATCCAGATGCCTTTCATCTAATTCTTTGGACAGCTAGATTAATGATTGTTCCTCATCAATAGTACCAAATGCTGAATAAGACTGAGAGGAATCTGCTTGATGTATATTTCTCCAAAGTTGAAAAAATATGCAATTGTATGCTTCTCCCAGAACGTTTGCGTCCTCCAGCAGCTGGTCTGATGCCTCATCATTATGGTGGAACTTACAAGCATTGCTGAACCATTAGTTTTATTCTCCTCAAATCCCACCAAGGAGCTGAATAATTCAAATGGCCTCTATTTCCTGTTATAACAGTTCTCTCCTGATTGTTAGAAAAATGAACTGACTTGTAGACAGTGCAGGCTTCGTGATTCTCATTGAGCTTATACATTTGACCTGACTGTTTTCTGTTAAGACCAAGAAGTTCATTCTGTATGTTAGATTTACAGTAATGGACAACTTGTATGTTGAAATGCCCATTAGTACTAGAACTGAAATGGTCTATACTTTATAAGGTTCTCTATTAGACAGTTGTCATTATTACTAAGACAAGATTATATGTTTTTGTTGACTTTAATTTATCATCTTTCATGGCGAGGGATAGTCTTCCTCTTCCAGAGTAAAAAAACTCCACTATCCAGTAAGGAGCTTTGTGAATGTGGATTACAGTAGCTTAGTTGATACCATCAACGTGGAAAGTTCAGTTATTCTTCTCATTTCTATTATACTTAGAGCAAGTTTTCTATACATAATTATTGTGTTTTATATATATATATATATTTTTTATATAAGATATAAATTCTACTTTAATCTAATCTAAATGTATATATGTGGGAAGCTCTCTTTTAGAAACTTAAATCTTGACCCTTACCCCTCCTACACCTCACAAGCACTTATACTTGTAGAGTGACCATCGCATCAAGAATGTGCAGTGGTGTTTTGTGTTTTGATTTGCAAAAGATTTGTGCTTAAAGCTAAAAATTAATAAAGGAGAATCTAAGAGTCAGGGTGGTGATATTTACTTGTGCCCGTTTGGTATTTAGTGCTAATTCTTCATTTATTGGACAGAAAGGATGGTGCTATTTGGTCTACTCATCAATTCATCCTAATCTATAGTTGGGTTGGACCTTCAATTTAAAGCACCATTCTAGATTGCCACTAGCTCTATGTCATAGCATAGTAAAGTTTGTTTTTATTATTAATAGTGTTATTATTATGGGGGTCAAATTAATGGATGCTCGAAGGGCAATTGTTGATAATTTAAGGAAAATTTTTACATCACTTTTATGAAAAATTAAAAAAGTTAACAAAACATTATTATTTTTTTTTTCTTTTCTTTTTCCATATAAACTTTCTTAAAATAGTTCATTAACAAATGTCCTTAGAGCATTCGTAAACTTTTTCCTTATTACAAAGTACCGTTTCACCTTTTAGTTAGATTCTTTTACACCCTATCCAAGAGATATCTTAAAAAAGAAATCCCATAGTCCCAAATCCTTTAGACTGATAGTGTGATGGATTGATAAAGTTCTATATACCTTGCTAATATAAAAGTGAAAAAGTGAGGCTTTGATGGCAAAGAAAAATTAGTTAATACCGATAAATTGTGTATAATAATTTATAATCCTAATGAAGCAATCCCTAGGGGAAGGAAGCCTTTCCCTATCTCCTCTCCCTTATCCAAGCATGGATAAAGCAAGTTTAAGGTTCAATCTAATTGGAGATTTATGGAATTAGGCGTTATTTGTATCAGGCCAGCCCAACTAACATAATTAGTAGGATTGGGTAGAGAAATTCAAATCTAGGGCTGTGAGTATATGCTCTCTAACCCAGCAGAATGTAGTTTTTTTCTTGAGTCCAGAAATATGGCAAAAGCCTCCTCCATCCAGGTCCCAGGTAATATCAAGCTCAACATAGATGCTACTGTCTCCTACTTCTAGCTTCAAAGCTGTTGCAGAGTGGCAAGAAATGATTCTAAAAGCTTAGGCAAAATTACACACTTTTGTAATCCAGCTGAGGCAGATGCACCAGGAGTTGAATGGGCTATCAAGTTAGCTTCTTTGGAATGGTAACAGGTTATTATTCTTGAGTGACTCGAAATTGTGCATTGATGCTTTGAATGGTTAAAGCAATGGCTTCTGGAATATCATCACAACTCTGATAGTCAATGCTTTGGAATTCAGGAAATCTTATTGTTAGTTGCTCCTTTAATTGGGTTTAGACTTTAGAGGAGGCTCAACTCTATTGCTCATGCATTTACAAAGGTTGTCTCACTCCAAAACCCATGATTATGCTGAAATAAATCTTCCCTCTCAGACGTGTTGTTTACGATGCTTGGAAGAAGGATTTGTTGTTGCTTGTTAATGAATTTTTAATTTACCACAACAAAATGGCAGCTCAATAAAAAAATTCAAATTATATTCTATTTGCACTAATGTGTCATTCCAATTAAATTTTACTTACTTTAATTATGTGTCAAATTGTCTCTTCAATTTTTATTTATTTATACTCATGTTAACATTGAAAAGCTAGAATCCAGTACAGAGAAATACAAAACTGGAAGATCATTACTGTACAAAATTGCTGGGTGTACCCAGTAATGATAGATAGGCCTCTTAGCAATTATAGAAGCCAAATTATAAAAATTTGACAAGATAACTTTAGGAACAAATATGGTGGTGAAGTTCGTTCCCTGTTGAGTAAGGTTATGTAGGTCTACAATCATTGCTTTTTCTTGCCAGTTGGGTTTTCTTTTAGCATTGCAAACCTGCTCCACCTTTTTTTCATTGAGAATGATGATGTTGTGGTAACCAAGCTCTCTAAGTTCTTCAGATTAAAATTACTTCTAAGTTCTAACCCACTTAAAAATACTTCTAGCCAATTCTACTTCAAGTTCATTTAAAACTACTTCCAACCCATTCGAAACTAATCCAAATTATCTCACCAAAACTTCTAACTAATTCATGTATAAAATTTGATAAAATTTTACCATGTTCTACAAACTAGTTGCTCTTTTTCCATATATTGTCATAATAATGCCTTTTCATAACTTACTTAAAATTTTAAACATTAAATAAATTTATTATATCTCAATAACAAAAATTATGTTAAAAAGTGAAATATATATATATATATATATATAATATGGAGAGAGCCTGTGTGTGTGTGTGTGAGAGAGAGAGAGAGAGAGAGAGAGAGAGAGAGAGAGTTGGCCCGGGGGGGGGGGGGGGGGGGTGGTGTTGTAAGGTTCAAGTTATATATCCTTTAATGTTAACTAAAACAAGCAACTCTCTAACTCTTAAATTGATTTTATAAGCTTACGTAGTTTCTGGTTTTTTATTATTTTTTGTTTTAATTTTAACTAAGACAAGCAACTCTCTAACTCATAAATTAGAGTCTTGGGCTGCCTCTTGTGTTGCTTGTAATATAAGCTTAATCAGTTGTTTTAGTTAAATTGATTTTATAAGCTTATGTAGTTTCTGGTTTTTTATTTTTTTTGTTTTAATTTTAACTAAAACAAGCAACTCTCAAACTCATAAATTAGAGTCTTGGGCTACCACTTGTCTTGCTTGGGTTAATTTTCCACTTGTCCAGTTCTTCAACCTTTCATGGTCCTTTGTGAAAAAGAGTGAGATGGGAATGTCTCTCTAGCTGTACCCTTTTTGTTTTCCAATGTATTTCTCTTTTTTAACCCCCAAAAAACAAAAGAAGAAGGAAGACAATGATGTCACAAGTTTATAATTTTTTATATGAATTGGTAGATTGATGGTTCATGTATAATAAAAGTGGTTTTACAATTATTGATATTAATTATTATGACTGATTATGTATAAATTTTTTTTATCAATCTGGATTCAAATAAAAATAATGTTATTGCAATAACAATTTACCATATCAACAATTTGAAAAATATTATGTCTTTAACATTGATTCACTTAATAATATTAACTCTTTTATTTTATATATATATATATATATATACAGAGAGAGAGAGAGAGAGAGAGAGAGAGAGATGGTTCCTTCCCCACCTCCAATGTGTTGATGCATTGGCTAACCATTGTACTGATGCATTGATTAAGTTTGAAGCTACCTTATCTTCTGATTGTTAATTTTGTTAACCCACCACCTGTGGTGGAGAACTTGTGGACTTTTGATAAGGCCGAACTTTTTTATAATAGACTTATTAGTATTTAATCTACATCAGCGTTTGTTTACGCAAAAAGAAAAAAAAAATATATATATATATATATATATTATCTTTTATAGTTCGGTGATGATAATAACGTGCACGGATAGGCTTCCGAGGAATTTTTTTTTTTTTTTAAGAAATATTTTTGGGGAAAAGGCTTCGGAGGATTAGTATGAATTGAATAGTATTATTATCTATATATGTATAGATAGAGGGAGATGGCTCCTTCCCCACCTCCAATGTGTTAATGCATTAGCTAATCAATGTACTGATGCATTGATTAAGTTTGGAGCCATCTTATCTTCTGATTGTTAATTTTATTAATCTACCGCCTATGGTGGAGGATTTGCGGACTTTTGATAAGGCCAAGCTTTTTTGTAATAGACTTATTAGTAGTTAATCTATATCAGCGTCGGTTTACCAAAAAAGAAAAAAGAAAAAAAAAAATATATATATATATATATATTCTTTTATAGTTCGGTGATGATAATAACGTGCACGGACATGCTACCGAGGTTTTTTTTTTTTTTTTTTTTATTAGAAATATTTTTGGGGAAAAGGCTTCGGAGGATTAGTATGAATTGAATAGTATTATTTCCCATTTTCCCTTCATTATGTATTTAAATAAAAAATTGCTTTTGACTATTCCTCGTTGTTAAGACAAAAACTTGAAAGTCGCGTTTAGCCATAGTCTTGTTGAAAACAATCTGGTTGACAAAGTTGAGGAACCTTCATTTCAAAATAAAAATAAAATAAAATAAAAAAAGAGTGAAAATACTAACGATGAGAAAGAGTTTAAAAGAAAACTTCCTCAAATCCACTACAGGCATAGAAATTAATCACGTGTACTGTGACTTTTTAAATAAGTCATGTAACTGTAACTTCTTTAAATAACATACATATATAATCTTTTAAATCTTCACGTAATAGAGTTGAAGGTATTTATTCCCCAAAAAAAAAATCATATATACAGTACAATTGCAAGCAACGTAGTTATCCATTCTTTGTGAATAAAATGAGGCTTTTATAATCAAAGGACACTGGCTAATTATATTGCTTTCTATCAGGAGGACCATAATTTAGAACTTACAGTCGGGCAAAGCATGAACCACTGGATCAAAATCATTTATGGTTTGTATTTGCTTGATCAGTACAATATTATTATTATTATTAAGTGGTTCTTAGTCCACCAACTTTGTTGAATTAGTTGTTTGTTATCAATAGAAGATATCATATTCGAATTATGTCTACACCAAGAAAAAATCAATTGGTATTTTGACTTGATAATAAAAAAGTCACCATAAGTTGTATTCTATCATATCCACACACAAAAAATGACTACTAAAAATTTTTAGAATTTTATTTTATGCGAAACTGTGAGCTTTGCGTTCATCATTCTAAGTGGATCCTATTTCTCATATCTTATAAGTTGACCAATTAGGTAGATTATTATTATTATTATTTTTTTAATGAGTGATATTAGGAATATTATTAATTTTACTACATAGAGTTTACAAAATAATGTGTTACTAATCACAATGAAAGAAAAAGAAATAATTTAAATATTTATTTATTAGATTGTTGAAATCCATCAATTACATTCATTGTCATGTCACTTTGTAACTTTTATGTAGTAAAATTGATAATATTTTTAGCATTTATTTTTTTAGATAATTTGGAATTTGAATTTATAGGCTTTCCCTCCGTAATTATTTTTTATGAGCCCCTCCTTAATAATTACTCTTGGCCTTGGGCATTAAGTCAAGAAATCATTACTCTTGGCCTTGGATATTAAGTCAAGAAATCAAAGAGGTTTTATTTTTTATTTGGGTATCTTTTGTATAAGTCGTATTCGAACTCAGATATCTTGTTTAATAAGAGAGAGTAGAGACTTCATCAATCAACTAAATGTTAATGGACTATCAAAGATATTGATTTCACAAAAACGTGGGTATCTCCACTCCATTGCTGAATTCTACAATATTTGTGCTAGCTTCTCACTTTTCCTTTTTTGGTAAGTTTGCTTGCTGGTCAAATTGCCTAAACCTTTTTTTTTTTTTTTGGGTAACTTTCGTAAGTTTGCTTGCTGGTCAAATTGCCTAAACGCGTTTTTTTCTTTGGTTTTGTTTGCTAAAGAGGAATTTCTAATGTTCACACAGCTAGACCAGGCAAGGATACTAATTTCAAATTTGACGTTTGCCATCATATCAAGGTGACTGTAATTTGTTTATTCATTTAAAAAAAAAAATGTAATTTGGAGCAATGGCGGAGTAAAAAAAAAAATTGTATGTATAATATTCATTCTATTTTGTTTATATGTTAAGGTTTTTTTTATTTGTTGTTTTTTCATGAATAAGCCGTTTTTTAGATTTCATTTTTAAGGTTAAAACTTAATTTTTACTTGGAATAATTTTTAATAGTTATATAGACATCAAGTACAGCTGATGCAAATTTATATTATTATTTAAATTATCCCCCAATTCTATTACTTAATACTTATGCACAGGAAAATAAATTATTACATATAGGATTTGAGATTTTTTTTAAAATTATTATTACTTATATATCTCACTCTTGGAAGGTAAAATTAGTGTTTTTTTACCATTCTCCTTGGCATTTTTTTTTTCCTGCCTTCATTTTCCTTTTTAAGATTTTAAACCTTAAAACACTTTGATAAAATAAGAAAGTTTTTCTTTATGAATTTTGACTTGTAAAAGAGATAATACTATATTATCATAATTATGATATAAAAGAATTATATCACCAAGAAATCCATAAAATGAAGGGGACATTAAGTAAATCCCTTAGTCTTAGAGCATCTTCAATAGATTAGCAAAATCTATATTTTGGAGAGTAAGCCCAAAAAACTAGCTCCAACCGATTCTCTATATGCAAAACTTTTCCAAATTTTTTTTGAAGTTGCTACAATCGTTCTCTTGATCTAGAGAACACTGTAGTAACTCCAAATGAATTTTTCTACTTAAAAAATTCATACATCTCGATAAAAAACAATTCTTTCAACAATTCTTTATCTCTCCTCTCACAACTACAAACATAACAATCTTTCTCTCAAACATCTCTAAACTCAAGCATAATCAGATTATCATAATACAAACTCAAAAACACAATTTTAAAATTAATCAAATCATAACAATAAATTAAAGCAAAAAAAAAAAAAAAAAGAAGAAGAAGAAAAAGAAAGAAGCCATTTGACCCATTTGGACTGTGTTGGGGACGAAGATGAACGACGGTATAGTGACCCATCTCTCTTGTTCTTTCTCTCTATACCTCTTTTCTTTCTTTTTTTTATCGCAGAGAGAGCTAGTGAATGTTCTGGAATCAAGTATAAAAAAGAAAAAGAAAAAAAAAAGAAAAAGAGAGAGCTAGAGAAAGAAAGAGAGAATGAGAGCTAGATTCACTGGAATGTTCTTGAATGAAAGAGAAAAAGAAAATAAAAGAAGGGGGGGTAGAGATAGGACACTGGACACGTGTGTGGAGGAGAAAAACAAGAAAAAAGAAAAAAAAGAAATGAAACGTATGGATGAAAATGAAATGAAAGAAAGGAAAAATAATATTAAAAATAAAAAATCCTAATTGTGAAATGCTATCTCAATATTTTCATAATAAATTTTATTTAACAGATTGTTATTAGTTAATATTGGTGAGTAAAAAAATAATTTCAGTGGTAATTTCAAATTAAAACTAGTAATAACTTTCTACATAAATTTTGTTGTGAAAGTATTACAAAAAATATTATGAATGTAACACTTCTCATTAAAAAATATAGTTGATAAAAAATAAAAAATAATGAATAAATAATGAAAGAAGAAATAATATTTAAATGAGATAAAGAAAGGATAAAGAATCCTGTTGGAAGGTGTATTTAAAAAAGTAGGCAAGTAAAAGTTAAATGTCACTATTCATTGTCTAAATAGTACAAAATATGGAGAAGCTGTTGGAGATGCCTTGATATGCTATTAATTCTTGAAGTGCATTTATACTCCATTGGTCCATTTAATAGAACAACATCGTTTGTCAGAAGTAGTTAAAAATAAAAGAGAGTAAAAAATCACATTATGTTAAACTTTCTCATGCATTTACCAACTAGTAAATTTAATTTATGTCACCAAATGTTAAAAAGAACTTCTTTCGTCCCACTTTTTTTGTCATGTTTGAAAAGTCAAACTTTCTAAGAGAAAATTATTTAAGAGAACATCATTTATTGTCTTGTCTACCTTTTAAAAATGTATAAATTTCCAAAATTACCCTTAAAAAAATTTATCAAAAAATTGAATTAGTAAATTAATAGGGGTATAATAGGAACATTAGTAAATTAATGACTTTTATTTTTAGAAACAGAATAATATTTTAGGACATTTTAAAATGGAATAGAGGACAAAAAAAGTGAGACGGAGAGAGCAGTTAAAAATTTTGACCAAATAATTGTATATTTTTAAATTTGACAAAAATAATTCAAAAATATCTTAATATAAACACAATCATAATAAATTTTAGAATATATGGTTCCATAGTTCCATATATATACACAATCATAATTATTAAATTTCATATTAGACAAAAAATAAAAGAGAGAAAAAAATCATATTATGTTAAACTTTCCTCTGCATTGCACGGATGGCTGACTAATAATTTGATTTGTGTGGCCAAATGTCAAAAAGTAGTTACAATCCTTGACCAAATAATCCTACATTTTCAAATTTGACAAAAAGGATTCAAAAATATCAACCATTACTTGATTAGATCAATCTGCCACGACCAACGTGAAGATCTTTAATTTTCTAATGCAATATTTGACCAAAAAAAAAAAAGGAAAAAAAAATCTACTTTATAATTTACAATATTAAATCCTTATTAGAAAGAAAATACAAATGTCAATAATATACCACTAGCCTCATCACACGCACTTCGCGCGTGCAATGAGGCTTTTTTTTTAGTGGTCTTATTTTGTAGAAAAAAAAACTGCATTTAATTATTATATATATATAATTTTTATTTTAAAAATCTAATTTATAAGTGAATAAATCAATTTAAAAAATAATAGGAGAGTGTTCCTATTTTTTAGGCAATGTTTTAGTGGGAGTTAGAGTTGCATTTTTACCGGATTGTCCTTTAAATTTATCTCTACTTAAATATAGGGTTTCAAGAGTATTTTTTAACTATAAAATGAAGAATCCAAACAGGAAAAGTCCCTTAAATAATAGTATAGAAGTATAGATAATCCAATATTTGACCCAAAAAAAAAGGAAAAAAATATCTACTTTATAATTTATGTGGGTGAGAAAGCCCAGCGCCATATGTTGGGCCTGGGGCCCAATTTAGATATCATTTTCGGTCCGAAGAGATAAAAGTGATCCGCGCTTTGCCATCCTGGCGAAAATGCAACCAAGAAGGGACGAATGTTGCTTCCGAAGACAACCTGGCTGGTCCGAAAAGGTTCCTCTCATCGGATCTCCGAAGAATTTGATCAAGAAGATATACTAAAGTTTTCTCGATAGGGAGTGAGCTCTGGGCACGCCTAAGTGCGAGAAGATCAGGAAATATCTTGAAAATAAAGCTGCTGCCATCGCATTTAATGCACTGCAGCAACTTTCCTGGCCGCATTTATGTGGAGAAGACACCTGAACAGTGCATTCTCAACCACTACCACTCACTGCAGGCTAAAGCAAACTTCTGATGTGATTAGTACTTAAGTGGTCTCTTAGATGAAAAACAAGCGTACGGTGAAGATGAAATAGAAAGTGTATATATAAAGGAAATAGGTCTCACAGAGGGGGGGGGGGGGGATTTTTGGAAGCCTGTAAACTAAAAACCTCTTCGGATTCAAGAGGATATCTACTGAATACTAGTCTGAATATCACTTTCATTCCTTGTTTTGCCTGTTTGACCCTTTGTTGAATCCATTTTTAGTTCAGTTGTTCAATCTATTCTCTACAAATTTATTGTTAAGGGTTTCATTAGGCTGAATCAATAAAGTCCATATTTGGCCCAACAAAAACTGACCCTACAATTTACAATATTAAATCCTTATTAGAAAGAAAATATAATGCTTGAAATCAGATTCAAATGTCAATAATATACCACTAGCCTCATCACATGCACTTCGTGCGTGCGATGAGGCTTTTTTTTTAGTGGTCCTATTTTGTAGAAAAAAAAAACTGCATTTAATTATTATTATTATTATATATATATATATAATTTTTATTTTAAAAATCTAATTTATAAGTGAATAAATCAATTTGAAAAATAATAGGAGAGTATTCCTATTTTTTTAGGCAATGTTTTAGTGTGAATTAGAGTTGCATTTTTACCGGATTGTCCTTTAGTTTTGTCTCTACTTAAACATAAGATTGTAGGGGTATTTTTGAACTATAAAATGAGGAATCCAAACAGAGAAAGCCCCTTAAATAATAGTATAGATAAATAGTATTATAACTCAGTAGCATTGTTTACTTCTTCAGTGGACAGGAACTAGGGTTATAATCTCCATTGCAATACTTAATCCATGGAAAAGAAAATCTTAGTGACATTCCAAAAGACAGAGCTATTTAATTTCTCAAAACAATGCCGGCTCAAATCTTAAGTCTCAAAGAGCTATTTGAGATTGGGAGTAGTTTGATGTTATGTATTTATATTGGTGTTCGGGTCTTTAAATCTTGGGTAAGGAGATGCCAATAATAGGATTTCACAACAAAATGAGCAAATCATTATATACAAACTACAAAGCAATTTTTTCTCCTCTAGGTTTTCTCTGGAAAACTTATGGCTTGTTTGGAAGTTTAGAGAGGGAGGAGAGTAGAGGGGAGTAGAGGGAATGAGAGTAGTGGGGAGGAGAGTAGAGTGGAATGGTTCTCTTCCACCTTGTTTGGATGTTTTTAAAATTAGTAAAGGGGAATGGAGTAATTAGCTCTTCCCCTTGTTTGGATGTTTTAAAAGTTAAGATGGAGAGGAGAGGAAATGATTAAAATAGACAAATTTACCCCTATTTAAAAATGGACTTGCAACATTGGTCTATGATTAATTTGTTAGAAAGAGTAAATTAGGGAATTTACTTGGACAATAATTTATCTACTCTACTCTCCCTCCAAATCTCTCCAATTTGGGGGAATTAAAAATGAGGGGTTAGAGGGAGTTGAAACCCTTCCAAACCCCTCCCTCTCATTCCTTAAAAAACTTTCAAATAAGGTAATTAGATTATTGTCCCTCCCTCTACTCTACTCCCCCTCCTACTCTCCCTCCTTTTTTAAACATTCAAAGATGCCATTAGAGCGGTGAAACTACTTCCTATCTCTTGATAGGCTATTTCCCCTTCAGGTGGGACCTCTCTCTTTTTCTTTTACTATACCAATCTTGTCTTCTCCACTTTCTACTCCTCTACCCTAATCCCACGTCATACCTATACCCTCGTCTTCTCCCCACTCCACACCATGGATGATATCACTCGTAATTGGGACCGCTTATCACTGAAACCGAAAGAAATTAAGTCAGACTGTCCCTTTAACCCCTAATCTTACTAGCAATTGTAAGGTACTTGTGGCCAAGTTCTTCACTAAACGACGCATCAACATGGAAGCAGTCTTTCAAACCTTAAAAAGCATGTGGAAAACTGAAAAAAGTTTTAACATCCGTGACCTTGGCTCCAACACAGCTATGATTCTTTTTGATGATGAATACGACCTAGATCACATACTGATGCGAGGACCGTAGTCTTTTGATAAGTACCTGCTCGGCCTCTACAAACCAGGGAAGAATGAGGCGATAAAGAATGCCAAATTTGACAGGGAAAGCTTTTGGGTACAGGTTCACGATCTGCCAATCCAACACATGAGTAACGTAAATGATGAGGCTATAGGGAGTATTCTCAAAGTTGTTGAACAAGTTGACACAGGCCTAGTGGGAGATTGTCAAGGGTGATGTCTCCAAGTAAGGATCAACGTGGATATTAGGCAACCTCTCTGTCGAGGAAGAATAGTGCACATAGGTGATTCATCTCCTTCATGGATATCCTTCCAGTATGAGCGCATGTCAATCTTTTGTTACTGGTGTGGTATACTAAACCATGATGAGAAAGACTGCAAAATGTGGATATGTAGTAAGGGCAGTGGCGACTCCAGGCATTTTGTTCAAGGTGTTCTTATTCCACTTTGAAAAAATTTTGGGTCATTTCAGTCTATTTCAAGTATTTCGGGACATTTTGGTAAATACCGGCTGAAATTCAAGATTTGGCCAGTATGAAATTTGTGCTTTAAAAAAAAAAATGTTCTTAAAACCAAAACAAATTTGCATTCTGTACACCGAAAAACCTCAAAAGGAAAAAAAAATGAAAAGAAAATAAATAAACAAAGGTACCTATACAATAAACTATAAATTCATTTGAAATATTAATAAAATTATTAATTATTGTTGTTTAGTTGTTTCATTAATTTGTTTGTCTTTTATAAACTATAATTTGTTATATTATTGTTTCATTAATTATAAAATTATTAATTATTGTTTAGCCTAACATAATTTAATTTGTTTGTCTTTTATAATATATTAGTTAATTATACTGCTTTAATTATTGTTGTTTAGTGCAACAATAAACTATATTGCTTTAATTTATTTGTCATTAATTATACTGTTTAATTTTTAATTATTGTTTACCCAGCCCCATGTGCCCATCTATGCCTACCCCACTTAACAGACAAGCACAAGCCTAATGCCTGATGCCTGATGCCTGATGCCCCAATCAAAATAGTCAGCTACCAATAAGAAAATTTCACAATCACAAATCACAATACACATTACACTAAAAGACAATCAACATCCCACCAACTTCAACAGCAACACCAACACACACTGACCAACACCAACAGATAAGATAAAGCATTCAAAAAGTTAAAAAAACAGGCAAAAAGCAAAATATTAATAAAACTAAAGAGTAAAGAGCCAATCACAGACTTACAGTTCAAAAGAGAGAAAGTTATTGAGTTAGACTCTTAAAGAATATAGAGAGAGACTCTCATTCATTAATTTCATTTCATAGTTTTCATTTCAGAGAGAGAGAGAGAGAGAGAGAGAGAGAGAGAGAGAGAGAGAGTGAGTGAGAGATTGAGAGAGACTGAGAGAAAAAGAGAGAGAAATACCTTGAGGGAGGGAGCACTGAGCACTGGAGCGACGAAGCAGCTTGTAGCCGAGCGATCTGCAATCTACGATCTGCCGTCTGCGATAAGGGGCAAGCGACGAGCGACATGGGGCGAGGACGACGACAAGCGAGCTACGGCGACGACGAGCGAGCTGCGAGCATTGTGACCGTGGGTTTGGTTTGCTCTGTATTGGGGTTTGGTTTTGGTTTGCTTTGTATTGGGGTTTGGTTTGCTTTTGCTCTGTATTGCCAGTATTGGGGTTTGGTTTGCTCTGCGAGCGACGTGACCGTAGGTTTGATTTCTGTCAGATTTAGTGATTTGCTCTTTTGGTTTTTTTTTTTTTTTTTTTTTTTTAGAATTTGTGGGTTTGATACCTTTGTAATTTGTTGGGTTTGCCATGGGCTTGGCTTTGTTACAATTTTTTTTTTTTTTTGCTTGAAAGTAGAGCAAATAATTTTTTTTTTTTTTTAAATTTGAGGGTGTTCCTAATTTTGTGATTGAGGGTGTTCCTAATACAGAGCAAATATAAAAAATTTTAATTATTATATATAATTTTTTTTTCAGGTTTCTTTCGAGTCAGGGTGTTCTTGGGAACACCCTGAGCTGAATGTGGCGTCGCCATTGAGTAAGGGTACTTTACATAAGGATGAGCAACAATACGGAGAGCTAGTAATGAACGACTTCAGAAACACCCAGTCCAGCCACCACAACCTTCCAACGACTTTATTCCCACTATTGTCGCGGCACTCTCTGAGACAACCACCACCACCACCGCTACCAGCGAGCCATTAGCCACTCTAGCCATTGTCACAATCGCTATAGGAGATAAGGAAAATGCTGAAATTTTAGTAACGAATGCCCACCAACATATCCCAACAAACATGAAAATTTTGAAAAGCCACAATCTGTTTCGTTTACATCTCGCAGAGATTGATCACAACTTGAATGCTAATGATGAGCCAACTGAGAGTAATACGGTGATAATAGCTGACACCTTTAATGAAACAACAGAAAATATGGAACTGTGTACTATCACACCTAATGCCATAATGGTCACATCCTTAAAGGGCACACATGTGTTGGATGGGCCTCACAATGGGCCTACTGATGCCACACAACTTGCTACAGCCTAAAACCAAAAGAAGTGGAAAAGAATTATCCTAGCCCAACCCCACACAAACTCCATGGAAACGGACACAGCCCAGCTAGGCTCTAAACGCAAGCTTGGGGACATAGGTTGGGACATTAATGGTGATAAAAAGCAAAAGTTTGAGACTGAACCTCGTATGTTGGGTAAGATTTTTGCAGAACAACTAGGATCGGTGGTGGCTGCTACGCAGCACTGCCAGGTCCAATGAGTACCATCAGCTGGAACTGTAGAAGGCATGGGAACCCTTGTATAGTTCGTGCTCTCCAACGAGCACTGAATAAAGAAGCTCCTTAGTTGGTTTTCTTGATAGAGACCAAACTATCACAGGAAGAAATGAAATACAAGAAGTAAGAACTTGGTTACACTCGAGGCTTAGTCATATCTAGTATGGGTTAAAGTGGTGGTCTAGCCTTACTATGGAAACCAAAAACTAAGTTGGCAGTCCAAGGCTTCTCACGTTGGCATATTGACGCTCATATCACATGTAACACAATCGGTGCAAAGTGGCATCTGATCGACTTTTATAGGCAACTAGACACTAGTAAATGGGAGGAGATGTGGTCCATCTTAGAATTTCTTGGCCGAATAAACTAGCTGTCGTGGCTCTGCATCAGGGATTATAATGAGATTATCAGCTAATCTGAAAAATCTGGGGGTAGACTTCGACCAGGTAGACAGTTAGAATGATTCTGCTGAGCCATCAACCTTTGTGGTTTTCACGACTTGGGCTTTGTTGGTTCACCGTTCACCTAGTCTAAATCTGATCGCATTGAAGGCCGTTTAAAGATAAGACTTGATAGAGCACTTGCCAACAATGCATGGCGGTTGCTCTTTCACGGTGCTGTTGTCCACCACATATCCTTGTCAACGTTGAACCACTCTATGCTCTCTTTTCGCCTTAAAAGTAATCGCCATCACCGACGAACAGTCAAAAAGTTTTTCCGATTCGAGAAGATGTGGCTGAGGGACCCCTACTGTTCTAAAGTGGTTCAAGAATCATGGCAAGAGGGCCTTTATAAAACTAAAGACTTCCCTATCACGATTTGCCTTGAGAGATGCCGTACAAGGCTACAGACTTGGAACAAAATGGAGTACGGCCATGTGGGATGGAAAATAGAGCAATTGCAAAGCAAACTACAAATGTTGGAGAAACAACCTAGTAGCATGGAAACAAACAATGAGATCGGGGATGTTTGCAATGCACTGAATGTTTGGCTAGACGTCAAGAGTACTATGTGGAAACAACGCTTGTGTAACTTTTGGCTCATTGATGGAGACCGTAACACGAGCTTCTTCCATACCAAAGCCTCCAATTGAAAGCAGCGTAATGTGATCCTCGATATATGTGACTTAGATGGGGTTTGGCAGGATGATGAGCAGCAGATAGAAAGTATCATTGTCAACTATTTCATAGACATTTTCCACTCACAATGGCAGATACTCTAATAGATGTTGTGGAGCTTGTGGTGTCCACTAACATGAATGACTTTCTTACACAGGAATTCAGAGCTGATGAAGTTCATAGAGCATTGAAACAAATGCACCCCAAGAAATCTCCTGGCCTTGACAGTATGCCTCATCTCTTTTATCAGCATTTTTGGTCTTTAGTTGGTGATTGTGTTACAAAAACTGTCCTGGACTTCCTCAATTATGGCATTACCCCCCCTCCCCCAAATTTTAATGAAACTCATGTTATGCTTATACCAAAAATAAAAAAGCCCAAAAAAGATCACCCAATACCGACCCATCAGTCTTAGTAATGTCATATCACGTTTAGCCTCAAAAGTCCTAGCAAACCGCCTAAAACGCTTCCTCCCAAAAATTATTAGTGAAAACCAAAGCGCCTTTATGTTTGACCACCTCATCACTGATAATATCCTAGTTGCCTTTGAAACCATGCATCATATCAACCAAAAGCGTAGTGGTAAAGTTGGGGAAATGACCTTGAAGCTTGATATGAGTAAACTTTTGATAGAGTTGAGTGGGGATGCTTGGAAAAAATAATGTATAAAATAGGTTTCCATGAATCATGGGTGAAACTTATGATGAGATGTGTTAGCAATATCTCATATTCTATAAATATCAATGAGCAGCCCCGAGGACACATTATCCCTTCTAGGGGTTTGCGTCAAAGGGACCCCCTCTCCCCTTTTTTGTTTCTTTTTTATGTAGAAGGTTTATCAGCTTTAATCAAGAAATCAGTGGAGTTGGGACTTTTGAGTGGTGTAGCTGCATGTCCAAGGGGCCCAAAAATATCTCATCTTTTTTTTTTTTTTTGCAGATGATAGCCTGATCTTCTGCAAAGCCACCATTGAAGAATGTTCCACACTTGAGGAAGTACTGGAAATCTATGAATCCTCATCTGGCCAGCAACTAAATCATGAGAAGACCTCTCTATTTTTTAGCCGAAACACGTCCCAAGATATCTAAGATGCCATCAAAAATCGTTTTGGGGCTGAAGTCATTTGGCAACATAAAACCTATTTGGGGTTGCCGTCCTTGGTAGGAAAATCAAGGTGCAACCCTTTTTAAGCTTTGAAGGAAAAGTTAAATAATAACCTTTCTGGCTGGAAGGAAAAATTGTTGTCTTATGCAGGGAAGGAGATTCTCATAAAAGCGATGGCTCAAGCAATTCCAACATATATGATGAGTGTGTTCCAACTCTCATATACCCTATGTGATGAACTAACAAGTACGGTTAGAAGGTTTTGGTGAGGACAAAACAATGGAAGGAACAAGGTAGCATGGACTAGTTGGGATAAAATTTGTGTACCCACAAAATTGAGGGCGGCTTGGGATTCTGGGACCTAAAGGCTTTCAACCTTGCTCTTCTAGCCAAGCAAGGTTGGCGCTTACAAACAAAGACTTCCTCAGTAGTCCACAGAGTCTTCAAAGCTTGGTATTTTCCTGAAACTGATTTCATTAAAGCTAAAATAGGGTGAAAACCATCATATGTGTGGAGAAGCATCATGGCTACTCAAGGGATAGTCAAGCAAGGCTACCGATGGCAGGTCGGCAATGAGAACTCCATTAAATTTGGACAGATAAGTGGCTGCCCACTTGTTCTACTTTTTGCGTCACCTCCCACCGACATGCCTTGCCAGTGGACACGCATGTAAGCACTCTCATTGATCATGATACTGGAAATTGAAGGATTGGCCTCATTAAAGAAATCATCCTACCACATAATGCCCAGGCAATCCTAAGCATCCCACTGAGCCTTCGTCATCCATCGAATCGCATTATTTGGGCATACACGCTGAATGGTCGCTTCACAGTGAACTTGACCTATAAAGTTGCCCTCTCCCTTTCACACACTCCAAATAAGTCTTCTAGTGGTCCATCAAATAACCAGAATAGTGGCATGTTTTGGAAAACTCTGTGGCGCTTGAATGTTCCCAACGAAATCCGATCTTTCGCACGGAGAGCCTGCAAAAATTTACTCCCAACGAAGTCCAACCTGCAATGCAGAAAAATCCTAGATGATCCCACCTATGACGCCTGTGGCACTGCAGTCGAAACAAGCGGACATGCATTATGGGCTTGCGAGAAAGCTCAGGTACTTTGGCTTATCTCGGGCCTACCTATCCACTGCCATGGCCTACAGTTTGACAGTTTCCTTGACTTTCTCTAGCATCTTGTTTTCTACCAACATGTTGGGGATGGGTTACTGGGACTTAGTATCACTATCGCATGGAGTTTATGGAAGAATCAGAATGCAGCTCGAACAGGTGGAACCTGGCAACCCAGCACACTCATATTTCAAATGGCAGTCAAATTGATAGAGGAATATTGGCTTGCAAACTGTTAGGTTTTAAGGTCTTAGGATTTTATGTATTTAGAACCTAATTTGTAATGTTGGCAAACCATGATCAAAACAATGTATTTAGTCTTGTTTAAACTTGCTCAAAGTTGGTTTAATTTTGTAAAGTTGGAATCGAGAGACTGCAGAAGCATTGGAGCTTCTCGGCCTGGCTCGATCGATCGAATGTAATTCTCGATCGATCGAAAATCGGCCCAGATGCGTTTTTCTGCAGAATTCCAACTCAGCCCTAACTCTTTAAACGTTTAGGGTTTTATGTTTTTGCCCTAGGTATATAAGGCAAACCCTAGCTACGTTTTTCAGAGTTGCACAAGTTGTGTTGTTGCTCATACATTGCGGTTTTGTGTAAATCTCTTGTGAGATCTAGAGGAGCTTTCCTTTACACATAACTTAGGGTTTTCAAGATTAAGATTCGTCTACATCTTGATGATCAACTTGGTTGCTGCCTTTGGAACTTAAAGATAAACAAGCGAGGAGCTTGTACCTGATTGAAGGAAGACAAAAGAAAGAAGTAGTCCGTGGATTCGAAGTCTGCGTGTAGTCGTGTCAGGAAGTTACTACTGGTGGGTAGCATTAGGAAGTCAAGCGGGGTTGCTTGTAAGTCCTTTTGTAACAACTTCAATTCTTTCTTAGTGGATTCCGTTTTGCCTTGAGGATCGGTGGGTAAAATCCTCCCCAGGTTTTTTACCGGTTTGGTTTTCCTGGGTGATCATATCACTGTGTTATTTACTTTCCGCTGCTTTATATGTTTACATGCATGATATGATTTTGTAATTGTTTTAACCTAGAATTGCTTAATTTGACTAAGTAAAAACTTGGCTAATTAATCTAGGCTACGCAATTTATTTGTGGTTTAAGGGGTCTAAACCCTATCAAGTGGTATCAGAGCAGGTTGCTCTTTTGTTTGAGATTTTCATCTCTGAGCTGATCCTTGACCCCTGTTGTCATGGAGCATAGACACTCTTTGTTTGTTCCTCCACACTTTGATGGGAACAATTATGCCTACTGGAAAGTAAGGATGAAAGCATTCCTGAAATCCATTGATGAGAGAGTTTGGAACTCTGTTGAATATGGTTGGGAGAAGCCCACTACTCCTGTGAGTGAGTGGCAAACTTCTCAGAAAGAAGCAGTTGCATTTAATAGCAAAGCTATGAATGCCATTTTTAATGCTGTTTCAATGGAGGAATTTAAGAGGATCTCTAATGTTGAGGTTGTTCATACTGCTTGGAAAATCCTCCAAACTGTGCATGAGGGCACAAAGGCTGTTAAAATAAACAAATTGCAGCAATTAACTTCTAGGTTTGAAAGCATTAGAATGTCTGATGATGAAACCTTTGATGAGTTTTATGCTAAACTCAATGACATTGTTAATTCTGCTTATAATTTGGGTGAAGTCTATGATCAACCTAAAGTTGTTAGGAAGATACTTAGATCCTTAACTGAAGACTTTAGACCCAAAGTGACAGCCATTACTGAAAGTAAGGATGTTGACTCCATCCCTGTGGATGAGCTTGTAGGATATCTTCAGTCCTATGAGTCTGACCTTCCCAAGACTGCCAAATCCAAATCAATGGCTCTTAAGTCTGTTGATGATGTTGAAGCTGGTGGATTTGATGATGAGCTCTCTCCCACGGAGATAGCTTACCTTGCCAAGAACTTTAGAAATTTTCTTAGAAATACAAACAGGAAGGTAAGGAATACCAACACTGCTGAACCTAGAAACTTTAGGAAGAATGATCCCACTAAGGTTAATAATTTTGAAAAACCTAGAGAACAAGTAGGTCAACCTTCTAATAACTCTTTGGGTCCTCAGTGTTATGGTTGTCAAGGGTATGGTCATGTCAAATCTGAATGTCCTACTTTCTTGAGGAATAAGGGTAAAGTTATGGCTGTAACCCTTAGTGATAATGAGGTTTCTGATGATGAGTCCGGTTGTGACGAGGATGGAAACTTCATTGCTTTCACTGCTACTGCTGAAGTTGATGAAAGCATATCTGCTGAGGAGAACCCTGCTAATGGGGAACTCTCTGAAGATGCAGATCTTCAAGAGGCCTATAACAAACTTTGCAAAATTGCTGCAAAGGATGCTATGAAAGTTGATCTTGGCCTGAAGAAAATTGATGCTCTTGAGCTTGAAAAGAAAAGTCTGCTTGTAAAACTTTTTGATGCTAATGATCTTTTGAATAATGTTAAATCTGAAAATATGCTTTTGCTTGATAAAGTTAGAACTTTGGAACATGATTTATCTGTTGCTAGATCTGCTAGTTCTAAACTTGATCATATGCTGAATATTCAAAAGTATCCTTCTGATAAAGCTGGGTTAGGATATGTTGAAAGCATCTTTGATTCTGGACCCCATTCCACTATCTTTGTTCCTTCTTCTTCTTCTTCTGAACCTCTTGTGAGTAAGGTTGTGAGTGAAACCATAAAACCCCCTTTGAGTGAGGTTGTTAAACCTGTAGAAGTTTCACCTCCAAAGAAGATTAGGGTAGACTTAAGAGAATCCAAACCTAAGGAGCCTACCAAACCAAAGGACAAGATGCATGGTAAACCTGCTTGGGTTTGTCATTATTATAGTAAGTCTGGACATATCTGTCCTAACTGTTACAAGCTTCAAGCTGATAAGAGAGCAAAAAGACCAAAAGTGCCTGTGCCTCAAGCACAAGATCCTATGGCACTAATTGGTGAATTGGTAAAGGCGTTAAACCTTTATTCCAATTCTGGAGTTGGGAATCACTCTAATGTGAATAAGAACTCCAATACTCGGGGTGCATCTAAAAAGTTTTGGATGCAAAAGACTCGAACTAACTGAGTCTTTCTGACATGGTCCTTGTGCTTCATTGCTCTATTCTGTTGTGACCATTGTTATTTGGTTTTTGTGTTTTTCTTTTGTTCTAGGACTTGCATTGCATTACATACATGCATTTCATTCTAGGATTTATTTGTTTTCTCTTTTAAAAAAAAGAAAAAAAAAAAAAAGAAAAAAAAAGGGAAAGCAAAATCTTTGTTGAACACTATGTTTCTTGATTTTTTTAAGGTTGGTCATTCTTTTTACACATGTCATGTCTAGTGTACCTTGTTTAACTTGAATGAGCTTATTTACTGCACTTAACTAGTTGAAACTTTGTACTGCATGTTGTGTGGGAAAGATGTGTGTGGTTTTTAATCACTTTGTCTTGATCTTGAAGTCATATGTTATTTGACTGTCGGACTTGATCCTTTTGAGAAAGGCATAAATAACCATCTCACCACTGTTCACTAGTCAATCATGAACACCTTAGTGCATATCATAAGATTTGGTGCTCGAGAAAGTGTAGCACATGCACAAAAAGAACATAAGGTGTAGCCTCAAATTAAATTAAAAACTGGTGTGTATTATTAGGCTTGATGCCTATTCACTTAATTCAAACCGGTGTGTACTATTAGGCTGAATGTCAATTCATATATAAATAAGAGGCAATAATGCAAGAAACTTACATGATTGCAAGCTTTTGTTCTAGGAGATGTGGGAGTTATAGGATGTAACTCTTTAGGTGATAGTCTCTTTTAATTCTATGTGATGAATTGTGTAGACTTTGTGCTTGATTGTCATTCACATATCACCTCACATGTATCTCAAGTCTTTGCTAGTTTCACACACTTCACAAGTTACTCTTTGTTAAACACTGTACACGTTAGTGTGTGTGTCCTTGGTCTGACCAACCAAGTTTAAAAATATCTTGAGATTTGTGCACAACATACTTGCTGCTTGAGAAAATTAATTTGGAAGACAATTGAAACTTGTGTTTGAGAGAATTGGGTTTAAAATTTTGGGTTTTTGAAGATGCATTCCATTTCATACTCATGCATTTTGTTTTCATTGTTCAAGTGCTTTGAGGAGTTGTTTCAAAATTGGGTTTGCAATTTTTTCAAAACTATGTTTTTCCCCAAAATTCAGTGTGCCTCTGCCTATTTCGATCGATCGAATGTATTCTTCGATCAATCGAAAAAGTGCCTCAGAAAGTTCTAAAATGACTGTCACATTCGATCGATCGAATGTAATTTTCGATCGATCGAACATCGTGAAGAAGCTTTTTAAAAAAGGGAAATCTGACTTTTTCAAAAGTTCAAAATTTTTTTCAAAACTTTTCTTTTTCTCTCTCCGACGAGGCAGGACCAATTCTTCAAGTTTTTGTCGTTTTCCTCCGAATTTTTTGCATAATCTCTCTCTTCTCAAGCCGGTATGTCCTTTTTACCCTTCCTTTTCAAATTATTTTCAAGTTTTCATGCATTTTTCATGCATTTTTAGGGAGATTTTCGGAACTTTTCATATTGGGATTTTTGTTGATTCGGACCATAATATTTGCAATTGATCATTGGGTTTTGTTGGGGACACCCTCTAGACATGTTCTTGAGTGATTAATTTGATCAATTTTGTGTTTTGTGGAAAACTTAAATTTCTAGGGTTTATAATTGATCCGAATTGGGGTTTTTTGTGCAATTGGGTTTAATTGATGAAATTGGCTTGTGTAATTGATGCAATTGGTTATTATAAATTGTTTGCAATAGTTTATAATGATTGGTTCATCAATTTGGTACAAAAATTTTCAAGTTGTTCTCAAATTTTTAGGGTTTTTGTTAAGAAACTCTATGTTCAAGCCAATTTTATGAATTTGAACTTAATTTGATCCTGATTACTGCATTAGTTCATGCATCATAACATTGTTAATGTTCATGCATCATATAGAATTTTAATTCTATATTTTTTGTGTGTGCTAACTTGCAGTCTGCCCTTAGTTTTTGTATTTGTTCTTTTTGGTTTTCTCTCTGTGTCTATGTCCTTTTCCTTAGCACCATGCCTAGGAAGACTAAAGCACGTAGGACTCTTCCCACTCCTACTCCTTCCCCTCCCTCCTTTGATAGTGAGCGGTTCCCTAGTGAGAAAAACCAAGAGCTTTATGACACTTTAAACCTTAAGAGGAAGATTTGGGCTGAGCGGTCTGTCTCTTTAGATGAGCTTGATCCTGCCATTAGGGCAAATTTTGAGCGTAGGGGTTGGCTTCCCTTGTTTGCTGTGTCTGACCCTCCTCCTCCTGCTACCTTGATTCGAGAGTTCTACTCGAACATCTCGATCCGCGTCTATGATTCCAACACCCTTGTTCGGAGTTGGATATGAGGCGTAGAGTACTCCATTACTCCTCAGGTAGTGGCTGATGCTCTTGAGGTACCTTTAGTTAGGGATCCTGTCTATCCCTATGATGAGTCACCCGAGTTGAGTGATGTCATATCTTACATCACTGGGTCATCTATCCAGTGGGGTTCTGATCCTCGGATCACTTCTGCTAAGCTTCCTGAGACTACCTATCTTTTCTCTAGGATAGCATGTCACTCACTCTGGCCCATTTCTCATCTGCACACCATTCCTCTTGAGATGTGTGTTTTTCTGTACGCTCTTGTTACAAATGCTCCTATGAGTTTTCCTCATCTTTTTCTTCGTTCTTTGAACGAAGTTTATAGGAGTTCATCTACTGCTCATGCTCGAGTTCATCTACTGCTCATGCTCTCGTCCATCCTATTTTCATTCATAGGATTTTATTGTATCTAGGTTTAG
The DNA here is from genome assembly GCA_023621385.1 of Quercus gilva. Classification (NCBI taxonomy): domain Eukaryota; kingdom Viridiplantae; phylum Streptophyta; class Magnoliopsida; order Fagales; family Fagaceae; genus Quercus; species Quercus gilva. The sequence continues at coordinate 36,230,148 of CM042474.1, read as the reverse complement.
AGGATTTCCCTGCTTCTGAGCCTGTTCATGTCATCAGTCCTATTGGTGCGTCTTTTCTTAGACAGAGGGCCGCTCATCTTCGAGCTGGTTCTAAACACCCTAGGTCTGATCTCTCTTCTAGCGCTCCTCCTCCTCCTTCATCTTCTACAGGTCTTGCTGGTGAGGATATTCCTGATCCAGTTGGTGATGATGTGGATGCTGCTGCTGCTGCTGTTCCTCCACCTCCTGCGGCCGACTTTGATGTTCGTCGTACTTTGGAGACTGTCATGACCGTTCAGGCGGCTCATGGTCAGATTTTGGTGGACTTGCTGGACGAGATGCGTGCTCTGCGAGCTGATCTTGCACGTCTTCATTCACCTTCACCACCACCTTTTGATGGCGACTTTTGATTGCCCTTTGGCATTCCGTCACAAAAAAGGGGAGTGATTTTGACTTGTAGAGGAGTTTTGTACTTTTTGAGGAGATTTTGTAGTTAGGGGGAGACATAAAGTTAGGCGGAGACATATGTTTAGCATGGGATATTTTTTTGTGGAGTTTATTAGATTGTATCTAGGTGCTTCACTTTGTATATCATTTTTGGGGATATTCATGTTAGGGGGAGTAACATTGATATATTAACATTGATATATTGATATACATGTTTTCTTTTGATTCTTGTTGACTTATGATTCATTGCTTATTGATTTATGTTTATGAGTTGATTCATTGATATATATCTTTATTTTGAGTTGTGTGAATCTTACAAGAATATTATACCTGTTTATATACTATTTTCTGCCACACATGCGTTTATTTGTTTGTTGAGTATTTCAGGAATATACAGGTTGATTCAACAAAGCTGCTGTCTACACTTGCAACCGATGGATAGTAGTTAGGTTGAACTTTTGTTTATGAGCATTATTTTGTAAAGGGCTTTTATACTTGTAAACTTTGAGTTTTTGATTTGTGTTTTGTCACGGATTGCCAAAGGGGGAGTTTGTTAGGTTTTAAGGTTTTAGGATTTTATGTATTTAGAACCTAATTTGTAATGTTGGCAAACCATGATCAAAACAATGTATTTAGTCTTGTTTAAACTTGCTCAAAGTTGGTTTAATTTTGTAAAGTTGGAATCGAGAGATTGCAGAAGCATTGGAGCTTCTCGGCCTGGCTCGATCGATCGAAAATCGGCCCAGATGCGTTTTTCTGCAGAATTCCAACTCAGCCTTAACTCTTTAAACGTTTAGGGTTTTATGTTTTTGCCCTAGGTATATAAGGCAAACTCTAGCTACGTTTTTCAGAGTTGCACAAGTTGTGTTGTTGCTCATACATTGCGGTTTTGTGTAAATCTCTTGTGAGATCTAGAGGAGCTTTCCTTTACACATAACTTAGGGTTTTCAAGATTAAGATTCGTCTACATCTTGATGATCAACTTGGTTGCTGCCTTTGGAACTTAAAGATAAACAAGCGAGGAGCTTGTACCTGATTGAAGGAAGACAAAAGAAAGAAGTAGTCCGTGGATTCGGAGCCTGCGTGTGGTCATGTCAGGAAGTTACTACTGGTGGGTAGTATTAGGAAGTCAAGCGGGGTTGCTTGTAAGTCCTTTTGTAACAACTTCAATTCTTTCTTAGTAGATTCCGTTTTGCCTTGAGGATCGGTGGGTAAAATCCTCCCCAGGTTTTTTACCGGTTTGGTTTTCCTGGGTGATCATATCACTGTGTTATTTACTTTCCGCTGCTTTATATGTTTACATGCATGATATGATTTTGTAATTGTTTTAACCTAGAATTGCTTAATTTGACTAAGTAAAAACTTGGCTAATTAATCTAGGCTACGCAATTTATTTGTGGTTTAAAGGGTTTAAACCTTATCACAAACCACAAGATCACGGTACCAACTGTCGCCACAAATACCAATTGGGACTCGCTACAGAGCCTCTGGTATAAGGTGAACATTGACGGCACTGTTTTCTGCTCTCTTCAGGCCGTTGGTGTTGGGGTCGTCGTTAGGGACCATGCAGGACAAGCAGTTGCAGCAATGAGTAAGAAACTGTGAATGCCACTTGGTCCGTTAGAGGCAAAAGCAAAGGCAATGGAGGAAGCTATTGACTTTGCCTGGGACATCGGACTACAGGACATGGTCTTTGAATGCGACTCGGAGGTACTCCATGGTGCCCTCACTGGAGCCAACACGCCCTCTGCAGCTATAGTGAATGTCATCTCCTCGTGTCTTCTGCAACTCCAAGACTTCAAATCAGTAAAACTCTCACATGTTCGATGTCGTCAAGGGAATAAACCGGTTCACATCTGGCACAATATGCTAGAAGTTTAGAAACATTTGTAACTTGGATTGAGGATAATCCTACACCTATGAAGTCCGCATTGACTCAAGATGTAATAACTTTTGCATCATATTAATAAAATTGAAGTATTTCATATCCAAAAAAAGAAAAAAAAGAAAATGACTTTTGCATCATATTAATAAAACTGAAGTATTTCATATCCAAAAAAAAAAAAAAAAAACTACAAATCATGACTTTAGTAGTTAGTAATTTACCCCCTCCTCCCAAAAAAGGATTTTGTAAAGAGAGATGCTACGTCTACAACAATTTTACAACATTTTTACAACAAATCATAGGTGGTTAGTTATTATTGGTTCAAATTTGAAACTAACACTAAGATTACTTTTTTGCCCCAACAATATCAACCAATAATAACCTGCCACTTAGGAAATGTTGTAAAAATGTTGTAGAAATGTTGTAGACATAGCATTTCTCTTTTGTAAATTGTGAAAATCCATCAAGAAAATGAGGTTCAAAAACCACATTTAAGAAAAAAGAGAAAATAAAGGGAACCAATGCCATAAGTTTAATTTTTTCCCTACTATTATTAATTTATTATCTATTGATCTATGTTGTAAGTTCCAATTAACTCAATTGTTAAAATGTAAAGAGTAATTATAAGGAACCAATGCCATAAGTTTAAATCCTATCGTATTTATTAAAAAAAAAAAAAACTACTTATCTATGTTAGAATAAATTCATGAGCTTTTAATTTTGAATGCCCCTTTGGTATAGATTTATTTTGATAAATTTTGAAAATAAATTATTTGAAAAAGCTGTAGTAAAAAAAAGAGGTTTTAATTAATTTTTAAAAAGAGAAATGTTACGTCCATAATATTTTAATAGTAATTTCACAACAAATCTAAGGTGGCAATCTGTTATTTGTGGGTAAAAAACTAATTTCAATTCTGGGTTTAGAATCTAAATTAAAACTATCAGCAACTTACCGCATAAAACTTGTAAGTGAAATTGGTGTGAAAACATTGTGAAGATGACTCACTTTAAAAAACCCTAGCAAGAAGAAAAAGAAGAGTCTCATGAGTCAAGTGGGGGAGAGAGGAGTTTATAGCACGCGGAAGTGGTGAGAGTGGTGATACAACCGAATTGAATGGTAAAAGGGGTGACTAAGAAGACTTTGCTACTGCTGGCTGGCTTTGTGTGATATTTGGGGTTTTGACCGCAGAAAGCTATTCATTGTGTCCTTTTTTTTTTGAAGTATTCTTTTTTTTTTTTTTTCAAAAGAAAATTAGGAAATGTTTTTAAATATATTTTTGGAAGTGTTTTTAGAGAGGGGAAATTGGGGGTAGTAAAAGCACAGGTGCAAGTGCAAGTGCTGCTGTGCTGCCATAAACAAAGAGCCAAAAAAACAAAGACTAATAAAAAGACCTTAATTAATTTAGAGAGAGAGAGAGAGAGAGAGAGAGAGAGACTATTGCAAGGTTGTTTTTGTTCACTGTTTTTGGGTTCTTCTTCCTCTTCCTCTGCTTCCTCATCTTTCTTTGTGTCCATCACCATCACCATCATCAGCAGATCCAAGTCAAACTCATCCCCTTCTCTCTCTCTTTAACTGGTGAGCCTCTCTTTCTCTCTGTAACTTTTATCTATTTATATGTATGTATGTGGTATGCTTAGCAGTGATTGATTGATCTAAAGTTTTAATCTTTGTTTGAAAAATGTGTTTTTGGTTTCTGGGTTTCTTTGTTTTGATCGCCCTTTAATCAATTTTTGCTTTTTAAAAAAAAAAAAAAAGTTCTAATGATTCTGTATTGAGATGGGTATTGTGAAATTTTTTCAAATTTTGATTCCTACTTTCTGTTTGATTGGTAGTTTCTGATTTATGGGGTTGGATGTTTTCTTGATTCACAGTTTGGTGATCTATGAGTTAATGGGCTCAGTGGTGATCAGAATTGGTACTGTGGTTGTATGGGCGGAACAAGGAGTTAATTTTTGTAGTTTCAAACTGTTGTAATTGAATTCCTGGTTGTGGACAATTGAACAAGCTTCTGATTACTTCAATTTTGAGTTGCTGAATACAAGGGTTGGACTTAATTCGTGTAAATAGTCCAATTCCTTGGCTGTTGTATGGATTCTGTGAATAAAAAGTGAGCTATTATAGTTGCAGTGATTGGTACAATGGGCGGGATTTGCTCGAGGACTGGAAGATTCACTGTCGATGTGACTGTAGATAATGCTCCCGGTCGAAGCTTTCCACATGCTAATGGTCATGCCAATGATGAGTCTGGAATGGATTTTCAGTCTCCTGCATTGGCCGTTAAAAAAAATAGTCATTCGACCCCGTCCCCCGTTGGTGAAAGGGATAAGCAGTTGAGAGATCCATATTCGTATTCAGAGACAAACGTAGTTTCTTATGGACTGAGTCCGGAAGAAATCACTGATGGGATTCCCCGCATGTCTAGGGTGTTATCGAACAAATCTAGATCAACGAAGTCTAAGCAGGCAGCTGTTGCAAAGGTAGGTTCTACCTTGTTTTTTGCTTGTTTTTGCTCTACTGTTGTGTTGGAACTAAGAATTCATCTTTTGATTGAAAAATGGATGGAATGATGGGGCTACTAGAGGCAGGTTCCTATTTCTTCTAGGTATACTTGTTTTCGGTAGCATTTGTGGCCATAGACTTGCCAATGGGCTAAAGCTCAGTTGGCACTTCCTTCTCTCATAATAATGGGATGGAGGGTGAGGTTGTGGGTTCAAGACCCATTTGATGGTGAAGTGTTTCCTTTATTGTCATGGTGAAGTCGTTTCTTTAGAGGAATATTTGGAAGCTCCAGAGCCCTTTCCTAATATCCTTTTCTAATCATGGCCTTATCCTATGTTGTTGCTTATGGTTGAATAAACAATTTAGAAACATGTTATAATATCACAAATGGGACAAAAACTAAGCATGTAAGAAAGTGGCATTAATTTTGAAGTTTTATAATCTGTCCCAGTATGAGAAAAAGTTATAATCAAGGATTTGATTTAATCATCAGATTATTAATTGTAAGTTCATTCCCATTTTGGGGAGGACAGATATACAAATTCTTTGATTCTAGTTAATTAGGAGAGACTTAAACTAAGAATAGATTCTAGAAGCTAAAAAGGGCATTTTAAGCATTTTCAGTAATTTTGTTCATTGATATTCTGTAGCAATTAAATTTCTAGAAAAATATACAGGAAGAGCTTAAATGCTAATCATTTCTTAATATTTTAATGAATTTGAACTTTAGTATGTAGCAACAAGAAGTGTTGACGCAGGATAAAAGAAGCTCTGATACCAATTTTGATGTAGGATCTTTATAAATTCAGTACTAAATTAGGGTTCTTGATGAGATCTTGAAGAATTCTTGAATATGCTTTGAAGGTTAAGGGTACAAAGGTTGGATCCTGAATGAGTAGAGGGTTGTTTGGTGTCAAAACAATGAATATAACAAGAAACAAAGACAAATAAAACTCTAGGCAATTACAACTAAAAAGGAGAAGGCAGTCACACACTCAAAGCTTAAAATAAGCTACTGGAATTTTAATAAATTCGATCTCTCTTTATTTGAATGTTATTGACGAGGATAAAGCCTTTTTTTTTTTTTTTTTTTTGCCTATTGCCAAACCCTTTCCTCAAATGACTAGGACTCCTGAATAACCTTTTCCAAGAAAGATAAGGACTCCTAATAACAAAGAAAAGTAACTAAGAACTTAATCAAATAAAGTTCTCAAAATAGAGAAATAAGACATGGGTCTCTAGAACAGCCCATTCCCAAAAATCTGGAAATTACCAAACTACCCCTAATTAGCAAAACTTTAATAAAACTGAACCAACAACTTTCTAACCTAAAGAAACTTAATATTAAGACTCAATAATAACTACTGTAGCCAATGAAAGGTGCAAGAAGGCCCCACATCGAAATTAGACCACAATTCTTGAATCTTTTGATATTTTTGTTTATTCTCATACTCTTCATTGCTTGTATCAAATGGCAAGCTTTGAAGTTCTAGAAAGGCTTATTCTTTGGCCAATACAGGTCCATATTAGATAGAGTTCAGTACCTTCACATTCTCCACTGTAAAAGAAATTATAGGAGAGGACTGATAGGCATGTAGCATTTCCCAGTTAAATTGCTTGATTGTTTCCATCAATTACTTACAAGCAACCAATTAGGGCCTGTTTGGTAGACTAAAATATAGTTTCCATATCAAAGATTGTTTAGGAAAATGGAAGAAATTTTGTTTTTTTTGAAACCTAATTGGTCATTGCTTAATGGACATTTTATAGGAATCAGTTTCACTTACCATGCTCTTGGCACAATGATTTTATCTATTTCTTGAAACGGAAAATGGTTGTGGTCTTTAATCAATGTTGCATGCTTGGGGGTACCTGTCAGGGTGCAGCGTAGTAGTTGGAGGCTTGGGATGAGCTGTAGGCCCAGACATATAGGGTTCGATCCCCACTAGGAGTTCCCCTGGATTATCTAATACAAGGTTTTGGCATGTGAGGTCGTGTATCTGTGGCTTACTCCTCAAGGGTGGGTCCAAAGGGCCCTCTACCTTGGTGAGGTTCCACATCATCAAAAAATAAAAATGTTGCACACTTGGGGGCAAGGAGATCATGGTGGCAATGTAGCCTTTGTTGGGGAAAATGGATTTGTGGAGTGGTGGAGACAAATTTTTTTCTTGAAGGAGCCGTATGGTGTTACCTTGTGAAATAATATTATCCTAATTCAGTGTAAACTTTTAAAGTTAATTTCATAACTTCATTAAAATTGAGGAATTATGTTTCAAGATTGCTCTTTCTGGAGAAAGGGATGGTCATTTCATTTATTTTTCATACTTATTTAGAATTTTAATTTGTAAAAAATTTATAACATTTCAATACAAGTATCAAGAAAAAAATAGTTTAATATTTTGATCAAAATATCTAATGGTTGTTTTGATACTTTTATATGATCAATTTAATTAAAATCATTGGATATTTTTAAAGAAACACCGGTGTTGGTGAAAGTTTGAGGTGCACTAAAGTGCAAAGGTCTGTTGGATCCTAGGCACAAAGTGCAAGTTCAAGGGTAGCTTGATTGAAGTAAACTTCACATTTATAGAAAAAAATAATAAATTAAAATTTTAAAACAGTTAAGAATGGGTAATATGACAATCAAATGATAAGCTAATCATTTAAAATTTATATAAGATTCCTTTAGTAAAAGCATTCATGAGTAATGGTGCCCCAGTAAAAGGAATTGGGGAGGATAAACTGTGCTGGAAACTAGATAACAGAAAAGGATTCATAGTGGGTTACTATTGGGTTCTACTTTGCATTAGTGATCAATCTTTTTTGGGTTGGATGTCAGTTTTAAATAGTTAGTCCTTAAGGTATGTTCTTGATTTGATAGATATGTATTTGTGTGATTAATTGCATGGTCCCTAGTTGTATACTCCTTGTATACTTGGGTGACTCTTTGTTTATATCAATAATTTTTAATTACTTATATAAAAGAAATTATATAAGAATTTTATATAATTCTCGTGTTTTACAAAAATATCTTTCCTTAAATCTTAGAGACCATAATGCCTTATAATTTATAACTAATTTTAGGTATCTTTAGAGACCTTAATGCCCTATAGCTAATATTGGGTAGTGAATGTAAGCCTCTAAGCAGCCAAACACAAGAAGCATAACATAAGTTAATCATGTGTTCAACTCCTAAAAAATTATTATGAAAAAATTATATCACACTATTTTTTCGGCATGAGTGAAGGAACTGCCAAACAAAAAAGTTCTAAAAATGTGCTTTGTTCTTCTTCAAAAAGCTTGCTAAAAAAATGCACTTTTGGCAAGCTTTTCCAAAGGCACTGCTACTTCACTTTAGGTGCAAGAAGCACTTAAGGCTTTCTGCTTTAAGCATGTTTGGACCAACACTGAGAAGCACATTAAAACTCTGGGGGCTTCCCATAAGCCCCCCTCTATTTGGAATCCTATCTTGGAAAAAATTAAGCGGAAGTTGGCTGGGTGGAAGAAGCTGTATTTGTCAAAAAGTGGAAGACTTACGTTGCTTAAGAGTACACTAGCTAGCCTACCTACTTATTATTTATCTCTCTTTACCATCCCCTTGCATGTGGCTAATAAGATTGAGAAGATGCAAATGGACTTCTTGTGGGGGGATTCGAAGGCTCATTTGGTGGAATAAGGTGTGTGCTCCTAAGGCGAATGGTGGTTTGGGAGTAAGGAAAATAACTTCTTTTAATCAAGCTTTATCAGGAAAATGGTTATGGCGGTTTGGGGTTGAGGAGACTCGTCTTTGGAGGAGGGTTGTAGCTTTGAAGTTTGGGGAAGAGTGGGGGCTGGTCTTCCAAGATGGGCAAGGGTGCTCATGGGTGTGGTTTATGGAGAAGTATCCGCAAAGGCTGGGAGGTGTTTAGTAGATTCATTCAGTTTGAGGTAGGGGTGGGAGATAGAGTGAAATTTTGGACAGATCAGTGGTGTAGGGAGTTACCACTCCAGCTTTTCTTCCCGGTTGTGTATGGGATAGCTTATAATAGAGAGGCATTTGTGGCCTCTTCTCTCGAAAGGTTGGGGATTGAGGCTCGGAGAAGCTGGAATGTTCGATTATTCAGGGCTCCAAATGATTGGGAATTAGGTGAGGTGGAGGATTTCTTTCGAACCTTGGGTTCTAATTTACCTAAATCTGAGCTCGGAGACCGTATGAGGTGGAAGTTGTCGAAGAAGGGGGATTTTGACATTTGCTCTTTCTATAAAAAGCTTCGTAGTCCCTTGCCTATTATCTTTTCCTGGAAAGGTATTTGGAAGGGTAAGGCTCCTCTGCGCATCTCTTTCTTTGTTTGGAATGCTGCATGGGAAAAGATTCTTACAAGGGACAATCTACGGGGTAGAGGCTTTGTTTTTGTTGACTGGTGCATTATGTGTTGATGTAGCGGGGAGATGGTGAATCATTTGCTACTCCATTGCGACAAAGCTCATCAGCTGTGGAGCTTGGTTTTAAGATCTTTTGGGATTTTTTGGGTTTTTTCAAGATCGGTTGCAGATACGCTTTTTGGTTAGTGGAATTGGTTGGGAAAGCACTTTTCTAGCATTTGGAATTTAGCCCCACTGTGCCTAATGTGGTGTATTTGGAGGGAGCGAAATTGGCGAACTTTTGAGGACATGGATAAATCCGATGACTAGTTGCTCGCTTTCTTTAGTGGCTCTCTTTTTGATTGGTCTAAGGCTTGGGGACTCACCTCTACTGATTCTCTCCCTTTGTTCCTTAGTTCTCTCCTTTGTTCTTAGTTCTTTGTTGGTTGTTGTTTGTTCTGTTGTTTTTTCTTGTTGTTTCCTTCCCTGTATCCTTTGTTCTGCCTTATGTTGTTTTCATGAGGTAGCTTCTTGAATATACATATTTCTTACTTATAAAAAAAAAATAAAAAACATTAAAACTCTGATTTGATTTTGCTATCTGCAATGTAATGTCTATCTAATTTGTATTTTAGTCCTTTGATAATAGCTTAATATTTATAATTTAGTTACAGATGGATGTGAATTTTTTTTTTTATTACAATAAATTCAAATTTCTCCTAAACTTTGCTTCCTTTATTTGATGGAGTGTGTGTGTAAATGGGGGGGGGGGGGGAGGGGGAAATAGTAATTTTACAGGATTTTTAATTTTTCCGAACTTCAGAGGGCTCCAGCTCTCCATGTGGCTTGGCCATTGGATTTGTATGTTTGCTTAGGGGCAGGATCATCTTATTAAGTTTTTGGCCTGTATGGTTGATTATCGATAGAGATAGAAGCATGACCAAGGTTATGCCGATGAGCCTTAGTAAGATATGACTTTTAAGGTCCAAAAGAGCTCAAGTTTTAGTGGTAGTTTGACATGGTTGAAGAACATTCAAATGAGAGAATAATAAAGAAGCAAAAGGAGATTAGAATAAAGAGAAAGGCACCAAGATATCAAGCATTTAAGCTTTAAATTTTAAAAATAATTTCCATTGCTTTAATCCATTAAGATTTTTTATATATAAGTAAATGAGTATTTTATTGAACAAGATTACTTCATGTACATGAAAATAAACACAAAGAAATCTAAAAAATTACACAGGTTATGTATAGAAAGATAATGATTCTAAAAATTAAGGAATGGAGTTGCTATTAGTAAGCCTCTCACGCGAGACCAATCAAACAACCATTTAAGAGTTATAAAATAAAGGATTTAATCTACTAAGAATTAGAGTGCAATTAAGAATAACAATGATGGAGGCAGAGACGAAGTTCTTTCTCGAATAGAGCATGAAATATGGTTGCATTATGCTTGATGCAGAAAGCTTGGAGGGAGAGGAAATGACTTTTGAGGGGCAAGAGCTTTCCATGGAGAGGATGAAATCACACTCAATTGGATGATAATATACTGTCTAGTTTGTCAGATTTCTTAGATTCATTATATTTTAATTCTCAAAGGAATGTTGGGTATATCACTAGTATACTCATTGTTTTCCCTTTGTCCCTTGTGTATTCTTTTTCATTAATGCAAATGACTTTAAAAAAAAGAAAAAGAAATAGGGTGCAATTTATTTTATATATATATATATATATATATATTTATAGGTAATAAAACTTTATAATTTCTTGCACCCTGCCAACCTTCTTTCAAGCTTCTCCAAGATGGGGTTCCAAATAGTTGTCGACTTATAAGGGGCTCCAAGAGGCATGCCAACATAAGGCATTGGTAGACTTCCCCGCCTTGCAGCCCAAAATATCCGCCAATGCATTAATATTATCAACTAGTTGAGCCAAGGATCATATTTTTAGGATTAGTTTATCTTAAATTAAGCATGACCTTAGCACCTAGCTTAGCATGTTCATGATTGGTTCCTTAATTTTTGAATAAGCTCAAGTTCAATTGAATTTGCCTAATACATAGCTAAATGTTAGAGTTATTATTTTTATTTATTTATTTATTTTTTAAATAGCTAAATGTTGGGGTTATGACATTAAGGCTTCATTTGTTAGAGAAATAAAAAAAGTGGGAGGATAGAAAAATAAGCCGAAAGAAGATTCATGTTCCATCATGGATGTTTGGTTGGAAAGATAAAATGAATGGATAGTTTTCGGTTGTTTGGTAGAGAAGAAGGATGTGAGGAAAGAAAAGTGGTTTAGAATCCCAATGGTAGCATGATTGGGTGGGGACATGCCTCATAAATTGAAGGTCACTAGTTTGAATCTCTTCATCTTCGTCCCTTTGTGGCCAAAACTTGTTAAAAAAAGAAAAGTGGGTTACAGTATAATAACCTACCTCGAACTTTATACATGTATGCATGTATGAATTTCAACAATTCATTTTAACAATAGTGACGCGAGACACAAGTAGGTAGACAATAGAGATAAAAGGGACAAAGAAGATAAACAAAACAAACCCTAGACTTCACCACCTAGAATCTGCCTGAAAGCCTTAGGCATCACTACCAGAGGGTGTTTGGCATCGCCACCAAACAAAGAGAAAATATTCTCAAATTATAGATTTCTTATTCAAATTGTACTCTTTCACAATTACGAGAGCACTAGTTAAATAGGGTTTTTGGGTTACATCAATATGGAAATATCTAATCAGGCTACAATTAAATCCCATAAAACCCTCAACATTAAAGACCAAATTCAAAAAGAAAAATAATTTCAAATTCAAAAATAAAATCTGAAATAATTTTGATTTGGTGCTCGCATCATGAAGCCTAGGTTTTTTTTTGTTATTTTTCTTCTTTTTTGTAATATTTTATACTCTTCCTTTTATTTCCTATTTTTCAAACATGTTCTGCATTATAGGTGCCTGTTTACATCTTATGAGTAAGTCGACAAGATAGGTTTCTATTATTTTCCTTGGTTGCTGAAATGTTAAATGATGGTTTCTGCAATTCATTCTATAATTTGGCTCTTTGTTTAATAGGAAAAACCATTCTCATAAAAAAAAATGTTGTGATAATATAGTAGATATTATTGCTGTAGGCATAAAATTTTCTTGTTTTATAGGTTTCGGAGGTGAGCTCACTTTTGGGGAGAGCTGGTACTGCTGGGCTTGGGAAGGCAGTTGAGGTTTTGGACACGCTTGGTAGTAGCATGACCAATTTGAACCTCAATAGTGGTTTTACCTCAGGGGTTACAACAAAAGGGAATAAAATTTCAATTTTGGCCTTTGAAGTTGCAAACACGATTGTTAAGGGTGCCAATCTAATGCAATCCCTTTCAAAGGAGAACATTAAACATTTAAAGGAGGTGGTACTTCCATCAGAAGGGGTGCAAAATTTAATTTCAAGAGATATGATTGAACTCCTGAGAATTGCTGCAGCTGACAAGAGGTGTGTAGGCAGAGACTGTGATAATTTTTTCAGATGTTTTGTCGTTAAACTTTGATTTTCTGTTCAATCATTTTTATAATTATTAGATGAATAGAAAAAAATAATCATATTGTTGTGCAATTCTGGCAGAGAAGAATTGAAAGTTTTCTCTGGAGAAGTGGTGCGTTTTGGAAATCGTTGCAAAGATCCTCAATGGCACAATTTGGATCGCTATTTTGATAAGTAATACTAGTTGAACTTGTCTCTATTACCTTATACGTGTTCTTTAAACATTTCAAATGAGGTCATCCTGTTTTGCTGTGCGCTATCTTTATGATATTTTAGGTTGGGTTCAGAACTTAGTCCCCAGCGGCAATTGAAGGAAGAAGCAGAACATGTGATGCAGCAATTAATGAATTTGGTTCAGTATACAGCTGTGAGTATTTCCAAATCACCTTTACATTCTATTGATCAAAGATAAAATTATGGATTGGATGAAAGTACAATACTAATACCAGTACCAATTCACCGGGGGGGGGGGAACAAAATGTGATGCTGATGACTAAAAAATTATTGATTATGCATGCTTAATGCTGCCTTAACGTTATGCCTTGGAAGTTTACTGAAGAGGAAACAAACCTCTTTCTTGGTTGCAGGAATTATATCATGAGTTGCATGCCTTGGACAGATTTGAACAGGATTATCGGCGTAAACATCAAGAAGAGGATAACTCAAATGCTGCTCAAAGAGGTTACACAACTTGAATTTCTTGTTTGTTCAAGTTTTGTAATTTAGAAATGTTTTTTTTTTTTTTACATAGTAAAAAATATATAATGCTTATTAAAAAGCATAAAACAGTAGAAATTTTCTCAAGTTGACTGTAGGAACCTGAATGTTTGAATGTCTAGTTCTGTTGATTCTTTAATACGGGTCATTGCCATTCTCAGGTTTGGCTATATCCAGCGTAAGAATTTTTCACCATTACTGGTTTTGTGATAGTTGTATATCTAAACATGGGATGCATAAGTGTAATTTTTGAACCCCAAAAAAAATTTAATAATGTTTCATTGATATTGAAAAAAATGTACATAATGTGCAAGTTGCATTCTTTAATTTTAATTTATAATATGTTTGTATCTTTGTAGTGCCAGCCTGCCAGGCCTAGGCATGATGTATTTCTGTGGCTAGTCCAATGGCAACATTTTACCTTATATCTCAGAACTTGGTCTGGCTTGGGTTTAGACTATGGCTCTTCTTGAGCTAAAATATACAAAGTCCCCTAGTTCTAAATTCATGATGTGCTGTATTTAATCCTGATAAATTAAGTGGGATGCCTTTTGTTTTAAATCTTGTTTCTTTGTTAATATACTAAATATCATTTTCATAACTTATTTATTTTTGACAAGTAGGAGACAGCCTTGCAATTTTAAGAGCAGAGTTAAAGAGTCAAAGGAAGCATGTAAAAAGTTTGAAGAAAAAATCGCTCTGGTCCAAGATTTTGGAAGAGGTAGCAATTCAGTACTGCTTTATGTAGCTCTTTCTAGGTGCATATGGAGAGAATGTTTGGCAACTTTTTGTTTCTAGATATTAATGATTCAACTTCGCTGGTTTATTTGTTTTATGATGCTATCACCATTATGCATTCAGAAGCTGTATACACAGTAGCAGTGGACTGTTCTTTTTCCATTCTTCTTTAGTGATAGCCTCATAATGATACTGTTTGTCGCTTACTTTTGAAGTTGTTTCTAATTAACTATTTGTTATTGTTCCTTTCTAAAAGACCAATCTGTTATCATTTAAAGGTGATGGAGAAACTCGTTGACATTGTCCACTTCTTGCATTTGGAGATTCACGAAGCCTTTGGTAGTGCTGGTATGCATTCCAAACATTGATGAAATTTCTGATTATAGCCATCTAAAGGCATTTCTTGCTCTTCTTTCTTGCCTCCTGGGAACGGTTGATGAAAAGTCTTGGCATTTTTTGTTCCTGTTTTAATATGCAAACCTCCAAAAACTGTATTTGCGTTCAACTGGGATCAATGAACATAAAATCAGGTTTATTTTAATGAATAGGAAGGAAGTATATTCATTGGGAAAGAACAGATACTTCTTTGGGTGGTTGCAGTAATGCAGTTTGTGTTTCACAAAAAGTAAGCAAAAAAAGTATCACCAAAAATAGTGTGTAGAAAAAGTGTCACTCAAAATATTGAATCTTTGCTGGATTGTCGTTGTCCTTATTGTAACCTTTTAAAGAACAAAAATTGATCATTTCTGAGCCTTGTGAGATAGTCCAAAATTCTTGCTAAATTGGATTGCAGATCTATCTGATAGAATGATAATGTCCTTTATTTATTTATTTTTTGTTGATCCTTTTGAAGAGGTTATTAACTAACATTCCATCTATAAAGATGCTATATTTTAAATTATTTTTTTCTTGACATGGCCTGTCTCGCTTTAAACAGCGCTTGAAATTGAAGTTTATGTTCAAGATACTAATTGGGTTTTATTAATTCAATGAACTTGTTCTGTTTTTCCCACTTTGACCTTGCAGATGATGACAAGCCAGTGAAAGGTTCTCAGAACAACAATAAAAAATTGGGGTCTGCTGGTCTTGCGTTGCATTATGCAAATATTATTACCCAAATTGATACCATTGTGAGTTTATTATTCATCCAGTCCTGACATTTCTTTAGCTTTACTACAGTGGTTTTGTTATGTTCACTGTAATTATGAGCACCTAGGTTGTTCCTCCTGAACATATTTTAATGTTACTCTTCAAAAGGGTGGTGTGGAGTAGAGGGAAAAAAAAAATGCATCTCCACTACTAGCTTGTAAGATGATGTTTTGTTGACACACCTAAAATGTATAGACTAAAATGTTCTTGTATTGTAAATCTATTCAGAGGAAGCATCTATATAGGAGGGCTTCAAGGTATGTTAAACTCTATTCTTGTCAACATATAGGGGTGCTCATCCTCCTGTGTCACCTCTCAACATCTCTATTGTTCTTTACCAATATTTTTTCATTTCCTATTCTAGTTTTTCTTTTCTTTAGGTCCTATCTTTAGATTTTGATAATCCAAGTCTGGAGCATAAACCTAAATACCTAGTTATTTCAACCACACACACACATATAAAGCCTTTTGGTACAAGGTACACAAGCCTTTTGGTACAAGGTACAAATATTTAAATTTTTTATAAGCCAAACCATTTACTGATGCTATTGCGGTCATTAGGAAAAACAACCCTGTTGTTTGGGGGTATACTCGTTTCCCAAAGCATCTTCCACCTAAGCTATGCATTTTGTTAACATTTTTCCTAAAATTACACATAATTAATAGCTGGTTAGTCTCTTTTGCTTAACATTTTAATGGTCTTTAAATAAATGGCTTAGGGATAGAAAGGTATAAGCAATTGGTATTGGATTATCTGCTCTTTTATTGAAACTACTATTAATCTGTCCACTGTTACTGTCACCATACATGATATGGATATACAGCATATGTATTAAATAATTTGTGCATGGTTTTGATAAATAGTAAGTTTTACCCAAGTACACAAAAATATACTGTATGTGTGTTAGAATAAATGATTAAATTCATCATTTTCATAACAACTTAAGCTTTTGGGATAATTAGTAATTTATAGTAGTATCAAAGCAGGAGGTCTTGATTTCAAACCTTGTCTCCACCTTACCTCCCATTTAAAAAATTCCCACACGTTGAACCTCACTTAATCAGGGCAGTTTAGGCTCACATGTGAATATGGAGTGTTAGATTAAATTATTAAATTCACCATTAACATCTTGAGCTTTTGGAAAAAAATCAGTAATTTATCAAGGTGCACCCTAATTAAACTCTAAGGCTCCGCTTGGGAGTTTATAAGGGAAGGGAATGGAATGATCATAAGGGAATGGAATGGAATGGAACGTATTTAAGTAAGGGAAAGGAATGGAAAAGAATGGAATGGAATTAAGTAATCTTGATTAGATGTTTTAAAATAAAGGAATAGAAAAGAATGAAAATGAATGGAATGTAAGTAATCTTATTTGGGAGCAGCATGGAGGGAATGGAATGGAATTATTTTATGACAATATTACTATTAGACTCTTATTTTAAAATAAAGAGTTGAATATATAGGAATATTTTGGGAATTTTAGTAAAAAAATCATTAAATCTAATTTCATTCCCTCCCACTCCTTCCAATTTCAGGGGGAATGAAAATTTGAGGTTTTAAGGGAATAGAGAGGAATGAGTGTTCCCTCTTACCTATTTCATTCCCTCCATTAAAACTCCTAAATAAGGGAATGGAAGAATATTCTAAAATGATTCTTTTCATTCCTTTCCATTTCCTCCTCCCAAGCGAGGCCTAAAGTTGCAATGGTCAACGAAATCTAATAAGTTTGAAAAGGAAAATAATCCTGACTCTATAATCCATTAATACAAGGTTCTGAAAAGTGCAATTCTTTAGTTATTTTGAAACATGCTTTTATGATTTAAGACCTTTTCACAAGCTTGCTTTCTGGGCATGAGATGAATGTAACACCTGGACATGTGACTGAAACATCACAAACAAGCTCATGTAACAATGAAGCAGTTGGAAACGTTTGATCATATTGTCCATATATATTTCTTGTAGTGCTTAGTTTTATATATTTGTATGTTACTAGCATGTAATCATTTCCAACGATTACGGCTTTCTTTGGGGAAGTTTTACTTCAGCTGTGATGGTTAAATTTTTGGTTGTGAATTCCATGGAACTAGGATTAACTCATAGGTACTCCTGGTTAGTTAAAGTATGCATCACTGATGAGAAGCATGTAAGGATGGAAAAGTAGCCCTTGTTTGGAGGGAATTTTTATACTAGACATATGTTGCAGAGGTGCTATACAATTGAGATCTGATTGGGCCAATAAAAAAAAAGGATCATATTATATTATTAGTTCATTTATTTTTGGTTTGTTTTAACGTGTCTAAAGGTAACTGTACTAGATTACTCTAGGGTAATTGTCCTTGTTATAAGCAGAAAAGTCATTTTAATAGCATAAGAATCTCTCTTTTTCAATCTGGAGGTTGTGTTTGTTGGCTAATCAAGTGAGAGCTGGTGCCTTATATTAAGTTTTGTTAGTTTTACTTTCAATTTGGGTTTTCTTTTTTAACATCCGACTATAATTAGGTCTCTCGGTCAAGTTCTGTACCTCCAAATACGAGGGATGCTTTATATCAAGGGCTACCACCTACCATAAAGACTGCCTTGCGCTCAAAATTACAGTCATTTCAGGTCAAGGAAGAGGTATGTATATATATCTTTATTGCAAATGATAATTATCTAATTGGATTACTTCTTTTCTTTTTTGTTATATTCTTAATTTGGCTCCCAGCGAAAAAATCTTTTCAAACTAAGCTCCTGATTCTGGCCCAAAAAAGGGAAAAGAAAAATTGGACTACTGGTTTATTAGTTTTACTTTTATATGTACTTATTCATAACCTTTGTCAAATGGTGTCGTTGCAGCTTACCATCCCACAAATTAAAGCTGAAATGGAGAAAACTCTACAGTGGCTTGTTCCAATTGCCGCAAACACAACAAAGTAAACCTAACAGCCCTTAATAGATCAACTCTTTGGGGCTATGAGTGCATCTGTTACCCCATTTTATGATTTGCTCAATTCACTTTCTTGCAGTGGGGAATGCATTTCACTAATGCATGAAGGGCACTATAGCAGTTATCCTGTTTCTTCTTAAGTAGAATTACTGAGATACCCTTCCAAATTGTGATGTGGCCACTGTGGGTGGGAATTGTGTGAATTAAAAATGGGTGACAAGAGGCTATTTTTGCCCATTTTGTCATTTTTTTGATAATTTCTTCATTCACGGATTTCTACCTTTTTTTTTTTTTTTCCTAATGTTCTTCATTCAATGTAACTACTAATCCATGAAGGTTTATTTTTGCATGTTGATCCATTTAGAGCTCATCACGGCTTTGGGTGGGTTGGAGAATGGGCAAATACAGGGTGAGTTCTTAGCATGAGTGCTTTGTCTTCATTTATCTTTTGTCCCCTTCATGATTTGCTTAACCTTCCAGATTAAATGTTTTTAGGTCTGAGCTTAACCGAAAACCTGCTGGTCAGACTGACTTACTCAGGATCGAAACACTCCACCATGCAGATAAGGAGAAAACCGAAGCTTACATTCTCGAACTGGTAGTGTGGCTTCATCATCTGGTCAGTCAAGCTAGGGCTGGCAATGGTGGAATCAGGTCTCCAGTCAAATCTCCAATCTGCTCCCCAAACCAGACGTCAATGCAGTTATCTACACACAAACCCAACTCTCCATCCCCCACATTGACAGTTGAAGACCAAGAGATGCTTCGGGATGTTAGCAAGCGGAAATTGACACCTGGAATAAGTAAGAGTCAGGAATTTGACACTGCAAAGAGCAGGTTAAGAAAGCACCACAGGCTGAGTAAAAGTAGCAGCCATTCTCCAACAAGTGAAACTAAAAAGGACCCATTTCCCATTAGGAGGCCATTTTCTGTTCCTGTCTTTGACTTTGATATTGACCGGATCAAAGCTTTGGATGTCATTGACCGAGTGGATACAATTCGAAGTTTATAATTTTATGGCATTTCAAAGCTTCACAAAAAAAAAGGCCTTGTGTTTATGTAATTGGTAAGTCTGCTTCATTTTTCGATGTAGGGTGCACAAGTAGTTTGTGGCAATGGGAGATCTCTGGCAATTGTGGCAAGTGGGATCTCATGCGAGTTACTTAGTAGTTGATGAGTGATAAGTAATCACTTTTTTGAATGTGAAAATTTAGGGTGATAAATGAGTTGTTCAGGGGCAATCTATTGTTGTAGAGATGGAAGGTACATCTGGCCATAGTTTTTGTTAGTTCTATATGTACAGAATAGCATTTGATAATAATTGAAATTTCATGGTTCTGTTTCTTCTTTCCTTGTCTATGCAAAAATAACAATTCTATATATTCTGTGCAGCAGTAATAATTGTTGATGATGGGAATTGCATATGTAAACTAATTATTTGACATTTTAATGGCATCATATTAGAATCAAAATTCAAAAGCCGCTTGACAGAATCTATTGGCTATGAAGTTGTCAAGGGCTTCTTGGCTCAATTCTAGAAGATTTTCGGCCTTGTATGACTGTGTATGGATCGATAAGAGTATATGTAGCTTGTCTCATGGGGAGTGGCCTCTAAAATTATTGCGGAGGCGATGGACAAACAAAAACAGTATATTTGGTTCAATTAAATTCACACATATTATTGAATTTAGTATATATAAATATATATATATATATATATATATTTTTGAGAAAAGTTAACAGATGTCCTAAGGGCATTGGTATTAAAAAATGTTTTTGGAAACTTTTATGGAAAAAAAAAAAAAGAAATTGATGGCTTTTATATTTTAATTAAATGGTGTCAAAACTTTCCTAATAAAGTGTAGTAGTATTTTTTTTTAATTTTAATTTCAAAACTTAAGGGTGTCCAAAGACCTACTCCACCCGACCGGAGCTAACACGATTTGTGTCCAATCCAACAACTGTGGCAGTCAATAACCGGTGTTACCTTCACAACTTGGCAACAAGAGGTCGAGTGGTGAGTTTACCCACCAGAATTTGACCTACCTAATTTGAATAGCGATAAAGGATAAATCTAGTGGATATCCATCACAAAATTTGACGAGATCTCACTAGGGGCATGTTTAGTAGACTGTAATAAGCGCTGTAATATAATAGTTATTCCTATGATTTAGTTATTCTTTAGTTTGTTTATGTTTTTCTTACAAGGAATAGTCATTCCTTATGAATAGCTATTCTTCAAAATGAAGAATAATTATTCCTCTTTAAAATGTTGTATTAGCTATTCTTTAGTAAGTACAATAATTTTAAACTTAATTTCTTTCTAAATAAACAAACTTTCCATATACATCTAACAATTATAAAAATAAAAAATTATAAAAAATAACACATATCTCTCTTAAATTTAAAAATAACAATTTTTAAGGAGATATAATTGTATGAGTAAGATATTTCCTAAAATAAATGTTAAGTTTCATTTTAATGTTATAATTCACAACCAAACTAATGAATAGGTTTAGTTATTACATTACAACACACTTTATTACTAGTAATAAAGATTACAATTCTTATCGTAATCTCCATTCAGTGTACCAAACGTACCCTAGATCTTCACCATTTTCCACTCCTCCCTACCGTTATCTAATTGGATCTTCGTCGTTTTTCGCCTCTCTAGTGTCGACCAATCCATTGTGCCTCTCTGATCGATGGTGAGTTGAGTTTTCCTCCATCCAATAAGATCAAATTGAGTGCAGGTTGAGCACAAACAGAACTTGATTTGACCACAATAATATATCACATTTTTTGTTTTGTTTTAATAATAATAGTTGGGTTGTATATGTCATAATTACACTAGCTAGCTCAATATAAGTACTATAATTTATAAAAGTATTACTCTAATTACTGTAAGTACATTAATGTATTACTCTAATTAAAAATCAATTATAAAAAAGGTTAAGAAATGTAAAAGAGGTTTTATTATTTATTTTAAATTACTTTATAATCTATTTTAGTTTGTGTTATACGTAAATAAAGTTGGTTTTATCAAGTAGTTTAAAGTATTTTTTATTGTTTTACTTTACTATCTATTTTATTAATCAATTTTAATTATACTATTGAAATAATTTTTCAATTTATATATGATTCTTAGTTAAGCTGTGTACTGCATAGGCATAATACTAATAATAATAAAACTGTTAATTCACTTACCACCTCTCTTCCACAAGTCGTGATAAATCTTTAAAAGTGGCTTAAAGCCTTAAACTATTCAGTCGAAGGAAAATATTCATTCGCCAAGAAAAAAAAAAAAAAAAAAAGATTGTCAAGTCTTGTGTAGACCTCTTCGTTAAATATGCAAGATATTATCAGTAAATTACCAATTTAACTTAATAAAGTGATCCAAAATATTAATACTACAAACTCAATTCGGTAGGTCACCAAATCATATAGCAAAATGATTAAAGCAATAAAAGCATGAGACATATACCTGACGAAGTAGAAGATCAATGGGGAACTCTCCAAAGGAAAGACCACTATGAGGTTAATCTACTCCAACTCCAACTGAGACAATCTACTATAAAATTAGCTTAACAACTAGAACAAAACATTTGTACCTAAATTCTATAGTCCCAATAGATAACTCACTAATGCGACCATGATATAGCTTCATAACTCTAAACTTCTTCTACATCTAGATCGCTTCACGAATGATCGTGTCAACAAATCGGAACTACAAGCACTCTTAAGGAAACCTCCTTGAATATTTGATCTACAATGAATTCACTTAAAAAAAGGGCTTCGTGGTTTCAATTAAGAGAAATGATATGTCTACAACATTCTTACAATATTTTTACAACAAATCTTAAATGGCAGGTTGTTACTGGTTATTATTGTTGGGGCAAAAAAGTAATCTTAGTATAAGTTTTAAATTTGAACCAATAACAACTAACCACCTATGATTTGTTGTAAAAATGTTGTAAAATTATTGTAGACGTAGCATCTCTCTTCAATTAAATAAGTTTCACTCATAATTCATTATGATGAAAAAGATATGGGCAAGAGTTCTTGGCGAACACTTAAAACCTTGGCAATCGATCTTTGTTGATAGATTTGGTGGACTCACCAAAATAGCATAGCTTCCCATATATATATATATATATATATATATAGACTACGAGCACTCTCCAAGAAATCTTCTTGAAGATTTGATCTACAATGAACTCACTGAAAGAAAGGCTTTGTGGTTTCAATTAAATAAGTTTCACTCATGATTCATTATGATGAAAAAAATATGGGAAAAAGAGTTCTTGGCGAACACTTAAAACCTCAACAATTGATCTTTGTTGATAGATTTGGTGGACTCGCCAAAATGGCATAGCTTCCCATCTATATATATACTACGAGCACTCTCCAAGAAACCTCCTTGAAGATTTGATCTACAATGAACCACTGAAAAAAAGACTTCGCGGCTTCAATGAAATAAGTTTCACTCATAATTCATTACGATGAAAAAGATATGGGAAAAAGAGTTCTTGGTGAACGCTTAAAACCTCGGCAATCGATCTTTATTGATAGATTTGGTGGACTCGCCAAAACGGCATAGCTTCCCACATATATATATATATATATATATATAGTATTTTGATCTTTTTCTTTTTAACAGTTTAAACTAGTTATATGAGTCATCAAATTAAAACATGTCATTTTTAGGGCATGCTTGTTTGGAGGTGAAATATGGTAGATAGAAAACTTTGGAGATAAAATGGGAAAGAAAAATTTTTTTTTTTTTTTTTTGAGTGTGTTTGGTTGAATGAGAAGAAAGGAAAATAAATGGTGGAGTCTAGGTGTTTTCTTCCCGGGCTCACCAAAAAGTTTTCTTTCCAAAATGGAGAGAAAACTGAATGGAGAAAATAGAGCGGTTTAATAGACAAAATTGCCCGTGTCCAGTCCCTTTTTTTTTTTTGATTTCCTGGGCATAGGGTGGCACGTTGCCTCTTTTTCTTCTTTTCTTTCCCGGAGGGTGCCTTCTTTTTTTTTTTTTTTTTTTGACGGTGGGTGTGATAGTTTTGTTTTGTTTTGTTTGTTTGTTTGTTTGTTTGTTTTTTTTTTTTTTTTTTTTTTTTTTGTTGCTTGTCACTTTTTTATTTTAATTGGGCATCATTTTTTAACAAAGGTGTATGAGTAAATTTATATAAACTTACTTTTTCCATCTCTCCACTTTTCCATTTCCAACCAAACAAAAAGAAGAGAAATTAAAATCTTTTCTATTCTCCCAAATTTCCATCTTCTCACAATTTTCTATCTTCCCAGTTTTTTACCCCTCCAACCAAACAGACCCTTAAGGTAGTAAATAACTACAACTCTACTCAATATATTTTTATTGGATGTGAATTTTGAGAAAGCTACCATTGAATTAAATTTTCTATTTATATCCTCCATACTTGCTACATTTACAGATGATCAAAGATCAATATTTATATAATTAATTAAATATTTAAATTTCAAGTTTTGTAGTATAAAACTATACATAAAAAATAAGTTTATGCATCGAATAATAAACAGCATCTTATTGACACAAAAATTGACATATGTGTTAAGAACATATAATCTAACGGTTAGATTTTTAAAATATGTAGTAATATTAATTTTTTAATTGAAAGTTATAATTATGAGCTACAATCAAGTCTTTAGTCAAACTTTATCAATTTTTGAATGGATATTTGAAACATTAGACATTGTTAACGCAATCTGCGGGTGCACTAAATAATTCTTTCTTTGAACACGCCCTTTAAAAAATAATAAGTAAAAAACAGAGAGAAGTCTAGAAAATATGGTGAACAAATTTGCAGATAATCTCTCTCTCTCTCTCTCTCTCTCTCTCTCTCTAAAAAAAAATTGCAGATAATATGAAAGAAAATTAATGGTTGAGATATGGATAAAAGCTAGTGGAACATGCATGGGATTCCGCTAGCGGTTTAGGTCAATACGTATATAAAGACAATGGTTGTTTAATATCCATTATTATTATTATTTTTTTTGATAAGTTTAATATCCAATATTACTAGTAGCCAGTAGAGGAAGTGAATGAATCATTATTACTTTTTGGTGTAACTGAACCGGAAGCTGGTGGCATGCAATGCGGGGCACAGAAAAAGAGACACCTCCGCAGCTCCGCCACCAATCACTGCCAACCAACCCAACAAGTCTCGGCCCAAATTTCAGCAGAAAATACGAGCCACGTTGTTTCCCAGAAAAACAAACCCTTTTGTTTGTTTCTTTTGCCGTTCAGCCATTAACGAGCTTCATCGTTTTCATCTCTGTGCCCAACAGATTCAACCAGATCCCTTTTATTATATTGCCTTCTGTACGTAATCACTGCCAAATGCCAATAATGCATGCTTCATTTACGAGCTTTAATTATTTAGTAGATAAATACCAAGACGTACACGCAAGAAATTCTAAATTATCCCCCCCAAAAAAAAAAAAAAATTTTTTTAGTTGTTGGTGGCCAAGATCAAATTAAGTTTTATATTCATAAAGAGAGTAAAGAATCACATTCTATCGGAAAAGCACATAGAATGTGATTCTTATATTTATAGAATGTGTTACCTTTTCCGATAGATATGCTTAAATCTTATCTTTCATTTCTAATTAAGAAAAACCTATAATCAATAATGAGCACATAGAAAGCTAGGTCAAGAGTCTTATGATTTAATTAACATTTTTTGATGTTTTTAAAGATAATGTCCAAATTGCATCTCCTTCAACTATTGAATTATTTATAGAAAAAAAAAAATCACATAGAAGTAACTATGGAGAGAGAGAGAGAGAGAGAGAGAGAGAGAGAGATAAACTATTATAATAATTAGTTAAAATAGATTTATTGATAAAAAATAGAGCCTTTGAGCCAAAGTTATAAAGAATGTATTGGTGGCCATTTCATACATTGCTTTGGACAAAATATGAATGCCTTTTAGTAATGCAATTCGAAAGATTAGTTGTTGCAAGGTTGAGAAAATCTGAATGAACTCAACTTGGTGGGGTGCTGCAAAACAAAGAAAGATCAAAAGGACTCGAGTGCAGTGCTGGCTCAAGGATCCTTCGACGATCAAATCAGGATGAGCTTTTTTTCTGAGTTTTAATTTTTTATTTTATATATATATATATATAGAGAGAGAGAGAGAGAGAGAGAGAGAGAGAGAGAGAGAGAGAGAGAGAGAGAGAGAGTTTCAAACCAGCTCAAGGATCCTCCAACGATCAAATCAGAATGGTCTCTTATTCAACTATAAAAAACTTTATTAGTTAATTTGTTCGTGAGGATATGTTGTTTCTTTATATAGTAATTATAGTAAAGGTCTTCCACTTTCTTATTGTACAATGTGATTTTAAATAAATAAAATTTATTATATATCTTGCTAAAAAAAGATGGGACTGATTTCATGCATCATCACAATATATCTTTTTATTTATTTATTTAGGTTTGTTTTGGACCAAAAGGTATATTAAATGACTATAATACATAATAAAATATACCATATAAAAAAATAAATAATAGAATATGGTTATTTTAATTTTTAACACATTTGGGAAGGGGGGGGGGGGGGGTGTGTGTGTGGGGGGTTTATATTTGTACTTATTTTTAATTCATACGTCAGTTTGATCGCAAAATGCTGCAATTAATCTTTATACATCTCACTTTGGTTCTTTGATTTAGTCTCTAAAAAGTTACAAGTTCTTTCTTGCCCAAACGAATAAGAATTTATTATCTCTAACCTAAGATATTATATATGCTTTGGTTATGCGAACTACTTTACCCACCACCGAACACTCTCAGAGCATTGATTAACTTTTTTTTTTATAGATGTTTTGCTAATTACGGATGATTATATGGGCAATATAGGGTAGAGTAATGCTAAGGACATATAAAGTTTCACAACTTTTGTCGCAACTCACCAAGTGACGAGTTGTGAGAAATAGAGATGTGGACTGACTATTATATGACTTTCACCATTCACATTTCGTACGACGAGTTGTGGCAAAAGTTACAGGACTTTACGCACTACTAGCATTATATTGAGTATCATATTCTTGATCTTTAAGGACACTGGTCCACTGTGTAATCATTACAGGTTGACTTCTCTTTTTAAAAGCCTATAAATACAGTAACCAGCATGTCTCCCCCTTGTGCTTTAAACGAAGTATTGCCACCTCATCCCTTACATGTTGATCATTCTATTTTGCAGCACTCCATAATTCGACACGTGTCTTGTCCTTTGTTGCCACCTATCATTTTATTATAATATACTGTTTGTGTGTGTATGCGAGCGGTAGCCTGACGTTCAGGTCTTGCTGAAGATGGTGATCGTATTTAAGTTAGTAACCAGTGGTGAGAAATTGATGCACATGGGCCAATTTGCAATTTGATTTGGTGACTTGTTTTGCATGGTTGTGCTGCCGAAAGAAAGTATCAACAATACCACGGGCTAAAAGAGGACAAACAGCCCAAAAAGAGAGACCAATGCACTTCACGAGACTTAATAGGGTAATAATTTATCAAAATACCCTCCCTAGTTTGAGAAATTTATGAATAAAAAAATAAAAATAAAAAAGACAAGGAAATTTTACCCGCTCAAAATGACAAGGAATAAGTTTGGCCGCTACAAACTTGATTGTAGTTTAAGATTATAACTCTTATTATAAAAATTAATATGACTACATATTTTGAAAATTTAATTGTTAGGTTGCATGTTCTTTATACCCTTAATACGCATGTTAAATTTCTTGTTAATCGGATGTTACTTACTATTTAATTCATAAACTTATTTTTCATGCATGCATAATTTTAAATTACAAAAATTTGAAATTTAAACTTTTGATAGATGAAATAGCTATTGATTTTTGATCTACTAGAAATTTTATAAGTATAAAGGATATAAAAAAAATGTAATTTAATGATAAATTTGTCAAAATTCACATTCTATAAAAATATATTAAGTGGAGTTGTAATCATTAACTACCATCAAGTTTTAGACAAAATTTATTCAAATTAAACCACAATACCACCAAAAACAATAAAAAGCACACCAGAATTTAAATCAATATGTTTCAAGGGGTTCAACCATACTAGTTTTGTTCCTGGTATTGGCAGTGTGCCACATGCTTGGACCTAATGTCATAGAAAACCCTAGCTTTAGGGTTTACTGTATTGAGCTATTTAACACATTTTTTTCAAGACAAAAAAGGGTGGTGAGAAAATTATTTACTAAAAAAAAAAGTGGTGAGGAAATGTGGCCTCTCTCATAGCCAGCCACCCACAGAATAGAAATCCTAGAAACCTTTCTTTTCTCCTCGATGCCCTCCTTTTGTTTGAGGGTTCCAACACTGAGATTTGGTCATGGACTATTGTATTGACAACTGACAAGTCTTAATTAAAGTCCGTAAGAGTTGCGCACGTACACTCGTGAGTCTTTACATTTATTTTCAAAACCTAGAAGTGCTAAGATCTCTAGAGATAAGATGACTACAGTCACAAGTTCTCTTCTTCTCAATAGGGACATACCATCTGTTTAATCAAACTTTACTTTAGAAAAGTGGATGAATTATTTGTCGTTGTTGTGGGACAATGACAGTGACAATGCGTTCACACGTACAATAAATATAAAAGAAAAAGTCTGTCAGACCCGGCCTCTCTAATTCACGTTTGATAACTTTTTTTTTTTTTTTTCTGGTGAAAAGTTTGATAACTTTTAAAAGATGAATAACGTGTTGCATTAGCTTTGGTAGGGAAACTATTTCACCAATATTATTCCTCCATTATATATATTGGATCAATCAAAGTGTCAGTCATTACTTCCGCACAAAAATGTAGGTTTTATATGTATAACCTAGTATGAAAAAAAAAAATCACATTTGACAGCCAGGTGGTCTCAGTCATTAATTCAATTATAATGTTTAGAGGAGAAGAAAAAAACCTTTGCATATGAGCATAAACATGTGAAAAGAGACAAGTGATAACGCTCAAAAAGAAAAAAAAGAAAAGAAAAGAAAAGAAGGGAAAGTACCACAGTTACAAGAATTTTGTTGTATTGAAGTGTATTTTTCTTAGGAATATATTACACATGTCAATCCATTTAAAAATGGCTTATTTTTGGTAACTTCTTTGCATATTATGAGACAAAAAGTTAAAAAAAAATTGTATTTAAAAAAAAAATGAAATTTATATTATTCAAGATAAAGTTAAGACAAAAAGTAACGGGGACTTGAAAACAATTGACAATTTAAGAAAAAAAAACTAGTTTATAATTGATGGTCACAAACGGGTACAGATCTGTTGAATAATTTGACAATTTTTGAATATATTAATCAAGCTTTGATCTACTGTTGAATACTTTAACCAGATTATTTTTATTAAAAAAAAAAAAAAAACTCTTTCTTAGCCTACATCACTATTTTTTTTTTTTCTCTCATAATTGATCATATCATTGCTCTTACACATTAATTATGTATTATTTTATTTGCTATAGAGAAACACACATGGTAACAACCAACACGTGACTCACTAGCATAAGTAACACCCTTGAGTAGGCCTTGACTATCGTAAAGAACCCAAATGTAACTGTTAACTTATCAAAATGCAATATATGTCGTGGATTCTAGTTATTTCAATTGGTAATATCTCTGATAGTTGAATAAGAAATTTGGAGTTCAATTTTTGTTTACACTAAAAACCGATTGGTATCTTGATTTAATAATAAAAAATATTATTAAGAACGAATGTTATAAGTTGAAACTTTCTTTCAAAAAAAAAAAAAAGCAATGCATGTCCCAACAAGGCAACAACAAAAAAAACCCTCAAGATATATGGAATGGGATAGGACATATATATACTTGTTTAATCAAACATTACTTTAAAGTAGCGTTTGCTTCGCATGATATTACATTACATTTTTGTAATATTAAATTCAAGTAATCTCATTATAATAATATAACTTACTGTGTTTGGTAGGCTCCTAACATTCACAGGATCATTACAATTTTTACTTTTGAATTTTTTAAAAATATCCATTTGACATAACTAAACAAAATTTTATTTTTTAATTAAAAATCACAAAATAACTTAACGAATTTTTATTACACTTTCCTCTACTTTCTCACTAACCAAACAACTCAAATCCATAGAAATAAAACAATGTCATTTTCTTCACTTTCTCACCAACCAAACAAACAAAGAACAAACCAAAATTCAAGAATATTCTCCAATCTCTCCCATCCCTTCGTCTTCTTGCAGAGAGAGAGAGAGAGAGAGAGAGAGAGAGAGAGAGAGAGAGAGAGAGAGAGAGAGAGATGGAGGAGATGAAATCGAAACTCTAGAGCTTAATACATGTAATCAAAAATCAAAATTGAAATTTTCCCAATGAAATCAAATATGAAACCATGGGCAACAAAGATGATGGTGGTGGATATCATGGGAGAGGAGAGAGAGACATTGACAAAGAAGAGTGTCAAAGATGAGGTCGACAGTGGTGGTCTATCACTGGCACTAGAGTCTTGAGATTTGGAGAGAGAGAGAGAGAGAGAGAGAGAGAGAGAGAGGAGGCTAGGATTAGGCTTGTAATGTTCTTTTAGGAAGAGACAAAGGGTTGGAATTTGAGTTTGAGAGGAGGAGGTATATCATGCATCTGGTGCATGAGTCCTCCCTCTCATATGAGGGTGGACCCCACAAGTATGGTGTCCACCCTCATGTTATAGGGATGGCACATATATCTGATAAATGATGCATTTTTCCTTATGAGAGAGAGGCTAGGTTTTAAAAATATATTAGGGTAATTTTGTAAATAAAATTTATTAGTATGGGCAATTTTGTCAATTTTATAAAATATTATATCCTACCATAATTAATGTAAAATTACCCCCATCTAATAAGGTGATGCGATATATTTTATAATTTTAAATTACTATAATCTAGAAAAAATCAAATGAACAAAACATCTTAATGTCACATTAAGATAATGTACATCATATTAAGATCACATCACCGCAAACCAAATACCCCATAATGAAGTGGATGAATTATTGTTGTTATGAGACAATGAAATGGCATTCATACAATCTAAATAGAAATAGTTTGGTAGATATTTCTTGATTAATGTACGATAACTTATGCTATGAACTCGTAATATTTTCTTGGGGATGATCCGAGAATTGTGGTGTAGAAAGTCAAAAAGAGTATTTTGGAAACCTACATACCTTGGGATCCCCTAAGTAACCTTGCAAATATATACTCGAAATGCTATGATAACCGTGAGAATCCATAAAAGATGCACTATGCAAATATGCCAAAATACAAGAGAAGCTTACCTAATGGACAATTAGACTTATTTGATGTTCAAGACCTAATTTAATTGACTCCACTACGTTAATGTTTATTTTCTTGAATTCTCCATTCAATAGCCTTAAATTTTTCATTCCATTTATAACGAAAAATAAATCCAAGCCAGATTAACCAATATAGTGCTGTACATGGTGTGGTATGGCTAGTTTTAGGGGGCTTTTTTGCATTGCACCTACAAGGGTGGTTTTCCCCCATCCCTGATGGCACCTCACCTGTGGAGGAGTGGGAACTGGTCTACAAAAGGTGTTGTGCACCATATCAGTTTGATGCAATTAGTTTGGTTAAAAAAAATAAAGTTAGTTTGGTTAAAAAAAATAAAAAACCAAATCACATCAAAATCATAAAAAAAAAAAAAAAAAAAAAATCACACAGAATCATCAAACGACTCAAATCATCAAAAAAAAATATATATATATATATATTCACAATAATTCTCTAAAACCCACACAAAATATCTCAAACAATTCACAATCTTTATAGAAAGCATAGCAAGGAGAACTTAGGGATGATAATATCTACCTGCCCTACCCACTTCGTCCCACGATAGTTTTCTCCAACTCGCAAAAATGGTGGGGTACTGGGGATGGGGCAAGATTTTTTCCCCACACCTAGGGGTTGTGTCAAGGTTAAACTTTCTCCAATTTCAATTTTAGATAAGATGATCTCTCTCTTTCTTTCTCTTAAGTGCTTGTATTTTATAAACTGAAACATGATTATATATGTATATGTTAAAATAAAATACACACACACACATAAATTCTTGTTTGGGTTTCATCATTTTGTGTATTAAAATATCTTCACATAAATTCTTACACTCTCCAATATACCCTTATCTTTTAGTTAAATAATTTTAAATTTAAAAACAAAAACTGGTTAAAAGAGTAATTTATTGTTTTAAAAAAAGTTTCTAAGTTTTAGTTTTTTTGCTTTATCTTCTCCAATTTGAATTACCACTATTATTTTAAATTTAAATTTTCAAATTTTTATCAATCCTAAAAATTTGGACACTATTACAGTATTTTTATCTCACTTTTAAATATTATAACACTAATTCCAAAATAAATATTTAAAAAATAATCTTATCACGTGCGTGAAGCACACGCTATATATATAGACACATATAGCGGTTGGTGTAGTTAGATCAATGTGCACGTCCTTATACTGCTCGCCGCACCAACCAACATTGATACACGTGAAACCCTGCCAAACACCTGCAAAGCAGCCTTGAGATTGGCGGCTCGGTTCGGCTCGGCTCCAGCTAGTTCCGTTGGTGGCGGGTGATGGCTGAATAGGCCTATTGCGCAATGCTAAAATATTATATGTGACCACGCACCGCCTAGAAATGTGGGCAGCTCACTTTTGCAAACCACCTTTTGATAATGAAATATACCATAAAAAGTCAGTGGCATACATATATATGAACGGAAAAGGAACAGAGACATGCGGAATTAACTTCCCAACAGAAACAGATTGAGCACATTAACTCCAAAATTCCCAACAATTTGGTTCTCTAATTCAATAGCTCTACATCTAGGTTTTCTTCGGGTTTTTTTTTTTTTTTTTTTTGAGTAAAAGGTTTTCTT
Source organism: Quercus gilva (assembly GCA_023621385.1). Lineage (NCBI taxonomy): Eukaryota > Viridiplantae > Streptophyta > Magnoliopsida > Fagales > Fagaceae > Quercus > Quercus gilva. Next base: position 36,197,958 of record CM042474.1, on the reverse strand, counting down.
CGTTTAGCAACACTATTTGAGTGACTATTTCCGACCTTCTTCCATATCTCATTTCTCTTGAAAAACAATTTTGCATTTATGACCTTTCCTATATTTTTCCTTCGTTTAATTAGCAACACTTGAAGAATTGAAAGAGCATTTGTAGCCGCCCCCAGTCAAACTTGGTGACGAAAATTTGAGTCAAAGCTTCATATTTTAAAAAGAGAGAAAAGTGGGACACTCGAATTTTATTTTTTGCCGACATTACCATACCACCAATTAAAAAAAAAAAATTAGTTTTCTCTCTTTTCATTTTATTGCATGATGTTCATTTGAAGCTGATAATTAAATATATTTATTGGTTTTATTTACTGTTCAATAATTTGAGATTGTTGAATTTATTTATTAAGCTTTGATATATTGTCGAACACTTTAAAACCAAATTATTTTCTTTAAAGAACTCAATCTTAACCCTACGTCATTAAAAAAAAAAAAATCATTATTTATCATGTCATTTATTTTACTCATTATATAATATTTTATGGTCTAAGAAGGAACACATGTTGTAACAGGTGACTCTCGTGTAAGTACTACCCTAAAAAATTCAAATGTGATTGCTAAGAGCATTCACATTAGTGAAGCTATAAATTTAGCAATATGACTCTATAAAAAACTATTTTATCTATTTTACTTTCTTACTTTACAATACACCAAACATCAATTTACTTTACAATACACCCAACATCAATGAATCTAAAATTTTAGCTATTTGATTAAAATAATATAAAAAATTAATTAAAATGCAATGTGAACACAACCAAAAGAGATTTTTTTATTAAAAGTAATGTGAATATAATAATTTAATAATATTTAAAAAAAAAAAAACATATAAAGTACCGTGCACAGCCAAAAGTAATTGTGCACTGTAGCTATGGAGTCACATTTTGGTATTTGCTAGTACTAAAAATAGTAATATAACTTTTTAACACAACCAAACCATACTAGTGCTCTAACTTGTCAAAATGTGATTTATATATGACCCAACTAAAAACACCCCCAACATCTATGAATTGAAATGGGATGGGATATATAGCTGTTTAATCATCCTTTACTTGTCAAAATGTGATGCATATATGTCCCAACTACAAAAACCCTCAACATCTATGAATTGAAATGGGATGGGATATATAGTTGTTTAATCAACCTTTACTTTAAAGAAGTGTTGTTGAGTCTGAAATGGGATAGGGATAGCCTGAGAAATGAGAACATATATAACTAATTTTTTTTTAGTTTTTTGGGAAAAAAAAAATACCAAATTAGTCAAACTTTACTTTAAAGAAGTGGACCTGAGCATGAAATGGGATAGCCGGATAGGACATATATACCTAACGAGACAATGAAAAGGCATTCGTACTGTCTAATAAAAAATCTGATTCACCTTTTTTTTTTAAAAAAATTAAAAATTGTTTTATGGATCCCTATTTCACATTTGATAACTTATGCTAAATGATATTAAAAAGAAAAAAAAAATTATGCCAAATGATAAACTCGTAAAATAAAAAAAATAAAAACCAATTTTACACCGCCATCATCCAAGTGTCAAACTGTCAATCACTACTTACGGCATTCTAGGCAAAAATAAGAAATATATAGCTAGGGGTGAAAGTCACGAAACCATATAAAATATAATTTGGAAAAAAAGTCACATTCTAAAGCCATTAGCTCTCACAATGAAGAATCACAATTCTGAAAAGACGGGCTTCATGGCTCTCAAACTAGATATGAGCAAGACTTATGACCGGGTTAAGTGGTCTTTCTTAAGGGATGTTATGATACAAATGGGCTTCAATGAAAAATGGGTGGCTCTAGTAATGGAAAGCATTTCATCCGTGACTTACTCTTTCTTGATTAATGGTGAACCTATGGGAAGTATTAAACCAAGCCGAGGTATTTGCCAAGGGGATCCACTATCCCCTTACCTCTTCTTATTGTGTTCGGAGGGTCTCCATAGAATGATAAAAAAGCAGCAGGTAATGGTGACATTCAAGGTGTGTCTATTTGTTGGAATGGCCCTAAACTAACACATTTATTATTTGTAGACAATAGTCTCTTGTTTTGCAGGGCAACAACTCACGATTGTCAAAAGGTGTTGGAAATACTCTCTTCCTAAGAACGAGTATTGGAGCAAAAGTTAAATAGAGATGAGACGTCTCTATTTTTTAGTAAGACTACCTTAGTTGAAATGCAAAATCAGATCATGGGTGATCTTGGAGTCATAATGTTGAAGCAATATGAAGAGTACCTAGGCTTGCCAGCCATGGTGGGAAGAAACAAAAGAGCAAGCTTTAATCATTTGAATCAAAGAGTGCGGAAGAGACTACAAGGGTGGGAATGAAAGCTCTTATCCCAAGCCGGAAGAGAAGTTCTTATCAAATCAGTCATCCAAGCGATACCTACTTACACCATGAACTGCTTCAAGCTCCCAACCAATTTGTGCCATGATATCGAGTCACTGGTTCGTAAGTTTTGGTGGGGACAAAGGGGGGATCGGAGAAAGGTACATTGGGTGAAGTGGGATGATATGTGCCAACACAAAGATCAAGGGGGTTTGGGTTTCAAGGACCTTGTTATGTTCATTGAGGCCATGTTAGCCAAATTGGCTTGGCGTCTCCTTCATGACAATAATTCCCTCTTTTATAGAGTCTTTAAAGCGAGATTTTTTCCTAGAGGGACTATCTTAGAGGCGAAAGATTCTTCATCCACCTCATATGCTTGGAGAAGTATTTTGAAGGGTCGAGATATCATAACCAAGGGAGCTATATGGAGGGTGGGAGATGGGAAGCAAATCGAAATCTGGGGGGATAACTGGTTACCTTCGAGGAATGTAACAAAAATCACCACACCAGTTCTTTTGGGACAAGAAAACTCTAATGCGGAAGTACTCATAAACCTAGTCACAAGGAGTTGGAGACAGGGGCGGAGCCACATAGTGGCTTGAGGGGGCCGAGGCCCCTGCAAAAAAAAAATTTTTTCCCATTAGAGTAGGGAGAAAAAATAATTGAGCCCCCCAACATTTCACAGCTGGCCCCCCTACCCATTTCTCACCCATTTTCCCAGCCCCCAATCAAAAATTAGGAACACCTCAAATTAAAAAAAAAAAAAAAAATATATATATATATATATATATATCTGTTCTACTTTTAAGCAAAAAAAAAAAAAAAATGTAACAGAGCCCATGGCAAACCAAGCCCACGGCAGGCCCAGCCCACGGATTCTCAACCAAAAAAAAAAAAAAACTAGTACAGAGCACGTCGCGTCGTCGCTGGCAGAGTTGAAATCCATCACATCGGTGGCAGTAGCAGAGAAATCAAACCCCAAATCCCCAATACTAAAGCTCATCAAACCCCCAATTCCCCAATACTAAAGCTCATCAAACTCAGAAAACTAAAACAGAGTGTTTATCAAAAAAAAAAAAAAAACCCCCAATACACAAACCAAAACCAAACCCCAGGTCCCCAGCAAACCAAACCCACTAACCCAGTAACCCACTTACCCACGGTCATGTTGACGTCGCAACAGATCGTAGCGGACCAGCTATCGGAGATCGCAGAGATCGCCTCATCGCCTCGCCTCATCGCCATCGGAGATCGCAGTCCGCAGAGATCTCAGATTGTTTTTCTCTGCCTCATCGCCATCGGAGATCGCAGAGATCTTCATCGCCTCTGCCTCTGCTCCGGTTTTTCTCTCTAACTCTCTCTCAGCCTCTCTCTCTCTTTATCTCACTGAAGGAAAAAAATGAAAGAATATATGTGAAGTCTCCTCTTTATTCTTATCTTTAAATTCTGATCTTAGATTCTCGTGTCTCTCTCTTTTGAATTGTGCTTATCTGATTGGCCGAATTTGCCTTTTTCTATTTTAATGTTTTTGTCTTTTTTTTTTTTTTTTTTAATTTGGCTTTATGTTATCACTTTTTGTTGTTGGTCAGTCAGTGACTCATTTTTTTTTTAATTTCGCTTTATCTTGTCACTTTTTGTTGTTGGTCAGTGACTCATTAGTGTTTGTTAAAATATTAATTGTCATTTAGTATAACGTGTGTTATAATTTGTGATTGGCATTGCGAAATTTTCTGATTGCAGCTAGCTATTGTGATTGGGGTGCATTTTGTGCTTGTTTGTTGGCTGTTGAGTGGGGTAGGGAGGGGGTAGATGGGCTATGGGCATTTGGGGCCGGTGCAGCATAATAATTAAAGCAATGTAATGTGCAACACATTACATTGCTTTAATTATAACAAATAAATTAAAACAAATTAAAACAATATAATTAAATTAACCAATATATTAAAGCAATGTAATGTGCAGCACATTACATTGCTTTAATTAAAACAATATAACAAATTAAAGCAGTATAATTAATAGCAAATAAATTAAAGCAATATAGTTTATTGTTAAACTAAACAATAATAATTAAAGCTATATAATTAAATTAACCAATATAGTATAAAAGACAAATTAATTAAATTATTTTTGTTTTTGTTTGAGGGGTTATTATTAATTAAAGTTGTATTAAAAATGGGCTGACTGTTTAAATTATAGTGAAAATTTTGTTTTTTTCTTGAGTATGAATAACATTCATATAACTAAATAAAAATTTCTAATTAAATTTTTTTTTAAATTCTTTTTAGGTTAATTTTTGAGTCATATTCTTAAAGCTAAAAGAATTATGAGCAAACGAAAAACAATTGATGCATTCTTTAAGAAAAAAGATGTTAGCAATTCAAAAATTAGGACACCTGTGGCTGTAGAAACAAATGTTAATACTTCAATGCCTGATGAACATCCCTCCAAATGTCCAAAACTTCAATTTGAAGAGATAGATCGTGATCCAGGATCACGTAAACAAATATGTGAATTTCTTATCAACAAACAAGATGAAATCCGACGAGCTTATCTCATAGAAGGTCCATATCAACCTATAAATATAGAATATCCATACAATGATGATACTCATCGTCGTCGATTTCAACCTTCATGGTATGGTTCACATAAGGATTGGTTGGAATACTCACCTTCAATGGATGTGATATATTGTCTACCTTGCTACCTTTTTAGTAAGAAACCAATAGGTCGTCCCGGATCAGATGTATTCATTTCAAGAGGTTTTAATAATTGGAAAAAGGTAAAAGATGGAATGAATTGTCCTTTAATTCATCATGAAGGGAAAGAACCAAACTCCCCACATAAAATTGCTATGAAATGTTGCGATGATTTAAAGAATTATTCACGGCATATTGACAAGCTGATTGAGAAACAAACGTCAAAAGAATTAGAGAATAATCGATTGCGGCTCAAAACCTCAGTAGAGTGTGCTCGATGGCTAGCATTCCAAGCTTGTGCTTTTAGAGGTCATGATGAAAGTCTTGATTCAAAAAATAGAGGTAATTTTATTGAATTGATAAAATTCACATCAATTTTCAATGACAAAATAGTTAGTGTTGTCTTGGAAAATGCACCAGGAAATGCCAAATATACATCACCCACAATTCAAAAAGAGATTTTGCATATTCTTGCTAGTAATGTGCGAAATGCTATTCGTGAAGAAATTGGGAATACAAAATTTTGCATTCTTGTTGATGAAGCTCGGGATGAGTCGAAGAGAGAGCAAATGGCCATCATTTTGAGGTTTGTTGATAAAGAAGGTTTCATTAAAGAGCGTTTCTTTCATGTTGTGCATGTTAGAGATACTACTGCATTGACTTTAAAGAATGAGATATGTGCTGTCCTTTCTCATTACAACTTCCACATTGAAAATATTCGAGGTCAAGGATATGATGGGGCTAGTAACATGCATGGTGAATGTAATGGATTACAAGCTCTTTTTCTTAAAGATTGCCCATATGCTTATTATATACACTGTATGGCTCATAGGTTGCAATTAGCTCTAGTTACAGCATCTAGAGAAGTAAAAGATGTTCATCAGTTCTTTGATCATTTGGTTAATATTATCAATATTGTTGTTGGTTCTAGTAAGCGTAATGATGAATTACAACATGCTCAATCAGAACAAGTTGAGAATATGATTGCTTCTAATGAAATTGAGACTGGAAGAGGGGCAAACCAGATTGGTACTTTGCAACGAGCTGGAGATACTGGGTGGGGATCTCATTTTCAATCTATTTGTAGTTTGATTAACATGTTTGATGCTACTTGCAAAGTTATCAACACTATCTCTGGGGAAGGGGCTAACTATAAACAACGCGGTGATGCCGATTGAGCTTATCAGGTATTAACATCATTTGAATTTATTTTAATCTTGCATTTGATGAAAGAGATAATGGGAATTACTAATGTTCTTTGTCAAGCTTTGCAACAACGTTCTCAAGATCTTTTAAATGCCATGCATTTAGTTTCAACTACAAAATCACTTATTCAAAAGTTGAGAGATGATGGATGGGAGCCTTTACTTGCTAGTGTTATAGCATTTTGTGAGCAACATGAAATTGATATTCTTGATATGAATGCTCGTTACACTAAAAGTCGAGGTAGATATCGTCGTCAAAATGAAGATTTAACAATGGAACATCATTTTAGAATTTGCATATTTACGGTTGCAATAGACTTTCAATTGCAAGAATTGATAAGTATATTTGGTGAGTTAACAACGGAACTTGTCATTCTTAGTTCAGCTTTAAATCCCAAAGATGCTTTTAGATTATTCAAAATTGTTCATATATGCAATTTAGTTAAGAAATATTATCCTCAAGATTTTACTGAACATGAACAAGAACTTTTGGAGTCTCAATTGCAACATTATGAGCTTGATGTGATAAAATATCCAGATTTTCAGAATATAAGTACAATTTCCGAGCTATGTAGGGGATTAAAAATTTCAGGAAAGTCTAATGTCTATTTTTTGATCGATAGACTTATTCGTCTTGTGTTGACCCTTCCAGTTTCTATAGCAACTACAGAACGAGCTTTCTCAGCTATGAAATTGTTAAAAACAAGACTTTGCAATAGAATGGAGGATGAGTTTTTGGCAGATAATATGATAGTTTATATAGAGAAGGAAATTGCAGGGAATTTCACTATAGAGATGATAATGGATGAATTTTATTCCATGAAAAATCGTCGTCAGGCATGATTTGATCCGGTTGATGACCCGACCTGACCTGAATAATGTTGCATGGTTTTTAATGGGAGATTTACTGAGGCTTAGTCCATGGAGCGGAGGCTTGGGTAGACAAAAAATTTTTGGCCCGTTTTGTAGCCTATTGTGAATCTTGTGCGCAGGATATAAAAGCCTTTTTTTTGTGATTAGGGTTTTGTCTTGTTGTTGTTTTTGAGAAAGAAAAACACTGTAGCAACACATTGTAATTTTCTTTGATAATAGTGAAATCCTTGTAACTCTGTGGACGTAGGCAAATTGCCGAACCACGTAAATACTGTCTTGTGCGTGTGATTATTTTTCTTTTGGCGTTTAGTATATTTATGTTACAACCCGGCCCCCTCATGTATTTATTCCTGGCTACGCCCTTGGTTGGAGATATGACATTATTGATCACGTTTTTGGTGCAGCTGAAGCAGATGTGATTAAGAGTATACTATTAAGTTCATCGAGCGAACCTGATGTTCTTGTCTCGCCCTTCACCCCATCGGGTCAGTATTCAATTAAATTGGGCTACAGGTTCTTGCAAGAAAATTCATATACGGCACAAAGACCAGCTCAGGACTCAGCTTTCTGGAAAAAATTGTGGAGCTTAGAAGTTCCTAGCAAAGTCAAAAACTTTGTGTGGCGTGCTTGTATGGAAGCCCTGCCCACCAGGAAGAATTTAAATCAAAGAAAAATCATCCCTGATGGCCTCTGCAATATCTGCAAGGTTGGGGATGAAGATTGCTCACATGCTATTTTTTTCTGCCCTAATGTGTAGGTTGTTTGGAGCTCGGACACCCAGTGGACATGGCTCTCGGGTCGACAAGGTAGCAGAGTGAAAGAGATATTCAATTACGCCTTTTCAAACAACAAAGATGTTGCACTCCTGGCCTTCACGGGTTGGGCAGTGTGGAATCGCAGAAACCAAATTTGTTTCAAGGAAAATGTCTGTCCCTCAAATAAAATCCTACCCTTGTCGAAGGCACAAAGAGCTGAGTTTCAAAGCCACCATCCAGCAACCTTGAAGATGCAGCATAGGAACCACACCATATGGAAGCCACCTGAACGAGATTTTTGCAAAGTAAACTATGTTGGCGCAGTTTTTTCGAAGCAAGGAAGAGCTGGGATAGGCATCGTGATTCAGAATTCAGATGGTGCTGTTATGGCCTCATTGTCACAGCCAGTCCACCTCCCAACAATAGTAGCTCAGATAGAAGCACTGGCAGCGAGGAGAGCTGTGGAATTTGCACTGGAAATTAGCCTTTCTAAAGTGGTTATTGAAGGCGATTAGGATATCGTTTACAAGGATCTCAGCAATGCTAACTCCTCTCTGGCTTTACATGGTCACTTGATTCAAGATAGTTAAAACATTGATTCCATACTTTTCTAGCATCAGTTTTAGTCATGTACGTCGGCAAGGAAATAATGTTGCTTATGCACTAGCAAGAAGGGCAATTAGATTGCCCAATTTAACTGTTTGGATGTAAGATGTACCACTAGACATCTTTGATGTTGTTCAGATTGATTTTAGCCTTCTTTGATTTTTTAATATAAGTGCACATCTTTTTCTCAAAAAAAAAAAAGAAAAAAAAAAGCTCCCACAATCATTAATTTAAGAATTTTTATGTGTTTTATTTGGTTTAAATTTTTTAAAAAGTTATAAAAATATGGCATAAAAAAGGGTATTGGAAAAACGTAATTTGGGACTAAAAGAATGAGTATACATATGAAGGTACTTATATTTTATTATACTCCAATTTAATAATATATTTACTTTATCTTAATATAATTTTATCAGATGATAAAAAAAAAAAAAAAAATCAACTGGGTTAAGCATTTGATATATTTATTATGATTTATTTTATTTTATTTTGTAGTTATTTTCTCAAGTAAAATTTATAATGAATGAATGAAATAGATAATGTTTAATATATTCCTTCATTCACTTACAAAATATGCATATAAATAAATAATATCTCATACTATTATAATTTAAAATGATTTTATTTATTCTTTAAAAATTTTAATCTACAGGCATATACTAAATGTCTTGTAACTAAGTGACATTATTTGTTTTTATTTTATTTTATTTTATTTTATGAGGAGAATCGGGGTTCAAATCCCCCCTATTTGTTGATGTAACTATCATATTATTAATAATAATAAAAAATACATTCATACATATTATATTTGACAATAAAATCTAATCATTCAAATTTTTTTTTAAAAAAATCTTACTAAATTTAAATATTTAAATATTATTATTTAACATAAAATGTAATAAGAGATGAATTAAAAATATTTATTTTGATAATTTTATCGTTATATATAATATACACTTTAACAAAATAAACAATTATATAAATATAATATGTGAAACGTTTAATTCTTATATTATATGTTTAATTGTATATAAATAAATAAATTTTCTTTTTTAGAATATTTTTTTGTACGATTAAAGAGAATTTTTTTAATATAAAAAATACGTACGTACATATAATATATGATATAATGTACGTACTAATTACGGCATGCAATTATTGAAATACATAAAAATTAGACAAATTCACATAATTACATCATATTGTTAGGTATATAATTGAGGGAGAGAAAAATTTCTTCTACACCCAAAATCCTATTGTTTAGTTTTTTATTTATTTAAAAAAAGGTCTTTTACAAAAATAAGCAACTTACCAAAAATTACTAGATACCAAACAAATATGAAAGGGTTAATTGTTTCTCATTAAAAAAATAATAACAATAAAAATGAAAGGGTTAATTCAGTTAGAGCAATGCTATTGGCACAACAGTTTTGTTAAGAGTGTTCACCAAACCGCATAAACTGTACAAATTGCAAAAATCGCACCAAAACCGCTGGCAAAATGGTATAACTGCACCGCACTGCATCGCAAGTAACAATGCACCGCACTGCATGGTGCAGTGCAGTTTACGGTTTTATAATAAGAAAACCACACAAACTGCACTGCACTGCACCCTCTCTATATATTAATATATTTACTTATTTTTAATATTAAATATATTATTAATAGTTTAATAACCCTAGTTTTCAAAAAAAAAAAAAAAAGTTGGATAACCTTAGCAAGTGTTGACTAGGAAAGCCAAACCAAAATAAAGAAAAACTAGCTCAATAGTGTAAAATATGGCCCTAAACATAGGGAAAAATTAGTTTTGGGCTGGGTAGGAAAAACCCAAAATTTGAAAAATATACCGATTTCAAACTGCATCTTATACACCGCACCACACATGTAACCGCAAAAATGAGATGCAGTACGGTTATAGTTTTGGCTAAACCCTAAACCATACCACACCGCACCATGCTGCACATGTGACTGCAAGAATAAGGTGCGGTGCAGTTATGGTTTTAGTTAAACTGTACCGCAAAGTACGGTGCTAAAAATAACCCCAAACCACATCGCACCACACCGCGAACACCTCTAATTTTCATAATAAATTTCACATTTTTTGAGTTGAAAGTTTATTATTGATTCTCATATGAGGCCATGACTAGCACTATTTTATTATCTACCATTAATAATTTGTCACCTCAAACAATTATGAAATTTATAGTAAATTTTGTTGTGCTTCTAAAGTTATTGATTCAATTAACCAAGATGGCGGAGGGGGGGGGGGGATAATTAGAGAAATTTTTATTCCAAAAAGGAGTTATAATTGAAAACTTTAATAATTTTTGGAATTACGGTTGAGAACTTTTTTAAGGGTCCGTTTGGTTGAAGGAGTGGAAAAGTGGGAGGATAGAAAATCGTAGGAGGATGGAAAAGTAGAAGGATGGAAAATATTTAGTTTTCACTCTTGTGAGTTTGGTTGAAGGGGTGAAAAAGTGGGAGGGTGGAAAACTCTTTTGTTTGGTTGGAGAGAAAAAAGGAAGGATGGAAAATGTAATTTATATAAATTGATTATTATACCCTTATTACATAACATGTAAGAAATAGATTTATTTGTACTTATTAAATATTATAAAGTTTACCATATCATATATATAAATTTATATTATTATTTTTATTATTATAATGTAAAAATTACAATAGTGTACATATAAATTTAATTGGGCAAAGGATTTTGTAACCAGCAAAATAAACGAATGAAAAAAAAAATTGAATGTCATACGAAACCAAAAAATTAACAAGAAACAATAGATTAATGAGGAGTATAATGAGGACAAGAAACAATAGAATGTATCAACTTGATCAGGTCACGTTGAAAAAAAGAAAAAGAAAAAGAAAAAGAGAAGAGAATCTTAACTGCTGGACGTTGGTGTGCTGAAGGTATGATGAGAATTTGGTTCAAGCAAAAGTGATTTGTGGGCAAAAGTCATCAAGTGGGGTCAATAGTTCATGAATGATGGTAGATGGGAGAGGGGTATTTGCATAATAGTGCTGTGACAGAACTTTTTCTTCCTAACTTTTTCTCCCGATTTGGGAGGAACAAAAATGTGGGCTTGGGAGAGAAATTTTTTTTCCAGATTTTCCATCTTCTCCATTTTCCTTCCCCAACCAAATAGGTGAAAATAACATTTTTTTACTCTATTTTTCTCTCTATTTTTCATCCTTCCTATTTTCATTCCAATCAAACACACTGTAACAGTGAACTAAAAAAAAAAAAAAAAAATCACTCCTTTAGCCGGATTTCTCCGGAAGTAATGAATAATTTCTCATATTGGTACTACAAGTCTACAAGTTTTTTGAGTAGTAATTAAAGGAAAGTAATTTACAAAAGAAAAAAAAAACATAAAAATGAAATGAGAGTAAAGGGAAAAATCATAGAAATAAACTAGAGCACGATTTCCAAAGAGGAAATGACGCAATACATATCAAGAGTGATTCAAAAAGGGTTCATCCCTCACGCTGTGAATAGCTCCGTAGTCAATGCATTTCTCTGACCCTTCAGTTTTAATTTCTGTTAGTCTATGGGGTGCGGAAGCTCACACTAATTATGTCAAATGTCTAAACAACTCTACTATTGTGCCTTGTTTGGATAACAACAAAGGAGTCCACCTCACTCAACCTCGAGAAATGTTAAAAAGACTATAATTATTTTTACAATTTTTGTCACAATTTGTCATATGGCAAATTGTGAGTAGTGGAGAAAAAGTTGTGAATTTATATTTTTACCACTCACAACTTGCCACGAGACAAGTTGTGGCAAAAATTGTATAAATAGTTGTGGTCTCAGCATTGTTTACCTCAACCTTATTATTATGATCCTAGTGTTCCACATTATACACCTTTACCACTCACAACTTCTCATGTAGCAAATTGTGGCAAAAATTGTATACATAGTTATGGTCCTAGTATTGTTCCCCTCAATCTCATTGTTATAATCCTAGTGTCCCACATTTTTTAAGTGTAAGCTTAAATATGTGTATATAATCCTGAACATCCTCCTCTTGTAAGCTGATTTTCAAGAGTAAGTTCTATTCATAAGTTCCTAACATTTATAACATGATGCTCGTTAATTCCTTTCACATTCATGGCGGATCTCATCATGAATTTAATCAAAAGTTGTGAATCATGGTATTAAAATGGTAAGTTCGTGTGAATCCATAATTTCACTACTCACAACTTACCATATGAATAACTTGCAGTAAAGTTGTGGTCCTAACATTACTCCACTTTATAATATTACTCCTCTCTCTCTAAATAGACGACTTTTGAAAAACATTACTCCACTTAATAATATTACTCTTCTCTCTAAATAGACGACTTTTGAAAAAGAAATACTAAGTACTTTCAAAGTATGACGATGTGGTGCTTCCTTCTTAGTGGGGTCTACTATAATAAAAAAACCAAACTATAGTAAATTTTATCAGGATTATTAAAGTTGATGAGAAGGAAACGCTCTAGTAGCTTCTTATAATTCCCATCCAGCAAATGCAAACTTACACCCAATGATAGCTTGTTTGTATATTATGTGTATTTTATCAATGAGTTGACTCTTATAAGAAGCTATACCTATACTGGTAATAGGATTTTGGTCGAGTGGATAATGTGGTGAGCATTGAAACGATAGGAGGTCCTTAATTTGAAACTCTTTCAGCATTAATTACATTTGGTGGTGCATATTGTATGAATTAATAAAAAGGAATATTTTCTATTAATTTCTTTGGAAAAAACTCGATCGGTTCACCTCTGCAATGGACAACTTACTATGTATGATAGCAAGACAAAATACAGACTGGCCACATTTTAATATCATCATTATATCATTTTTATTTATTTATTTGGATTTTAGAATCAGAGCTTACAAACAGTACTAAACTATCTAAGTTTCCTTATCCAAAAAAAAAAAAAAAACTATCTTAGTTTAAACTAATTATAATTTTATAACTCACTTTTATTTTTAATAAAGCAATGCAACATTAAACAAATTCTAATTAATTAGCTAGGCTTGATTTTATCTGAGTAAATTCTAATTAAATTAGACAAGTTCTTTTTTACCAATTCTCTTATTTTACATTTTATTTATTAATACTTATTAATTAATAAACATATGTACTATATAAATATTTCTTGTTGAACTTTCACATGCACTGCTTGGGTTAACGAATATTTTTATACCCGTGTATAATTTAAAATAAAATTCTTTGACTCTTTGATAACTTGTTCTAATGTTGTCATATAAAACTTCTAAAAACCCTACAATTTTCTTAATCATTATTTTGCCTTTTTTTTAGAAACCTAATAATTTTTTTTATTCAAGTTTAAATCGTATAAGGATTATCTGTAAAACCTTTTATATTTACACATGTTATATATTAGAATCTTGTCATATAATATTTTCTTCAAATAGTAAATAGTAGAATACATAGTTCTATATACAAATACAATCATAATAAATGTTTATTATACAAAAATTGTCAATTTCAATAATTAGAAAAAAATATTTAAACTTTATATATGTTAATTTCTTATAATGTTTCCACATAAGTTCTTGAAAACCCATATTTTATATATATATATATATATTGAATTACAACTACGTTAGTTTAAAATAATTAAATAACGTCATCTTTTTATATAGCATTTAGCATTTATATATAATTTTTTAAATCCTTGCTTTTTGTTATTTTTCAAAGTACAAGTAAACTATAACAAACATTCAGCAAAAATACTAAATAGGTTGATATCAAATGCACACTAAACAACCTAATATTAACAAATTCTGATTAAATTAAGTTTGATTTTCTAAAACTAATTGGATCAAGTATGTTCTTTTCTATAAATATTATAGTTGAATCTTTATTTATAATAAAATTATGATCACATGCGGCAAAAATTAACAACAATTTTACAATACCTCCTGATACCTCACACTTGGGCCCACCACCATCTACAATTTAAATTTGCATAATGGTCCAAGTTTGAGGGTAAGAAAATTATGGCATGTTATGAGATTGTTGTAACTGTTTCTGTGACTGTAGTTTTATTTCTCTATTTATTCATATATTTATTAAATAAACATGTAACATACTTATTTTGCAAAACATTTATGTACACTGCACTAACTAAGGGCATGATTGGTATACTATAATATAATAGCTATTATTTAATTTAGCTATTTAATAGTTTGATTATGTTTTTATTACAAAAATTGGTTTTTTTTATTATAAATTATTATTCTTTAAAATGAGAAATAACTATTTCTCTTTTAAAAAAGGTTGTAACATTCATTCCTTAGTATGTGAATAATTTATCAAATTAATATATTTTCAAATATACAATATTCCAACATGCACATAACAATTATAAAAATATAAAATCATCCAAAAATAACATCTTTCTCTCAAATTTAATTTTTTTAAAAGTATTTTAATTGTAAGTAAGATATTTCCTACATAAAGATTTTAAGTTTTATTCTAATATTACAACGTACAACTTATAACACCTTTTATTCCAAGTAATACAAGTTATTATTCGTATCATATTTCCCATTCAATGTACCAAACATATCCTAAGTTTTTTTTTTTTTTTTTTTAATTTTAGAAGAGGGTGTTAAATAGTTTTTAAAAAAAAAAAAAAAAACCTATGACAAATAACCCTTTACTTACCAAATTTAACTCCTAATCACTTTTTTCCATGTGAGATTGTCCAATTGTCCACTATTTTTTTTTTTTTTTGAAATAATTACAATATGCTACTATTCCTGCAGTTTGAATAATTTCTCTAAGTCAAAACACTCCTTGAACTCTAAGTCAAAATCAAATTAATCCCTTGATCTTCTATTTAAAATAAGAAACCCTAAACTTTGAGAAATATTGAAATTAATCGTTATGTCTATATTATCGTCATCTTATCATTTTTTTTGTTAAAAAATTATTTTAGAATATATTTTAATAAAAAATTAAATTATATTTTAATTAAAGCTTTTTCCCTATGTCTTTTCGCAACTAAGATTAAAGGATCTAAGAATATAATGAAATCTTAATGACAAATTAGGGGGGGCAAATTTGAGTAACAGTTATAGCATGTATCAAAGTTAAAAATAAAAAGTGTGATCAGAATGATACAATTATTTTTGTGGGGACGCAGGCCCAAAAATACGTTGGGCCTTGGGCCTTGTCCGAGGAGGCACAGTGGTTTGAGAATAGATCAATAATGAGAAAGGACTGAGACTTTGAACCTCACAAGCAAGCCATGGCTGTGAAGGTTAGGAGAGGTTGTCTGAGGAGGAATATCCACTCGGCTAAACACAACAAAAATCAAGATGTGTCTCTTGTCATCCAAGGTGACATTCCAGGGGGTCTTATTGATAAAGCCACGCATTATGAACGTACAGGAAGAATGGAAGCTAGGAAATATCTAAGGAAAAACTGTTGCCACCGCATTGAATACTCTGCAGCTAACTTTCTGGCTGTATTTACGTGGAGAAGACCCTTGAACAGTACTACTTTATCTACCCAAACTCACAGAAGGCCAGAAAGGGTGTCTGATGGGACAAACACTCAAGTAGTGGCCTGGATGATCAACAAATGGAGGGCCAATATCATTAAAAAAGAGATATATAATGTAAGAAACCACTGAAGAAAGGGGGATCGAAAAATAGAGAAGAAAACACTGTAGCAATCAAGAACTGAATTTGTAATCCAATTTAAGAATCAATATATAAGAATTAATCTTCTCGGACTGTGCCGATGACGATTTTCTGTAGTTTGAATTAGTTTACCTTCCTTTTCTCGTCATTTGAATCCATTTATTTGTTATCCCACTCATTAAAGCCCCGTTTTCCAACCCACTCTCTACAAATTCATTGTATTATAATTTTTGGACCTAAGTCCGTCCGCTAGGGACTTAAATCGGGTCCTTACAATTTTCATATGAACTACAAATTAAAACAAAATAATTGAGATGTTCATGAGAGAGAGAGAGAGAGAGAGAGAGAGAGAGAGAGAGAGAGAGAGAGAGAGAGAGAGAGAGAGAGAGAGAACTTTTGTGGTCCCAACTCCTAATTTAACAAAGTCAATGATCATATTAGTAATTTTTTTTTTTAATATTTAAAACTAGTGTCAGTTGAAATTGATTGGCGCCTCCTAATATTTTCAATGAAGACATCCAGAATTCAAAATTTCCTTCCCCAACTATGAAATCATCAACAACAAAATATGAAACTATTTACCCTATAAGATCATTTACAATATCCATCATAAAGTGTGTGTATATATATGAGATTAAATTCTATAAGGATGTGGTGTAAAATTCATGTTTTACACCATCCAATGAGTGATTGTCACATTAGCATTTTACTTAAAATTCAATACATCCTATCACACCTAATAACATCTCAATAAATTCCCAATTTGATTGGATTTATATATGGGTATTAGAATTGATTAAGTGTGATTGTGTTTATTCTTAAATATGTGATAAGATGATGTGGCATATTGGGATTGGAGGGGTAAAACATGAGTTTTACACCACGTCCTTATAGAATTTAATCTCGTATATATATATATATATATATAAATGAAAAATTATTAGGTACTCTTGGAATACCATAAATGCGTACTCCCTTTTCTCACATGAATGGTGGGTTCCACTAATTAAATTCATGATAGGACCCACCATTCATGTGAGATGAGAGAGTACACATTTATAATATTGAGAGAGTACGCATTTATAGTACTCCGAGAGTATACAATAATTTTCCTATATATATATATATATTGTAATTAACACTCTCTAACTTGAAATTAATTTACAATATGCATCACAACATCCAAAAATAATATTAAAACTAACTAATTAATGAGTAAGTGGGTACTTGGGATACATTAATATTGAATAAGTCAAAGTATGGATAATTATTTAGCACTATCAGAGCAATTTTCTTATTTAATATGAATTAAAGGTGGGTTTCATTAATTAAATTTATGATGAGATCAATTCACCATTAATATAAAATAAAAGAGTATCACATTACGATCCTCTGAGAGGATTAAATATTTTTCTCAAAAATAATAGATTAATGCTCATTATTAGTGTAATATCTACTCCAATCAACTCAATAATTTGTTAATGTTGGCTGTGATAATAAAATTTAAGTATTGACTATTGATAAAAAAAAAATTATAATTTAAGATAAAAAATTATAAAAATTATATAATTTTAGAAAATGGTAGATACTCTTGAAGTACAATGGCATGGAACTCTACAATTATATTAAAAAAAAATGACATAAGCTTATGAATTAATATGAAATTAAAAAAAAAAAAATTGGATGGGATTTATTGTGTGGAGTAATATGTTAGTGGTGATTTGCGAATATCTAATAATTAGTCAGCATACAATATAAACAAAATATGAAACTATTTTGTATAAAAAAAATGTAAAAATATTTATTTGAAATCTGGTAATTATGGTAATTGTTTATAACTCCTACAATTTTAAGAAAATATCATATGGCATATAATTTAATGTATGGTGCAAATATATATATAGAAGGTTTTTAAAAGGGGTCTTTATAGAAAAATTTAAACCAAATTGTCTCGAAAAGTGCGAGTTTTCAAAAACTTATCTTGTAACATTAGAAAAAGTTAAGGATAAAGTCAAAAGCTTTTAATGAAATAAAGATTCTCAAAAAAAAAAAAAAAAAAAAACCGTATAGATATATCATATAGATATACCGTATACAGATAAATACAGATAAATATTATATTAGTCAAGATGAGTTGTTAGAAATAGTTTTAAAAGTACAACATTGCATATAGTTTTTAGAAGTAACAATGAAGATGATAAATAAAACAAATTATCATACCCCACCCACGTTTCCATGCTACTGAGCAAGATTCGTGACAACCCAAAAGACCTCTGGAAGAAATACTATATATATTCCTAATATATATCTACCATTTATTTAATTTAATAGAATTAGTTTTAAAAATATATAGTTATGGAAGTATCAATTTAGATACTCATATAATTCTATGATGATAGTAAAGCAAGCAAGCTTAATTCTGTCAACACCAAAAAAGACCTAGGAAAGAAATTAAGCCTTTCTTCCTAACCCATATCTATATATCTATATAGTATCATTTATTAAAATGTGGACCCTTTCATAAATTCAAATATGGAGAAACCAAGAACTACACAATTTACTGTCGAAATAAAAGGAAGAGAGTCTTTAAGACAGTGATACACGCGTAGGCAGTGACAGTGTTTTCATTGAAAACTGTAAAGTTAAATGGATAAGGCACAAAATTAGGCTGTGAACTATGTTAATTGCCCACCATTTCATTAAAAAACATCTATTTGTATAAAATTCTTGAATCAATAATTAGTTTCTGTTTTGAAAAGATTTTAACTCAGTAATTTTAAATAAGTGAGAGTCTTTAAACACTTATTTGTTTAAAATTCTTGAATCAATAATTAGTTTTTGTTTTGAAAAAATTTTAACTCAGTAATTTTAAATAAGTGAGAGCCTTTTAGTAGAATAGTATACCACATCACCTGTTTACAGTGAGTAACTTACCATTTCTCCAAAAGTAGCAAAGCCCACCGGCCTAAATTGCCTCCACACTCAAGTATAAATTTGTATCAAGCGCATACCAAACTCTCTCACTCACACACAAAAAAAATCTAAGAAAGTAGTCTCTTCTCTGCCATGGAAGTTGAAAGAGGTAGTTCTGAAAGCAAAGCGAGTCCCGTGAGGAATATCTTTCTGGTGTCTTCAATAGCAGCTGGGGTTCAATTTGGTTGGGCTCTACAGCTATCTTTGTTGACCCCATATGTTCAGCTTTTAGGTATTCCTCACAAATGGGCTGCTTTCATTTGGCTCTGTGGTCCTATCTCCGGCATGCTTGTTCAACCCATAGTTGGCTATTACAGCGACCGTTCCACCTCTCGTTTCGGTCGCCGTAGACCCTTTATTGCCGCCGGAGCTGCCCTCGTCGCCTCCTCTGTTTTCCTCATCGGATATGCTGCTGACTTTGGTCACCTCTCTGGTGATTCCTTAAACAAACCCTTGAAGCCACGTGCAGTCGTTGTGTTTGTGGTTGGGTTTTGGATCCTTGATGTTGCTAACAACATGTTACAAGGTCCATGTCGTGCTCTTCTAGCTGATCTTTCCGCAAATGACCAGAAAAGAATGCGTATATCCAATAATTTGTTCTCTTTCTTCATGGCTGTTGGTAACGTATTAGGCTATACTGCTGGTTCACTCAAAAAACTCTACACGATTTTGCCTTTCACACACACTAAAGCTTGTGATGCGTATTGTGCAAATCTCAAGACTTGTTTTTTCATCTCTATTGCATTGTTGTTAAGTTTGACCACATTGGCTCTCACTCTGGTGAAAGAAAAAACTTTTACAGAACCAGAACGAGATTCTGCAGAAGAGGATGGAAAAGTACCATGTTTTGGTGAAATATCGGGGGCTTTCAAAGAGCTTAAAAGACCCATGTGGATTTTGCTCTTGGTGACATGTTTCAATTGGATTGCATGGTTCCCTTTCGTTCTCTTTGACACTGATTGGATGGGGAGAGAGGTGTTTGGAGGTGATGCTGCTGCGAAAGGAAAGCTGAAGGACTTGTACAACATGGGTGTACGCACTGGTGCATTGGGGTTGATGCTTAACTCTGTGGTGCTGGGTTTCACATCTTTAGGGGTGGAGCACTTGGCGCGTGGGATTGGGGGAGTGAAGCGTTTATGGGGTATTGCTAATTTCTTGCTAGCTGCGTGTTTGGCCATGACTGTGTTGGTTACCAAGTTGGCCAAGGAGGCTCGCAATGGTCATCCGGCGGCGATGCCACCACCGGGAGGCATTAAGGCCGGCGCTTTGGCTCTCTTCGCGGTGTTGGGTGTACCGCAATCGGTAAGCATTTCTACTCGATATAAAACGTATCTCATGCATTGCATATATTTATTATGTCAGAGTTGAAGAATTAGAAATTTGAATTGCCTTTGTTATAAAAATTATCTAATAAGATTGTTTTATGAGACATTTTTCTCGCAGGATGCATGGGTCCCATAATATTGTGAAGAATAGGTTTCATGAGATACTTTTTTTTTAGTTAAAATCACTTTGAAGTATGAGTTGAATTCTATGACTTTTGAATAACTGACATATCTGTTAGTATATTATAAGTCATGTTAATGAGTGTCTTTAGAAAGTTTATTAATGGATGATTTTAATATAAATTTAATAAAATAATATTAAAAAAAAGGTCAAAAAGTCAAAAAAATTTCCATAAAAAGTTTATACTTATCATAATATGTGGGTCCTACATGATTGTGCATCTACTTGTTATGATAATACATAATCAATGCATAAAATAATTACTCTTACCCAACACGACAATAATAATAATTTTTTTTTAGGTGATGTTAAAGATGATATAAATTAATTTTATTATATAAATCTTATAAATTAATGCCATCTATTATTATAAAAAAAAAAAAGTAATTTAAACAATCATTTATCATGGTGTTTAAATAGTACTCCCTCCGTCCCATTTTTTTGTCCTGTTTGAAAAGTCAACATTTTTAAGGGAACATCATTAATTGTCTTGTCTACCTTTCAAAAATGTATAAGTTTCCAAAACTATCTTTAAAAAAATTTATCAAAAAATTGAATTAATAAATTAATAGGGGTATAATAGGAACATTAGTAAATTAATGACTTTTATTTTTAGAAACAGGACAATATTTTGGGACATCTCAAAATGGAATAGAGGACAAAAAAAATGGGACGGAGGGAGTACCAATTATATGCTTACTACATAACTTTATTAATTTTTTTTTTTTTTTTTTTTTGGGCGGGGGAGGGGGGGTGGGGGGGGGGTGTGGGGGGGTAAGATTTGTAAGATTGAGATCTCGTACATCAACACCGGATGTAATTAGATCCAAATCCAATATGACAAATAAAAAAAAGTTAAAAAATTAACTTTTATAGCTTCCATTAGATTAGATACATTTGATATTGCACAAGATGTCGATCCAAATTTGTCGTATCATTTTTCTTTCTTTCTTTGTCGATTCTTGATATCTTTGCATTTTCTCTAGATGCATGTGTTACAATTCTTTTTCTCACTTCCTCCCGTTTTCTATTTTTGGCCCCATCCTACTCTGTGAGCCACATTTTTCCTTTTCTTTCTCTCTCCTCTATTATTTAATTTGTAATTCATTTTGATAAATGTTGATTGAGTTTACGTTACAATCCTTTCACATGAAAGAGGGAGACAGAGAGATCTATAGTTTTTGGAATTTAATGCTTAATCCTTGTCAGTTTTTTAATTTTCTGTCAAATTAATTAATGTCATTATGTTACGCTAAAATTATTTAGTGCATGCCAGAAGATCTGTATTTTAGTGGGATTACCAAATAGAATCAAAATTCAAACCATCATTCTAATCATTGAATTTAAAAATAATAATAATTCAATACTTCCCTCTTTCTGAACTATTAAATTATAAATAAATAAAAAGGAAAAAAAAATGTTACTTTTTAAGATTCGAAATAAATGTTAAAGCTAGAGTTATATAAATTAATGGAGGGACAATATTCAAATAAAGGAACTATTTGTTGAGAGAAAAATAAATAAAACATTCCTTGCATATTGGTGCAGGTGACTTATAGCATTCCTTTCGCTTTAGCTTCCATATTTTCTAGCACATCAGGCGCGGGCCAAGGTATGGTTTCTTTTATCCTATATATATATATATATATCCAAACTCATTCTTTGATTGCTTTGGGGTATATTTCTCTTATAAGTGTTGGATCTTTGCAGGACTTTCTTTGGGAGTTCTGAATCTTGCAATCGTGATACCTCAGGTAGATTTCACTTCAGTTTGCTTTATTCTTTTATCTTTTATTTTTCAGTCACATTTCCCAGGTTCTAGTTACTTCAACTCATAAAGTTTTTTTTTTGTTAAATAGATACTTTAATCCGATTTTTTCCTACACTAAACATATATATATCATAACGGAGGGGGCAGTTTAGATATTATTGTATCTTTTTTCTTTTTTTTTTTTAAATCTTCCAATCAACACATATGTATTTAATGGTGTTTTTAATAAATTTTAAATGCACGACCTCAGCTTTCATCTTATATGATATTTTTTGGATTAGTTAGATATTTGTTTAATAAATTTTGAATTCACA
Source organism: Quercus gilva (assembly GCA_023621385.1). Taxonomy (NCBI): domain Eukaryota; kingdom Viridiplantae; phylum Streptophyta; class Magnoliopsida; order Fagales; family Fagaceae; genus Quercus; species Quercus gilva. Next base: position 36,175,197 of record CM042474.1, on the reverse strand, counting down.
ACCTTATCTTTTTTTTTTAGATGCTCGTATCGGTTACTAGTGGACCCTGGGATTCCTTATTTGGAGGTGGTAATCTACCAGCATTCGTGGTGGGGGCTGTTGCAGCTGCGATAAGTGGAATATTGGCACTCACCATGCTCCCATCTCCACCCCCTGATGTTCCTAATTCCAAAAATGCAAGGCCTATCATTGCTGCCTGCCATTGAGAATTCCCAAGTTCTTTTAGGTTCATCCCCCCACTTTTGTCGTGGGACAGTTGTAATAGAATAATTATTAGGTACTCTTAAGGTCACCAAATGCTATCACAGCCATTTTTGTTTTAATGGCATCAATGGCTACAAAATCCAAACCGCCAATGGCTGCATCATGTGTGATACTGCCTTTTTTTTTTTCTTTCTTTTTTTTGGGTCTGTAATACTTTCATGCCTAATAGAAGGAAGGAGAATGTGATATAGTCCTTCTTTTTTTTTTTATCTGTTTTTATTTTTGGTGATTTTAAAAACCATATCCCATGTATATATATATTGTGGTGATAAATGTAACTTTTTACATCTCATAACCCCAGTCAAGATGATGGATTTGTCCAATAAATACTACAAATATAATGAGACAATCTAAATATAAATTAGGCCATATTTTGGTAAACATATGGCCAATTGGGCAAAGAAGAAAGGAGTTTGTTTAGCCCACATTGAGTAGCATAAAAACTTCAAGACTGGAAAGTTCGTTTGTTATCCCAAACTGGAAAGGTAATGCTCATTACAGTGTATTTAGTATTTATAGACTATCTTGCTTTGAATTTTTAAAGGAGTTGCAACTTGCAAGTGATAACTCAGTTTGTATGACATTCTTTGTAGTTTAAGTTTGTAATTCGAATCTCACGTCCCTAGTTAGTGTCTATCTAAAAAAAAAAAAAACAAAGTGGGCTTGCCAAACTATAGAGGAAAAAATTGGCAAATGCCCTTTTTGAGCAAAAATTGTAGCCTTTTGCCATTTTTTCCAAACTAATTAGAAAAATACCCCTCTTTTATAATTTGATTTGAGATAAACGAGTTTAAAAAAAAAAAAAATTCTAAAGTCCTATATAGCGGCATTTTAAGGAGCCTATAGTGACGTTTTAAAGACCTATAGTGGCGTTTTTTAACTCAACTTCCATGAAGTCGAGTTATAGGCTTGACCTCCATGAAGTCGAGTTATAGGCATTTTTTTTTTTTTTTTTACCTATAACTCAACTTCATGGAGCTCGAATTACAAAACGCCACTATAGGTCTTTAAAACGTCACTATAGGCTCCTTAAAAACGCCGCTATAAGGTCTAACTCGATTTATCTCAAATCGAGTTTCAAAAGAGGGGTATTTTCCTAATTAGTTTTTGGAAATGGGGCAAAACGCTACATAATTTGCGCAAAAATGGCGTTTGCCCATTTTCTTCAAAATATAGACTATATAACGTGAATAGGACCTAACTCAAGTTATCTCAAATCGAGTTTCAAAAGAGGGACATTTCCCTAATTAGTTTAGAAAATTGAGCAAAACGCTACATAATTTGCGCGAAAAGGGCATTTGCTCATTTTCTCCAAAATATAGACAATATAACGTGATCAACTTTGTAGTGATACTAAGATATTGTTACAATATCCATCTAGACACGTGTATAAAAAGGCAAAATGAAAAGATTTAATACCCAATTTGCAAAGCGATTCTCTTTCTTCCTGTTCTTGAAAAGTGCCAACTGAAATTTAAGTGGGCATATTATCTCAATGTCACATACTGATTGAAAATCTAAACAATCACATTTCCAAATATATATAGATGTGTACTAAACATAGAAATGGACAAGTATGACAATTGTCATCCCAACAAATATCATGCATATGTGTAACTTAGAAAATGAATAGGTTAAATGTGAGGCTATAAACCCAAGGAGAGAGAGAGAGAGAGTCTTATCAGAAATGTAATATTTGGAAGCAATATTATAAAAGCTAAGTTTCAATTTGAACTATAATTAAAATAATAGGTGGGACTATAAGCATGACAAAGTTGTAATTTGTGTACTTGATTTAGGAGATTTAAGCATTTGATAATGAAATTTTGTTGGATCTCAAATTCAAAATCTTAACTTGAGCTCGAGTTTGTGTTAGGAGTGTGGTGTGTGTGTGTGGTGCTGCATGTGTATGGTGTTGATGATGAGTGCATGTGGTTCCGATGAGGCATGCGTGTGGTGCTACATGTGTGTGCTGCTGATGGGGTGTGTGTGAGTTGCTCAACATAAAATGTACTTTATAAGCACAAGCATAAATACTTTGCTTTGGTAAGCACTAACATAAAATGCCAAAGCATATTAAATCACACATGCATGAAAAGTGAAACTCAACTTGATCCACGTACATATGTTTCAAAGCAAAAATTGATTAACTTCAAATTGCATGTAAGTCGGTTCAATTTGTTTTTAAAATAAATAAATAAAGTTGCATTAATTGGCAATTTGTAGTGAAATTTCACCAGATAGCTTGGAATAAGAATCTCAAGTTATCACTTCGAACCCACCCAAAAAAATATGTCAAGTCATTTATATATGTCTTCGAATTTTATGTCGTTGGTATTAATCAAAGTTATCACTTCGAACCCACCCAAAAAAATATGTCGAGTCATTTATAGTTGTCTTCTTTATTTATGTTGTTGGCATTATCCTATATACGGAGACCTTGATTTTCGCATCTTATATTGAACCCTACACCAACATTCATGACACTGTAATATTAGATTCTTACGTCAAGTTAACATGCAATGCGATAAAAAAGAAAACAAGACAAGATGCTTCGTAAGTTTCACGGAAATATGGTATCAATTAAAACCTTTTTATCCGCATGCATTCATCTTTAATCTTGAGGTGAAAGGGTTGAGAATTTGCCCGATGTGAAATATTACTGTGTTCTGCAAGTACTAGATGCTGTCTGAGTCAAAAGGTGGCTAACAAAGTGCTTAGGAAATCTAGACTACAAAAGTGTATACTGTACAACCCATTTTCTGTGGTACATAAGACTAGGAATGTAAAAAATAATAATAATAATAATAATGATACCAATAATTACTAAAGTTTTATTAAATAAATTGAATTACATGGGAAGAGACACCAATCAGTGGACAAGTGGTACAATTAGACCAAAAAAGGAACCATGCATTTAGAATAAAAGTTTCTTTTCAGTTCATCAACAACAAAAATGAAAAAAGTTATATAATTTTCTATCAATCAGTTCTTTGATTTGAATATCAAACTCATCCTAGTCATCCACATCTTCTTCTTTTTAATACATCATGGGCTTGACTCTAATAGAGATTAATCACATTTGAATCTTTTAAATTTACACTGCAAAAAAGAAAGTTTCTCAACTTTAATTTCAGAGGGCCTTCACTAAAATTTTCTTCAAAAATTTTATAAATCGAATGAGATGAATCTAAAGCCTTGATTGTTTTAAAATGACCTTGAAATTCACTACACTTTGTTGGCTCGAAGATTAAATTCCTCTAATCATAACTTTAAGAGGGTCGATAAACCTTTTATCAATCTAGGCGGGTGATAATTTTAGAGCATATAAGTGTAAAATTTCAATTGACAACATTAAAAACTTAGAAGCTAATATGAAATATAACATAAACTTTGATTTTCCTAAGAAATAAGCATATATTCCTTTATCAGTGAAAACATAGTGCTCGGTGGACCGGAAACAAGGGTTGTGTCAATAGTCATTAGTCAATGCAAATTGGAAAATCGCTTCTCTCTTCAAATTGAAATTTATTCAAAAGTCGTAAGATATCAATCATTCTAATTCTAAATCTATGATGACTAAAAGGGATATGTTAATATGTTATACACCAATGCGCAATTGGGGTCCCCTTTTTCTACCTTTTGTTTTTTTCTGGTACCTGATCAAAGCCAGGTAGGCAACCACGGCTGAATTTGTTTTTGTCATTTCCACTTTAATAAATTCTCTCCTATGTTTTTTCTTAAGTTAATTGGAAGTTTGGTGATCCCACCCGATTACATTCCTAAGCTTATATTAGCCTTTCAAATCCTATAGGGCCAGAAGTGACCTCAACACCTCAAAGTTTTCTCCTAGTAAATGCAGCTCATATCCACTTAATAATTACGGGTTAGGAAAGTGAAAGACCCAATAAAAAAATGATGTTCACCATGTCCAAAGCCCAACCCCGTTGGGCCCATAAGCTACACTTCAGCCTAAATTCCCTATTAGGACTAGGCCCAAACCTAAATCTAATAAATACAAAGATCTATTGTAGTTCTAGCAGTTGGGCCAGAACTAGCAACGTTGTACTAGTTTGTAACGCGCTGCGTTTGGGCTTTTATGTTTGTTTTTTGACAAGTCAAGTAGTTACATAGGAACATGACATGATAATCAATTAGTTAATATTTACTTTAGGTATATTTCATATATTGTTTTATGCTTGCTAGGCCTTCAACAACTAATAACCATCAAAATTTTTAAAAATCTATTAACTATATAAAAAGAGGCAATGCCTCTACAGTGCCATTTTGGTTTATTGGGCTACTTTGTCTTTTTTTTTTTTTTTTTTTAGTCTTCCCCGTTCGTACTATTTTTTTCTTTTATATATATATATTGTTATACTAACACAATAAATTTCATAATATTTTTACAATTTTTGAGGTGTCAATTTTTTATAAGTCAAAATAAAATAATAAAATATGAAACTATGACCAACCACAACTAAAAATAAATGTTTTGTGAAAATGTTGTAACACTTGTTAGGTGAATGTGTAAAAGCTACAGTATTTTGGGTTTGTTAAATATGTAATATTTTTTTTTTAGTCATCGATTTGTGCTCTTTTTTTCTATATATAAAAAGAGCGAATAAGCTCATGAACAATATTTTTTGTTTAGTGACTTGCCTTTTTTTCTCCTTTTTTTTCCTTCAAGTTCACCAACTTGGTTTGAGTTTTTTTTTTTTTTTTTTTTTTTTTTTTTTTTTTTTTTTTTTTTAAAGATCTTTATATGTTTACTTTTTACTTGTAATGTAAGTTTACATTGTATACACACAAAAAGTAGCAAATATTATATACATTTACAAAAAAAAATTGTACAAATTTTGCAAATGTGTACAACATTTACCAATTTTTATGTGTTTACAATATAAATTTACATTGTAAGTGCAATGTATATTTCTATATATATATATATATATATAAAGAGTGAATGAGAAAAGTTATAGTAATTTCGCTACCGGTAGTTTTAGTTTGTTTAACTTTCACTGTTTTGCTGGCCCTTTTTTTTTTTTTTTTTTTTGTGAATTTATAAAGTTGTAATATATTTGCTATATTATTTTTGGTTTGTCCACAATAATTTTCACAACATTTTCATAACAAATCAAATATGGCAAATTGTTATTGGTTCTAATTTAAACTTACCAAAGAAACTACTTTTTTTGCACACTAATAACAACTTGTAGTAGCCTACCAATAAACTCAGTTGTTTATTATTGGAAGATGATGATATTCGTTATCATTCTTAGAAGTTTTTAGAAAATAGATATATTGTCTTTAGCAAGTAGGTATTAAAAAACTATTATAGTTAATAAATATTTATATGTTAAATAGCTACCCTAACTTTGTAGTTGATCAAAATTCTTAAACGAATGAGATTAACTTTTTACGACATAATTATCAAAATTCTTAAAATTAATGTTTCTTTTAATTGATGTAAATCTCTATATACTTTAAAAATCAAATGATTCATATATTTGTTTTGTAATACAAATAAAATCTAGAATTGATATTAATTACTACAGTACTTTTTTTCCACGACAAGCACGTACCTTGCACTAGGGGTGTCCACGGGTCGGTCCGGGTCGAGTTTGTGCCCAACCCGGAACCGACCCGCTCAGATTAGGTGGGAGGTTGAATGACCCGCCGACAACCTCAAGTCGAGTCGGATCGGGCTCCGGTGGACAACGGTCGGGTCGGTCGAAGTCGGAGTGAGTTTCAACCTCCAGATCTTCGCCGAAAATCACCAAATCTTCGTCGGATCTCGCTGAATCTTCGCTGGATCTTCACCAGATCTGTTGATTTTTCTTCTGATGTGTGCAACAACCACGGGATCGAAGCAAGAAAGACCACCTCAAGCCCAGATTTGAACAAGAACTTCCATCTCATCGCCGGATCTTCGCCGTATCTTCACTGGATCTTCGCCGGATCTGTGTGACAACCATAAGATCGAAGCAAAAAACACCACCTCAAGCCCAGATTTGAGCGAAAACTTCCATCTCATCACCGAATCTAACCAAAAACTACCAAATTTTTCACTGGATCTAAGTGGATCTAGGTAGATCTGGTCTTCTTTCACGGATTTCGTCGGTCGGATCGGGTTCGTCGGGTTTTGGAGAAGAAAACCCGCCATCCGACCCGCCTAAATCGGTTTTTTGCGGAGAAAACCCGTTGCCGATCATCACCGGCGTCGGGTCGGTCCGGGCAGTTTGGGCAAGTGGGTTGGTTTTTGGTTTTTGGTGGACAACCCTACCTTGCACGTGCTGCCCTAACTAGTAATAATAAAAATCAGCGAAGTACAATGATACCTATAAGACAATGTTTAAGTACAATAACTTATTATCAAACTATTAACAAAAACAAAAATCTTCTTTAAAAAAAAAAAAATCTTAACTCTTCTAAAAAAAAAAATCTTAACAATAATTTATACGTTATAACAGTAAATAAAATGCATCACATACTAACCAGACCATACTCATTAAAACCCATCAGCCATCACATACTCACACTTCAATAATAATAACAAAAAATCCTAAAAAAATAATAATAACAAAAAAATTAAAAATTAAAACCAATCAAGATTGAATTATTAAAACCAAATGACTGTCACTTGCACACGTTGCATCATGGCACACATTCCAAATGACTTTCACTTGTCATCCACCAAGTGACATATTGGTCTTCAGCCAAAAAAAAGAAAAAAAAAGTGACATATTGGTCATTTTTATGGATCCAGATCCTCAACTATTGTTGAAATAATCAGCTTATAAGAGGCAACACACACACACTCACATATAGTCACACAGAGCATAAATGGAAATTTTCAGGGAAAAAAAATGAAATGAAAAATAAGGATAAATAAATGAAATGAAATGAAAAAACAGTAAGCCTCCACCTGATATTGGAAAGTAGAAAGCAGAGGAAAACAACAAAAATCACTTAATTAAAAAGAAAGCCATTTCCATGTATTTCCTTTCCACAACCTTTTGGGCGACATCAAATAAAGCAGAGAGTCCATGATCATCACGCATGTGTGAGTATTGAAAAATAAATAAATAAATAAAATTCCGACCTTTGATATGAAGGGCCACCATGATCTTGTCTATAAATGAGATTCACCTACACATGAAGGCACAAACACTGAAAGAGAAAATGTTATTGTTAAAGTGCCATCCACTATATGTGGTTACTAGGTAGTCATCATATTTGATGTCAAACAGTGGTAAAACTTTCACTCCTTGGGTTAAAAGTTAAAATGACAGCCTGGATTTTTATTACTGCTTCAGTTTTTTTAAAAGTTATTATCCGAATAAACGTGGTCTTTTTATCTTTTGCTTTTTTGATAGGATCTGAACGTGGATTTGAGGCAAGTGTTTTTTCTTTTCAATGGTGGGAATGTTACCATACGTGGAGGAGAGGGAGGAGATGGAAGAAACTGTTTGTTTCTTTTTTCTTTTCTTTTTCATTTTTTTTAAGTTATCTAAAATTTAGGATTTTTAAAATGATTTATTTTGCATTTCTAACTATTTTATTTGAACTTTCTAAATAGTTGCTTTGAAGAAGTGGGTTAGTGGAAGAGTATTCTTATTTTGTAGGCAATGTTTTAGTGCAAGTTAGATATGTATTTTTATCGGACAATTCTTTAGTTTTGTCTCTACTTAAACTTAGGGGTGTAGGGGTATTTTGAAACCAAAACAAATTCGGTCTATACAGGAGAAGCCCCTTAAATAGTAATATAGATGACAACCAACATAATCACCGAATCTATTCTACAAAATAGAATAAGTTTATTTCAAAACTTTTATAATATTTTGTCTTTGAAAACTTAAATGAGATATAGTTGAGATGTATGCTTAATAGTTAATACCCCTTATTATCATTATAATGCATGCATTATTTGCACACCTTTTCAAGCCTGCATATCTACAAAAAGATGAGCAAGGAAAAAAGGCATGTGGTAAAGGCACCCCTTTATCACTTTCTCCACATCATGTTATATTTACTATGTAATGTACTCTTAGTGATATGCCCTATGTAAAAGTGAAGTCATTATTAGTATGCCTGTGTTAAGGCAGTTAGTGATAAGAGCTATTAGGCAGTTATTAATAAGGGCAGTGACATCAGCAGTTAGTTAAGCTAGTTTGTTATTGATTAGCCCCTGGAGTGATTTTTCTTTTGAAGAGTTCTTCAAAAGTTTTTCATTTTGTCACTAAAATTCTTGTTTTCCTTTTATTGATTTAAATTGATATAATTGTTACTGTGCTAGCACTATCTATTAAATTGTTAACTCTTGGAATAAGAAAAAATTAGTACGTTAATTATGGGATCAATTTTACCATTTTTGAAATAATAGTATTTATAATTGGTGTTCTAGTTTTGTCTGTCTAGCAATTTATGCTTCTACATAAAAAATTACTACTGCTCAACTTCAAATTGGTAAGCATTAGACACTATTCACTCATATATATATATATATGCTGAATTATAAATTGGGATGAAATACTTGCAAATAAGTGTGCAACTATTGCCAACACCTGGGGATATGAACAATCACCAAAATCAGCATAATAAATTGCCCCATTAGTTTGTGTTATATAGCATATAATCAAAGATGAGTAAAAAAATTAATAAAGCATATTTAAAATACTTTGTAACATGTGACATGACATATATAAGAAGTGCAATTAAATTACCAAAAAAGAAAAGAAAAAGGAGAGATGCTTAGTTGTTAACCAGAAGCGAAACAATAAAACAAAGAAGTAGTAATCAATTATCCAGTGGTTGGTACAGATTCACAAGAACTTCATAGTCGTTACTAGGATCAAAAGCAAAGCACAAGCCATGAGCTTATTATTACCAAATGAGCATATTTTTACCATCATCAGGCAATTATTTATTATTTAAATACCTGGTGTAAACACGTCTCATATATGTCACTGCAGTAGCTACAACCCTGAAACATTTGAACGGCATATTAGAGATCAAATCAATTGGTTAAATTTGTTGAATAAATATTTTTCTTTAAATTTTTTTATTGTCACACCCAACAAATCTGTAACCAACGACCTCATCTCACTCCATTCTTACGGAAGAAAGATATACCATTTGAGCTATAGCTCATTACCAAGTAAAATATTTCAGTTTTGAATTTAAACTTTAATTTTGTTGAGGATTTTATCAGATGTAATTGAGCCCTAATGTAATCCTTGAAAACTATAGAAAAGAGGCTCCAGGAATGTTTGAAGCAGTGTAATTTGAACAAAAATTCTGATTAGATATGTTTCTCTAAACTTGGTGGTGATTCCAAGCATGATTAGGATTTAGGCAGATTCTACGTAGTGAAGCCTAGTATTTGTCCTGTTCTTCCTTCCCCGTTATTTCTATTTTCTACCCATTCTGTCTTGCATCACATTCTAGAAAAAAATGACCTTTGTTGTTTCCAATAAACAACAGTCATCCTTCCTTTTAACATTGTTTCAACAAGCCTAGCCAAAGTATAGTGCAATGATGATACATAAAATTCCATCCCCACAAAATATATACTATTATGGTAGATCATGCACTTTGCACTTGTTAGAGCTTATTCTTTTTTTTTTTTTTTAATAGGTAATAGAATTCTTATTGAAAAAATGAACATCGTGTTTATAATGATGAACACTCTGGACATGAAGAAAATACAAAAAGCTCAAGAGCTAACAGCTAACAAATTGTAGAAAGCAGGACCTGAAATACATTGTGTAAGACCCCAAATGCAGTTAGAGCTTATTCAATTCATAAAGCTTTTGTCATTTTAATAAGTAAAAAGACTAGTGGTATTTTTAGAACAAAATCTGGTACAACTAACATAAAGCAAACTATCAATATAAATGTTTTATCTGGGTGATGCATTAAAGGAACTTGCTTGAAAACTCTCAAACTTCTCTTAGAGTGGAATATCTGAAAAGCAGTATTATGGTGCTTCATCTATCCCAAAATTTGCACCAACCACAAGGTAGAAGATGCCCAAGAATCAGATTCTTTAGGGTTCGTTGGGTTGGAGGAGTGGAAAAGTAGGAAGATGGAAAATTGTGGGAAAATAGAAAATATTTGGTTTTCCCTCTTGTGTGTTTGGTTGGAGGGGTGAAAAAGTGAGAGGATAGAAAACATTTTTGTTTGGTTGGAGAGTGTCGGGGGTGCAAAAGTTTTCCTTCCGATAAATGAGATTTATATTAGGTTGAGGGTTTAAACTAAAACTCGATGATGGGCTTGGTGCATAGCCCAAAGGCTATTGGTGAAGATCCAAAGAATTCACTGTATTTTATGTCTTGGGCCTAGATTGAAACTGACAAGAATGGCCCATAAAAAATCCCTACAGCAGACACGTCAATATGGTAAAAACATACAGCAGTAAAACGTTTATGCAAAAAATAGCCCAACGGTAAAATGTTTCTGTAGAAGATAGGCCAGCAGTAAAGTAATATAAAACAAGATAAACCTTCAGCTGTTAGCTATTTCACAGATTAAGGAAAATATCTACATTTTCAGACTCATCATCTGTTAGCTCTAGAGAAGTCTTCTAATACAACAATATGAGGGAAAAATTTTATAGTAATCGTTACATCATAGCCATCAATAGTAAATAAATAAGTAAATATCATGGGTTCCATAATAACAAATAATGAGGAAAGCTTAGTGTGAGATGAAAGGAGAGAGAGAAAGATCCTAGCTAGTGCAGCAAGATCATTACGGTGCCATGGCATGCTCGTGGATATAGTGTATATAGTGAGTAGAGAGAGTCATTTGTGAGTAGCATGAGTAATGAGTGAGAGTGTTCAGCAAAGCTACTGGAGCTTTTTGCTGGGAGTAGATAAGTGTTTATGAGTGTGAGTATGAGGAGTGTTTGTGAGCTAGGAGCTGGGGAACTTAGTTTCTAAGCTTGAAACTAAGAACTCAGTGACATTTTTAGAGCTTAGAGAAGGCTTAAACAGAGAGGTTAAGGAAGAGTTCCTCTTTCTTGGTGTATTTCTTAGTGTGTTCTTCCTCCTTTGAAGCATTAATGGAGAATTCCATTTATAGTTGGGTTTTATGGGGTAATTAGCAAATAATCTATGCAAAATCTTCCTCAATCTTCAAAAAATCCTTAGAGAATCGTTCCTAGGATTTTAGCTAAGAGTGGTAAGATCAACTTTTAGAATGTTCTTGCTGTTTTGGGTAACAATAGCTGGGATTCTGACTTAGCATTGCTGATTGGCCTTGGCTGATGGGATTAGAGCATGCTTTAGGCTAATGATCTTGGTTATATTGCTGCTAGAATCAGAGTTTACTAGGGCAGATTTTATCACCCCAAGCCAGGTGTCAATCTTGGAACCCTTGTTGGGAACTCTGCTAGGATTCCCTTAGTGCCCTCCAAACCAAATTTTCCTAAGTTTCCCCATTTGGGGTTCATGTGCTTGATCCATGAACCCAAGAGTACACATTTTTAGTATGAAAATGAGTTGATTTCAAGTTGTTTCAAGAGCTTTAAGGGCCTTGTCATAGCTGCTATTGGTCCTTGACTGAACGGGCTAGAGGAGAAAGAAAGGACAACTGGTTGAAACTTCTCAGCTTTCTCTCACATCAGTTTCAGCTTTATGTCACATGAGAAATGATGGGATTTCAGCTTGTGAAGGAAGGGTTTAACCCCTGATGGACACGTGTCCTCTTCGGATCTGATTGGACAAGTTAGGACTTGATGGGAAAGGGCTCCAGCTATTTGGTTGTGCTGAAATTTGGCTGGTTAGCTCACATGATCTTTAGTTATTGGGATTTGTGTGTGGGCTGGCTTGACTCAGCTGGGCTTTGTAGTTGAGCTCCTTTGGGCTTGATCATCCCTACAAAAATGAACGGTTTTGCCATGGGTAAGATACATGGGCTTTTGTAGTTAGTTGATTATGGGAAAATAAGCATAGTTCCCATGAATTTTGTAAAATAAATATTTTTGAGAGATGAGTAATTATATTTCCCATGAGTGAGGGACTTAGCATACGTAAAAATGGTGCCAAATTAATATTGGGCTTTTAGAAATAGTTGCCAAAATAGTATTTGGGCTTTATGAAAATAGTGCCAAATTATGATTTGGGCTTTATAAAAACTTTATGAAAATAGTGTCAAATTATTATTTGGGCTTAATGAAAATAGTGCCAAATTAATGTTTGGGCTTTATGAGAATAGTGTTAAATTAATATTTGAGCTTTATGAAAATAGTGTCAAATTAGTATTTGAGCTTTGTAAAATGATTCGAGATTTTGTAAAATATTGCCGTGTAGCAACGAGTTTTAGAGGTGCCGTGTAGCAACAAACTTTAGAGATGCTGTGTAGTAATAGGTTTTGTAAAAGTGTCTTGTAGCTACGGACTTTGTAAAGGTGCTATGTAGCAATGGGCCTTAGAGGTGCCGTGTAGTAACGGACTTTAGAGGTGCCGTGTAGCAACGATCTTTGTAGAGGAGTTTTGTTGGGCGTTTGGGCTTTGCCCACAAGTTAAATGATTTTGGGCTTTTTATGGAGATAGTGTAATTTTGTGGCCCAATCTTGGTAGTAATGTGATAAGTATTATTTATGAAAAATTTAAGTTGGATAGCATGTGAGATATAATAGGTAATATTTGTCAGAGGGCCCAAAGCAATTTATGAGGCTTATATATGAAAATATTAGTAATATGTGGAAAATATTAATGTGAGCTTAAAATAATTTATGGGCTTGTGTGGGTATTTTGTGAGTGAGCTAATGAAATTAAGGCCCTAAAATTTGTACCTCAACAGAGAGAAAAAGGGAATGATGGAAAATATAATTTATATAAATTGACTATTATACCCTTGTTACATAATAGGTAAGAAATAGATTTATTTATACTTATTAAATAATATAAAATTTACCACATTATATATATAAATTATTATTATTATTTTTATTATTATATGTAAAAAATACAATAATGTACATATAAATTTAATTGGGCAAAAGATTTTGTAACCAGCAAGAGGTCAAGACATGAATGCACCTAGGCAAATGTAAAAACTACATTCAGCCCATAAAATGTGGTCAGCAAAGAGGAATTCAGCAAACTTTTGTGGGCAAAAGATTTTGTAACCGTTCAACGTGATCAGCAACTGGGCAAACATTTTTTACATTCAACTCACAAAAACGTGGTCAGCAAAGAGAAATTCAGCACCTAGGCAACACACCATTCAACCAATATTTAAAGTTTCTTTACCTGGGCAACAAAACTCACTATTCAATAAATATTTATAAATTCTTTACCTGTTTCAAACTAAATTTACCAACACACTATATATATATATATATATATATTCTTCCACTTCATGGTTAGAGCAATCATGTTGAACATGAAATAATATTAATTTCATTCATCCATAGCACAGTGCAAGCAAAAATATACATTATCTTCTAGTATCTTAACCGAAATACAAAGTCATCAAATATTACTAATTATGTAATATACTACATTTAGCCCACAAAAGTTAGCAAAATGTTAAGTTGCATTGTTTAGTATTATGCAACTTAACTACTACCAAAAGTCAATTGACAATTATCCAACCACTAAGGTTCCTTAGCATACATCATCTTCAATAATATTTGTCGGCGTAACTCACTAGTTGGAACACCAAAAAATGCTTTTATTTTGGCTGGATCCTTAATTAGGAAGAGCATAGCATCAAGTTGCACGTCCATCGGTATTCCTATTTTCACCAATTCAGAAAATATTTCATCCTCAGAGTAATAACGTGGACGTCCTCTCTCCATGATAGAAAGTCCCTCCTTAGCAATCTCATTTCCTTGCCTTATACTTGCTGCCACATTATCAATTCCGGATTGAAAATTTTCCATTTGCTTTTCAAGCATTTCAACCATTTGAGGTGTTTTCTTCACCTTCTTGGACAACGTCTCACATGAGTAAGAATGAGAGACCATTGGAGAATATGATTCTACATTTGGCATGCTAAACTCATCAAAGCAATCAATATTTTCTTCAAAATTTACACTATCCGCTCTTTCCTTTTCCCATCGATGGACTTTCTCTTTTGTACTTATACAACCTTCACCATTTGCCCTATCCTTGGAAAACAAATAAAACAGCTTTTCATAATGTTGAATTGGAGTTCTTTTTCATTTTTTAGCATTTGGGTTTGCCTATAAGAATACAATACACACTTATTAGTATTATTATTATTACAACAAAGTACTAACAAAATGTATCAACTTGATATAAAAAAACATTTCACAATATCAAAATAAATATAACTAACCTCTATTAAAGGTTCCCACACTTCATCTTTAGCCTCAAAAAGTTCAGCAATTGGATTCCATGCAAATCCACTCATGTTCTTGAAAAGGTCATAACATGAATGGAAAGTACCTTTCAATGTTTTGATGCAATTCTTGATGTTACATTTCTCAACTGCATAACTGAACGATGTTGAAAACTTTCTAGACATATTTGAGTAAGCATGAGAACTCCATGTTCCATTGGGCCTATTTCCATTGTTTTGTTTCTCCAACATGACGTTAAGTAAAAAGCCATCCATGTCATCAGTCCATCTCATGTTAGTCGCTTTAAACTCGCTATCAGTTGTCTTCTTCAATGTCTTGGACATCTTTAAAGACTGCACGTTAAACATATTAGTTTTTACAAGATTACATACAACTACTACAGAGAAACCAATAAGATCTACATACAAACACTACAAACAAACCAACAAAACAAAATACGACATAGCATAATGTTACTATAAATAAACTAGTAATTGAACATTTTTCTAAAATATTAATAAGGTACACATAATAGTTGTACAAAAGCAACTACTGGTAAATGTTTAACAACAGTCATTCCTCAGCATTTTCTGAGCCACGTGCTAAATACTCTTCTAAATGATAACGTACACCCCTATATGGTGTCATAAGTCCACTTCTCAATATAAAGCCTGCATCTACTAGATAATATTTGTCTATTAAGAAAATAATTTACATAAGTAATTCACTATATATACATATATACATATATATATATATATATATATATAAGTAATTCTCTATATTTTTTATAAATATATTTTGTATTTATAACTTAACATTACCTCTAGGGATTATAAGTTTGTCTTCCCTACTTAAAGCGTTTTTAATTATCCTCAAGTCAGAGGCAGTCCCTTCCCATGTAGGTAAAATGTATGTAAACATCATGTCAAAATCACATGCTGCCAATACATTTTGAGTTGTGTACTCTTTCCTCCCTCGATATCTAGACGCATCTGTTGCTGACACTTTTACACGAATATGTGTCCCATCAATAGCCCCTACACAATCCTGGAATTAAAGCAATCTATTAAATCAAGAATTTTTTATTCATATTAAAGCAATCCATATAGTTGCTTGAAAATATATTTACTTTAAAGTATGGGTAAAATCTATGACTATTTTGTATCTGTTGGGGAACCTCTGCCCCATTAGGTTATAGAAGGAAATGATCTTCTAAGTAAATGATTGCTTTCAACACATTGTGAAAATGACGGCTTATGGTCTCATTAGAACAACAGAAGAAAAGGACACCGTACGAATTCTCTCATTATGTGCTAAAATGTAAAGAAACTTGGTTACTTGCTCTTCAACAAAAGTATTCCTAGTGTCTTTAAGACGGCTAGTTCCTTGAAGAATGTCACACAACTTAGCAAAGGCATAAGACCTTATTCGAATTATGTCTCTACATTTCCTATTGCATTTAAGTTCACTTAGTAGTTCTTGTTGAACATTTTCACTTTCCCCACTACTTTCGGTAAGTACTCTATCCACATAACGTAGACTACAACATATGCCCATCATCCATATTCCATGCATCACATGTACAAGAAGTTGCAAAATTGCTACATCTTATCTTCTCTGCCTATCAGTCAAAAGTTGCAAACCAAATTTGTTCAATTCATGAATATTCCTTAATTGATCTTGACAATTTTCCTCCCAACTCTTACTCAAATCTTCTGGTGGACTATTATCCCAATTAGTTGGATTATCCATCTACCAAATATCCATCACAAGTAAGAAATAATCAACACATTGGTCATAATAATTACTAATTAAAGCACCTTACCCTTGTATTTTTTGTTCTTATCATTGCAAACATAACTAGCAAAGAAACACTATAAAAAAAATTAAAAAAAAAATACACATAACTAATCATGTAAGAAATTATGTCAAGCTCAAGTTCTTAATCTGAGACAAATTATTAGTAGGGAATGTTAGCCAACCATGTATAGTATAGACAACAGACAAAGAACTCATGTTGCTAACATTATTGGAGTAAATTTCAACATTGAACCTCATTGGTACAATGTAAAAGGAATAGTGGAAGCTGTGGAGAGGGGTAAGTTTGCTGTTATCATTACACACAAACTTGGATGAAAATTAACATGGGCAGTAAACAATATCATCTATATTTGTAACATGTTCCTAATTAAAATCAATAAAAAAAATATATAAGGAAAAGTGTACGGACCCATATTGTGCGGGCTTGTATGAGTCTCGGGTCGTGGGCCAACAATGAGGTTTAAGGGCCTGATGTTGATACCCTCCCGGGCCCCAACCCAAGTCTGCCTAAGTACGAGCCCAGTTCAAACACTGACCAAGGGCCCAAATCGTGGACTGAACACCGATATGGCTGCTGGGATGGCTGCCCAGTCAGACTTGCTGAACGATATTGCATTTGTTCGGACGCATCGCTGGACAAATGCCCGATAATGCCTTTGGGAGTAACGCTGCCGTACATGTCCGTTGAAGTGGGGATCATTTCCAAAGCCACTCTCACCTAAACCCTCACTTACCTCTCATAAGATTGGAACCTCCAATCCATTAACACTGAGGGTAATCGTGATCACCCCACTAGTAACCCACTATAAATAAGAGAACCAAAGAAAGGGTAGGGGTTGGAAAGTTTTGAATGAGGAAGTAGAGAATAGAGTAACAAAGGGGCGATACAAAGAGAAAGGGAATTAGTATTTAAAAGGGAGGGAAAAGTGATCTCATTGAGCCTCTTAGTTGCGAATGACCCAAAGTAGGAAATCCTATCCCACCATACAAATAGGTTGTGAGTCTAAATGAGGCCCAACCCATCAGCCTCACTTACGAAGTGCACAAAAAGGTATGGCATGCTTCATACCTGATACAGAGTATTTTCATGTTTAATTACCAAACACCGCTCTAGGGTCCGTATTAATCAAGAAAACATGAGAAGTTATGATATGTTTCAGCAAAACACAACCACTAATAAATCAAAACCTTACACCAACAGATTCTAACAATCACAACTAATACCAAACAATAAAATCCAACCTTATTAAAGCACATGAACCTCTCTGTTTCACACACAATACACGGATTCTTTATATGCATAGATTCAATAATCCCAAATGGCTTTGCAAAAAATAAGAAATAGATAATAAAAATAGTACAATGGTGTGTGTATTAAAGGAAAAAGAATTAAAAAATATATATATATATATATATATAGGAAAAAGATTCTGGGAAGAATAGAATAATAAAAAAAAATCAAATAGCAAAAAAAGTGGAGAAGGTCATACCTGTCTCGACTGGAGAGGAAATCAAAAGACCCCTTGGCTGGAGAAAAAAACAAATGGGAACTAATGAGGACATGGTAGATAAACGAATGAAAAAAAAAAAATTTGAATGTCATACGAAACCAAAAAATCAACAAGAAACAACATATTAATGAGGAGTATAATGAGGACAAGAAACAATAGAATGTATCAACTTCATCATGTCACGTTGAAAAAAAAAAAAAAAAAAAAAAAGAGAAGAGAACTTGGATGTTGGTGTGCTGTGAAGGTAAGGATGAGAAGAGGCAAAAGTAATCAGGTCATGAATGAGGGTAGGTGAGAGGGTCATCAGGTCATGAATGAAGGGTAGGTGGAAGAGGGTATTTGTGTAAAAGTACTTTCACAGCACTTTTCTCTCCAAATTTTCCTTCCGATTTGGGAGGATAAAAAAAGTGGGCCCGAGAGAGAAAACCTTCTCCCGGGTTTTCTGTCTTCCCCATTTTCCTTCCCCAACCAAACAATGGAAAACAACATTTTCCAACATAAATTCCACTTTCTATTTTCCATCCTCCCTGTTTTCACCCCAACCAAACACACCCTTAGATAGTAGAAAACAAAATTATATAAAATATTTTAAAAAGTAACCACAATTCTAATCATTGTTAATATTATGATACTTATTAACAAGTATAACATGCCCAAATGGACTAATCATTGTCCTAAATAAACAAAATTACTAGGGCAGAAATTCTAAAAGCTACATGCGAGTCAAGACTGCAGAAACCATCTAAGCAAAGAGGGAAAGAAGTAATTCTTTTAAAAAAAAGGTTATATGTTAAGTAACACTAGGAGAATAAGTTCAAACCTTTGCCTCACTTTAACATGTAGAATGTTTTAGATATTGAGAGCAAAACTATTAGCGATTTCATGTATGTGCAGTGACCATCAAGACATGTTTATAAACAAAATATCGATAGGGGATGACTCTACATAGTAAGTTTGACGAGCCTTCAATTAATCACAACAACACAATCAACAAAGACAGCCCATAAAATCAAAAGCTGTGAGGGATAATAGCAAATAACTTGTACTACAATTTCTAACAGAAAATCTATTCCTAGCAGTAAAACATACAAATACATTGCACATACAAACACAGCAAGGAGAGAGAAAGTGAACAAAAACCACCATTTTCTCTAAGATCATTAATACCATAAGAAACTCAAAGTAACAAGTTATTAACAACATTCTGAACATAACAATTAAGTATCTTGTTTTGCAATTAAGTCTTGTTGAAACCAAATATGCTTCCGTTCACTGCACCAAGAAAGCACCAATCCTTAATCGAACATGATCAAATTTCTATCAAAATTTTCATTGCCAACCTATCACCATGTGAAAATTACAGCCACCACCATATTAATCAGTGTGTTTACAAGATACTGATGCAACATTCCCTTTCCCTTTTTTATTGGTCAGTGATACACATGCAACTTTCACTAATATAACCACATCAAAGAAAAATGATAATAATCCACAATATCTCCTGCAACTATCAATATATCCTGCAACGAAAGTATCAACGATCAATATCTCTTGCAACTATAAAACTTGAGGGAGTTTTGAAAGAGAACTCTTAAATGAGCTGAACCCCAAATCAAATCCATTAAAAAAGAAACCATAAATTAAAAATTGAATGCAACCCAACAAAAGTGAGTGTGAGAGAGAGAGAATACACACACAACCAAAATGCAATAATTTCCCAACCAAAATTTTACTTTCTTAGAAACCAAAAGAAACCCAAAATCAAAAATTAAAATTTACCTATCATTAAACCCTCAATTTTGGGGCAAATGTTTGTAACAGAGGATGAGGAACCCTTCAACTGTAACAACCGAGAACAATCTCAAACCTGCATATAGAACAAATACTTAGAAACATTAATTAAAAGCTAAAACAAATAAACCAACCAAACATTAATAAACATTAATTATAAACTCCTCATAGCTTAGTTACTTTTCGGGTAGCTTAGTAGGCTCGGGGAGCGGTTTCTTGGACTTATCAGGCTCAGGGATTTTCAAAAAAGAAGAAGAAGAGAAGCACGAGGAGAATAGAGAAAAAGAAGAGTGCTCGTGTGCCAGTGGCGGTGAGGAGGATCGGTGGTAGAGAGGGGTGGGTTGAAGGTGAGGGTTTGGGAGTCAAAGGGAGAGAGTGAGAGAGAAGGTTAGAGATTAGAGAGTAGTTTAGGGTTTTTATTTTTTATTTTTTATTTTTATTTTAATTTATACCAAACCTGTAGCCGTGTTTAAACAAACGCAGCTATAGACATCCTTTAAGCTGCGTTTATATGAAACCCAGCTGTAGGCAGGCTATAGCTGCGTTGTTAAAACGCAGCCTAAGCCCAACCCACAAAAATGCAGCTCAAACATCAAAAAACGCGGCTATAGAGCTGATCTTTGGGCTACATTTGGTAAACGCGGTTGGTGTAGCTGCGTTTTTGCCAAAAGCGGCTCAAATCCAGTCTATAGCCGCGTTTTTGTAAACGCCGCTTAAAAAAACGCAGCTAAAGCTCGCTTTTTTGTAGTGAATAGAAGGAATTAGGTCATCCCTCTTTTTTGTATCTATTTTTATTTTTGGTTATTTCAAAAACCATATCCCAATATATTGTGGTGATAAGTGATTACTGTAACTTTTTTCCATGTCATAACCTCAATCAAGAAGATGGATTTGTCCAAAAAAATACTAAAGTAAAAATCTAATGAGACAATCTGAATATGGATAAGGCCATATTTGGGTAAACATATGGCCCACTGGGCATAGAAGAAAGAAGTTCTTTCAGCCCATAATGGACCGACTAGCATCAAAACTTCAAGATTGGAAAGGTCGGTTGTTATCTACACTTATCTTATCCCAAGCTGGAAAGCTAACGCTCATTAAATCAGTGATGCCTATTTTACACTCAAATTGGGCTTGCCAACTAATAGATACTTAGAATGTCAACTTTCTGGTTGGGCAACTCATCTAATTATTGCCTTAATGGAAACGGCACATTTTACAACCTCCATAAGGTAAAAAATTGTAATTTGATCGTTCAATTTTCAAATGCACGATTGAAATCAAATTTAGAAGTTCTAACCATTAAAACGACATATTATGTGCTTAAATCAAACCATCAGAACAAAAGATGTAGCCAAATCAAGATTTTAACATTTGGTGCACATTCTTAAAATTGAAGTTGATCAAATGTAATTATTATCAATTAATTGTTATTGGTTCTTTAAGAAGTTATTTTATTAAATCCGTGTCATGACTTCATCGGTTTAATTTTAAAGCAAGGTTTTGTATTGATGCCTTGGATAATTAGGTAATCTAGTTGTTTTAAATAACTGATTAGTTATCTTTGTATTTAAGATAATTAGGTAATACTTAAAATTTAGGCAAAAAAACAATTTCCACATTATAAATTTGGTGAATTTTTATTTTAGTCTACCAAGTTTAAATTTTCTATTGATTTTAGTTCTCTTATTCAGTGCCACTTGGAAAGAAACTATTGACTCTCTTTATATGACATCGTTTAATTCACATCCCTCTGTTTTGTTTATGGTGGAGCCACTTGGGATTGGACCAATTGGTGTTCAATTGCTCTACCTCAAAATTTAAAGACAAAGGCCCAGCAGCTGCAGCAGGATTTCTTGTAATGACTTGGGCCTAAACCTAACATAAGTTCAACTAAGTAGCCCCATTTACATCTGGCCCAAACCCAAAAAATCAGACGATCTTCTCCCTCTTTACGACAAAGAGGCAATGACAAATTGCCCTATCAAATAAGTGGATTCAGAAGATGATTCTATTTCTTCCGGTTAAATTGTTGTTGATCATAATTTATAAAATTTATCACTAAATTATTTTTAATTTAAATGGAGTGCTAATAAGTGAATAATACTATATCATGCAATAATGTAAGTCGAATTGTGTCATGAACGGCAATTAAAAATTGTCACGTATCAAATGAGACCCCCAAAAGAAAGAAATAACTCTTTCAATCAAATTAAGTAATTAAAAACAACTCTAATTATAATTCATCCCAAAAATATAAACAAAATTGGGGACAATGATCAATAAAAATAAATAAAAATAATATTACGCATTATAATATAATAATTATTTGTTTACAACAGTGTTTGCTTGTATTAGTGGCTCATTCATGTCGGTGGTGAAGTTTTAATAATTCTTCATATTCCTTGACACTATATTTGGAAATTTATAAAATAATGAAATGAAATGAGTAGGCCATGAAGGAAGAGAATATCTGAATATGGTGTATTGTCTCTAGTGTATTTGAAAGTTTATAAAAGAAAGAATGGAAAAAAGAAATATATGCTTATAAAAGAAAAAATGGAAATGAAAGATTGGGATAACTGATAACATGTATAGCCTGGAACGCTCTATTTGTTTCAATGGAAAATATTGTGTAAAAATAGTTTTCCGTATTTTTTAATGTTTGGTAGCATTAGAATAAATAAGTCAAAAGAAAACTATATTTAGTCAACATAAAAAGTATGACTTATTTTAAGAGATTGTTTTTCACTAATTTTTTTTGAAAAACAACTCTATCTCACAGCAAGCTAAATAAGATAAGTTATAAGATTGTTTTTCAACTCATTTAAAATTGCTACTAAACATAGGAAAATGAGATAATTTTATGGAAATACTTTTTGGAAAATATCTGATTTTCTAGAAAACATTATTGCCAAAACAAAAAAAAGTGTTCATCTTTTATTTTTCTTTTTCTAAAATAGGGATTAAATCAATATTTTACATTCATTTTATTAAAGAATTGAATATTACTTACAATTTTGTGAGGAATACTAAAAGGGAGTGGGAAATGAAATGAGTATTCCATGTGAGAATTGTGATCAAACTGAGGGTTAACAGTATATTGTAATTATCTTTCAAAAAAAATTACGCCTTAATTATTTGGGTCCTACAATAGAAAATTTCATTGTGGAAATTTTAATGTAGATATCATCCTCATAAATTGAAAGACTTGCAAATAGAGTCACCACTTAGTATTTAATTACAAGTAAATATTAAGAAAAAAACCCAAAGATTATTAATGGTAAATTCAACGCTTGAATTGTTTATAACACTTTGAGTTGTTTAGCAAAAAAAAAAAAATTGTTTATAACAATATTACTATTTTCATATGTATTCTAATAAGTATTACTGTTTACTAAAAAAAAAAAATATATATATATATATATAGAGAGATGTTTATCCCATATTGGTTGTGTGTATTTAGTGTACGCTGTTTATAATCACAGTCTACAACTACAAAGATTATGCCATTTTGTAGTTGTCTACAACTACAAAGATTAAGTCATTTTGTAGTT
The DNA here is from genome assembly GCA_023621385.1 of Quercus gilva. NCBI lineage: Eukaryota > Viridiplantae > Streptophyta > Magnoliopsida > Fagales > Fagaceae > Quercus > Quercus gilva. The sequence goes on along the minus strand of CM042474.1, from coordinate 36,151,931 downwards.
GTACTCTAGTTATGTAATATATTATAAACTCGGTTTGAAACACTAATATTACTTAAACGTGGCAAAACAGGCTAGTCTAGTCGGGGCGGGTTTGGGTTGGGTCAATTAGGTTCTTGTCAATTGGGTTGCGGGTCAGATTAGGTTGACCCATATTTTTCAAATGAACTTTTTTTTAATTACAAAAACAAATCAATGACAACTTGTTTAGAGAGAATGAATAAAATAAATTAAGGAAATGAATTGCACTTAATGCCACTATTAATATCCTTCCAATTTTGACAGTTTTGAGCATGATGAAAATTCTTTCATGTTAATAACTCACTGTCAAAATGCATGTAATTACAAGTTTACAACTTCAAAAAAAAAAAAAAAAAAGATCTTAAGGAGCACAAAAAAGTATATATTTTAAGTTTACATCACTAATAGTATCATTCCCACAAAAGAAAGAAAGAAAGAAAGAAAGGAAAAAAAAAAAAAAAAAAATACATGTCATGGACCATGTCAAGTTATCGGCCTTCTTAAGTGCACATGTTCTCATTGGATTTAAAATAATAGTAAAGTTAGATTACTTAGAAAGATAAACTAACCAAAAAAAGTTTTAAAAATAAACCTAACATATTAAGTAAAGAATAATAAGTAAATATTTTATAAGAATTACACCTCAATCTCAATCTACTCAACGTTAGTAGTAAATTCCACACTGCAAATATTCATACTTGCAAATTGTAATTCAAGTTGCCCAATTTCGTTAGCATCTTCATCTACAATACAATATTTTAATATAACTTAAGCTACCGTGAAAGCAAATCAATAAAGAATTAAAATTGTATAATTATGACTATAAATAAATTAAATTACCTTCAAATCCATATAGCCAACTTTTAATACATAACGTAGCTTCCACATTTTCAGGTAAAAGACGTGATTGATACCAAGAAAGCATTTTTTTTTTTTTTTTCTAGTGTTAAAACTTGATTCAGAAGTAATAGTGGTTATAGGAATGCTCATGAGATCCCGTGCCATTAAAGAGAGCTCTGGAAATTGATTGTAATTCTCTTTCCACCAAGAGAGAACTTTGAACTTTGAATTTTTTTTTTTTTTTTTTGCTAAGTCTAGGCTCTTCTAAATACAAGTCCAATTGAGATTTTTTTTTTTTTTTTTTTTTTTTTTTTTTTTTTGTTTTGGCATCACGACCACTTTCATAATGCTCAAATTCCTAATCATTTAAATAAATTGCAATGAAAAATAATACCACACAATATTACAATCTTTATTATTAAAAAACATAGCACAACATATACCAAACAAAATGCAATTCACTTACATCATCTTCCATATCTTCATCATCATCAGGATCATCCATATCACTGCTAGTATGACCAAAACTCTCAACATAAGATGAAACATTTGTAGTGGCCATAGGCTCGGGGCATTCATAGTCTGAAAAAAAAAAAAAAAAAAAAAAAGCTTATACAATGTAATTTGAACGCTCTCCACCTACATTTCAACAATGTGTTCAATTGGCTCCATTTTCTTGAAAGTAAAGTCCACATAATTCAACTTATACCTTGGATCAAGAACAATAGCAGAAGCTAGCACCACACTATAACAATTTGAATTTTTGTCAAATTTACTTTTCATTTGTTTTGCCATTTTACTGATAAATGAATCTTGGCTCTCCATTTCTTCAAATAAGAGCAATTCAATTTGAGACACTCCTTGAAAATATAAATTTGCTTTAGGGTAATCAGTTCTAGAAAATAGAGTTGTAATGTCATTAAAAGGTTTCAAAACTGAGTTATCCTTTCAACTTTATTCCATTCATCCCTTGATGGACAATACTTGAAATTAGCATCTTCCTCTACTAAACGGTTCAACACAGAATGATATCTCGTAGCACTGCCAATTATGTCATATGTTGCATTCTATCTCGTACATACATCTAAACGTAAACCCTTTGTTCTCTTCATACCAACTATCTTGGCACATTCATCAAATTTGCACATTCTACTCTCTGATCCTTTAAGATATTTCATAGTTTCTCGGATCTTAATCACCGAGTCATCTATTACTTTCAATCCTTCTTGAACAATAAGATTCAATATATGAGCACTACAATGCACATGAGAAAAGATACCATCACATAACAATAAACCCCCCTCATTAAGCTTTTTCTTTATGAAATCTTGGCAATTATCATTATTAGATGCATTATGTAAAGTAATGAAAAATATTTTCTTCTCAATACCCCATTCTTCCAAGAAATTTAAAAATTTCTTCGATAAAAAAGTTCATGTGCGTGGAGGTGGCATGTGACAAAAATTCAAGATGATATTTTTCAATTCCCAATTCTCATCCACATAATGTGTCGTAAGAAAAATATATCCCTCACTTGTAACAGAAGTCCATAAAACATATTCTACCAAGAATTGATTTCAACTTATTTTTAACGTCATCCTTCTCTTTCTTGTAAAGTTTTAGAACACTAGCTTTTGAAATATTCCTAGAAATATGTCTAACATCTGAATTTAGATAGCTGAAAAATTTTCTAATGCTCTCATACCCAACAAAGCTAAATGGTAAATTATATTTAATAATAGCCTTCGCTAACATCTCATGAAACTCTTCTTGAGTTATCTTGTTTTGTAACACCCTACCTTGTTCTTCACCATCTTGTTTTATTTCATTTCATTTTAAGCATTTGAGAAGATGGTGATGCAAGTTTGATATTCCATTATGACTATCCGCCAAAAAAAATTTCCCACACCATTGACAAATAGCCTTACTTAACCTTTCTTCATCAATAGGCAATTTGACAAATTCGGTCCAAACTGAAGAAGTGTGCTGTTTTTCCTCTTTTTTTTTTCTTTTTTTTTTTTTCCCTAAAACTCTTTTTGCTTTTTTAAACTTTGAATTTGAATAAACTCTTAAAGATGGTGAAGGATTAGTAGAAGTATCCATAATAACAACATCATCATCACTTTCCAAATTTACAGTCGGAGAAGTAGCTATACTCTAATTATCAAAGCAAAATATATATTTAAAATTAAAATTCTAGTCTATTTAAAACATCTAAAGAAACTGTGAAACATAACAAAATATTACTAAACATTCATCCAAATGACAATGAGTCAATGACATTTTCAATTTTTTAAACAATCAAACACACAAACAATTAAATGTAATGCTAGCAGAGCAGTATACTATTGCTAAATCATAATATTAAAAAATCAATCCAAAAACTAAAAATATTTAGGGCTGTAAGAGAATGATGAAAATGATTTAGTTTACCTTCACCATAGTTGATGATTTATGGTTGTGCTTCTTTTAAATGGGTCAGCAGGAGGTGAGATCGAGGCTGTGGCCTATGGGTGGCGAGAGATAGAGAAGTAAGAGAGAAGCGTAGTGGATTATGGAGCATAAATGGTGAGAAAGAGGAAGCTTGGTCTAAAGATTAAAGGACTAAAAGAAGAGAAGATAAAAGAAAAATATAAGAGAAAAGAGTAGAGGTGAAGGAGAGCTGATTGCTGCTGAGCAGTGGAGGCGTAGAGTGAAACACTTTGTCTCTGAAACTGTGAAAGCTCTTAGGTGTGTGATTGTGTGAGTGTCTTAGTGTCTATGTGGGCGTGGTGTGTCACGTGTGTGTTAGCCATTTAGTGGTTTGTGGACTACAGCTACAAGCTCTTAGCCATTTATTGTGTTAGTGTCTTAGTGACTTAGTGTACTAGTGTGAACTGTGAAGTGTTTAGTTAAAGTGAATGAGAATTGGCAGATTTTTTTTTTTTAATAAATGGGTTGTCTCATGTCTGTGAACATGCTATCTATTGGCTCTGGCCACATGCTTTGTACTTTATGCACCTAGCATTCATGATGTAGTTTAAATCTTTTTTAGCGAATTTTTTTTAATGGGTTGGATCACGAGTTATCCAGGTCAGGTCGGGGTTCGGTTAACCCGCACAAAATCGGGTCCGGTCACGGATCAACTCGTTTTTGCTTCGGGTTAAAAAATTTAGGTTCGGGTTAGGTATTTTTCGAGTCAGGTCATGTCAGGTTAGCAAATTCTAACCCGTTTTGTCATGTTTAGTATTACTATTTTTGTATGTGTTCTAATAAGTATTATTGTTTATTCAAAAAAACAAAAAAGGTCCAACTTAAAACACAAAGATTATAGAGTTTTTGAACTAATTATGACCATTATTTTAAAAGCAAGACTAGACCAATGGGTCAACCAGTTTATCTGTGAATTGGCCTTTATATCAATCCAGTGTCTTGTAGCACAACTGGTTAGCACTTTCTAGTATGTTCATAACATTCATGGTTCAAATCTCTCTCCTGTTATAACTTATAACTATTGAATTACAAAAAAAAAAAAAAAAAAAAAGCACGAATATCCCTCAAGAGGGGCAAAAATGGGTAACTAACCATAACTTTCCAACCATATAGTTAGTCCGCAATGATTGCAAACTATAGTTTTTACTAGCATCTCGAGTCTAAGAGACTCGATTTCAGCCTATCGATTTCTATGGTCTGATCACGTCTGATGTGGCATCTTTTTCCACGTGGCGACCACTTGGAAATCGAGTCTCTAAGACTCGATTTCTAAACCAAAAAAATTAAAAAAAATTTCAAGTCTCAAGTTTCTTATGTACAAGCCGAAATACCCAAAAAAAAAAAAATACAATCAGATTAGAGAGAGAGAGAGAGAGAGAGAGAATCCAGAGAAAGAGTGACCCAAAACACCCATCTTCCGTGGACGAAGTAGAGGCCAGACTTAAAGCTCTCAAGCTCAAATACCCATCTTCAACCCAAACCCCAAATCTCAAAAACCCAGGCAAGCTCTACCTCTACATCGATGGAAACACCCCAGTAGCCAAATGGGTCCTCTTCGTAAACCCCATCTTTCGTGGATGAAGAAGAGGCCTGGGGCTCGCGCGGCCTAGGTCTCGCATGAGGCCTAGGTCGCGCGCAGCCTGGGTCTCACGCGGGGCCTAGGCATCTGGTGGTTGCGGTGGTGTTTTTGTTTCTTGGATTGAGGCATGAGAAAGAGAGAGCAGCCTTTTTTTTTTTTAATTTTTTTTTTCTGGCTCTGATTTCTTTGTTGGTTTTGTTATTCTGATTTCTTTGTTGGTGTTGTTGTTCTTTTTTTATCTTCGGGTCTGGCCTTATAAATCAAGTCTTAGAGACTTGATTTCCAGGTGGACGCCACGTGGAAAAAGTGCCAACTCAGACCCAATTAGAACTTGAAAATCAACCCTCAAAGACTCGATTTATAGACCCTAAATCAAGTCTCTCAGACTCGAGATGCTAATAAAAAATATAGTTTGCAAATATTGCCTACTAACTATATAGTTGGAAAGTTATGGTTAGTTACCCATTTCCTCCATCAAGAGGTCTTTAACTACTTTCTTACGAAATTTAAATTAAAAAACAAAGGCAAAAAATTAGACCAATAATAGATAAAAGACGGGTTAAGCTTTTGCTAGTGCATTGATCTACTAGATTGTAGACGTATTTGGTTCTTCTTCTTCTTCTTTTTTTTTTTTTAGTGACATCATGTAACTAACTTTGTACAAATATAAGTCAATTTCTTTTACACGTGTTTTTTTATATATAATTTATTTTTTCCCCAGTAATTAATCAACTGCAATACATCATCAAAGCTTTACAGATTTCTAAAAACATGGAATGACTTGGCTTTTTTTTTTTTTTAATTTTTTTTATCTCCTTTCCATATAGAAAGGTTACACACAAAGATACTTAAGAACATTTTTTTATCTCATTTCAATGAGATATTTTTTTTTTTTTTTTGAGAAACCAGACTAAGAGCAACCTGTGAATTTATTAGCAAAGCAAAACAAAGAAACCTTAATGAACATCAAAATATGCTAGAGGAGCAATGTCTCTAGGAAGGTCCTCTAACCAAACTTGTAACTCCGGGCTTGATTTAGCCTTTTTTGCCAAAGCATCTGCAACAGTATTACTACTATGTTTTACGTGACAAAAATCATAACAATGTAAATTAGTAGCTTGAAATAGGGAGTCTTCAATAAGATTGCCAAATACAGGGTGGCCTGAAGACCCTTCCTTGTGAGCTTGGATCACTATCAAACTATCACCTTCAAACATTACCTCATGGAGGCCAATCTCCACAGCAAACTGAATAGCCTGACAGTAAGCAAGAGCTTCGACCTCAGCAATAGAAGGAGGGAGGGGAATTTGCATGGATAACCCCCCAATAACTTCACTGTGACTGTCTCGAATAATGAATCGCAGACCAACAGAATTGGAACTACTGAAGACCACTCTATCAAAGTTTGCCTTGAAAGGTATGGGATTAGAGCATAGTTCTCAGAACCGGACTGGATCGGCAGGTCGGACCGTGAAAATTGGGAACCGGGATGAAAATCAATTTTTTTAGCATAAAGAACCGGGCATATGTGGCAATTCCATGAACCCCTAAAACCGGGGTTGGATCGTACGAATTGTGGCAAGAACCGTGCGGTCCAACCCCTTAGCATTTTTTTTTTTTATAAAAACAACTTAACACAATTTTATTCTACTTAATTAAATAATCCATATCTTACAAGGATTAAAAAAAATTATAATTAAAATCCTTCAAAGATATTCAACTTTACTTCAAAAATTAATTGTAAATTTTAATGTTTTCATGGTGTAGGGTCCAAACTTTGTAGCCCAAGTCCAAAAGATTTGGATTGTGAGCCCAACGAACCCGGAACAATGAATTTATAAAGAGTGGATGAAAAAACTGGGTTGGTTATGAATTTAGCAACGGTTCACTCTGATGATCTAAGATGAACTAACGTAAAAACACGCTTGAAAGCTAAATAAACTCAAATCCGAAGAGGCTTGTTATTGATTGAAAGGTGAATACAATTCTTCCCAGTTCCTTTTCCAAATTTTGTTCCTCTCCCCCTTATGTAGAGGCCCATTACATTTATATATTCTTCTTCTTCCTTATCTTCACCGTACACTTGTTCTTCATCTAAGCATTCACTTGAGTACATGTCACATCAGATATCTGCTTTAGTTTTTCGTGAGTGGTGGTAGCTGAAATTGCACTGTTCAGGGGTCTTCTCCACATAAATGCGACCAGGAAAGTTGCTGCAGTGCATTAAATGCGGTGGTAGCAGCTTTTCCTTTTAGATATTTCTCCATTCTTATTATTTCTAGGCATGCCCAAAGCTTGTCCTTATCGTGGAAGTAGTTGGGAAGATCACTCAAACCTTCAGTATATTTGCTTGATCAAGTCCCCTTGGAGTCTGAGGAGAATGACCTCTTCGGACCATTAGGGTTCTCTTCGAACTATTCCTCTCGTTCATTTCCAGGTACATTTCTTCCACTTGGACTCCTTCCTAACCGCTTTCTTCTCTTCGGACACATAGTGATATTCGAATTGAGCCCTAGGCTCAACACATGACGTTGGGCTTTTACACCCACACATGGTTATTATTTTATTTTATTAACTTTCTTACTTAATTATTAAATATATGCTTGAAAATCATTAAATTTCCCTTACATATATAGATATATTAGTCAATTTTGCTAGTTTTATAAATTTAATATCTATATTTAGGCTTTAATTAATTATGACGTCATCACGGTTCGACTCCGGTTTGACCTCGGTTCGACCTCAAAAACCTTGAACCTCTCCCTTTTATGGTTCAATGAACGGTCTAGGTCTGAAAACCTTGGATTAGAGGACACCATTGATTTGGAGAGGAAGGTTGAATGGTCACTCAGTGCATATCTTGGGCATTGCAATAGTCAGAGAGAAGTCGTCCAACAAGAGGGCAAACCAAGTGCAGTGGCTAGGATGGCTTGTCAAGACGAAGGGCGTTCTAGAGATTCCACAGGGACCAAGCAACACAGATGAAAAAATTCAGCTCTATTATCGTCATGTATCTGCAAAAATCTAGATAAGAGGTCAGAGAAATCTGCTGGTGGTGGAGTAACCGGTTGCTTAAAAGTTGAGAGGCTACTCCACACACTTCCCAGTGTAGAGCACTCCCGGATGGCATGCAGTGAGTCTTCAGGGAGATTACAAAGAGCAGTAGGAACAATATGGCGACGATGGAGATTATTCATTGTAGGTAGCCCATTATTGCAAGCTCTTCAAGTAAAATGCTTCAATTTATTAGGGACACGCAACTTCCAAAGTCCTCTCCAAAATGACTCCTGGGGTTTGGATTCAAGCTACCTGCACTATTGGCTGAAACATTATTAACCAACAATTCATAAGCACTAATGATAGTAAAAACTCCTATAGGCGTTTGTGACTAGATTAGATGATTAGGGGGGAGTCTGAAACTTAAGGGAATATTCAAGATCAACCTAGCTTCATGCAGCATGAACAAATTCTGGATTTGGTTTGATTTCCATGCTGCTGACTTGGCATCAATAAGGTAACTGGCTTTGATATCTGGTGGGAGCGAAGGTGGTGGAGAGATCACAATTCTACAACACTTATCCGGTAGCCATTTATCTTCTCGGATGAGCACAGATTACCTATTCCTTATACGCCACACCATGCCTTTCTTAATGACATTCCGTGCACCTAATATTCTTTTCCAAGCGTAAGACCCTTGGGTCGATTCTCTAGCATTAAGAATGGAACAATCCGGGAAAAACTTTGCTTTAAAAATCTTAAAGCATAGTGACTTCAGATTAAGTATTATGCGCCACACTTGCTTAGCCAACAAAGTATCGTTAAACGTCTTAATCCTTTTGAAGCCCATACCTCCATTTTCCTTTATTTCACAGAGACAGTCCCATTTTACCTAATGAATTTTTCGAATATCACTGTTATATCCCCACCAAAATTTATGAATCATAGTCTCCAACTCCTGTATCAAACCTTTTGGCAATTTGAAACAACTCATGGTATAATTGAGGATTGCTTAGATTACTGCTTCGATCAGTACCTCCCTTCTAGCCTGAGATAAAAGCTTTTCTTTCTAACCTTGAAGCTTTTTCCACACTTTCTTTAATACAGACAAAACTCTGTTTTTTTGCTCTTCCAACAAGGACAGGGGGCCCTAAATATTTCTCAAATTGTCTTATGGAAGGGACACTTGAAAGTTATTGTATACGAGTCTGCACGTCCTGGTGAGTGTTTGAGCTGAAAAAAAAAATGTTTGTCTTTTCTCTAATGATTTTTTGTTCGGATCCTTTTTCATAAATTGCCAATAAATCAAGAATAACTTGACATTCAGATTTTTTAGCTAGGCATAATAGAATACTATCATCCACAGATAAAAGGTGAGAAACCTGAGGTCCATTTCTACAAATTGAAACCCCCTTGATCAACCCATTAGATTTAGCTTTATGCAGAAGGCTTTGAAGACCCATGGCACACCATAAGAACATGTATGGAGATAAGGGATCACCTTGTCGAAGCGTCCTACCTGGTTTAATGTGTCCAATTGGTTCTCCATTGAAAAGGACAACATATGAAACTAACCTAATGCAAGACATGATATTGGTCTTAATTTTACTAGAGAAACCTAAGTGCCTCATGATCTTTTCAAGGAACTTTCACTTAACCCTGTCATAGGCCTTGCTCATATCAAGCTTAAGAGCCATGTAACCCAACTTCCCCTGGGAATTACGTTTAAGATAATGGAGAGTCTTAAAAGCAACAAGAACATTATCCGTGATGAGATGACTAGAGAGGAAAGCAGTCTGAGAATCCAATACCACATGTGGCAAAACTAATTTCAACCGATTAACTAAGACCTTAGAAATGAGTTTATAAAATATGTTACAAAAGCTAATAGGTCTAAAATCAGAAACCTTTTTAGGATTTTTTATCTTAGGAATCAATGAGGTAAAAGTGAAGTTGATAGCATCAGGAACAATACCTCCGTTTAGCGTTGCCAGCACTGTTGCTGAAACATTCTTGCCTACAATGTGCCAAAAAGACTTGTAAAAAATAGGTGACATGCCATAAGGCCCGGGGGTTGTGAGAGGATCCATTTGCTGAAGAGCTCGTTGAACTTCAACAGCTTGAAACTCACAGTTGAGACTGACATTCATATTCGTGGTGACGGTGGGTAAAATACCCTCAAGAATATCCTCAAACCTGGTTGGATTTAAGAGGTAAAAATACCAGCAAAATAATCCTCCACCATGTTACTTATTCAGCCTTCATCCTCTACCCAAACACCATGATCATCCTCCAAACCCGAAATAAAGTTATGCTTGTTCCTTTGATTGGCTCTGCAGTGAAAAAACTCCGTGTTGTTATCCCCATCCTTTAACCAATCATTATGAGACCGTTGCTTCCACATAGTTTCTTCCTTATTTTGGAGGAGTTGGATTTCATCTTTGAGTTGGAGAATCCGGTTTGGATTTGATTGGTATAGCCTCATCTCTTCGGCCCTAGATAGCCCCTTGAGTTTTTTGGTGAGAGTAATTCAAACATGGCAACAGGTAGTCCGATTCCAGATTCGAAGATTATCCTGACAAATGGAAATTTTTTTAGCTAAAACTCTCACCGGAGATGGTTCAAGCAAACTTACCCACGAGTCCTTGATGACATTCTCATAGGACTTATCTTTCAACCACGTAACTTCAGATCTAAATAGTCGACCTTTACGGCAGAACCTCTTGAACTGTGAATCAGAAACTAGGATGATTGGTCTGTGATCAGAGTGGATGCCTCTAAGTGATGAACACAAGTGGTGGGGAATCTAAGTATCCAGTCCACAGAAGCTACCCCACAGTCAAGTCTAAACCACATATTTTGAATTCCCGGTTTCTAGTTACACCAAGTGAATGAAAACCCACCGTGGCCAAGGTCCTTAAGTCCACAATAATCAAGAGCATCATGAAACCCCTGCATTTGTCTCTCAGGTCGGTCAAGCCAACCTTTCTTCTTCTCCGCCCTTAAAATTTCATTAAAATTGCCCATGCACAGCCAAGGGAGAGAAAAACAGCTATTTAAATCTCGAAGTAGAGATGGAGAATCTTCCTGGTTTCCCGATTTACAGTTTCATTCAACGGAGTCATTAATTATACATAATATAAATTATATTATTTGTGCAAGCCTACTCCCACCAATAAAGTGGTTGCAAATTGCAAAATAAAACATAGACTATACACCTACACTAATGAACACAAATCTCACGGATTATTGGCACTTGCACTTTACAATACAAACATCATGAATTATACCAAGCCAATAAAGTATTTACAAGCAAGGTTTTCAGAACTGGACTGGACTGGGAGGTCGGACTGTAAAAACTGAGAACCGAGATGAAAACTGGTTTTTTAAGCCTAAAGAACTAGATTTTTTTAGTTAATTCTGTGAACCCTTAAAACTGGGGTTGGACTGCACGAACCAGTGGCAAGAACCTTACAGTCCAACCCTTTAGCATTTTTTTTTTTAAAATTTATAAAAACAATTTAACACAATTTTATTCTGCTTAATTAAATTATCCATCTCTTACAAGGAATAAAAAAAATTATAATTAAAATCCTTCAAAGATATTCAACTTTACTTCAAAAATTAATAATAAATTTTAATGTTTTCATAGTTATTATTTTATTTTATTAACTTTATTATTTAATTATTAAATATATACTTGAAAATCATTAAATTTCTCTCACATATATAGATATATTAGTCAATTTTGCTAGTTTTATAAATTTAATATCTATATTTAGGTTTTAATTAATTATTAAATTAATTATGATGTTATCATGGTTCGACCTCAAAAACCTTGAACCTCTCCCTTTTGTGGTTCAATAAATAGTCCGGATCTGAAAACCTTGTTTACAAGTGACAAAAATAAAATATTGATGACACACTTATACTAAAAAAAATGTAAATCTCCTAGTTTATATCATTGATTATATATGCGGGGGTAAAAGCGCAGGATCGTATATTGGGCCTTGGGCTAAATCTAAGGATATGTGTGTGTCCGAGGAATGCGAGTGATTAGGAAAAGCCCAACAGTTCATAATTATAAAAGATAGAGTAGAGGAGGATGGTTCGAGGAGAAGTTCAGTCTCGGATAAGATTAAACACTGATCGGCTCTATATTTCATTAATTTAAGTGACCCTCTAGAAGATTTCCACGACAAGAACGATCCTCATACATATACAAAAGAGATAAGAACCCATAAATATCTAAAGGAAAAACTGCTGTCATCACATTAAATACACAGTAACTACTTTCCTAGCCGCATTTATGTGGAGAAGACCTCTAAACAGTGTTTCATTGGCAACTACAACTCACAGAAAACCAAAGGAGGTGGCTGATGGGACAGTCACTCAAGTAGCAACCCAAATGGTTGACAAGTGTAAGGTGAAGACAATAAATGGGGACTATATAATGTAAGAACTCCTCCATAAATAAGGGATCGGAGAAAAGAAAGGAAGAAAGAGGAGCTTGTAGCAAAAAGCAAAACCTGTAATCATATCAATTGAACTTTATAAACACGTATTGCCTCCTCAGATGTAATTCTGATGCAAGGTTATTGACTTTGCCATCTTTTGGTTACATCTGAAACCCCTACTAATTGTTGTTAACTTTATTAGAATCCAGATCTTCGACCCGCTCTCTACAAATTCTATTGTATTGGGCTTACTGATCCAAAGTTTTGCACAGTTGAGACCTGGGCCGTAAAATTGAGACCCTACAATATATATCATCTAAGCTTTGCAAATATAATTTATTATTTATCTCCTTTCTTTATAGAATGTTACATACTAAGATACTTAGCAACATTTTTTTATCTCCTTTCAACAGAATCGTTAATTATACATAATATAAAGTATATTATTAGTGTAAGGAGATTTACAATTTTTTGACTGTAAGTGTGTCATTAATATTTTATTTTTTCCACTTGTAAATACTTTATTGGCTTGGTATAATTTATGATGTTTGTATTTTAAAGTGCAAGTGTGTCATCTATATTTTATTATATTTGCAATTTGCAACAACTTTACTGGTTTTAATTTCAGAGCCAAAAATCATCCAATAATCCGTGAAATTTGTATTCATTAGTGTAGGTGTATACTCCCGCCAATAAAGTGGTTGCAAATTGCAAAATAAAACATAGACTATACACCTTATTATGATGATGATTATTATTATTTTCAGTTTTTCACTACAGACGGTAGTTGAGCAAAGTAAATTGATGCATCCTATTCATATTTTCTTTACGTTATGCAATGCTCTGGGATCCCAATTGCTAAAGTCTAAACCCTTATTTTTAATATTAAATACAAATGCATTAATGAAGCCCCTACCGAGTGTGCCGTCAACTCCAAAACTTCACAAAATCGTATTTACTTCATTTTTGTCGATATTTATTGCCATTAGCCCTCTAGAAAAGTTATTGTTTTATCTCTATTATCTTATTTTTTCAATACTCCATTCAAGATTCCACAACTTATTATCATTATTTTTTTTGAAAAAAAGTCAATTCTAATCCTTAGGTGTATTTGGATATTTAAATAATGTTGTTATTTTCTTGGGTTTAAGTGTTTAACAATTAAAATAAAAAAAATTATTTTGAACTTTCTATGAAATATGTTCTTTCAAAGCTATTTGACTATATATATGATTTGGATATTGGATTATTTACATGAATGATGTGGATCCCCCTTTTCCTTTTTTTTCTTTCTTTCTCAATTTTTGTTATTAATTTATAAAATATATTATTTAATTAATTAATAAACATAGGATTCAACTAGTGATTGGTTGAACTACTAAACTAGTTAACCAATCCTTCAACTTGGTCAACCTTTGATTTAGTTTTGATAACTATGCTATTTCCAGAGGCGGCGTTACACACAACCCAGGGGATCAAATGAACCCCTGAATGCCCCCAAAACAAAATTATATATAAACTTAATTTTTTTTTTTTGGACCTCCTTAAATTAAAAATTTGAACACCTTGATCCTATCCTAATTTTTTTTTTTAAATCCAATTGAAATCAACTTAAAGATGATCATTTTACTGCTGTTTTTCACAATATTTTCACAATAAAAGTTAAATAGTACGTTGTAATTGGCTTTTATTTGGACCTGTAACTAACACAATTTTTTTACCTACCATCTAGATTTTGTTGTGATATTTTTCTGAAAGTGTTGTGTCAAACTATTAATAGTACTACTCTTAAAATATTTAAATTTATAAGAAATAAAAAAAATTTCAAATTTTCGCTCATTTTTTATTTTTATTTAACCAAAAAAAAAAAAAAAAAAAACCCCCTCTCAGAATTTGGCTTACTTTGGCAATGCCAACAGAATAAAGTTTTTTTTCCTTACACTTTCCTTCTACATTTGTGGTTTATTAAATGTATGATTAGTTTTTTTTGTAACAGAATAACTATTTTCTAGTCTAATGAAAGTTCATGGTTTACCAAAAAAAAAAAAAAAAAAAATGTATGATTAGTTATTTGACAAGAATGCATGATTAGTTATTTAATTTTATTTGTTTATGTATTCAATAGTTGTTGTCCTACCAATCTTTAAACTACTAATAATTTCTTTAGACTATTGTAAAATATAGTTGTATTGTTTACTAAATTGTATGGAAGTAGTGTATAAAGAAAAAAAAATCTAGTCATTTTATTTTTTAATTCCCTATAAATTCCTAGATATGCTAATGCTGATCCCCCTAGAAAAAAAATCCTAGAGTTGCCACTGGCTATTTCCTATATTGGCTATGTGTCCCTTTGCATGTGATTTTGGTCAAGATTTGCATTTGGCTTTGATGGGTTTAAGAATTTATTTATTTACTTTTATTAATTGTGATTTTTTGGACAAGATTTGCATATAGTGTTGGTGTTGTTGATTTCCATCGGTTGTGTTGTTGGGTTTGATTTCTAAACTATTTGTCGGAATTGTTGGCTAAAATGGAATTGTGAGAGAGGAAGAGAGAGTACCAGTCTTGTTGATTGTACACGGTCAGTTCTTGGGTTTTTATTTATAAAAGTTTAGTTATATCATTTATTTTCTTATTATTAATATTATTATTTTGAACCGATAAGAAATACATTATAAGGAAAAATTAATAGATGCTCTAAGAATACTGGTTTAGAAAATATTTTTAAAAACTTTGTATATGAAAAAAAAAACAATTAATTTTTTAACAGCTTTTATATTTATTATGAAAACAATATTAAAACTTTTTTAAAATCATCGATTAACAAATATCGCATCCATTAAGATGAACTTATATTATATAACTCCCCCTAAAAAAAAAAACTTATATTATATA
Organism: Quercus gilva; assembly: GCA_023621385.1. Lineage (NCBI taxonomy): Eukaryota > Viridiplantae > Streptophyta > Magnoliopsida > Fagales > Fagaceae > Quercus > Quercus gilva. Next base: position 36,136,673 of record CM042474.1, on the reverse strand, counting down.
ACTCCATAATACCTCATCCCTCTCTTCTTGGAATTCGAATCGAAGTCTCATATTTCTCCATCCATACATTTAAGGCATGGAAATGAACCATTTAAAAAAAAAAAAAAAAAAGGAATGGAAAGAAACCATCATATAATAAAAATAAATAAAATTAAAAAAAAAAAAGAAAAAGAAAAGAAAAAGAAAGGCATGGAAAGGAACTATTTGACTCAACTTAAGCAATATGATAATAGGATTTTAATCCATGACAGGCAAGCCGGAATATACCAAATTGGAGATAATTATAGTATTTAATTAATTAAGAAAATATGTAACAACTTTTTACTGGTGTAGGAGAGAGTAGAGTATGAAAAATAGTAGAGAAGATTTGGATTCTAAATTGGACCCCCACACTTGTTAACTTGTCGATTGCCAACCAAAGCATAGTAATTCTATTACCATATAAAAAGACAACTTTTCTCCTCTCCCCTCCCCTCCGTTACCTTACTCACACCAATATTTGACAAATTTCCATTTCCATTTCCATTTGATTTTGGCGATGGATCGCTCACAAGTAGAAATAGAAGAACAAGGATTGGGTGCCAATCCGTACGGTCTGTTGTTGAAGGCGCTAACATTAATACCCTCTTGGCACTACTTTTTGGCCTTTCTCATTCTCTCCCTCGTCTTTCTCTACAATTTCTTGGAATTCCATTTCCTCCAGGATTTGTTTTCCGGATTCAGAGGACAATCCGTTTGCTTAACTTACAACCCTTGCTCCGTCATCTACGACGCCGTCGTTTCCAATTGCCGCGTTCTCCGTGGCCGGTCGGTACCGACTAAACTAATCTATCTCCTTTCCCTTTTATTCAATTCGCTTGGGTTTTTCTCGGGAATTCAATGGAAATGGAATCAAACAATGCAGGTATTGTGCGACGCCATGGCTATCAAGCCCTCATGTACAGACTGTTTTCCTCAATTTCAATGGGAGGCCTCCTGTTTTTAGCTACAGAAGGTGCTCATCAACTCTTTTACTTTATGTTTTTGGTTCAGCTTTTTGTGGCATAAATTTTTTTGGGTTGAAAGTTTAAATCATTATTATTATTATTATTATTTTTTGATTGTTTTATAAGGTACGGTTTTGGCGTTCTTTTTTAGTGTCTGCTTGTATAAGTGTTGGACAAAACTGATCAATAAGATACTTTAGAATTAGAAGAATACATTGGGTCCCAGTTAATTCAACTGATAAGTCTCTTGTTAGTCGAACAAGAGATATGAAATATGAGGTTTGAACCCGCTTACTCCAAAAACAAATTGGTGTCTTGGCCTAACGATAGAGCAATTATTATGGAGCAGTTGCCATACGTTGAAATCATATTGTATTCTTAAAAAAGAATTAGAAGAATACATGTGGTCGACTCTAATTAGTTTTTTAAGGATTTTGGGGCTACGGCTTGGTTGTTGTTGAACAAGGGAGGAGTTTAATATTAGTTCAAGTCAAAATATAAATGGATACTAATTAATGCACACTATAAAATTTGAACCCACCTTTTATTCTCTTATAAAAAAAAGAATAAAGAACCCATCTTTTTTTTTTTGATGAATAAGAAAAATCTGTATAAATAAAGCTTAAAGGAGCACAAAGAAGTCATAAAGACATTTTAGAACTGTTATGTGTATTTCGTCTCGTTTAATATTTTGCAAACTTCCATCTCTTTTGGGATGGGGTAAGAGAGATAAATCAGTTGGTTCATTAAGTGTTAAAAACTTACCATCACTTGTAGATGAGAAACCTCTCATATGTCGTTGTTCTCTATCATTCCTGAAATTCTTCTCGTGCTCATCTTGAGACAGTACACTACATTGTTGATTTTTCACACTAGTAGTATGGGAACCCTGTTGCTTCCTTGATGCATTTTCTTTAATGAAATATTATCAATTTGTTTGTTTAGGTAGCTAAAATTATTCCAAGTACATTTTCTATGTTGCATCTGTAGTAGAAAGATGCGATGCTATTTGTTTCATTGATCAATTTGTGGTATGTTTTCTTTTGTGTAGCCCCCTCCTTGCTTTCTTCTCCCCCCCATTTTTATAGCAATGTCTATTACACGCATCCTTTTACACACAAAGTTGTGTGTAATTTTTTTTTAAAACCGAAATCGTGACTTGAAGTCACGGTTTATGTTTTAAAAACTACTACACACAACTTTTTGTGCAATAGCTTGTGTGCACTAGTATTTCCCTTTTCTTTTGTTGGTTTTGGGTTAGAGTTTCCCCTTGTTTAAAAATCTTCAGGGTTTCACTTTTTGTTATATGATGTAAACATCACAATTGGTGTCTTGAATTTTGATCTGAGGTTTTATCTAACAAATATTCTCTCTCTCTCTCTGTCAGACAACTGTTTTATACTTCTGATGGTGGAACCATTGCTCTGGATTGGCTAATGAAATGTGATGGTAAATATGAAACATTCAACTTTAAGTTAGTGACTTTGATAGTTTGATTATCTATGTATACATATGCACATGTGCATGCATAGTAGGTTTAGTACTTGTTATCATGTGATTAAATGTCTCAAGTTGGGAAGCATATGCATAATTCCTATTTATTCAGATTTTGCATCTCATTCACAATCTATCTTATGGAGAAAAAAACATATATTTTTTTTTCTTTTCTTTATTTTAGATTACTTTACGTCTTCAGAATACAACCTGCTTTATTATTAATCTGTCCAGTCTGTTATGGTTCTCTCACTTGTGTATGTGTTTTAATATTTCATGATATTATTACCTGATACTGGGAGGTATTATTCTTTATTATTATTATAAATGTAGACCCTTATGTTCATACGTTTCTTGGGCAATGCATTCCATTTCCATCTTATATTTGGAAAGCCATTTGTTTGTGGACTGGTGCAAGCATTTCTAGGTATCATCTTTATCTTTTTTTTTGCTAGGTTTATATTATTAAGAGGTCGGGCCTTGGTGTGATGGCAAATGCCTTCCACCAAAAGTGTCAAGTTGCAGGTTGGAGTTTGGGAATTAGCCTCTCCAACAAAAATTAGGGGTAAGATTGCATACCAGTCACCTTTCCTAAACTCCACAAAAGTGGGTGCTTTGTGTATTGGGTATGACCTTCTAAGTTTATATTATTAACATGGTTGCAAGATAAAGTTATTGCCGAATGGTGGTCCTTATTTTGAGCATTTGGACCCTTTAATCAATAAAAGTAATTATTATATAATTCCAATATAGTCAAAGCTTTTGATTCAGTGAAGGATACAAATCTTTTGAATGAAGAGGTGCCAGAAGGTTGCTAAATAATATTTAATAAATCTATATGATGATGCATGGACCATGGAGGTCTGTACTATACAGTTGTAATAGTTACATTTCAGCATTACATCAATCTGTAATCTTTATATAGGTAAGGACATTTCAACTTTGACATTTATACTGCATTTATTGAGTTCTCTGTTGCTGTGTGTGTTCCCTTCCCCCCCCCCCCCCCCCCCCTGCCCCAAAAGATGAGATGTTTAGATGTTCAAAATTTACATTCTGTGCACTCTTGCTTTCTATTGTTGATTTATGGATAATTGCTTGGTTATATTTTTAATTCTTATCTGTATTTTCTATCATTACTATAATTAACATATCCAAAGTAACTGGTACATTCTTGTTGACTTAGATAACTAGCTGTTAGGGCATGTTCACCTTTTTTTTTTTTGCAACATTCTGATCTTGTGTGGTGTTACAACACTCATGACTTACGTTAATGATATGGTAAACCTTTATAGTTTTCTGATTCAGGTATTGAATTATTTTACAGTTTCAGGAGGGGCTTTACACATGAATAGTTCTATTTCTAGAAATGAAACTACTCCTATCATGATAGTGGTTCCTGGATTAACAAGTGATTCATCGTCAGCTGTAAGTTTTGTATTTACTCCTTCACTCTTGTTTATAATTACGCACTCCAAGTGCTTACCATTGTTACTCTGGTCCTTTTAGTATAGGAATACAATTTTTCATATTAACTTGTTTGATTTGGTATGGTTCATATGGAATTACTGAATCGACATTAATTACAAGTTATAGTAGATGGATTATTGCATTGGAAACCAGTGAAGTTATTATTATGGGAGCTTGATATTCCTGCTGAAGTTTGGTGATCTTGGGTGATCAATCTTAGTACCCCACTATAAATTTCAGGTCACTACCTCAATTAGTGAAAAAACTCAAACTACTTGCTCAGTTTGTTAGGAGTTAGTTAGATGTTGCATATGTAACACATTGAGCACATGTGGAAATTCATTCAAGCAGGTCTAATTAGTTAGTTGGGCATGAGCCAATAGGAGTGACGCATGTAATAGCCAATGAGAATGAGGCAAGAAATTTATAAAAAAGGTGTTGTAATCATGTGAAGTCATATAATGAAGATTAAGGTATTGTTTCCTTCTTATTTCTCTAATTCTCTTTAAAGGCTCATTCTTTTGATTATCTCAAATTCTTATGGAGTTTGCATCTTAAAACATCAAAATAACCCTAAACTTAAGACATAATTGAAACTCTAATTATTTTGAAGTTCAAACACCCAAACCCTAGCACTCTTGATTCAAGAAACCACTTGAAACCTCAAGATTATCCTAACCCCAAACCAGTTTCCTATCATCTTACCTAAGTTTGATTGCTTAGGATAATGTAGGTGTGATTACCTAGTATTTTATCTTTCTTTATTTCACTTTCTATTAGTTGTTTTAATGCCAAATAGCCATCAAACATATTCAAGATCCAATATTTTCTTTACCTAAACCCGTAAACATCAAACCTTTTTAAAGAGCGCTTCAAGATCTCATCAATAAATCTAATTTAGTGTTGAATTCCTAAAGATCCTACATCAAAACTAGTATCAGAGCTTATTAAGGCTTCCGTCATACATCACACATCTGATTTTTTTCAATTTCCATCAAGATTGGCTTGATTTTACAAAATGGATGCATCAAAGAAGAGTTTAAGGGAAACAAAGATGATATCATTCTAACATCATATTCACCATTAAATTAATATAATATTTTTTTTTGGTTAAAGAACATAAACTTATGCTTTAAGAGGACTTGGTCTCCTAGTTACTTGTCAATCAAGTCTTAAAAACTTAATCCCCATGCGACATGGATCCACTTCAGACTCATATTACTTGACTCACTTTAGTTTGGGCTTCTTTTAGTCGTTAAATCAGGACAGTTTTTCAATAGTTGAAAGTCGTGAGTTTTAAAATGAAAAGAAAAGTAGCTAGTTTGCGGGTAAGTAGATACTTAGTTATGGAAGTTGATGGATAACTAGTATGTTTGGTAAATACCATTTAGTGGACCTAGACATGGTGTGTAATCCTAGTATGTTTGGCGGATTGTATGTTAAAGATCACATTTAACTAAGCCTAATTAGGGAAATGGTCACATGTTTTCCCATACTTCAACCCAATAACATTTGCCTACAACTACTTCACTCCACAAAACACCAAAGCCACATGTTCGAGCTTATGAAAAACAATGCAGTGAGGACAACTTAGATCTAGTTTAGATCTGATATGAATTTGCCAAAGATGTTATCTTTCAAATTGAGAAGGATGCCTTTTGGAGGCAAGTGATAGAGGTGAAATATGGATGTGTATGGGGGAGGGGGGGGGCTGGTGTACCAGATCTGTTAATGGTCCATATGGTGTTGGTTTATGTAAAAATATCAGTCGGGGATGACCTTCTTTTTCACTCCATATTCTGTATGATATTGGTGACGGGTCTAGGGTGAAGTTTTGGCAAGACTGTTGGTGTGGTGAGACATCCCTTGCAGTTAGTTATCCTGACTTATTTAGATTTTGCAGGGATAAGAAGGCTAGTGTGGCTGTGCTTATGAAGTACACCAATGGCGTCTTCTTTTGGGATGTCAGTTTCTTTAGGGGTGTGCATGCTCGGGAATTAGAGGCTATGTCAGGTTTCTTGGATACTATATATGGTTCTTCAATAAGGGGGTTTGGTGAGGATAAGATGTGTTGGATACCTAGCAAAGATAAGGGGTTCATGGTTAATGATTATTATAGAATTTTAGTTGGCCCTACTATCTATGGTTTTCCTTGGAGAAGTATTTGGAAGCAGAAGATTCATTCTCGAGTAGCTTTCTTTGTTTGGATTGCTACTTTAGGGAAATGCTTGATGATTGACAATTTACAAAAAAGGAAGGTTTGGATATTGGATTGGTGTTACATGTGCAAGTGTAATGGTGAATCAGTTGACCATCTCTTTCTTCATTGTCTGGTTGCTATGGATTTGTGGGCTATAGTTTTGGGTTTATTTGGAGTAAGCTGGGTTATGCCGCAATCTGTTTTTGGGTTCTTAGCGTGTTGGCAAGGCAGGTTTGGTCGTCATTGAAATTGTTATATTTGGTTAATTGTTCCCCATTGCTTAATGTGGTGTCTTTGGAGGGAGAGAAATAGTAGATGTTTTGAGGATATTAAGAGATCCATACTAGACCTCAAGTTATTTTTCTTTAGAACTTTATTGGATTGGTTTGTTGCTATGCAAAACCAATCATTCTCTTCTTTTATTGATTTCCTTGATTCTTGTAATTTTTGTACTTGATTTGTTGACCCCTTATACACTCCCTGTGTACTAGGGTATTCTTTTTTTATAGCAATAAAACTTATTACTTATCAAAAAAAAAAAAAAAAAAATTGACTTTTACGAAGGATTTAAGAAGTTTCAATAATAAAATAAGAATAAAGTAAAGAAAAGGTAATAGGATTGAAGTTGGAGCATTCGAATATCAATTTCTACACTAAAAGAGCTCAAGAAAAATTTTAGATATGAAATTTCATAAAATAGATAAGAAAACACTACCAACAATGGACTACTGGGCAATGGGCTATACAGGGCCTTGTAAAATACGAAAAGCATAATAAATAAATAAAATAACATAGATAAATAAAAGAAATAGAGGGCCTTTTTTCCGTGGGCTTAACTTTTCCTACATCAGAAAAGCATCAAAGTTCGTTGGGATCTGTTCTCAAGTTATATCAAGTTTGTAGTTGGGGATGACATGTGGGTTTGATTCTGGCAAGATTTGTGGTTTTGGTGATTCTTCTTTTCTTTTTTTTTCTTTTTTTGGGATAAGTACTAAATAATATCCCAAGTGTTGGGGGGGGGGGGGGGCATAACCCAAAGAACAAAATTTAGGTACAGTACTTAGGTGTTGTTCCTTAGGTTTCCCTATTAAGATTCAGCCATGTGACTTTTTTTCTCATGGGAAGAAAGTGTATTTTTAGTTAAGTATAGCCACATAGCTGAATCTTAAGAGAGGAAACCTAAGTAACAGCACTTAAGTAATGTACCTAAGTTTTGCCCTAACCCAAATACAAGGAGTTAAAAAAAGGAGTGGTTCCAAGAAGAAAATGTAGAGGCAAAGTGGGAAGAAATGCAACATCAACTCATTAAGTTCAGAAACTCAAAAAAATTTTACATTTATATATATATATATATATATAGAGAGAGAGAGAGAGAGAGAGAGAGAGAGAGAGAGAGAGAGAGATGGGTTCAAGTTATACCTGGTGTGCCCTTTAATCAAGTGAAAAACAATAAATAAGGGGAGAGAGAGAGAGAGAGAGAGAGAGAATGCTAGTATTAATTACAAATGAGGTGGAAAGTAATAACATTTAATGGTATTTTTTTAGCTGTTAGGTCTCTTATAAATCTATCGTGTAAAAAATGTGTAACTTTACAAAAGTTTTACAAGGTGTAACTAGAATCCATCTCATATATGTGTGTGTATATATATATATATATATATAAATACACACACATGTATAAATCTAACAATGAGTCTGATGAGCGAAAATCAAAAGAATGATGAACTAAAGGCCAGTTTAAAAAAAAGCCTTCTTTGGTTATTGGTAAGGAGGCTTCTGTTGCCTCATATTTGGGCATATAAGAGGAGGGGTAGTTTGGTATTGGAACCCTAGGTTTGTTTGGAAATTGAGATCATTTGCTGAATATTCTGATTTGTATTCAATTTACCTATTGCGAAGAAAGCATCAGATATATGCCAAACAAATCTCGTAACCAAATGAAAGGTGAAAGTGAAGAAAGGATACTAATGCTTTTCTTCTTGTCAATAATTCAGGATTAAATCTTCTTTGTCCTTAAATATGCTCAGTATTCTTTCTATTTCGAGCTTTCATCATGTTAAAGGAATTTGTTTATATGAGGATTGTTTAATATTGTTTGACCTTGCTTTACAATACCTATTGCAGTACTTAAAGCATCTTGCCTTCAATACAGCGAAACATGGCTGGAATGTAGTTATTAGCAATCACCGAGGGTTGGGTGGTGTTTCAATAACTGTGAGTTTTTCTTTTCTCTTCTTTCTCCCCCCTTTTATCTGAAATCAGTGCTTTTTTTTTCCCTGTAAATATATAAATATAATTTTTGGGTTTTAAAATCTGCATACTTGGTGTTTATGAGTTGCTCTCTTCTGATGAAAGTGTTGCACACCTTTAAAAAAGGAAACAGAGAAAGAGCATTTTTCATATATGCATTTTTTTATGTATCTTTGATTACGCATCAACTGACTCTTGTGATATATTTTGCTGGTCACTGTCAACCTAGCTTTGATAAGCTGATTGTTTCATTTTTACGTCTTTAAAAGCCTTTTACAATGTTTAACCTTATTTGCTTTTTCTATCACCATTTTTACAGTCTGATTGCTTTTATAATGCTGGATGGACGGAGGATGTACGTGTGGTTATTAATCATCTCCATAAAGAATACCCTAAGGCTCCTTTATTTGCTGTTGGAACTAGCATCGGTGCCAATATTCTGGTATCTTACTTGAATGTCCTATAATTATTTTAAGCTTATTTAAATATACACTATGAATGTTCCATTTGAAACCTTCTCTCTCTCTCTCTCTCTTCTTCTTCTTCTTTTTTTTTTCCCTGTAAAACTTAAAAGTATATGTAGATATTGTTAATTGTAACATCTTAGAACAGTTTGATCAGGGTTGAGAGAAGCTAGTGTCATCAATTTTTTAATATTCTTTAATTCATATTGAGGTCAAGTCCCTTGAGTTAAGGTTAGAGGGGGGCATTGTCAAGAGGTGAGAGGGTGAGATGGTTTGTGCAGGCAGTGAGAAGTTAATTTCAATTGTCTCAGAGAAATTTAAAGAAGTCTTGGCATCATGCATTCAATTGTCTCTGGAGGTGAGAGGTTTGGTGGTTTGTGCAGGCAGTGAGAAGCCAATTTCATTTTAATTTATTTTTAACTATCAGAGGCAATTATGTAATTTTCCGGTTTCTAGACATGGATTGTACTATTTGTTGTTTGGGTCTTATTTTGGGGTTTGATTATGTCATTGGGTTTTGTTTGTGAGTTTAGTTATTTAGTTTGGGCATGGTTATCAAAGCCCAAGGAGTCCAAGTCCTATCAGGGTTATACAGATTTAGTCATCTATTTATATAAATGTAATGCTTTCTTTCAATGGAGTATATTTTCTAAATTTTTCAATAGTTATAATGCTTTGTTAAGGTTTGTTTTAAGCTTCAAAGATGGACACAAACGGACACACATCTCAGTAGTTACAAAGCTTTGTTAAGCTTTTTAATGTTTTAAATAACTGGTATTTTGAAGACTCTGAAAGGACAGTAGTTGATGAAAATCTTTGAGTTGAGAAGAGTCTAAATGCTTCATTCATTATACTTACTCCAAAAAAAAAAGAAAAAAAAAACCAATAGCTTCAAATGGCAGAGTTCTGGCCAAGTATTTTGGTGGGAAGCTTCTACAAAATCCTAGTGATGTTGGCCAACTGGTTGAAGAGTTGTGGGAAAGCTAATTTTTAAGTCACAAAATGCATTTGTGTACTGGGAGAGTGGGAGGTGCTTTCTATATTTGATTTTTAATAAATTTTCTTATTTACTTATGTAAAAAAAAAAAAAAAAAACATTTGAGGTGGGGAGGCAGATTTTAGATTCTGTGCTGACAGTGAACATATGTTTGGATAACAGAATACAAGGTAAGATTCCTGTGTTTAAACTGCACTCCTGAATTGCTTTCAGGCCAAATACTTTGGTGGAAAGCTGTATTGTTGATTTTACTGTAGGAGCAGTTTCATTTGGTATTCAACCTTTTTTTTTATTTTATTTGAGAATCCAGTTTGGCATATAACTTATATACTTAAACTGTACTCCTGAATTGTTGTAAAAAGTTTTCATTGATGCAAATTTTGTTACTTATCCTAAAAAAAATATTAATCTTCTCTTGACATGAGAATGTATAAACTTTTTTCCTTCATCTATTTTCGATCTCCTTTCTTGAGACTTGCTGTCAACTCTTGCTTCATGTATTGGCATTGGTATTATTTTATGCTTCTTGATTCGTCAATTTTTCTTTTCCATGTAGAGTTTTTGTCACATGCTTTTTTACTTTCTTATAGAAATAATTGTTACTTAATGTTTTTATGAAGTATTTCTCTGAAATTGGCACCCACATTTGCTCTTGCTTTGTTCTCTTTTCTCTACTTCTGGAAGGTCCAAGATAGTGCTATATAATCAAAGTAGAAAAGGATCTCCTACTTTACTCTTCTACCAAGTTATTTTACACCCATTGCTTTGGCACTCCAGCTCTCTAGTGGGCCCTTTCTTATGTTTTAGGTTGATTAGGTGGATGGTGGGTGCCTATGATCTTCCCATGTCCTTAAGGAAGCATAATCTTTTTAGCAATACCTGTTCATTGAGAGTCATAGTTTTTTTCTTCTTTTCTTACTGTACCTGCTCATTGAGAGTCATAGTTGTTTTCTTCTTTTCTTACTTTATCAGTGAAATGAGAAAGTACTACATTCTTGATTGGTCAGTTATACTTTTTGCAAACTGAACTGCTTGCTACAATATGGAATTGAATTGCTTTTTATTTTATATAACAATTGAGTTTTGTCTATTAACCATTTTTTGTTGTTTTGATGAATTGTTTTAATTTCTTTATGTGGCACTGTCTGCCTAAAAGTTGCTAATATTGATTTGTAATAGACAACATGCTGCATAGCCACTCTTGGAAACTGTATACCATTGGAAGCATTAGTTTGTGAGCCAAATTTTATTATATATTTTTGACATTCTAGTTTAAAGGTTAAATCCTTTAATTTGATACTTGTTTGCAGGTAAAATATCTTGGGGAGGATGGAGAGAATGTTCCTGTTGCTGGTGCTGTAGCTATATGCTCTCCTTGGGACCTTTTGGTTAGTGTTTTACTTAAAATGACCGTCACTGACATTATTTTTACATTACAAGTGGTACCAATACTTTTATGTTAGAGATCTCCCATGTCTACACCATGTACTTGACAGTTGTCATGAATCAAACTCTTTCCCCTCTTCCATTGAGTTTTTTCCCTACTATAATCTCTCAACAGGTTATGCTTTTATGTGACACACTTCCCTTTGCCCATCTCCACAGTAATAAATAAAATGGCCAACAAGAACAATAGAGTAGAGTGCAATTGGTATGGAGTCTAAAGTTTTTCTTCATTGTTTCCCTTTCCTCCTTTTGCGTGCAAGCATCTTGTAGGATTCTAGATGATGGCTTTAATGACTGCACACATATTCTTGGAAGAAAAATATTCTAAGGTGTGCCAGCCACAGACTCAGTTATTGACAATTCAATCTTTAGGCTAACAATTTCAAACGTGTTACCAGATGTAAATGGTATTTTAAGTAGGGTCATTGGACAAGAGCGCTTGTACTCTTGGATATATATCAATCAAGAATCTTTTCTCAGCTAATTTATATGATGATACTGGTTAGTAGGGAGGAACCTAGATCTGTTTATATGGGAAAAAAAAAAAAAAAAAAAAAAAAGGAAGAAGCAACCTAGGATAATTAAGCATCCAGTTTAATTCATAGTGGCAATCTTCAAGGAGCATTTCCAAATTGTCTGATGATGCTGGTTAGTAGCGAGGAACCTAGGATAAGTAACCATCCAATTTGATTCGTAGTGGCAATCTTCAAGGAGCATTTCCAAATTGTCTCCATGGCACCTATGTTGGTTATGGTGTGATTACTACTTACCTAAAAGCTATGTAATTTAAACCATCAATAATGATAACAGTAGTGGGTGAGTTACATAGCTTTATGTCTGAGGATGTAATATCCTCAGCTACAAAACATCTGGCTTTTAGTTAAAGGGCTTATATTGGAAAACTTTCCAATAAAAAATCATACCACGGTTTGACCAAGTGAGATGCATGGATTGAGGCAGATTCAAAAATGATTTACTTCAATGGATTTTAAGGAAACTCACAACCTCACGCGGTAAATTGTATATCCCAAGCAAGAAAGACCACAGACCAAAATTTGGTTATTAGGGATAGCTTTTCTATCCATCTGTTTGATTGGTTTTTGTGTGTGTGTGTGTGTGGTTTTTTTTTTTTTTTTGGTTTTTTTTGTTAAGGTGTATTGATTGGATTATTATTTGGTCAAATTAGCTACAGTAAAATTTGCAGTCAATGACTTTGACGAAGAACTTAAAATTATACATTTGATTTTGTCAGTTAATTCTTTATTAACTAACTCAATGCTATATCCTTTTCCCTCCTTTACAGATTGGTGACAGATTTATATGCCGCAGGCTGGTGCAAAAGCTTTACGATAGAGCTCTTACTATTGGCCTTCAAGGTTATGCACAATTGTATGTCTGTGCTAACTATTTATTGTTTATGCACTACAAAATCTAATAAGCAGTTGGGTTTGGATGGTAAACTCTAGAGTTTTTTACTTTACATATCCATCCACAGGCATATATAGATAGGGTCTGGTTCAAGTGAAACCTACAACAATAGCAAAAGCCTTGGTCCCAAAATTTGGGGTTGGCTATGGATCCTCAACAAACTAGTTAGGGTCTGGTTCAAATGAAACCTGCTGTAACTTTTTATTTATGTTACCCCACTTAAATAATTTTTATTGGATTAATATTTTGAGACTCCCATTATTGAATTTATACGTATTCTTTGTTGTGTTATTATTAACACACATGCCAAATTTTATATTAATAAGATGTTATTTACTATTCTATTTATAAACTCATATTTTATGCATAATTTGAAGTACAATAAAATGATAAATTTAAAATTTTAATAGATGAGATGGTTATCTTGATATTTAGCACATGGAGAGTTTAAAGAGACAATGCAATCTAATAATGGATTTGTCAAAAGATACATCCAAATCCAATAGAAATTTATTAAATGGTTAACATTGATAAAAATTACGCTAGATGTAACTTAAACCTAAGACCCCCCCCCCCCCCCCCCCCCACACACACACACACACACACACACACACACACACACACACACACACACACACGTGCTGAATATAACCCATATATATATATATATATAAGTTTTGATGTCACTAATAATGGTATCTGTTTGTTATTTGCTGCTGGACTTCATATGAGAAATTCTAACTGTTCCATGCAGACACCAGCCTCTCTATTCTCGTCTTGCTAACTGGGAAGGCATAAAAAAGGTTGTCTTTGTCTCTTTCTGATAGGATTTAACTTGTTTATGTATTGGACTGCATCAGCATAGTTGTGAACACAAAGTCAAAGAACAACTTATAGTAGTTGATGCTATATTTAGACACTGTTGGAGATGAACTTCATATTATTCAGTTTTCCTTTCCTTTGAACTTGAAAATTTTCTTTGTTTTCATTCCCTCGTGGGCATACGGACACTCAAAATTATTTTATTTTATTTATTTTATGGGAGTTCCATAAATATTCAAGACTTATGTCCTTGGTAAAACTAGAAATACATACCATGCAGAAAAAAAGTTATTAGACATTTTTTTGCTAGCAAGTTATTAGACCTAGAAAATGCAGATTCCCCCTCTTATATTTTCTTTTATAGGTACGTTAATCTGTGACACAGAATTATTCATGATCCAACCAAGTTAATTCCCATATGTGACGTGTGAGATTGATAACATGGACACTTTCCTCGGTACACAGATGTTGTTTGACTTACTCTTGGAACTTACAGTTATCATTGCTCATAATAAGAAATGTGAAAAATCAATCACTTTTGACCACATTTCAGGTTGCTCCCGTGGCTATTGTCATGCTTTAATCATGTGAAATATCTACAAGTGGAAAGAAAGTTACAAAAATATTGTGCAAAATGCAATTTGGAAAACACATGAGTTTGCATCTTAGAGATTTATATTTCAAAATTTTCTTTTCTTTCTCTTAGAAGTTTAAGGTGAAATAGATAAACTAAATAAGAAACATGAATTCGTCACTGAAAATTGACCTTGATGATAATTAGGTTTGTTGGTTCATAGTTTCAATTTTCACCTCTTTTACAGTCTCACATAATTACAGCTACACATCTTATGTATTAGACTACTCATTGCCTTGACAAAAAATGTAATTTTTGTATTGTTGATAAAATTTACGAGTAAGAAATCAGAACAGCAATTTTGGAAATATGTAACTGGCCTGTTTTTGTAGCTTCAATCTTACATCTTTGTTTCAACATTTCTGCTGTTGCATTTCTAATGTTGTAAGCATAATTCTTATCTGCTGCTATATCTTCCTTTAAGATTTAACTATCATACTTTACATGAAGGGAAAGCATTCACATGATGTTTAATGTAGTTAGGCATTAAATGTTCTGTCTTGCATATACCTGTTATGTATCCTGTTTCAACTAATACTTCTTTTTTGGGTGATCTCTTGTGCATTAAAAGTCACGTTCTATTCGAGATTTTGACTGCCATGCGACCTGCCTTGTTGGAAAATTTGAGGTACTTAGGTTTGACATAATCACCTATCTTTTCTTGTTTACTTTCTTTTATGACCAAAAGAATCACCTTGCTTTCTCAGACTGTGGATACATACTACAGGCGCTGTAGTAGTGCTAGTTATGTGGGAAATGTGTCAATACCACTACTCTGTATCAGTGCTTTGGATGATCCAGTCTGTACAAGGGAAGCTATCCCTTGGGATGAATGCAGGTGAATGTGCTCTTGTTGTATCTCTGAGTGCTTTATTATACTGTCATTCTATAGCCTTGTTCTAAAACTTAGTCTTAAACAGGGCAAATAAAAATATTGTGTTGGCTACCACAAAGCATGGAGGACATCTAGGATTCTTTGAAGGAATAACTGCATCTGGCCTCTGGTAATTATTTTTATTGATGTTACTAGGATATTACATTAATATATTTCAGAACATTTAGTTAATATCCAATAGTATAGTAGCAGTCCACTTGTTATTGTATAGTAGCAGTTCACATGATAATATTTTGAGCCTCATAAAGCTCAGATTGCCATTTGTGTTAAGAGATTGGTCCTGATGTCAAATGGGTTGCTTCACTAGGTGCGATGGTGTGCATGAAGGTTTTATGGGTCCAAAGAATCTTGAACTGGCCCCATTATTGATTCAAAAGATTCAGTTTACTCATCTTAAAATATGATCAGGATCATCTCAAAACGGCTTAGGTGTATATTTAGGTTGCCAACACAAAACCACTAGCTTTGACTGTGTTTAGTTTAGGTGTTTAGAATTTTTCATTGCTCCAAGCTTGTAGGCACACCTTTTTTTTGCCATATCTATTCGGTAGGGTTTGCATGATGGTGTAGGTTGTGTTGGATATTAGGGAGAGTCTAGGTGGTCTGTTGTAACGTGATTTCAATCACATGTGTGGATAGTTAATTTTTTGTGTGATTGTTGTCGCATCAAACTTTTGATGGTTTTTTCCAATGTCATTCTCTAAGCAGCCAGAATGGGTATGGGTTTTTTTAACTAAATTGTTTGCTAATTTTTCTTGCAGGTGGGTAAGAGCAACTGTGGAATTTCTTGATGTTCTACACTCTAGCCCATATATGCATGTACAAAAGAAGGTGAAATCTTTGTTGGATGATCCTTAATATATATATATATATATATATTTTTAACTATTGGTATTAAGGCGCATAATCTTCAAGAATTCATCAAAATAAGTTCTTCTCTTTCTTCCACATGCAATTTACTGGCCATATATGCTTCTTAATTCTCTTTATTCTTATGTGCTTGCAGATGCAGAATTCTGGTCCACATTCAGCATTGGACTCCACAATTGATCAGGGTCCATATGTAAATATCGCAGAAGATGGAATGGTGGCTGCAATGTGCAATGAGCAAAATAAAGATGACTCAATAGAGGAAATATCTGAACTGCGGAACATTCATTATGAAAAAGAAAATAAAACGGTTTCTGATGCAAAACAAGATGAGCGCACCACAAAAGCAAAGGATGATTCTTTCCCGGTCATAGCTGACACCACCAAACATGCCACTAGTGTCCAGGATGCCAAGCCACTTGATGTAATTTCTCCTATCCGAAGATGCTTAGATCTGCTCTCTCGACAGAATAGGTGTTCCATATGGTTGCTTGCTTACATTGCCATCATAACAAGTTGGCCATTGGTAGGCTCAGCTGTCAGCATTGTCTTTAAAAAGAAGCTCAGATATGTCTTACCTGCTACTTTTTTCAGAAAACATTCTGTTAAATGATCATTGTATTCTGTACATGTTTTTATCTTTTGTTGTAATTCTGAAATTGGCATTATCCTACCAAGTTACATTTCCATACTAATTTTCTATGAAATCTCAATAATTCCTCAACCAATCCCTGTGAGTGAAGAGGCTGGACAATGAACAGAACAATCAAACTTTTTTTTTTCCTTGGAACTTTGTTTTTCCAACAGAATAAAATAATTTATGTGAACTTTTATGATACTTATATATGGTTCTTGAGGGCTTGTACAATTTAAGGCATTAAATTTCAATTTTAAAATCTTTGAATGAAATTTGCAAAGAAGAAGAGCAACACCATGCAGTGTATCCTCGCCTACTTTTGAACCTTTTGCAACTATGCTAAGAGGGCTCAACAATAATTTTTCAGTTGGGAGGTGGCTATTATACGGCATTTGGTATTCACTTTGGAAGACCAAAATGAACACAACCATTTTTAGTCCTCAATTGGTTTTGACGCCCGGTTATAATAGGTTGTAGCCAACTCTAGTGTAAAACCATGCGTGCGCTCTCTGCATTTGTTCTCTGGTTTTACACTGTAGAGTTGGCTACAACCTATTATAACCGGAGAACAAATACAGAGCACCCCCAATTGCATTTTCAAAGGCTTTTTATTAAATACAAAAAGTAGAATACCCCGGCTGCAGCATAAAGCTTTTGCTCAATGAATGAAATTGCCTTTAGCTTTTACTCGATACAGATAAAAACTTTGAGACTCTTCACTGTCAGCTTCATAATGCACACTTAACAATTTCATTCCAATTCTATTGATCAGACAATGAGTCACAACACCTTTCAGACTCTCTTAGGAAAAGAACTCTTAAAAAAAACAAGTAATTTCTACTTTCCAGACAAAGTAAACACAAGCAGAATCTCTATTAATTGTACCCCTACTGAATCAGTCTATCTCTAAGGGTCAATCTGTTTTTTGAAAACCAACAAGTAAAAACATGTTTAAGAGTGGAAAAAAAAAAACCGAAAACCTTATAGCTCAACTAGCATCTCTTGGTATTTTTAACAAAGATGTCCAGAGTTTAAATTTTCCTACTTCCAACTATTAAATAATGAAAAAGAAAAAAAAAAAATAACAAAGAAGTTTCCATCAATCTTCCCCTTAGAAAGATGCTGGCCAAAATAGGCTTTGACATTAGTCGGCATGATATGACACGCACCAGGAAAAATGACTCATGCAGTATCTCACAAATTTACTAATCCACTGTAGCACGTTGATTATGGACAAAATATTTTGGTAAGAAAATGACATTTTCGACATAAGGATCAAAGCAGAGAAAGATAAGCTTGACGTCCTAATTATACCAAATAAATCCTTGTGGGGGAGTAGAAGTTTCCTCTACTTTTCAAAGAACTCAAAGAATAGTACCTGTCTTTTCTATATGTATGACTATACTGCCTGTGGAGGAAAGGATATTCTTTTCATTTTCTTATATATATAAATATAAATATAAATATATATATATATATATAAAATAATTTTACCTACTCGTGCAATGGCACTAGATCTCAGCATATACGTACTCATGAACGTGTAAGAATGAATATTCAAAACCAGTAGAGAAAAAGCCAGAGCCAACCGAAGGAAAATGTCAAATAAGTTTCACTTTGTAATCACAGCCTTTCTTATATATTAAGATAATAATTGATACTTCTCTCTATAAACACACTTTGTATGACATAACTGTATAAGTATTAAAGTCACATTTTATTCCTCCTGTTTACATATGATTGTATTTATTGTAAAAATAAATATATTTACCAGAATATAAATCTTACATGATATTGCTACATGAAAAGAAATATAGGTAAGTGAAGTTCGAATGCAGGTGATGACAGGGAACCTAGCTGTTCGACCCAATTGATCTTTGACCTATGACTTTGTGTACCTTTAACCTTTTTCTGTATAAAAAAAAAAATTCTGGTAGGTGTAGCAAATTCTAAAAGTAATATTTGTATCTTCTACAAAACCAAAATTTGTATTTCTATTTTTTTAATTATTGACCAATGATTCCTTATTGACTTGAAGAATTCAAAATGAAATGCAATCTAGAATTTATGATGTAATGTTTTCAATAAGTAGTTATGATCCCCAAATCAAAATAATTGAAAAATAGGATATCAAAATGGAGATATCATAACTTTTATATATATATATATATATATATAGAGGTTGGCTTTTTTGGAATACAACCTATGCAGATCTCGGAGAGATAATGGTTGGTAATGTTAGCTTCAACTTATTCAAAGTTCGGGAATCAGCCTCTATAATAAATTGGAAGTAAAACTGTTTATATGATCTCCCCGGTCTTATAAAAATAGGAAATTTTGTGTATTAAGTATGACTCTTTTTTTTTTTTTTTTTAATTATGTTGGCATGTGGGCTGCAATATTGCCCCCTGTTGTGGTATCATGAGTAGAAAATTTTCACGTTTTTCAAGAAAACAAATTACCACCTACACATGTTTGGCGGATCATGTCGAGTATGAGACATTATATAGGATGAAATATAGTTGGTAAACATAAATCTGCGTATATAGGGCATCTCTGAAGTTGCCAAATGCCTGTGTTATAGTGTATGGGGCAGCATTAGCTTGATTACAGCTATTATAAAATACACTAAATTAATTTTGCTGTCTTATTAGGCAAAGATCGAATCATTAAACTAGCAACATGTCCTCCATAAACAGAACAATCTAGGAGAAATTTAGCATTTTGATAGCTCCATGTTTCATGTGATTTTTGAAGAGCAAATGCTCCTATATATACATTAATTATGAACGAAGTCCAACTGATACCTTAATGTAACAACTTCCAACTTAATTATTAGTGTTCCATAAGGTCAATGCTAAAAGGCTGGATTTTTTCTTAGTGGACAATTTCCTCAAAAAAGGGGTTTAATTAATTTCATCTACACTATAACCGATATGATATCTAATTAAGAAATTCAACGTTCAAATACTTAATATATTAAAATTTAAAATCCATAAAATAATCTACTCTTCTTTCCAACAAATTATTAATTATTTTTAAACTAAATAAATCGTGAGAGCAAAAGCTCAATCTATTATTATATTTAGTGTAGATAAACCAGTTAATCAATAACATAAAAATATATATTTTTTCGTCAACCAATAATACTAAAATAAATAGAACTCAATTTAAAATTTAAGGTTTATAATAATTTTTAACTTACTTCCAAAATTGTAAAATAGATGCCAAATTTACTTTTAGAGCATCTCTTTCTTCTTTCTCATTTTTCCCTCCTTTTCTTTTCTCTACTAATTCTCTTTTTCTCTTCCAGCGGTTGGAAAAGAGTAAAGGTTTAGGTTAAGTAGATTTTTGTTTTTTGTTTTGAGGGATTGCCTTTAAAAAGGATCTTTAACTTTTTAACAAAGCTCTCATAATTGATCCTATAAAATTGTTTTTAGTAGGTGTATTTAAAAAAAAAAATTTAATATTTCAAACTCTCCAATGTTTTATATATAATCCAAAATCTTTTACAAACGTAAGTAAGTGCACATTTGGATTGCACTAAAAAGGAAAGCAGATGTGCATCTGCATTTTTTGTGTGGATCCCATGCACTGTTCACGGGACCTACAAGTACTTTTTTTTAACAAAAACAACTTTAAAATTGGGTCCCATGACACTATTCATACATTTAAAAATTATTTTGTTACAATATTTTTAGTTTTCAGTTTTCAGCAATAAACGGTATTCAAACGGACTCTAAATGTATTAACGCTCCTACTCCCACTACATCAATCAAACAATTGGTTTAACTCAATTAAAAATTCACCCAAAGATGTCACGTCACTATTCCATTAGCCACATAGGTAATAACACTAACGACAGTTAATAAAATGACTAACAACACTCATGTTTTAAATTTGAGGGAGCAATAGTGCTCACTTGAAATTTGAGGAACCAATTGCGCTCATAAGGTAAACTTTAGGGACTAACAGTGTAATTTCACCTTAATTAAAATATTATTTTACTGTGATATTACGGTTTACCTAAAGCAAGAAGTGGCACCTAGCATTCAAGAGAATGCATTAAAAGAAGTAATAAAAAAAAAAAATTTGAAAACAATGAGACAAAATTAGTGGGAAACCATTGAAGGAAACGTGAATATACTAATGCCTTCATGAGTGTTTGTTTCCAAATAAACTCTAGGAGCTCATTGCTCCACATCTTTTTGGATATATAAATAATTGTTCCCAATAAGTAAAAACTATTATTTACCAGCATAATTCATGTTTCTTGTAAAAATCGATCGGGACCAAGTACATTGTAATTGTGACATACAAGCTAATTAACCAATCATCTCCTAATCCTAATATTCTCTAAAAGACATCAAATTCTAATTAATGGCCGTCCATGCAATCAAAGTTAAGTTTCTATGCTCTTATCTAATAGACTTTGTACACACACATCCCTATTGGGTTACAATAATAGAAATTTGACATTTTAGGTCAAAGCAATTAATTAAGAATTTTTTTTTTTTGTTGATAAATTAAGAATTTTTGACCTTATGTGTGGATTTGGATACCACGTTTCCAAACTCACGTTTGCGTTTTCTGCCATTTTTTTTTTTTTTTTCGGCAGTGAACAATAATATCATTTGAGCACTGCACAGGGACAAGGCACTGTTCATAAACAATAACATCACATGTGAGCACTGTGCAGGAGACAAAATGCACTGTTTACGCACTGTTTATGGGTCCCACAACAGTATTCACATGTTTAAAAATTATTTTGCTACAGTATTTTCAGTTTCAGTTAAATAAGTTCTATCCAAATAGACCTTATATATGAAGCCAAAATTCATTGTAAGAAACTATGTAGGATATGTAGTACATAGACTATGCCATATTTATGTCAAAATATATGTCTCTTCCATTTAAGCTGATATATCCTTGTTGATACAAAGCATCAATTATTGGACCTGACAAAAATATGATCCAAATTTATTAGACTGAAAAGGTCAGTAATTCTCTCTAGGTTAAAACATGGAACTCCCTTACAAAACAGAGTCAGATGAATACTAAGACAAGGTCTAGGAGAAAAAAATGAGGACAAGTATTTGTTGGGACATCTAGAAGGATATAGAATGAAGACAATTCTTCAAGGAAGGTAGGTTGATTCCCCATTTTTCTTGCTATTTTTTGTCGAATGTGCACGGCATCTTCTAAGCCTTCCGAAAAAGGACCAAAAAACAAACCCTTTCATAGATTTCAAAAGCAGCCCAATATAGTAATGGAAAGAATATCATTTTGTTTCTTGACTAAACACTGATTTTGAAGAATCAAAAGATACCCATCTCGTTGTAAAAGAAGAGTAAGAAAAATATCCAACATCTCTCTCTTGCCCTTGGTTCTATTCCCATGTGATTAACAAGGAATATCTTAAAGTTATGCCCATGCTATAGACTTTCCATAAATACTCAACCTTTATGACCTTCTTTTCTCATATCCTAATTTCACACAAACACAACTCTCTCCCTCTATCTTGCAAATGGAAGACACATATGAGGTAGAAGATCTTTTGAATCTTAGCCTTGCCATTGTTACAAATTCAGGGAGTGATGAGAGGACAAGGAAGAGGAAGAGAAGGGATACTTTAACCCCTATGCAGCAGCATTCGTATGAAGGTTGTGAAGGGAAGATATTTAGGCTTCTCCAAATGAGGGAACAAATGCTAAAACTTGAGTCCCACAAGGTCAGAAAAGCAGTAGCAGTTGAAGATGGAAATAGGCTCCATTTGATCCATTTATTGCTCATTACAGCCACAGCAATTGACCAAAACAAGGTGGGCTCGGCTTTGGAGAATCTTAGCGAGTTGTACCAAAATGTGTCCATAAATGGAGACTCAGTGCAAAGAGTGGTGGCCTACTTTGCAGATGGTTTGGTAGCAAGGCTGCTTACACGAAAATCTCCCTTCTATGACATGATCATGAAGGAACCAACAAATGAAGAAGAGTTTTTTGCTTTTACCCATCTCTACCGCGTATCGCCTTATTACCAATTTGCTCATTTCACAGCAAACCAGTCCATAATAGAGGCCTTTGAGAGGGAGGAAGCTATAAACAACAGAACATTGCATGTAATTGATTTTGATATCTCATATGGCTTTCAATGGCCTTCACTTATCCAATCTCTTTCTGAAAAGGCATCGAGTGGAAATCGAATCTCTCTCAGAGTAACGGGGCTTGGAAGAAGCTTGGAAGAACTGCAAGAAACAGAAAACAGACTGGTAAGCTTCTCAAAGGGGTTCCGTAACTTAACCTTTGAATTCCAAGGACTGTTAAGAGGTTCCAAGCTCATTTACCTAAAGAAGAAGAAAGACGAAACATTGGTTGTAAATTTAGTTTTCTATCTGGATACTTTGAATAATTATCTTGAGGTTTCTGACACTTTGAAGTCTATACATTCACTTAAACCCTCCATTGTAATCTTAGTGGAACAAGAAGGAAGCCGAAGCTCGCGAAGCTTCTTATCAAGATTCATGGAATCATTACATTACTTTGCAGCCATGTTTGATTCATTGGATGATTGTCTTCCGCTAAAGAGTGCTGAGAGGTTGGGCATTGAGAAGAACCATCTTGGTAAAGATATCAAAAGTTTGCTTAACTATGACAATATTAGTGGTATAAATTGCCCAAAACATGAGAAGAAGGAAACATGGAAGGCAAGGATGGAGAGTCATGCTTTTAGGGCAGGTAAATTAAGCTCCAAGTCTATGATCCAAGCAAAACTTCTTTTGAAAATTAGGACCCATTATTGTCCTCATCAATTCGATGGGGAGAGTAGTGGTGGGTTCAGGGTTTTTGAAAGAGATGATGGAAGAGCTGTTTCTCTTGGGTGGCAAGATAGGTGTCTGCTTACAGCCTCTCTATGGCATTATGTATGATAGATATACTTTTGTAACACATTCATCATTTTTGTAAACTTTATTCAAATAATGAACTTTGACAGAAAGTAAATTTTAAATGACTATTTAGTTTACTTATCTTGTTCCACATTTATTATATATAGGCGAAAATGCATTTTTGATTTCTACATTTTTGGCCAATTTTAGTTTTAGTCCTTACTTTTTTGAAGCACCTAATTAATTTAGTCCCTAAAAAATGAAAACTGTTACTATTTTGGTCCCAGCTGTCATTTCAGTAACGGGAATATCCTACGAGTAGATGGAGTATCCTGTTTGCTGACATAACATTGACGTGACCATTAAAATATTATTAAAAAAATTTATCTCGAAATTCAAAAATGCCACGTCAATATTTTAATTAAAAAAAATTGTAAGGACTAGCTTTGGACCCTCAACCCACTAGCAATAGGTGATGGCTCAACGAGCCTAAAACAATATATTTGTTAGAGAATGGATCTTACAGGTAAGACTTAGCAAATCGTGTATGGGTCACAAAGGATTAGACTCACGCCAAAAAGATAAGAGAACACAGTTTAAAGGGGTGACCATAATGGTAATGGTTTTCAATTTTCAAGGACTAAACTAAGTGTTTCAAAAAAAATAGAGACCAAAATGAGAATTGACTCAAAATATAAGGATCAAAAGTGCATTTTCGCCTTATATATATATATATATATAAGATAAAAATCATACTTTAATATAATTTAACACTTCATTTGTTTCGATATTAATTATTTCTAAAAAAATGAGTCATTTTTTAAAAGTATTTTTTTGGAAAATGATCTCATCTTCCTAAGTTTGATAGTATTTTTTTGGTAAACTATCTCATTTTTCTATACTAAAGTTCTTAAAGATGAGATAGAGTTGTTTTCAACAATTTCCATATTACCTCTTAACTTCCTTTATTTAGTGTGACAAGAGATAGAATTGTTTTCTAGAAAATTTTAATAGAAAACAATCTCTAAAAAGTAAGTTATATTTTCCATTGAGCAAATATATTTTTCTTTTGGCATATTTTTTTTATGCTACTAAACACATGAAAACGCAGAAAACTATCTTCGTAATAGGTTTTCCATTGAAACAAATAGAATGTAAATGTATGTGTGTAAAACTCCCTCCTAGAGACTTAAACTTTGGCCCTTACCCCTCGTAAGAACTTATACTTGTGGAGTGACCATCATCCCATGAATGCGTGGTGATGAGATTGATTATTTATTTTTTTAAGTACAACAAAAAATTTTATTAGCAATTAATTTATCCTTTTTTCTATGCCATTATTGTAATTGTTGTCTAAATGAATGCCAATATAGTTATTATTTTCTAAATGAATAATAAAATCTTAATTTTTAAATATGGTATAAAATCTAATCATTTTCATATAATTTCCCAATTATTTCCACCTTACTAAAAAATAAAATAAAATAAAATTCATATCTATTTTAGTATAAGAACTTCTTTTTTCCTATTTTACGTATTTACTTTTCAAAACATTCTATATTAAATTATATATATTAAATTATATATTTTATACTATATTTTATTAAAATATTAATTTTTCTTAATTTTTTTATCGTCTTTTTCTTCACATATAACAACTATTATCTATTTTTTTCTCGATACATAAAGAAAGAATAAAAAAAACTAAATACAAAATAAATAGTAATAAATTTATAAATTTACATAATTATACGCTAATTGATATATACCATTTTTAGTTATAATTGTGTAAATTTTATATTTTTATTTATTTATTTATTATACACTGAGGGCTCTAAAATTGAAAAATAGTAAATTACATTACGCCACTTTTAGAATAATTTATGGCAATCTCAAGTGAGGACCCAAAACTCAAGTATCCAACAACTCTTTCTCTCTCTCTCTCTCTCTCTCTCTAACAGATTGGCACTATCTCACAGTCTGAGGGGTTTCGGGTTTTGGGTTTTGGATCTGAATCTGATAGGAATAGTTGAAAACAATGGAGGACTTGAAATCAGCTATGGAGGAGCACATGGAACAAATGGCGGATCTCGTTCAGAAATTCTCCGCCGAGCTCCGCACTGGTTTGCGTCCAGCCTACGACAACTTCATTGGGTTCTTCCACGCCATTGATTGGAAGGTACCCAGATCTGAAAAAGACCCTCTTTTTGCAAATTTTACTGTTTCTGAATTAACTTAGAGAATTTTATGAGTTGGGGATGTTTGTTTGCTTTGAATTTTGCTAAATGCATGATACCCATTTGGTGAAAATGTGTATAAACAAAAACCTCTTTTTCTTTTTCTGTTTTGGGTAGTTATGATTGTCATATTCCAATTGAAAAATGTACAAATTGCTTAATTTATGTTATAATTTAAGAGATGCATGGTGATTTATCATGTCAGTGAGTGTGTTTTGCATTAGTACATGATGAATTTAATCATTTAATCATTATTCTAACAACCCCGTCATGTGTGTGACATTTTAAATGGGACTCAACACATTGGTTTTTAACATTATAAATGGGAGCTAGAGCGGAGACAAGGATTGAACTCAGATCATTTTGCTTTGATAGCTTGATAAAATTTCCAATTGTTCCAAAACCTTAAGGTGTTAAGAAATGTAGAATTTAATCATTTAACCATTATTCTAATAATTGTACTTGTTTCATTCATGTTCCGACTGTTTGATATCTCTTCAAAATGATTTTTGTGTATGCTTATTATATGATTTGTAATTTAGAAGAAGGCTTTACTTTAAAAAATAAAAAATTAAGGAGCTTGCAAGAGTCATGGATCCCACTTCTTATGATTCTTAGGTGTTCTATTGCTTTTGACAGGAACCTTGGTTAATGGGCTTAATGGGGTTCCATGTTGTATTGTTGCTGTTAACGATCTTCTCAAGGAAGAATGTCAACTTCCAGATGTGCTTGTTCCTTCTTGCATGTAGGTTTATTGCTTTCATATTCTGATTTTAAGTTGCTTCTCATTGTTTATAAGGTGTATGATCCAAAACTGCCTTGATAACATGGTAAAATACATGAATCTGATGCAAACACTCCACATTAGTTAGCAATGTCCTAGTTGTCATCAAAGAAAATATTGGAGTCATTTGACAGCTATATTACATATATAACATATAATCCACCAATTTCTTGTAGATTCGATGGCCAAGGAAATAATTAAAGCATAGGATGTTTACCACCTAAGAAATGTTGTTGTTTTCAAAAGCCAGTTTTTTTAGTTCTTCTATGGACACAAAAGTAACATAAACTTCATGCAAGAGAACCTCTTCTATCTGAGATTAACATTTGAGTTTCTTAAAGTATTCAACAAAAGTATATGTTGTACATTGTGCCATCTTGTATTGTAATAACAATGAACTCAACTTCCTCGAATTAAACTTTTTATTTCTCTGATTACCTATAATAATAATTTAAAAAAAAAAAAATTTAAAAATTAACTCAACTTACTCAAGAGTGCAGAATGAATGAGCAATATTATGAAAGATGTCCACTGAACTCCAGTACTCTTGTAAGCATAGGATTTTGAAATTATCTTGATTCTTATGATTCGGTGATACACCATAGGAATCTTTTTTTTTTTTGATAAATAATGGAATTGTATTAAAAAAGAAACCCGGTACACCGGGGGTGTACATGAAAAACAGAACGTCAAAAACTTAAATTACAAAGATCAAGCATTTCCAAAAAATTAGAACAAGGAAAAAGATTAAAGGATGAACTCCACTCCAACAAGATGTGAAGAAGGAATCCAACACACAAGGTTGGAATGCATCTGCCTTTTAGAGGAAAAATATGGATAGAACTGTCAGAACCTAGGCTTACTGGAGTCAACACCAAGCATAAGAAATACCACTAGGAGTTGGCACCAAACCATGGTGACAATTTTAATAGAAACTTGTATTCATTAAAATAATTTGCCTTTGAAAGGAGTACATTACTTTACTCATATAAGAGTACTCAACCCTAATTCTAATTGTCATAGGAAAACCCTAATAACTTATTACAAGAATATCCTAGACTATAAATAAAAATACTAATTGGCCTAATTAAATGCTAGGACCTTAAAATCAAAAGACAATGGACTAAAAATAAAAATGACTTGCTAAATTAAATAATACTAAGTTAAAATATTATCTCTTTTAGCCTCTTGCATTGGCACAACTTTGAGTTATGGGGTAGTGTTATGCCCATGTGCAAATGATCTCCAGTGATGGAGGAAACTACTGTGCCACAAATTTAGTCATTAATCCACCAATGTCTTCATCGTTTTTATTCTTTTGTTAGTGAGGGATCATGTTTTCTTTTGCCTGTCTTGACTTGAATTTCAACTTCATTTTAAATTAAGTTGTAGCCTTTCTGAATATGTACCCATTGACCTCCTAGCATCGTTAACTCAACAGTACAGATTTTCTAGGGATGTAGCAGCAGCAACCCATAATTCTTGTAAATTGTTTGATAATTCCTGATATGTGCCAAACATTTTTTTTTTTTTTTTTTTGGTATTTTCTTTTTTGTGATAAGTAATAAGTTTTATTGATATCAAAAAGGAACACCCTAGTACACAGGGAGTGTACAAGGGGTCAACAAATCAAATACAAAAATTGCAAGAACCTAGGAAATCAATAAAAGAAGGGAATGATTGTTTTTGCAAAGCAAACAACCAATCCAAAAAAGTTCTAAAAAAGAATAGCTTGAGGTCCAGAACAGAATTCTCAATATCTTCAAAACATCTACTATTTCTCTCCCTCCAAAGACGCCACATTAAGCAATGATGAATGATGGACCATATATAACCATTTCGATGACGACCAAAGCTGCCTTGCCAACACCCTAACATCCCCAAAACAGTATGCGGCATAACCCAATTTACTCCAAATAAACCCAAAACCATAGATCATAGATCCATAGCAACAGGACAATGAAGGAAGAGATGGTCAACCGATTCACCATTACTCTTGCACATGTAGTACCAATCTAAAATCCACACCTTCCTTTTTCATAGATTATCAATTGTCAAGCATTTCCCTAAGGCAGTAGTCCAAACAAAGAAAGCTACTCTAGAGGGAATCTTCTGCTTCCAAACACTTCTCCAAGGAAAACCATTGATAGTAGGGCCAACTAAAATTCTATAATAATCATTAACCATGAACCCCTTATCTTTGCTAGGTATCCAACACATCTTATCCTCACCAAACCCCCTTATTGAAGAACCATATATGGTTTCCATGAAGCCTGACATAGCCTCTAATTCCCGAGCATGCACACCCCTAAAGAAGCTCACATCCCAAAAGAGGACTCTATTGGAGGACTTCATAAGCTCAGCCACACTAGCCTCCTTATTCAAGAAAAATCTGAACAAGTCAGGAGAGCTAACAGCAATAGATGTCTCTCCACACCAACGGTCTTGCCAAAACTTCACCCTTGACCCATCACCAATATCATGCAGAATATGGCATGAGAAAGAAGGCCATCCTTGACTGATACTTTTTCATAAACCAACACTGTAAGGACCATTCACAGATCTGGTACACTAGACCCCCCCCCCCCCCCCCCTGGCATGAGAAAGAAGGCCATCCTTGACTGATACTTTTTCATAAACCAACACTGTAAGGACCATTCACAGATCTGGTACACTAGACCCCCCCCCCCCCCCCCCCCCCCCCCACACACACACACATCCATATTTCATGTCTATCACTTGTCTCCAAAGGGCATCCTTCTCAATCCCAAATCTCCATAGCCACTTCTCCAGTAAAGCTTCATTGAAAAGTCTTATCTTCCTTATCCCTAAGCCACCTGAAGAAATAGGAGCACATACAATAGCCCATTTAACCAAATGAATTTTAGGTTCATCACCAAAACCTCCCCATAAGAAATTCCGTTGAAGCTTCTCAATTAAGTTAGCCACACTAGCAGGAATAGGAAATAAAGATAGAAAATAAGTGGGTAAATTAGATAGGGTGCTTTTGATTAGAGTGACTCTACTCCCCTTGGATAAATACAAGCATTTCCAACCCGCCAATCTCCTCTCCATTTTCTCGAGAATCGGACTCCATATAGTCTTATCCTTGAATTTAGCACCCAAAGGAAGACCCGAATATTTCATTGGAAGAGTACCTTGCTTGCAGCCAAGAACATTCAACAATAAGTCAATATTATGCACTACTCCAACTGGAAATTTTGACTTGTCCAGATTTATCTTTAGACCCAACACCACCTCAAACCAAATAAGAATCATACGGAGAATCAAAATCTGTTCTAGATCAGCATCACAAAAAATTAGAGTGTCATTCGCGAAAAGGAGATGAGACACCACCAAGGATCTTCCCTCCAAGTTACCCACACTAAATCCTGACATGCATCCTTTATGAGCTGCTTTGTCCAACATTCTTCCAAGTCTTCCAAGAGCTTTCATCACCAAAACAAACAACAATGGAGACAATTGATCACCTTGTCTCAAACCTCTGGAGCTACCAAAAAACCCACAAGGAGAGCCATTAATCAAAATATAGAAACAGACTGTAGATAGACAAAAGAAAATTCATTGTCTCCACTTGGCAGAGAACCCACTTCTTTCTAACATCAGCAAAAGAAAACTCTAGTTTACATGGTCAAAAGCCTTCTCAACATCCAGTTTACAAATCAGCCCCAGCACCCCAAACTTCAATCTATTGTCAAGACATTCATTAGCAACAAGAACAGGGTCAAGAATCTGTTTGTTCCTCACAAAAGCATTCTGAGATGCTGAGATTATATCCCCCATGACTGTGCGGAGTCGGTTAGCCAAGACTTTAGCAATAATTTTATAAACCCCCCCCCCCCCCCCCCTAACAAGACTAATGGGCCGAAAATCCCTAATCTCAATTGCTGCATGTTTTTTAGGGATGAGAGAAATGAAAGTTGCGTTTAAACTTTTCTCAAACTGACCTTTAGCAAAAAAATGATGAAATACGGCCATAAGATTAGGTTTAACAATCCCCTAGCAAGCTTGGAAAAAAGCCATTGGGAAGCCATCTAGTCCAAGAGATTTATCACTGTGAAAACTCTGAATGACATCAAAAATTTCTGCCTCTTCAAAAGGTCTCTCTAACCAATCCGCATTATCACCAGATATCATTGGAAAAACCAACACATCTGGAAATGGTCGATCAACCTGTTGCTCAGAATACAAATTCATGAAGAATTGAGTAATGTAGTTTGCAATCATACCCTGATCAAAAAATAAGGTACCATTAACCATTAGGCTTTAATACCATTATTTTTTCTGTTAGAATTAGCCATTCTATGAAAGAATCTGGTATTGGTGTCCCCTTCCTTCAAGTGCAATACCCTATACTTTTGTCTCCAGCTAATCTCTTCTAAAAGAGTCAACTTTTCAATATCTATACGAAGATTAACTTGTTCTAACCTCTCCTCAGCTGTTAATCTATAGGTCTTCTCTTTAGCATCCAAAACATTCAACTTGCTCCAAAGGTCCTGTTTCTTATATGTGACATTGCCAAACTCTGTCTCATTCCACTTTTTTAAATCCAACTTCAAGGCAGCCAACTTCTTTTTTTTTGATAAGTAACGAAAATTTTATTAAAAAACTAAAAACAGCCAACCAGAGTACATTGGGAATGTACTATGGGGGCATAAATCAAAAACCAAGATTACAACGATCAAGTAAAACAGGAAGGGAAGAACAAGAAAAATAACAAAAGACCACACTCCAATCGAGGAGCGTGTGTAAAAAAAAAGACTTAATCTCCAACATAGAGCGTTCACATCCCTTAAAGCTTCTAGCATTCCTTTCGCGCCAGATACACCATACCAAGCAATGAGGCACAATTCTCCACAACTCAATATTTCTATGTCGACCAAACTTACCCTGCCAAGACTCAAATAACTCAATAACCTTCTGAGGCATAACCCAATGAATTCCAAACAAACAAAACACCAACAACCACAACTCACAAGCAATGGGGCAATGAAGAAGAAGATGATCCACTGACTCCCCACACTTCTTACAGATATAGCATCAATCAAGAACTAGCACATGTTGCTTGTGAAGATTATCTGTTGTTAAAATCTTATCTAAGGAAGCAGACCATGAAAAAAAGGCTACCCTTGGAGCAACCTTCGATTTCCAAATCATCTTCCGAGGGAAGGATAATATGGTAGGAGGGTAGAAAGAAAGATAGAATCCTCTAACCTCAAAACCTCTATTCCTTGCTGGCTTCCAACACACCCTATCCGGACCCAATCCCCGCACCGTCGAAGAGTAGACCATATCCATAAATAGATCAAAGGATTCTTGTTCCCAATCTTGAGGAGGGCGACAAAATTTAGCATCCCAATGAATCCTCCCACCAGACTAACACATCACCTCCACTACTGAAGAATCCTTCATTCTACTAATACAATAAAGTTCTGGAAAAGCCTCTTGGAGAGTACGATCTCCACACCACAGATGCTTCCAAAACTTCACTCTAGTACCATCCCCCACATCATACAGAAGTAGTTTCGAAAAACTCATCCAACCACTCCTAATATGTCTCCACAAACTAACACCATAAGCACTAGTCACCTTTTTCGTCCACCAACCACCCCAATCATTCCCATATTTCACCTCAATAACCTTCCTCCATAGAGCATTGGTCTCCATGCCATACCTCCATAACCATTTTCCTAACAAGGCAGAATTAAAACTCCTCAATCGTCTAATACCCAACCCTCTAACCTGCAGCGGCTTACAAACCTGAGCCCAACTGACCAAGTGTAATTTAGAATCACCATTAATACCACTCCACAGAAAATAGGATGCCCACCACATGTTCACTTTGTCGACAAAATTTTCCACCCTCAACCACATATTTTCGAAACGGAAAGGAATTCTACCTCTTCGCTAACTCCCACCCTCCAACAAAATAGGAAAATGGTCTGAAAGTACTCTAGACATCCTTTTTTGTGTAAAATGTGTGAAGTGATCTGCCAAGAGCAGGGAGAAAAGGAACAGATCTAGTCTAGAAGCTGAGGATGTATTGGACCAGGTGTAAAGGCCCCCTTTCATTTGTATATCCATCAACCCATGAAGAGAGATAAAGTCAGAAAATCCATACATAGCCCGAGAGTAGCTAGCAGCCCCCAGTCGCTTTGATGGGAAATGGATTATATTAAAGTCACCTCCTAAGCACCGTGGCAAATCCCACCAACTGATCAGCCCGGTTAGTTCCTCCCACATCAACCTACGCCTTTTGTTCAAATTTGGCCCATATACGCCTGTAAAGCCTACTCAAATTGGTCGCCAACATTTTAAACTTGCATGAAACTGAAAAATGCCCCACCGCTTCCTTCACCTTTTCCACAACCCATCTATCCCACATCAATAAAATACCTCCTGAAACACCTTCAGAACCCAGGTACAACCAATCTGCATATGGACAACTCCATATACTTCGAACAATACCTCTAGTAATACATTCTAGTTTGGTCTCCTGCAAACACACAATATCAGCCTTCCAGGATCGCAACAAATTACGAAACTGAAGCCTCTTTTCAACTTCATTCAGCCCTGACATTCCAGGAAAGTAACTTCAAGTTCATTGAGCAACCGAGAGAACCCGATCCCTATTAATTCCACTTCGCCTAGCAGAGGTAGAGCCATAATTAATAGAACTGAGCAACCCCTTCAACTCTCTTAAACCTTTCACCCCCGAACTTTTTAAGCCATGTGTTTTCTTGTTCACCTCAGCCCTCTGATTTAATTCAGCTTCAACAGCCAATAAAAACTCTGTTGCTTGATCTTCCAAACCCTCTAGGGACATGCCAAGGAAGCTATCAAAATTATTGAATCTCATTAAACTATTAGATCACAGATTGTGTTTATGAATGCATTTAATTATGGTGCATTTTCTTCCATTTTAAATCTTCCTTATTATTATAATGTATGTTACAATCCTTGACAAATACTTTCCACTGTCCACCACTTGAATTATGTTATTCAAAAGGCTCTCTTTCATTACTATAGATCTTCAAATTTAACTTTCCCCAATAATTATGGAATGTCATTGTGACAATACGTTTGATTTTTCATGAGGCTTTGACATGGATAGCAATTTCCTTTTTTCATTCCTTCTTTTAAAGTCTGGGAAACTTAGTCTATACTAATTTTTCTTGTTGGGGGTCCACTCCCCCCACACCCCCCCCCCCCCCCCCCCCCAGTGGGGTGCATCCCTTTTTTGCAGTTTTTTTTTTTTTTTGGGGGGGGGGGGGAAGGGTTGGCTGTTTTGATGTTGTTTTATCAGTTATGGATTTTTAAATTATAAAACGTTATGATCTACCATCTACTTGATTATGTAAATTTGAACTCTGAGAGAGGCCAGAAGGTGCTCTTCTTTATAGCCATTATTAAAACTATCCTTAGCCTTTGTTGCAATATGCCTCAAATGTTTGGAACATTTTCTCATATACATGGCACAGGTGCCTGTGTTTTTTTTTTTTTTCTTTTTCTTTTTGATTGGAAAGTTTACACACAGTCACACACACCTGGTGGGTTTTGAACCCATGACCTCACCCTCTACCTTGCTTTTACAAGGGGAGGATGTGCCCATTGGATTCAAGCACAATAAGACAACCTAGATATGCATTTCACTGAATGTTTGGGTCAGTTTTCTCCTCCTATGGCAATAGAAATAGAGGAAATCAAAATTACTTGTGATAAATCTCTTAATAGGAAAATTCAAATGGCTCTTCCAAGGAAAGGTTCCCTGCATTATAAAAAATTAAAGAAAATCTCTTTATTGGTGTCCCAGTGAGACATTCTCTACTATTCCAAAAGCAGGTCATTGCATTCATAGATTAATATGATTATTGATCTTTATTTTGTTTGGAAAGTTTATGGAGGCTACTTATGGTGCGGCCTGCAATAATGTGGTTTTCAGATTGTTTTTTATTTATTACCTGGGCATAGTCATTACATTTTCTTGATCGATATTTATTTATCCATCATGACCTAGGTTTCTTTCATGAGTCGATTGTGCTTCTTCCCTCAAAAGTTTCTAGTTGTACTGTGATGTGTGTGAAGAATTGTACAATGTCTTGATAAGTCACCATTATCGGGTGCCATTGTGCTTGCATGTTGCAAATGAGGGGAAATTCAAGTGGATAAGTGAAAGCTACTAAAACACAGTGGAACTGGAACTACGCAGACATACACATAAGAAACACATTGTTGTCCCCCTTTTTTTTTTATGGGTAATAATGTAATATTTGTTAATGAAACACATTGTTGTCCTCCACGTTCAGATTTCTGCACATAACAAGAATTTTTATGCTTTCATTTATGGTTTAATTCTTTTTTTCTTTTTCTTTTTTAATTCTCTTTGTAGCAATGTACTGATCAATTGAAATTTGGAATTGCTACCAAATAAGAATACCTAGCATTAAGTCACTATTTTCAGGTGCCATTGTGCTTGTATCATGTTGCAAATGAGTGGAAAGTCAAGTGAAACCACTAGAACACTGTGGAACTGAAAATACAGACACACACATAAGAAATACATTGTTGTCCTTTTTACGTTCACATTTGTTTGCACACACATAACAAGAATTTTTATGCTTCCATTTACCGCTTGTCTTTTATTCTCTTTGATAATATTATATTTGGTGCAGTGGCTGGTGTATACTTTGCTGAGAATTTCAATAGATTACTGAGTGAAAACTGGAAGAGCTTTGCCGGCCAAAATTATTTTGATCCGAGTGGAGTTTTTCTCTCAGCATTATGGTCTGGTCCTCTTCTTGTCATTGCAATCCTAATTTTGGTCAGTGTCCATCACTTTGCAATCAAATTATTCCTTACGTATCTACTGCTGCTGCTGCTTCTTCTGCTTCTTTTTTCTAAGTTGTGCTTATTCTAACCTTATATTTTCTTCGTAGGTAAACACACTCTTTTCCTTATGTTACCTGATTGTTAGATGGAAAAAAGCTGAACTCAAACATCGTGCAAGAGTTGCTCATAAGCAGGATTGATTTCCTGTTGCTGTATTGCTGATTGAAGTACCCTCCACTCTTAATTTGTGATGTACATCCAATAGGGCCCTGTTGTAATAGGGTCTATAGCAGCATCTTTAAATTCAAGAGTTGCTTTACTTTGGGTCACTCTTTTGCTTTCCAAGTTTTGAACGGTGTAAAAATGCCCACAAACCCTGTATACCATTTTGTTTCCTTTGTTATAGCTTTTTCTTGATTTAATTCAGCTTTTTATACTACTGAGCACATTCATGAGCCATGTACTTGTTATTGTTGCTGCGGCTGTTGTATCTAGACTCGAAGGCGATCTACTTTGGTCTGTATGCTGTTTTGGGTGGTATTTTTTTAATAAGCCAAAGTTTCGTGTTTTCATTTTAAGATTTATTTGTTGTAATTTCTGAGCTGTCGAGAAATAAGTAACACTTAACAAGTACAAATGTGTTCTCAATAAGTCTCCTTTTGTTTTGATGTAAAATGTATCAAGTTAGTAGATGTTTTAGTTGAAAAACATTTTTAGAAAAAAAAAAATTACTTGCGTATTTAGTTGTGCTCTTAAAAATATTTTAAAAATAAAATGTTCAAGCTTTTGGCTCATATAGAAAATTCACTAAACAGAGGGGGAGGGTGTTCCCCTCATCTTCTTACCTTTCAAACTGCCATGAAACATGGCCCAATTTCCGCCTCTCTTCCCCACTGGCCTCTCTTCCCCACTGGCGCACTGCAGCCAATCAAACTGCCATGAACCATTACACGGAGAGAAATCCTCATTTTTCGTAATTGTAGAAAGTATATATTGTTTCAGGAACTCCAAGTCAACATCTACACGGTGTTTTCGAGTCCAATGAAAAAGTGACGTGTACCAAAGAAAACACATCAACACTTCAGCCTTTTATACAACCAAAAGACAAATTTGTCCTCAAAAAATTTGAAATCCCGCCACACTCTCTTCTCTCTGAAATCCCATTTATCCAAAATTAATTTTCATTCTCTCCTTCTACTTTTTTCTCCTTGGAATCTAAATCTCATTTGTCCCAAATTTTCAATTCAAATCTCCGCCATACTTTTACACACATTCCTTTTCACTCCAAACCGGCACCATCCAATTATGCTGTCACATCGCTTATCCTTGCTTTCTTTCTTTCACCTTTCCCTCCACTGCACCGCTGCAATACTAAGAGAACGTTTGGCCAGCGCGTTTGCATCTGGCGTTTACGTTTTCAGCTCATTTTTTTTTTTTTTTCTTTCTCACGCGTTTCAAGCTTTTCCCAGCCGCTTTTTTACTGTGTAGCACTGTAGCGGCTACTGTTCAATGAACAGTAGCCGTAATAATTGACTTTTCAACCCAAATTTCACTGTACACGGACCCATAATTTTCACTTTTCAGCAACTTTTTCATTAAAAATGGGCCCCACAGTACTATTTACACATTTAAAATTTATTTTGCTATAATGTTTTCAATTTTCAGTTTTCAGTTTTCAGCTTTATCCAAACGGACCCTAAGTATCCTTGGTCCAACAACCATAAAGAGCCACCCCCATCTCATATTTCACACTAATGATTTTTTTTTTCCTCCTGTTTGCAATTGAGAGAACTAAGGAAATCAACATCCTAGTGCAGTGTAGCCGTGTAGGTGAGTTCCTTTCATTTTTTTTTTTTTTTTTTCAATTTCAAACCTATTTTATTTCCTAGGTCTATTTGCTGCTCATGCCTATTTTTGTTTGTAATATTAGGTATATTACAAAGACAAGCCCTAATCTCACGCACAATTCCATCCCTAATATTAGGTAATATTAGGTATATTACAAAGACAAGCCCCAATTTCAACCAACTTCAGTAGTTCCAGCTTTGATCATCTAAAGAAGAGGCAATCTTTTCGTTGTGTTGAGTTTTAACTTTAAAACTTGTACCAAAGAAATGTAAGACAAGTGCCATGTATAATACAAATGCTTATGTTTTACAAAAGATATAGTAGGGATAGTTTAAAAATATAGTTGGAGGATCTTCCAAATTTCCTTGTAAGTACACACTGGATGAAATTTATCATTAGAATCAATAAATTCTTTGTTCAACAATAGTAGAAAAATGGGCCACACCTTTGCAAAAGAAGACTTATAAGCCAAAATATAATGGAAAAAGCATATCCCATTATGATAATATAGTGATGGTGGCAGTGTTGCCAAGGAGGTAACTGGGTAAAGGTGTTCTTGCTCTGTTCACACTATCTATTGAGACCTTATTAAAAAGAAAATTCACTTACCTTTCCTCATACTGCGAGGGGTGACAGTAGGTGTTGGTCATTCCTTTTATTAAAACCCCAAAAAGGTAAATGAGAGATACTATATGAACAGATATCATGCATATGGTCTTATTTTAACAAGTTCTATTTATTTACGGAGTATAAAAATTTACTAACAATGTATCTATTGAAATCTGCAATTCTTAAAATAAAAAACCATTGTCCAAGCCTCATGCAGATCAAAACTA
Organism: Quercus gilva; assembly: GCA_023621385.1. Taxonomy (NCBI): domain Eukaryota; kingdom Viridiplantae; phylum Streptophyta; class Magnoliopsida; order Fagales; family Fagaceae; genus Quercus; species Quercus gilva. The sequence goes on along the minus strand of CM042474.1, from coordinate 36,098,645 downwards.
TTTTCCTGTTTTTGAACATTACATAATGCCTAACTCTCATTTTTATATACAATACAATCTCAAATAGATAATCACCATTTGAATTTTCACCCACAAAAACGTTCAACATGCCTAAATATCTCCTCCATCTGAATTATCCTCATTTTAAACCACAGATAGCTAACATCAAAATGATACTAAACTCCAACCCATTAGTGGATTATGAACCATCAGACTTGGCAACAAAATGTACAGTTAATCAAAGTACTTGAATAGTATTCTCATATGGAAGTAGGAGGGATTGAAACAATAGATCAGTAATGGCCACTTCCACCACAATGAAAACCCATTTCCACTATGAAACTGAAATGATTTCAACCAATCTCCTTGTCCAATGCTGCTTGAAGTTCCCAGAGCATTATAATTCAGCCACAAAGCACATAACTAATTCCCCTCCCCTCCTAAAAATTTATAATAAAAAAAAAAAAAACAATAAAAAAGCGAAGGGAGTGTTAGATAATCAGAGACATTGCTGCAAAATGGGAAAAATTGAAAACTTAAAATCAAATTGAAGCAATAGCTTTAGCTACAATACAGTTTAAGTTAAATCCAAAAAATTTCAATGATAGAGCAGCAAATAGACCAAGGAAAAAAATAGGTTTGAAATTGAAAAAAAAAAAAAAAATTTGAAAGGAACTCACCTACACTGCACTTGGATGTTGATCCTTAGTTCTCTCAGTTGCAAATAGAAAAAAAGAAAAAATATATATATATTAGTGTGAAATATGAGATGGGGGTGGCTCTTTATGGTTGTTGAACCAAGGATACTTAGGTATTGCAGCGGTGTAATGGAGAGGAGGATGAAAGAAAAAAAGCAAGGACAAGTGGTGTGACAGCGTAGTTGGGTGGAGCTGGTTTGGGGTGAAAAGGAATCTGCATGAGAGCATGGCGGAGGTTTGAATTGAAAATTTGGGACAAATGGGATTCAAATTCCAGGGAGAAGAAACTAGAGAGAGAGAGAGAGAGAGAGAGAGAGAGAGAGAGAGAGAGAGAGAGAGATTTGATTTTGGAGAAATGAGATTCAGAGAGAAGAAAGAGAGTGTGTCGGGATTTCAAAATTTTTGAGGACAAATTTGTATTTTGGTTGTATAAATGGTTGAAGTGTTGAGGTGTTTTCTTTGGTACACATGTCACTTTTTCATTGGACCTAGAAACACCACGTGGATGCTAACTTGGAGTTTCTAAAACAGCATATAATTTCTCCAAACTATGACCACATACCCACCACACGAAAGTCACAACCGATCTCCAAAATAGATTGACATACATTATTAGAGAGAGATGGAAAGCAAAACACCTAACCTAATAATCTAGCATGGGGCCAGAGACATTGTACCACAAAGTGGGCTCTAAAGAGGACATCAGAGATTTAAGTGGGGAAAATTGTGATGCCCCAAAATGATATTAAATTAGTAGTGTGTGTTAAGTTCCACATTGAGCGTATACTAGCTTGATCTAAGCTTTATAAACAAGATAAAGAGACTCAATTATAATTAGACTAGTCCTTTTAGGGTATACAGCAGTCATGACTAACATTTTTCCTTAGGCTGGAAATGTTTTAGACCCCTTTTGTTCCATATAAATGGGGCGCAAATTTCACCCCTAAGTTTAGTAAAAAATTCTAATAACCTTTTTTTAAAAGGAAAATTTAAATAAGTAAACTGTGTAGTACTCTAATTTTCCAAATCTTTGGTGTGTTATAATTATTTCAATAGTAATTTGGTATATGCCATCGTAAAACTTGTATTATCTATATAGAATTTATTTACTATCAACTTTTCTATACTTCCAAATTAAACCATTAAGTTTTAAAAAATAAAAATTGAACCCTAATTTTATTTTAATGATCAACTTGAGTAACAAATTAAACTCTAATTTTATTTTAGTGTGACATTATTTGTGGCCTATTGAGTGAAACGGTATTCTTAAAAAAAATTCAAGGGAGAGAGAGTGCGTGTGTGTTTTTCTTGGCAACTACAATAACCCGTTTAACCTCCCCTTTAAGTTCCCATGCCAATGTTAACCCACCAAACACTGTCATTAATAAAGTTTTTCTTTCTCTTTTTCTTTTTTAGAGAAAATTAATATGATTTAAGTTTATGTGTTTTGATGAGAAAGTCTATCACCAATCACAACACTCTTATTTTGAGCTGTAATGGGTGTTGGTGTTTTTTTTTTTTTTTTTTTTTTTTTTGAACATATGGTGGGCCTTTTGTGATTTTGGGCTAGACTGCCTCCTACTGTACTGAGACCCAAGTGTTCTGGATAAGAGGGTTGGGAACAATCCAATTGCAACTCACCTTGGTTCAACTTGTGCACAAACTATGCCCTATTTGCCTAAACTTTGGTCACATGCCCATGGCAGGCAAAACTGTTACAGAAGAGTTATGGCAAACATATACAGTATGACAATAAAGGTAATACGCTTCCCGTTAGAAAAAATAAATAAGGAATCCTTAAGTAAAGTAGGAAAAGAACGATATATGAAACACGTTATACGTGAAATCGCAAAGGCAAGAAAAGAAATAACTTTGATAAATAGTGAAATCAAAAGGAAAAGGTTAGTATGCCATGTTCAATTGTGCTACAAGACTCATACCAAGGAGGGAACCACTTCCTCAATGTGGATAATCTCGCAGGAGAATCCTGCTATATAAATTATCCACTTTAAGAGAACGAATCTGAATGGTTTATGCCCAAGCAAATTCTTTATCCTCAACAAAAGGTAGGCTTTTAGAGGGAGAGAAGGGATTAGCCTATTGGTGCATGCCTGCCATTTTACACTTTCTATTTCTCTTCTTTCTCTTTTCTCTCTGTTTTGTTATTTTGATTCTTTCCCCACTCCTATTCTTTCTTTCTTTCTTAGTGCTTACTCGTGTAATGTTATGGTGAAGGTGGTGTTGTGATTCTTTCCTAGTGATTGCTACTGTTGTGATGTTGATACTGTGTATAGCGAGGGCCCTTTATATACTGCCTGTCATCACTGGTTTTTACCATTTTAGCCTTTAACTACTTTTGTCTGGATTTGAGTGTCCTTCCCGACCACCCATTGGTTTGTCAGCTGTCCAGTCACCACCACTTACCTGTGCTGGCTGTGTCACTCCCATTACCAACAAAGAAGGCCGTTTTGTTTGCTTGTTCACCGTGGCATTCTTATCCACCACAGTGTGGGTATTCTCTCTTACTATTCTTCATGGCATGCACCTAATGGTTCTAACTCATCCTTCCTTCTTTTAAGTGGTATGTCATCCCAACAGGACATCTCCCCTAAAAGAATCTGAGTGGGAACCCCAGAATAGGCTTTCCCTTCTCCCCACCGCCAGACTATACATTTTCTTACCTCTAGCCCAGGCTTTCCCTTCTCCCCACCACTCTTGTATTGGCTGGGTACAGGTTGATGGTGCCTGGGCGCGTGCTCCATTTCCATGTACGTCCAAAGCTTATTCACTGCTCATGTGTTTGCCATGACCTAAAGGTTCATCTGTGCATTCTGTTGCTCATCTTATGGTCTGAACTATTTTCTAATTTTTCATTCTTTATTGGCTTGCTCCTTTCAAGGGGTGAGCCTTGCTTTATTGTGGGCTTTCCTTTCTTTAGCCCACTCTTTGCTCCTTATGTAATCCTACTCCTTATGTAATCCTGCTACTATTCCTGTCATGCCACTCTGCTATTTCTGTTGTGTTGTTATTTGACCCATGCTTGCTGGACTTTTTTTGGGCCTACTGCATGTTCTTCTTTCAATAAGTTACAATGAACTAGTATAGTCATTGGATTTATACTCATGGCACTTTAGGCTTTCTTGAACCATTACATTGCTTGTGGACTCCTTTGGTCCATTTCTTTATCCTTGAACATCCTTGGCTCATTTGCTTTCCTTGGACATCCTTGACCCATTTTCTAATTCTGCATTCTCATGGGCTTTTACTAACTCTTTTAGGGTTCCCTAGCCCAATTACCGTATCCTTCGTTCTTGGGGCTTATGGGCTTTCCATCAACCACTTACTTTCTTACTTCATTACTTCGGGCCTGTTGTGACCCATTCTTACTTTTCTACATCACATAATACCCATAGGTTTACTACTTCTTTCTCTGGACTCCTTTAGACCCATTTGCTTTCCTCAAGGCCTATTTGTTTACTTTATGGGCTTATGATCCATTTTCCTGCCATTCGGGGTTAATGATTTTCTTTCTCTCAATCCACTAACTCTTTTTTGCCCCTATTGTTGGGTTTCTCCCTGTTATTAGGCTTCTCCAAAATGAGCTTCAGCAGTGGGTTAACACATCATCTTGTTATGAAAATATTATGAGACTTTGTTGTGCTTGTAAAAGAACTTATTTGTGTCCAATAAAAATAGAGGTCTTCTATAGGCATAACAAAATCTCACATAAAGTGAGGTGTCAACCCACCATAGTTCTAAAGAAAATGAAGAAAATGAATAATGTTGCCTCCACAACATATTTTCCTAGCAAATTCTAGGTGGCAAGTTTTTTTTTTTTTTTTTTTTTAAATAATTTTTTTATAAGATAGATGGAAAGCTATTTCTAGATCTTATTTGGGTTTACCACTTAAATTATTTTTTCCCACTAATAATAGCTAGCAACTTTAGATTTGTTATAAATTTATTGTGAAAATATTATAAATGTCACATATCTAACAAAAATTATTATGAAATCATAATGACCCTAAATTTTCTTACACATATTTGTAATTAAGAGACCGAATTTCAAACTTTAACCATGGTAATATTTGAGAGGGAAGAGGCCAAAATTCAATTGACTCTATATTAAAAAAAAAAAAAAAAAAAGAGTAGCCGTTAAAGTGTATTACAACGGTCACCTTTTCAAATATTCGAAATCGAAAGCCTTCAAAACCTTTCCAATCTCTCCATTTCCTCAAGTATAAATTGTATTATTTTAGAACAATTGTAAAATCTTCTCTCTCTTTCTGTGGAAATCCTCACGAATGGAAATTCCATTTTCATCCCTGATCCTCTTTGAAGCATAAAACCCAGAAAACACAAATTCTTCAAACCCCAATATCTTTATCTCTCTCTCTCTCTCTCACCCAAGAAAGAAAAGAAAAGACCAAAACCCCCCCACCATGGCTGAAAAGAAAGAACAAGAAATGAAAATCCCAGTTTTCACAGTTCTTAAAAACGGTGCCATTCTCAAGAACATCTTCATTGTCAACACACCTCCATCACCAACCTCCGTTTCCCAAGATTACGAAGAAACCTTAGTTGTTGGACGACACCCAGATTGCAATATCACCTTAACTCACCCCAGCATCAGCAGATTCCACCTCCAATTCCATTCAAACCCTTCAATCCAGCACCTTTCTCTCATTGACTTATCTTCAGGTATATAAGTCTCTATCTTTGTTTCTTCCTTTGATTTTGAGTATTGGGTTTTTGATTCTTGATGGGTGTCTTGACCTTTGTTGCAGTGCATGGGACATGGGTTTCTGACAAGAAGGTGGAGCCAGGTGTGCGCGTGGAGCTCAAGGAAGGTGACACTGTGAGGGTTGGTGGCTCCAGCAGAGTCTATAGGCTGCATTGGATTCCTTTGAGCTGCGCGTATGATTCCGAAAACTCATTTGTGCCACCGGCATTTGAAGACAAAGAAGACGAAAATGCGGAGGACATTTATCAGGTAAGGCAGTTCTTTGCTTTTACCAGCAACAAATTTACAATACCCACAAGTTGTTTGTAAGATTGTTCTTGATTTTTTTTTTTTTTAAAACCTTTTTTTACCTTTTTTTTTAATTATTGGGGATGTTTTAGGATGTTAAATCTTTGTCTATTGAAGAGAGAGATTCATTGGTAGTGGAAGGAAAAGAGGAAAATGAATATCAGTTGAGATTAGATTGCAGATTGTAGATTTTTTTTTTCTTTTCTTTTTGATAGTTGTATGTTACAACAATGGGGGATGAGGGATTTGAACCCTGGTTCTCCTTATTGAGCTACAAGGCTCTTGGCCAGATTTTTTTTCTTGTAAAATGAAGTTGATTTTCCTTTTATCTTTGAATGTTCTTTTTGGGTTTTTACAGGATGAGAATTCTTTGTCAGTTGAAAATAGAAAAAATGAATCACATGATTTAAGTTTGGTGGAGCTAGAGTCTTTATGTTTTAATGAGAAGTTGGAACTTATTGCGAAGAAAGAAATACCATCAGCACCTCCATTGCCTGAAAACATGGTATTTGATGAAATGGAAGGAAATGAGAGCTCATCAAGAATCGATCATGAACTGAAGGAAATCTTTGGCCTTTGGTCTGGGCCCTTGGAACCTAGAGCTGAATTGGTGAACTTGTCTTTTCCTGTTGGGGGAGAAGTTATAGCAGAGAATGAAAATCGACAATTGGAGAAAGAAAGTATGAGCTCAAAATCTCGTTCTGTCACGGAAGTGTTGTCTGAAAGAGATGCGCCTGAGAGCTCCTTAATAAGTTCAGAGCAGGAATTTGAGCTTTCAGTAAATAGAGGTTCTCCAATTTATGTTCACAACGAAGATGAAATGCATTCTGTGGCCGAAGTACCTAAAGAAACTGAGAACATCTCATTGGGAAAAGACCATAGCTATTGGTCTGGACCTCTAATGATGGAGAACTTGTCTTTGCCGGTTGAGGGAATTCCTGTAGTGACTAATAATCAACGAGTCAATGAAGAAAACCAGACCCCACAGTCTATCTTGGCTTTGCAATCCCCATCTAATGGAGGAGAGGAAGAAAATGGCACAACAGAACAAGAAATGAACTTGCTGCTGAGCCTGGAGTATGCATCTTCTGATGAAGAGGGCAATCCAGAAGCTGAATTACTTGAAGAAACCAAAAACCATAGTGTATTAAGGAAGAGCCATGAAGTGATGGAAATATCGGGCCTTTATTCTGTACCCATTGCAATAGAATCTGCTGATTCATCTTTGTTTGCTGGGGAAATTCTTGTAACAGTTCTCTCAGAGTTTACAGAAAACGAAGAAAGCCAGAGTCCACAATCTGTTGTCAATGCAGCAGGACTATCTGAAGTAAAAATATCAGAAAGCGCCCCATTACAATCAGAAGAAAAATTGAATTCACGTAGCATTTGGTCAAGAAGAGGTAAAGCTGCTAGTGTTCCTCTGATTCGAACAGGTGAGAGTAGGAGTGAGATCATCATGGCTGGCATTGATGCTGAAGTTGGAACACATAATTGGGAGAATACAGAAAATAAATCAATTTCAAAGGCTCTTTTCACTGGTTTAGATGAGGAAGAAGAAATCTTTACCCCGAATAAGGAGAATTTCACCCCAAACACTCTTCTAGTGAATTCCTTGAAAAAGAACAGTAGGGTAGAAGAAATTAAGCACTCAAAGGCTCTTTTCACTGGTTCAGATGAGGAGGAAGAAATCTTTACTCCGGATAAGGAGAACTTCAGCCCAAACACTCTTCTGGTTAAGTCCTTGAAAAAGAAGGTTACGGTAGAAGAAACTAAGCACTCTAAGTCATGCAGATCATCCTCGTCAAAGGTTACTTTCAGCCCTGGTATCCATCCAGAAGAAGACATGACTGCCACTTTAGACAAACAGAACCATACACCTAAAGTTCTCCAAGAACAGAAATCAGCTAGACCAACCTCAAGAAATCGAGTTAGGTTGGAACAAGGGATAAAGAGGAGATCAGATAGGGTTCCCTTTCAATCTTTACTTGGGAAGTCAACAGGCAAAAGCAGATCAGAGGCTTCAGTCCCTGACACTGCAATGGGAAGCTGCAATTCTGTCACCAGTACTCAAACAATGGTGAAGAAGGTCACTAACATCTCTTCTATAATTTGTTTAAAATTAAATGTTACATCTGTTTAATAATTTACTCCCATGGTATTAAGTTGCTCTTTACATCATTTGCAGAACAACTCCAATGGAGAAGCTGGGAGAAACTGGAATATGGTAGTGGACACTGCTACTCTTCTGAACAAGGAGTCAAGGAAGACATTACATCTTTTGCAGGGTCTTAAGGGAACTCATTTGATCATTCCAAGAATGGGTAGCTAAATTATTTATGCAGTTATCTTATTTAAATTTCACGATCTCATATTTACTCAACTAGTTTTTCTTCCTACATATGATGATTTTTTTGTAATCAGTCTTAAGGGAATTGGATTGTCTGAAGAGGCGTGGTAGTCTGTTCAGAAGAAGAACAGAGGCTTCTTTGGTATTGGAATGGATTGAAGAATGTATGGTGAAAACAAAGTGTTGGATTCATGTGCAGAACTCAATTGAGGAGACAAGGGCAATTGCTCCTACCCCTCCTGCTACTCCTCAATCTTGTTTTAGCCAGGGCACTATGGGGTTTTCTTGTGGGAAACCAAGCTCGATGCCATTTTCAAGCCATTGGAATTTAACAGAAATTGTTTCACCAACAGAAGATGACCACATCCTTGACTGTGCTCTTTTATACAGGAAAATGAAGAACGATGGACGTCGTCTTGTCCTTCTCAGTGATGATGTTACACTGAAAATCAAAGCCATGGCAGAGGTACTATCTCTGCTAATATAATGCCCTCCCTCCCCCTAGCTTTCTTTCCTTTTGCACTATATGAACTCTGGAATTATATTTTCTGTTTGTTTTTGCAGGGTTTGATCTGTGAGACAGCACAGGAATTCCGTGAGAGTCTGGTGAACCCCTTCTCTGACAGGTTCTTGTGGGCTGATAGCTCTCCCAGAGGGCTTACATGGTCTTACAAAGATGATATAGTTTTAAGGGAGCAGCATTATCGCTGCCCCTTAAAGAAGTCAGCCAAAGGAGAAAATGCAAAGGGTTTGAAGCTCATTCTGCATCATAATTCTCATTATGGGCAGATTTATTCAGTCAGATAAACAATTCAGTCTGTATTTTTTCTTTGTTTCCTTTTTGGGATGATTCAGCCTGTATTGCAGTAGCGGCTGGTACCTATAATATTCTTTGAACTAAATGATTATAGAAATGGAGCTCTTTAGGTCAATTTGTGACCTGGGATTATTGTTTTTCTGCTGCTACCTATAATATTCTTTGCACTAAATGATTATAGAAATGGAGCTCTTTAGGTCAATTTGTGACCTGGGATTATTGTTTTTCTGCTGGTGTCTACAAACAATGCTACTGATTTTGACTGTAATATTCTGGGACCAGATCTTCTGCTCTTGATAGATAGTTCTTGCCCTTCTTCAACCACTTGTCCGAGTGATGAAGTAACATAACATCTGAGTAAATGTATGACCAATTTTTTTATTTTTTTATTTTATAGTAAATGTATGACAACTTAGGCTTGAAGCATGGTTTTTGGATTATGCATACCGTATTGGTTCGTCTTCTATTGGCGGAAATCAAGGAATTTAGGCTAGTCACGTGATTATTTTTGGAGCCTTCTAAAGAAGTATTCACATAATATTCTCCAAGAATCACCCCTTTGTATAATTGATTTTGAAGTTTAAAATTTTCACTGTTTAGAGACTATGTTGAGGTAATCATATGCTAGGCCATAAAGATTTTCTTCCACTATTTCGTTTTCTTTCATCTTCAACATATATAATTACATTTTCGGATTATTCACTTAAGGAACCTCTATTGGAAACCAAAGTAAGAAAATAGGATATGAATGACAATTTTTAAAGGCTCTTTTTTTCTGGCTAGACTTGAAGGTTCTTGGGGAACAAAGCGAATGGGGGTAAATAGGAAATCATATAAAAAACTGATAAGTTGGTCAACCTTAACACATCTGACATTGGATCATTTAACAAGCCATGCCAACCTCTATCATGGAATGGATATTCTATGAGCATTTAGCATCTATCTAGTATAATATGTACATCTTACAATGTAACTAGGTTTTCGATCACCTTAGGGGGCGGGGGGACGGGTGGGGAGTCCCAATACAGTTCTTTGGAGTAATGATACTCTAAATTTCAACCTATTCTGGCAGCCTGAGGTGCAGCTTCCGGAGTAGCTCATGCAGTTTGTAATTTTCTTCTTTGCTTTGTCTTGATGAACAAACAAATGGCCTTGGAATATACAATAGAGAAGCTATTAAAGAAAATCAATTTATTAAAGCTAAAGAAATTAAATAGTACATGGGATCACAATCTTACAAAATATTACAGATACTAGGAACTTCAAGCCTGCTGCCAGTATAATTTGAGTTACATCAACATCACTCAGGATTATTAGAACTTGATTCTGCCCCAGTTTTCTGAGTGTAATTACAGGACCCTGGCACAGTGTAATTACATGACCCTGGTATAAGAAAAGATAAAGAACTCTCTGAATCTTCATATGGGGGTCGAGGGAACTCATGAAACCCACCAAAATTCCATGTATCAAAGTTCAATGGCGAGAAATATCCGGTTGGATCCTCAATATTTCCTTTCACATCAGCAGTATTTTGTACTTCATTCCCATTGGGAGCATTGGAGCCAAAATTGAAATTTATACTTCTGACCTTATTTATTGCTTCATTGCCTTCCCCTCGATCAGGTGGTACAGTTGGGCCTTTAGTTTCTTCAAGGGGAATGGCAGGAGTGTGTCCTTGGAAAAGAGCAATGTGTCCAAAAAGCTTGTCTTTCCTTGAGAATGTTGTGCCACAGGAACAAAGCCATTTATCCTTGCCACAATGCTTTTCATGAGTTTTGAGGTCCGCAATAACTGAGAATTTTTTGGTATTGCATCTGCTGCAAGTATAGCTTTTATCGCAATGAGTCCTTTTATAATGGTTTTTGACACATAGAATAGTCTTCAGAGGCTGAAACTTTTTGTGATCCTTGTTCCGCTTGCAGCCAGCATATGGGCAGGAATACCTCTTAATAAGCATTGGTTCAGAGGTGGCCTCTTTATTGGGTTTTGCAAGGGCTGCTGGGGTTTTGTACTCATCACCGTGACCACGCATGTGCATCCGTAGATTTGCATCCCGCTTGAAACCCTTCCCACATATCGTACAAAAGTGGGTGTGAGGTGCAAGGATTTCTTCTTTTTCTAACTGTAATATTTCATAGGAACCAGGTGGAAGGTTCTCTCCTTCATCAGCATCTTCATCATCTTTTGATTCATGTTCTTCCATATTGTAATTTTGTTCATTCCCACAATTAACAGTTATATCCATCTGGTTAGACTGATCAGAAACTTTGCTTCCACCATTATTTTGTGGCTGAACACTGCCGTTCGGGCCTACTGTGGAAGGCAAGAAGAGCCCACCAAGCTGTCCAAGCTGTCCAGTAGGAGTAGTGCCAGAAAGGGGCTTCACAGATGGGAGAAGACTACCTGCAGTAGAGATCAACTGAACAATAATTGAAGTAAGATCAGCAGTGATGAGCTGCTTTTGCTGAGCTACAAGTTCATCTGGTCGCCCCAATGCTGGGCTTCTCCTGCCAACAATCAAATGCACTAAATCCTGGAGCTGATGTATCTTTTGCTCCAGGAAATTGAGATTATTTAGCATTGCTCTTGGATCCCAGTCTTGGATTTTCTCTGTTTGAATTGTTCCATTCATCTGAACATCTTCTTCATCTGTAACCTTATTATGATTATTAAGGTTACAAGGAAGTGAAGATTGGGTTTCAGAACGTTGCTTGAAATCTTGGAAAGGTGGTTCAATTCTAGTGTTGTAATCTAACATGGAGGGATCCTCCCATTTCTGCTGAGGACGCTGAGAACTGGTAAGAGGTGTGTCATCGGAGGAGATATTCTTAAGTAATTCATTCCCCGACGAGAAAGACTTTCCCCAGGTGTCTGTAGTTGGACATGGCATCTCTTTGTGATCCATTTCCAATCCTAATTGCACCTATCACAGCTGGAATATTGTGATGAATTAGACCATAGCAATCAAAATTCAGAAAGAAAATACACTGCCGCCACCATCATATTGCTCAATTAAGATTGCCCTTTTTTTGAGAGAGAGAGAAGGGGGGGGGGGGGGGGGTGGGGGAGGGGAAGGATAGAAAACTAGAAAACCTTAAGCATCAAATAGACAATTTAATTACACAGAAATCACAATCTCACTCAGAAATTTAGACTCCCAATTCACTCTCTCAATCAATTTAGAGTAAGGACTTTATTATCATTCCATTTCTTTCGACCAAATTCATTCAGTTTCTTTATGTACTTACGGTAGGATAATAAGGATCCAACCTTCTCCCAGAAACATAGCCATGAAATCATTACGTTGATCCTACCAATGATTACGAGCTGTCCTTTTTCCATTAGAAGTCAACTTACTCACAGAAATTAAAAGCTACCCTATATATCTCTTCTTTCTTCATTCAATTGATTAGCTTAAGTTAACACTTAATATCCTAAGTATCCCCATAAAGGCTCTAACTTCAACTTCTTACTGAACTTAATTACCAAAAACTGTCATCTTTCTTCCATTTTAAGACTAATATAAGATCCAAAACCTAATTCAAATATGGTTTGAGCTTAATTACTTAAAAGCCTCAATTTTATCCCTTTTGTAATTCAATCAAATAACCCCAAATTTCCAAAATTCAAACATTTCAGTGAAGGAAAATCAAGGATCTCAATATTTAGCCAATACCCATGATTACAAACTAAGAGTTAAGGGCTAATTAAGAACAACTTCAAGATATTATGAACAGGTACCATGATAATAAAAAAAAAGCTATACGTTTTTCTCAATAGAACCCTAGAAAGAGAAGTAACTCAAAGAAAGTGTTAGAGTGAGATGCTCACCAGATTCAATATTGCTTGGATACCCTTTGTCTCCTCTGACTTGGGTTCTCAATCCATATGTTTCAAAGAGAAGAATTGAAATTGAAAATGGAACTCAGCTGAGTCTATTGTCTATATATCAGCAAAAAATTTGTGTTTACCATTTTTTCCAAAAGGAAGTCTACCTGGAGTTTGTAGCAAAAGTGGGGTCCACAATTTGTCAACCCCATCAATCTCAACCATCCATTTGTTGGGTCAACATTGACCAATTCAGTGAACCCCATCAATCAGAGCCGTCACTTGTGGGACACACCTTTTGAGGTTAGTGCAGTAAATCACAAACGTTGGTGGGTCACAACTTAGAGTTCTGATAAGATTGGTTTGTTTCTGTGTACTAGGTTTTGTTGTTTTATATAGCTAGGCTAACCAAAAAAAAAGGAAGTCTTTGAAACTTGATTGGTTATGAGATGGGTACCACACCAACTGGATGGTACTTTAATTTTTAATTTTTTTTTTTTCCTCTGATTCTGAGAAACGCATATGCAAATTTGACTTGGCTTTAAAAGTTTTTAACAAGTTGTGTTTTTTCAACTCAGGACTTAAAATATAGTATGAGATAGTTTTGTTTGGGGGAGAGTTAACTGATAGGAAGGTACCAGGAAGTTACGCCACCGCCAGGTTCTACCAAACTACTGCCTTTGTTTGCTCTTTTTATTATCAACCAGATATACATGATTTTATTTTTATATATTTTTGAAACATGAGTATCTAGATATTTGTCGGTATTTGATTATTTCCGAGTACTCATATTACACACATCAAGTAATTATAAGAACGTCTCTTATTGAAAATAGTCCTAAAATACTGATTAAAAGTTTTGAACTCAAAGCAGCAGTTTATGAGGCTTGAAAATTACTCGACTTAAACATGAGTATTTAGAATTTTTAAGTATTTGATTATTTTCAAGTCCTTGTTTTACAACTAATTCCAAGATATTGAGTAAAAGTTTTAAACTCAGAGCATTTTGGAGCTGACGAGGCCATGAAAACTGCAAGACCACATCTTGGGTTGTATGGATTATTTTTAAGAAGAAATAGGTGAGCTCTATTATATCATATTATATATGCATAATGCAACACCTTCTCGTAGGTTCATGGGCGTGGCAGAGGACAAAAAGAAACAAGAAATTTCTTGTTTATTACTTGGGTGCAATCTAAATTGACAGACACGTGTTCTTTTTCATTTCTTCTTGTAGGCATGTTATACAACGTAATGTTTGATTTGAGAGATTATCCTTTGAGATTGAAATACTGGGATTCGAGGAATTTGTCGTTTTCCAATCTAAAAAACCAAGTATGACGAGTAGGGATATCTCAGTCATCGCCGGTACAAGTGTTATATGTTTAATTCGTTAAGACTCTATTGAGTAATACTATAAAACTCCAATAATTTTGCTGCCACTATCATTGACTTTAAAATTATGCAGAACTTTAAAGAGTAACAATTCAATTTCTTTTTGAATTTTATACGCAAATAATTGAGTATACTAAAGCTGAGTTTGGATACGCGTCCACACGTTTACACCTGCGTATCAACATTCTTTTTTTTTTTTTTTTTTTTTTTTACGCGTTTTCAGCTTTTCAACCTACTTTTTGAGACAAAATGTACTGTTTATAAACCGTGCTCGCACTGTTCACACATTATGCATGCACTGTTCATAAACACTTTATTAAAAAAATATTAAAAATGAGTCTCACAGTACTATTCACACATTTAAAAATTATTTTGTTACAGTGTTCTCAGTTTTCAGTTCAGTTCAGTTCAGCAAAATAAGTTGTATCCAAACAAACTCAGAGACTGACTTTTCAATTAAAAAAGAAAAATCCAAATGAGGGAGAAGTTGGGTCATAAGTATTAAATTTACTCTGAAAATGTGATATGGATTGTTACTTTTGGTACACAATTGTGTTCAAATAGATGAGGGAAGAGGATTTGACCTAAATTTTCTTACAAATAGTTGATCCATTTAGGAACAACTTATCTAGTTTTTTGTTGTAAGTGTGCTAAAATATATTTGTATCTTAAAAAAATTTTAAAAAATGAGAAAAAAGGAAAAAAAAATTGAGGTTTTAAAAATCTGTATATAAAAGCTAAAGTTTAAAACTAATGCTAAACTCACCCTAGACAGTATCATTAAACTACAACATTTTCGAAATTTTTCTCTATGATTAATAAGATGAAGAATAGATAGTCTCATTGTGAGGAACATTGGTTTTTTTTTTTTTTTTAAGGAACTAAATATATATAATGTATTGAAGTTTTGAACTTCTTGCATAATCATCATTTTCTTAGTTTTGTTGAACAGTTGTGCGATGAAAGAAGATCCTCTTTGCTTTAACTTTTAACCATCATTTCAAATGGAGAAAGTTCATTTCATGATTAAAAGTTCATTTCTTTTTATTTAAATAGTATATAAATGTATATCCTTTTAGATTTGTAATATTTAATTTGAACTATAAAATGGTTTCATTTAAATACAAATGATATTTTGAGAGGAAATCACAAGAGTGTTTGGCTGTCTCTTTTATTTTTATTTTTATGTAGATTGATTAGTTTGGTGAGAGTATGAATAAGATATTACCTATCACGGTGATTTAGTTTAGATACTAATTAAAAATGGACTAGGGAAATTAACTCTGAACTGGCAAAATGTGTTTTTGGGGGATACAAATTTGCTTGCATTTTTCTTGACAAAATATATGTTGGGATTCGCGACTAAAATGATACTCCCAAGTCCCAGGAGTGATTTTTAAGATAAAAACTTTGAAAAAAATTACTTAAAATCATTTGCATTGGGGCTCTACTCTACACTAACTATCTTAGAGTGTGTCAGAGGGTTCTAGGAAGATTAGAAATAAGTTTATTTTTTTATTTTTTTTGAAGGTGGAAAAATGGAGAGAAGTGGAGGTGGATTACTTCGTCCCTATTATTTTATAAAGATTTATAAATTATAATTTTCTGTAAATTTTTTTTTTTTTTTGCTAGGAAAGAAATTTATATTCTAATAAAATAAGAAATTCTTAGACATCAAGAATAACTAATCTCACCTTTCAAGTGAGGAATACATATTTCCCAAATTATAAGAAAAATTATTTTATTTGTTAATGCCCAATTTTCTCTAATCTTGGAAGACACGTAGGATTTTGACCCCACTCTTTATGGGCTAAATTGTGGAAGTCCACTCAAGCCCAATCAAATCATTTTGAATTTTTGATATTGCAACTTGCATCAACACAACAAGACAACGCCTATTTTTTTGGGCTCATGGATTCTACGCATGGTTTAAAAAAATTGGGATTGCTTAAAACCCAATACAAGCTGTCCACAACAAAGCCATTGGTGTTACAATTATGCAAATGAAATGTATCATTGAGCCCAAACCCACAGACAATAGGGAACATTGAGCTCAATTCTTATCGGATAGAAATAAATAATAATTGGAATGGCCACCGACTAGAATCATGGCAGATTATATAGCCGAATACAAAAAGTGGAACAAAAGATCCGTGTAAGACACATTGTTCCAAATTCATTTTTCTTATAAATAATAGTACTAATGCTATAGATAAAATGATTCATTATGAATAATGAAAAAAAAATAATAATAGGTCTATGTAAAAAGTTGTGTCTACCATTCATAGCCGACCACTTTAATAAATATAAAAATGTTGTGAAAAAGAGTTGTGTTTATAATTATATTAATAAATTGGTCAAGTTCTTGTGGTGGGTGGTTAGAAAGCCAGGTGCCATATTCCTTTTAGTTAGCCTACCACACTTGTCCATGTTACACTTCACCTTTTTGCCCAAGTGCCAACCATGTATTCCATGCACTTCATATCATTGCAGCCCCATGACTTTATGTTATTATGACATGACAACATGAAAATCATTTTTAGTAGGCTCAAGACCAGGCCCAAGTCTAGCATAAGTTTATATGATTCACATTGGCTTGAGAACAACATGACATTATGATTTCACACTAATGACATATGCAATGACAATAAGAGGATGGTGACATTGGAATCTCTATCTTGTGAAATGAAAAGGACTTATTTGAAATGTGATAGAACAAAGACAAAATGATTATGGACTTTAGTGGACATGGGTGTTTCTTTAGAACAATCTCCATTCATATCATTTTCATCTTTTGTTTATGGAGAGAGTGCATCTCTTTTTCTTGTTTTGTGGGATTTGCTATTCTTAAAGCTCTACAAAATGATTGTCAACTCCACTTTAGATTTGTTGCATAATAAGTTACAAGTTCAAGTTCAATGTTTCGAAAGTCTTACGGTCTTCCAATTTGGGTAAAATAATTGACAACTTACTCATGCTCATTGAGAAAATAAAAAGTAATCCAGCAATTTATTTAGTATCAATTTGAATACCGGGCAGTTTTTGGTTGTTTATTTGATAGTATTTATTAAAAAATATAGTTCTTGATAATTTTTATTTAAATGTGTGACAAAAAGTTAAAAGCTAGTTTATTTTCTAAAATGCTAAAAATTAGATTATTTGCAAAATAGTTGAGAAAGCAAAAGCAATTTAATTTTGCTTTTTTTTTTTTTTTTTTTTTTTTTAACCTTTTCCCAAGCACACTATTATTCCGGCGGCTCGCCTGCATAGCATGAATTATTTATGAGTTGTTCAATAAGTTTTTGATAAAAAGTAAAATAATAAACACACAATGACTTTATTTTACCAAACAAATAAAAATAAGATAATGATTAAAATTACAATAATACATGTAATGGGGGTCATGTCATACAAATCTTAAACATTCAAAAACGTGTTTCAAAGTGCAATAAAAAACAAATACTCTTCTTAGGCATTACAAAAAATAGAAAAAACAAATTGGGATGATTCATTCAGAGGCCCCTCATAAGTAAAATCCATTTAAACCATGGAACATCTGCTCACTGTTTATCCAAAGCTCTATGCCATGCCAACCAAAATGAGGTTCTTGATACATGTATACGCTCGTTAGCCATAGATCATTGTTAGAAATAATACATGCTGCATGAAATCCTCAGTCAAATCATCTGTCCTTTGATTTCACAGAAACTCCTTTGTACATTTTTACACGGTCCTTCAAAGCATCTCGTCGAGGCCGTGCCACCTTATTGTTAGGGTCAAAAAGCAGCACTTCTTCAAATGCTTTGAGAGCGGAATTGTACTCTTTCTTCTTCTCATAGGCATCACCAAGGTTGTTCCAAGCTGTGACATAGCCTGGCTGAATCCTCACAGCTGTTTCGAATTGTTTAATTCCCTTGTCAAGCTTCCCATCACGTACATAACAGACCCCTAGCGCATTGTAAGCCTATACAAATATTTGATAGGTCAAAATGAAAATCAGCCAGGTTCCAACTTACTAGCTTTAAGAAAGAACTGTAGGAGAGCTACAACTATATGCCAATTTTTAAAAGCATGTAAACCATGAAAAAAATGAGATTTCATTTATCACACTAGCATATGCAGCCTAACACAAGGAATCTAAAGTCTTAATCAACACCTAAATAAATGGAAAATGTAATAAAATAAACAATCTGCTTGACACAAGGAACCATGTTAATGATCCACTCTTTAGGCAAGATTAATTTGTTGTTTGTGATGTACAATATGTGGATAACAACTACCTGTGTTTTGCCTACTTGATGTACTTGGTTTGCTAAATTGGGTCTAGTTTTTTTTTATTTTGATGTAAATGCTAAGGTGCCCTCTGTGGTTCTTCCTGGTGTTTTTGTATTTGGTTTCTTTTGTTTGTACATTCTGTGTGCTTCCCTTTGGAGCTTTGTTTTCTGCTCAGCAGGAGTTGTTCTCTGAGTTTTTTATTAATGAAATCCTTATCAATCATATAAATTTGCTATTTGTTGAATTCAGCTTGTTGTGCTTTATAACTAATAACATTTTACATGTAGTAATATACAATTTACAATTTCTTTTTCTCTGCTAAATAAAATTTACAATTTAATCCAAGATAAATTAAATGATATATTTGAATTGCAGTACGCCAGAGAATCTAATTGAAGCACTTGTGTTTTCTTCTTTGAAGTGCTTGTGCAATAAGCCATACATTGCATTTTTCTTTTGCTAATTTAATGCATGTGAGTAGGCTAGCATGCTTAGATGTGTTTTATTTGCCTTTATAAGACGCTGTACTTGAATCAATGAATCAATAAACAAGCCAAAATAGTGGCATTGATGCAGTACAAAATTTTCATGGAATTTGGGAATAAACAAAAGATAAAAAAAATACATATATATATATATAAATAAGCCTTGGAATCAGCACCAAGACGTACTTGGAATCAACACCAAGCAAGTGAAAACAAAATTTAGGAATCAATACCTAGGGTTGCCTAGAATGAACACCAAACTATTGAAGGAAAAACACACACACACACAAAAAAAAAAAAAAAAAAACATTTTATTACTCCATCAAACTATAAACAATACTAAATTCTAAGTTCTTTAAATAGAGTTCTAAATTTATTATCCTAGTCAAGAAATGAAACAAATCTAACCAATTATATTAATTCAATTAACCTAGTACAAAAGGATTTAAATTCCTAAACCCATTAGGAAAAAAAATGTTAACCACTTTTATTAAGTAACTAATCCTAGAAATTAAATGATTAGACCTTAGGCCCAACTAGTAGTAGGCCCCATCCATAAGGTTATTGGTTGGGTGGTCATCTTATGTCATCGTTCATAAGATCACTGGTTTTCCCCCATTCTTTTTCTTCCCCCCTTCTAATTTCATTTGATGTGATTTTTGGGTTTGGTTGCAGTTGGGACACTTTTGGCAATGAGGCATTATGGTGAAGGGTTTTTTTTTTTTTTTTTTTTTTTTTTTTTTTTTTTTTTTTTTTTTTTTTTTAATTCTATAAAAAAATAAAAAATAAAAAATAAATAAATAAATTATTTGGTATCTATATACGTACCAAGTGAACCTTCAACCCCCGACCTCACCTTCTATTGCCTGTCATTTTAGCTGAAGCCAGCATTGAGAGTGAAGATTGAGCAGGTTTTTAACAGTTGGTGGATAAAGTTTGAAGAGTTTGGATGTTACGGGTGATGGCAGTTCTCTGGTGGGTGAGCAATGATTGTTAATAGTTGGTAGGTGGCAAAGTCAATAATTTTGAAGATCAATGACAACCTGAGAAGCAGTAAGATACACAAAATTTTCTTCTCTCTTCAATCTAATCCAGGTTTGCTCCAAACACAGAGGATATCCAATATCCCATTTGATCCAATCCAATCCCATAACTTATACACACACCACCAAACAAGACCTAGTTTTATGGGAATGAAGTGAATCAGAATAAATAAATCTTGTGTTCTTTCTTACTTATCAAATAAATAAAATTTTGTGTTATAAGATAGGTCACAGACAAGACGTAGAAATAAATTTATTATTGCATGTTGAAGATCTAATAAGGAGAAAATCTTACTAACCTATATTATCAAAATGAATTGCCTCTTGCATTAATCACTAACGTACAACTATGTCCATCAAAATTGAAAACTCAACATCCAATTCATGAACCCCATTGTTTAAAATATGACCTTTTTTTTGTTCCTTTTTATTTCACCAAATAATAGAAGATTCCCGAATTCCAGATACTATAACAGCACACATAATAATTCAACCCCAGATCTCCTCACCTCCTTAAGAAAGATACCACTTAGTCTAAAAGGCCGGTTGTTAGAATGCTAGATTTTAATTATAAGCAATTTTAAGACTACACTCACACAAACACAATCTACATCCACAAAAGAATCTTACAATAATAAGACCACATTGCTTCTATCTGTAATATAATTACAATCCTGTCTACTACCTTAGCAAAACAAAAAAACAAAAAAAGATACCTACAGTTATAACAGTCCACACAGCCTCCTAGAGAAAAGAGTTGAAAAAAAGAGATATTTAAAGGTCCAAGATATCATACCTGGGCACGATCTTGATCATCTCCATCCCATTTCTCAATTGCCTGAAGCAAATACTTAGTAGCAGCTGGATAAAATTTCCTCCTCAGCATCACTGCACCAAGTTCAAAATACTCGGTTGCACTGGCATCACCACTTCTTACCTGTTCCTGAAATTTTTAGTAAGGGGAAAAAAACAATAATGTTATTCAGTGTCCATTACTGTGGCAAAACAACCACCCACGCGCCGGGGGGGGGGGGGGGGGGGGGGGGAATCAAATATTTCTTCATTTAAAGTTTATAGTTCAGGGAGGTTGTGAAGTGTTTATCAAGCATTTTCCTACAAGGAGAATCGTGTGAAAAAACAGGCTCTTACCTGCAATTCTTTAGCTGAAAGATCAAGTTCTCTGCGCACAAGGACTTGACGAATCACAAAGAAGGTTCCAGCCCCAAGCAAACCTAATAACAGTAGCAAATATGATAGCTGGATTCCTAATTCAAATAACTCCCCGATCTCATAAACCACATTTGTGCTGATTTTTTCACTTGCATGTGCCACTTGCGCATTAATCAACCAAAAGGTTTGTACAAATGAGAACACAGATACCCAATTTAATGGTCTTTTCCCATCTTCAATATCTTCAATAATCAAATGGTTCCTTACACATTCTGCTATACAAAGATGATATCAAAATAATGATATGGGAAGCATTTCAACAACAGCAATTAGTCTTAAAATTTTGGGTCAGCTAAAATGATGTTAAGTAATCAAAGTAAAAACTTGATAAAAGCCTAAAATGATGTGAAAATCATGTGCAGACTGTCAGAATAATATCCAAAACTCAAATGTTGAATCATTATCTGGTTGAAAGAGATTACTATAAAAGTTAAGTGTTCAGGATAAATGTACTGATGATACTCCATAAGCCGAACTGATACTAGGACATGTATAATTCTCAAACAAAACCAAAGGCTCCAGTTGTTTCCAGAAAACTACCCCTCACAGGAAAAAATTTTCTGCGGAAAATTTTCTCAGGAAAATGAACAACTTTCAGTTGTACTGAAAACTATTTTTCCTGGTTTGACAGGAAAAATAGAATTCCTTTTGCAACCCACTTCAGCTCTACCACCTTTCACCAACAACAATCTCCATTTTATCCCTCTTGTTGCTCATCACCCTACAGAAATGGTGCTTCTCACAAAAAGCCTTATCATCCAATCCTCATAACCAAGAGATCAGAGGCACATCTTCACCAGGTCTACTCCAGTCGCGGGGGGGGGGGGGGGGGGGGGGGGGGTGGGGTGTGCGGGGTGGGGGAGGTGGAGCTGGTCACTGATAGTTGCTGGAAGCATGAACATGGACACGGGTATGAGAAACAGGTATGACACAGTGATACGAGCAATTTCTGGAAAATTATAAAATGAAATGGCCGGTACAACACACGTACGACACGGATACAACACAAGTACGGCACCCTAAATGAAGTGTCTGTGCTTCGTAGGATAGTTTCCTATTGGTGACAGTTGTTCTTCAGTGAAAAGCTTTGGGAATGTGGGTGGCAATTCTGAGCTCTTGGCTCTTTTGTTGGCTGTGGGACTGAAAATGATTTCCACTTTGCTAAAGCTCAACTTATTTTCTGTCTCTTACACCTTCTTTTGCCATTAACTAAGATATCATTTTCCTTGACCAAATTGTTCCTCAATCCAAAGTCCAAACACTGGAAAATGCAGGAACTGTTTCCTAGAAGTAATTTTCAGTGAAACAAATAAAGCCTAAGGATGCAATTGACAATCTAGTTGTTGATTTTGTCATGATTTGCATACAAGTGTCTTTTAAATTCCATGAATTAATGGAAAAAAACTCTATATAAGTTGGAAATTGCCAATCCCAAATGAGCTGAATTGAAGTTCTCAATCAGTAGGAAAACCCACAAAGATAGGAAGATAGAGAGAATGAGAGCTCAATTTTATAAAGACCTAGAAGTTCCCTAATAATATATTTGACCGGAAGTCCAGATGCATGTGCACACACACCCACATAAGTGCACAGATGCAACACGTATATGAATATGCATCACTGACTTGACCAGATCAACCATAATGGGTATGACCATCATCATTAGTTATTTATTGACCGTGCAAACTTAATCACATGATTGATACACAACATAAATGTTTGTAACCTAAATTGACATGTTGATGAAGTACATTCTCACTTTCAGCATTCAAAACATGTTGTAGGGTATATATTGATGTCATTATAAAGGGTTTGTCAATGACCTTTAGCTCAACTGGCCCTTCCTTCTCACATGATAATTGGTTGGAGGGTGAGAACCTGAGTTCCCCACTGGGTGCATGTGTTACTTACCAGTAAAAAGATGTCATTATATAGGGCTCTAAAAGAACCTAGATAAATCTAACCAGGCAGGCAATGTCTATGTCAAAAACAATGATCAATGAAGCATAAATAACATTCAAATTTTATGTTTTCAAATATGAATTTTGTTTCCTAGTTAAATGCCATATGAAACAAAAATATGCTGATGGTTTAGCCACTAAAATGAGATAATACATGAAAGATTAAAGCACAGAACAGGGAATTACTCTCAGAGTTTTTTAAAGTAAGGAATTCCATTGCCAATTCCCTTTGAAATATCTGCCTTCATCCACAAAAGAATAAAAAGTTAGTAACTAGAGATGTATGGGGATGATCATTTAAGTTCTTAGAAACACAGCAAGCAACTTCAGACTCAATAAGCAACCATATACTAGTAAAACTAACATTTGGACACCTTTCAGACTTAATTAGGGTTAATTTTCCTACCATGGCATAAAAGCTACTTTCCAAGACCCCCTTTTCATTAGATTAGATTTTTCTTGGATCTTTAGGGATCTCCATTAGTAGAGGTCTTTATGACAGACATGATTAAAAGATGAAATGAAGAAAATTAAAAATAAAAATAAAATATCCAATGCCGAATTGATGACCTACGTATAAATTAAGAAATATTCTTTGGATCTGGAAAAAAAATGAAAAAGAAAAAACGTTGCTGACAACTATTTGTTTGTTTAGTAGAGTCCTCCAAATATTCTGGTCTTGGATTACTGATCAGTTTTGAGATTTTTTTTTTTTTTTAATATGAATAGAGAAGAGTCACACTCACACATAAGTGCAAGTTGTATGCAGCAACATTTGTGAAAAGAATATCAGAACACATACCTGAAAATTGGGAAATCTAATAAGGTTCACTCCATAGCCTGTTGTAGAGTTTATCAAAACTGGTGCACCATTGCGCTGAACAATAGCCTGGGTGGTGAACAGCAGCATTAAGAGCAATAGGGAAACGTGCATATTCTCCAACAAACTAGTAGCATTAGAAAGAGAGGCATACTATATAGGTTTGATCTATTTAAACAAAGCAACTTAAAATTGCTCAAAAGGAAGATGAAATAAATATTTCAAAGTATTATTTGAAAAAAAATTCAGTTAAATAGGACAGCAAATTTAAATAACTATATTTTAAACCAACTTGTTTCATACCCTGGATTGTCTCACATTGTGTTGTGCAATAAAATCTATAATCATATCAACTTAAGTCATCTCATCACAAAAGAATCAAATCCTATCATACAGGATTTGTAAGTAATCTGTGCAATTTATCTTTACTAGATAATTTGAGTTGAATTAAGGGGAAGAGGGGATAGAGAGATGATTCTCCTGGTTATGCAAATTTGTGTCTGTCCATCAGAGCAAGAAACTTATTTTAACCTCCTTAAAGTTTACTTGCCAATTTTAAGCACAAATTTGTGGAAAAATTAAGGATCTCACATCAACAAACACAATCATTAGCATTAGATCATAAAACCGCAGATACGTAATTTTAATTTTCTAATGGGAACCCACAAAAAGCCTACTGGCAGAATCTTTTGATAACTCCAATAAGTGGGGCAGATAGATTCAAACCCTAGTTTTCCTCATAAAGGAGAACAGAAATGCCACCCAACTACAAGAGTCTTGGTGCCTGCCAGCAAAATCTAATCAGACATATCTTTAAATTGCATAAATGAACACAATAATTCCAAGGAATATTTTATGAACAACGATATTTCTTTCCCAGATCCCCTTCTCTCATTAAAATTCTTATGTAGCTTAATCTACAAAGAAAAAAAATGTAAACTTTAAAATCCTATACACAACTAATTTAAACCCTCTGCTGAATTCAATTCCAGTTGTAAAGAAAACAAAGATCCAAACATCAAGTAAACCAAAAAACTCCAAACATCAAAACAATCACATGATGAATCCACATTATAATTCCCCCATAATGATCAACAAATATCCATCCATCTATCTTTCTGTATATGCATGAAACTCACTCTCAAAATGTATCTAGTTTCAAATTCACCTATAATCATACAGGTAAAATCTTTGCATGTCAGTAAAATCTGAATGGCCTTGTGGCCAGCCATTTGGTGCATCCTAGTGTGCCAATATATACATTTAATGGTAGAAACTGCTCACCTCTACCTTTCCTCCGCCAATTTATGTACCATCCATCAATAAATCATACAGTATCAAGTCAAATGTATATAGGGTTATGTATGAATCATGAACCAACACTAAACGGATCAAAAGAACAGAAAATAAAGTAAAGAACTAAATTTCACAATTCCTGCCAAAAACAATAAACAACCCAAATAAATAAATAAATAAATAAATAAAAAGGAAAGAAAATTTTCTTCTTTTTTCTAATGCATTTTTTGCAGCCCATATGAATAAGAGACTTGCAACAGGTGGACATCACAAAATCGGAAGTTCAAGAAATGGCCATTCTCAACAAATCACAATAGTGATTTGTTACTTCAAGATTCTTACCAATGTAGCCCATGACACCCACCCATACACAACAGCCTATTTGTCTAAATTCGAGTCCAATAACTGGATCTTCTTTTCTTTCAAATCTCTGAATCGTACCAACCAAGTTCTATTCATATTTAACTCTAAGCTCCGCCATTTTATAACCCTTTTGCGCTCGAAATTCTCCCATTAACTGCTAACATCACTCTCAGAACGAAACAATTGGACAGTAAAAAAAGTCTTCTTTCTGATCAGGATTGTAACTTGGCTTCAGTTTTACTTCAAACTATGATATGAAGGTAAATTTTGAACAATTAAGATTATAAAGAGTATAAAGTTTCATCTTAAAATGAAAATCATTTTCTGCTTTAGATTATAGGTCTAAGAGCTTGGTCCTTGGTGCGATGGCAAGTGCCTTGCCCCAAAAGCAACAAGTGGCAGGTTCAAATACAAGAATTAGCCTCTCCAAAAAAATATATAGGGATAAGTCTGCCTACCAATCACCTCTCCCATACCCTGCAAAAATGGGAGTTTTGTGCACTGCTTGGATATAAATAGTCTATGGTCAAGCAAAATATTTTTATAAAAAAAATGGTGGGGGCGACTCTCTCTCTCTCTCATATATATCACTCTTAACGTTCCATTTACTCACACTTTTGGAGAAGCACAGTGTGTGTGTATATATATATAATGCTCGATTTACTAACACTTTTAAGAAGCATTAAGCATAACACTGGGCATGCCAGCTACATACTAGGGACTTCACATAACTAGAAAACCCGCTGGTAATAAATACAAGAATTGATAATTTGATTTGAAAGACACACACATACATATATGGTAAGAGATGGAAGTAGTTGGTTTACCTGGAGAGAGAGCTTGTGAGGCTTGAGTTGGAGAGACCCAAATGGGAGAAGAGAATGAGAATGAGAGAGATGGAGTTGGTGTTGCATTTGAAGTGGTGGAGATGATGATATGGTGGTTTGGAGAAGCATTTTTTTTTTTTTTCTTCTTCTTCTTCTGTTTGCTTTGTGAAATCTGAATTTGGAGACAACAACAGAAAGTCAGAAACCGAGAGATAGAGCCAATGAGGATAAAGTTTTATTATCTCTCCTTTCTTCTGCTCTACTCCCTATCCTGGGACAAACAAGATTAGATAAGGCTGTGTTTGGTTTGGGTTTATTTTCATTTTTCGGTACTGCCCAAGTAGTCAAATTATCAGTGAAAAGAAAGTTGTAAAAACTAAAACTATAAACATTTTTGAATAGCCCTTTAATTATTTTTCGGTCCATTTTTCTCACTACTGCCTTCCAAATTATTTGAAAGGAGCAATTTTCACTTTTAATGTATAAAATTTCCTATAAAAAAAAATTTATAAACTATAAAATTAAGGAGTTTCTTAGAAACCATCTTCTATTTTGTTGTGAAACTTAACTTTGGATCATTTTCACGACTTATAATTTATAAGGTTAAATATTGTAATTGGCTGTTCCAAAATTTGTAAATCAATTAAATGTTATATTATTATCTCATTATATGTCTAATATTATTCAAACTAAATAAAAGTATTTATTGTTATCAAGTTTTAAAAAATTCCATCTCCCTTGTGTGTGTATGTTTGTTTCTCAACAAAAAAAAAATGTAATTGTCTCACTTTGCTTAAAAGAGTGTATTATATGTAGTATAATTTGCTTCACCCTCCCTTAAAAGTAATTATGGTTTTTTAGTGGAGTTGTGATGTGTATTTGTGTTAGAACCTATTTCTTTCTCTCCTCTTGTGTGTGTGTTTGTTTCTCAAAAAAAAAAAAAAAGTTCAACAAAAAAAACCCTAAAGTACGAATATTTAGCCTAGCCACTCAGCATTATGTTTAATATTCTTCTAACCTGTAGTTAAGTTTTTTTTTTTTTCTTTTTTTTAAAAAAAAGGGGGGGGGGGGGGGGGGGGCGAATGGTAGGTGGAACAAGACAATAGCATGGCAGCACCCAAATCATAAAGTTTTAAAATTTTAACTTAGATCCTAGAACTCTACTACTACAAGAGTTAGGCTTTTTGTATTGGTACTTTAGGTTAAGTAATGGGCTTGAACTTGGTGAGAGAGTATAATTAAAGAGTGTGTGTTTAGCCATTAGTTTGTTTTTTGGGAAAAGAAAAAAAAAAAACACTTAGATCCTAGACAGTAAACAGCCAAAGTGTCAAACACAGTAATATATATATATATATATATTTTTTGTGTGTGATTTCTTTTTGGCTGAACAAATTGATATCGTTACCGCTTAGAAATATGTTATGTAAAAATGGTTGGGAGGAGTTGTTGACCGCATAAATTCGTCAAATGAGCATTTTATTTTTTGAATTTTTTGAGCTAACTTTTAAATTTTGGAAGGAGACAAGAATTTTTTTTTCTTCCAAATTTTAAAATTTTATAATATATCTATATAATTATAAAAATATAGTCATGACCTCTTTATCTATTTGTGGAGAAGGTATTAAGTGTAACGAGGATACTTGTATCGCCTCTCACATAAGGAATGTGGCACTCCTAACTCCAAGTTATGCACATAATAGTGCATTCCATGATAAATCAATGTCTCTTGACTTAAAAATGGATACTTTGATTGTTGTTATTGTCGATAAATAAAATGAGGAAAGGGCCTCTCAAAAAATAAATAAATTAATTAATAAAGCATTTATAGCCTTCCTGAACCCTTTTTAGCAAGGCATTCATCCACAGTTTCTCATATTTGCAAGATTGACTTGAATTAGGCTTATTTGGATATTGCTAAACATTTTGTGTGGTTGTGCATATACATTGTATTTTGTATGTGTGGCAAGCTACTTGATTATCCCTATCAATAAGGTATTAAATGTGATAGTTAAATGTCATGTTAAGTTTCAGTGACCGTGCATATAACGTGTGGCAAGTTTTTCATGTACTCATTGTCATACATAACCATAACCCTATAAATATTTAATGATAGAAACTGCCCACCCCTACCTTTCCTCCGCCCAATTTATGTACCATGAGTCTAATGTATATAGGGTTATGTTATGTATGAGTCCAGATCCAACACTAACACTATGTTTGGATGGGTGGATTTTAGGGAGGATGGAAAAAAAAGAGTGCAAAATGGAAAAGAAAATGAGTGAGAAAAGTGTTTGGATAAGAGGGGGAGGGGGAGAGAAAAGTGGTGGGGCCCAGTTGTTTTCTCTCTGGGCCCACCACAACTCAATCTCTCCAAAATTGAGAGAAAATAAGGGAGAAAAAGAGGAAGAGTATATTGGACAAAAATGCCATTCTCCATCCATGTTCAACTTTTTGTCTTTTTCTACTTTTTTTTTTTTTTTTTTTTTTTTTTGCCTAGATGAAATCTCTTCAGGTTTGCACAGTAGTAGTACGTTCATGTTGGATTTGGTTTTGGTTTTGGTTTTTTTTTTTTTTTTTTTTGGATAAAATTTTGCACAATAAACGTTGGTTCTTTTTTTTTTTTTTTTATCTGTTTTTTTTTTAATATCCTTTTAGCATTTGATTATTTTATAAATAAATAAAAAAAATTAAAGTGTCCATGCAATTTTTTTTTAATAATCGATGTGTTACTTTTTGTTTATATATTTAGCAAGGACATAATGGTAAATTTATATCAACTTTATTTTTTATTCTCTCATTTTTTAACTTAACCAAATAAAAAAGTTTTCCATCCCTCCACTTTTCCACCCTTCCAACCAAACACAAATGAGAGAAAACTAAATCTTTTCTATCCTCCCACTTTTCTATCCTTCCACAATTTTCTATCCTCCCAACCAAACGTTCTCTCAAAAAAAAAAAAAAAAAGACCACAAAATAATGTAAAGAATTAAATTGTTAGTGAAAGTCACGATTTACTGTACTTCATTAGTAATTGAAAGGGTCAATTAAAAAAAAAAATAATAGTCAAGACTCACTCTAAAGTGGAATCCTAAAGTTTCTCTTTGAAAGAAGATAAAAATACCACTAAAGTGGCATTCTAAGTTTTAATTTCTTCAATACCATAAATTTTTTTTTTTTTTGAAAGGCTTCAATACCATAATTTGAATGCATAAGCTAAGACAATTTTCTTTAGTTGCCAGAAATGTTTTAAGCGAATTTGCATATACCACTTGAACGAAATAAAGAATGTACCAAATGGGATATGTTTCAATTAAGATAACAATAACGATGATGAAGTTCGAACAGGGAAGATTATCCGCATAAGAAGTTTACACTATGACTGAACCAAAATGTCCCAGAAAGAAAAGAGAGAAATATATCTTTAGCATCATGCCCAAGGGCAGGGGGGAAGAGAATGAGGAAAACTTGGTCCAAGGCGAAGCTATTGACATCTTGTCATGTAAGAAACATTATGACCAAGAGAAAGCAACATCTAAATCTATAGTCCACTCAGATATAGTTCATTTGCAGGGGCTCGCTGCATAGACATATTGATCAAATTTAAAGTTCCTGATTTCCAACAGCCAGCATTCGGAAATTGGAGCCCGTTTTAGCCAATCCAACATTGTTGTAGTCTTTCAGAAATAAGAATGGTGCCTGACCGCATTGCAAGCCACCATGCCCTGTGAAGTTTCTCTTATCCCCACTGCATAAAGAACCCTATGAACCAGCAAAGAAGTAAATAATTAAAATAAAATAAAAAACCAATTGGTTGCCACTGGGGAGAAAAAAATAGAGCGAAAGCATTACTAAAAAAGCATAGCCATTCCTGCAGTAAAATCTGCACATGGAATATCAAATTTTATTAACCTGTTTAGCCCTCTTCATTTTTGAGCTATTACAGCTCTCTGCTAGAATATGGTAGTTCACTTGAATTGTCAGTTTAATGTCTCTAATGCTCTTGGTTATCAAGCATACTAATTCTTCATCTGGAGATATCCTACAAAATTGACAATGACGTTAGTCTACTAGAGCATTTTATAGTGCTAATCAAATAAACCCTGTCAAGGGTTTATTCCCTTGGCCTCTTCTGATATCTTTATCCCTCCATTTCTGAATAAAATTACTCCATAACATAACAAAGTAACAGACCATGACTTGCTTGTTGAAGAGAACATATGTAAGGCAATGTGACTATTTTAGCCAAATTGATCAAATTTGCTTTCAAATTGCAGATATAACTTAATAATAGCCACCAAAGAATGGAGAAATTATTTTTCTATGAATAAAAACCATGAACATCATATCAAATTATAGTAAGGTTCTAAATATGCTTTATGCTAGGTATCTTCTAAACTAAGGCCAGATGTCAATTAACATGAATATGAGAGAAATAATGAATTTACAAGAAAGGCAATTACATAGGTTTACACTCCAGATATTTCTTTGAAGACAACTATGCTAAACTAGGACCCCTATATATATATATATATATAAAGTCTTTTCAGCAAAGATTTAATTATTTTAGCAGAAACTAAGGGTCTATTAGTTAAACTTAGCTCCGTACTAAAGAAACATTTTTAAAAGACTAATTTCATTGCCATCTAACGTCAATATTTGTGCATTTTAAAGTGAATTTTCTGAGGAAAATCAAGTTGAATAATTTTATTTTGAAAGTAATGTCATTATGGTTAATCATCTATCTCCATCCTCCATTTGACAAAATTATGGTTGCACAGTTTGTTCATAATATCTTTTTTCTATTTTTTAAATATTTGAGACTGGTGGGGGTGTCTTGATGTCAGATGCTGTATAATGGCCATAATCATTGGGCTTTAACATGTAGGTATTTTGAACACTTCTGACAAAAAGTTTTGCATCCTACAATTGTCTGAGTTAAATCAGAAACTTGTCTCATTAAAATTATCTGAGACCTTATATCATAATAAAATTATTTGTTGCACTTCTAGAACTTTTCTCTTTTTGTGAGTGCTAACATCTGAAAAAGTTGAAGTCAAACATTTGATAATCTCCCAATTTCTACTCCAACAACAGAATAGGCACCTAATATGAAATTTCTTGTGATTTTTTTTCTAAAATTTCAAGTTTTTTTTTTTTTTTAACATCCCGTCAGACAGAAATGTAGAACATAAGAATGAGATGTGAAAGCTATGTCACTATATTAACTTGCCATTTTTATGCATGAGTTATGCATGAATTTCATCCAAATGTTATTGTAAAAATCATAGTGTAGGGATTTGATTTGAGCAGATTAGCCTTTAATAGGTTCCTATTCAACCCCATAAATAATTTGCACAAAAGCCATTTAGAGTTCAATCCAAGAGGATTGCTACCATTGGATAGTGTTAGAGCCTCAAACATCTACTTTCATTGCTGTTTTGATTCTTTAATGCAAAAACTTCATGTAAAAATTCCAGCCCTAGGAGACTGAGTGCTCGTTTGGTAATGCAGTTTCAAACTGCACTTTTTCAAAGTATTAACTTTTTAAACTTCATTTTTTCTAGGTACATCTTTATCAAACAACTGCATTTTCAAAAAGCAGAAAATAAGCCATATCACACGGACACTTAAAATACTCTGAGAGTATTCAATTCAATCCCCAAAAGAAGTCTAGTCTTAATTCATTCTTTAAAAAGATGAGAGAAATCACCTGTTGGGTTTTAGCCATTTGAAAAATAAGATCCATGAGATTGATGTGTGAGCTTCTTAGTTCCTTCCAACAATTTGAAGAAATTATATAGAGTAGTTGAATCATTGTTTGTTTCTCTCTTAACCAACCACTCCTCTTTAAGTTGAACATCAACATCCCTGTATGACAGTGATTTCAGGAATGAAGAACTAGGGATGATTGAAGAAACTCGGAATTGATCAAAGAAAAGAAAAAAAGAAAAAAAATGAAGGGAACTCTGATTGCAGAATTTTCTATGGCAAACCCTTCACCAGGAAAAGAGTCCCTCACTAAGCAAAAAGAAAAGGGAAAAATAAAAATAAAAAAGGAACTGCTTTACCTCCTCAAGGCAAGAACCTTGTAATTCCTCCGCAGGTAATCAGCGTACTTTGTAAGGGCATCTTGAGCATACTGTCGTCCTACAGTTCTCACTGCAGCAGCATTTAGTAAATTTTCCAATGAACCATGCTTTTTTAAAAGCTTTAGGGCAGTCTTTCGACCAAATCCAGGGGCCACATGTTGGATCCCAGGAACACCATCAACATCATCACCCACAATGCATCCTACACAGAAACAGCGGTGGTTAGATAATGAAGAGAAAATAAAACACATTATAGCCAGTGGTATATTTGTTATTTGATCACATGGTGGTAGTATTTAAATAGTGGAAGACAGTTTGGAAAGAGAAAGAATGTACAAATCTAATCGTCTTCTTGTTTGTCCCTGTTTCTATTATACTTTTTCTGAATACAACCATAGAGAATCCTAAGCCTTGGTATCAATTAGATCAACTCTCTCATTTTGACCTTATCCCATAAAAATTCAATGTCATGATTCAATCTCTGGATTTCACTTTAATATAGGACAAGACAAAAGTAGTGCAGAAAAGAAATATATGAAACTATCGTTTTGTTGCTATAAAAACTGACACCACATGCATATATCACTGTTAAGATTTAGCATTGGCAATTTCTGTTAGAAGAATTGTAGGTGAAATCAAGTTTTGAAGCTGTTTGAAGAATTGTAGGATGAAGAATTTCACTCAAGCGAAACATTAGAGCAACATGAACATTCGCCTCACATGTATTGTACTTCTAATTCCATTTGTAAAACTTTTTTGTTCTGGCTTTTTAAACTACCTATAAATACCATTTAATGCACAAATTTTCACGCTAAGAAGGCCGCCATATCATTGAGAACCTTGAAAGCCTTCCCTTGTGTCTTGAAAAAGAAAAAAAAAAACTTTGTTCTTATTCTTGTTCCCTCATGTTGGACCCTTAATCAAGAAATTCAAAAACCTATATCTTTGTTGAAACCGCAGAGATCCTTGCCTTGTATCAGTGCCTGTGCTGAGATCTCGTAGTTCCATCTTGAAGTAGATGCGTCATTTGTGAAGGACAATTAGGAGTTGCTCCAGTGAAGTAAACAAGTTGTCTAATGGGTAAAATAGAGTTAGCTACAAAGGTTCTGTAAGTTAGTCTGTAACTCTTTTCACAGTGGATTTCCTTGTGGGGTAGATTATCTCTGAGTGGTTTTTCCATTGAAGAAGTTCTTCATCAGTTTTCAACTTTGTTACCAAATCTTTGTGTTCTTGATTTTACTGCTTTGATATTACTGTGATTGATTCTGATTTGGTATCTGTGATTAATATATTTGCTTGTGCTAAAATCCACAATAAACTTCTAGAATTGCCGTTGTTTAGTTACATAGGGGTCAAAACAGAATTTTCAATCACTAATGATAACTTACCACCAACATGAGATATTTTTCTACTGATCTATTAACTTGTAAAACAATTGCAACTATAGGTGCAGAGCTCATTTAGGTTGGGTTGGTTTTCCATCACTGAATAAAAAATGAAACCCAGAACCAATTTGAAAAACAAAAGAATACATTATCATGGAACAAACCAAGCCAGGATGAATATTTTACTTTGATTCTGCTCTTACAAATGTTTACATTTTTCAAAGCATACATAATTACACACAAGAAACATATTAGAAATCAATAAACAAAAAATACCATCCCGATGTAGGACAGATTGGAAAAATCAGTCTATGTATGGGCTTAGGGTTAGGAGATTTGAGTATCTATGGTTTAGAACTTTAGAAAGAATGGTCAAGGTTCAAAGAATGCCAAGGGTTTTAGTAGGGAAGGGAAAGGTTTGATTTATAGTTGCAAAAGAGGTGAGAAGAAACTGAAATTGAACTTGTTCACAGGTTGTGAACAGTACCATGAACACTAGTCTAAATGATATATATAAATAGTGTAAGTGCACATAAATAATACTAGTGATTATGTGAATAGTATACATAAACAAGTTCAAAACTCCAAACACTCAAATTCTATTAATCAACTCTTTTAATTTGAGTACAATGGCACATATAGGCACCATATCTAAACTTTTCCTAATAGGACTAGAATTCCTACTTTGACTAGTAATCAAACTTCTAATTGAATTGAACCATGGACCAAAGCCTGTACATGAATCAAAATCTACAACCAACAATTACCTAATTACCCAAATACCCTTGACTCCAATGAAAAAACAAATAAAATATTAATGACCTAATTAACTAATGGACACTTATTTCTAAACCAAAAAAGCTCCTTGCTTGGCTTTGACTTAGTCTTAGGCTTCCAAAGGGAATACATCTTCTCTAGCCAAGCAATGGTTGTGCCATCATGTTTGCACCCAGCTTATCAAAGACCAAATAAACAAATTAAGCTAAAAGGGTGAGTAGGCCCATTGAAATGGTTTTAAAAAAAATAATTGGTGAACATCACCCCTCACTCCTTCACTCGCTCCTCTACATAGAGTACACAAGCTATCTTGAGTTTGGGTGTGTGTAGCACATGAAATAATTAATTTAATACCAGATCACTTGTACCAGGCATTCAACATTAACCGCCATGAGAGCTTTTCCCCACTCCAAATTCTTCAAATATAAACAAAAACAATTCATCTTGTGTGTCATGGTATGGAACGGCATATGAAAGTGAGTATAACTTTTTATATAGTTATATACATATTTATAGTGGCCAGTTCCCTGGTCCAGTTTGAGTTGTCTTAATAATGATCTAGATTAACTGAAAAGGAGGTCGTTTGGTTCAGCTCTCAGGTTTCACCATCTATGATGCAGATGAAGCCACAGAGATGAAACTCATGAAAGCTGTAAAGAACTGTCCAAAGGAGAACTCCCAACTTATTCTTTAACAACAAAAATGTAGACCTACTCATAAGTTACTCTTCTTAACCAGCAACCACATCATTGGGACAAAAATGAAATGCTCTATAATACATTACTGCAGAATTATTGTCCAAACTATCATCATGTTCTCACTACCCTCTGCCAATTCCATGGCTCTCTCTAGATAATTCTTTGTGAACCAAAATTACAAATTTCTAAACCAAACCAGAGAACATCATAAACAACATAAAATCTTCAAAAAGAGGGGCACACTACATGAGAAACTATAAGCAAAAAATACCTTCAAGGATGAGATACATCAATATATTCAAAAATTGCAATGATCCAACATACAATATTGTCTACAAAAAAGTTATCTGATACCAGAAATAGAGGCCATAAAATATTTAAGATGACATAGGCATTAATGAAAAGTTGCACTTGGTGTGGGAAAAGCATTCTGTTCAACTGCCCAAACAGAGCACTTAAACTTTCAGTATCCCCTTCAGGAAATTTGTGTTAGAGATGGTATCCTTTACAAAGTAAAATTGGTGACGTGGAGTGAGCACTTAAATCAGAGAAAGTAGTATTAGCCATTCACCCCTCAACAAGGGTACAACCAAAGGAATGCAAACAAAACATAAATATAGTTAAATGTCAACTGTAGGAATTAATTGAGTTTTTCTTTGGGGGGAAGTGTGTATGTGGGGGGGGTGGGGTTGGTCTTGTGGCCCCTTATTTTGCTCTCTGGGTAAGATTATCTATCTTATAAATTCAAAAGGAGAAAAAATGAGCACATGGGTATTTGTAGAACGTAAATTTTATCCAGAAGTTGTAGAAGATTAATAATTAGAATATGAAAATTGACGAATACCAAATTGCATCTCATACTTACTAAGGCTCAAATCACAGCATGGATTGCAATCATATTGAGCTATGTAGTGCTTTAGGGTGTAAAAGGACCATCGGTCTAACTCTGCTAAAGGCATAACAATTTGGACATCTTCTGAAATCAATTGCTTAAAATCTTTATCAGGAGAGGCAATTACTACCCGATAGCCCCGTTGTAGAACTTGTCCTGCAAGTGTTGCTACAACATCATCTGCTTCATAGCCCTCAAGTTTTATAACCTGTGCGAATATGCCCTCAATAATGAAAATGTTGTACTACAGCATATATCCAAAAAAATTCTTATCCAAGTTTTTTTTTCTAGAAAAAGATTTTCAATGAAAAAAAGAGGACATTCAAGTGCTTCTGGATTGTTGTGTCCAATTGATTGACTATTATAAGTGTAAGACAATTATAATATGAGAAAAGTTTATTTAGCCACAGAAAATGTGCAGTCTCCCTACAATCCAAAAACATCACATTGACCACCATTGTCATTAACTAAAAATCCTTTATAAGCACATTGTTTAAGAAGTTATTGAAGCATAATGCTTTTTCTTTTTATTGGTAAGTTATACACACACCTAGCAGGTGTTGAAGCCATGGCCTCATCCTCTTTGTTACTCTTACAAGGGGAGGAGGTGCCATTTGAGCTAAAGCTCATTGGAAGTTATTAAAGTATAATACAATTGATGAACACTTCTTACCATACAAGCTGCTTTAGATTCATTAGAATCTTAAGACTTCTTTGTAAAAAAGTAACAATTATTATTGATGAAGAGGAGGAACCCCATGTACACAAGGTATGTAAAGAAAGTACTCCTAAAGAATTGCATTGCATAAGAATTACTATCAAGCATATTCATAAAATATAGAAAGCATGAAAAATCATAGTCATAATCTCACCGGCACATTGCATTTTCTAAAAACATCCATGATGACTCCATGCGACTTTCCAACATGACCCCTTGAAAATCTTTGTGAAGCTGGTAATTGTCTTAAGAATTTCATCCTGTGTGCTTTATATGAAGGCAATAACTGTTGGCGATGCTCACTACCGCCCTCCCCATCAAGAACCTGCAAAACAATATTTTAGTAATTAGAGATTCAAATACATAACCATTCTTTCTTTTCTTTTCTTTTTTTGTCTTTTTGGGTCAGAAAATCTATCACCATTTCTAAAAAGAGCCATTATGCTACACCATAATTTCTTTTTGCAATCAAACTATCCTAACTTTAAATTAACTGAGAAAATCAAAAACCTTCAAAAGAGGAAAATTCAAATTTGAAAAATGGAACTCAACAACTATCTCATGTAACAGTTTTGAGCCAGTAAGCAGGATATAAACTTCTTTACCAACACCCCTACTCAAGGATACAAGTACAATCAACAGGCATGCTATACCAAAAAAAAAAAAAAACTTTACACTGACAATTCAGCAGCATCCCTATAACTATAACAGAGAGTAGATGAATGAGAACTCTAGAAACATGCTTACATTTTTTACTCCATGTAGGCCAGGCAATTGAATAATCAACAGAAAACAGAAGAGTTTTATACACTTGGCAATGGGTACTAATAATCTCATCCCAATAAGGTGATATTATATACAACTGTAGGTTGTAATATGTGTGAGTAATCTTACTTGGGAAGTAAAAGAATGAAAAAAAAAAATGAAGATAAAACCAAAGTTTAGTGGCTAGCTAGAGCGTGGCCACAATGCAAGCAACAATGTGATTGACAAACAGAGTGCATCAGAAAGGCTATATTGCCAATTGGCGAAATCTGCTTGAAGACAAGCAGAGTATAAATGAGGATGAATGAGTACGAGCAAGGTCAGACGGATGCTCGGTCAATACTCGCTTGACGTTAGCTTGAGTGAGATCATATAGATAAGTCAATCTTGCTTGAGCAGGAAA
The DNA here is from genome assembly GCA_023621385.1 of Quercus gilva. Lineage (NCBI taxonomy): Eukaryota > Viridiplantae > Streptophyta > Magnoliopsida > Fagales > Fagaceae > Quercus > Quercus gilva. Next base: position 36,060,501 of record CM042474.1, on the reverse strand, counting down.
GTTACAGAATGCCCAGATTTTACAGTAAAAAAAAGAGGAAATGAGACATTTTGCCTCTAACAACTATTAACAGGTTGTGGCACGAATTTTTGAGCTTCTACAAACCAAAGTGACTTCCAAAGGTAACTTTTCAATGCCATTCTTCATTGTCTATAAATATAGCTTTCATATTAAGTCTTTTACAAATTTTTACACAATTAGAGAAATTCACACAATTCTCCAAGATTGCTACTTGAAGAATTCTGGCTTAGTAGTATCTAGAGACAAACTTGCTAGTTGCTAGTAACCCTTTAGAAAACTTTTGTGCGGGGACAAATGTTGTCATAAACGTAGCGATTTCATTCATGCCTCTAAACCATTATTTTCGTTCGTTTGTACCCAACATTGCAATCTAGAAAATACCTTGTTTGTGTGGAGTCTATTGTTCTTAGTTCTTACTCAACATAATATTTCATGACTTTTTCACTTTAGAAACAAAAGGGACTAAGGTTTTGCAAAATGGGTCATGGGATGCAGTTGAATTATGATAGTTAAACTCCTAAGAACTGAGCAATGAAATAGTTTTTGACTAGCAAATAAAGACTTTGCTTTTGCTCTATGTACCATATTATGCAATTCACTATGAAGGCATATTAAACCAAAAGAGAGTAAGAGACACAGAGAGAGCTTACAGCAATGACAGGATCGCTATGGCTGACTTGAGAGAAGAAAAGAGAGACCCAGTGACCAAAAGAACGTAAACTTGGTGTGCTTCCCACATAACAAAGAGGATTAACATCCAAGAAAAACACCCTTTTCTTCTTTGCGTCGTTTTCTGGCACCAATTGCTCACAAGCTGTTGAATTCAAAGACCCAGAACCAGAAATGGAAGCAGAAGCAGAAGCAGTGATAGCACCAAGCTTCACTGCTTGTGTTTTCCAAGTTTTGTTCGTTTTTGTTTCGAATTTGGGAGTCCTACATGAGAAAGAGAGTGAAATGGGTGATGGGGTGGGAGAGAGACGAGGCTGAATGTGAACGTGGGTACACACCACAATTTGTACCATCATCTTCAAACGCCACCGAATGAGAAAGAGATGTTCTTCTTCAACGGAGAGTAGCAAAAATTTCCATGGCTGATTTTTTTTTTGGGCAAATATCACACTCACCCCCCAAACTTAAAGCAAAAAAAAATATTTTTTCCCCTTCTAACATTTATTTATCTAAACTCTATTAAATTGAAATTAAAAAATTGTACACTAACATACCCTTTGGTTAAGAATGTATTCTCAAAATTGCCCTTAATTTATTCTTAACTTATTCTATCAAAAGTCCATATTTTTAGCTGCTTTTCTAATTTAACGTTAAATGGTAAAAAATAAGCATTTGTGAGTTTGTTCACCAATCAATCAAACAAAAATTTCCATGGCTGATTTTTTTTTTGGGCAAATATCACTCTCCTCCTTGAGGTTTGGGAAAATCACACTCACCCCCAAACTTAAAGCAAAAAAAAATATTTTTTCCCCTTTTGACATTTATTTATCTAAACTCTATTAAATTGAAGTTAAAAAATTGTACACTAACATACCCTTTGGTTAAGAATGTATTCCCAAAATTGCCCTTAATTTATTCTTAACTTATTCTATCAAAAGTCCATATTTTTAGCTGCTTTTCTAATTTAACGTTAGATGGTAAAAAATAAGCATTTGTGAGTTTGTTCACCAATCAATCAAATTGACTCTGAAAGTTTTTTATATTGATAAGTAACTTTGAAAATTTCAAACTCGTTTTTAAATAATAAAAATTTGAAAGTTTCAGCAAATTGTTTTATTTCATAAATTTTGATCCAAAGTATTAGAGAGAGAAGCGATTAAAAAATCTAAAAGGATCATCAAACTTTAAAAAATCAATTGGAAAGGTGCTAGAAGAAACTAAAATATCAACATAAACAACATGTTTTATAATATGCTCTTTTTATTTTTTATTTTTTTTTATTTTATGTAAATGCTCTTTTCACTAACCATGGTTAAACTTTGGTAAAGAAAATCTTTAAAAAAATTGGAATATTTCGTTACTAATATTAACAGAAGGGGGGAGTGTTATTTTTTTTAAATCTCAGGGGGGAGTGTTTTTTCCTTTTAAGTTTGGAGGTAAGTGTCATTTCTCTAAAACTCAAGGGAGGGGAGTGTTATTTGCCCTTTTTTTTTTTAGTCCTTCAAGTTTAAAGGGATGGCTTTTTATTATTCCTAAAATAAAAATGAACTAGTTAAAATGTTGAATAGAATATATAATTTAACTTTTAATGAGATATTATTCCTTAAAAAGAAAAAAAATTGAAAGATTGATATATAACTTTTAGAAAAACACTTTTAACAAAACATCAATAACTCTTCTTCTCTTATAATTCATAGATTGATTAAAAATCTATCTTCATTACTATTTACAATTCTATATCTAATGAAACTCGACCTTTTTGCTAAATATTTTGTTTTTACCAAAAAATTTGTCCACATTTATTTAGTTATGTAGCACTTTTTGAAACTCAAGTTTGACATAATGCTTGAAATTTTTTATTATTATGTAACATTTTTACAAACTTGCAGGCACACTTTAGTTTCTTTGACTTTTTGGACTATCATAACAAAAAGATAAGTGTAATAGAGAAAACATTGTCATAGACGAAGACAGAAACCATGATAATGTGTACCAAACTTATCCACCCTTTAAGTCAGTTATATTGAATCAAAGTAGTGGAGTCTAAGTGTTGGCTACTCCTATTAAAAGACCTAGTCTAAATGATGATAATAAGAATCTAGATAGCATAATCCAACAAAATAATTACACTAATATATATCTAAAATCAATTGGTCAAAAGCTACAAGATATAGAAGACAGAATAACACCCCCTTCAACCTCCATAAAAAAGGAAAATGAGTCTAACACCCCTCTGTTTATCCCTCATGAAATACCTCCTCACCTTAGATCACCTTTAAAGAGACCCATGACAGATAATCTACTTAATGAAATAAATAAGAAGTTAAATTTAATGAAACTAGAATCATAAAAAGACATGGAGTCACTAAAAAACAAAGATATGAAGTTAAATACAATAGGATGAACTGAGTCTTCAAAAGATGAAGAATCAGAAGACAATCAACTAACAGACGTGACAGATTCATCATGCATAGATAATTTAGAATCACAATTTACAGATAAATTACAAATTAATAAATTAACTTTAGGATCCTCATCGCAAGATCGCAAAAAAGGAAGAATTGATGATATATACCCCAAAAAGAATTGATATCCTAAACCTACTCCCCCTGATTTACAATTTGAAGAAAGACATACTTTTGTTAATTCGTCTTATTTGCCAGATTTGATATATGAATGGAATATTGATGGAATGTCAAAATATGAAATAATAAACCTTTACATGAAATGACCTTGCTCAATAATGTTTATAAGAATCATGGAAAATCAAACCACCAGATAGCCCATTTAATTGTCACTGGTTTTACTGGCCAATTGAAAGGCTGGTGGGATCATTATTTAAATAATGATGACATAAACAAAAAATTGACAGCTGTTAAAAGAGAAACGAATGGAAGTGTTATAATGACAGATCGACAGCCTTCACAAGATGCAGTTAATACTTTAATTTTTATTATAACTAAACATTTTGTTGGAGATCCTAATCAATATAAAGAAAGAGCAGAGTTTTAATTAGTTTAAGATGCCCACAACTTTCAGACTTTAGATGGTATAAAGATGTTTTTATTTCAAAAATATTAAGTAGAAATGACTGTCAATAATCTTACTAGAAAGAAAAATTTATTGCTAGTTTACCTTATTTTTTTGCTCAAAAAGTTAGACTTGACATAGCCAATAATGATGGAATTATAGACTATCCTAGCTTAACTTATGGTGACATAATATCTTCAATCAATGAAACAGGTCTATGGTTATGTAATGATCTAAGACTAAAAAAATCAGATAGAAAAAGAAAAAAGATATGCTAAAAAGGAGCTAGGAACTTTTTGTGAACAATATGGTTTTGATCTGTAAAATGCTCCTTCTAAGAAAAGAAGGAAAGAAAAGAAAGATGTTGATAGATATAAAAACAATAATAGAAGATACAATAAAAATAGATTTAAAGATAAGAAAGAAGAGTCTAAAAGAAAGAAACATGATAGACACAGAGAAAATGACATTGTTTGTTTCAAATGTGGTAAAAAAGGACATACTAGTAAATATTGTAACATTAAAAGAAAGATAAATAAACTTGACATATCAGGAAAGTTAAAGGATAAATTGATGAATATACTCACAAATAGTGATGAAACAGATAATGAAATTCACCAGATAGATAATTGTGATATCGCTTCATCATTGACAAATATTTCTTCAAATAGTGAAAAGGTTAAATTATGTAATTGCAATAATCCTAATAATTGTTATTGTAAAAGAAAACTAAAAATAAGTGTTTTAACAAAACTAGAAGATATAATAATGGATTTAATAGACAGACTTTCGGATTTACAGTCCAAGAAATATTATTTGTCTAAACTAAAATAATCTTTAACTCAAACTAACAGATTTGAAAGATTATAAGTCAACCTCTAATTTTGCAGAAATTACTAACAAATTTAAACCCAGTAAACCTGTAACAGTAGCAGATTTACAGATAGATATTAATAATCTAAGAAAATAATTGATAGAATTAAAATCAGAAAATTTCATTTTAAAAGACATGACTGAGCAGATAGCCGCACAAGTAATTAGTATAGAGGATAGAATTAAATATTGTAATGAACCTTTGGCAGACTCCTCTCTTCCTGACAGACATGATTATACTGATAAAAGTTCTTATAAAGATGAATTTTTAAATATAATTGATAGAATGATATTCCAAAAATGGTATACTGAAATAACTTTGGTTGTTCATAAAGAATTTTCGTTAACAGTTGTTGCACTTGTTGATTTAGGTGCTGACATGAATTGCATACAGGAAGGATTAATACCTTCCAAATATTATGAATTAACAACAGACAGATTAATTCAGGTTAATGGTGATAGACTAAAAATAAGTAATAAATTGACAAAGACATACCTATATAATAATGGAATCAATTTTAAAACCTTTCTTCTTAATAGACAAATTGTCCTCTAAAGTTATTCTAGGAAATCCTTTTTTGGGTTTACTTTATCCTTTTTCTACGACAGACAATGGAATATATACTCAAATTTTTGAGACAGAAATATTCTTTAAGTTGATCCTACCCCTAGTCCCCAAAGATATACATTTGTTAACATAAATCTCCATATCTAAAGGCATGAGTACCGACGGAATTGTACCAGCAACAAATACTATTGCTACTATAGACCCAATGGCAGATGATGCTATAAACTCTACCTAGTAGCACTTAAGAACATACATATTATTTTCAAAAAGAAATATATATCTCTTTTCAAAAAAAAAATTTATTTAAAGTTTGTTTTCAAAAAGATTTTATGTTAACCAAAAGATTTTGCTCAATTTAACAAGTCCTTCTCAGATATTCTCTAAAATATTTAAGTCTCTCTCAGAAACAGACAGCTTTCTGATAGAATCCTTTGAAAAAACTCCCTCAGTAGCATTTGAAGCTACACTACCCAAATTTGATCATCAATTACATGAAGGCCTCCAGCTAAGGCGTACTTGCATTATATTAATTTGTTAATTTTAAAATTAATGGTCAATTGCCTGGCAAGCAAGATAGCCATCCTAAGGCTAAAATCTTAGACCGAATTTTGCCAAAACAGAAATCTTCAATGAAGATTTTAGATAGAGCATGAAGGCATCTCAATAGTGGGACAATTTGGCATTTTACCCTTAATTTTAAAAAAATTTGGTAATATGCCCATGTTTTCAAACTATATAGGGGTGTGCCCCTGTTATGCCCGATCAACTTAAAAAAAAAAAAAAAAAATTGTGTAGAACTCGAGTTCCTGGAAATCAAGTTCCATGTAAAAAAATTTTAGTGTGATCACCCCATACAAGGTTCAGGGAGCCCTATAGTGACATTTTAAAGTCCTATAGCAGCGTTTTTCTGCAAATTTTTTTTTTTTACGAGTGTGATCACCCCATATCAGGTTCAGGGAGCTCTATAGTGACGTTTTTAAGCCCTATAGTGACGTTTTAAAGCCCTATAGCGGCGTTTTCCTGCAAAATTTTTTTTCCCTGAGTGTGATTGTCCCATGGCAGGTTCAGGAAGCCCTATAATGGCGTTTTTTATCCCTATAGTAGCGTTTTAAAGCCCTATTGTGGCGTTTTGGAACTTGATCTCCATAAAATTGAGTTCTATGCAATTTTTTTATTATTTTTTTTATTTTTAAGTTTGATTAGGCATAACTCGATTTTAAACCAGTTGAGTTTTTCATTGAAACTCGATTTTAAGGGAATCGAGTTTCAAAACAGGAGCACGCACCTAAATAGTTTGGAAACAGGGGCATATTGCCAAATTTTTTAATAAGGATAAAATGCTAGAATTCCCCTTAATAGAGGCAACATCCTTTTAGAATACAAGGTCAACGATGACGATGTATTCAAGTGGTGATTATCAGAAAGGTCAGACATAATGACAGAATAGCATATATAGTTACCATCATACAAAATTGAGAAAGAAAATTATGATAGATTACTATTCATTAATACGCTTCCAAGCAAACTATCCAGACAAATCCAGAAAGATCAAATAGCTGTAAAGACCACTATTCACCAACACGTGTGAATAGCTTCCAGACAAACCATCTAGTCCAAAAAGATCAGAAAGATATTTTTGACAGATTACTATTCATCTGCACGCGAGAATAGTACCCTGATAGATTCCCAGACAAATTCATCAGAAGTCACTTTATGAAAGACTACTGTTCATCAATAGTATTTTCCACAATATTCTACAAGTTTCTATCGACAAAATAACTTGAGTTAACTTTACTAACTCAAGTTACTTTTGAAGACTTACCATGGTTTATCTCATCTATAAAAAGACAGACTTCGAAGACAGAAGACATGTTCAAATTTAGAGGTTTTGGTTCTAGAAAGAAGATAGCCCTCTCTTCCTTAGAGAGACTCTTGTAATCCTGTAACCCTTCCCTTCAGACAAAATCTTGTCACTTTTCAGTTTCAAAGATAGATTTTACTTTGTAATCTTGTAACTCTTCAGACAGAGTTTTATTTTTAAAGCTTATATCAAAGACACACGTTTTCAGTTTTAATCAAAGACAGAAGTTTTTATTCAAGTAAGATTTTACTAGTTTTTGTTTTCATATTCCATATTATGTTTGAACTTATTTTTGATATATCTATTTTGCTATTTTCTTCTTTATTATCTATTTTATCATTGTTCATGCTTCCATATTACTGTTGTGCCCTCTCCTGGGTATGTTTTGGTATCATTGTGGGACCACACAAAGTAAAATAGAGCAATTATTCTATTTCCAAGCAATTAGCTTTTTCTCCTTTTCCATATTCTGTAACATGGTGTCCATATTTCCTATACTTAATACAAGCAATAGGTATTGTGGGGCCTTAAATGTCAACATACATGGCCCATTCCACAACCGGCCCAAGGCCCACACTAAGGAAGTCATTGGCCGAAAACAGAAAATGGACCCTGAGCGTAAAAAGGGCCTGTCCGAAGACGCCAATGTCCACTGAAAAGTCTCACCAACATCCTGGCCTCGTTAAATGATGATATGACTACTAAACCTGGGGGCTTCAATCACATCAACTTTTAGAGTATGCCAGAAACGTCTGGGAACGGACATTAAACCTGAAAAAGTAGGTGATAAGACAGTCCCTAATGCACAACGTCCGGATAACTGACAAATGGACGGTTAAGTTCAGGAAAATGGAGGCTATATAATGAAAGATGATTCCCTATCTGAGGGGGGGAAAAAAGCCAGAAGAAGGGGTTGAACTCTTCGGACTGAGCCGAAGAGAAGAAATATCCCAAAAACACGGCCAAGACCCCCATTAAAGCCCAAGAAAGATCATAACCATGAAACCCCATGGAACCTTTAATCCTTACCAAAATTATATAAGAGTTTTGGACACTAACTGTACGGGGAGCTGGTTGGTGCCTACCCCTTTTTCTTACCCGCACTCTACAAATTTTATTGTTTAGGGTCCCCTACAAAATCGAGTCCCTACAGGTATGTCTATAGAATCTTTCAATTTTAGTAAACAGCCTTTTTTATCTTTTAGGTGATTAGGTAGATTATCTATCAATTTCATTATTATGTCTTTTTGTTTCCTTTTTCTTTTATTGACTTTGAGTGGGTTGGTTGATTTTAGTTCTTCCTTTTTTGTTACTTGGTCTATCTCTTTCTGCTTAACGTCAAACATTTCCATTAATTCATTTATTACATCTTTCTCAAACTCTAATTTACCGATTTGTTTAACAATTTTATTATGTCTATCACATTGTTTCTTAGTATGTCCATATTGTTTACATTTATGACAAATAGTATTTCCAATGTGTCTGTTATTTTTCTCATTATCTGATGACTCAGTGATATTTAAAACTATTATGTCTCTTTTTCTGTCTATATCTAAAGGTGAATTTAAAATTTCTATCTTTTTAGTTAATTCCACTAAACTATTATTTTGTGTTTCTGTCATAGATCTTTCAATTGTTTTTAGTCTTTTATCAATTTTTTCCTTTAAACTATCATTTTTCTTAGGACTATTATTTGTCCATCCTTTGTTGACTAGTTCTACTAGAGTACTCTTTTGTCTCTGTCTTTCTATATCTCATTTCTTACGTATAGCTTCTATGTTTACAATGGTGTCATTTTGCCTTTCAATCTTTTCTAACATCTCTTTTACTATGCCTTTTCTTATAATTCCTTTTTCATTGTCTTCATCAGTTATGTCTAGGTTCTTCTTTTGTATTGTTTCTATAGCACTAGGATTCTTCCCTTTGTCTTCTATACGTGTTGTTCTTTCCATTATTAGGCCATCTTTCTTATTATTACTCTTGTCTTTCTATATCATCTTCTTCTTGCATTATTTCTATAGGATTACTTTCTTTCCCTATTTCTATCATTCCTAACTTCTTTTGTACTATGTGACTATCTTTTTTACTATCTGTCAAAGTTGTATTTAGTATCTTTATGTCATTTCTTTCATCAATTATCTCTATTATGCTATCTTTTTTACTATATATGTATATATATATATATATATATATATTTTATTATATATATATTTAGACTATCTTTTTTATTATTTTTTATATCTGTCATGTTTATAGATATGTTAGTACTTACTAAGTTATTCTTTTATCTATTATGTCAATTATTTATCATGGTTTTTGATAAAAGTGATCTATGATGAGGTTCAAATTCTCTTTCTTTTTCTAACTTTGAATTTAAAGCTTTCATTCTTTCTAGTAAGCCCCCAAAACTAACATTTTTCCTTTCTACTTTAGTGTTTGTTATGGATCTTTCCACAGTTTTTAAAGATTCTAATTTTTTATTAATCTTGTCTAACAAACTATTATTGTGTCTATCAGTCTGTCGGTTGATTTTATCTCCTGTTAATGTACTCCAATTATTTGTGCTATTATTATAGTTATAATAATCTATATCACTATTAGAATCAGAATATGTATCATCACAATCCATATTACTATTTAACCAATTATTGTCTATATCTCTTATGCTATAACCTTCAGCATAATCTATATCATCATAGTCCTTGTTTCTAATTAGCGTGTGCCTAGCCTAAGTGTGAACAAGCAAACAGATGATGAACTGATAAACGTATTTATTCTATTTCCAAGCAATTAATAATTACTGGTGAAATAGATATTACTACTATAGCCACTACTTACTCCTTGATTGCATTGGTCAGCCTCAGACTCATTGGCAAACCATAGTTTCGCGTTGGTCAGCCTATTTTGTTAGCCAACAGACAAACATTGTTTGGGTGGTCCCGCAATGGAGTTTCCCGAGGAGGTGGTCCCGATAGTAAGGATACCAGTAGTTAAATAATAGTTCTACCAATAATTATTAATTGCTTGGATATAGAATAAATACGTTTATCAGTTCATCATCTGTTTGCCTGTTCAGACTTAGGCTAGGCACACACTAGATTATGATGAAGGTTATAGCATAAGAGATATAGACAATAATTGGTTAATACTAAAAATTACAATTTTTTACAAAGAAAAACATTGCAATATTGGAGAAAACTAATAACAAGTTAGCGATGTTTATGTCAATACAATTTCAAAATTTACCACATCTTACGAGAACTCAACTAATATACATATATAAAGAGTGAACCACCTACCGTGTACTTTTTGACAGCGCAAGGAATAAAGAGTTTTGAGAAAATTTTATCTCACGAGAGTAAGCTTGTATTTCTTATAACTAAATATTACAATTAGTATATGTACAAGATACTAGAATTACGTTTTATAATTATAGAATAAAAATGAAATGCAAGAAGCAATTATGCAGTGTATAGCTAGACTTTCCAAGAATACAAAATCATATATTATGGTTTATGATAATTTTGATGAGTAATATCATCTACTGATTCGGTGCTATTGTAATCATGATGATTGATTTCCTCAACTGATTTGGTGCTGCTAGAATTATGACGAGTGATTTTCTCAACTGATTTGATCACACTATTAAGGGAATCATAAAAGATATATATATATATATATATATATATTTTTTTTTTGAGAATGCATAAAAGATATTTGTTAAATACTTGCTAAACTTTGAAACTATTAGGTATGGATTAGTGTAAGGTTAATATTGTAGTCCATTATTGAGGCCCACATTTAAGTCTTACAATCATGATACTTCCAAAAAAAAAAAGGTATTACAATCATGATCAAATTGGAACATGTTACTATTTGTAGCATGAATTATATAATAGCCTATGCCTCCACCATGGAATTTTGTTGCAATAATTCATCATTGTGGAGGAATAGGTTATTACATAAATGGCAACTTAGTTGCCAAAATCAGATATAAATGAATGTCTCTCTGTTGTTTAATCTATATAAAATAAAAAATAAAAAAAATAAACTTTTTCTTTCCTCTAATGAGGAAGGAGTAATCATTTCCTATGAGGTAGTTTTCTTAGTGCTCTTTCTTTTCTATGGTTTTATTACTTATATATATATATATATATATATTTTTTTATAGAAAATATTACTTATATAATTTGGTTGTTGTATATGATTTTGATTTACTTGCAAGGAAAAAAAATGGAAGTGCCTCTAAGCACGCGCGTAAGTCTGAGCTTAGAGGCTAATATAGTATATGAATATTTCTTTGCTTCATAGTTACTAAAAGTGGTTTTCTTTTTTGGAAAAAGAATATTACTTTATTATTAATTTTTCAAAGTAGCACTATGGAAAAATTATTAGGAAGAATAGTCCCTCTTTTGAAATCAAGATTTTAAGTATTAAATTTTCAAAATTTATACTAAAATCGTGTTTTGAAAATACAACTTTAGTGTAAAAATATTTTACATTGAAATTGTGTTTCGGAAACACGATTTGAAATTTTATTTGCTTATAAATGCAATTTTCAATGACTATTCTCCAAATTAATTTCCTCATAGCTCTACTTTTAATAATTATAAATAAAATATTATTATTTTCCCAAAAATACTTTACTAAAAAAATTAATTTTATTTTAGTAGGGACTAAAATGGGGTGTGGCTTGTGTCCAGTGAAAGTTATCACTGGACACGTTGGATTGCGGACACATGTCCGAATCTTGATGTGTCCAGTGATAACTTTCACTGGACACAAGCCCTTCCCACTAAAATGGACCACTTTTCAACTTTTTTAGAGATTAAAAACAACCCTTTTAAGTTGTTTAGGAACTTAAGGCGATCAATTTAAAAATTAGAGATTCAAATTGCTCGTGGATTAAAATTAGGGACCAATTCCTTATTTTTTAAAGTTAGACTTAAGATTACCTGGTATAGCATTTATTGATGTTATGCCATTCAATCTTTTTACTATACGTATTTTTTAATAAATTTATCATTGCACATCATTGTCTCCTAACATGTATCACGCATACAAAATATTAGGAACTTAAGAGATTAATAATTCTCTTCCAAAAAAAAAAAAAAAAATTGGATTAATAACCATCTTCCAAAAGAAAAGAAAAGACTAATAACCCTCTTTCAAAACATCTTATGAAGTAATGATGTGTTAAAAACAATCACTTTAAATTTCATGGACTAAAATTGCTTATACACTAAATTTTAGGACCAATAGTATATTTAAAGTCAAAAGTCTTGCAACTCAATGTTTAAATTGCCTCCCAACTTTTGAATTATTAAAAGAAAAATGGTATCTAAGCCTAAAATAATATATGAGCTATAAAGTAAACTAGCCTTATGACATGCGCTCCGCATGTGTGATGAGACACTTTTTTATTTTTATAGTTTAATGTCATAATTTTTCAATTTGAATTTGTCTATTGCTAGTGAGGTTATATGGGAAGAGATTTTTAAGAAACTAAAATTTTAGGATTTTGAAAATGAGTAAACTGTTGGTTTTAGACTTTTAGTGTGTGCTAATTTTTAGGGAAAAATGTATTAAAGGTGTGTGAGATATATTTATATGAGAAATGCTATGTTCATAACATTTTTACAACAAATTCTAAATAGTAGGTTGTTATTGGTTGTTATGAGTGAGCAAAAAAGTAATTTAAGTTGTGAATTTAAATTTGAACCAATAACAACTTACCACGTATGATTTGTTGCGAAAATGTTGTGGACATAGCACTTCTCTATTTATATAGAGAATGTGTGCTAATTTTTAGGAAAAAAAAGTTTCTCTGGTAGTTTTTTGTTTTTGAATTTTGTTAAATTACAATTTTAATAAATTTATTTTTTATTTTTTTTAGGAATAATGATTATCTAATTAGATTAGGGGTATTTTTGAAATTTTTTGAAGTCATAACTAACTTTATAAATTATCTTAACATATAGAGAAAAGATAACATCTGTTTGACACGAATTTTGACATACATGCTAATAAGTTTGTATCTGTCTAGCTATCAAAAAAAAAAAAAAAAAGTTTGTATCTTTCTAGAACTTTAGTAGAAAGTTATAGAGAGATTTATCAGGTAGTTTTATTTATTTATTTATTTATAATTTTGTTGAATTACTTGGGATTGGAGGTTTTTATTTTTGTTTGTTTTTAGAAATAGGTGAGTGGAAAGTTATAGGGAGATTTGCGTGTTTGAATTTTGTTAAATTACGGATGTAACCTCATTTTTGAAATAGGTGGGAAGTTTGTATTTGTCTAGAACTTTTTTTTTGGGAAAGGATTTGTCAAGAACTTTAGTGAAAAGTTAGAGGGAGATTTATTTATTTATTTATTTATTTTTTGAATTTTTTTAAATTACGATTTTAATTTTTTTTTTTTTTAAGAATAAAGACTACCTAATTAGATTAAAGGAATTAACGGCATTATTTTTATATTCTTTATTAAAAAATGCCTCTAATCTAATTAGATAGTCTTTATTTATAAAAAAAAATAACGAGGTTAAAACAGTAATTTAACAAAATTAAAAAAAAAAAATCTCCATATAACTTCTCACTAAAGTTCCAGTCCTAGACAAATACAACCTTTTCACCTGTTTCAAAAATTTTGGTGTAACATTATCACGCATCTTTGGTGCGGTGGTCACTCTACCAATATAAAATGCTTGTGGGGTGTGGCAGGTAAGGGTTAGAGTTCAAATCTCCAGAAGGGAGCTTCACACACATATATACTTAGATTAAGTTAGAGTAGAAATTCTATCTTATATAAAAAATAAAAATAAAAAAATTTTGGTGTAACCATTTTTTTTTTTTTTTTTGATGGGGCGGGCGGTGTAACAAATTAAATCATACCTGTAAATTCATAAATTTTGAAATTATATTATTATTATTATTTTTTTTTTTGAGAAAGGAAATTATATTAATTAATTTTGAGGAGAAGAAATTAAAGGGAAAGTGAGTAGCAGTTATTTTTGGGTCGGGGTGTGGGTAGGACCTAGGTAAACCAAACTAAACCAAACATAAGCTTAAGATAACACAAGTTGAGGTGGTTGAGACTTGAGAACTCCGCCCTCTTTCGATGCATTCGAGAAAATCATCCCAAACTCTCAATCCAACATAACATAATAATAACAACAGATCAACTCTCTCATTCACTACCAGACTCCCATTTCTCTTCGCTCTCCAATTCACTAAACCCATATAACAATACACACACTGAAGAAGAAGAAGAAGAAATATTTACCAAACTCTGAATCCTCAAATGGCTCATCTTCTCAACACTTCCTTCATTCCTTCTTCTTCTCCGTCTCTTCGCCCTCGAAACCCAACAATTCTCATCCAAACCCGCAGAGCTCCCACCCGAATTGTCGCCAAGATCCGAGAGATCTTCATGCCTGCGTTGAGCTCCACCATGACTGAGGGAAAGATCGTCTCCTGGATGAAGTCTGAAGGCGACAAGCTCTCCAAGGGCGAGAGCGTGGTGGTTGTCGAGTCCGATAAGGCTGACATGGACGTCGAGACCTTCTACGACGGTTACTTGGCCGCCATTATGGTCGACGAAGGCGGCGTTGCCCCCGTTGGGTCCGCCATCGCCTTGCTCGCCGAGTCCGAAGCCGAAATCGCCGACGCCAAGTCAAAAGCAGCATCAACATCCCCATCATCATCATCCTCGTCGTCGTCGGCGGCGGAAAATGTGGGTCCCGCAGTGGCGGCGGAAGTGGCGGTGGCGCTGGCTCCTCCGCAGGTGAAGGAGGCGGCGTCGTTGTCGTTGTCGACGCACCCGGCTTCGGAGGGAGGGAAGAGGGTGGTGGCGTCGCCGTATGCGAAGAAGCTGGCGAAGGAGTTGAAGGTGGAGTTGGGGAGAGTGGTGGGGAGTGGGCCATCCGGGAGAGTTGTGGCCAAAGATGTTGAAGCGGCGGCGGCTGCTGCTGCTGTTTCTGTGGGTCCCACTGCAGCAGAGGTGGCGCCCGTGGCGGCGAAGAGTGTGGGGATTGAGTTGGGGACGGTTGTGCCTTTTACAACAATGCAGGGTGCGGTGAGTAGGAACATGGTCGAGAGTTTGGCAGTGCCCACTTTCAGAGTGGGATACACTTTCACCACTGATGCTCTTGATGCTCTCTACAAGAAGGTATTCATGCTTAGTTTCCTAGTCTTTCTTCTGTTTTTGCATTTGCAATTGTGTTTGGTATAGTGTTAGTTAAAGTTCTTTATGTGCAATACATTAGATACACATAGTTGCATCAATCGATGAAGCATAAATATTGTTATCATTTCCAAGGACATTTAAATTCAAATGAAACTATGTGTTTGAATTGAATTTAGTTGTGGAATCTAATTTAGTACACATAAGGAACTGTACTAGTGTACTTAAGTTTACCCTTTGAAGAAATACTAGCAAACTTTGGCTTAGAAATCGTAAATAGTTTCGTACTTGTTTTTATGTAAATTTGAATGCTTATAATGTTAACATCATTTCGTTTTGATTTCAGTCATCTGCTGCTTAAGAAATTCTGAGATGAGATAGTGTGAATAGCTTAGTAGTTGGGAAGTTTAAAACAATGCTTGATTGTTTGTTTTATTGTTATTTAGCACAACTTTTGAAAATTCTCTGTAATTACTTTGTTAGAATTTTATCTATATACATTTAGCTGCTCCTTGAGAATGTCTTCCTGATTGATAAGAAGGTTATATTATGTACAAGAAATTTAATTTTGGGTGTTTAATATGATAATGCAATACTATTTTTATTTATTACATTTGGTTAAGATTGATCTTGATACTTGATGAACAGTGTATTTTATAATTATATTATTATTAACGTCTATCTAATTATTAATCATTGGCGTAAATTATGTTCATCAGATCAAGTCAAAGGGAGTAACAATGACAGCATTGCTTGCAAAAGCAACAGCGCTTGCTTTGGCTAAACATCCTGTTGTGAATTCTAGTTGTAGAGATGGTAAGAGCTTTACATATAACAGTAGAGTCAACATCGCAGTTGCTGTAGCTATGGATGGTGGGTTAATTACACCAGTGCTTCAGGATGCTGATAAGGTTCTTGTTAATCTACTTTTGGTTGTGCTGTTGGTTTTTTCTGGATGTAATTTGTTACCTAATTTTAATGGGGTATACTTTGATGTATATTTTAGGTTGACATATATTCATTGTCAAGAAAGTGGAAGGAATTAGTTGATAAGGCCCGGGCCAAGCAGCTACAGCCTCAGGAATATAATACAGGTGTGCTTATTATGTGCTTTTGCATACTTATTTTATCCATACAAGATGTCTCTATGTGAAGAACATTCTACTACATGGCTATGCTTTCTTCCAAATTCTGTCGAGTGTTTGATTTTCTCATAGTAAAAGACCTTCAAATGTGTAAGGTTTTGGACTGATATATAAGCAACTATTCAAAATATTATTAATAGGAGGATTTTGTTGAAATCTTGGCTAGATTTTTCATAATTTATGGAGAGATTAGAAATAACGGGTGGAGATTGCCAGGGAAATCACACTTTTGAATTGTAGGAGAAGGCTATGTGGGATAAGTTCATGTGGAGAAGGAGAAAAAGCCAGTTGATGGGTGTATATGACATATTGGGGGGGACAATTATTATTTACTTGTATGCTTAATGCAATGCAACAATATTATTCAAATCATAAAAATGATTCACCCAAGTATACACGACATATAACAATCAAGTACATAAGATACTGATGTGTTCCATGAAAGGGACAAAAATAGAACCTGGATAATATTTCAGGAACAAAAATAGAACCTAAAGTAACTTATCAAAAAAAAAAAAAAAAAAAAAAAAAAAACCTAAGTTTATTCTTTTTATCCTTAAATTATAGTCCATGTTCTGTTTCCGGCTCTAAAATATGCATTCTCTAACTTAACTTGAGTTGACGGAAGGACAAAATGAGGGACATCTCAAATTTTCAGGGACAGAAATAGAACATGAACTATATTTCAGGAATGAACTAGTTGGCCACAGTGATCAGTTTTTCCCTTGGAAAAGCATTTGGAAGCAAAAGATTCCCTCTAGAATGGCTTTCTTTGTTTGGACCGCGGCCTTGGGGAAATGTCTGACAATTGACAATTTAAGGAAAAGAAAGGTTTGCATTTTGGATTGGAGTTATATGTGCAAGTGTAACAGTGAAACCGTTACCATCTATTCCTTCATTGTCCGGTTGCTCTGGAGTTGTGGGATATGGTTTTTGGTTTATTTGGAGTTTGTTGGGTTATGCCAATGTTTGTTGTTGAGCTTTTTGCTTGCTGGCAAGGTCGTTTTGGTCGCCATCGCAATGGAGATATATGGATGGTTGTTTCTCATTGTTTGATGTGGTGTATTTGGAAGGAAAAAAATAGTAGGTGTTTTGAAGACAATGAGCGTTCTATGCTTGATCTCAAGCTTCTTTTTTTCAGAACCTTATTGGACTGGTTCTCAGTGTGGAGAAACCATCCTTTTTCTTCTTTTTTGGATTTTCTTGATTTATGTAATTTTTGTATTTGATATGTACACCCTTGTATACTTCTTGTGTACTTGGGTGTCTCTCTCTTTTCGTTATCAATAAATCCTTATTACTTATCAAAAAAAAAAAAAAAAAAAGTTTTTCTGCCTTTTGATTTTTACTAACAATCTTAAAATCTGAGTTTTATGTTTTTCTCGATTTAGATTAGAGAATTTATCTTTTGGAAATTTAAATCTCCTATATAAGGGAATCAAACCTTGTGTTTGTGCGCATTATTTGGTTGTGGAAGAACAACTTTGGGTGGAGAGGAGTGGGTGTCTTTCATCATCTAAGAGGCACTGACAGCGGCATGAGATACAGATGTGATACGATATTGATATGGTGATATAACAATTCTTGCAAAACTAGGACATGATATGGGGATATGATACAATGTTGACTCGGTGATATGACAATTCTTGTAAAACTAGGATACAATATGGTTGGGTGATTAAAACAATTTTTAATTTGGGGTTTTATTTAACAAGTTATGGCCAATTTTGTATTCAGGGGAAAAATCACCCTTTGAATTAAGGGTAGTTTGGTAGTTTAGTTGAGTCCAGAATTTCCTAGGAGGTCCCAAATATCTTAGGGTTTTTCTTTTTTCTTTTTTATTAATTATTACCTTTTTAGGATTTTAGTTTACTAGTCAAACTAGGAGTCTTAATACTACTAGTACAAGAAAGAGTCCTTATATATGTGTGTATTTTATATGTGTATGTGTATATATACATATATATAGATGAAGTTGATTAATAAAGATATGTAGTGTGTGAGTGTTGAGGCATGTTGGCCTTAATTGTTCTTTTTCCTCACTTTTTCTTCTATCTTTCTTTTCTTTCTTGTTGTATTTATGGGTACTTTTCATACAACCCATCCAACGTTATAAATTTCTCTTTCTTCCTTCTTCCTTAAAATCCAAATTTAAGCCCTTCCTCTACCTATCAAGACCATAAAACCCTAGCACGTACTTTCCTTATCAAATAGCCATAAAAGGCACATCAAACTCTAGCCAATTTTGTGTCTTAATCCTTTCTTGTACCACTCTAAACCCTAGATGCACAAATCCTTCTAAATCTTAACCCACCAAAAGTACATGTAGATAAATTCCCTGAATTTTTCATGTGTCATTGGGAAACGTTTAAATTTATTAATCAATAAATGTGTATTATACTATATTAAAATTTTGATTTAGAAGTTAAATAACAATTATTAATATCCAAGTAACAATAGATAGAAAAACGCATATATAGGATATAAAGTTACTATCATCTGCATTTAGCTTTCATAGATATCCTCAAAATACATTAAATATAAATGTCCCCAAAAGAACAATATAACATTGATCAATTTGCTACTATGTCTTTCCAATGTTCAAAAAAAGAAGTTAGATCCCTTTTTCTAAAATTTGATCCCAACAAATTTTAAAATTGCATTTAAAACCCCTCCTTTTATAAAGAAAACTTTATTCTGACCATGTCTCAGCCATATCATATGGGATATTTGTCCTTCTTTGTTCAAGCTATATCAGTGTTCCTTGCATGTTGGATTCAGATACTTCAGCACTATTGAAGTATCTATGGTTCCTGATACATCGTGTATGGTCTGGGTTCAGGCATAGATCCACATTAATTTGGCCCAAAAAACACTCAACATAAAGAAATAGCCAATGAGTATCGAGTTCTGGCTGGACCCTGGAAGTCTCAGACTTCCTAGGTGATCCTGTGTATTCTGCTGGTTGGAATGATAAGTTGGTGGTTCATTCACTATCTGTAGTGTCATGGTTCTTCACGTTCAAGTAGTGCTCAAACAAATTACTATAGTTAGTTCCCATGACCACCAGCTAACTAACTGCTTGGTGCTATATGCAATGGAATTTGCAAATGACTCGTAATGCTGCCTTAATTACCAGAACTGAGATTAGGTTTTCAGGGATGGGTTAGCATGTCTTTGTAGCCACCTCATCTCTAACTCAATTTCAGGCCTTCAAACTTAGCCTGGTCTGAGTCTAAGTCAGTAAATGGCCAAGCATATCTTCTAGACTGAGAGGCAGCAAGCCTTGGGTCTCCCCAGCCTGATTTCTGCCTGTGTCTAATGTTTCTTTCGGTTTATAGAATCAGTAGCAGCAGACTGCATGGTGGAGCAACATTATGGAGAAATATTCCCCCTTCCTTCTTTTGTTTTGTTTTGTTTTTTTAGGTCGGTTTGCTGCCCAGGGGGTTAGATGGTATTGTTTGTAAGTGGGAAGTTTTATTGTCCTCCATTCAGTTGTTTTTTCATCTCAGTCAGTCTTCCCCATTGCACTTAGACAAGGCCCAATTTTGATGGATTTCCTGACCACCAACTCCTTTGCTTCTGCATGATTCAGGCTCCCTAATTCACCATCTTCTTCACCAATTAATTTGCAAAATCCTCAGCTAGATGGATTGTAGGAATCTTAATTTGTTACATTTTCATATGGATTTTTGACACCCCACAACCTGAGTTATGGTATCAGTTTTTGCCACTATAATGGATGCTTGACAATGAGGCAATTTTGTAAGATTGCAGCTTGTAATTATTACTTTGATGTTTCAATTAAACTTTGATATCTGATATTCTGCAACTTGTGACACTGATTGGTTACACCATTTATCTTGAATTGCTTACTTGAGATGTATTTTCTTAAATAAATGTTTTGTAGAGTTTTTGATACTTTGAGGTTATGTTATCCCATAATTTAGTTTGGCTAAGTATATTGATTGCTCGCGTTCATTCAAACAAACTAAGCTGATACTTGCTATTTTTTGATTCTTTGCCGTTGTGTTCATTTTCTGATTCTGTAGGTACTTTTACTCTTTCTAACCTTGGGATGTTTGGCGTTGATCGGTTTGATGCCATTCTACCTCCTGGAACTGTAAGTCTATATTTATTAATTTTTTAAACTCATATATAAACATTTTCCTCTCTGAGATTGTCTTTCTAAATTTGTTAGTTGATATTATGGCTGGATTTAATTGATGCAGGGAGCAATAATGGCTGTTGGAGCATCTCAGCCAACAGTTGTTGCTACCAAGGATGGTAGGATTGGCGTGAAGAACCAAATGCAGGTAACGAATGGAAAACTAAATTTTTTAATGACAAGTTAGAGTTTGTGAATTCTTACACTGGGATCATGCAATATGTACAGGTAAATGTTACGGCAGATCATCGTGTAATCTATGGTGCTGATCTGGCTTCATTCTTGCAAACATTGGCAAACATTATAGAGGATCCCAAAGATCTTACCTTCTAGTTTCACATTCATTGTCAAATGGCCTTCCAAGTGTCTAATTCTTATCCTCCTAGTATACACCAAAGGCTTGTGGTTGCGTAGGCTCATGGAGAGAGAGAAATTTAGAAGCCAATCACTCTGTTCAAAAACTGGAGCACAATTTTGAAGAGCAAGGTTTATTTGAGTTCTAAGTTCTTCAGTTTAATTTATCTGGTTTTTCAAACATTTTCAGTTTTGTCTTTCATGTTGTCATAAATGCTGGTTGTTTATTGTTGTCCTATTTAGTAAATTGCACTCTTCTCTTATCAAAAAAGTAAATTGCACTCTTCATTGTTATGTTGTATCAGATATTCTTCATTAGTCTGCTGAAGCATGTATACCATGTGATAATATGCTGAAGCCTGTATCTCTTTAGAGATTTAAGCTGTAATATTCTTCAAGTTGAATAAATAGATTGAGCAGAAATCATCCATAAGAGAGAGGACCTTTTTTTTTTATAGCAGAGAGGATGGTGATCTGTTCATTCAGTTTTGCTTCGTTTTGTAGTGTTATATTTCAACAACTGTTCCAGGCAAAAACTGTGTTGTTAATGTAAATATCTAGAGTTCAGTGTGACATATGATGGATTATTATGTACTAAAGAAAAGGTAAATTCTGTTGTGAAATTGCCAAAGTCAAACCTGATCTATAGAGTAGCTGTGCATTTTCGACAGACAAAGTTCATTCTAGTATAAAGTCTTGCAGGTCTACAGTCCATCAAAGTGTATATTTGGTGCTTCTGGTCTCTTTGCTGCAGGGTTGAAAGGTGAACAGAAGTAAAACTATTGTTCAATCTCAAAGCCATAGTTGCTATATATCTATTATACATGATAAGGGAGCATAATGCTCAGGCAAAAAAAAAAAAAAAAAAAAAAAACTATAAATTTCCTACTTCTACATGCAGGTTGACTTCAAAATGTTTCCATATCTTGTATGGAAAGAGAAGCTTTTCCTTTTTACAATATTATAGTGGAAACTGTGTATAGAACTTCATTTTCAGAGATGATTTATCTCACGAGGCTATGCTTTATCTTGCATTGAGGAGCATTCGTAGCACACTCTTCATCTTGGGCCTTGCATCTGGTGATACATTCACACAACCAAGAGCAACCTTCAGGACTGCAAGCATCTGACTTTTAATGGCAAGTGATGTTCTACTGACGTTAGAATCAAGGATGTGATCCCATTTATCTTGCTTGACTGAGTTATTTAAAACCCATTTGGCCAACTCGGTTCCCTCACTAACAGCCGGCTTTCCTGTCAGCAATTCCAGAAGAACGACCCCAAAGCTATAAACATTCCCAGCCAGTGTTACCCTCATTGTGTAAGCATACTCTGCCAGCCAACAAACAAATAACTTGTGAGGATTAGACACTAACAAGTTGACTTCACTATCCAAATTCATAAACGAATTTAAATGGGGAAAGGCATGCATGTTGGAGGAGAAGAATATGCTGTCATTTACGAAACAAATTAATATAGGATAAGACTTAGGGTTTGTTTGGATACAATTTATTTTGCTGAAAATTGAAAACTTATTGCTGAAAACTTGTAGCAAAATAATTTTTAAACTATGAATAGTACCGTGGGACCCACGGCTGACCTGCTTATGTGCGTTTTTTGAAGTTTGGTTGAGTCATGAACAGTGTTGTGGGATCTAGCCAAAAAACGCAAAATGCCTAATAATCCTTAGGCAAACGCATGCTTAGATACATTTTCTTAGATACTGTGTCTTAGGTTTTCTAATTAAATTCAAACACAATTGTATTGAACAATACGATGCAAACAAAGTTATCTTTCCCAAAGAACATTAAATTTAATGCATTTGAATTTAATTGTAAGGAAAGAGTACATAAATTTTGCGCGCATTAATATATGATATAATTGAGGACTTAAAAAAGGATTGAAACGTGCAACATCAGGTGTATGTATTGCTGTTTTATGATTTAGAAAAATACTTCTCTAAGAAGATGTCAAAGAGTTCCTGACCTGGGGGAATATAGCCGACAGAGCCAGCAACCATAGAAAGACTTCCAGTGCTCTTTGAGGGATCAATCACCTTACAAAGCTCGATGTCTCCGACCTGAGGTTCCTTGAGGGTCTTCAACATGATGTTTCTGCTTGATAGGTCAAGAAGTAGTATTGGACAGGAGTTGAATCCATGCAGAAAAGCAAGACCCTGAGCAGCTCCAACTGCAATGCTATATCTGCTGGCCCAGTCTAAAGCCTTTCCCAAGCTACCATGAAGAACATCAAAAAGGGTGCCCTTGGGTGCATATTCATAGAACAGATAAGCATTGTCGACTGTCAAAACATAGGCTAGAGGAGTCATGACATTTGAATTGCTCAGTTTCCCCAAGACCTCCAGCTCATGCCCGAACTTATCGTGGCTGCCCAACTGGAATATCTTGTCACTCCAGTTAATCCTCTTGACAAAGTAGCTTGATCCGGATGGCATGACAGCTTTGTAGTAGGTCGAAAATCTAGTCTTCAGTGTGATGTTTGATGGGTTAGCAACTGCTTCCATAGCTTTGGTGAAGTCAATATTTGATCTGTGGATTCCATTTGCAGTTAATATATTGCCTTGGAGGACCTGAGGGAGCGTAAGATCTTCTGGTGATTGTAATTGTTCATCATTAACCCTGTAATAGCGCCTTGAAATTGATATGGCAAGCCATGTTACTACTAAAACAGCAAAAAGAGCCACTGCAAACCCAATTAATAATGCTGTAGCAACTGATTTTCCCTTTTTGGCTGGTTGTGTGTTTGATATTGCGTCATTCTTCACAATAAGATCCTGATTTCCACTTACATTGAGCATTACATATGCATTAAATTTTGGACAAATTCCACTGAGCATATTGTTAGCAAGTATCAATTGTGTCAAGGATGTCATTGAGGTCAGAGATGTTGGTATCTCTCCAGATAAGTTATTGTCTGAGAGATCCAAAACTTCTAATCCAGTAAGTTGTGAAAGAGTCATTGGAATACTTCCTTCAAGGCGGTTGCTGCTGAGATTTAAAGCTATCTGCAACTTTGCTGGCATCTTTGGAATGTTACCACTGAGTTGGTTTCCTCCAAGCTGGAGTTCTATCAGAGAATACATACTGTTAATATTGTTGGGTATTGAGCCACTGAATCGGTTAGCTTGTAAGTTCAAATTCATAAGGCTTCCCAAATTTGAAATTGTAGAAGGTATTGAACCATCCAGGAAATTCCAGCTGACATTCAATGTTGATAATTTCTGTAGGTTTGTAATTTCAGTTGGGATTTCTCCAGTCAGCTGGTTGGATTGAAGCTTCATGACTTGAAGTGAGCTAAGATTACCCAACTGTACCGGCAATGTTCCAGTCAGTTTATTCACTGCCAAACTCAACAGTGCCAAATTTGAGCAAGAACCCAAATCTGGAGGTACTGACCCGGTCAAGCTATTGTTTTCCAGCTCCAAGTACATCAATTTCTGAAGTGTTTTAAATGTTGCAGATGGGATGCTCCCATTAAGTTTATTGCTTCCCAATCTCAACCTGGTCAAGTTTTGAGATATGACGGAAGGTATAGGTCCACTTAACAAATTATAAGACAAATCTATGGTCAGCAAATTTGGTGGTGACAACATCTCTGGAGGAATCAACCCACTTAACTTGTTATAACTAAGGTCTAAGTACTTGAGGTGTTTTGTAATATTACTAGGAATTGTACCATTGAACTGGTTTTGATAGGCTGTAAAACGTTGAAGGGCTGTGATAGATGAAAGGCCTTTTGGGATTTCCCCACTAAAGCTATTGGTAGACAGAATCAAAATTTCCAATTTAGAGAGATTTCCAATACTATCAGGAACAGTACCAGAAATCATATTCTGACTTAAGTCAATCGAACTCAAATTCAAACAACCCATGATTCGATCAGGGATCTTACCTTGGAAACGATTCCCAGAGAGCTGAAGCTGCTCCAGAACCAAAGGAAGGTTTGTAGGAATAGAGCCGTTAAACCAGTTGAAACTAAGATTTAAACTTTTGAGGGCAACCAATCCATCTAACTGTAAGCCAATGTTTCCAGCGAACGTATTGAAAGACAAGTCCAAGGACTCCAACCCAACAAAACCCTGAAAAGTAGGCAGAGGACCAGACAAACCATTTCTACTAAAATTCAAGAGTTTGAGCCCAACAATCTTACCACAAGCTGTGATGAATCCTTCTGGGATTAAGGGCAGTTGGTTCTTGGAGAGGTCAAGACTCTCCAAAGTATCTATCTGGCAAAGCAGAGGTAGAAAGTCTGAAGACTTGAGAGAAAACCCAGATAGTGATATTTTGGTTACGAAGGAATTCCCTGAGCTACAATTAACTCCTTTCCATGAACATGGGTCTTTGGTAATATCCCATAAGTTAGTGCTGTTGATGCGCTTAGAAACATCGGACATGATGGTGGTTTGCTTTGAGGATAGTTGACAGAAAACCATAGGACAGAATAATAAGAAGAAAAGGAACAAGAGGGTGCTTTTCTCATATCTGTTCATTTTAGCTATGAGCTGGGAATTGTTGGTTCTGAGCTTTTTTTTTGGTTTTTGGTTTATTAGATGTGTATGCATGTATTGGAGTAATATATAGTGCTTAGTACTTGGTTTCAGGTGAAAGGAAAGTGAAAATATACTACTGTACTTGAGAGTGTGAGAGGGGCTCTTGATTCTTGGGCTTTGTGTTCGGTTGGGGGCAAGGAAATTTGTGGGAAATGGAACATGAAGAAGATGTTGGCGTGTCTTTGGGGTTGGCAGTTGACTGGACTGCAGAAGAAGACCGGGACTAACACAGAGCGGAAACTGTTAAGTTATTTACTTATTTTGTGTCTGTTACTTTCATATAAATTTATCATTTTTTTCTCTACCGCTTCTTGGCCACGTTTGATAATTGTGAAAATGAGGATGAAATAGACTGTTGTCTTAAGACTTTTTCAAACTATTCAAAGTGGTGGGGTTCTCATTTTTTGTTTGTCTCAAACTTTTAGTCTTGGACTTTGACTCTCAACACAGTTTGATTGGAGGGAGTTACAATAGTTTCTCTTTGGAATTGGAATTGTTGTTACTTCAGCATCCCATGGGCCACAAGGTGTGTAAAAACTAAAAAGTCTGTGGCATGGACCCCATTCCATGCTTGACTGGAACAAGAAGCTTATTCAAATACGCGTAGATGGGAATGACTCGGAAACCGGGATCCTACCAACATTGGCATATTTTCCATTTCCCAATTAATGGGGGAGAGATATCTTGAATAATGTTTTTTTTTTTTTTTTTTTTTTTTAAAGCTTTTCCGACCTTTTTTTTTTTTTTTTTTCAACTCATTAGGTGTCAATTTACAAGATTATTTATGTTCATTAAAAATGTAACGTGACTAAAATTACATATGAATAGTCTCTTCAATTGTCACATAATAAATTAGAGCAAGATAACTTCAAACATGATTAGAGTTAAACTTTTTTCATGTTTCATTATAAATGATATTAGGGTTAGGAACATTAATAAATTTTATTATATAGGCTTTATGAATTGGCGTGTCGCTAAAAAATAATTCAAACATTTATTTAGAGTTATTTTGCTCCAATTTAAAATGTGATGAATAAAAAAACCATTTATTTGTGTAGTTTTATTCATATGATTTTTTTTAAGGAGTCATGTAATTTGTTTAAATAATAACCATAAATAATATAAAAAACGTCATGTTATTAATTAAAAAAAAATAGTTTCAAACTAATTTGGGGCAAAATTTTGTCCATATTAAAGTTCACCAATTACTAATAGATTTAGCATTTTCTTTTCGTTATTGGCCACCAATTTGAAAAAAAAAACAAAAGTTTCTGCTCTTTTCTTTTTAACCTCTGTCACTCTAATTTTCCTTTTGCAGTCTTTCTCACGGCCACAGACCAAAAGAAAGAGGTTTCATACGAGACAATCGGGCTTTTTTTTTTGGAAGTGAAGCAAACACAAATTTTTTTACGTGTGTGTATTCAAAGTCTCAATTAAATGCTTGTGACTCGGGGTGAGGTCAATTCTAGGTGGCTATTGACTCTATTTTTCTGGCCATGCGTACTCTAGTTTCATACACATCCTCTTCTCAAATTATTATTTAGTCAATATAAATCCAAGTCAATTGAAAGCCGGAGTTGTTTAAATAAACAATGTTGCAACTTGTAAGTGTGGCAAATCATCATTTATGGTGAATTTTTCCTAATAGTTTGAGACTTCAATATTTAAGTCATTAATATCCTACACAATAAATTGTTAATATAATCTACCAAACATCACCATTTCCGCTTTTCCATGATAAAGTAAAACTTATTTTTTAAAAAGATAATCAACTTTTATCTCTTCTTGTAAAATTTTATACATTAAGCATGATATTCAATTCTCTATATAAAAATAATATTTGTTTGGTTAATATTAATTCATTAAGTTATGTGTTTTTTTTTAGTGTCTTTAATTTTGAATATGTACTAGAAAATATCAATTTGAGCTTCTATGGTTTTGATGGCTCTTAATGGATATAAGTGCTCCCTAGACCTTGAATGCCCTTATGCATTGCGACAATTGGAGTGTTATCCACATACCGATAACGATGTCTTCGATGAGCGCACTAAGCACGTTAAGATTGATTATCATTTCATTAGTCATCATCTGTTGTAGGGTAGCCTTCACTTGCATTTAGGTTGTCCTTGTGACCCCATCTTCACATTCAACTTGGCTTCCTTCATGCCATCTCGAGTTTAAGGGGATGTTATACTAGGGGATGTTATACTACAAAAAATCTGGGTTTTTTCGACATTTTCTTTAGTGTCGGTTCCAAAAACGACTGCTATAAACCAATGTTGTAGCAACAGTTACATAAAGTTGTAGCTAGTGTATCACATAATTAGCACATGTTGCACACTACTCATTTAGCACATATTGCACAGGAAAAAGTTTCTCTCCAAACTAATTCCTCCTATATCTTTTTATTAGATGTGAATTTTAAAAATTATCTGTTGGATTGCATATTCTTATTATGTTCTACATGCTTGCAAAATTTCAAGAAAATTAAAATCAATAACTATGTTATCAATGACATAAGTTTTTGCAGTAAAAAATTATGCACTAAAAATAAGTTTATTGATTAAATAGTAAATAACACTTGATTTAAATAAAAATTGACATGTATATTAAAAACATAAAGAAATTTGACATGCATGTTAAGAAAATAAAGAACATATAATCTATTAGTTAGATTTTCAAAATTCATATTCAATAAAAATATATAGGATAATTTTAGAGGATTTCTTTCAAAACTAATTTGAAGAGAAACTTATTTTGTTGCACACTGCCCATTTAGCACACGTTGCATATATACTTGGTTAGTCCATAATTGTGACTAAACTTTGTCAGCCCATTATTGTGACTAAAATGAAGGAATGTTAGTTGTCCTTGATTTTAGTCTAATTAAGGGCTCTTTATAGGTAAATTTTTGTATGTGTGTGCTTTTGTTTATATATATATATATATATATATTCAATTTTTCATAGCACCTTTATGCACACACACACACACACACACAAAAAAAAAAAAAAAAGAAAAAAGAAAAAATACAAGGAATACCAAGCGATTCTATTCGGAACAACTTTTGTTCTTTCTGTCATTCTGTATTAGTATTTCAACACTCTTAAAGAGTTACATTTTTTTTTTCTCATAATTGTTATGTTAACTAGAGATTGTTGTGTCCTCAAAAAAAAAAAAAAAAAAAACACTAGGGATTGTTGCGTGAATTGTGAACACTAATTTTTTGTTTCCTTATTATTATTGAATTATTTCTTCAACACGAGTTCCTCCATCTGTAAAGTAGGATTTAACACTCACAAAAAAACAGGGTACTGAATACTTTGAGGAGTAAATATGACACCCTTTCTTACGTTCATACTTTTTGCTATTTGATGAGTTTGTGTTTATACTTTTTATTTTATT
Source organism: Quercus gilva (assembly GCA_023621385.1). Taxonomy (NCBI): domain Eukaryota; kingdom Viridiplantae; phylum Streptophyta; class Magnoliopsida; order Fagales; family Fagaceae; genus Quercus; species Quercus gilva. The sequence continues at coordinate 36,031,656 of CM042474.1, read as the reverse complement.
TATTTTTAATTTTTTTTGGAGGGGAGAAAAGAGTGTGTGTTTATACTCAATAGTCAAAACTCAATTACTAAGTCTTTGGGTCCCAACTCCCAACTTAGAGCCCGATTCACACTAAACTGGAAGAACCAAAGAAGTAGCTTAATTCTTTTCTTCTTCTTCCTTTTATCTTTATTTTTAAATTGAAAGAATCAGCTTAATTCAAAATTGAATGACTTATAAACGAGTACCCTGCCTTATGAGTATTATATTATGGGCATATCTTTCGTTTTCCATTTAATAAGGGGAAGGAGTATTAATGTCTCGCATAATATTTCTTTATTCTTGCCAATTTTATATATATTATTAGGGAGCAGAGCAATATCAGATAGATCAATAATCAATTGTTTATTTCATGGTTTTTAAACAAAGAAGCAACATTAGCAGGCCTTGTATATCTTAATATGAAGTGTGCCATGCATGTGGAACAATAAAACGATTTTGTTTTAGGTTCAGCTCAAATTGCGTCAAAGAGTGTTCAATATTTTATTTGAGACTACACAAAACAGGCATTTAAAAATAAATAAATAAAAATTATCCACACATTGTGGAGGGTCTGCAACAGTCGATGTGTATTTTGGCAAGAGAAAAACGAGTGAAGATGGCAGGAATTTCTCTTGGATCAATATGACATTTTTGCTTTGAACTGTTGTCCTCTATAAGACAAACCTCCCCCTTTTTCTCTTTACGAGGAGCAATGCATGTTCGGAATTTGCAATTACAACGATATGTAGGTTTTCCATATGGCATTGGGAAAGATTTGTATAATAAGATAGAGGGCATCGTTTTATAGGTGTAAGAAAATGTTGGACTATGTGTAGCATAGTTTTAGTTTGATCCAGATTATGACCTGATTTAATAAGAAGTATTACAATTTTTAATAAGAGATTTTCTGAGATTTAGTCTATGATATCGGCCTAAGCTAGATTAGAGTTTGTGACTATGTGAGATATAAATAATATTATTTTAGATTAGAATTTGTTATGTTATTTTAGAGGGAAAAAATAGTATTGTTGCGCTTTGTATAAAATTACTGCAATTCTGTGGACGTAGGCAAATTGATGAATTACAAAATTTCTTGTGTCCTTTGATTGTCTTTGTGTGTGTATTATTTTCTTTTGTTTTTATTTTTATCTAATAGATCTGAAAATTCGTGTATATTCCCAACATAAAGGCCATTATTATTATTATTATTATTATTATTTTTTGCTTCATTGAATGCCATGATTCTTCAAATATTCAACGATTCTTCAAACATATTTTAGTGGTGAAGTGTTACGTAAAGTATACTTTTGTTTCTATGAGATAAAATAAACTTTTGTTCAAAGATTTTATATTCCATTGACCTGCTCTCACCTAGAAACTCTTTATACAATCAGCACTAGTATAATGGTGATGCAATTAACTAGCATTAAAGACAACCAACTCTATTAATTTTAAAAATTTTTATTTTTATTTTGCAAGTTTGCCCATCTTTTTTTTTTGAGAAGGAAGTTTCCCCATCTTGGTTGAACTGCTTCCTCTTCGTTCACACTTGCTTATGTTTTGGGCAGTCCTAAATGGCAAGCCAGGCCTTCTCCAGCGTATTGTTTACCCTGATAGTCTCTTAGTGTGATAATAAACGGCAGTGTGTGGCTGATATTCCTGTCCGTTTAAAAATTACTTATTTTCAGTAAATTATTTGTATAATATTTATAAAAAAAATATAATTTTGATAATTTTTATATTAAATGTGTTACAAAAAGCTAAAAATTAGTTTATTTATAAAAATAAAAAGTTAATTTATTTGCTAAAAAGCTGAGAAAAGAGAAGAAAAGACAACAGATTTTTTTTTCAACAATTCCCAAATACTCACCCTAACATGGTGTGTCTATTTGGCACAAGTATCTTTTAATTATTTTTTAAAATTTTTTAAAAATAATTTAAAAAATTGTGCCAAAATTTGATTTTTAATTTTTTAAAGATAAAACTATACTTTAAAATAACTTTTAACAAATTAGCAAATATATTTTTAGTAAAAAGTTATATCCAAAACTCACTCTTAGATTAATCAGCGTGTGCTCGTCAATAGAGTCATTTTCATGCCACTTGTAGAAAACATATGCTTACTCAAATGCATCGACTACTATATGTCTCTTTCTCCTTCTGCCAATCCTTGTAAAAGGGTTTTAGATTCCGAGCACAAGCACACTACATATGCCTCCATATTACATACACAAATTTTTTTACAATAGACTTATAATTGTTGAATTAGTTGACGATGAGTGGTGGAAAAAAAAGTCGTAGATTTGTGAGTATAAATTATATATGTTCACAATTCACTGTTAACCATTTCAACAATTATGAAATTTGTCACATAACATGTTCATATGATAATCATTTCATCCTATATGCAGTTGCATTTGTTAAGGAATCGAGGCATCCATGCACCTATTTGAAAAGAAAATGTATTTTGACCCGGTCAAAAAATAATAATATTTTGTTTTAGGAGCTTTGAAAATGTGTAATGGTCATGAGCGGTCAAACTAAGGGTATTAAATTCTGTCAATTTGAAATATGTCCATTTCATGATTTAAATAAAATAGGAAATTTTTTTTTTTAAAGATGTATATAACATAATGTAATGTTTATGTGTTCAAATTTAAGAAATAAAATCTTAATTGTGAACTTGTGAATGGACAATTTGTTGAACAAAAGACCTTAATATAAAATGACCCCATTGAAATTAATTTCTTCACCAAAGCAAAATCTGTGCCTTTCAAATTGGTTGGCACAGTTGACTCAATTAAAGTTGCAAACTTTGGTAAAGAGTCTAAAGATGGAGTTGGTCATTTTATTGTATACATAGAAATAGAGTATAGCTTCTTGTCTGGCACGTAATAAGTGCATTAATGTCTTTTAGCATGGTACCCAGGACTCCAACCAGGTTGGAAAAATATGGGTTACTTGGAGGAGCCGTAACTTATTTCATAAAAAAACAAGTACTTTTCTCTAGAGAAAGTGTTTTAAGTTGTTGTAGAGTTCAATCCCTTTCAGTTTCAAAGCAACACTATCAATTCGACTATTGTGGAAAATATATATATTTGATAAAACATAAGATTTCTTCCTATCAATCCGGCGGTAGATGAGATGTCCTCATTTTCCTTTTGAGGGTTTTGGCTGTTTCTACCCACTCAAGATTTTCATTTCTACCATTTTTTGCCATATTGCTTACTAATTTTGTGTTTTTTTTTGGGTGCTAATTATATCAGCTTATTAAAATTGGTCTATCACAGTGAGTGAATCATGCACACAAACAAAATAACTTTGCTTCATTTGAATTTCTTTTTCTTTTCTGTTTTAGTAAAAGAAATTTGAATTTATAAGTTGTTTTCTAAATCAATTTTTGAATAACTTGCGTTTTATTTAGGAAACACAAATTGATTAAAGGTTGTTTAATAGTATTTGATTCATTCCAAATCTTTGTAGGAGTTTTACTTTTACCATATTGAATTACTGTGTACCGGTAGAATTTATTTTTCCTTTTTTATTTCTTGGTAAAAATGATATCTTTATTTTATTTTGGTATGAAAAATATTAAGACGGCAATATGTAAGTGGATACCAATAAATTATTATTTATCATTTTAACCATAATTAATATATATCTATATATGCATAATTAATTTGTGATATTATGCCTTTGTCCCCATTACCTGTGTGTGTGTGTTGTAAAAATTATATTCCTTCTCAAAAAAAAGAAATGTGGGTAGTCCCACATCGCCTAAGAATGAGTTCAAAATTGAGTATAAAGCCTTCATACACCTTACAAGAGTTACCGGCTTTTATAAGGAGTAAGTTGTGTGATATTATGCCTTTGTCCCCATTCTCTGTGTGTGTGTTGTAAAAATTATATTCCTTCTTAAAAAAAAAAAAAAAAAAAAATTCAGCTGGACAAATATTGAATTTATTGAACAAGAGTATCATTTTATTGGACTCATAGTCACAAGCCAGTTGGGAGACCTAGTGGCCGAATCTGAATTGAAAAATATATGTAGAGTGGGCCCCTTCGACCTAATTAATTGTTCAAATAAACAAAGAGAAGGTTTTTATGAGTTTATTTATTTATTTTTGGGAAAGATTGTAATAAATTGTTACCTGTTGAAGCAGTTGAACTAAAACTTCAAAGACTAATACCAACCCTCCAAACCCAACAGCCTTATCATCCCCATCTCTCTTAACACAGAAAAAAGAGCCGATTAAAGATTAACCAAATCCATGGCTACAGAAGATTTCAGCTTCCCCACAACTGGGGACAAATTCTCATGTGGCATCGATTCACCACCTTTGTGGAACCTATCTCCAATAGCCTCACCAAATTCCAGACACGAAGAACCACCAAAAGGGTCTGCCAAAGAAGAAGGAAACGACTTAAAGGATGAGAAAGATTATTGCTTTTGGCCAAAACCAATCGAGTACATAAGCCAAAGAAAGAGCTTTTCACACGTAGAGACTGGTGGGAAATTGGTGATTAAAGAAGGAAAAGAAGATGGCGATCGTGAAGAGCAAAAGATGGACATGTTGTGGGAAAACTTCAATGAAGAATTATCAAAGAATTCTAGTTCAAGATCCAATACGTCTTCTAGGATGCAATTTGGCTGTGTTAAGGCATTAAAAACGTCCAAAAGCAATAGTGCAACGCTTTCAGCTAAGAAGCCCGGCATGGTTGTGATTTTGAAGGTCTTAAAGAAGCTTTTCTTGCTCCAAAACTCCAACGATCGGAAGCTTCAACGGCCCCCACATAGTCATCAATGAGACAAAGTTAGCTACACATTGAATTCTTGTCTGGGTTCTGTGTTTGTTGATATTTTTTTTTCCCGGATTATTGAGGCCTACACTCCACTCGGCACTGACCAATCACAATGCACCAGGTCATGGTCTGGACAGCTGCTTTTGTCTTTTTAATGTATATGTATACGAAGTAAATTTTTTCCCTCTGATGTATATACAAAGTAAATTGGTAAATTTTGAGTTGAAATTATGCTTTAGTTTGTTTTAGCATTCAGGAAAACTATCATATTTTCCGGACTTTGGTAACGAACTTAAAAATGAGATTGAGAGTGTTTTTTAGCATTTGGTATGTACCAATTTTAAAAAAATAACATTTCTTATATAATTTAAAAAATGTATAACATGTTTATGGTGTAAACCCAACTAATGTAATCAATATAAATAAAAAACCAACTATAAATTTGGTTTTCAAACTAAAATTTTGACAATGAATACAATCAAAATTGATTCCCAATTTTCATGATCTCTATCACTCATCTTGCTCATATATTATGGATGATAACGTAGACACACACACACACACACACATATATATATCAACCATACTTCTCATAATTCAAAATAACCATAAGTGCCATTTCAAATTGTTGAAAATAAAAGAGAGATATTACCTGATTTTTCCTTAGAAATTACACAATATAATTTTACCCAAAGAGGTGGCGGAGATGAGGCGTAGACCAAATCATTATCTTGAGACAAATTGTATCGTCTACGGTATATTCGATGTAGTTAGACAAAATATTTTTGCAAGTTATTCCCAGGATACAACAACCTAACCACTTTTGCTGATTATCCTTACGAGCCTACATTGCAAGTAGGATATAAACTCTTTATAATACTTTCTTTTCCTAGAAAATTTAGTAAAAGATAAAATATTTTTTTGAATAGTAAGAACCAGTAGATGGGAAGCGTTTAGAACAATAATAAAAATTGTTTTTGAAAGTTTGTAGTTTTGTAATTAAAAAATGAGGTGATTTTGAAACTTTTATTTCTTTATATACATATAATAGTCGGACATATACCTTTTCCCTAGCCAAAGAATCAAAACGTTTGATAACATTTAAATGATCATCAAGTTATTGAAATCAATATATAATCAATAGCTTTCTATATATATATATATATATATAATATTATATATAAACCGGTCATCAAAGTCTTTGCCAAATCTATACGTTGAGAACAAAAGAAAGGTGTCATAATGCTATGAAATTAATGGCCCATAAGGTGGCTGAAAATTTGAATGCCAATCCGTTTAAGACAATTTCAGAATATACATAAATATTGTCATTCGTTTTGACTTTCCATTAAACCAAATAGTAAACACTTGTGTATATATGGTAATTTATTATAACATAAAATAATTCAGCAATAGCTGTACATTTGAGTGCTGAAAAATCTTCCATTTATGACGTTACTATGTCATATTCAAATAAGAATGCTTGAATACAAAACGTTAGAATGGAAAGTATATATTTGTAATAAAACCAAATATGCTAGCAATGATGGTATTAATATCACGTTAATGTTCATAAATTTCCTAATTAAAAACCATTGACAATAGCTATTCAAATTTTGAATTATATTTGAATTTCAAAATTTAGTAGTCAATGTATTTGACATTAAGGGACAATTGATTTCCTCAATTCACATAAATGAGTATTAAACTAAATATGATATTTTTATAAAAATATCCAACAATCCCCCACTTATTTTTATAAAAATAAATAGGTAAATATATATAAGAAATTTTTTCTAGGTTAATTAGAGCATTATGCATAATGAGAGTGCCAATGGCTTGAACTCTCATTTAGTGTTTCAGCAACATTGTTCCAAAGTTAATAGTGAGCTAAGTCTTGAACTATAATTTTTTGTATGGAAACAAAACATTATATCACACACATAATATTCCAGTACTCTATTACGAGCTTCTAAGTCAGCACATTACAGCCTTGTGGTTAATCCTAGCATCCATGAGCTATTTAGAGAACTGACCCTATTCTCAAAGGAAGCGGCCTCACTTCCATGCTCACTTAGGTGTGGCTATAAAGGATGTTCTTGTAACTCTCAACATCCCACTTATAAGAGCTAGAGTCCACATTAAGAGTTTTTTAATAAATAAAAACTCATCCTATATAATGTTACAAGATACATGCACGCACACCATAGGGAGGGACATGAGTAATTGTAGTCATACATATATTTAGTACATGTTAATCAAACTACTCTATGATTAGTTTTTCCCTTTGAACCTAGTTCTTGGGATCTCCAGTCCCTAGGTAGGGTATCCTCATAGGTAGTTTATTCTTCTTTGGGCTTAAGTCCCAACTCCCTCGATGCTATCTAGATCTTTTCTCTAGCTAGAGCTTTAGTTAATGGATCTGCAATATTATCATTTGTACTAATATAATCAACATTTATGGTACCATTGTTTATGTATGATCTCACAGTACTGTATTTTCTTCTAATAGATCTGGATTTACCATTATAGTATTTATTGCACACTCTACCAATAGTGGCAATACTATCACAATGAATTAAGACGGGTGAAATAGGATTCTCCCACACGGGAATTTCAAATAATAAATCACGTAACTAACCTGCTTCTTCACTAACTAAAGATAATGCAATTAATTTTGCCTCCATGGTGGATTTAGCAATAATCTGTTTTTTTTTTAAGATTTCCAACATATTTCTCCACCACCTAATGTAAATACATAGCCAGTGGTAGACAAAGAATCACCTGATAAGATGTTCCAACTAGCATCACTATATCCTTCAAGAATAGCAGGATATCTTTGGTATAGCAAACCATAGTGCGCAGTTCTTTTTAAATATCTCATTAATTGAGTCATGGCATTCCAATGCTCAAAATTAGGTTTGCTAGTAAATCTTGCTAAAACTCCTACAACATAAGCAACATCAGGTCTAGTACAATCAGTAGCATATCTAAGACTACTAATAATACTAGCATATTCCTTTTAATCATAAATATCATTTTCATCTTTAGTAGGAAATAGATGCACATTTGAGTTAATAGGAATACTTGTAGGTTTAAAATCAAGGTAATTAGAATTTTTTCAAAATTTTTTCTATATAATGAGATTGATCTACAAATATGTCATTTGAAGTTCTAGAAATTTTCATGCTAGGAGTCACATTAGCTTCTCCTAAATCTTTCATATCAAAGTTATTTTTAAGAAGCATTTTGGCAGCATTTATAATATCCGTATTAGGACCAAAAATTAGAAGATCATCAACATATAAACAAATTCTAACATGAGCATCATCAAAAGTTTTATAATATATACATTTGTCACTTTCATTTGTTTTAAAACCATTAGAAAGCAAATATCGATCAAATTTCTCATGCCACTATCTTGGTGCTTGTTTTAAACCATATAAAGATTTTAATAATTCACATACATTGTGCCCATTACCTGGCAATGTAAAACCTTTTGGTTGGTCCATGTAGATTTCTTCTTCTAAATCTCCATTTAGAAATGCCGTCTTAACATTCATTTGATGTATCATCAAATTATGAATAGCTGCTATAGCAATCAATAATCTAATAGATGTAACTTTAGTAACAGGAGAAAAAGTATAAAAAAATTCAATATCTTCTTTTTGTTTAAAACCTTTAGGTACAAGCCTTGCTTTGAATTTTTCAATAGATCCATCAGGTTTTAATTTTCTTCTAAGTACCCATTTACTTCCAATTGTTTTACAACCTGAACGTAAATCTACAAGTTTCCAAGTATTATTAGAGATAATAGAATCCATCTCATCATTGATGGCTTCTTTCCAAAAACCTGAATCAGGATAAGATAAAACTTCTTCTAAAGAAGTAGGGTCACCTTGTAAATTATACACATAATATTCAGGACCAAAAACCTTTTCAATTCTAGGTCTTTTACTCCTCCTAGGTTCAATCTCATATTCATTAACATCTTTTGACTTAGATGTTGAACATTCAAATTTCTCTTGTTGTTCAAAACCCCTACTATTTTTATATTTAAATGAAAATTTATTTTCATGGAAAATTGCATCTCTAGATTCAATTATTGTATTATTATCAATATCAAAAAATCTATAAGTTGTGCTATATAAAGAATAAACCAAAAATACACATGTAGAAGAGTTTACCACAAGTTTAGGTCTTTTGGGATCAGGTAGCCTTACATATGCTAAGCAACCCCAAACTTTGAAAAAATTTAGATTTGGTTTATATTTTTTCCATAATTCAAAAGGAGTTAAAAAAGTCTTTTTATGAGGTACTCTATTCAAAACAAAATTTGCAGTTAAAACAGCTTCACCCCAAAAATATTTAGGAGCCCCAGAACTAACAAGCATAGCATTAGTTAAATTTATGAGAGTCCTATTTTTACGTTCAGCTACTCCATTTAAAGATGGAGAATAAGGGGCAGTAGTCTCATGAACAACACCAAGAGATTGAATAATTATTAAGACCAAGTGTATCATATTCTTTTCCTCTATCAGTTCTAAACCTTTTAACATTTTTATCAAATGTATTCTTAACTTCTTTTAAGAAAATTGATAATTTTACAAAAGCATCACTTTTATTTTTCATAAGATAGACATATGAATATTTTGAAAAATCATCTATAAAAGTTATAAAATACCTATTACCGCCACATGTTAAATGTCCTTCAAATTCACAAATATCACTATGAATAAGTTCTAGTAATTCAATATTTCTTTCAATAGATTTTGAGGCTTTCAAATAATTTTAGTCATGCTACCAATTTCACATTTTTCAAGTTCATTTTCAAGTTTAGGAATCAAACCTAAACCGCTCATATTTTTCATATATTTATTATTAATATGACATAATCTACCATGCCAAACATTCACATAAAAAACAATATAAGCAAAACTTGAATTTTCATTCATCTCAACATTAAGTTTAAACATGTCATCACAAGCATAGCCTTTGCCAACAAACATGCCCTTTTTAGAGAGTACATATTGATCAGCCTCAAAGACTTGTTTGAAACCAGCTTTATTCAATAAAAAACTAGAAACTAAATTCTTTCTAATATCAGGAACATGAAAGACATCTTTGAGAGTGACTTCTCTCCCAGAAGTAAATTTGAGAAGCACCTTTCCAATACCCATAACTTCAATGGTATGAGAATCACCAAGCATAATTTTCTTTTTCTCATCCAGGATGGTGTAGGTCTTGAACCAAGTTTTATCATAGCAAACATGTCTAGTTGCCCCAGAATCAATCCACCACCCTCCTAAACCTTCGAGAATATTAATCTCGGTAACCATAGCCATAAGAGGCTCTTCAATGACATAGGCTTGAGCCATAGGCCCATGTTTTCGAAAACAACAATTTCTAGCCGAATGTCCAGGCTTTCTTTCCACATACAAAACATGCATAATTGCTATTATTAGTGTGGTTGCCATTATTTGGAGCATGCTTAGGATGGTGTGCTTGGTTCTTTCTTTGATTAGAGTGGGTCTTATGTGGAGGCTAATTTCCATTTGGCCTACGTTTGAAATTTCTTTTCTTAGGCCTTACATAGTCATTACTTTTTGCATGGGCTTAAGGCATGTTTTCATTTGAAGAAATAAAATTTACCTTCGGATCACTTGCTCCATGGAGTTCCACAGCTTTGTCTTGGTTCCTTACCTCTTCCTCCACTCTCAAACAGGTGATAAGGGATTCAATGGAGAGTTCCTTTTGCTTGTGTCTCAGGACTTTGGCAAACTCCTTCCAAGACTCAGGCAGCTTGTCAATGATGGCTGAAACTTGCATTTTTTCATCTACTTGAATGCCTTCAGATCGAACATCTTGTGAAATCATTTGGAGTTCATAGGATTGTTCCAACACGGCCTTGCCTTCGACCATCTGAAACCTGAAAAATCAGCTACATGCATATTTCTTGGATCCAGCTTCCTATGTATCATATTTTTGATTCAATGCCTTCCATATCTTTTTGTCTGATTTGTAAGCTTGATCATAATAATCATACAAATCATCTGAAAGACAATTAAGTAAATAATTTCTACAGTAAAGATGATCCTTATCCCATTTCTTAACATCTTTTTCATGTTGAGAAAGTTTTCTTTTAGATTATTGTTTAGATTCTTTTTCTTTGGTTTTTTCTCAGTTAACACATAAGCCACATTCAAAAGAGTAAGATAAAATAAAGTTTTTTGTCTCCACCTCTTAAAGTTAATACCATGGAAGTGGAATGGCTTATTAAGATCACTCGTTCCAGAAGAGTTGGACATAACATTACCATTTTCCAAGGATGATTTTGTGTTCTCCATATCGATTTGTCTCAAATTGTTGGAAATAAATGAGAGATATTACTTGACTTTTCCTTGGAAATTACACAATATAATTTTACCAAAAGAGTTGGTGGAGATGAGGCGTGGACCAAGTCACTATCTTGAAACAAATTGTGTCGTCTATGGTATATCCGATGTAGTTAGACAAAATAAGTTTGCATGTTGTCCCCAAGATACAACAGCCCAGCCACCTTTGTTGAATATCCTTGCGAGCCTACACTGCTCGTAGGATATAAGCTCTTTATAGTACTTTCTTTTCCCAAAAAAATTAGTAAAAGATAAAATATTTTGTGAATAGTAAGAAGTAGTAGATGGTAAGTGTATAAAAAGTGTTTTTGAAAGTCTGTAACTTTGTAATTCAAAAATGAGGTGATTTTGAAACTTTTATTTCTTTTTTTATATATAATAGTCGGACATGTAACTTGTCCCTAGCCAAAGAATCAAAACGTTTGATAGCATTTAAATGGTCATAAAGTTTTTGAAATCAATATATAATCAATAGCTTTCTTTCTATATATATATATATATATATATATATATTATAAAACGGTTATCAAAGTCTTTGCCAAATCTATACGTTGAGAACAAAAGAAAGGTGTCATAATGCTATGAAATTAAGGTGTCATAATGCTATGAAATTAATGGCCCATAAGGTGACTAAAAATTTGAATGCCAATCCATTTAAGACAATTTCAGAATATACATAAATATTGCCATCTGTTTTGACATTCCATTAAACCAAATAGTAAACACTTGTGTATATATGGTAATTTATTATAACATAAAATAATTCTACAATAGCTGTACATTTAAGTGCTGAAAAATCTTCCATATATGACGTTACTATGTAATATTCAAATAAGAATGTTTGAATACAAAACATTTAGAATGGAAAGTATATATTTGTAATAAAACCAAATATGCTAGCAATGATGGTATTAATATTATGTTAATGTTCATAAATTTCCTAAATAAAAACCATTGACAATAGCTATTCAAATTTTGAATTATATTTGAATTTCAAAATTTAGCAATCAATGTATCTGACATTAAGGGATAATTGATTTCCTCAATTCACATAAATGAGTATTAAACTAAATATGATATCGAGCGTGTGAGTACCATACAATTCTTTCTTTAGGAAGTGGTAATATGGCTGCTATCGCGATTTCCCACAGACGGCGTCAACTGATGATGCAAAAAATCGTCAGTGAGTCAAATGGTCCTTACGTGCTCTTGACGGGACCTGCGAAACAAAAACACAGAGAAGACCTTATAGAGAGTATTGGTGTGGTATCGGCTAAATACCCTCCAAAGGTTAAGTTAGAAAGAGAATTTCTACAACTCTAGAGTGCCAGAGCTGGGGAATTATGCGTATCTCGATTTATAAGGGTTTTGGGGTTTTTATAGTAGTGTAGAGCTAACGTCCGCTTCTTGGTGGAGAAGGTATTTCCTTGTAGAGAAGATTCTCATTAATACTTATATTTTATGGGATCCTTTCCTTGTAGAGATTCCTCTGATTATGGTTGGGTGTAGAATGCAAGGTATTTCCATACTAGGATTCTTGGAGACCACTTATGCCACTTGGCTTCAACAAACCGTCTCCCTTGGATCCGTCTACTTTAAGGAGTCCATCTGTCTCCCTGCCTCTCTGTTTAGGTTATGAGCTCGTCTACTAGTTCTTTGGTTGGTAGAATAACTAGGCCGTCTCTTTTGGCGACGCCGTCACTTATGATCGCCTCTGTTAATTGGATTCATCCACTTTGGGATTTATCCCTATCAGCTGCCCCCTTACTCCACGGGTCTGTTACCTGGTATTCTAAACGGACAAGTGGGGTGACAACTTCATCTAGTTCTAGGGATTTTTGTTTTGATTGATAGGGTGGTTAAGAATCATAAATGTTGAGGGGACACGTGGCGTAATTTTAGTGGTTGGTAACTTGGATCGAAGCGTTGCTTCGTCTCCCGCAACTTCTTCTATATATATGTTGAATTCCTCCCCCATTTCTACCTTTGTTGCTAATTCCTAAAGTCAAAGTTCGTCCGTCACTTATGAGAATCTGTCGATCCGTCATTTCAGCACATTCGTTCACTGTACCACCTCGTCTCCTATTCGCATTGTACACCCGTAAGTTCTCCCATCCTATATATTTTTCCTTTTTCTTTCTTTTATTCAAGACTTATGTGTCCATCATGTAAATAGACCTATAGAGTCTTAGGAATTTATTCGTCACTTGTAGGTGTAATAGATGTCTAGTGAAGCATTGAGTGTGTAGTCGTGTGTTCGCGAAGGAGCGGGCTACGATGAAGTGTACCCATTAGGTTAATGCGACCCCGGCACCTTATACCCTTAAAGGGATCCATCTGCTAACTCACCTTCCGAGGAGGAAAATGAGGGTTCGGACGAGGACGGGCCAGAGAGTGATATGGATGAAGTTTTAGGCGATGAGGAAAGCAACGAGTCTCTGCTTAGGACCGTTGTTGTCCCCGATGACCTTAGGAACTTTGTCCTCCCCCTAATATGGACGGTCAACGATTTTAGTTTGACCATACAAAGAAAACACTTCAACCCCTCTGGGATAGGTACCAAATTCCCATTGATGTCCCCATTCGTCTGCCACACAAATTTGAAAAGTGCTATTACTGTGATGCCCCTGATGTTGGGATGTATGAAAAAATGTTCAAGGCTGGGCTTAGGCTGCCTTTAAGTGCACTCCACCGTCGCCTAGCCCAATATCTAGGGCTAGCCATCACCTAGATTACTCCGAATGCTTGGAGAATCTTTCTTGGTGCCGAGGTGTTGTATGGGTCTTAAGTAAGGGGAGCCGTCGCTTAACCGCGGAGGAGTTCTTCCACTGTTAACGTCCGTCAGAGATAGTTAAGTCCCAATGCATCTATAGTTTCCTGGCAAGGAAACAGTCGCTAAGGTTGGTGTACAAGACCCCTGACTCCAACCGGAACTGGAAGAACTGGTATTTCTTTGTACAGTGAGACAATTGGGTGTGTCACCCTGATGAATGGTAGGATATGCCTATTCTTGATAGAACTTGGGGTATATTGCCCCCGTCTGGTAGGTGTCCGTTTACTTAGTTTGTTCGTCACTTACACTTATTATTGTCTAACTTAAGGTTTATTTTGGTTGTAACCTAGGATCGTCCAAAGGTTACCCTCGAGCAATGGAAATTTTTGGAGAAAATCTTTCGTATCCCCTTGGAAGAGAGGACCTGGAAACAGCTCTGTGGACGACTAAATTTCTCGGTTCGAAATGAAGTCAAACAAGTAAAATAGTGTCACAAGTGCGAATTTGTATTGATGATTGTGTGGTACAATTCTCTGTGATTACAAAAGTGATCCTCTGATTCGATCTCCTTAAAAGATTTGTTGATTGAAATTGTGGTAATGTGATTTTGATTCGAACACAAAATATCCTTCAATTTGGTTGATGGATGGATCGAAGATTGTTGAAACAGAATTACAATGAATCTCTGGCTATGAGCTTGTTAGAAATCCTTTGTTCTTCACGTTCTTCGTGTTCTTCGTGTGTTCTTCGTGTTCTTGGTGTGTTCTTCGTCTTTGAAGATTTGTGGTGGAAATTCTTCGGGGCTTTAGGGGCTTGAATCCGTTGAACTTCACTGATTTGTGGTTTGTGAGGTTTCTGGAGGCTTTTGAGTTTGCTTCCAGTGAACTTTGATATGTAGGAATATGATTTGGATGATTCCTCTTTGAATGTTCTTCGTATTTGAAGGTTTGTGGTGGAAGTTCTTTGGTGCTTTAGAGGCTTGAATCCGTAGAGCTTCGTCGATTTGTGATTTGTGAGGTTTCTGGAGGCTTTTGAGCTTGATTCCAGTGAACTTTGAGATCTAAGCAGGTAGTTTGGATGATTCTGCTTCGAATATTTTTCGATTTTGAAGTTGGAGTTCTTGAAGTTGCTAGAGGCTTCAAGGCTTGATTCTAGCAGAGCTTCTGGACTTCTGAGTGCTTCAGATGGCTTGGTGCCCTTCTTCCGCCCTTCAGATCTCAGATCCCTTCTAAATGCCTTAAGAAGGCTTCTATTTATAGGAGTTTAGGGGTAGGTAAGCGACACGTGGCGGAGTTTGATTGATGACACATGTCACAGTCTGATTGGTTCGCCTATGTCATCGCTTACACGCGCTGGATTGATGAAGTCATCGCTTACACGTGCGAGGTTGCTTGTGTTATCGCTTACACGTGCGCTGATGCATGATTGTTTTTTTGCATGTCACTTGGCAAATTTTCATTGGCTTCTGAGTAGTAATAGTAAAACCCTAGCAGCAATATATGGCACTTTGTAATTGACTGTATTCTGTGGATTTGGTAGTGTGATGTGTCAGCTTGTGATAGGTCGGGAATTTTCCCTCTCTACAAGCTCGTCACCTTAGACACTCTCCATTGGTATTGTGAGAGCCCCGAGCCTACAGATATAGCTCGTCACTACAACGAGACCGCTTGTAAACGTGAGTTCATCATTTATTTTTTATTATTATTTATTCTTTATTCTTTATTCTTTATTCTTTTTGAATAATTCTTGTCTAACTCTCTCCTCCCGTTCACTTTGGCGCAAAAATGGACGACGGTATAAGGAAAGCCTTCATTCGTAAACAAGCCGCTGAACGCACAAAGAAGCGGTTGGAGGGGGTCATGCCCCCTACTGAAGGGACAGCGCAAGCTAAGCCATTTACAAAGCGGAAGTTGATGGATAAGGGTGACCGTCCACTAAAGAAACTCAAAGAAGTAGCTACGACAATCGTCGGAGGGACGCCTACAGCTACCCAGGTGCCTTCTCCTCTCCGTCATAGTGTCAGCAAAGGCTTGATGATGGCTAAAGGTCCCATCCTTGAGCAGTGCCCCCCTCTTCTTCGTGAGGATCCGCGATATGCTGTGGGGTTACTATCATCCATCATTAAGGATGACGACTATGAAGACTTGGGTAACCATGCCACTGAGGCCATGGGGGAGTCAGGTCTCTTTGGTTTGGCTCAGGTGTGCAACTGTCCTCCTTCCCTTCCTTTCTTCAACTATTCTTATTTCTAAATTTCTTTTAACTTCTTGCAGGGGGTGCTAATGATAAAAGGTCTAATGGATTGTCGTCTAGCCCGAGAGAAATGGGTTGACTGTTTGAAGGAGAAGGCTGAGATTGCCAAAATGGAGTTGAATAAGCTTAGGGCTTGGAAAGAATCACAAGTCAAAAAGCTATCCATGACCAAGAAAGCTTTGGAAGAGTCAGAGATTCTTGTTGACGAACTGAGGAAAGTGCTCCAGGGCAAGGAGGGGGAGATTTCCAAGTTAAGGGAGCAAGTCCGTCGAGCTAAGGAAGATGGAACGACAGAGTTTTGTAACTTTGACGACTTTCTTACCGAGCTCAACGACTACTACGATGACAGCTTTTAGGAGTGCCTCCGTCAAGTTAAAGCTCTTTACCCCGATCTGGACGTGTCGTAGGTGTCTGTGGACAATGTAGCCTAGACTTCGGTTAGGACCGTCGACCATGAAGATACTAATGAGATCCTTGAGGCCGACCCCATGCCTATCATTTAGGGTGACGGAGAGGCGACTCTTGAAGATGAGCAGGTCAAGTCTGTTAGGGACGAGAACCGTCCTATTGGGGAGGAGGATGGGCCAGCCGAGCATGAAAAATTCGTGAACGAGGACACCCTCGTCGACCAGCCTTAATGTTTTTTTGTAAAATTTACTATTGTGTCTTGTTTTTTATTTTTTATTTATAGAAGAAATCCTTTTGAGAACAATGGTTATGTAATCTTTAACATTGCCCACAAAGTTTTGGGTTTTTATTTATAAGTTTATGAGCTCTCTTTCTATCTAAAAAATCTTGGAACTTATACCTGTCGGCTTTGTAGATTTTAGGGAATTATGTTTCAACCCAAGAATATTCCATGGTGATTGTGGTTTGTCCACTTTATAAGTTAGACTTAGTAAATTTTTAGGATGACGATTGTCCGTCCACCTCATGGGTTGGACTTAGTATATCTTCAAGATGGCTTTTATAAACCTTCTAGTGTTGCAATGATTTGTTCATTTCATAAATTGGACTTAATAGGTTTCTCAAGGTACTCATGGGTATCCCTGAATCCGTCCACTTAAGAAGTTATGTATTACCCAGGCTCACCCTTTGGGGTTTTAATAAGGACTTATAAATCTTAGGTTACCCATTGGGGTTTCTTTGAATCTGTCCACTTAAGGACCTATGTAAATTTCAACTTAACCCTTGGGATCTTTTTTGAGTCCGTCCATTTAAGGGAATGTAAATTTCAAGTTATCCCTTGGGATTTCCTTGTATTCGTCCATTCAAGGACTTGTATAAACTTCAGGTTATCCCTCGGGATTTCCTTGTATCCGTTCACTCAAGAACTTGTATAAATTTCAAGGTATCCCTTGAGATTTCCTTGTATCTTTCCACTCAAGGACTTGTATAAATTCCAAGGTATCTCTTGGGATTTTTGAATCCATCCACTTTAGGACTTAGTTGTAGATGTGGTTTTGTAGAAATGTATATATGTGCATGATATATTTGAATAACTCCTCTTATTATGGTAAACAAGTGCATAAGACAAAAAATGTTTTGAAAAAATAAAAAACTACCCTTTGGGCTAAAAGTGCTGTAGACAATAAAAATGACTAGGAAGAAATAAACTGGAAATGAGGAGTGGTGGTCTGTATGCTACCGTCTACTGGTAATATTTTTTTAGGTGTTCGGTGTTCCATGGGTGATGCAATTTTTGACCGTCGAGTGTTTCTAGGTGATAGGTGCATTTCCTCTGCCACGAAGTGATTTTGTAAGGTCCTTCCCAATTAGGCCCTAGGTTTCCTTGGGAGGGATCTCTTGTGGCGCTCGTCACCTTCCTCAAGACAAGATCTCTAACTTGAAAGTCCCTATAGTTGACTCTGGAATTGTAATGCTTGGCCATGAGGTCCTAGTATCGTGCCAACCTTTGCTTGGCTATTGCTCTGACCACATCCACTAGGTCCAGCTGTAGGTGAATGGCCTCATCATGATTCTCCACTCTGAAGCTCATGAGTCCGATCTCAGCAAGGATAACAGCTTTGCTTCCGTATGCTAGTCGGAAGGGTGTCTCCTTTGTAGGTGTTCTTGCTGTTGTCCTATATGCCCATAGTACACTTGGCAGCTCGTCTGGCCATATACCCTTTGCCCCCTCGAGCCGAGTTTTGATGATTTTGAACAATGATCGGTTCGTGACCTTAACTTGCCTATTGGTCTGCGGGTGGGCGGGCGAGGAGTAATGATTCATGATTCCCAATTGTGAGCAAAAATCCCTGAGTGACTCGTTGTCGAACTGCTTTCCATTGTTCGAGACCAAGACTCTAGAGATTTCGTACTTGCAGATAATGTTCCTCCAGACGAAGCTTTGTACATTTTTCTCCGAGATGGTTGCTAGTGCTTTAGCTTTCACCCATTTGGTAAAGTAATCTATGTCGACCACTAGGAACTTAAGCTCTCTCATTGCAGTTGGGAATGGGCCCATGATGTCCAGCCTCTATTGAGTAAAAGGCCACAAGGCCGTCATTAGAATGAGCTTTTCTATTGGCTGTCTAATGATGTCGCTGAACCTTTGACACTTGTTGCAGGTTTTGACAAAAGCTTGGGCATCCTTCTACATGGTAGGCTAGTAATATCTTGCTCGAATTAGCTTGTGTACTAACGATTGTGATCCCGAATGGTTCTAGCAAATTCCTTCGTGAACTTCCCTCATGAAATAATCTGCTTCTTTGGTGGTTAGGCATCTTAGGTACGGTTGGGAGAATCCTCTTTTATATAGGATGTCTTTTATTAGGATGAATCGTGCCACTGGACCTTCAATTTCCTTGCGGCCTTTTTCTAGTTGGGTAGTGTGCTGTCTCACAAATACAAGAGTATTGGTGTGGTCTAGTTGCCTTCCGAACCTATTTCTTGCATAACCATGCCATCTATCAAGGGCGAAAGCTTAACAAAGGAAAGTACCTTACTGGAGATGAGCATGTGGTCTATGATGCAGCCTTGGCAAGACGGTCTGCTTGCTCGTTTTCTTCCCTTGGGATTTGAACAAACTTAGCCTGAAGGTCGTTCTCTACACTTTTCCTCACTTGTTCCAGGTACTTCTTCATTCGTTCACCTTTGCACTTGTAGTCATTGTTCACCTGACTCATGATTACCTGAAAGTCGCAGTAAATAATCACACTTATGGCCCCTATTGCTTTATGGAGGTCCAGTCCTGCCATTAAGGCTTTGTACTCTGCCTCACTGTTGGTTGTAGGGAAGTCGAGACGAACCATGCACTCGATGTCATCCTTTTCTAGAGAGTGGATCACTATTCCTACACTGCTAGCCTACCTGTTGGATGATCCGTCTGTATGGATACTCCATTGAGGACGCTCATCTGCCCCCTAGCCTTCCATATTGGTGAATTCCGCGATGAAGTCAGCAACTACCTATCCTTTTACTGCAGTGCATGGGCGATATTGTATGTCAAATTTGCTCAATTCAATCACCCATAGTGCCACCTGTCTGGCGACTTTTGGATTACTCATTGCTCTCCGTAGGGGTTTGTTTGTCAGGACGACCACCGTATGGACCTAGAAATAGGGTTTAAGTTTACGAGCTACAGTAACTAGGGCGAAGGCTAGCTTCTCCATCGGGGGGTATCTTTCCTTTGTGCCTCGGAGTGCTCATCTAGTGTAGTACACAGGCTTCTGCATCCTTTCTTCTTTTCTGACTAAGGCTGCACTGACCGTAGTTGGGGAGATGGCTAGGTAGAGAAATAGTCCCTCTCCAAGTTTAGAAGGATTTAGCAACAATAGGGAAGAGAGGTATGCTTTTAAGTCCTCAAACGCTTATTAACATTCGACCGTCCATTTGAAGGACTTCTTTAATGTGTGGAAGAAAGGCAGGCATTTATCTGTTGCTCTCGATACGAACCTATTCAGTGCCACTACCTTACCGTTGAGGCTTTGTACCTCCTTTATATTCTTAGGTGGTGTCATTTCCATTATGGCCCGAATCTTGTCTAGGTTGACTTTGATGCCCCTTTGAGAAACCATGAATCCTAGGAATTTTACAGCTGTTACCCCGAATGCGCATTTGCTTGGATTGAGCTTCATGTTATAAGAACGGAGTGTATCAAAGGTTTCCTTGAGGTCTTCCAAATGATGATCTTCCCTTTGACTTTTCACCAGCATATCATCCACGTAGACTTGGATGTTTCTTCCAATTTGATATGCAAACATCTTGTTCCTGAGCCTCTGATACGTCGCTCCTGCCTTCTTGAGACCGAATGGCATCACTTTATAATAAAAGAGGCCTTGGCTGGTGATGAATGAAGTTTTCTCCTAGTCAGCCTTATCTAGCTTGATTTGGTTGTAACCAGAGAAAGCATCCATGAAGCTCAATAATTGGTGCCTCACTGTTGAGTCCACCAGGACGTCGATCCGTGGGAGTGGGTAGTTATCTTTGGGGCAGACCTTGTTTAAGTTCGTGAAATCTACACACATCCTCCACTTTTCTCTGGCCTTCTTGACCATCACTACATTGGCTAGCCAGTTCGGATAGTATACCTCCCTTATGAACTCTGCATCTTATAACTTGCGGACTTCTTCCGCTATAGCTCTGTCTCGTTCTTGGGCAAACACTCTCTTCTTCTGCCTGATAGGGGGAAAAGAGGGTGATACGTTCAACTTGTGAACCATGACTGAGGGGTCGATCCCGAGCATGTCTTCGTGGCTCCAGGCAAAGACATCCTAGTTCTCTCTTAAGAAGGTTGTGAGCACTTGAGGAACGGGTGGACTGGCGAAGGTGCTGATCCTGGTTGTCTGCTCAGGTTTGGAGTCATCGAGAAGTATCTCCTCCAACTTCTTACCTGGCTCTACAATCGTCCATTGCTTTTCTATGCCCAGAGTTTGTAAACGGTCGTCCATCTCCAACATTGCTATGTAGCATTTGCGCGCTGCCACTTGGTCTCCACATACCTTTTCTACCTCGTATATAGTGGGGAACTTGATCATCAGGTGATAGGTTGAAGTCACGGCCTTCCACGAATTGAGTGTAGGTCGGCCTAGTATGGCATTGTAAGCGAACGAGCAGTCGACGACAAGGAAAGTAACATCCTTAGTGATCTATTGAAGGTAGTCTCCGGCTGTCACAGGCAATGTAATTGCCTCGATGGGGTATACTTTCATGCCTTCAAACCCAACGAGTGGTGCTTTGGTCGGTACGAGTCGTTCTTTCTCGATTCTCATTTGCTAGAACGCCGGGTAATACAGGATATCAGCCGAGCTTCCATTATTGACTAGGACCTGATGGGTGTTGTAGTCTCCTACCCATATGCTAACAATGAGAGCATCATTGTAGGGGTGGTGGGGACATCGGGCATTTTCCTCTGAAAACCCAACTATAGGGTTGTCCGCTTGTGCCATCTTTGGGATGAACCCCGTCAGCTGGATGTTCTGAACTATCCTAAGGTAGGTTTTTCGTGCCTTCCTGGTCGAGCCAGATGCTGTGGTGCCCCTTACTATCATTCTTATGTCCCCTAAAGGCAGCCTGAGGCGCTCGTCATTCCTCTTACTAGCCTGTTCTTATGGCAGGTTATTATCTGTTTTTTCTTTGCTGATGAATCGTTGTAGCTTTTCCTGTTGGATGAGGGCCTCAATTTGTTACTTTAAGTTGTAGCATTCAGATGTGTCATGACCGTGGTAACGATGAAAATGACAATACTTGTCTTTGGACCTCCTGTTGGGATCTCCCTTTAACTTGCCAGGCCACGTCAAGGTCGTATCATCCTTGATCTGCATTAGGACTTGATCGATCGGGGTAGTCAGTAGGGTGAAATTAGTAAACCTTTTAGTGGGAGGTTTGGAGCGCCTATCCTCCCGTCGGTCTCTGGTCCTAGTAGTCTTTCGTCCTCTTTCCTGCTGCACATCTTCCTGCCTATCCCTCTTCTTAGGTCTTTCCTCTCAGGCCAGTAATGCGTCTTCTGCATTTATGTACTTAATAGCTTGGTAAAGTACATCAAACATGGTTTTTGGGTCATTTTTGTATAAGGAGGACAAAAACTTCCCCTTCCCCAAGCCTTTGGTAAAAGCAGCAACAAGTATCTTGTCATCAGCTTCATCTATTGAAAGGGCTTTTTTGTTGAAGTGTGCTATGTAGGACCTCAGTGTCTCATCCTCCCGTTGCTTGATGCTCATCAGACACGCAGTGGATTTCTAGTACCTGTGCCCCCCTATAAAGTGTGACGCAAACTGCGCACTTAGTTTTTTGAAGGTACTGATGGAGTTAGGTGTCAATTTGCTGAACCATACCCTAGTGGGACATTTTAGCATAGTTGAAAAGCTCGACATATGATCTTGTGCAGAACACCTTGTAAGTGCATGATGGTTCTGAATGACTCCAAGTGATCCAAGGGATCCTTAGACTCGTCATAGGCTTCTATTTGCGGCATATGAAACTTTGCAGGAAGGGGGAACAAAGTGACTGGTGTTGTAAAGGGCGAGTTCGTCTGGTGGACCAGCTCGTTGAGGTCGTTTGACACCCGTCCTTTGAGAGCATTTATCATGAATTCCATCCTTTCCTTCATCATCTGCATCTCTGCAACCATGTGTAGTGGTACCATATCTACAATAAATGGACGACTGGTGTTTGGTCCTTCTCGATCCCGCCTTTCGGCAGTGTGCTGAGGGCTGGTACCTTCTTTCTCTTTTCCCTGATTATTGGGCCCAGTGTTCCTTTGGTGTAGCTGTTCTTCTAGGTTGTGGTTTTGCTTAGCAAGGCGTTCCATAGTCGCGACTAGAGTTTGTACCTGCCTTTCAAAGGCAGTAGTGCGTTGTTCACCTTCTTGATTGTTGTTGGTTGCCATCAAGCGTATGAGTACCATACAACTCTTTGTCTGGGAAGAGGTAATATGGCTGCTATCGCAATTTCCCATAGATGGCGCCAACTGATGATGCAAAAAATCGTCAAAGAGTCGAATGGCCCTCACATGCTCTTGACGGTACCTGCGAAACAAATACACAGAGAAGACCTTACAGAGAGTACTGGTGTGGCATCGGCCTTATACCCTCCGAAGGTTAAGTTAGAAAGAGAATTTTTACAACTCTAGAGTCCTAGAGCTGGGGAATTATGCGTACCTCGATTTATGAAGGCTTTAGGGTTTTTATAGTAGTATAAAGCTGACTTCCACTTCTTGGTGGAGAATGTATTTCCTTGTAGGAAAGATTCCCATTAATACTCGTATTTTATGGGATCCTTTCCTTGTAGAGATTCCTCTAATTATGGTTGGGCGTAGAATGCAAGGTATTTCTATACTAGGATTCTTGGAGACCACTCATGCCACGTTGAAATTTGAATTTAAATATAGAAATCAAATTGAATGCTTTAATAAGGAAAGTCCAAAATAAGTAAAATCCTTTAATGATTTAAGAATTAATTAAGTCTTAAGATTGGCTTAAAATTAAAATTATATCCACAATTGAGATATCAATTAAGACTTCATTATGGAGATTAAAATCGACTAAGTTAATTAACTTGAATTTAAGTGGAAACATTGGGGAAGGAAAATTAATTTCAAACTTAAATGGTTAACTCCAATAAGGCAACTCAATTAATCTTTAATAATTAAATAAAATCATGTTTGAATTCAAATTAAAATTTGAATAAGGAAATATCTTTAAAGATAGTTGAAGACCATTTCTTAAAGACCATTAATAAATAATCAAGAACATTTAAGTTAATTGATTAAGTTTAATAAAGGAAGACATTTAAGAATTAATGAAGACTCCACTTCAACTAAATGTCACTTTTTCATACAATTTAAACATTAACTCTCATTAAACTTACAACCCCTTGTTTGATATCCACTTGCTTACACACTCGTGTATCCACATGATTGGATAATCACATGAGCACACACTTAAATTATAAAATGTTTATATGTTGGATGCTTACATGTTCCCATGCTCACATGTTTCCATATTCATATGCTTGCATATTAACATGCTTACATGTTCATATGGTTGGATGTTCACATGATTAGATGTTTATACAATCATATTTCTACATGCTTAGTTGCCTCTCACATGATTAATGTTCAAATTTTGGAATTATTTTGATTCACATTACCCATAGACAAACCCTAGGCTTTAGTTGCACACATGCATCTACATAGGTCCAGGAGGTAGACTCCACTTGGGATGCCTAATCTATTCCCATCTTGTACCGTAACTTTGGACTAAGTTTGGTGTGTTGAACTTTATGGAGTTATTCATGGTTCCTAGACCTATAACCAGGTGGTAGCTCATTTTTTATCTTTTTCTAAAGAGACGTGTACTCCTAGGTTTGCACAAGCTATAAGTCTAAATTGCACTTAGGGAGATTGTGTACCGTGTACCCTGCCATCGTTAGAGGGAGTTGATGTGGTCACACTCATAAAAGGAGGGGGGGGGGGTGACTTGAAATTAATCCGGTAGGGTTTTGTTTGTGATTTTCCTATCGTGATCAAATCACTGTGTCAAACTTATTTTCTGCTACACTATTTAGTTTAGTGATTTGATTGTGTCGTAATTGAATTTGTATGTAATTTGGACTAATTAATCGATTTGGGTAATTGGTTAATTTAACTAGGATCAATCTATAACCCAACACACCAAATTATCCAAGCCATGTTACGTAATAAGATAATATTATATCATTATATACTATATTATATCATATGATAACATCCAACAATCAAAGAAAGGAAAAGAAAAAAGATAACAAATTTTAAAACAACTAAATCACACTAACCCAAAGTAGAGTTCAACACAAAAATTCATTAACCTAAAGTAGAGATACAATAAAGAATTAAAAATCCACCAAGAGAGAGAGAGAGAGAGAGAGAGAGAGAGAGAGAGTATTCACATTTTTATGTGGGCAAAATATGAATTGAATAGAATAAAGAATAACAAATTTTTATAATAAATAAAATGGGGAGAAGAGAAGAATAGTCAAAATAAAAGCAACCCTAATTTCTCTGCATGGAACTTGAAGCTTTTGCTCACCAACACAGTAGAACTATTTCTTTGAAGGATTTTACATATTTTGTGGTGAATTACCAATAGATGGGCAAAATATGAATTGAATAGAATAAATAATAACAAATTTTTATAATAAATAAAATGGGGATAAGAGAAGAATAGTCAAAATAAAAGCAACCCTAATTTCTCTGTATGGAACTCGAAGTTTTTGCTCACCAACACAGTAGAACTATTTCTTTGAAGGATTTTACATATTTTGTGGTGAATTACCAATAGATTTCTGTCAAGATTCTATAAAAGAAGATAGGAAGGATCGTGCTATGAAGAAGAATCAAGTGAAGAAGAAGAATCCTGAGTCTGCTGCATAAACGACTCTTCCTGTGTTTGCTGCATAAACAACACTGTATACATTGATTAGTTTTATTACATGCTACATGTAGTTTTGTATCAGTAGTGTTAGTTTTTAGTAAGCACGTGGATGTCACGTGTATAGTTAGTTAGTTTTACTAATCCGGTTTTGGGGGAAATCTATTAGATTAAGTTAGTTATATTTCCCCTGTTTTTCCTGTATATATATCCTCTTAGGTCTCTGTAATCATTATTATGCAATATACAGAAATTTTTTTCTCTGATTTCTTAATATGGTATCAGAGCATTTTCTAGCTTCCGCTTAAATTTCCCAATTTATTTTCCAAAAGTTAGGGTTCTTCTTTAGAATCTCGAAGCTTCATCAATGGCTTCCTCCGTTCAAGCTTCCGCAACCATAACCGTTGATGAATCGCATCCATTTTTTCTTCATCATGCAGAAAATCCTGGTGCGATATTAGTCTCACAACCACTGATTGGAGGTGAGAACTACCCTACATGGGCGAAATCAATGGAGAGAGCTCTTAGGATCAAAAATAAGTTCTGGTTAATTGATGGATCAGCGTCTTTGACTTCAGCCATGGAGAAAATTCCCATCTTGGTTCAAAGCTGGTCACGATGCAATGAGATTGTGGTTTCTTGGATTGTAAATTGTGTTTCTCCAAGGATAGCCACAAGCATGGTGTATCGTAAGACTGCTAAGGAGGTCTGGAAGAAGCTCCAGAACATGTTTTCTCAGGGTAACGGACCTAGAGTTTATCAATTACAGAAGGATCTTGCAAGCTTTTCTCAAGGAGAGCTATCTGTGATTGAATACTTCACCAATCTCTCGATTCTATGGGATGAATTATAGAACTATGAACCTCTTCCTACATGTTCTTGTGAGAAGTGTGTGTGTGTCATATAAATGAGAAGATCTCAAATATTCATCATAGAGAAGCTGTTATGCAATTCTTGATGGGTCTCAATGACTCTTTCTCTCACATTCGAGGACAAATTTTGTTGATGGATCCTATTCCATCTGTTGAGAAAGTCTTCTCCTTGCTGATTCAAGATGAGAAGCAAAGATCAGTTGGGCATGGGAGCAACAATGGTCCTTTTGTGGAGTCCACAGCACTTGCAGCCAAAACCGTGAATCTTGATTCCAAGATCTTCAAGAAAACCAAGGAAAGGCCTACTTGCAGCCACTGTGGATTGCGTGGTCACACCCTGGAGAAATGTTACAAACTCCACGGCTACCCCCCTGGCTACAAGACTAAGCCAAGGGCTAATCAGGTCTCATGCTTTGATGATGCTCAAGAGTCTGCTGCTATTACCACTCAACAAGCATTTCCTTTCACAATGGAGCAATGTCAGAAATTGCTTGCCATGATTGGAGGGAATGATGCTCAGGCCAACCATGTTGCCATGGCAAATAATGTTGCTTTCAATCAGGCCTCATGCTCTCAGTCCACACCACTAGCAGGTAATCTCAAGCACTCCATATTTTCTGCTAAGCTTGTGAACAGAACTGCCTTTGGTGTTAATACTTGGGTTATGGATACAGGAGCAAGTGATAATATTGTCTGTTCTGTCTCTCTTTTTCAGTCTTATACTATTGCTTCACATTGTGTTGTTGAATTGCCAAATGGTGAATCAGCATATGTTACTCACATTGGCATTGTTAAACTTTCTAATTCTCTTATTCTTGAACATGTGCTTTGTGTTCCTTCTTTCTCATTCAATCTCTTGTCTATTAGCAAACTCATCCAAAGATTGCCTTTGTGTCTTGTGTTTTTGTCTCAATACTGTTTCATTCAGGACCTTTCATGTTGGAAGACGATTGGAGTGGGTGAAGTCCATAATGGTTTGTATCTGCTACAAAAGAGTACTTCCAGGACTACACCTTCTCTGTCAGACCATCTTTCCAATCACAAGTCCTTCAAGTCAGCTATTTCTTCTTCTGTTTCTTCTAAAGACATGTCAGTCTTGTGGCATTTTAGGTTAGGTCATCCATCCTTAAGCAGAATGTCTGTTTTACAGAATAGTCTACCTTCTTTTTCATCCAAGTGTATTGATGTTTGTACTATTTGTCCCTTGGCAAAACAAAAGAGATTACCTTTTCCTTCTCAAAATAATCTGTGTAATAAACCTTTTTCAATAATACATGTGGATGTTTGGGGTCCATATTCTGTTTGCACTCATGATGGTTTTAAGTTTTTCCTTACAATTGTTGATGATGCTACATGGTCTACTTGGGTGTACCTTATGAAAGCTAAATCAGATGTTAAACATCTTTTAATCTCATTTTATAACATGATTTACACCCAATTTGACACTGGAATTAAAGTAATCAGGTCAGACAATGCTTTTGAATTCTCTTTACCTGATTTTTATAATGCTCATGGCATTGTGCATCAAAAGACTTGTACTTATACACCACAGCAGAATTCTGTGGTGGAAAGGAAACACCAACACCTCTTGAATGTTGCAAGGTCTCTTAAGCTCTAATCTAATCTGCCTTCTGCTTATTGGGGTGAGTGCATCCTCACTGCCACTTACCTCATTAATAGGTTGCCTGTTCCTTTGTTACAAAACAAGTCCCCTTTTGAACTTCTTTTCCAAAAAGCACCTTCATTTGATCACCTTAGAGTCTTTGGATGTTTGTGTTTTATCTTTACTCCTCCTGTTCATAGGTTGAAATTTGACTCTAGAGCACTTCCTTGTGTATTTCTTGGTTACCCCTTCAATGTGAAAGGTTACAAAGTCCTTAATCTACATACTAGGAAGATCACTATCTCTAGAGATGTTGTATTTCACGAATCTATTTTTCCTTTCTCTCCTTCTTATAAGTCTTTGTTGTCTGAGACACCTCCATTGTCCATTCCTTTACCCGCTTCTTGTAATCCTGTTTTTGATGATTCTCCTAGTCATAATTTTGTTTCTGCAGAAACACCTTTGATTCCAGGGACTCCTTCATCTAGTCCTTCCTCCATTTTGGTTGGTTCTTTACCTATTCCCTTGCCTGTTGTTCCTATTCAGCCCACTTCCATGTCCATTGAGCATCCTGCTGTACTGCCCAATCAGCCCCCTTTCATGTCTGGTGATCAACCTCCTGTGTTGGCTGATCAGCCCACTTCCTTGTCTAATTCTGATCAACCTATTACACTTAGAAAGTCTACTCGGGTCAGTCATAAACCAGCTTACTTAGATGCTTACAAATGTAATCAAGTGTCTTCCCAATGCCATACTCCTTCTAGTACTGCCCACCCTTTGGTTTCCTACTTGTCTTCTCACAGGTTGTCCTCTAAACACATACACTTCTGCAATATGATTTCCTCCATTGTAGAACCTAAGTTTTATCACCGGGCAGTCATTGATCCCAAGTGGAGAGAAGCTATGGCTGCTGAAATTTCTGCCCTTGAAGCTAACCATACATGGATTCTTACTCCCCTGCCTTCTCATAAGACAACTATTGGGTGTAAATGGGTGTATAAGGTGAAATATAATTCTGATGGGAGTATAGAGAGATATAAGGCTCGGCTGGTTGCAAAAGGCTTCACCCAAAAGGAAGGTCTTGATTATTTGGAGGCTTTTTCCCCTGTTACAAAGTTAGTTTCTGTCAAAAGCCTCCTTGCCGTAGCTGCTGTGCAAGGCTGGTTTTTATGTCAGCTTGATGTGAACAATGCCTTCCTTCATGGTGATTTGAAGGAAGAGGTTTATATGGACCTTCCACCAGGCTTCCACAGCAAGGGGGGTCTTGTATGCAAACTTGTCAAATCCTTGTATGGTCTGAAACAGGCTTCCAGACAGTGGTTTGCTAAATTTTCCATTGCTCTACTCATGCTGGGTTTTACTCAATCTAGAGCAGACTATTCCTTGTTTACTAAGAAGACTTCTACCTCTTTCATTGCCCTTTTAGTATATGTTGATGATATTTTACTTGCTAGTGACAACAAACAAGCCATGGATGATTTAAAGGTTCTTCTTGATCAACAGTTTAAATTGAAGGACTTGGGTGACTTAAAGTTCTTTTTAGGTCTTGAGGTAGCAAGGGCTGCAAGTGGCATTAGTTTGTGTCAAAAGAAGTACATCCTAGATCTATTGAAAGAAGCTGGCATGATGGGGTGTAAACCAGCCAAGATTCCAATGGATCCTAATGTCAAGCTTAGTAAATTTGAAGGTAAAGCCTTGCAAGATCCTAGTTCCTATAGGAGACTTGTAGGAAAGCTTTTATACTTAACCATAACTAGACCAGACATAACTTTTGCTGTGAATCGTTTGAGTCAATTGATGGCCTATCCTAGAGAACCACACTTACATGCAGCCAATAAAGTCCTGCAATACCTCAAGGCAACACCTGGTCAGGGTTTATTCTTTTCAAGTAAGTCAGACCTGCACTTGAAAGCCTTCACAGATGCAGATTGGGCTTCTTGTCCTGACACTAGAAGGTCTGTGACAGGTTTTTGTGTCTTTCTTGGTGAGTCTCTAGTCTCTTGGAAGTCTAAAAAGCAACAAACGGTCTCAAGATCCTCAGCAGAATTAGAGTATCGAGCCATGGCAGTAGCTGTTTGTGAGGTCATTTGGCTTCTATATTTGCTTAGTGATCTTCAAGTCAAGCACCCTCAAGTAGCCCTTCTGTTTTGTGATAGTCAAGCAGCCCTTCACATAGCTGCAAACCCAGTTTTCCATGAAAGGACGAAGCATATTGAAATAGATTGTCACCTAGTGAGGGATAAAGTTTTGGAAGGGTATATCAGAATGTTGCATGTTAAAACTAATTCCTAAATAGCAGATCTGTTGACAAAGGCTCTAAATGCTCATCAATTTTCCTTTCTTGTGTCCAAGTTGAATATGGTCAACATTTATGCCCCTCTTCCACTTGAGGGGGGGGTGTCAAGATTCTACAAAAGAAGATAGGAAGGATCGTGCTATGAAGAAGAATCAAGTGAAGAAGAAGAATCCTGAGTCTGCTGCATAAACGACTCTTCCTGTGTTTGCTACATAAACAACACTATATACAGTGATTAGTTTTATTACATGCTACATGTAGTTTTGTATCAGTAGTGTTAGTTTTTAGTAAGCACGTGGATGTCACGTGTATAGTTAGTTAGTTTTACTAATCCGGTTTTGGGGGAAATCTGTTAGATTAAGTTAGTTATATTTCCCCTGTTTTTCTTGTACATATATATCCTCTTAGAGCTCTGTAATCATTATTATGCAATATATAGAAATTTCTTTCTCTGTTTCTTAATAATTTCCATGTTAAATTGTGCATAGTTCCTTATTTGTACGCGTGACAACCACCAGTGACGTTTCATTTTTGACACTACCCCTTGGGGCTTGACCTTGACCATTCCTCATCACATGTGAATTAGAATTATAACTATAACTTTTACAGAGTTAGACAACTTTTCTAAGAAGAAAACACAAATTAATAACCATATGAGTCGTTTTGGCCATAGGAGTCGTTTTAGCCTTTAAGGGCTCATAACTCTAGCAAAACGACATTATTTAAAACAAAATATTAAAAAAATATGAATATTTCTTAATTTGTACCATGAAGTTACCATTTTTTTTTTTTTGTTGACGAAAAAAAAAAATGTTGTACTATAGAGTAGTGTACTTAGATCAATGTACGAAATCCATATATTAAGCATTTAGTTTATACAACTGTGGGGTTAAAGGCCCAAATTGCATGTTGGGCCTTGGCTAAGTGCATGAGTAGTCCGAGGAGAGACGAATGGTAATAAGTAGTTCAAACTCAGGACTTAATAAGCAAAGATGCAATTGGGAAAGTGGTCTGAGGAGGAATGTCTCCTTGGACAAGTTGAACACGGATCAAATATAGATCCTATAGATCGAGGTGGCCTTCTAGGAAACTCTAATGATAGAGACGTGCGCCATAAACGTACAAGAAATATGGGAATCCAAAAATATCTAAGGGAAAGCTGCTATCACTGCATTGAATGTACTACAGCTACTTTTCTGGCCGCATTTATGTGGAAAAGACCTCTGAACAGTATTGCCTTAGTAACCACAACTCACAGAAGGCCAGAAGGGGTGTCTGATGGGATAAGCACTCAAGTGGTGGCCCAAAAGATCAACAAGTGTAGAATCAAGATCATCCAAAAAGAACTATATAATGCAAGAGGCCCTTCATAAAAAGGGGAGAGGAAAAATAGAGAAGAGGCACTGTAGCAATCTAAATTGCACTTGTACTATGTTTAATCAATTTATATGAAAACTTACCTCCTCGGACAGTGAGTTCATCTCCTCAGACAATGAATTCATTCAGCTCCATGTTCTTTATTCTTACTTAATCATCTTCTACATCCATACTAGCCGTTGTCAAATTAATTAGTGCCTAGTTCTATAACCCACTTTCTACAAATTTATTGTACTGGGCTCACTGGGCCAACATCCCATACATCTTGGGTCTGGGCTACAAAACATGTCCCTACAACAACTATCCCCTTCCAAAGTCGATAAAGTGGATTTATTTTATGCAATTCAAATGTCTTTTCATAAGTTTAAAGAATCCACTTGTTATTTTTTTATTCTTTATAATTTTTCTTTACATAAAAGCTTTTTAGTATTCATTCAATATGTAACTTTGTCAATTTTATGGTGTTCTAACATAAATGAGTTGTGTTTTTTTTGTTTTTGTTTTTGTTTTTTTTTTTTAGTATAATTGATTTTCATCAAGAAATCTTGTGATTGTTCATAACCAAAACCAAAAGACATTACTGATAATAGTTTTTAATTTATAATAAAGTGATAGGAAAAAGTTTAGTTACAAAATTGGTTGTAGCCTAAGGCTACAACCTTAATCAATATCTTTTTATTGGAGGTGAATTTTGACAAATCCAAACAAGCTCCAAACCTGCTATAGGTTGGGTTTTTAAAACCCAAACCCGCCCCGTTTGCTTTGCGGGTTGGGTCGAGTTGGGTACCTACGGGTCGGGTAATTTTTGCCATTCCTAATTTGAGGATGAGAAAATGAGAGTTTGGGGTCTGCAAGTTGAAAATGTATGAGTCTACTTGACTCTAGTGAAACAAGAGATGATGAAAAATCAAGGGAAGATAATGGAGGAGTGAATGTCATTTTCCTTTATTTTGTTATGCTAAAAATAAGAGGGAAAGAAAAGGGTGTGGCTAGGTGTTTTCTACTCATTCTCAAGAAAACTCCTCTCTCCAATTTGGAAAGAAATATAGAGTAAAATGGCATGAAAAATAAAAATGAGGTATTTGTTTTTCAAATTTCTCTTTATCCATTTGTTTGCTTCTTCTTCTTCTTCTTCTTCTTCTTCTTCTTCTTCTTAATGTGAGACCTTACCATGCTCTCTCTCTCTCAGAGAAAAATTCTCCCTGACTCTCTCATTCTATTTAGTTTTTTGAAATTTGATATAAAGAATATAAATTACAAAATAATATTACTTTGCATACAGTTTCATCAATTAATCCCACAAATGAACAAGATTTATGTAAGTGTACTACACAACCTCTCATATACATAATATTATTGAAACTTACACAATGATGTTTGTTATAAGAACAAAACACACAGCATCCACAACCTAACTACACTAATTAAATTGATAAAAACAAAAGTTTTTCTTTGTGTGTTTTTCTCTATAATACTATAATGAAATAGCACAACAAAAATGATCTCAAGTAGAGGGGTCTAATGTAGAGTAGAATTTACTATTTAATTTTTGTAATTTATTAATTTTGGTATTTTTATGTAATTTTCGTTATTTTAGATTTAGGGTATTTATTTTCTTGTTTTGAGGTGCTTTTAATACTTTTTAGGTCAAATTTGGTTCTTATTATGGTTAGGTATTAATTATGACTCATTTTAGAATATATTTTCTTGTATGTCTATTTTTATGGTGCCTTTAAATAGGCCTCCAAGTCTGTAAGCGTTTTTCTAGTATTATTGATATAAACAAAAATACAAACTTTTGTTTATTGTTTCTCTGGTGGATTCTTGTGGATTCAAGGAACCCTCGTGGATTCGAGGTTATATTTTAGAAGCAAAACTGTTTTGTTTCTATTTTCTTGAAGTAGACGTGTTCTACTTCTCATTGTTTCTGCATCCCTCATTAACTTCGGGCACATTAAATGCTTAGTATTTCCTACTATAGTCAAAGTCACATTGAGCATAATAGGGTCATACTAATGACCTATAGAAGTCACAGGGTGATGAAGCAAAAATCCTTCTTTTTTTTTTTGGTTCAGAGGATAGAATATTAAGCTAGCAACCCAAAGTATTAGCACTGCCACGGCAATGCCTTAAGTATGCATAATTAGAAGCATCCTGAGCAAGTAAGGATAAAACATAAACAGGAGGGTTACAGTGGAATTTTATTATGAACAACATGCTACAATGGAATTTTATTATTTAAAGAGCATATGTCTAATCTCTCTATCACACCATACAAATCTTAGTCTAGACTCTAGACGTTGCCTAAGCACCTAACTTAAGTCCTCTATTTGCTCGCCTCTTCGGCTACCAAATTAAGGTCTCACGCATGGTTGCTTGCAGGTTACATGGATTATGGTTTATCCAAGCATGTACTTAATGAAGTAAATATCAAAGACCTTATCTTAGGCTAAGCCAAGATGACATTTATGTGTATCAGCCAACCTCATAAATGATTTAATGGTCTAGATTCTGCCATTTCAGCATTCCACTAACAATATTCTTAAAATAATAAAATAATGTTGCAAACAAAACAATTAAGATTATTGTTAGTGGACTGCTGACATGGCAGAATCTAGACCATTAAATCATTAAACAATGGTTAAGATTTAAGGAAATCTATTTGGTAGAGTACCCTAGGAAATCTAGAAGATCTGAATCCATTTGGTCCACCAATTTCTCTCATCTTTTCCTTATTTTCACCTTAAAATATGCTCTTTCCTTTGCCTCGACACAATCCCGAATGCACAGCAATCAATTTACAAAGATGTGTTAGTCAACCTTGTTATACACTTATAAAAATAGAGGTAAGGATGTCTCTTAATACATATGAAATAGCAACAAAATTCCTAACTCTGTGCCTTACTCTTCCTTCAATTTCTGTGGGCATTAATACGAGTTCAAAGCTTTGGTTTGTGAGTGCATACAACCATAGCTTGCCGTTGAATCTTGGGGGTGATCACCGGAGCCATTTTTGCACCAAGGATAAACTGCATCCAATGGGGCAAAATCACTTCTTAGGATAGTGGATTGAGTTCCACGCCGCGGCTCTCTCTAGCATCGATAAGTTTCCTCTAATCTCTTGAATTTAATGTTCCCCTACTAAGCAAAAAAAGAATATCACATCATTTATCATTTATTTATGCTTGTCTAGCTAGGTCACCACCCCAATTGCATCACTATAGCCAACTTTGTGTAAATTACTAAATCTCCAGCTTTGTAGCAAAGTGTGTAATCCATTATTCCTCCTAAGTATCAGAGTATTCTCTTGACTGCTTTGAGGAAGTTAGGGATTTATTGGAATCAACTGACTAAAACAATCGTATATCAGACTACCCACCACACTAGAATGTGTAACACAAGCCACTTTTCCGTTTCTTCATCTATTTTATGACACACGTCTTGGTTTAAGGCCTCGTCTTTAAATTAAATATGAGTGGCAATGGATTTTATAGTTATGCATTTTGAAGCTTTCAAAAATCATTTTCTAATGTAAGACTGTTGAGACAATCTGAGAAGTTTCCTTGAACGATATCTAAATGTTTTTAAGTCCAAGAAGATAGCCTGCTTCAACCATATGTCCGTCATTTAAAAAGTAGAGGACAACAAGCCCTTAGTCATGCTAATCATGTCCTTGTCATTTCCTATAAGTAAAATGTTGTCGACATAAAAAGAAATGATTATAAAAATCCTTTTGGACTATTTCACATACATGCAAATGTTCTTTCATTAGAAATCCATTAGAAATAATGGCTTGGTTAAATCTTAGATATCACTGCCAAAATGACTATTTCAAACCTTAAATGGGTTGATAAGCTTCCAAACTTTATACTTTTGTACTTTGGTCTCAACCAATCAAATGATTCATATAAACTTCATCATCTAGTTTCCCATAAAAAAAAAAAAAAAATACAAATTTTTTTTTTTTGTTCGTTTGGAATAATTCTAAATCCAAATGTGACATAATCAAGGGCGGAGCGAAGACTTGAAGTTAAGGGGGGCAGCTTTGCTGTTGGTTGCGTGTGGCAGCTCTAGCTTCTAGCTCGGTTGCTTAAAAGCTAATGTTAATTTATTTTTTATTTTTGTGTTTTTTATGTGTGCATTCTGGTATGAACAATATTATTTTGTTTAAAATTTTTTAAAGGGTTAGGTTGTTTGTTTTGGGTAAAATTGGTTGATTGAGTTTAATTGTTTCTAGCTTTATTATTGGTAATTTTGTTGTTGAATAATTTGTTTGGGCTTGTTTATTTTGCTTTAGATTTTAGATTTGGCATTTAAAAGGAGGAAAATGCTAGAATTACAAACTTTTTAACAAATTATTAATGTGGTGAGTGGTTATTAGTAAGTAAAAATGTGATGTAAGTGATGACCCAAATACAAACCAATAAAATTTTACTACTTCAACAGTTTGTAAAAATGTTAAAGAAAAGTTTGTGGCTAGAGTAGTACTCTTAAAAGAATCAATGATAATGTTAAGGGGGGCAAAGTGTATTTTATAGAACAAAATTGTTAAAATTGATGCCTATGTATATATTATTTTTATTTTTATTTTTAAATTGGGGGGGGGGGGGGGGGGGGGGCATTGCCCCCCTAGTCGGTAGTCCACATCTCCCTCCGTCTCTGGCCTTAATGGCTAGAATGAGGCGAATCGAGGCAACCTGTATAGCCTTTTGCAAAATGTGTCTTATACCATTCCGTTGATCCATCCAACTTATGCTTGATTTTTAATACCCATTTGCTTCCAATGGCTTTGTACCCTAGTGGAATATCTACCAAGTCCGAAACCTATTTAGTCTTCATAAACTCTATTGCTTCCTTCACTGCATTTATCCACTCATTGCATGAAGGCTCCCCTTTCAATCTTAAAGTCACGTTTTAAATTTACTCTGTTAGGTTTTATGCTTGTATAGTTTTGTTAGCAAACACATGAATACAAACTTCTCAAGATATAGCTCCTAGAGTCTAAGGATTGTTAGACAATGCTTAAGAAGCTAGTATTTAGTGTGCAAGAATTGAAATGTAGTTGATTCAAGAATCTGGATTTTCAACAGTTTTTACCAATCAAAAATTAGTTTGCAGATTAAAAGCCTAGCCCATCAAGTCAGCATCATCCATGTGATGAACGACTACAACATACATTAAATAATTTCCCCATAAATGATATGAGTAACTGTTAACACGCCAGACATGCAAAAGAGTAACTGCCGGACCAATGGGCAAAAGACCATTGAGTCTATAACGCCTTTGTATTCATTACTGATGAGTGTTAATTTATCAAGATCGTCTATCTCTCGAGGGATGAATTAAATGCTATTCAATGCAAAGTGCAACGTATGGACATCAATGACGAACGAAACCATAAAAGACAATCAATGCCGCAGACAGCTAAGGAGTAACGTATTGGCACCAATGGACGAATAGTCGTTGGTAGACAATAAAAGTTAGCCATTAATACCAACGACTCCATATCTCATGAATGCAGATGTTCATTTAGAAAATGAAGACAAGGGTTTTAAAAACCCACACAAACCAAAGGCAAGGAAGTAGACAACTCTCATCCCAAAAATGATTACCAAGTTGAATTCTTTTACAATATACTTCAATTGAATCCCATTCTAACTTAATCATTGGAGAGTGTTTGGCAAACACCACACTGATGTGTTCATATTTCTCTATTTTATATCTTATTGCAGGTTCATCTCTGGACGAATCCAACGCCTTCGTTCATTTGTATTAACAAGGATTTAAACTGACAATTTTTTGCATGAAAAGCTATAAAGCCAGAGAAGAACAACACCAAAAGGTTCGTCTCTGGATAAAGTCAATGCCTTTGTCCATTTGTATTAACGAGGAGTTTAACTGAGGATTTTTTGGCATCATCACTCATCGTCCAATCTTGTAGGGTTTTGTGCCACTTATTCTACACTATAAAAGAGACTATAGGATTGGAGAGAGAGAGAAAGAAGTGGCACTTGCGCCTCCTATTCTGTATTTAGGGTTTATATACCCAAAACTCTTATATTTTCTACCGGTGATATACTTTGAAGAAACTCAAGATCCGGTGTTGTAGTAGTTTTTATTTCATACTAGTCATTAAAGGTGTTAGAGATCCAAATCTTCAATGGGATTTTGAAGTCATGGACTGGAGGCTTAAGTAGCAACAAATTGCTATCAGAGATGTTTGTGGGATTTAGAGCTTTGTTTGGTAACTGTAGTTAGATTTACAACAAATAGAGTTTTCCTAATTGTAAATCTCTATTTGATAGTGGATTTGTTTATCTTGGGATTGGTCCCTCCAGCTTTTTCGTGTGAAACTAGTTTGGTTTTATTAGTTTCCAAAGTCATCATATCTTGTGTTATATTTATATTCCAATGTGCATGAAATTGATGCTTGTTTGATTAACCTAAGGCTTTTATAATATATCTAATTAACAATTCGACCTTAAAACTGGTTAATTAATGTTTTTGACGAGAGTCTAATTCTAACATACTCCTATTCAAATGTGGTTCTTGTGAATCATTTTCTAGTGGTGTACTTTCATTGGGTGGCAAGTCACTCCCACAAGCCCTAGGATATTGAGAAATTTTCACGCCCTTCTTTACGAGGCTATTTGGAGTGTGATTCACTTGATCCACCAATTCAAATAATTCCAAGATTTTATCGACAATAACCTTGCTCAAGGGTTTATCCTCAGTGAAGTCAACATTTCATGACTCAATTTTAATTACACTTCATCGGGGTGCTCACATTTCAACCCATAGCCCTTAGAATGCTCTAAAAGTATCTCATCAAGATACATTTCTTTCTATTAGGGCGCAATTGCTCATGCCTATGAGAAAGCATTGTTAACAAAACATGTTGAACCCCATGTCGCAAATTTTGCAAATTAGGCTTTTTATCGGAAAATAAAACTTACAAGGTTTCAAAGATACTAATTTTGTGGGCATAAAGTTAATTAAGGATGTATTCAGCAATCATAAGTGCCTCTACCAACATGGTAGCAAATCACATGCTTTTTTCTCTCCCCAGTAGGAGTTCTCTCTTCTCGCCTAATCACTGTCGAGTTTTTTTCTCCCTGATCTCCTTGCAGGGATCTCTCTCAGGCTTATGCCTAAAAGCCTAAATCCTCTCCCTCGGCACTAATATGGATCAGTCAGTTGTAGAGGGCCTTCTCAACCTCTGCCTCACCAAAGAGGAAGAGGAGGAAATAACCATTACAACTAAAAGCAGAGCAGATCTGCTTGAAGAATGTACGCTGAGCCTCTTTGGTCGTTTACTCACTAATAGACATCAGAATCTGAGAGCACTAAAAAGTACACTGAAATCGGCTTGGAAAATCGGTTCCGATCTGCAGATTGTGGAGGTTGGAAATAATGTTTTACAGTTTAAGTTCAGTTCGGAGTACCAGCTGCAATGGGTCGAACGAAATGGGCCTTGGAATTTTGACAACAACCTATTATTGCTGTGCAGATGGAGGAAAGGTTTGTTAGCTTCGAATATCATTTTCACTCACTCCCCCTTTTGGGTTCAAATCTGGGATTTACCTTTTGAGCACATGTCTATGGAAGTGGGTAGAGAACTAGGCAACAGCTTGGGAAATTTTATTGAGTCAGATCGAAGA
The DNA here is from genome assembly GCA_023621385.1 of Quercus gilva. Taxonomy (NCBI): domain Eukaryota; kingdom Viridiplantae; phylum Streptophyta; class Magnoliopsida; order Fagales; family Fagaceae; genus Quercus; species Quercus gilva. The sequence continues at coordinate 35,992,252 of CM042474.1, read as the reverse complement.
ACAGGGCAGTCAGACCAAGCAAAATTTATGAGGATTAGAGTGAATCTTCAACTTGATAAACCTCTGAGAAGAAGAGGAAAAGTAGCAAATGTTGATGGAGATAAATTCTGGGTCAGTTTCAAATATGAGAGGCTACCCATTTTTTGCTATCTCTGTGGCCGTTTGGGGCATGATGACAAGCATTGCCAGGAGTGCACTGACCACCAAAACACTCCTCGGCAATATGGTGAATGGCTCAGAGCATATGGAAACACAAGGGCTATGGGAGATAGATCTAAGTCCACAAGTAGCGATGGTGGCGGAGAAGGTGGGTATGATGAACGAAGAGATACCCACACTCACAATGTTGAAAGAAATTCTTCTGCCTCTGTGATGGATGATGGGTGCGGCAGCAATGACGGACCTAGAAAAAATGGAGAAAAGATTAGGAATGAATCGGAGAAGCTTAGCGCCGCTGGATCGGAGAAGAGGTTGGGGGAAAAAACCCTAAAGGGAAGTGATCTCCTCACACGTACGAGCAAGCATGCTTCGAAAACTGCAATGGCACATGCTGAGACTTGCGCTCCTCCCACAGTGCTCCCACGTGACTCCGGTTCTACAGAGCAAGCAACTGATGCTCTATCACTAGTGGGCCTGAAAGCCCAAGATGAAAAGGAGCTTATGGATGTCTCTAGCCCTCTTAAGCCCACTTCTTTGCCAATAAACGCAGGAAGGAAAGAACCAGAAATCAAAACAGAAAGCACAGGCCCATTACCCGGAAAAAAACCAAAGGCAAAAGTCCAGATAAAAAAAATGGCCAGAGAGAAAGGGAATGCTAAAGGCCCAGCCTTAGAAATTCAGTTCCCACCAGTGGGTTCTAAACGGGCAGGGAAACTTATTTTTGAGGAGGAGGAGGAGGATCTCAGAACAAAGAAACAATGCACTGAGTCAGGTATTTCCCAACCATTTCTTATTGAGAGATCGGCGGTGGCTGCTGTGCAGCACCGCCGGGAGCAATGAATTCCCTTAGTTGGAACTGCCGGGGGCTTGGGAACCCTCGGTCAGTTAGAGCGCTGCACGATATGGTGCAACGTTGGAAGCCCAAGATTGTCTTCCTCATGGAGACAAAATCGAAAGTTAAGCGTATGGAGAAAATAAAAAATAGAATCGGTTTTGCAAATGGACTCATTGTTCCCTGCCGAGGCCGAAGTGGTGGTGTTGCTTTACTTTGGACACGCGAAATAAATCTGGAAATCAAGAGTTTCTCTGCGAACCACATTGATGCTTTTGTTGGGGAGGCTGATAACAACTCCATTTGGAGGATCACTGGCTTTTATGGCCATCCAGAGACACATCGAAGGTATGAATCTTGGCACCTTCTCGCATTCTTACATAGTCAATTTCAACTCCCATGGCTATGCCTGGGAGATTTTAACGAGATTTTGTCAATGAATGAAAAGGCAGGAGGTTCTGTCCGTTCACAGCAACAAATGGATGGATTTAGAAATGTTGTGGATTTTTGTGGTTTCTCAGACTTAGGCTACTGTGGCACCGATTTTACTTGGTGCAACATGCAAGAGGGCGAAAATAGAATTTAGCTGAGACTTGACAGAGCATTAGCCACTTCCGAGTGGTCCGAGAAATTTGATGGGATGAGAGTTTATCATCTTGTGGACTCCACCTCTGATCACTGTGCTTTGCTTCTCACTGCCTCTCCGCCTCAGCGATCACATTATGTCAAACGGTTCCATTTCGAAGCTCTATGGACAAAAAATGAGAATTGCAGAGAAGTCATTGAATCTTCCTGGGGGATGGGGATTGATTTGAGCACACCAGAAGGCATTATGGAGAATTTAAAACTCTGCGCCTCAGAATTATCCTGTTGGAGCTCCTCTGTGTATGGCCACATTCCTAAGAAAATTTAGTCAAAACGAAATGCACTGAGCACCCTCACGCAGCATGATAAAAATGGGGAGCTGGGTTCTGAAATCAGAATTCTACGAAGGGAATTGAATGAGCTTCTGGATGAGGAGGAGCTGTACTGGGGTCAAAGAGCTAAAGCACATTGGCTCAAAGAGGGGGACAGAAACACAAAATTTTTCCATGCACATGCCTCGGAAAGGCGAAAGCAAAACACAATATTGGGTATTTGGGATGAACACGGCAGGTGGTGTGAGGAGAAGGATAGTATTGCTCAAGCCGCCATCACTTATTTTGAAAACATTTACACTACAGCCTGCCCCACTCGGGTTGAAGATGTTGTGGCGGCCATCCCCACCAAGGTGTCTGAGGATATGAATGAAAGCTTAATCCGTGTCTTCACCAGAGGAGAAGTAGCCACTGCCCTCAAGCAAATGCACCCAACCAAAGCACCTGGACCTGACGGTATGTCCGCTATTTTTTATCAAAAATATTGGAATATTGTGGGGAATAGTGTAACTAACATGGTGCTTAATGTTCTCAACAACAATCTGCCTATAACTGAAATTAACAAAACCAACATCTCCCTAATCCCAAAAAAGAACAGCCCCACTAAAATGACTGAATTCCGGCCTATAAGCTTATGCAACGTAATATACAAGCTCATTTCCAAAACCCTTGCCAATAGACTCAAAGCCCTCCTCCCCCTCATCATCTCAGAGAACCAAAGTGCATTCACCTCAGACCGCCTGATCACAGACAATGTTTTAGTGGCCTTTGAACTTATGCACTTCCTAAATCACAAAACGAATGGTAGTGAGGGCTTTATGGCTGCCAAGCTCGATATGAGCAAGGCTTTCGATAGGGTTGAATGGTGTTTCATTAAGCGAGTCATGGAGAAATTAGGTTTCTGCTCTAGATGGGTGAATCTCATAATGCAATGCATCACATCAGTCTCCTACTCAGTCCTCATTAATGGGGCTGCCATTGGAAATATTACTCCGTCTAGAGGTCTTCGACAGGGAGACCCCCTCTCTCCCAGTCTCTTCCTCCTTTGTGCGGAGGGCCTCTCGGCCATTATTCATGAGGCAGTTAGGAACCATCTTCTCACAGGCATTTCTATATGCAGAAGCAGTCCAAGTGTCACCCATCTTTTCTTTGCTGATGACAGCATTCTCTTCTGTAAGGCAAAGCCTGAAGAGTGCCAAGAGCTCAAACGAATTCTTCAGAAGTATGAGGACGCCTCTGGCCAGAAAATAAACACTGATAAATCCTCGATTTTCTTTAGCCCAAACACTGACCAGAATACAAAGGAGGCAATCTTTTCCATTTTAGGGCCGATGAATGACTCAAGACACTCTAAGTATCTGGGGCTTCCATCCTTCATTGGGAGATCAAAAAAGCAGGTCTTCTCTACTCTTAAAGAGAGGGTGGGTCAAAAACTTGCGGGTTGGAAGGGCAAGCTTTTATCTATGGGGGGCAAGGAAATTCTGATTAAGGCGGTCGCCCAAGCAATTCCTACCTACACCATGAGCTGTTTTCAGCTCCCACAAGGCCTATGTGAAGATCTTGAGAGTATGATGAGAAGCTTTTGGTGGGGCTAAAAGCATCAAGAAGCAAAAATGGCTTGGGTTGGATGGAAACAAATGTGCTTCCCAAAGTCAAAGGGGGGCTTGGGCTTCCGAAACCTACAGGCCTTTAACCTTGCTATGTTGGCAAAGCAAGCATGGAGAATAATCACAAATCCCAACTCCCTCCTAGCCCGGGTCCTCAAGGCAAAATATTTCCCCACCGGCGACATCCTTAGTGCAACACTTGGCTCCTCCCCATCCTACTCTTGGAGGAGCATATTCAATAGCCTTGGGGTTATTAGAAAGGGTTCCCGATGGCGTGTGGGCAATGGAAAACAGATTCACATATGGGATGACAAATGGCTTCCTACCCCATCCACACACAAAGTTATCTCCCCTCCCATGAATCTCCCAATCTACCCAATGGTATCCTCTCTCATTGATCCGGACACAAAATGGTGGAGAGCAGATTTGATTAGAGCCGCTTTTCTCCCATTTGATGCTGAGGCAATTCTCAAAATACCCCTCAGCCACAATCTGCCTGATGACAAACTAATTTGGATGGGTAACAACCGGGGTGAGTTCACTGTAAAAAGTGCGTATCATTTTGCTCATTGCTTGGTTGAAACAAAGGACGAAGTGGAAAGCTCCGGGGGAGACCCTTTCAAGCCTCTGTGGAAGAACTTGTGGCGCCTCAATCTTCCTGCCAAAGTCAAAATTTTTGCTTGGCGGGCTTGTGTCAACGGGCTGCCAACTATGGAAAAGGTTTGTTCTCGTGGCATCTCTACCTGTTATGAATGTCCTATTTGTGGTAAAGAATTAGAAACTACCCATCATGCTTTGCTCCATTGTGAATTTGCTAAATTGGTTTGGAATTACTGGTCGGATATGCCACAAATGATCCATAGTAACAAATGGACATTCAATGATTCAGCCATGTACATCCTTGCCCACAAACCTCCCCATGATTTGGAGCTGCTCCTCACGGTTGCATGGACTATTTGGTTCAATAGAAATAAAGTCATCCATAATAACAAGTACTCTTCCCCCTCCCAGGTATGGCAGATGGCTAAAAACTCATTTGAGGAATTCAATGAGGCGGCAACTCTAGACTCATTCCATCCTAGACCCTCTCACACTCACTGCTGGTCCCCTCCTCCACCGGGTGTCTTCAAAATCAATGTTGATGGGTCTTCGGCTGATATTGAGATGTCCTCCAGCATTGGAGTCATTATTAGGGACTGCAAAGGCCAAACAGTTGCTGCCTTTTGTAAGCCCCTACAGTCCCATTACACAGCTGAACTGGTGGAGGTGTTTGCTTTGGAGCAAGGTATTCGGCTTGCTCAGGAGTTACAGCTCTCTCGGGTCATATTTGAAAGTGATGCTCTCACAGTGATCAATGCCGTAAATGACTCTGCCTTTGGAGCTCCCCATGGTCACATCATCCAGGACATCTCTCATGCTCAATCATCTTTTAGTTTCTGCTCCTTCAGGCACCTTAATCGGGCTTTTAACTTTGCAGCCCATGAGCTTGCACAATTTGCCCGTAGGAATAGATCTATACACTTGTGGAAAGGGGTTACCCCTTCTTTTTTAGCTCCATTTGTACAAGCTGATATGCTGAACTAACCTGCTCTGCAGGATGCTATATTGTACTTCCTTTTTATTTGCAATGCAATGTTATTTCCCCCTTCAAAAAAAAAAACATGGTAGCAAATCAGGCTTTTTAATTTATTGGTCCCTAACATGAAACTTTAAGTTCTTGCCAGCCAACACGGGGTTCATACTTGACACTTGACAGGAGATAGACACAAGCGGTAGAGAGGTCCCCCACTTTGATTCCCACCTTAATTGGTATTTCCGATCTGAGATAAGAGATTACTCTGCTACCAAAAAAAAAAAATCTCAACATACATTGGGCTCCTTAGAGATTCTCTTTTCTTTTACTTTAAACGCTTGAGAACTACTAGTGACGTTTCGTTTTTGGTACACTGCACCCAAAAAAAAAAATCAATTTAAAATTAGGAGGCAAAAAACCCTCATAAAAAAAGAAAAAGAAAAAAAAGGCAAAATAAGGTATAGAAACTGCTCCTTGGGTTTGATCATTCCTTTAACATGTGAATCATATTCATAATAATATTAAAAACTATAAACTTTTATAGTGCTAGACAACTTTCGCTAAGAAGAAAACACCCATATTTTTGTTTTATTTATTTTTTATTATATAGGATTGAGTCTTTTTTTTTTTTTTTCTTTTGAGAAACAAACACACACACACAAGGGAGAGAGAAAGAGATTCTAACATAAAAGCACATCACAACTCCATTCAAAAACCATTTTAGGGTTCATTAACTCTAGCGAAGAGAAATTACTTTAAAGAAAAGTAAACAAATTTGAATCTTTCTTAATTTGTACCGTGAAGTTTCTAATTTAAATTGCGTTGTCATTATATATAGTTTATAAAAATCTACTCCCTCCATTCCACTTTTTTTGTCCTATTTGAAAAGTCAAACTTTTTAAGGGAACATTATTTATTGACTTGTCTATTTTTTAAAAATGTATAAGTTTTCAAAATTACCCTTAAAAAAATTTATCAAAAAATTGAATTAGTAAATTAATAGGGGTATAATAGGAACATTAGTAAATTAATGATTTTTATTTTTAGAAACAGGACAATATTTTGGGACATTTCAAAATGGAATAGAGGATAAAAAAAGTGGGACAGAGAGAGTATTAATTTAGCATTTAGTTTATACAGTTATCCCCTTCCCAAGTCAATATGGTGGATTTATTTTATGTACTTCAAATGTCTTCTCATAATTTTTAAGAACCCATTTTTTTTCTTGGGCAAATAACACTCCCCTCCCTTGAGGTTTAAAGAAATGACACTCACCCCAAAACTTGAAAGGAAAAAACACTCCCCCCCTGAGATTTTAAAAAAATAACACTCCCCCCCCCCCCTTTCTGTTAATATTAGTAACGAAATATAAAGCATATTATAAAACATGTTGCTTATGTTGATTTTTTAGCCTATTATAGCACATTTTCAATTGATTTTTTAAAGTTTGATGATCCTCTTAGATTTTTTAATTGCTCCTCTCGCTAACACTTTGGATCAAAATTTATGAAATAAAATAATTTGCTGAAGCTTTCAAGCTTTTATTGTTTAAAAATGAGTTTGAAATTTTCAAAGTCACTTATCAATATAAAAAACTTTCAGAGTCAATTTTGGGAATACATTATTAACCAAAGCGTATGTTAGTGCACAACATTTTTAATGCCAATTTAACAGAGTTTAGATAAATAAATGTCAAAGAGGGGAAAATGTTTTTTTTCTTTAAGTTTGGGGGTGAGTGTCATTTACCCAAACCTCAAGGGAGGGGAGTGTTATTTGCCCTTTTTTCTTTATAAGTTTTCTTTATATTAAAGCTTTTGTATTCATTTAATATGTATCCTTGACAGTTTTATGGTGTTTTTACATAAAGAGAGATGCTACGTCTACAACATTTCTACAACATTTTTACAACAAATCATGGGGGGTTAGTTATTATTAGTTCAAATTTAAATTTGAGATATGCTACGTCTACAACAATTTTACAACATTTTTACAACAAATCATATGTGGTTAGTTGTTATTGGTTCAAATTTGAATTAAACACTAAGATTACTTTTTTACCCCAACAATAACAACCAGTAACAACCTGCCACTTAGGATTTGTTATAAAAATGTTGTAGAAATGTTGTAGACATATCATTCATCTTTGAATTTAGTACTAAGATTACTTTTTTAACCCAATAATAACAACCAATAACAGTCTACCACTTAGGATTTGTTGTAAAAATGTTGTAAAATTGTTGTAGACATATCATTTCTCTTACATAAATGAATTTTGTTTTTTATGAGTACAATTCACTTTCGCCAAGAATTACATATTAAACCTACAATTACTGTAGTAAAATCTTGTGATCCTAACTAAAAGAAATTCAATAATAAGTTTTATTACATAAAACATATATATCAAAGATGTCTAGGCATTTAGAAGAATAAAGGGATTATCTCCGATCCAATAGCTTGTTTTATATTTAATTTAATAGAAAAAAAAATAATAACAAAAAAGAAAAGAAAAAAAAAGAAGAAGAAGAGATTTTTAGAGTACTGGACGAATGCTGATGGCAAAGAAATGTGTGAAAGATATTATGTTGGTGATCATGGCGATGTTTATCCTTATTCCTATGGAAGTTCAAGCAAATGATTATGTACCTTCCTCTCCTCCTTGTCCCAGTTTCCTTCCCATCCACAACTGTCATTTCTCTCTTGATCATATGCATAGTCCAAATGGGCATAGCTCATTATTTAAATGCATAACAAGATCACTTGAACTTTGTTTTGGAATAGAGCCACACTCCTTGCACCTCGACTGTATTGAAACTAGGTTTCACGTGTGTATTGATGAAAGTTACGAAGATGACCCTCTTTATTATGTTGTTAAACGTTGGATAAGAGTTTGTTCCATGAAAAAAGATGCCGGAGAAATAGAGCATGCGGCAACTTGCTTGAATTAGGAAATATTTGAAAGTTTGTATACGAAGAAGAAGCACACAGATTTTATCTACAAGAACCAATAAAGCTCCAATTTTGGGTAAGGATAAAAAGTCCTAACTTGTTTTCTCTCATTATGCTTATCAATTTTTGTCCAAAATAGAGACAAACTTTATGCTTTTTAATGAGTTATGGAATGTTTAAATAAAACAATAAAAATTTTAATATGTGATGATGCCGAAAAATCAATAGTAAGCCACATAGTCCTTGTACATTTGGAATAATCCCTGCACCACACAAAGAGAAAACCCTAGGAGAGTACCGGTGTGACACCGGCCGACGACCCTTTGAAGGTTAAGTCAGAAAATCTTTCTACAACTCTAGAGTGCCAGAGCTGGGATAAATTACTCGTCCCTGTTTTCTGAGGGTCTTTGGGTTTTTATAGTAGTGTAGAATCGAGCTCTCATACTTGTGTAACAAGTCTTTTCCTTATAGGGAAGATCTCTGTTAATGCGCATATATTCTAGAATCCTCTTCATGTTGGAATTCTATTCATATTGGGACTCTATGGACTAGGGTTAATCCCGAAATGCAAACCGTTTCCATTTAGGGTTTCTTGGAGATCACATAATGTCTAATTGAGCACCACGTGGACCTTTGATCTGTCCACCCTGTGCCTGTTCACCTAGGATCCGTTCAATACTAACCCATTTGCCAAGCACCATCAAGTTCATCTACATGGATCCGCCACCTCCAATTCTCATCCTCTTCAATATGTAATATCCAATTGATTTTTTAGTTAGTGAATAGTGATTCCCCATATCAAATATATATATATATATATATAGACACACACATTTTGAGTATCATAAGAAGGATTTATAATTTTAAATCTATAAAGAAGCCCTTTGTTAATTTTCTTGTGTTTCGTTTACCTTGATCTTTGTAAATGATTTGTGGAAAATTGCCATAGCTTGTCCATGTCCCAACTTCTTGCTGTTGAAGATGAAGGAGGCTCTGGCTCAACGAAGAAGAAAAAACAGAGTCAAACTGCATCGTCTACTTAAGTCAAGGAACACACCGTTTCATTAATACTCCATGAACAAAACGTGTCGTTTAGTGTTTGTAGCTGAATGTTATTGAATTTGTGCCAAACGATGTCGTGTTGCTGAGTTCAAATGATAGTTATTCTTGGCGCAAAAAACAGTTACAAGAGCAGCTGCAATTCTAGATATCACAGACTAGATCCGCATAATTTAGGACTGATAGTTATTCTGTTATAGTCATAATTTCTACACTATAAATAGATAGCATGTACTTAGATGTATAATCAGGTAAGAAAATAATACATTTTTCACTCTTCATCTCTCTCTCTCTCTCTCTCTCTCTCTCTGCAATTCTTTGCAATACTCTTAGTTCTTGCTTGTTGTTCATCAATCTTGCTAAACACAGTTTAGATTTCTTTGTTAAATTTCATCATGGTATCAGAGCAATTGATCCCTGCAAGCAATTCAACCATGGCAGCATCTAGCTCAGCTATGGCTTCTTCATCTACAGTTCCTTCAAGCTTTATTGTAAGTGTAATCAATCAACCTCTGCTGTTGTTGTCAAACATGGCTAATATGATGACTGTTAAGCTAGACAACACAAACTATATAGTTTGGAAGCATTAGATCACTATGGTTTTAGAAACTTACTCGATGTTTGAACTTTTGGAAGAACCTCGGTTGATTCCAGAGAAGTTCCTTAAGGATCTTTCTGGTTCATTCACAACTATTCTAAATCCTGATTATGTGAATTGGAGATCAAAAGAAAAGGCTTTGCTTACCTTTATGGGTTCCACACTTTCTCCATCCATTCTATCTTTAACAATTGGATGCACTACTGCAATGGAGGTGTAGAAGGTTCTAGAGAATAGATTTTCATCTATTTCTATGTCTCATGTAATGAACCTCAAGGGGGAGCTTCATAAGATCAAGAAAGGTACTGATTCTGTGGACATATATTTGCAGAAAAATTAAGGTGGTTAGGGATAAGTTGTTGGCTGTTGGTGTGATTGTTGATGATGAGGAATTGCTACATATAGCAATCAAAGGATTGCCTAAGAACTATAATGCCTTCAGGTCAGCTATAAGGATAAGAAGCACACAACTTAGCTTTGATGAGCTAACTACAATGCTCAATGCAAAATAAGAGTCCTTAAATGAAGGTTTGGAAGCTAAAGATTCAATCTTTGCTATGGCTGCAACTTCCAATTCAGGACCAAACAACAGTAATGGCTATAATTAGTCCTACAACAATAGAGGAAGGGGCAGAGGCTCCTATAACAATAGAGGAGGTCGAGGAGGTAGAAATTCCAACACATCACAGAATCAATTCAATCAGCTCTCACAGAATCAATTTTCTGGTGTAAAGTCAAAGAGGCTTACCTGCCAAATCTGTGGTAAAGTTGGACATTTGGCAATAGATTGTTATCATAGGATGGACTATGCTTATCAAGGAAAGCATTCACCTACCAAGCTTGTTGCTATGGCTACAGCTTCTAATGCTTATCTTGCTCAAGAGCAGCCTTAGCTTGCTGACAGTGCAGCCACAAACCATGTGACTTCAAGCCTCAATCATCTCAGCTTCCCAAAACCTTACAATGGTCAGGACCATCTCATGGTAGGCAATGGACAAAACTTACCTATCACTCATGTTGGTAATTCCACCATTCCTTCATCTTCTTCTGCTCTTCACCTTAAAAATGTTCTTAGAGTCCCTTCCATTGCTTTTAATCTTGCATCTGTGCATAAAATTTGTCATAATAATAACTGCTGGTGTTATTTTGATGAAAATATGCTCTCTATTCAGGCTTTGGCCATAGGCAATGTTCTCTACCAGGGCCAGAGTGAAGGTGCTGTCTATCCCATCTATCCTCACAAAGCTTCAAAACTTTCCCTTACATCAAAACTCTACAACAGTGTTGCTTTAGTTTCTGTCTTCAATAAAACTCTTTGGCAAATGAGACTTGGACATCCAAATGATCAAGTTTTACACATTCTTTTTCCAAAGTTTAAGTTTGTATCAAATAAGTGTAACATTTTAGATTACTCTTGTACACATTGCTTGTATGGCAAAATGCATAAACTCCCTTTTCAAAAATCTCATTTTACAGCATCTAGTTCTTTTGAATTTGTTCATTCTAACTTATGGGTCCAGCTTTTATTACTTCTGTGAATGGATTCAAATATTATGTTCTTTTCATTAATCACTTCACTAGATTTACTTGGATTTATTTGCTTCAAATTAAATCCAAGGTATTTGATAAGTTTGTTCATTTCAAAAACTTGGTTGAAAATCAGTTTTCTGTCAAAATAAAGACCTTCAGGTCTGATAGAGGTGGGGAATACACTTCTACTATTTTCAAGTACTATCTATCTCAAAATGGTATCATCCATCAGATTTCTGGCTTATACACTCCTCAACAAAATGGCTTGGTTGAAAGGAAGACTAGACATCTTGTTGAGACTACAATCACTTTGCTATCTCAAGCTTCCATTTCAACTGCCTATTGGTTTTATGATGTTCAAATGTCAATCAACTTGATCAATTTGCTTCCCACTTCTGTCTTAAATTTTCATTCTCCTTGGTAGAAATTATATAACTCACAACCTGATCTCTCACACCTCAAAGTCTTTGGTTATGCCTATTATCCCTATCTTAGGTCCTATACCTCTCATAGACTAGAACCTAGATCTAAAGAATGCCTTTTTCTAGGATATTCTACACTCTCTAAGGGTTATCTCTGTCTTGATATTGTGACTAAACTGCTTTATACCTCTAGGCATGTGGTCTTTAATGAGTTAAAATTTCTTTTCTCCACCAGTTCTCCATCTTTGTTTGCCTCCCCATCTTCAATATCATCATCAATGTCTTATCCCTTGTGGCTCTCTAATCTCCTTTATCTTCACTCAACAAATCAGCCTTCACTATTAGGTCCTTACACCTCTTCCACTACCTCTCACCAAACTAATCTCACTGAAATTCACCAATACCTCTCCACAAGTCAGTTCCACTGTCCCAGATTCTGCAATTCCCACTACTGCCATCTCAATTCCTTCAATACTAGCTTTTGCAAACACTATCAATATCCCTACCAGCACCATTGACTTTAATCCTGACCTTAATCCTATTTCCTCATCCACTAGCACCAACCAAAATAGTCATCCTATGCAGACTAGGTCCAAAAGTGGCATTACCAAACCAAAATCCAAGCTGTGTTATAAGGCTATGGTTGATTATGCTTATACATAACCTCCTTCCTATAAGATTGCATCTCAACATCCCAAATGGAGTAAGGCCATGGATGCAGAATTTCAAACTTTACAAAGGTAGAAAACTTGGTCTTTGGTTCCAGCACCACCTAATGTGAATCTAGTGGGTTGCAAGTGGGTGTTTAAGCTCAAGCTCAACAGTGATGGTTCTATCCCAAGGTATAAGGCAAGATTGGTAGCTAAAGGCTTCCATCAGCAAGCATGTGTTGATTATCATGAAACCTGTAGTCTAGTAATTAAGCCTGTTACTGTAAAGCTTGTCTTGGCAATTGCAGTGAGTTGTAATTGGCCTTTGAGGCAACTTGATGTCTCCAATGCCTTCTTACATGGTTTTCTCAAAGAAGATGTATACATACAGCAGCTCCCTGGTTATGTTGATCTTGTTCACCCCACTTTTGTATGCAAGCTTCAAAAATCTCTCTATGGTCTTAAGCAGGCCCCTCGTGCCTAGTTTGAGAGGTTCACCTTCCACCTAATTCATCTAGGATTTATTGCCTCAGTAGCAGATAACTCTCTCTTCATCTTTCATTCACATGGGACTATTATCTAGCTGCTACTGTATGTTGATGACATCATTGTCACTGGGAACAACTTTACTCAGATTTCACACCTTATTGCAGCTCTTAGCTTGGTCTTTGAACTTAAGGATTTGGGGCCTCTCAGTTATTTGTTAGGGATTCAGATTACTCATACTAAGTTTGGGATTTCTCTCACTCAATCAAAGTATGCATCAGATATGTTGCATTGTTTTCACGTGGAGAACTCTAAACCAACCAAAACACCTTGTTGCCCCTCCACTAGATTACTACCTCATGATGGTGTTTCTCTCTCTGATCCAACAATATAGGAGCATGGTTGGTGCTCTTCAATATTTAACTTTTACTCGTCCAAACATAGCATTCAATGTACATGAACTTTGCCAATTCTTGAGCAAGCCTACTTCCACTCATTTGGAGGCTACCAAGTGTGTTCTAAGATATGTTAGAGGTTCCATTCATCATGGCATCCACTTCTCTCCTGGCCCATTAACCCTCACTGCATTTTTTGATATAGATTGGGCTGGAGACCCAACTGATCATCGCTCCACCACTGGGTTGCTTGTTTTTCTCGACCCCAAGTCCTATTTCATGGTCTGCTAAGAAGCAAAATATTGTTGCTAGATCCTTAACAGAAGCTGAGTATCGTGCTTTAGCAACTATTGCAACTGAGTTATCCTGGCTTCGAATTTTATTTAAGGAGCTCATGATTTTTCTTTCTCACATACCTGTGATCTGGTGTGACAATGTTTCTGCAATTGACCTTTCTGCTAATCCAGTGTTCCACTCTCGTACTAAGCATTTTGAGGTTGATTATCATTACATTCGTGAGAAAGTTCTTCGCAAGGATTTAAGTGTTGGCTTTGTCTTAGGCAATGATAACTTGGCTAATGTCTTCACTAAGCCTTTGCTTGCTCCTTTGTTTCTTCTTTTAAGACACAAACTCTTAGTGGATTCTTCCCCCTTTTGTTTGAGGGGGGATGTTGAACATGAAGGAGGCTCCGGCTCAACAAAGAAGAAGAAACAGAGTCAAAACACACCGTCTACTTAAGTCAAGGAATACACTGTTTCATTAATACTCCATGAACAAAACACGTCGTTTAGTGTTTATAGTTGAGTGTTATTGAATCCATGCCAAACGGTGTCGTGTTGTTGAGTTCAAATGATAGTTATTCTTGGCATGAAAAACAGTTACAAGAGCAGCTGTAATTCCAGATATCACGGACTAGATCCACATAATTTGGGACTGATAATTATTCTGTTATAGTCATAATTTCTACACTATAAATAGATAGCATGTACTCAGACGTATAATCAAGCAAGAAAAGAATACATTTTTCACTCTTTCATCTCTCTCTCTCTTAATTCTCTTTGCAATTCTCTGCAATACTCTTAGTTCTTGCTTGTTGTTCATCAATCTTGCTAAACACAATTTAGATTTCTTTGATAAATTTCATTACTTGCCTCTTGGACAATAAGGTCAAATTCCAACTTCTGTTATGATCCCCAAGCTTTGGTTTGAATGAAGGGTTGTTAGGGATCCAAGGATCATTCCAAGCATCTATATAGATCCCATTTCCAACCTTTAAGCAAGCTCCCGGCGTTGAAAGATCCCCATACAAAGAGGTTCTAGCTGGTTTAGGAGTCGACAAAAATGAGTGACCCCGAAGGTATTTTTTCTTGAAAACATTAGTACAAAGACTTTCTTTATTTTGAGCTAACTCCCATGAAAATTTTGGAAAAGTGCTCTGTTGAAGTCTTCCATTCGCCTTAGTCCCAATCCTCCATTACACTTTGGTGCATATAGCATCCCACGCTTTAAGACACATTTTTTTTTAGACCTTTGGTGTCCCCCCCAAAAAGTTCAAAAGAGGGCATTCATCTTGTTGGATGTTTTCTTTGGGATTAGAAAGGAGGACATTGTGTATAAGGGTCTATTGCTTAGCTTAGTTTGTTTGGTCATGGTATTAAGTTCATAGAGATATGGATTTGACTTGTGAAGTTGTGATATTAATATCTAAGGGTATCGTTTTTTTATTTCCTAAAATTATCATTATCATTTTCTATTTTATTATTACAATTAACTGGTATTAAGTTTGTATGCAGATTGATAGGCTTTTAATTTTCTATTGATAGGGAATGCAAATCATCTGTACCATTTTTTGTATTCCACTTTATGTTCTATCAATCACAACTTGTCATGTATTTATTTAACTTTCCTTATAAAATAGCCAAAATTTAAAATGGAAAAAAATAAACGCATGACAAATTGTAATTTGTGGAACATAAAATGGAATACAAAATGTAGTATTAAGGATTTGTATTCCTTGTTAGGTTCTAGTTATTGTTCGTTTGGTAAGAATTCACCGGATAAGTGGAATTGTTAATTTGGGTCTATTTGTGGGCCCAAAAAAAGAAATCTATAAACGTTTCTTGAGATTTAGGTCAATTGCAAATAATCTCTTAGGCTTTTCAAGATTTTTATTGTAATTCGTTCTATTCTTTTATAATCATTCAATTCAATTCCACTTTATAAACTCCCAAACGAAGGCTTAAGTTTCTATATTTGTTAAATTGACACTTGTAACAACATCTATAAACATTTCTTAAGATTTGGATCAGTTGCAAATTAATAGCTTAGGCATTCAATTTTTTCTTGTAATTCCTTAAAGCTTCTAATTGACACTTGCGACTAGCTTTTGTTTAATTACTTTCAATGACAAAAAAAGAATTACGTGAACATCAAGCATGAAAAGTAGAACATTTTAAATCTTCATGAATGGAAATAAAAAATATTTTTGTTTTGTTTTTGTTATATATATGTTGTCTTTGTTATAGATAATTAGAAAATTGTCTATTCCATAATTATTGCTCATATCAATAGATTAAGACACCAATAAGATTCTTTTTGGTGTAATTAAGATTTGAATCCAAGTCACTTATTTGACTATAAGTTTTTTTACCAAATGAATTAACATTCATAAAAAAAATAAAATTTTAACTAGTTTTTAGGAATGAAAAATGAGTAATGTTGTAGAGGTGTCCATGGGTCAGGTTTGTGCCCAATCTAGACTTAACCTAACCACTTTGGGTGGTAAAAATCAAAACCCATAATCGACCCAGAAGGAGCATCGAATCGGCCGGATTGGGTTTGATCAGGGTTGAGTTAGTGTCGATTGGAGTCAATTTTGTGATAAGGGCTGAGATTTGGCCAAATTTGGCTAGATCTGTCGAGATTTGGTTGAGATACCTTTATATTGGTGGAGAAATAGTTCAAGCTTATCGGATTTTTCAGTTGAAATTCACGATTTGTGACAGGAGGAGAATCAATCATCAAGCAAGTGAGTTCTTCATTTTCTTAGATGGCCAAACCACAACTCGAACTGAAGGGATCGGTTCTTGGCACTGGTGATCCGTAGTCGACCTAACCACCACTCGATTTAGGTGATTTTTGGGTAGGATGGCATCAAGTGGGGGCAGTTTGTTAGGTTCGGCCGGGTGGTGGACAACCCTAATGCATACACAAAAAATTTGTCAAATTTTTTCATATTAGTTGAGTTGGCAAGTTTTTACAGCTACCTAGGCCCACTATTGACATCATTTTTTTACCTACAACTAATAATATGTCATATCAACAAATGAAAAATTCAAACTTAGAGTGGGTTCATGTGTAAAGTTTTTGGCTTGTGGGTTTGATTTGGAAGATGGGTTTTTTACTTTAGAGTGCAAGGTAGAATAAGAGTAATTTGTTAGATAAATTTGGTGAATTTGAGAGAAATAGTAGCGTAAATTCTCTTTACAAAGCTACATGGCTCTGCATGTGTGAAGAGTCAATGTAGCTCTTTTAAAACATTTATTGCAAATGGAGAGATTGTTAGAGTTTGATTAGAGGGGTTTACTCTTTAAATATAGAGAGAAATTTGGCTTTATTGAGCTCGGTGGAGATGCTCTAGCCACAAATAGTTTTGGTATCAAGGATTGTTTAGTGGTGCTCCATGTCTTAGTTTGAACTCACCTATTATTATTTTTTTCTTCCAAAGTAATTTTTTAAGAGTGGGTTTAGGTGATAATTCATTGATAAGAGAAATCATGTGGGAAACACTTAGCCATGACTTGATAGCATGTGCAACTGTGATGAGTAGAAAAAAAGTGGTGTTTATCTGCTATTAATAGTTCATTAATAAACCACTGCGCACCCTTACCGTAATAGTTATTCCACAAATATATGTGCTTCTGGGGTGTGGGGGATAATGACTAGGGTTTAAGTTTTTAGGAGGGAGATTCATACATATACACTTACTTAAATTAGTGTAGAGTAAAATTTCTATCTTATATATATATAAAAAATAGTTCATCAATTACAATTGCACATATTGTCGATTTGTGATAAAAATGGTACGAAATATTATAGTAGAATAGATTTTTATTATGTATAAAAAAACATAGTTCATCAATTACAACTGCGCATTTTGTAGATTTGTAATAAAAGTGGTACTAAACTCATGATTTTAAAAACCGGATTGAACATAAAACTGAAAAAGTATTGGTTCTTGGTTTTTTGGTTCAACTGAGGTTGAATCGATAGTCAAACCATGACATCATAAATAAATAATTATTAATTATAAATAAAAATAAAATAAATTTATAAATAAGGAATTACAAGCTTATATTTAGAAATAAATAAAATACTATTTTATCAAGTTTAGTCCCACTACACTGTCAATAATATTGATTTCACACAATTATATCCATTTCGCTAATATAAATAATCAATAGATACATTAGAATATTTATTATCTTTTAAATAAATCCTTAAAACACCACGTCAACAAATCCTATCAAACTACTAGTAATTCAAAAAAATCCTATCAAACCTGAGAACTCTCAACTGTGACCAAAACGTGGCAACTTCCTATGAAAGTGTGAGTTTGGTTTATTTTCATTACATTTTTTTTATTTAAAAGTTTTTTTATTTTAAATATACAATATCTAAGTAATAGAGTATTTTTATTTTCACATTTTATTTAATTAATGAATAACGTGACGCGATAATCTCATATTAAAAAAAAAAAAAAAAAAAAAAAGAAAAAAGAAAAAAGAAAGAAGAAAGAAGAAGAAGAAGAAGAAGAAGAAGAAGAAGGAAGTACTGGAAGCCCCTATCTCATGTTTCAACTATTCGACTCCCAACCCAAGGAAGCTGTCATCAACTGAGGCAACCAAGAAAATAAAAATGAAAAACCCATCTTCTCATCTTCTCGTTATGAAGAAGGAAAACAGCGATGGCCAAGTCGTCCACGTGAATCAGTCTCCACAAAGTCGTCCACGGCCTCTTCAACTGCTTCCTTGCTTCCTCCGTGGCCTACCGCTGTGCCGATCCACCACCACACAAGCGCTGTAGCCTTTATGGTGTGGAACAATTTTTATTTTATTTTTTATTTTATTTTTTTATTTGATCCAAATGTGCGTTTTCACATTTGATCAAACCGTTTTAAAACCGGTTGAACCATCCCCATTTTCGGTTTTCACAGTTAAACATGTGGTTTCCGGTTTTTTTTTTTTTTTTTTTTTTTTTTTTTTTTTTTTGCAATTTTTGCAATTTTCGGCTTGGTAGGCAAATGGGATCTGAATGAGGTCTGGTTACTAAGTGAACTGACTGGCCGGTCCGGTTTTTAAAACTATGGCTAAAGGTCTGTTTGGATACAATTTATTTTATTGAAAATTTAAAATACTGTAATAAAATAATTTTTAAATATGTAAAAAATGCTGTGAGACTCATTTTTAATAAAAAAATAGTTGAAAAAAGAAATTTGTAAGTATCATAGTGCCCGTTTGTTTCAGCTTTTAGGGGCTGAAACGCGTGTTTATTTAAAAGCTAGACAAAAATTATCGTTTGGTGAAGCAGAAACGCAACTTTTATATAAAAGTTGTGTTTTGGACGAAGGCATAAATGCTCAAGACAATTATGGACCTCTGGAGGTCCATAAACAAAAAGTTGAATGCGTGTTTGAATGGTATCCGTTGGGCTTTGCCGAAAAATACCAAATTACCCTTGATAAATGGCTTCAGTTGAATGGTATCACAATATTTTCATAATAAATTTTAAGTGGTAGGTTATTATTAGTTAATATTAGTGAGAAAAAAATAATTTTTTTAGAAAGAAAAAAAAATAATTTTAATAGTACGTTCAAATTAAAATTAGTATAAATTTTTATCACAATATTTTCACAATACTTTCACAATAAATCTTAAGTGGTAGGTTATTATTAGCTAATATTGGTGAGAAAAAAATAATTTTTTTAGAAAGAGAAAAAAATAATTTTAATAGTGCGTTCAAATTAAAATTAGTATTAATTTTTATCACAATATTTTTACAATATTTTCATAATAAATCTTAAGTGGTAGATTATTATTAGCTAATATTGGTGAGAAAAAAATAATTTTTTTAGAAAGAGAAAAATTGATTTAAGTATGATGAAGTAGTTGATTTAAGTATGAACCAAACTCACATCCAAAAAAAAAAAAAAAAAAAAAAACTTCCTTATATATACATTGTCCTTTTTGGTAATTTATCTCTCAAATTACCACTTTTATAAGTGCTAGCTAAACACTCAGCTTTTTTAAAAAGTACTTTTTAACAACTTTTACCAAACACTCAGCTTTTGAAAATGTATTTTTTCATTATGCACTTTTTAAAAACTCTACTTTTTTCATTATGTACTTTTATAAAAAGTTAAACCAAACTCACCCATAAACAATAAACAGTAAACAGATCTACTAAACAGTGCCATTTCAGTGCAAATTCGGGCGGTCAACGAGGTGGCGGGTTCCGTGCACAGTACATGGACCCACTGACAGACACTATTGCATGTGAAATGCGCTTCTCAGTTAAAAAAAAAAAAAAAAGAAAAAAAAAAAGGGAAAACGCAGGCGCTGAAAACTTCAGCCGTATCCAAACGCTGCTTAAAAAACACTTGGTTTTTTTTTTTAATTTTTTTTAATTTATTGACCAAGATTTAAATTTTAAGTAGTCTACTTTTGAAACTTGGACGACAGAATGAGAAAATAATGCCAACTTTAAAGTTTATTCATTTATTTTATTGAATTTTAAAGAGTTGTTGGCCGCAATTTTATATTCCCATTTCACCGCACCCCCCTTTTCCCTCTAGAGACAAAAATTACTCTGCACTTTGGGTCTCACACTCACTCTCTGCTCAAAACAAACCATTTCTCTGTATGCCAAATATTAAAACCCATTCTTATTTATTTGATTTTTTTTTTTTTCCATCTTTTGTAATTGTTTGTTTTGTGCGTTTTCCATATATGCAGATATTCATGGATGTCATTGATATCTACAACGCCTCCTCTCTGTGCTTGACCAAACCCAACACCGGTTTTCAACATTTTTTGGTGCCTCAATCTCAATCGCACAGACCCAGTTGCTTGATTCAAGGAAACGGCAGGAGGGTCGTTGCTATGGCTTCCACTGTGCCTTCTTCGATAGAACATGTCAATGAGGTTCAACAGAGCTTGACCGGTGACTCCTTTATTCGACCCCATTTGAGGAAATTGTCTCCTTATCAACCCATTTTGCCTTTTGAGGTATTTTCCTCAGTAACCCTTTAATGGTTTTTCGTCTGCTTTTGCTCATTTAGTTGATTCTTTGTGACAAAGATTAAGTCTTCTGATATTGTGGATGATTTTTGGCTGTGGCAGTAGTTTGTTATGTATTTTTATATGCACAATCTTATTTAGGAGAGTAATAACAAAACAAAACCAATTTTTTTTTTTTTTTTTGATAAATCAATTGTTACAAGTTGGGTCCTCATCAAGGAGACCAGACAATGCCATTGAGCTACAAGGCTCTTGGCAATAACAAAACCAAGTTAATTAGTACCCGGCAGGGACTACCCCTAAAGCCAAAAGAAACCAATTTAAGGGTCATCTGTATTGTGTCACACAACATAAAGACTATGCTAAGGTGCTTTTCTTAAGCATAATGAACCCTTAGTGATGGTTGACCACTGGATACTCCAACCTCATCAGGTATTCTCACTCACCGAGTTTCAGCAAGTAATGAAATTTGACTGTGGCAGTCCACCTTAATCAAAAAGCCCTTGCAATATGACCCAATATAGCTATATATTTGTTCAAAATCACTATCGGCTTGAAATATTATCGTGAATGTTGATTTATTAATTGAAAAGGGTTTAGCACAAGTCGTCCACGGCATTTTCTTTAAGAAAAATGGCAGCTATATAATCAATTCAATAGACAAGTGGTGTTTGTATACTTATCAAAACGTTAAAAACAAGGAAATAAAATTTCATAGGGAATGGTGTTTGTTTCTCTCTGTGATTGGGTTGATTTTTTAAGTTAAATGAGATGTTTTTCACTTTTAGTTTTATATGGTTACAGCCCCCAGTTACAATGTCACTTGAGTGGAAATCCATGTTCATTCATAATCTGATATCCAGATTAATGAATGGTGTTTTTTGGTACAGGTTTTATCAGCCCGTCTTGGAAGGAAGCCTGAAGATATCATCAAATTAGATGCGAATGAAAACCCTTATGGTCCTCCACCAGAGGCAAGTTGTATGTGACATTTTACTTTTGGTGTGGTATAACAAAAAGCAAAGTCTTTTGTTTCGTGACTTTGGTTTTGTTGAAGATCTTAAAGAAATATTTATTTATTGTTTAAAAGATTTGAAGACAAAGAAGATTCTGTCACTGTCTTTATTGCAAGCACCATACTGAGTGCCAATACCCCTTTCTTCCTAAGTAGAAATTTTGATTGTTTGTAGGTTTTTGAAGCTTTGGGCTCAATGAAGTTCCCATATGTCTATCCAGACCCTGAAAGCCGTCGCTTGCGTGCTGCCCTTGCAGAAGATTCAGGACTTGAATCTGATTATATTCTTGCAGGATGTGGTGCAGATGAGCTCATTGATTTAATTATGCGGTTAGAAATTGAAATTTTGTATTTATATAATTTTCCAAATTATAATGCCCTTAAGTATCTAATTATCTGCCTAAATTCAACAGTCAACAGTTCCTAATCTTGTGTGGATTTTGTTGTTGATGAATATATGCTGCAGTTGTGTGCTTGAACCTGGTGATATGATTGTGGACTGCCCTCCGACCTTTACAATGTATGAGTTTGATGCTGCAGTTAATGGGGCACTTGTTATAAAAGGTAAAGATGAGATGTCTGCTTTCTTTTAGTCTGTGTTGGAGTTTCTGATATTTTATTTGTTTCATTAATAACAATTCTTTATATTTGGTCATTAAACATCCTTCATTTCTCCGTCTGCTTTTCTTTTCATTTGACTGTTGCATCATATGTGCATAATGTGCATAACCTCCTGCAATTTCATGATTGTCTACAGTCCCCAGGAAGGCAGACTTTAGCTTGAATGTTGAACAAATAACAGATGTTATTGAACGAGAAAAACCCAAATGCATATTTTTAACATCTCCTAACAATCCAGATGGGAGGTAATTCTCAATTGTTTCTTTTCTTCTTGTATATTTGGCATAATTAGATTACTTGATTGACTTGAGGTCTCCAGCATGTACTTACCTTACTGCCCAGTAACAAACATTCTAGCACATTTGAGAGAAGGATAAACTCTGGAAGGGAACATTTATGAAAAGTCGAAGTATTTGCACAGTGCTTTCTTCTATTGTAGACTTACAAAACTAGTTAGTCTGAATTTAGGCTTTGATCCATTTAAGAGATGGTCATAGTATGGTTTGGGATATTCAATCTATTCTTTTAACATGTGTGTTAATATTGGTGCATGATGCAGATATGTCCATTTTTAGACAGAATAAAGGATTTTTTTATATCTCTCAAGGGTTATTTACTGAATATGCTCAGATTGTGTTGGTGCTAGACTAGAGTTTAAGAAGTGTTCTATTAATTACCTGTAGAATGAAATGCTAAGGAGATCTGATTGTAGAATACATAAGGGCCTGGATGAGGAGAGAGGTTAATAGAGGTGTCCTCTGCTTGTGTGATCTGACTTTCAGGCTTTGAACTCAGTCTTTAGTTTAGTGTGGTTATGTTGTTTTGTTGTAATGAGTCTGTAGACTATATTTAAAAATAAAATGTATGAACTTTATGCATAATTTCTAGTCATGTAATTTTTTTGTGACATATTACGTTTCCATGCTACTTTATGCAGTGTAATTGATGATGAAGATCTCTTGAGAATCCTTAAGCTTCCCATATTAGTGGTGCTAGATGAAGCATACATTGAGTTTTCAGGGATAGAATCAAAAATGAAATGGGTGAAGAAACACGAGAATCTAATTGTTCTTCGGACATTTAGCAAAAGAGCTGGTATATATATATATATATATATATTTTAATGCTTTTTCTTTAAAGTCAATTATTTGGAACTTGCTTGTCACCCTAAATTATTCTGTTGTGGTAGCATCAATCTTGTTATTGAATTGCTAATACAAGATTTATTACCATCTGCGTTGTGAGTTATTAGACTTTCTTAAATTGATTTGAATTATCTATTATATGCTGTAGGTTTCAAAGAATAAAATTAGAGTTCTGGACCCCATACACACAAAAAGGAGGGTTGGTGGGGGAATAGAAAGATTACAACAATAAGTTGGGAGAGAATGCGAGGAGAAACTCAATGTCCCCCAATAGAAATAAAATAAAATTAAGAAGTCCCTAAAATTGTATTAAGTTCATTGACATGCTAGAGATCTTGTTTTGCTGTTTTCTAGCAGTAAGATCGAAACTTGTGTTCCCACAGTGTGGGCTTTTTACCTTTTCTTTGTTAGGGTAAATTGAAAATTATACTCATAAAGTTTGGAACTGTTTGAATTTTACACCATGAAGTTTCAAAATTTGGATTTTACCTCTTGAAGTTTAGGAGTATTTAGATTTTAGACCCTGAGTTTCAAAATTTGGATTTTACTCACTAAATTTTAGAGTTGTTTGGATTTTTCTCCTTAAAGTTTGGGAGTATTTGGATTTTATACCCTGAAGTTTGAATTTGGGGTATAAAATCCAGGCACCCTCAAATTTTAGGGGGTAAAAGGTGCATTCGGTTTGCGTTTTGGAGCCCAGTGTATGCATTTGGCTTCATTTTTTTTTTTTTTTGGACCAACACCTGGTGCACTATTCATGGGACATGAGCAGTGCATCAAGGCATATGAACAGTAATCCCACGTGAACAATAACTTTTTAATTATTTTTTTTATTGTTTTTAGTTTTCAGGAAAATAAGCAGTATCCAAATGCACACAAAATCCAAATTCTAAATGTTAATATATAAAATCCAAACACTCCCAAACTTCAGAAGATAAAATCCAAATTTCAAAATTTTAATGTGTAAAATCCAAACACTTCCAAATTCTAGGGGTATAATTTGCAATTTACCCTCTTTGTTATTAATAAGCTGTACTTGGAATCTAATAACCCAAAGCAAAACCTAGAATGAAGGATATTTTATTTCTTAGAGAGCGTACCCGTTGTTCTAACAGATACTTAAAATGGTAAGCTAATCACTATGGAAGAGTATATTTGCATATTTAAAAACATATATTTTAAGACTATGCTCATGAATACCGTTGTACCATTTTCCTATCTAACTAAAAAGGGTCATACATAGTGCACAAGACTCCTGCTTCTTTGGGGTCTGGAGAGGCGGTTAGTGGGTAGCTTACCCCCAATTTGCCTACGTACTGGTTTTGTTTAATCAAAGAATAGATATGTATTTTTTGCAAATGCATAAAGCCACCAAAACTAGCTGTAATGACTACATGTGAAGATGCCAAAATTGACCTATTAAAGATAGTTAATTTTGTTGGACTTGGTTGATTGTGATTGGTGTTGATTCACATATATTGATGCTATAAAAGAGATTGGATTACTATTTTAGTTTTATTTTTCTGTTTTCATCACTTGGTGTTTATTCTAAGCAAATCCTGTTTGCTGATTCCTAAGTTTATCCTTTCTTTTTCTGTTATGTTAGTTTTTCCCAATCTCCCTTCCCTTTTTATTTCCCGAACGCATGTTCCCTACTTCATTGTCCTGTTTTGGTATTAGAATAAACCTTGATCTTGTTTTCTAACAAAACCATGGAAGCTGTCACAACTGCCACCCTCCCCAAAAAGGCTAGTCCTTATCAAGAATCCAATAATCACATAATCTGAGACACCCACCATCCAACCATCGTGAACATGTGATCCAAGATCATCCCTCCATCACCACCTATAGCCAAGCTCAAATTTAATTGATTGACCCACCCCCAAAGAGATCAGTTTCCCTAAAACTTATGCTTTTCAACTGCTAAATATAATGGATCAACTTTGATTAATCTCATATGAAAATCCTACCAACCACCATGGTTGATTTTACCTTCTGCCAAAATCCCTCCTAAAAATGAAACCCTCACATCACAACAAAGACCAAGCCACTTGTGACAACCATCAAGAGCCTCAATACAAACCCCTGCTGCCCATTCATTGCTTATATCCTTGCAAATGAAACAAGGCCCAATCACCACACAATCAACTGCAAGTATCCTTTTAGCTACCGACAACCTAGAATAGCCCCGTCATTGCTGTTGGGTCCCCTAGCACTTCCCCCAGTCTGTCGCAAGCTCCATGTCAACTGGCAAATCCATCAGCCTTATGATTGTGCTGCTGATCTCAACCACAATCCATAGATTACAGCCTCCATTTTACCCAGTATAGTACTGCTGCCTGACCAATTAGTTCCAAGCCACCTATGGCTTCAAACATTGCTCATGAGCCCTCCATGCATTGGTGATTAAACTTTCTGGTCCCAATGTGCTGCCACTGTCACTTCTGGTATCTATAATCTGGTCTCTTTATATAATGGAAAATGAAAGGGTTTTTTTTAAAAAAATTAATTTTTCCCTTTACAATATTGTGAGTGTTATCTGCAAGAATGTCCGTTTGCTACTTTGGCCCCAGATGTCTAGATGTCCTAAACTCATTTATCTATTGACTAATAGGCACCTTGTAATGTACCATAATTATGAAGTAGGTTTTGTCTTTGAAATATTAACTCCTATGCTTTTTTAGTTGATAATCAATTTAACTCCCTGTATTTACTGGTTTGTGTTCAATATGGGAGGTTACATTTTACAAATGTTTATTATACCATTGTGATTCTTCATATTTACTTATTTTTAATTTAATTTGTTATATTTACTTTGAAAATGTTTTAGCTTCTCTTCTTGATGTGAAATGTTCAGAATCTTAAATTGCAAACAAACAACTGGTGCAGGTTTAGCTGGACTTCGTGTGGGATATGGAGCATTTCCTTTGAGTATCATCGAGTATCTTTGGAGAGCAAAGCAACCTTATAATGTTTCAGTTGCTGCTGAAATTTCTGCTTGTGCAGCTTTGCAGAATCCCACATATCTTGAGGTTAATTCTTTTTTTTTTTTTTGGATAGGTTGAGGTTAATTCTTGTCCTATTGGGATTGTCCATAATTATACTAATAATTTATGTTTAGGCTTGATAAATTAGTATTACTTCCATTCAATGCCATATCTGATATGAATCAACAATCTCTTAACAGAAAGTGAAAGATACGTTAGTACAAGAAAGGGACAGGCTATATAATCTTCTTAAGGAAGTGCCATTTCTCAATCCATATCCGAGCTATTCTAATTTCATTCTTTGTGAGGTTGCATCTGGAATGGATGCTAAGGTGTTAAAGGTATGCAATTTTCTCACTAACATCATGAATTTACACTGTTAGATGACCATTGGTTCTGCATCTAATATTTGCCTTGTATTGATAGACAGTCTGACACACATACGTCTCTGTGACAAATTATGTGTTTGTGTGTATAGTCTTTCTTCTCTATAGTTTTACATATGAATCTCTCTCTCTCTCTCTCTTATATATATATATATATATATTTAGGTTGCAATTAATTTTGGATGAAATTTAGCACAAAAAAAAAAAAATAGGATGAAGTCACTTTAAGTGCCTGACGTTGCTATTTAGGTTGCAAATTAATTTGGGATGAAGTGCTCTAATCAGAATTATGAGTTGACTTCATAGGAGCTGAGTAGGAAAATGGACTGAAATGTTGATTATGGAGTTCAGGGTTGTTTTGTTTTTATATATTTTTTTGTTTTTAATTTATTAGATGCAATTTTGGTACACTTGTGTGCTAAGATGAAGTACTTCAGGGTCTTTAGTAGAATGCCTTTCTGCAGTCTTTAAACATCTTCATTGAACCATTGTCCTGAATTCTGTTCTGTTCTGGCCGGAATGGCCCGAAAATACTGTACTGGTAAGCAAACCCAAATGAGATACCTCCTTGTTCCACCTTGGGAAAAATTTTGGGCCATTCTGGGTAGTTCTGGTTGATTTCGGTGAATACCGGCTGGTATTCAAATTTCGGTTGGTATAGAATTGGTTCCTCTTCTTCGTCTTGTTCAGTTTTTCTGGGTTACTCAGCAGTGGCCCAACACTTTCCTCCATTTTATTCTCTGTTGTAGACAGCCATAGACCCTTATCAGCACTTTTCGTTCATTTTTTTTTCCTTGCATTGTTGACAGCCACAGACCGTCTTCTCTCTCTCTCTCTCTCTCTCTCTCTCTCTCTCTCTGCGTTTCTTTGTAACTTGGTCTGTCCATCCGTGTCTTGTTGGTTGTTATGGTTTTTTTTTTTTAATAAAAGGCATTTTCAATAAATGTTATCCAACCACCCTTAACCTTACAGCTTGCATGGTTGTTATGGTTTTATTTTAATAAAAAAGCATTTTCAATAAATGTTATCCAACCACCCTTAACCTTATAGCTTGCACCCAGTAACAAAAGGAAGTTTTAAGCACTCCCAAGCCACGTGTACTATAAGGTCTATTACTTTTCAAATTTTAAATGTTTTTTCTTTAATAATGAATATAGATGGGCATAAGGTATTATTGGGTCATAAGATATTATTGGGTTTGAGTTAAGATGGTTGGGACTTGGAGTAGGAGCATTGATTTAGAGTTTTAAACATGGCTAATAAATTAAATAAGTTTTGACCAATATTTTTTAGTGTATATATATACTTATACGCATTATTGGTACTCTTGAAAATAGTACGCCGGTATGTTCCAGTACCAAAATATTCCGTTCTAGTGACTAAACCAAATGGCTTCCAAAACAGATTTCATAAAGCGTTGAACCAGCTATCCAGTCTTCTTTGTTTGTTCTTGTTCTTTCCTTTTAAAGCTTTTCTATAGGTTACTTACAGCTCATTTTGCTTTGGAACTGTTACACTGTCACTAAAAATAGAAAGAAAAAAAAAATGCTGATAACCTTATTTTGGTACAGGAGGACCTTGCAAAAATGGGTGTAATGATCCGCCACTACAACAAAAAAGAATTGAGGGGTTATGTTCGTGTATCTGTTGGGAAGCCTGAACACACGGATGTCTTGATGGAGTGCCTTAGACGCCTGTCTTGATTCTTTGCCTGTGCAGGGGCATCATTATAGGGAGCAGAATTTGATTTGAGAGGTCAAATTTGAAATTGTATTTTTATTCTACTTTGAACTGTATTATAAAATCGCAATATTTAGTTTGTAAATTGCGGAGCACGAATGGTATTTTGGTGTCAGTTTGATACCTTCTGTTGTGGAAAATGGGTTATACATTTTTGCTCTTCTCTAGATTTTACTCTAGTTATGGTTAAACTTTCTTTGATAGAGAACGAGAGAGAGATGCACAATTCTCTTTAGATTTGTTGTCCCTAGTGCTTGCTTACCCTTGCTGTGCAATTGGGTGGTATGTATACGATTCATAAAACATTGCTAGCATGAGCTGTTACGCTGAGGTACCCTGTTTACTGTGTGATCTTGAATTGTAAAAGCATGTGAACTTAAATCTTGTCCTACAGCAGGTGTGTATACCAAGTTAATAAGGATTGTATAAGGGAATACAAGAAGTTCTAATTATCCTTTCAGGGTTTCACATAGACAACTGAATATGAACAAACTGAAGTGCGCACACATAAAAGAACAGTGAATAACCAATGTAAATATAGTGCTTTTCGTCTCTGCCTTTAGGATCCTGACATTGTGAAAGCAAGTAAATAATAGTAAATGAGTTGGAGCGGATAAAGATAACTGCCACTTTCAACCAAAGAGCGAGGGCAACATAACAAAGGAATGTATATTTCTTAGTGCACATTTGTTTATGGAATTCCGTAACTATCCAAAGAGTACATGTACAACAAAACAGCTACAAGAGATGAAGTGCACACCGCACAGAGATAAAAAACGATACCAGCAAATGCATAACCGCGACAAAGCCAAGAAAGTGTATTATTATTGAGGAAGTTCCAAGACCACCCAAAGAGTACACACAACAAACAACTTGAAAGTCTGAAAATCCGGATCCCTTGCAAAAAGCCTCAAATTCTTTATTAGTTCTCATTTGCCGTTCAAGCTGCAACGACACACCATTATCAAGCCCAGAGACATGCTGAGAAGCCATACTTGACTTTGGTGCTTCTGGCATGAGTAGCTCAATAATAACACCTTCCCATTTTTTGGTAGTGCTATATAGCAATTCCTCAAAATTTTCTTGCATTTTTCATCACTCCAATTATGGAGTGTATTCTATAAGTATAATGCAGACACATCGATGATATATATTGAAAATTTGACAAGAAGTTTCACTTCTTCCTTCTTATCTACTTTAAACAAGTATCCAAATTCTACCTTAATCATAATTGCATTCCCATTAGGTACATTATGAAACATATCTCTTCCAACATACTCATTACCTATATTGAATGTGAGCAATCATTATATGAATGAATTAAGATTTCAAAAGACACTTGAGCTACGGAAGCAATGAGTTTCGGTGAGGGGGGTTGGGCCTTCAAATTTCCTACAGTGTGAATTCCACAACTGCAGAGACCTAAAAGGAAAGGAGACACGATCTGATACACTGTGCTGGTTACCGAGCACTATAATGAGAGAGTTACTGATCTTCCCTGGTCTGGTGCTGCATCAGCCTCCTCATTGGGTAGTACATTGCTTGGAGAGCACAACAAGACAAGTGTAGCTTCCCCTTAGGAAAAAGCATGGGACAAAGTTCCTCATCCTCTCTCTTGCTCTTTGTACCATTTGGCGCTGTCCTCCCAGCACGTACTCTCCATGCAACATATTTTCTCTCTCCTCCAACAAGAAAATATGTACTGTAGGCTAGCTGTTGTTAGGGTTTGATCAGAGTGCTAATAGGAGTTTCACTCCTGTCCTCATGTATCAGAAAACATTCCTTTTAAGTTTTAATATAAAAGGGAGAAGTATATTGAGCATCCTAGGCATCAGAATGGAGAGAGAAGAATAGAAGAGGGAAAGATAGGAGAAGAAAGATGAATACACAAAAAGTACAAAATGTACAACAGAAAGAATGTAATGTCGGTTTTCTAAAAAGGAATACAACATCTTTGCAGGGATAAGGACATAAAATCCTTACTCCCACTGTGGATTTTCACCCCCTCATTGCATGGGGTTTTCCACGTAATCATCCTGTCCTTGTTTCTCATTTTTATTTTTGTTCTTCCTTTTTCTTGTTAGCTCAAAAACACCATTTTTAGAATCTTCAGCAAAAATAGTGTTTAAATGTATCCTTGTTGGGGTTTAGAGATCTTTACAAAGTACACTCTAAATCTAAAATCTAACATGCATGTATATGGGGTCATGTCAATAAGTCATCTACTAGACGTAGAGTCTAGGGATAATAATTTATTTCATATTATGTACTTCAATTCTATTTAGTGACCTTTTTGGGTTTAGAGAACCCCAGAGTGGTTTTTCATTTGGACGCTATCTATTAGTTTTCCACTTAGTCACCATATGTTGTGTACTTCAATTCATTGTTATTACTTTTCATACGGCAATATGCTAAACTTTAAATTTTAACCTATGATTATATGGAATATATTTGGTTACTTGTCTTGAGTTAATTAATCCATGGTTTAATAATTAAGGGGGTCTAAACAAGTGTTTTCACTATCAAACCGAGATAGTCTTGTAAGTAGGCATGAATAAGTTAACTAAAGTAGGTTACTAAAGTAGGTTCTCAAAGAACTTGAAGCAAACACATTTTTTAGTAGTGTCAATTAGTACATTAAACTTTCTAAAATTAATTATTAAGTAGATTAGTCCTACTGAATAAATTAAGTATATTATACTGGGATAAGATGGTGCACTTTGTGTCACATGAGGCAAATTAAAGTTAATGCCTTTAATCCTATAATTTGTTTTTTGTTTTTTAATGCCTTTAATGGGAGAGTTCTTGGCAATGATCATATTTAAACATTTTCCAAGAATGTTTTTCATATTTATTGCGGACATATCATCCATGCTTTTGTTAAGCATTTTGTTGAAAGATGGATCCATATCCATATATATACTAGAATATGGAAACTCCATGCACTTTCTCAAATTGATTACCACCTTCAAGAATGGCATCCTTCATATACAGGCTAAAATGTAGAAACAAAGTAAATGACAGAGGGAGATACAAAATACAAGGATTCCCCCAAACATATCAATTACCAAGGATTAGGCCAATTTTGCTTAATAATACTATTTTAAAAATTATTTTTTGTAACTTCAGACTATTTTAAAGTATTTGAAAATATATCCTTTCTAGCTTTTTACTCATCTCTAGACGAGTTAAACTGAACACTTCTAACTCATCTGACGAATTCAATGTTAGAAGATTGAAAAAAACTATTAAAACTTTTAAATATTTCTGTTTTGTCAATTATAGTTTTAAAAGTATTATTTAGTAAACATGGCCTCTAAGATTAATGAATAACATTTTCTTTCATTTGAGGCACCATAATAGATAAATGAGAATTCTATTTAATTATGATGAAAATTAAGTCTAATGATATATATATATATACACATATATATATATATATATATTTTTTTTTTTTTTACAACAGTTGATATTATATGTTATGATTAATGCATAATAAAATTAGTGTTAATGGTGTACTCCGTAAAAATGATCTTACTATAATCATAATAGGTTATGTCAACAAGTATGAAAAAGATTGTGAAAAGATGTGTGCCCAGCATATTCATATAAAAAGTTGCTGCAATAGAGTGGAGATTATTTTTGCATTTACACAAAAACAGGAACTATTCTAGCAATGATCCCAAATAGGTTAAATTCAATAGCTGAATTAGGACCCAAGGAAATAGTTGCATGCTGGAGAATAGAATGGCCCGGAGGCATGCCTCATCCTCTTCACTTAGGGTGGGTGTAAATTTAAATCACAAGTTTTGGACACAGATATTTTGCAACGTATTGACATAATCATATGATTTGTGAATGTTAAAAGTCTTGTAACTCTACTAGTGACACTTTTTGGTATTTCAATAGCGTCATCTAAGGTTCAAATTCTTCATTTCCAGATGTTAGAATCAAATTAATAAAAATTAAGACATAATCTATTGTAATGAATGTATAGTAATTTTGTTATTTTTTATATTTTGATCACAAAAATACATGTCAATGATTATTAGAAAAAATGAAGAAGAAGAAGAAAAAAATATTCTGTCAAAGTTGCAGTACCGTGGCCTTAGTCCACAAAGGTGCTTAAGAGTTTTTGATTAGGCACTTGAAACTTCAGCCGTGTCGACATTACCTTACTATTGAGAAGTCAAATGCAGAGCAAAGCCATCACCATCCACATATTCACCACTAATGGAAATGACATCCTACTAAGCAACTCACTTGCAATTTAATTTAGTGGGCTACTCAAACAATGTAACAAAAAAAAAAAAAAAAAAAAAAACGTTTTATTTACTTTTTCTCTCTTTTTTTTTTTTTTTTTTTTGCAAATGTTTTCTTCAACATTTTCTCTATATCGCACGAGATATCCATTCCTTTTAAAATTGCAACCGTCAATGGCAAGCAAGTGTAGAAAAAAAAAAAAAAAAAAAAAAAATCTCAAATCATACCTCATAAGCAATCATGATGGTTCTTTTTAGTGTAGCAAAATCGGTTCTTTTCAGTTTCACCAACGAGGTAAAAAAACCTACGACAATTTCTACGTCTTTGGAGGAAGTATATTGTGGAGGGACGAACCTCTCCATTAGAAGGTATTGTCCGCTTTGGGTGAAGACCTTCACAGATTTGCTCAATCCCACATCGGGGAGAGACGGCTCCTACCTGCAGCATATAAGCAAGCTTGATGAAGCCGATGATAAAGTTTTGATCACCACGTTCACCAACAGGCTACAGTCCAGAGAGTTCCTCTTTTTCATCTATAAGAATGACCTGAAGACAATGGTTGATATGCTGTACAAGGCCATGAAGTATATGAATGGTGAAGATGCCATGATTGCCCTAGGGGGTAGGCCAAAGAAGAGAGAAAGACAAGACGATCCCCGTCCTGACAAAAGAAGAAAGTCTGCCAGAACAAACAATCGAAGGGACGATAGGAGATCAAGACCTCCGCCTGGGAGAACTATTAACTTCACACCACTAAATACATCGTTGGATTAAGTCCTCATGCAGTTAAGGGACGACGCGACGCTGACTTGGCTAGACAAGCTAAAGGGCAATCCAAACAAAAGGCCTAGAAACAAGTATTGCTGCTTCCACCGAGACCATGGGCATGACACTTCTAAGTGTTATGACCTAAAGTAGTAGATTGAAGCCCTCATTAAGCAAAGAAAGTTACAATAGTTCATCAGGGGCAGAGAGAACCGGCCAAGGGACCCTGAACCTAACCGACAGGTCGAAGAAAGTCCAAGGACCTCGCTTGGGAAGATAAGAGTGATCTTAGAAGGAAGTACAATGACTGGTTCCTCTAAGAAGGTGAGGAAGACATACTTGCGAATGGTGCAAAGTGTCCAGATTTCTGGTTGACTACCTAAAATGACTAGGTTTGATAACCTAGCCATTAGCTGCACAGAAGAAAATGCCCAACGACTCCACCACCCTTATGACGATGCCTTCATCATTGACCTATTGATAGCAAACTTCAACACTCGATGGGTACTAGTGGACAATGGGAGTTCGGCAGACATCCTCTACTACCCTACATTCCAACAGATAAGGATCGACAAGAAGCGTCTCCTGCCTTCAGACACATCGCTAGTCGGATTTGGCGGTACCAAGGTCTTTCCCATTGGGAATATCACCCTACCAGTAACCATTGGAACGTACCTTCAGCAGCTCACTAAAGAGGCTAGTTTTCTAGTCATTGATTTCTCCTCTGCCTACAACACCATCATCATCAAGAGACCAAGCTTAATGCATTGAGAGTAGCCACGTCTACATACCACTTACTAGTGAAGTTCCCAATGGAGTACGGGATAGGAGAAGCACGTGGAGACCAGATGGCCACTCGTGAATGCTACATAGCTATGTTAGAAATGGCGAATCATTTGCAAGCATTAAGCATTGAGGAACGACGAGTTGTAGTAGAATTGACAGAAGACCTAGAGGATATCTCCCTGCACGACAACATCTTGGGTTGGATCATTCGTATCGGCACACAAGCTGATCCTTCGGCCCGTAAGGAGCTCACCCTTTTCTTAAAGAATAATCAGGACGTCTTCGCTTGGAGCCATGAGGACATGCTGAGGATTAATCCAAGTGTCATGGTCCACAAGCTCAATGTGTGCCCATCCTTCCCTCCCGTTTGACAAAAGAAGAGGGTCTTTGCCCAAGAAAGATATAAAGCCATAGCAGAAGAAGTCCGTAAGTTGCTGGAAGCAGACTTTATTAGGAAGGTATATTATCCTGAATGGTTGGCCAACGTGGTGATGGTAAAAAAGGCAAATGGCAAGTGAAGGATCTGCGTGGACTTTACTGACCTGAACAAAGCCTGCCCGAAGGACAGTTACCTACTTCTTCATATCGACCTCCTCATGGACTTGACGGCTGGACACCAGCTATTAAGTTTCATGGATGCTTTCTCAGGGTACAACCTAATCAGGTTGGACGAAACTGACCAGGAGAAGACCTCATTCGTCACGAGCCAAGGGCTCTTTTATTACAAAGTCATGCCATTCGGGTTAAAGAACACAGGGGCGACATACCAAAGGCTTGTGAATAAAATGTTCGACTAACAGATTGGGCGGAACGTTGAGGTATACTTAAACGATATGCTTGTAAAGAGCACAAAGGAGGATCGTCACCTGGATGACTTTCGGGAGAAATTCAAAACCCTAAGCCTCTATGACATGAAACTCAATCCCAACAAATGCATATTCGGGATATCATTGGGAAAGTTTCTAGGCTTTATGGTGTCATAACGAGGTGTGGAGGCCAACCCCAACAAAATTTAGGCCATATTAGAGATAACACCCCCAAAGAACATCAAGGAGGTGCAATGCTTAAACGGTAGGGTGGCAGCTCTCAATAAGTTCGTCTCTAGAGCAACGGACAGGTGCTTTCCATTCTTCAAAACACTAAAGAAAGCCTTCGAGTGGACCGACGAATGCCAGAAGGCCTTCTAGGAACTGAAGGAGTACCTTGTGTCCCCACCACTACTCAATCCGTCTAAACCCGAGGAAGAGCTCTCCCTTTACTTTGCCGTATCCCCAACAGCCATCAGCTTAACTTTCATTCGAGAAGAAGATCGCATATAGTTACTCGTCTACCACGCCAATCGAGCGCTCCAGGAGGCGGAAGAAAGGTATCCCCCTATGGAAAAGCTAGCATTTGCCCTGGTCATGACCGCTTGAAAACTCAGGCCGTACTTCCAAGCACACACCATAGTGGTCCAAACAGACAAGCCATTATGAAGGGCAATGAACAACCCAGAGGTAGCTGGACGATTGGTTTTATGGGCAATAGAGCTTGGCGAGTTCGACATACTGTACTGACCGAGAACTGCGATCAAGGCCCAGGCCTTTGCTGACTTCATCGCCGAATTCATAGAAAAGGAAGATGAAGATAAAGGACCAGCAACATGGATGATATAGACGGACGGTTTATCCAACCAACGCGCTGGAGGAGTGGGGGTTGTCCTGTAGTCGCCAGAAGGAGATTTAGTAGAATATACGATCCATCTCCTGTTTCTAACAACCAACAATAAAGCCGGGTATGAAGCGATCCTCTCGAGTCTCGACCTGGCTAAAGCAATAAAGGCCTCATTAGTAGTCGTACACAGCAACTTGCAAGTTATTGTCGAGCATATCAACAAAGACTACGAGGCCAAAGGAGAACGGATGAAGGAATATCTAAGCATAGTCAAAGAAAGGGTGAGCTAGAAGCTTTTGGTTAAATTTGTGCAAATCTCGAGGGAAGAGAATGAGCAAGCTGACCGTCTAGCCAAGGCTGCATCCACAGAACACGTGATCATTACCAATCAAGTACTATCTGTGAGAGACCGCACCCCCGGCCTGTTTTATATGGGATGTTGGGCCAAACCCACGTGAATGGATAGAGTCGTGTTATTGCCTCTCAAAATGGAGGTTTGACTAGTTATATTTTCCCCTTTAGATTAAGGGTTTTTACAATGAAGTCGTCACTTATTTAATTATTGGAATAAATAAGAAAACTAAAATTGAAAAATTCCTCATTTTATTAATTTTCAATTGAATTTATATTGATCATAGGAAAATTACATGGTTTTGGTCCTAGATACAATCTAAAAATTAAAAATTACATGGATAAGCATTTGATCTACTAACCCTTGATCTAAACTCGGAGGCTATGTTACAAGGTAGGAAGGTGTTAGGCACCCACCTTACCCCGTGAAATCGGTCTTCTAGACTATGGTGGCCAACATTCATATCATATCATCCAAAATGTCAATCAATTTACATGTTGAATTTAATGTGTGTGCATGTGAGAAACCCTAATTCAATTTATTAAGCATTGCATATAGATTGAAAAATAAATTTTAGTGAATGTGTATGAATGGTGGTATTCTAGATTCAAGGATTTGAAAGAATTATTAAACAATATGTTTTTCATATTTTTGATGTGGATTTAAGATTAAAACTAGTGTTATGCATGAACATGTGATGAACAACCAAGAACATGTAAGAACAATTAAGAACATTCAAACACATTCAAAAGAATTTAGATGATTATTATCATTCTTTAATCTTAAACTCTCATCATGGCAACACAAAAAACAATTAGGGAAAGAGATTATACCTTCATGCAAGATCCATATAGTGGAGGAGGAGACTCTTGAGGGAGGTCCTAAGAGTGGAGGAAAAGAAGAGTTAGGAGAGGAAGAGTGAGTCTCACTCAATACCTTGAGTCTCAAGAAGACCAAGATATGACAAGACTACTCAACTTCCTAGAACTCAAGAGAGGAGAAGAGAAGGGGTTTCTGTGTCTTAGAATGAAGGAGAAAGAGGGTTTATATAGTAGTGATGGAGGAAATATGAATGGAAGGCCATTTAATGAGGGTTGACAAATAATCATGAACCTAGACCTCATTTTAGCCTTGGGAAAAATCTGGTGCATTAAATGGAGAGATTGGTGGGAGTGAGGAGCAAGCCAAAATTCGGTTTTTCCGTAGCTGTTGTAATAGCCTGTTGAGCCAACTTCAAAAAATCATATCTGACTCATTTCTAGTCGGAATTGTCTCGTTCTTGTGTTCAAATTGAAGCCCTGGATGTCTAGTTTCTGGGAAAATTAACCTTATTCACAAATTCAAAGTATTCTGAGAGATATTGATGAAATGGGGAGCAGAGGTCATTTGTTAGAAAATGGTTTTAGCAGAATTAACATTAATAGGTCCCAAATTAGCTCACAATTAACATTAAATGGCTCCAATCACTTCCATTTCAGACTTAATTGGTTCCAAATTTACTCTAATTAAAAGATAATTGCACAAATTACTCATTGAATAATTAATGTTTAACTATCTAATTAATTAGGTGTATGCAACCTCACCATAAAATGTAGTCCTAACTAATCAAATTATGACACATCATTGATCTCAAATTAATTACATTTATAACCAATTTAAATTAATTGTTCATAATCACATATAGTCGGACTCAATTTGTGATAATGCATCTCAGCCATTAAAATTTGATTTGATGATAACTTTCAATCTGGTGGTCTGATTGGGGCTTATGACCAGTCTATTTGATCGTTACAATATCAAGATCATTTTGGTGAAATGAGATTAAGGATCTAATGATCAAAATTAAGATGCATATTTTCAAGCTAAAATTACCTTTTTACCCTCCATGTGAGGTTAAATGCGGGTTGCAAAATGGGGTGTCAACACTATCCTTCGTCCAATACTCCCCTGCCATAGACAAAATAAACCATAATGCTTCCCGCAGGCTAAAGGTGTAATTGTTACATTTCGTACTAATTGGGGATGTCTTTTATAAAAGGGGTTTCTCTCGTCCATACCTAAGATGCCTGGTCCTTGACGAAGCAGACTACGTCATGAGGGAAGTCCACGAGGGAGTATGCGGAAACCATTCGAGAGCACACTTGTTAGTTCATAAGCTTATACGAGCGGGGTACCATTGGCCCACGACATTGAAAGATACCCGGTCCTATGTAAAGGCATGCGACAAATGCCAACACTTTAGTAATATCATATGGTAGCCAACTGACCCCAATGAGTGCTCCCTGACCATTCACTCAGTGGGGGCTTGACATAATGTGACCCTTCCCCATGGCAATGCAGTAACTTAAGTTCCTCATCGTGGGAATCGACTACTTCATGAAGTGAGTCGAAACAAAACCTTTGGCCACTAATACGGAGAAGAATGTCCGAGGCTTCATTTGGAAAAGCATCATTTGCCGCTTCGGTATCTTTAGAGTCTTTGTCTCAGACAATGGCAAACAATTCGACAACGGCACATTCAAAGACTTCTACCAACAGCTAGGAATCAAAAACCACTATTCATCACTCGCCCACCCATAAGCCAATGGTCAAGTTGAGGTTACAAGCAAATCCTTGCTCAAGATGATCAAGACTCAGCTCGAGGGGGTAAAGGGAATATAGGCGAAACACCGTTCTTCCTTACATTCGGAGGTGAAGCCATCATCCTGGCAGAAATTGGGTTAACCAACTACAGGGTGGTCCACCATGGTGAGCATAGGAACGAAGAGGGAATGTGACTACAATTGGACCTTCTAGATGAAGTTAAGATGATGACTGAATAACGCGCATTGTTAGCACCAAATGGCAAAGCACTACAATACTAAGGTCAAGCCTTGACATTTTCAGGTCGAGGACCTAGTCCTAAGGAAGGTGACAACAGTTACCAAAGACCTCAAACAGGGCAAGTAAGGCCAACCACCTAGAGACCCTCAATGGACAAAGACTCCACCACCCATGGAACACCGAGCACTTACGGAGATACTACCAGTAGTGGATGACTACAAACTATGTTATTACTTTTCTTTTCTTTATGTTGTTAAAGTAGGATATTAAGTATTTTTATTATTGAAATAAAACTCTTGAGAATTATCAGACACATTATCTACGTTTTTCTACATTATTCGTGCTTTTTAAAGATCTACCCTTTAAGAGATTGTCCACAAAAATTCTAAGTCCTACCTACGGGGTAGATGGATGACCAAGAATACTGACACCTAGTCACAAAAAAACCTAAATCCTACCTATGAGGTGGATGGATGACCAAGGATACTGACGATACCTGGTCACGAAAATCCCAAGTCCTACCTAAAGGATGGATGAGTCACCAAGGACATCGATGGGTACCTTGATCTTGAAATTTATCAAGTCCTACCTTTGGATGGGCAAAACACCAAGAACACCGACGGGTGCCTTGGTTCAAAAAATCAATTAAGCCTTACGTATGGAGTGAACGGATCCTTCAGAACACTGATGGGTGCCTAGGTCCAAAAATTACTAAGTCCTACCCACAGGCCTAAACTATTCTAAGTCCTAAGGAATAGACAAACGTTCAGAACTACCGACGGTTACATAGTCACGAAAAAAAAGTATTATCAACAAGTATGCAAGTGCATAGACGTAGTCAAATCCTTATGACGGATAGGGGGCATATTTGCAATTACAATAGGCAGATGAAAC
The DNA here is from genome assembly GCA_023621385.1 of Quercus gilva. Taxonomy (NCBI): domain Eukaryota; kingdom Viridiplantae; phylum Streptophyta; class Magnoliopsida; order Fagales; family Fagaceae; genus Quercus; species Quercus gilva. The sequence continues at coordinate 35,952,349 of CM042474.1, read as the reverse complement.
AAAGGCAACAAGCAATAAATAATGGCAACGGATGAAAAAGCAATAAATATAATAGAAACTCAACGCGGATAAGTGTTTATACATAAAAGCCAAAATAGGGCCCTCCATTGTCTTAATTATTCTTACAAAATATCAAAACAAAATTAAAAAGGGAAAAACTAAGATAGTGGTACATCATAAGAAGGCTGATCTTTAGGAGCAGATGGACCCTTTGGGGCAGACGAACCTTCGGGAACAGTCGGATCGTCAGGAATAGTTTAGCCCTCAGGATCATGCTAGTCGACGGTCTCAACATCGGTAGGCTCCTTTACCTCCTCCTCAACCATATGAATGGTGCCATCAGCTTTGTTCATGACAGCATCGGCACCACTGGGAGTCAGTAAGACGGTGTCATTAATAACCACCTACTTAAGGTAGTCATCGAAGCTGTCGCCATAGAAGCCGCCACACTCATCACAGTACAATTGAGAAGTTCAAAACCCTGCCACAACGTCGGCCTTGGCTCGCTCCATTTGTTCGTGAAAGGGGGCCAACTCCGTCGTCAAATTGGTGTTCACCTTGGCCAAATCTTCATAGGGACGAGTCTCCTACTTTAGTAAGGCAATCTTCACCGTCAGCCCAACATTGAGAATACGGGAAGCTTCCTTGTACTGATCCAACTGTTTTACTTCGTATTCCAGACGTTTACACTGTCGACGGACCACCCCTTCCTTGGCCTCACATCTGTCTTGAAGAGCCTTCATCCTCACCATTGCCCACAAGAATACGACGATTATAATAGGGAGAAATAAAGAAAAAAGGAAAGTGAAACCCCACGGATACTTACCCTTGCCAAGTTAAAAAGGCCAAAAACCCCTAAATCCTTAGTGGCATACTCACCACATTCATCCAGGTTCGTGCCCTTGATGATTGAGTTAACCATCTCGATAGATTGACCCGTCGCCTTCTTGGTAGGATAGACATCTTTGCCTACACCCTTCCTTTTGGGAGCAGCTTTAGAAGGGAGCGTCACCTTAGGAGCAGAAGCCAACGCTTCCCCCTATTGCTTAAGGCAAGCAGCAGCAGCAAACTTCCTCACCAAGGAACTTACGTCAACGAGCAAAAGCATCTAACCAACAGGTTTCAACCATTGGCTCTAGACATTACAGGAAGCATTGAGGGTGTCAAGCGTGACCAAATCCTTCCACTTTCTCTACCCAAGCGGAATTGCCCAAACTCTCTTGAGAAAACTCTCATGTTCTTCATTTATTTCCGTACAGGCTTGGGCTAAAAACAAATCAGAAGAAGTAGGTCAGTTACATAATCAAAACTGACGAGATAAAAAAGAAAACAGACGCCGACGACTCACAGACTTGTTTAAAACATCCCAAGTTTTATCAAACTCGTCAAGCATGCTATTCTACTCTTCAGGTTAACATACCCATTCCATCCCCTATACAAAAAAAATACCTATTCTTCCAATTCCGATTAGAGTCAGGCATGTCTGACACCAACCTAAACGATGGTTTCCTCTAAAAAGTGATAAATACCCTTCGACGAGTGTATCTGTTAAGGCCTATAGCTGTAGAAAAACTTGTTAAGAGTGAGGCGATGGTTGCCACCACTAAACTAGCCTCATATCACTTTAGCCCCAATGAAGATCCTCCACGCATTCTGGGCAATGTGGTTGACGAATAAGCTTAAATAATTAGCAAGCTAATGGTATAGCTCCGCCAGCGGCAACCTCGACCCAGTGGTGAATATAGCATCGTACATGCCGACATCCGCTGTCCTACCTAAGTAACACTTCTCAAACTTCCTTGGCAACTGTATGGGGACGTGTTCAGGAATTTGGTAACGGTTGTGGAGATTGTTGAATACCTTCAAAGACATAATTGGGTAGAAGTCATTCATCGTCCATATCAAGGGAAGGATGAAGGGTCTATGACCACATTCTACTTCACCTATAGCCCCGTCACCTTCCCTATGATATTCTCTTTCATCACCGTCACCTTCTTCTTCATCCTCACCCTCTTCCTCTTCCTCATTCTCCTCTTCTCTTTCCTCTTCATCCTTTTTTTTTTCTTCCTCCTCTTCCTCCCTAACAAGAGAATGGGCAGACAGCTCCCTTTCGGGGGACCATGTTAAATCCTCTATAGCCTGCACCCTTCGTAGCCTGCACCTTTACGGACTGACAACGACTGTTCACTAGTCACTTCTCTATCACTTGACATCTATTCATCTACAAGTGACGGATGTATTCTAAGAACTTATTTGTGCAACGGTCTCTAAAATGGACGACTAGCTAAGTTCAAAAAACAATAATTGAAATAGAATAAAGAAGACTAATGTAGGACGGAGTTGACGGCTGCTCACTGGCCAAGACGACGGATGTAGATGAGCACAGAAGTAACGACGGAACAGCTCAAAATACAGCTCTCAAGAGATGAAAACAAAGTAAAAAAGAGAAAACTAAGGAAGAGGAACTATTTATAGGGCAAATGTGTGTGGTATACGAAGCAACGCTTCTGATTAGAAATGAGGCCAATCAACGAGTTCCATGTGTCACTTAGCATTCATTATAAACGTTACCTACCCAACTAATGATACATTATTCAATGAGGCAATTAATGACTATAGAAATTCTTATTACTCTGAGACTCGTCAGGCATAGTCGACGGGACCACGGAGTAAGGGGAAGCTGATAAAGGTATTTTCATAATAAGATTAAGATTCTTGAACAATAGAGCCTGTCGAGGAAAAGGAATCATACTGACAATAAAGCCGACAGCCTCAAAGGAATCATTAGCCCTAAAAAAATCGTCAGTCTCAAAAGAATTCGTTTGAGGCCTTGTACCCTATGCCAGCAAGAGGCCGATAGCCACATACAGATGGATCCTTGTGAAATTGACAAATGCCTCTCTCTACTAGGTTGACGGATGACCCCAGCAGATGGAGAAGCATATTGACTTCCCACATGGCCTTACATAGTCTACACACATATTCTTATATGGAAACATCTTGCGCACCACGCACAAAGACCCTACCACACGTTCCTCACTTTCTAGAGATGGAGAGTATCCCTAAGATCTTTGTGGAATTAACTCCGCCTTCTCCCTATAAGGAAAATCGCCGCATTCCCGGGATCTAGGTCTCCTCCACATCACTATATAAGCAACAAGCCTCCTCCATTCTCAGGTATGCAGAAAATCCCTAATTCTCTCACTATAGAGTTTTTAGAAATTTCTCATTCACTGACTTAACCTTCGCAGGGTCTTTGACCGGTACCTCACCAGTACCTTCTATTCGGTTCTTGTTTTCTTATTCTTCAAGTACCCATCAGTGCGATCAGGAGCCATAAACTCATTAACAATTTTCGTGCATCATCACCATGCATGCTTGAGCAAGAAGTATGACAGGAGAAGAAGAATGGAGGATTTATTGCTACTCTTCCTTTCTGTAATAATAATAAGCTTGCTCACGTTCATTTGCATGGCTATTCTTCCAGTCCCAGTACACATTCTTCCTTCGTCCACAATTATCTTATCTTTCCTAATTCTAAAATCTCTCGCATCTTGAAATTCCACACAAAAATTGTTACTAAAAGTTGATAAAAAACAATTCAATCAAAATACTTGATAAGAAGAAAAGAATAGTGTATTAAAAAAATGTCGACAATTTAAATTATTTGTAAAAGCGATACACCTGACAATTAAATATGAAATCCAATTGACATAACCGCGATTTCTTGGACCCAACTTTTTCTATATATTATAATATATAAACTTAGAAGAGGTTCATTAGCAAAAGAATTTCAAATTGTAAATAGAATTCTAATTAAACCTCTTCTCAAAAAGGATTTCTAATTAACCTAGAAATTATAAGAGGGGTTTGATTTACCTCTAATACTTTTTTAATTGAGTATATTCTTTTATTTTAAATATACAATAGAAAGTGGTAGTGAGTTTTAATTTCTACATTTTATTTACACTACAAAAAAATGGTCATGTCCCAGTGTTTTTTTCCCAGCGTTTTTCAAAACCGCTGTTATAGATAAGCCTATACCAGCGTTTTTTGAAAGCGTTGGTATAGGAAACCTTATTGCGGCGTTTTTTTCCCAGCGTTTTACAAACCGCTGTAATAGGAGGCCTATAGCGGCATTTTTAAAAAACGTTGGTATAGGATGCCCAAAAGCGCTGGGATAGGGTGACCTTATCCCAGCGCTTCCAAAAGCGCTGGGACAAGCCCTTCCTCCATAAAGAAACGGAGGGGCCTATCCCAGCGCTTTTGGAAGCGCTGGGATAGGGTGACCTTATCCCAGCGCTTCCAAAAGCGCTAGGACAGGCCTTCCTTCATAAGGATATGGAGGGGCATGTCCCAGCGCTTCCAAAAGCGCTGGGATAGGTCACCACCTATAGGAGTTTATTTATTTATTTACAAGATAGAATTTCTACTCTAGCACTTATACTTGTGGAGGGATTTGTTAATTATCAAATGACCAATACTCCCCTAAACCTAGAAAAAGACCAAAGTACCCTCCAAAACATCGAAAAAGAGCAAAAACACCCCGATACCTAAAAAAAGACTGATATACCCCCCAAACCTAATAAATGACTAAAATACCCCCCAAAACATCAAAAATGACCCAAGCACCCCCTAAGACATTGAAACTGACCAAAGTACTTCTTGTGCCTAAAACTAGCCAAAATAGCCTTGATTATTTAAATAAGACCAAAATACCCCTATAAGTCTGATAAATGACCACAATGCCCCCAAAAAGATAAAAAAATGTCCAAAACACAACCGACACACAGAAAAGGAGTAATACACCCCGGAAACATAAAACATGATCGAAATACCCCCAAAACATCGAAATGACCGAAATACTTCCAAAATACATCAGGTGTAACTTGAACCCAACCCTATATTTCTTAATTCAATGTGAATTTTGACAAACCTACCGTTAGATTATATTATCTTCATATATTTTTCCTGCTTAAAAAATTTCAAGGTGATCAAAGATTAATAGCCATGTCATCAATCAGTTGTTTAAATTCAAGTTTTTGTAGTTTAAACAAACGCATAAAAGATGAGCAGCTAATATCAAATGGTAAATTACATCCGATTGGCATGAAAATTGGCATGCATGTTAAGAACATATAGAAAATGTAATCCAACGGTTGGATTTTCAAAATATGAATTAAATAGTAAGTTATTGGTTAGTGTAACATTTTTTAGAGTTACATCAGGTGTAACTTGAACCCAACTCTATATTTCTTAATTCAATGTGAATTTTGACAAACCTACCGTTAGATTACATTATCTTCATATATTTTTCATGCTTACAAAATTTCAAGGTGATCAAAGATTAATAGCGATGTCATCAATCAGTTGTTTAAATTCAAGTTTTTGTAGTTTAAACTAACGCATAAAAGATGAGCAGCTAATATCAAATCGTAAATTACATCCGATTGGCATGAAAATTGGCATGCATGTTAAGAACATATAGAAAATGTAATCCAACAGTTGGATTTTCAAAATATGAATTCAATAGTAAGTTATTGGTTAGTGTAACATTTTTTAGAGTTACATCAGGTGTAACTTGAACCCAACCCTATATTTCTTAATTCAATGTCAATTTTGACAAACCTACCATTAGATTACATTATCTTCATATATTTTTCATGCTTACAAAATTTCAAGGTGATCAAAGATTAATAGCCATGTCATCAATCAGTTGTTTAAATTCAAGTTTTTGTAGTTTAAACTAACGCATAAAAGATGAGCAGCTAAGATCAAATGGTAAATTATATCCGATTGGCATGAAAATTGGCATGCATGTTAAGAACATATAGAAAATCTAATCCAACGGTTGGATTTTCAAAATATTAATTCAATAGTAAGTTCTTGGTTAGTGTAACATTTTTTAGAGTTACATCAGGTGTAACTTGAACCCAACCCTATATTTCTTAATTCAATGTGAATTTTGACAAACCTACCGTTAGATTACATTATCTTCATATATTTTTCATGCTTACAAAATTTTAAGGTGATCAAAGATTAATAGCCATGTCATCAATCAGTTGTTTAAATTCAAGTTTTTATAGTTTAAACTAACGCATAAAAGATGAGCAGCTAAGATCAAATGGTAAATTACATCCGATTTGAATTTTATTTTTCCCAAGTCCAGTGGTATTGAGTCTATCTATTAAGTTTGATCGGGTTTGACCAACTCTTACTAAACTTTGACTGCGTCTTTCTCTAAATCCAACCGTTTAATTGTGACCATAATTTACCAGAATGAACCTTTCATTACACTCTTCAAATCCAACGGTTAAATTTTAAATCTAAGAATGGCACGTGATGGACATGTGTTGTGTACCTATATGACTATATATATTCTCTCAACTATATGTGGTGAATTTTATTGAGTATATGTGATTGTTTTTTGTTTTTAAATTTTATTTCATAGCTTATTAATAAAATGACTAAGTGACTTCACCAAATTGCAGATTTTTTTTAAAATAAATATAATTTTTTTTACACTGCTAAATGCATAAATATAGTTAATTGTCATTAATTATCAATGTAGATAGAGTAGAAATTCTATCTTGTAAAAAAAAAAAATAATAGTAATAATAAAAACCTATATGGGACCTATCCCAGCGCTTTTTGAAGCGCTGGAATAGGTGGACCTGTCCCAGCGCTTCTAAAAGCGCCGGGACAGGTCCCTCTCCATAAGGAAATGGAAGGGACTTGTCCCGGCGCTTTTAGAAGCTTTGGGATAGGTAGACCCTATCCCAGCGCTTCTAAAAGCGCCAGGACAGGTCCCTCTCCATAGGAAATGGAGAGGACCTGTCCCAATGCTTCAGACCTGTCCCAGCGCTTTTTGAAGCGCTGGGACAGGTCCACCTATTCCAGCGCTTCAAAAAGCGCTGGGATAGGTAAGCTATAGAGATTTTTTTTTTTTCCTACACTATTTTTTCTTTCTTTTGTTCATTCAACTCCCACTTCTCTCTCTCCCCTCATGCCACTGCCGTACCCAGCACGCCGTCGTCATCGTCGCCAATGTCATCGTCGCCGATCCAGATCGTGATGCTTCACTTCATCGCCGATCTAGATAGCGATGAGGTGAAGCGTCACCGATCGCTTCACCTCGTCGCCGATCTAGATCGCGATGAGGTGAAGCGTCGCTGATCGCTTCACATCGCGACGCTTCACCTCGATCTAGATCGCGACGATGTGAAGTGTTGCCGATCGCTTCACCTTGTCGCCGATCCAGATCGCGACGCTTCACCTCGTCGTCGGCGTCGCTTCAGTTCGCTCCCAATCGCGACCTTTTAGCTTGCGATCGCGACGATTTAGTCGCCGGCGACGCTTCAGCTCGCTCCCAATCGCGACGCTTCAGCTCTCGATTGCCGACGACGCTTCATCCTTCGCACGGTGACGCTTCAGTTAGCGATGCTTCCAGGTTTTTTTTTTTTTTTTTTTTTTTTTTCCCTTTTGAGTTAATTTTTTTGTTAATGTTTGTTTTATAGAGATATTGTCTTTTGAGTTGGTTATTATGTTAGTTTAGGCATTGGTAGAGTTAGTTAAGGTTTATTTGGTAGATCTGGTCATTTTTCTTTCATTTTAGTTGTTTTATTATGAAATATTTCCACAATAACCTTTTGATTTTAGTTTTTTTATTATGAAACATATAGATAATGTTTCACTTGGTATTTTGTGATTTATTTTGGCCCAAGTTACACTCCTTCTTGCTAGGTCCAATTTGTTGATTATTAGGAATATAGTGGGCAAATCTTATGCTTGGTTTTGAGCAAGTAAATCATTTTTCCTATTATTATCTTTTTCTTATTCATCTTGATGCTGATTTTGGAGCACATGTAGTAACCCATATCTATTAAATACTGTGTATGATACTTTTAGGATGCCAAAATATTACTCTCTTATTAATTGATTTACTTTTTTTGCCTTTGGCTTTAAAATAAAGCAGTAGATTGAAGTGTTAATGGTAAGAATATTGAGATTTTTTAGTAGAGCATCATATTAACTCCACTGAGTAGTTCCTACAGCTTTTGACTGGGAAATACAAAAAAAAAAAATGTTACTAATTATCTGTGCCCTATTTTATTTAATTTTATCTTCTCTTTTAAGATCATTATTTTGCTTATATTGTGGTCGATCAACTTGCTTAGCTTGCATATTTGGCTTTTCTCTGATGGTCCTAGTGTTTATGTAGTTAGGCTTAAGTCTTACATGGGTATGGGTCTGACAAGATCCATTCATAGGTAACCAAAATTATAGGGTGTTGTGTTTCGCATAATTCACAAGACCCTAGCCAAGAGCCAAATGTTTGATCTGATGGTTGACAAGGTAGTGTTTAAAGAGGACATTGGCCAATGCAACTACCTTACAATTAATGTAGCAATATTGTTGCAGTAAAGTCTGTAAAGAGGACTGAGACAATTGTGTCTACTGCCACCTTGCTTTGCAAAATCAGACATATTTGAATTTGAATTAAGTATATATTCATCTTGAAACTTTATTGCATATGAGTATATGACACTTAACACATATTATATCAAATTAAAAAGTACAATCATCCTGACTTATTACAAGACTTCAACACCAAGCTGTAAACAAATTAACAAGATGATATGGCTTGAAACCTTTTAACTGGCCCTGGTTTCATTAAAGAGTTTTGCAACCATGGTTTGTGGACATGACTTTTATTTTCTGCTTGTATGCTTTGATATTTGATATTTTCAATTTGGAGTAATTGTTTTAGAGTAAGGATCTAGTTACAACTAGTGTAACTTTTGGATGTTACATCATTAAATAATATTTTCTTTGATCAATATTTTGAAAATTCAACCTTGACATCATCCAATCAGGGGAGGATTTTAGGATTTTTACTTTTACAAAAATACCAGAACAAGGGACTTGTAAGTTTTGCTTGCTTTAGTTTTGATTTTTTAATTGAATATCATAAAAGGCTGTTTGTGATTGTATATGGAATTGACGAAATGCTTGAACTTTATTGGGTTTAGATAAAGATAGAATTTGGCAAGCACAGGGGTATAAGTTTAGCTTGAATAAGAAATATAGAGAAAGAGATAGAGGGATAGAGGGAGGTGTGTGAGAATAAGAGAAAGAGATAGAGGGAGGTGGTACTTTGAGGCAGAATGTGTAAACTTGTGCGTATATTGGAGATACACTACACCATCCACTTGTAAAGGTATTCGCATTTATCCACATTTTAAACGTTTGATGGTAAACACGGTGTTTTTTTTTGAATCTCGATGCTTATGGATAATTCATAGTAATTGTTTTTACCTTTTGATTAATTTTGAGTATTGAAATCTTGTTTTAGTATTTTGTATCCTATAACTATATAATGGTAAACTAAAGCACAAGCTCTCACAATATGACTCATTTATCAAGGTCTCAAAAGCCAAGTCACCACAAATTTATTCTTATTTTGATATGGTGGGCTTGGGGTTTCTAGAAATGCCTGATTCCATATAATTTAAGTTATTCTTAAAGTATTCTTTTCTTATTGGCAGATTGCAAAAAGAAGAGGCATTACAAGTTCGTGTGAACAAAGCAAGTGAACTTGTTTGTGTTAGACTTAAGGTACTCTCTCTCTCTCTCTCTCTCTCTCTCTCTCTCTCTCTCTCTCTCTCTCTCTCTCTGTTTGTGGTGGGCTATTGAATTGGGGCAAGCAGGTGGCTTGCATGGAGATATAAGGTGGTTTTAGATGATATTGGGAGTGTTGACTATTTTGTGTAATATTGGATGATTCCTATTGAGTTGTTTTTATTTGATTAATTCATTTTAGGGGCTTCTCTCTATCATTTTCACACACGAGGAACACTAAAATGAAATGGGATATTTAAAGAGATGTCCATTCCTAAAGAATATTGCTAGTAATAATGTTATAGTTACCAAATGTGTTGATAACTTTTGTATGTGTTTAAATTCATTGTTTTCTTAGGAACATAGCTGGTTGTTGGGTCACTTGACTAGTCAATTAGGCCAGCATAGATATGATACTACTCTCCTTAGCCTACTTTGGAATGTGATTGACATACTTATAGTATGTTTACAGTTTTGGATGCTCTTAAATGATAGTAGCAGTTTATAGTCTGTTAGCTTCTTTGCTTTTTTGTCTTTAGACCACCCTATTTTATTTTGATAAGTTACATTCCACTCTAATTATAGCAACTAGCATGTATGGCATGTAGTTGGCTAGTAGCATTTATCCCATTTCAAATTGTTTTGAAACCAAGCAGCCAGTCATTAAAGTTGCAGTTTGCAAAACCACAACTTTAATTGGTTTGAGATTTCCAGTTTCTCATAGTAACATGCCCTAACTGTTGGACCTTCCAACATTTACTTTAAAGACTTATTAAAAGTAATTCAATTCTTAGAAATGGTGGAACTTTATTTTCCATAATAGAGACCTTAACATGTCTCAGTATTCAATTTTTATGATGGCTGTACTTGTTTATTTTTTACACATGCCCCTCTAGTTTATTGACTATATCTTTCACTATGCTAATTTCTTTAGTTAGCCATTTTATATTTATTTACCAGGTGCACTTAATTTCTTTAGTTAGCCATTTGAAATCAAAAGTCACTACAAAAAAAAATGCCTTTTAGCGACGAAGAATTTTTGACGGACCCAAAAAGCTCTCTCAAAAAATCCTATTTCCGATGGCAAAATAAAGCCCTCGCAAATACTTGGTAAAATATGAAACATTTGTGACCAACAAAAAAAGCTGTCGCAATTATGTGTTGCAGCCGTCACAAACGCTAATATTTTGGAGGGAAATTTTCCCTCCATATTATTTGCGAGAGACAATTAAAATTTTCTCGCAAAAAGTGTATTATTTGTGATGGTTAAAAATATGCCGTCACTAATACTAAATTATTTGCGAGGGCCAAGATCAACCTTCACAAATAATCATTAAAATGTCAAAATTTTTGGAGGGAAATGTTCCCACCAAATTATTTTCGAGGGACAATAAAAATCCCTCGTAGAAAGTTTATTTTTTTTGTGGGTTAAAAATATGCCCTCACTAATACTATATTATTTGCAAGGACCAAGATTGGCCTTCGCAAATAATCATTAAAATATAAACTTTTTTTGGAGATAAAAGTTTTCGTCAAATTAATTGCGAGGGGCAATGAAAATCCCTCGTGAAAATGATATTATTTGTGAGGGTTAATAAAATGCCCTCACTAATAATAATTATTTGTACGGACTAAGATTGGCCTTTGCAAATAATCATTAAAATATCAAAACTTTTGGAGGGAAATTTTTCCCTCCATACTTTTTGCTAGGGACAATAGAATTTCCTCACAAAAAGTGTATTTTTTGTGATGGTTAAAAATATACACCCACTAATAATAAATCATTTTAATGACCAAGATTAGCCTTTCAAATAAATCATTAGAATATCAAATTATAAATTAATGCTTCTCATAACACATTTACCAAACATTTATTCATTGTAGTTTTTATTTTATCTTTTTTTTTTTTAAATTAATAAGTAAAATTATTAGATGTGAAGCTATAACTTAAACAAAAATAATATTTCAAATGCATACCTACCAGATTGATTAAAAATGGCTAAGACAACCAAAATCGATTGGAATTTGAGTCAAAGTGGAACAAAGGGGGTTAAGTGTATTGGTTTAGTGACTAGAATGAAATATTTTGTTAAATTAAACCGAAATAGAACTAAATGATTACTATGTTTCTAGTAATATGTTTTTTCTAATAAATATAATAGACTAGTTGAAAATATTTTTCTACAAGAGATTCAAGATAAATTTATGTCTGGTAATAATTTGCCCATGTAATAAAGGGTAAATTTTAGGTACAGTCTTTTAGGTGTAGTACATTAGGTTTTTTTTTTTTTTTTTTTTTTTTTTTTTTTTTTTTTTTAATGAATTCAAAACCTTGGGGCATTAACAAAAAAATAAAAATAAAAATAGTCTTGTCTTTTCCAATGACAATTAAATTCAATGCAACCAAACATTTGAATTCAATTGGAGATCCTAATATAGTACACCTAATGTATTGTACCTAAGCTTTATCTTTTGATAAATTGGTTTAATGATATTCACTATTTTATTACCCATTTGAAGTGGGCATTAAATGGTTTACCATTCAATAACTTTTAAATAACTGACTTTACTCAACTGTATAGCATACGACCTTAGGCCCATTGGCCTTGCCCCAAAAACACCCCTAAGACTTTCTTAAGGCCAAACCTAATGGTATGCCCGCTCCATTGATCATAAGTTAGATAGGCTCATGCTGATCATGTATGGATTGGTTGAGGGAAGTACTTTCCAGGGGCAGCCTGCGACCTTGGCAGCTCAGTATTACCTTGGAGAATATTGCTACCAAGCAACCTTTTGGAGGTTGGAACCAATTCCAACGCCATTACCACTGTTTCCAAGGAAGCATATTCCTTGTCAGGAATAATCAGATCAGGCCCCACCCACATGAGTAAGACTAGAAGGTAATCATGAGCACCCCACCAACCTCAAGCTATAAATAGGAAAAAGGAGTAGAGAGAAGTGGTTGGTCATTCTGAGCGAAAGAGAGAGCAAGAGAAAGAGAGAGAACACTAGTAAAAAGAGAGTAACTTAAAGGGAGAAGAGAGCTCTACTAAGGAAAAGCAACACATAATCTAGCCTTGGCTAGGAATTACCCATAATAGGAAATCCATAGCCCACATTATAAATTAATTGTCAACCCAATTCTGAATCCAGTCCACTAAGGGAATTCAGGCACGTACAACAACAATACTACACAAATGACAAAAATGATTCAAATACCTTTGATATGCCTAATATGATCAAAATATCCTCAAAACCTTAAAAATTTCCAAAGTACTCCCTAAAACATGCAAAATACATTGAAAAGTTCAAAAAGATTGAAATATCGGTAAAACAATTAAAATGACAAAGATACACATAAAATTCCAAAAAGTCTCATCGGAACCAAACACCACCACCACCACCACCATGCATCCTCACCGGCACGCATCCTCATTGCCACTGATATAAAATTGGATTAGTCAATTTTTTGTTTCTTTTCTTGCATTTTCTTAGCAACCAAACACCAAAACCCATTGAGAACAAAACCCAACAAACACCAAAACACCAAACATCTTAAATCCAAAAGACCAAAACCCATTAAGACCAAAGTCAAGCAATCAACAAACCCACCCCACGACTCACCACCAGACCCAACTGACCACCACTTCCACTTCCACAATTACCAACCACTACCACCATATTCTTAATAAAATGTGACAAAATGCTTAATAAAATGTTATTTTGATTAATTTTTATTGATTTAAGAATATGAGTCATATTTTGGGAAGAACACAAAGAACATAAACATATTCTTCCAAAAAATTAATAATAATGAAAGGAATTAAAAAAAAATTAATTTAATTATCTTATTTTTAAAAAAAAAATTAGAAATTAATTTTTTTTAATTTTTATGTGATTTATTATTTATTTAAATGCTAAATAAATTAAACTAAATGATTTCAAATATAAATATTGTTTTAGAAGTATTAATAACATGGTATGGGTTAGATTGAAAGTTTTGTCAACAACTCCAATTTGTGCGTTTTTAAGAGAATATATCAACTTATGAAAACAAATTTAAAGTGTTGGGTTGGGTTAGATGATGTTGGCTCTAATTTATTAAGTTTATGGGTTTAATACCTACTCATTATCATAAGAGAAGTATTTTGTCTACAATATTTTTAAAACAAATCTTAAGTAGTAAATTGTTATTAATTCTAATTTGAATCTTTTACTGAAAGTCTAAATTTTCTTTTTCACCTACAATAAACAAAATTTTCCCTCTCACTCTTTCCCTCTCACAAAATTTCCCCAAATTTTTTTCCCTCTCAGTCTTTCTACTTAAGGATTTCATGAGCTCTCTCTCTCATTTTCACTCTCTCTCACGGTAATCTCTCTTTCTCCCCTCACTCCTCTTCTCTTTTTTTTCCCCTCCATCGGACCATCTTCCACCGCCACTCATTGCACAGCCACCCATCTGCCACCGCCACCCACTGCACAGCCACCCTCTGCCACCGCCGCCGCCGTCGTCGACCTCCAATCTCGCCGTTAGGTGCGACTTGGTTTTAGTATTTGGTCTTTTGGCCTTCAATCCAGCCACTTTCCCTTATCCTTTCAGCCAATTATATATCACACTCAAGCATTTTACTCCTTCGATGCCATTCTGCTTGGAGCGTTTTATCTCCTTCTCATAGCTACTTTCCCTGATTCAATCGGAGCATGTTTTGGTCACATTGATTTCACCTTCTAATTCAAGGTTTGATTATTTTCTATTCTATAAAGTTTATTTTGTTTCTCTCTCTGCCAATCACCCCCTTTTCTCAAAAAAATTTGCTGTTGCTGGGGTGGACTTAACTAACAAACTTTTTTTTACATGTACGGAAATTGTTTGATAGAATACCTAAATGTTTTCTTCTTTTTGTAGAATCTAACTTTGTAAAATTTCCATTTTGTAGGTCTATTACGTGGACATGTTTATTTCTTCCTACAGTATATACAAGATTTGGTAATCAACGTTATTTTTCTTGGATGTCTAATTAGCCATGACTGAATTTTTCCAGGTCGCGCTAGATAAATTGGTTAAACCATCAAACACTATCATTGACTACAACACCAGGTACACTTCCGTTTGAGCTTCTAGTAGACATTTATACACTTTTGTTTGAGCTTTTGGTAGACATTTATTTGGATATTTTTGAGCTGATTTTTAAGAAATGAACTCAACAGAAATATTTGGGTTTTGGATATCTTGTGTTTTCATCATTAAAGCAAGCTGTAATGCTAAGAAACTTTGTTGGAGTTTTAGCAACTTCCCATGATACATATTAATGTTCCCAGTATGTATCATCAATACTGTCTTTTTATTTATTTATTTATTTATTTTTTAAGTATGACTGTTTTCTTATTTTATATATCAGATACTATATAATAAAAGTTGAGTCCTACACGCTTTGACTGTGCCAATTGGATGTCCTCTCTATCTGTATGTATGTTATCAGTTTTCATGTCCAGAGTGTTCATCATCATGAACACGATGTTCATTTTATTCAATAAAATTTTTATTCCCTATATAAAAAAAAAAAAAAAAAAAACCATATATGTTATCAGTGTGTCAATAGCATTAAAGATCTCTCATGGTTTGGTGATAGATACTGCAGTATTGTACAAGCACCCCCGTGGTGCATCTTACAAAACTGCTCTAAGAGTTCTTGCCAGGAAATTTCTTTCTCAAGAGATACAGCAGTCAAGCAATGGCCATGACAGTATTGAAGATGCAAAAGCTACTATAGAACTAGCACTTTTAAAGATTCGATATGGCAAGTACTTCTTTTCCATTGTACCGTTAGCAAATGGAAATTTGAGCAATAGTGGAGATTTAGAGAATTTATAGTTTGATTATTTGATAGTTCCAACTTGGAAGATCTTTAAGAAAAAAATAGCTTATATATATGTAAATTCATTAAGAAAAGCAGGTGGAAGATATTAATTATCATCTTTGCAAGTTTTTTGCTACTTTAAAACAAAATTGGGCTCATTACACCAAACGTGGTCCTTGTGAAGAGCCAAATTTCAACTTAAATGAGGTTCCCTATGAAATGAGGCAGGGAATGGAGCCACTATGTCCAGTGTCATGGAGGATACTAGTGGAGATATAAATGTAGATGACATTTTCTTTGTGGCTATATAATACTCATATCTTGTCTGTAACAACCTGTGTTCTGAGTAACTTATTATGAAACATAGGGAAAATATTTATCTATTAAAGTATATTTAATTTTCTTTGGTAACCCCTTTAGAGGTTATAGTTTACATTAGTACTTGCTCTTGTATTCTTTTCTTTTGGAATTAGGACCTGAATTTGGATGCTAGAATCCGCAGCCTCTATGCCACGTTACCTACTAATACCATGCTTATAATTTGTACTGGCCATGGTGATACAGCAATTGTCCATAGCTAATGCTCGTTGGACCTATTTTATGCATTTACTATGCCATGTTTCCTTTTTTTGCACTCCAAACAAATATAAATTTTTATTTAAATGCCAATAGCCAAGTAATTGACAACATATTTGGACCAATATTTCCTTACACCCGCATTCAGATAGTTTTTGATATGTTTGGAATCCATACATTATCTAAAGGAAGTCAGCCTTGTATTCTTCTCTTGCTTTAAAAACACACACACACACACACACACACAACTATCATGTTTAATTTGGTGCCACTGCTACCAGCTTAGAAGAATGATAATTAACTTAACCTTATTCTAAGCTCTATTTTAGTGTTTCTCTGCCTATGAGTTTCAGCGTCTCTTTTTTATTTTTAAATCTTATTTTGATCTATCAG
Organism: Quercus gilva; assembly: GCA_023621385.1. Lineage (NCBI taxonomy): Eukaryota > Viridiplantae > Streptophyta > Magnoliopsida > Fagales > Fagaceae > Quercus > Quercus gilva. The sequence goes on along the minus strand of CM042474.1, from coordinate 35,935,901 downwards.
ATTATGGAAAATCCATGACCTGGACAATGATTGAGTATTTTAGATGATGAATCTAGTGATAGGTTCTATTAGTGTGGTGGAATTGGATCTGGGTCGCAGCTTTTGCCAATCACCTCTCTCTCTCTCTCTCTCTGTGACCTGCCAAACTTTGGTGGGTTATTGAGTATAATGGAAAGTGTATGGGTGAATTTCACTTATTTCCTCACCACCAAAGTTCATTTACTATTTTAGTGGCAAGCAAATTGAGAGATGGAAGTCCCCCCCCCCCCCTCTTTCTTTTTTTAATAGACTTTATCTTCATTTAAATTTAAGGAGGTTGGAAGGAGATCATGATGTCATACTAAAACAGTGACCCCTACTGTTCCAACTTTGCCTCTTACAGACACCCAAAAATTTAGCTCTGGGTTTACTTCCTTTTTTCAATTTTGTATCAACTTATTTTTATGTAATGTACTTTTATGTTAAAAAGTAGGAGCAAGCATGGGCAAGTTAGAAAAGCTAAGGTCTTTCCCCCTTTAGTTGATTATATAGACACTCATTTGCTTGGACTCAAGCTCAATGTCTAACAAGCAGTACACCTGCCAATTCATGTTCCCTTTTTTTAGAGATAACCAATATGAAAATTGATTTGCAATTTTCTGTCAACCCATTTTATGTATAGCGTTAGATGAAAGCTATTTTATTCTTGGTCTCAAGTTTTTAAATAGTTCTTTGAATTGTCTATATAAAATTTTTTGTAAAAATGCTCTAATTTTATAAAGAACATTCTGGTTTGCTTGATCAGAGTTGGGATATATGTAGTCTGATTTAAATCTAAAAAGCATAGGTAGGTTTGTGATGATGCCTTCTTAGTTCTTAGTGTCCATCTATTATTTTCTTTGGAAAGTGAAAACGTTACCCTAAATTTCAACAAAGTTGGTACCATCCTCATTTCTTTGTCCAGTTTTGCAGATGGGTGTGTTTTGTTTTTTGTATTGTGTCTTTGTTGGTCCTAATTGCTTTGCATAGGAGTTGGATTTAAGAATATGTTGTCTGCAATATAGATTATCAAAAATAAAATAAAATCATCCAATAATATGTTCTCCATTTGGTTCATCCATAGGCAGCCTGCCTAATTTACTTACTACTACACACTTCTTGAGCAGCTATCTATCTCCTTTTGCTTCAGGTACTCTCTCTTTGTTTTTGTTTTTGTTTTTTTTTTTTTTTTTTTGGTGCTTCTTTTTCTAATGGGTTCTAAGAAAAAAAATGAAAGGAGTATTGTGGATTTTGAGTGTTCTGTCTCTTGCTACCTTTTTTTCATGTCTGTGTGCTAGTTTGGATTTGGTTCATCCATAGGCAACCTACCTAATTTACTTACTACTACACACTTCCAGAGTAGCTCTCTATCTCCTCTTGCTTCAGGTACTCTCTCTCTCTCTCTCTCTATTTGTGGTGAGTTTTTGAATTGGGGCAAACAGGTGGCTTGCATGAAGTTATAAGGTGGTTTTAGTTGATTTGGGTTGATTGTTTTAGGCAATTTTGGATGATTCTTGTTGAGTTGTTTTTATTTGATTAGTTCATTTTAGGGGCTTCTCTTTAGCTTTTTCACACATGTGGAACAATAAAACGAAATGAGATATTTAAAGAGATATCTATTACTAAAGAATGTTGCTAGTAATGATGTTATAGTTACTAAATGTATTGAGATATCCATTACATGCTAATGGTGTTATAGTGGAGAAATAGCTGATAAAATTAAATGAAGAAACCCAACTAAATACATAGAACCATATCAAGTCCCAAACAAAATCGTGGAAAAGTCTTAACAAGCTTGATGAGCTAATATTTATATGCACTTATTGAGTAATCTTGGTTTGTATGCACTTATTGAATGAGCAAGATGAAAAGTCTTAAAATCTCTAAGATTTTTTTGTCATTCTATTCGATCCATTTATATGCACTTATTGAGTAATCTTGGTTGTATGTAGGACGTTCACCAGGTCCAACAATCTCCAGCTCTCCAAAAATCATCAGCTGCATCCCATCAACCAAGCTACTTATAAGTTTTATGTTGGTGTTTGATGACTTTTTGTGTACAAAGAACTACATTTGAATAACTGCATTTTTTGAAAGTGTTAAAGGATATTTTTAAATACTTTGGAACTTTGATGATGGTTACAGACAATGTTATGTATTTGATAATATATTTTTATGTTAATATAATGTTAGTTTGGAGACATTTGTGGTGTTGTTTCAGTAGAACTAAAATTATTATAGGTTGTTTGTAATAGGGCTGTGGTTTTAAAACCTAGGAGAAAAAAAAAAAAAAATTGCCCATAGTTGCGGGCAAAAAGTGCCGCTAAAGGTCTAAAATTATAATATAATTGAAGATCTATAGCGGCGTTTATAGCTTGTTGCTAAAGCTTCACACATATAGCGATGGGCTTAACCGCCGCTAAAAGGTGCATAGAATTTGTTGTTTAATAAGCCCTATAGCAGCGCTTATTGCTCGCCACTAAAGCCCTCACAAATAAATTTTAGCGACGACACTATTTGTCTCTAAAAAGTATGCCGTCAATATGGAATTCACAAATAATTAATTGTGAGGGTATGAAGGTCCTCACAAATAGTTGTTAACGATGGCTGCTTCCCCTCGCTAAAAATAAGTCGTCGACTTTTCTCATCGTTTGGTAATATATTTGTGAGGGCAAATTTGTTCAATAACGACGGTGGATTGTCCTCGTAAATTATCTATTTGCGAAGGTATGGTCGCAAAATCTCTTTTAGCAACAAAAACAATTACAACGGCCTTCGAGGGCCATATGCCCTTGCTAATAACCTTTTGCGACGATATTTGAATTTTTGCGAGGGCATTTTACCCTCGCTAGTAGACACTTTTCTTGTAGTGAGTTCTGTGCAATGCTAAAAATAGATTTGATGCTGGCTATTAGCTGATATAACTTTTGGATGCTGGGTCTTTGACACTTTTATACCTTGATTTAATTGGGAGAATTTCTTAATCACATGAAGAATTTCTAAGTGATGTCCACTTAGTTATGCCTGCAAATTTTGTTTCTTTACCTCTATAGTTTTACTTGTGTTTAGGATCAGCAAAGTAGGGAGCCTTCTCAACGTCATGTATCTAAGCGAGCCAAGAAACTCAAGGTGAAGGTATGAGTGATGAGTTGGTACTTTTCACCCTTATTTATGATATTACTAAGTTCATTTGTATTATTATTGCTTCTGCTGTATTAAAATAAAAAAACAACTCAATTCTGACTGTTGGATTTGTTAAATTGCTAGATTAAACATTTGGTGGCTTTGAAATTTTGAAATTATGTTGGTGATTTCTCTTATTGGTATGGTGCAGGTAGATTGATGCTGATATTGTGCTTGCCCATGTTAAGTTCTTCAGGTTATTGGTTTGTCCTGTGATTGGCATGACGTAGGCTTTTTTGTGAATCGAATTCTTTTAACTTACACATTTGGTCTTAGCATTATTATTTGTAAAAATTCTGTGAATCAAGTTCTTTTAATCTATGTATTTGGTTTTTGCATTATTATTTGTAAAAACATGCATTATTATTTGCATTATTACAGGTGTTATAAAATGTGTTGGAAAATATGTATTGTAGGTACATTTCAGGTGCTATAAAATTTAATTTTTTTTAAAAAAATAGGCCCTATTGCAGCGTTTTGAAAAGCGCTGCAATAGGGCCTTTTTAATTATATTCATTAAAGACCTATACCAGCATTTTTGAGAACGCTGGAATAGGTATAGCCTATACCAGCATTTTTGAAAGCGCTGGTACAAGTCTTTACAATTTTATTCGTTCAAGACCTATACCAGCGCTTTTGAAAACGCTGGCATAGGTAGTACTTATCCCAGCGTTTTTAAAAGCGCTGGTATAAGTCTTGAACCAATATAATTGAAAAGACCTGTACTAGTGCTTTCAAAAACGCTGGTATAGGGCATGCCTGTCCCGGCGCTTTTGAAAAGCGCTGGTACAGGTCTCGCGACCCTATACCCATAGTCACTGTGCGGCGGTTTGAAGCGCTGGGGAAAAAAACGCTGGGATAGGAATTTTGACCCTATCCCAGCGCTTTCTGGGGCTATCCCAGCATTTTCAAAAACGTTGGGATAGCCCCGTTTTTTTGTAGTAGATGATGTGACAGTTTCTTATTAAAACAAAAGGATATTGCAATTAAAAATATACTGAAGATAAGCCAAATCCTTATAAGAGAAGGAAAATTATTGACAATAAAGGTATTAGGAATAAAATTGTCACACTTGATATAATGGAAGATTTTTTACCTCACCTTTATGTTGTAATTCAACGGCTGTTTCTTAACAAAAAATACAGCTTCTTTCTTAAAAAAACAAAAAATAAAAAACAAAGTTGAACCCATTGCTCAAACCCAAAACATCAATGCCCCCTCTTCAACTTCTAGTTAGGATTTTCGTATGGGCGTAGGCCCGTTTTGTCACACGAACTCAAGGATCCACCAGAAGGTATGTCGGGGTAGTTTAAATTCCGTCATTTTTATCAATTTTTTTAACAATTCCTTTAATACATGTGTTCGTGTATTTTTGATCTGTCAATGTACATATTTGTGTGTAACAATTTCATTTTCTGAAGCTCACTCGATCAAATTGCACTTTCTTGACTGAAATTCTTCAATATTTCACATTGAACAGAAAATTCTGGCATCTCCCACTTGTACACCCAACACTATTATAATGAAAATTGTTCATCAATTAAAAATAAATTTGTCGTGTAATTTTCCTTTAAAAATTATATGAACATAAATAAGCAACATAAACTATTGTTCTTGGTTTCTGCCATTTTATATTTCTGACATTATGTAGGGAAGGAAATAAGGAAAGTAAAGATAACTTCTATAACCAACCAAAGCATAAGCACAACAAAACTAAGGAGTGTAGAGTTTATAGTGTATATTTATTTATGGACCTCCATAATTATCCAAAGATTACACACACAACAAACATCTACATGAGATGAGTGGAAAGAGATACAATACAATACAAATATATAAAAGCATAAGTGCAACAAATTAAGCTAAAGAGTGCCTAATTATTTATGGAATTCCATTACTGCCCAAAGAGTACATGCACAACAAACAATCTGAAAGTTTGAAAATCCAGAACCCTTGCACAAAGACTCAAATTCTTTCTTAGTTCTCTCTTGCCCTTCAAGGTGCAACAACATGGCATTGTCAAGCGTAGACACATATTGAGAAGCCTTACTTGACTCTGGTGCTTCTGGCATGAGTAGTTCAATAATAACTACCTTCCCATTATTTGGAAGTGCTTCATAGCAATTCCTCAAAAGTTTCATGCAATTCTCATCACTCCAGTCATGGAGTATATTCTACAAGAGAAATACAGATACATCAATGATTTCTTTTATAAAAAATTTGCCAAAAAGTTCTACTTATTCTCTATTGTATCCAAATTCTACCTTAATCATAATGGCATCCCCTTTAGGTACATTTTGAAACATATCTCCTCCGACATGCTCAACACCTGCATCAAATATGAGTTGTGCTCTTCATTTAGGAATCATCCATATGGATAGGCCACTTTGATACAATTTGCAGTCTAAGACAATAACTTCACGTGTATTTCTTTTCTTATATTTAAATATAAATTAAATAATATATATTTAAAATTTAATAATTAAGTTTTTGCATTCATATTTTTCTAATATTTACATTTCAATTCATAACATGGTTAATTCACTTTATCTCTCTTGCAACATAATCAATATTAGCTAGGATTTTATTAATTTTAATTTTTAAAATTTTCTTTTTGTATAAACTACAGTAACAAGTGCTATCAATGAAACTCAGTCAACAATACATGAATTTCTAAAAGAATTAGTCAACTATTTTTATATAATTTAGTTCATGAATTGGATTATTTTTCTCCATTTGTAAAGGTTCTTTTAAATTTTATAGTTTTGAAAATAAATCCAAATGATCAAAAAATTTCACCTAAAATTTATATTATATTGTTTTATTGCTAATAACAAATTTCTCGGGAGTTCTTTTTGAGACTCAAGTAAATCTTCTATTCTTATTTTTTTTAATGTCTTCTAATTTCCAAATTCATATTTTTCCTAGTATAATTTTATAATGAAAAATATTTACAAATGAAATAATATATATATATATATATATAATATACTTATCAAATACACTATCATAGGTTTACTTATCAATAGAATCTCTTAATAATCTCAATACTCACAAGTGAAGTCAAATTCATTTAAAATAAAATTTTCATAATTTTTCATAACAATTGTATATGTAGCATAATATAAGAAAACAAAATAAACTTATATACCTTGATAAAATAAACTTGACACCATAAGTATAGTAAGTTTCTTAACCCTTTAATTCTTATTTTTTGTGTGTGTATTTTTATTTTTTTAATAAGTAGATGATTTTTTTTTTCATCTACTTCATTCTTCTTGATTCTTACTATTTATCCCTCACTTGGTACCAAAAGCATAGTAAGTTTATAAACCTTCTACTAAATTTTTGTTTTCATTCCTGCAATATATATTTTTTTTTTGGGTGAGATTTTTCATGTATTATTATTATGACTTTTGAGATTTTACTATTTTCAGGGATGGTATTATTTATTGCAAAATAACATACGTATGTGTTTGTATTTGGTGATATATATATTTTTAAATATTTTATTTTATTTTTTGTTCTGTGTGTATAATAGTATGTATGCTTATTTGGGAAAACTGGAATTTATCCTACTTTTTAATTTAGTAATATAATAGGATTTGACCTTAATTAGTTGCTAATCCTTAACAATTAATACTTCCTACCAAACCACGATACTTGGGAAACCTCCAATTACAAACACCGAAACACATCACATGATGTGATGTGTTTCTTATTGAAGGATTAAAAGTCATTTGTGGGTTTGAAAAGCTCGAAAAAAGAATTCCGTTAATTTGATGTAAAATAAAAACAAATGAGGTAACTGTTCATTATAAAAAGATAAGCAAGAAAATTGTTTTATTTAAAAAAAGAAAAAGGAAATTGTAACTATCCTATACTTATGCGCAAGGAAAACTGGAATTTACCCTACTTTTTAATTTAGTAATATAATAGGATTTGACCTTAATTAGTTGCTAATCCTTAACAATTAATACTTCCTACCAAACCACGATACTTGGGAAATTCTCTTCCATGCATAAAATATTTAAGAGTCTAGGAAAAAATGATTCAAGCAATGAGATTAGTAAAATATTGTAATTATTTCAAAAAAAAAAATGATTAAACTGACATGAATAAGTTTACTAATTAGTAGGTTTTTAGTGAATTTCAAACACAATTCACAGTAATATTATTTGAATTAATCCTACTAAAGAAATTAGATATAATACCGGGATAAGATGGTGCACTTTGTGTCACACGAGGCAAATCAAAATTAATGCCTTTAATGGAAGCGTTCTTGGAAGTGATCATACTCAAGCATTTCCCAGTTCCACCACCAACATCAACCAATGATGTTAGCCCCTCGAATCCTTGATATACCTCAAGAATTTTTTTCATGATTATTGTGGAGAGATCAGCCATTCCCTTATTGAATGCCTCGTTGAAAGTTGGATCCATGTCCATATACTGGAATATGGGCATTCCATGCACTTTCTTAAATTGATTTCCACCTTCAAGAATGGCATCCTTCATATGCACGCTAGAACGTAGAAACAAAATAAATAACAGAAGTTGATACAAAAATAGAATACCAAAATTTTTTCTTTTTTTTGACAATCATAAGCAATATTATTTTGATTTATATATATGTATCTAAATATGGCAATCTATAATTCCCCCAAACATATTAAAATTTATCAATGATTAATGATTTTTTTTTTTTCATTTGAGATAGGATATTTATGTAAAATACTTTATGACTTTCGATTATAATTTTATCGATCACAACAAATGATATTAACAGTTGTAAAACGAAATTACTAAAAAAAGAAAATGATGTTTTGTTTTAATACTTATTGATGCACGAACAAGAAGACTCATGCATACCAGACCTCCCGCATGGCTCGTTGAGAAGTGAAAGCTGATAAGGAAACCAAAGAACATCCATCCTCTTTTCTCAAAAAGAAGTGACATGCCGGTGTGAGTCCATAGAGTCTCTCAACCTTACCATCTTCAAGGGTGCGGATAGAGCATGTCAAGACGGAGTGACTAGCAAGGAGGCGCAACATGCGATCCAACCTAGAAGGCGCATCGGAGTCATGTGTTGGAAGCTGAGAAGCAATTTCAGAAGGTGTCATGCAAGCAGCCGGGCCTGCTTCAGCAATGATCCCAAACAGGTTAAGCTCAATGGCTGCATTTAGGACCCAAGGAAATAGTTGTGTGCTGGAGAATAGCATGGCCTGGAGGCATGCCTCATCCTCTTCACTAAGTGTTGGTGAAAGTGTAATTACCTGGTTTTCTTTGGAACCCATGTTTGCTTCTTTTGTCACTTTCGTTTTTCCCTCTCCTTAAATAGGTCTTGCCTGATATTTGTTTTGTGGTGTGAACTTCAAACCAAAAGGCACAAATTTTTCCACATCCATCAGGTCAACCTTCAAACTTGCCCGTGGCCGCAGTCCACAAACGTGCTTAGAAATTTTGACATAATTAATTTTTTATTGGACTCTTATCATACGCAACTTAATTTAGTAGTAATAACGGTCAAACGATAAGAAAGCCATGGAGAATTGCAGTCTATGAAACGCCAGTGCGGATCTGGATTCGGGTGTGGGTGCAGCGGGATATGTTTTTAATAAATTATTAAATATATTTTTATATAATGAATTTAATATTTTTTATATAAAAAAATTCAAATAAAGGGGTAGAGTATATTATTAAAAAAACAATTATTTATGATTTGTTTTTAATAAAATCAATATTTTGGTAATTATAAACAATAAACCATCTTCCAAGAAGGTTCCTTTGCTCCATTTCCAATTCCCAAGCCCACTCGTATGAAACAATTGACTTTCTCACCTACTTAATTTATGTTCTTTAAACCATCTTCCAAGAAGGTTCCTTTGCTCCATTTTCAATTCCCAAGCCCACTCATATGAAACAATTGACTTTCTCACCTACTTAATTTATGTTCTTTCATTATAAACCTTTATTCTTTTTCCTCACCTCTTCTAAGTTCTAACAATTTCTTTGTATCTTCTCATCTTCTTCTTCCTTCTCTTTTTTTTTTTTTTTTTTTCCCTCTCACAAGGCCACATGAAGCAGAAGAATGGTGGCCAGTGGCCCATTTTGGCCTGTTTCTGCGGCCATATCGGTCAGAATCGGGTTGATTCGGTCTGTTTTGGCGGCCGTTTTGGCCGAAATCAGACTATATTGGCCATTTCGACTCCCATTTTTGCTGGAATCAGGCCAAATCGGCTAGTTTCAGCCTGAATCAAGCCGAATCGGAAAAAAAAAAAATAAAAAAATAAAAAAATAAAAAAAAGGTGAATCGGCGTGTCAAACGCCGGACGCCATGGCAGCCCTAGAGCTGCCCCCGTGCTTTCTAGATTGCAGTGCTGATTATTGACACGTTAAGACTGGCTTAGTTATTGCAAAACATTCAATTTAATTGGATTCCCAGATCAGCTAACAATGCAGCCCACAGTTTAGCATCCTGGGCTCTTTTAAATAGGATATCTAGTTCTTTTGTATTTCATCCTAGTTTGTACTTATCGCTGTTTTTTTTAATAAAATTCTTCATGTTGTTCATCAAAGGAAAAAAAAGGTCTAATGATAAGGAATATTAACAATTTGCATACCCCATTTTTTGACCCAGGATTAAAAAATCTGACAATTTGGATGCCCTTTTTTCGATGGAACTTTTATGTCATGAAAATTGCAATGTGGAGCAAAACTCGCAAAATGGTCATACATTATTAATTTTTCCAATACGAATACACTCAATTTTATATTTAATTTCACAATATATTAATATGCTAGATTGTGAGTGTTTGACTAAAAGTGATGGGTCAATGTAAATAAGACTCGACAGAAAGTGTATACCACTCATAATTGACCCTATCAACATATTGTGAAATTGATTATATCTCCGATTGTTATTATTAATACCCCAGATGACAAGGACTGTTTCTAGACACTGGCGGCTCTATTTGTATGTGAGGGTGGTCCTAAGACCGAGAAGTTATATTATGTTTCCGGTGCATATTACTTCTCTCTCACAAGGGGGTGGACACCACAAGTGTGGGGTCCACCCCCTTGTGAGATGGCATCCACCCCCTTGTGAGAGAGAACTAACATGCACCAAAAACATGATAGAGTTTTTCCCTAGGACCACCCTCACTTGTCCAAAAAGAAATTATACATGCAAAAAAAAATTTATATAAAAATTTATTTTAAATCAATATGTTCAATGACCACCCCGACTTGAAAAAAATGTATATATATATATTTTTTAAATATATATATTATATACTAAATTAACTTATTTTGACAACCCTAATAAAAATTTTGAATACCTTTACTTGAGAATCATAAGAATTTGAGTTCAATAAATATAAAAGTGATGCTACATTCACAACATTTTCACAATAATTTCACAATAAATCCTCTGTGGTAAGCTTTTACTAATTCTAATTCGGGTTCAATATTGACATGTTTTACTCACCAATAACAGGCTAACAACTTGTTGCATAAGATTTGTTATGAAATTGTTGTGGTCACTTTATTATTCTCATATCGGCATTTTCAATTTGCACTTTATCTTTTATTAGTCTTTTTTTTTTTCTTATTCTCTTTATTAGTACAAAAAAATTGTAATATTTCATGTATTTGCGTGTTTTTTTTTTTTTGACATTAATATATTCAAACTGTCTCTTTATTAAATTTTGCATAATTTAAGTTTCTTAGTGACCACCTTAAAAAAAATTCCTAGAGCCATTACTGTTTCTAAAGGTGTATGGTGAATAGAAGAAATAATGTGTGGCTACTACACAAACAACAATGATGATGTCTATTCATGAATGCATACTCGGAAAAAGAGCTTGGATTTCAGCAATTTACACAATTGACTAGAATGCACAATATATATATATATATATATATATAGAAATTTTTACTTTTTCAATCACAGCAACATAATTATAGAGAATTTTTCACTGTATCAATATTTAGACTTATTAGAAATTATCTTTTAATAGTCATTGTGTGGCATCGTACATCCATTACTATGCAGTCATTGTTCACACAGAGATTTAGTCACTGTGCAATTACTATTTATGCAAAGAATCTAAAATTACTATTGACAAAATGACAGTTACTGTGCAATACTGTTCACTACTATACAGAACTCTTTACTTTATGTACGGTCCATGGTTATCAGCCTGCACCGAGCTCATGACATGTCTCTTAGATGGGCTTATCTCACGCTGCTTACTAATCGAGCACCTAGCCCACTCCCTGGATGGACCTAGCCCGAACTCTCAACCCTTACCGAACTGCCTCAATGTTACCAAGATCAAGGGATAATGCCTTAGAAAGATCCACATGCTGAGCAATTATTAGCGCCTGGTGCATGTTTCAAGAGAGTCATATCAGTCACGAATAGTGGGTCCCACCCGGTCAAGAATATAGCTCAAAAAGGCCTATCGACATGGGAAACCACCCTTTCATCATGATGACCCCACTAAGGGAGGTCTATAAATAGAGATTGATGGGTAGGGGGTTGAAAAAATTAAGGGAGAGGGTCATGAGAGTGGTAAGGAAAAACAAACACTGGGGAGAATGAAATCCTGCTCAGATTTCGCTAGTAAAGGTCACGTTCACTAAATCACTTTGATCAGAGGTAGGTAATAAGGAAAATAGTCTAGGACCACTGGTATTTTGCTTCAGAAACTGTAACACCATCTTTGGGGCCTCCCATTGTTGGATATCCCTAACCCCCAACACAAATAAATTGGGCTGCTCAACCCAAAGCCCTCTTAGCATTTGGGCTTAGCATCCATAATTGGCGCCTTCTGTAGGAATCTCCTACTCAGTTGAAGGCCTAGAGCTAGTGTAGTAGTGTCCCGAATGGAGGGTTCACATGCAAATCAGGAGTCAACCGAGTCAATGGGTAACCACTCAAGGGGCTCATCTCGGGCCCAAAGGAGAAAAGAGAGGGAGTGGAAACAAGAGCAGGATCTTAGGCAAGATGGGCACGAGACTCGTATGGACTTGGACGAGGCGTCCTCCCGAGGAGAAATGACCATTTCATATGTACTCTAGCCTTCGTACCAGAGTGACCACAATTGTGAAATAGAGAGCATGCGGAAGCAGATTAAAGAATTAGCGCTTGAGAAAAGAGGCCGACACCGAAGAAGGGATTATAAGGGGTCATCCCACGGTCACGGATCTACGAGCACCCACATAGGAAGGTCCTCCCACTAGAGCCACTCTCGTTTCTCGAGGGACATGTCAAACAAATCCAAAGAGGATCGCTTGAGGACATCAAGTAGAGAAAGGCACGAGCATCCCAATGCCACCCTAGATGCCATGAGCTAAGCACTATGAAGGGTAGGTCGATCACCATTCTCTGAAGAGATAAAGTGTACTGAGATTCCCATGCATTTTACTTGTTTGACATTTACTAGTTATGACGGTAAAACTGACCCTGTGGAGCACGTAAGTCATTATACTCAACTCATGGCTCTATACTCTCAAAATGATGAACTTATGTGTAAGGTATTCCCCTCCAACCTCAGGCCTATGGTGACGAGACAATTTAACCGTCTGAAGAAAGGGTCTATCCACAACTTTGGTGAACTGATTTAAGTGTTCGGGGCCCGCTTTATTACATGCAGTTAGGCTCCCCAACCTATTAATGCCCTACTATTTATGAGAATGAGAAGTGGGGAGACTCTCTAATTATATGCTAGTCGATACTAGAAATTGTATAATGAAATTAGGGGAGGGAATGAGTAGGTAGCAGCGAGCACGTTCAGAATGGGGCTGCCTAAGGAATCCAAGTTAAGGGATTCATTGACCATGAGACCCCCTGAAGGCATGCACTAGAATGAGGACAACATAAGAGACTAGAAGATGATCGATTGTAAAGCAAGGTGAAGGCTCTAGCCACTTAGTAATACCGGAAGGACTCCCATCTTAAGGGTTTTCAACGAAGGCCTCACCGAGAAGCAAAGGAGTAGAACACTGAGGCACGAACCATAGGAGTCAACGTGGCGTTTAAGGAACCTGTACACCTAATTCTGGAGAGGATAAGCATGAGCCATACTTCTGCTAGCCTGGCAAAATGGGTGGGGACCCAACCAAGAGAAATCATAGTTTATACTGCTTGTACCATCGTGATAAAGGGCATACCATATAGCAGTGCAAGACATTCAGAGATCACTTGGAACAACTGGTTAAAGCCGGACACTTAAGAGAGTATCTGGTCAGACAAAAAAGGGGATCCACGAGGCAAACATTAGTAAACCGAGCTGGAGCATAGCCACTGCCCTCTGGAATTATAAAGGTTATCCATGCAGTATCGATCGGTGTAGGTGCTAGTCGTCAAAGAGGAATTCTAAATATCACCACCTCGATAGAGCCAACGACATTGGATCGGCCAGGGAAGAAGCCCAGGACAACTAGAGAGCAATTAGCTTTTGACGATGACGACTTTGAAGGGACTTTCTAGCCACACGATGGCACTCTTGTCATAACCCTTAGGATCGGAGGCTTCCTAGTGAAAAGAGTTATGATCAACCAAGGGAGTAGGGCTGAGATAATGTACCTTAGCCTCTAGATGGGTCTAGGCTTGAAGTTCGAGGACCTTGGGAAGTACAATAGGGTTTGATGGAAAAGTGGTGGTGTCGAAGAGGCTGATAAGGCACCCGATAGTAGTCGAAGGGAAAGAGGTGATGGTAAATTTCATAGTGGTGAACGCATTCTCCCCGTACACGGCGATCTTGGCGCAGCCATGGATACATGCCCTTGGGGCCATGCCATCCACTCTACATGTGAAAGTTAAGTTCCCAACTGAGGAAGGGGTCGCGGTGATGAGGGGAGACCAAAAGGCAGCTCGTCAGTGTTTGGTTGCTGTAATCAATCACAAGATTAAACAAAAAGAGCAAGTGGAGCCTTGCTATTAAACAAAAATAGCTTATGCACTTAGTTATGCAACACACACTTTCTATGTTTCTCCACAATACCAAGCATGTTCAAAATCAAGAAAGAGATATCATAATTCATGTAATCCTAAAAAAAAAAATAAAACTAGACACAAAAAAAATATTTTTGTCTTTTTGAAAATTTTCATTGTTTTTGCGGTTTTTTTTTTATAATCAAAACAGCCTAAGAAAATAAAATAACCAAAAACTAAAAGAAAACTTGTCCACAAATAATTGAAAGAATTAAATTAGGACAAGTAAACAACACTCACCTTAGCAAATCTTTTCCCACCCATACAGTACGCTTCTTTGGCTTTATGGGTGAAAATTCATGAAAACTAGAGTGTATTTGAGGGATTACAAACTTCTTCTGAGAGAGACTGAAATCTTGTAATTTCCTTTCACAAGCCAACAAGCTTAAATTTTTCAAAAGCATATGAAACAATTTATCAGTACTTATGGCAAGAGAAATATCATCACATATCCTAGACTGAAACACAGAATGCTTATATTTCAATTTATGACAGTTAGGACGAATGTGACTAGTAATACCACAAAAGTGACAAACAAGATCAAATTTAGGAACATTAATATTCCTAATAGTAGATCTAGTCTCAGATTTTGGTTTTTGCCTCAACAGAGAACAATTTGATCTAATATGACCAACAACACCACAAAGGCGACAGGTAGGCACAAAAACAAATTTATTTTGTACTCTAATAGTAGGTTTAGACGCAAGTTTAGAAACTTCAACGTCTATATCAGAACTTTTACATTTGTCTATCAACATAAGCCTTTTCTTTATGATTCCTTTTGAATGGAGGAATATAAACATTTTCAGCTTTAGGCTTAAGAGAAACAGAAACAGATATGTCATCAACAACAGGTTTGGTACAAGACAATTTTTTCAATTTAGCTAACTCTTGTTCCAAACTTTTCATCTTTTCATCTTGAGAGGAAAATTGATTTCTCAAAAATTGATTTTTTTGTTATATTCATCTAATCTCACAATCAATTCTTCTTTTTCAAGATTAGCCAATTTTAGCTCTTACTTGAATTTCTTAGCAATTTTCAAAGACTTAAATAATTCTTTACGGAGAGTTTCATAGGCATCAATAAGATCAACAAAAAAATTAGTGTCTTTTTTATTCAAAACATCACAGCTAAAAGCAATAAGACACTTAAAATTATCCATGACTACAGAGATCAAGGATCTCACTCGGGATGTTAATCCAATCAGAGTGAACTCACTTTGATACCACTTGTTTGTTTGTTTAGACCCCTTGAAAACATATTGTTTAACCTAATGAATTACCAAGTAATTACTTAGGTTAATTTAGAGATCTAGGTTAAACAACAAAATATCATATCATGCAGTGCGGAAAAATAAATAAGACAACGATCCGATTACTTAGAATAACCAATGAAACCAACCATTCCGAGGTAAAAACCTAGGGAGGATTTTTCCTAGGCTCCTAGCTATCCTTAAGGTAAACAAATCCACTAGAAAGAATTGAAGTTTACAAAAGATTTAACCCTAAATCTGATGCTACCTTCAGTAGAACTTACTAACACGACCACGTGCAGCTCCGACTATACGGACTCTTCTCTCTTGGATTTGCAATACACAGACTTCCACACTTATGACTTTGAGATCCTACTCAAAGGTTTAGCAATACAAACTCTCCAGTTTGTGACTCCAAGACCACCTTTGAAGGTTTAAATAATTAGCTATGTATGATCTTGTTGAAGCAACTTCAGATTTACCAGTTCTAATGGTATGAGAATGATTTCCAGTATTGACTTTGAAAGAGGAAGGCACAATACCTTTTAGACTCGCAAGTACACCTCAAAAGTCTCCATAAAATGTGCCTTAGGGTTTTCTTTATATACTATGTGAAATAGATCTGAACCCATAATCACCTAATGGGCTTATGGACTATGGTCAGAAATTAAATCTATAGAATTTGTGTTTCAATCGATCGAGCCTCATTTTCAATTGATCAAACCTGGCATGTTTCGAATTCTTCTTTCTGCAGCTTGTATGTTCTTGTGTTCTGACTTACAACACCTTGAGCATTGTCTAATAAATCCTATAGACTCTAAAATCTATATTTAGAAAAGTTTGTGCTCACAGTTTGCTAGTTGTTCTAAATTTCTAGAACCTAACAATTTTGTATCTAAAAAAGCTAAAAGAATAAATTTTAAGTAAAAATAATTATTTAAGTACTATTTAAAATATTTAAATATAATCTTCACTTTAGGCCTCAAAATGCATAGAGCTGAACCTAAATATGGAAAACTATAATCCCCCCCCCCCCAAATATATCAATTATCAAGGATTACCAAATAATAATTTATTTCATTTGACACTGTAATAATATATAAAAATTAATGCTAGAGAGAACAAATTTTCACAACTATTAATAACATTTGTTTTATTTCAGCAAAAACACTTTCACTTGGGTACTAACACTATCTTTTTTTTTTTAATACATTAATTACAATAAATCATGTCTGTAGTTGGAAAAAATAGTGTCCATAAACTTAATATTGATTTTGGAATTCTTAACTAAAAGAATGACAACTAACAACCAAAACCATCCAATTATGATGAAATGCTGCTACACATTTTGCATTATTCAAAAACATGGAGACTCGGGAATACATAACCTCCCATATGGCTCGATGAGAATTGAAAGCCAGAAAAGGAGCCGAGGACCCTTCATCCTTTTTTTCAAAAGAGAACTGAGAGGCCGGTGCGAGTCCATATAGTCTCTTAAACCTACCATCTTCAAGGTTACGAATAGAGCATGTTAATAGGGAATGACAAGCGAGAAGGCGAAGCATGCGATCCAACCGAGAAGGCACATTTGAGTCCTGTGTTGGAAGCTAAGAAGCAAATTTAGATGGTGTCATACAAGCAGTAGCGCCTACTCTAGCAATGATCCCAAACAGGTCAAGCTCAATGGCTGCATTTAGGACACTAGAAAACAGTCTAGTGCTAGATAATAGCATGGCCTAATGCATGCCTCATCCTCTTCACTAGGGATGGAACCTGGATTCAAACTTCAGGGGCCAAAGTTCTTTGTTCAAAGATTTTAAGATTTTGAAATATCAATACTAGAAGTTGACAATGTTGCCTTATTAGCATTAATTTATTAATTATTATTTGTATTTTTTCTTTTGAAAAAAAAATCAATAATAGGATTTTATAATCAAGAGTTTTGTAAGTCAGTTGGCACATTCTAATATTTCCAAGGTCTAAATGATGTGTGGATGGAGCGATCAGTATGTAGCATAAGAGTTTTCTCTATGGCTATGAGGGTAGAGTCATTTGAGAGGGGCATAGAGCTCTTAAGTGAGAGGGAGAAATTTGGTAAAGGTTATTGAGTTTTTGTGATTTTTTTGCTAGAATTTGTAATTGATTTCTTGTTTTTGTTTTTGCTTAGACCGGATTTATGATTTATCCAAAGATTTTTCTTATTATTTGAATATATGCATTTTTTTTTATAGATTTGTCTTGTTATCTATTTTTTGGATTTCTTGGGTCAATTTGTAAATTTTTTGGGGAGGGGGGGGCCAAATATATAAATTTCAGAGCCAAAATTAAAATTCCTTTTGTTAATATACATACTAGTATTTTTTTTTTTCAAAGGTTTTTTTTTTTTTTGGGGGGGGGGGGGGGGGGGGCGGCGGGGTGTTGGGGGGCATGGCCCCCCTAAGCCCTTAAGTAGCTCCGTCACTGCTCTTCATTAAGGGTTGCTGTAACCTGATTTTCAATGGAAGCCATGTTTACTTCTTTTTCCCTCTTCTTAAATAGGTATAGAAAGGCACCAAATGTTCCACATCCACGGGTTCAAAATTACACTTCCATGCCCCAAGTCCACAATGGCACTCAGAATTTTTAATTAGGCACTTGAAACCTGTTTATCAGCCTTTACCTAACTTTTTCCAGGCCAATGCAAAAGTCAAAACAAAGTGTTAGGTTCTAAGGTCTTAGGATTTTGTGTATTTAGAACTCTAATTTGTAATGTTGGCAAACCATGATCAAAACAATGTATTTAGTCTAATTTAGGCTTGCTCAAAGTTGGTTAAATATTGTAAAGTTGGAATCGAGTGACTGCAGAAGCATTGGGGCTTCTCGGCCTGGCTCGATCGATCGAATGTAATTCTCGATCGATCGAAAATCGGCCCAGATGCGATTCTGCAGAAATTCCAGCTCAGCCCTAACTCTTTTAAAACGTTTAGGGTTTTCTGTTTTTGCCTTAGGTATATAAGGCAAAACCCTAGCCACGTTTTCAGAGTTGCACAAGTTGTATTGTTGCTCATACATTGCGGTTTTGTGTAAATCTCTTGTGAGATCTAGAGGAGCTTTCCTTTACACAAAGCTTAGGGTTTTCAAGATTGAGATTCTTCAACATCTTGATGATCAACTTGGTTGCTGCCATTGAAGCTTAAAGATAAATAAGCGGGGAGCTTGTAGCTGATTGAAGGAATACAAAGAAAGAAGTAGTCCGTGGACTCGGAGCCTGCGCGTGGTCGTGTCAGGAAGTTTTACTGGTGGGTAGCATTAGGAAGTCAAGCGGGGAGCTTGTAAGTCCTTTTATAAGAACTTCAATTCTTTCTTAGTGGATTCCGTTTTGCCTTGAGGATCGGTGGGTAAAATCCTCCCCAGGTTTTTCCGTGTGGTTTCTTGGGTGATCATATCACTATGTTATTTTTTATTCCGCTGCATTATATTTTTGATATGATTATTTGATTGCTTTAACCTAGAATTGCTTAATCTGACTAAGTAAAAACTTGGCTAATTAATCTAGGCTACGCAATCTGGTTGTTTGTTTAAGGGGTCTAAACCCATCACAAAGCAAAGTCGCAATCCACGTATCCATCACATTCACAAATGGAAATGGCGTCCTGCAGGAGGTATATTCTGTAATAGATAATGCTAACTACCGAATAATTTTTACAACAATTGAATTCATAGGTTTCTATTGGTTTTCACATTAATGTACCTCTAACATCACTTTATTATCTTCTAAAGTTACGTATATAGTCCTCACACATAAGGATGAATTTCACATATTTAAAGCCTATATACATTTAAAAGGAATGTTATACAAACTAGTAATACTACATCTAATGAAACCACTCAAAAGGTTGACATTTCGGTGGACGGTGGACAGTTTCTAGACATGTCCGGATAGCAACAGCCACACATGATGATGGCTGATCGATGGCGGAGCCACATTGGGGTCTGATTTTTTATTATTATTATTTTTTAATTTGAAATAATTACACTCATAAATGAAATCTCCCAAAATTTTAAGAGTTTTCTCAAGGAAGATACCATTCTACCCCCATTGTCCATTTGTTCTTTGAAGAACTCCTTTGGTTTAAACTTTATATTTAGAATTATCTTTTTATGTGGGGTGTGGGGGGCAAGAGCTAAAGTTCAAGTCTCCAAGAGGGAATTTCACACACATATATACTTAGATTAGGTTAGAGTAGAATTTCTATCTTGTATCAACAAAATATATATATATATATATATATTTATTTATTTATTTATTTAATTTTACAATAAATTCTAAAATTATATTTTACATTCATTTAAATGAGTTACAATCTTTCATAAATAAATAATTAAAAATGTGTTAGAATTTAAATAAATAAATAAAAAAAACAACAACAACAACGACGATCATGATGTTCTAACTTGCTTACGAGTAGATTTGCAGTCTGCGTTTCCTTTGTTCCATTTGCATTTTTTTTTCCCCTTCTTTGCCTCAAGTAGATTGATACTTTGATTACTACTATTAAGAGAATGACCACACCATGTGTATGGTTAAAAAACCAACATATAGTATATACAAAGAAAAAAACATTATGAATGTAGGATATACAAAGAAAAAAAAGTTAGTCATCTAATTTTTCATCCGAGCACAGCAATGACAAATTCCTGACTTCACCACTTTGGTGTACACTAAAAGTCGAAAAGTGAATCGCCAAATGGAAGCATTGTGTGATCATTAGTTGCTAAAAATACACACGACATGTTAGATGAGGTTGACAAGGTAGCTCATGTCACTACAAAAAAAAAAAAAAAAAAAGACTATTGCGGCGAGCCAAAACCGCCACTAAAGGCCCATATGGCCTATTGCGGCGGGGGCTATTGTGACAGTTCCACCGGCCAGCCTTGCACTATCGCAATAGCTCTATTGCGGCAGTAACAAAAAATGCCACTATAAATGCACTTTTTAGCGGTGTTTTTGGTTTTTTACGGCAGGCAGAAAACTGCCGCCATATGCTGTCAGAATTGGTGTAAATTAACTTTTAGCGGCGGGTAAAAACGCTGCTATAGGGCTTTATTTAAATCATAATATATGCACATTTAGTGGCATTTTTTTTTTTACTGCCGCTATAGTTTTTTTTTTTTTTTTTTTTTCCAGCAGATATTAAAACCACTATTTTTTTTTTTTTTTTTACAAACCTATTACAAAGAACCTGTAATAGTTTTAGCTCTAATAATAAAATACCACAAATGCAACTAATTAACAACACCACAAATGTCTCCAAACTAACATAATATTAACATAAAAATATATTATCAAATACATAAAACATTTTCTATAACCATTATCAAAGTTCCAAAGTATTTAAACAAATCCTTCAACACTTTTGCAAGAAGATGCCCTTGGTACACTTTTGCAAGAAGAACCACTAGTCCCAACTCTACGCCTGCTGGTAATAGTATACTTAGTAGTGGTCACTTGTTCTGCAACTTTTGGCTTCAACTTGGCCACATCTGCTTCGGCAAGTGCAATCTCCTCCAGCTCAGCCCCTGTCTTCACATTAGTTTGAAGTCATAAGCATGTGTTATACAAGCATTTGAATTCTTTAGGCAAGCACTATGCCTAAAGAATTCAAATTGTTTAGTGTTGCCCAAAAACAAAGTCCCTGAAATTTTTTGACTACCCAAAACTTTCACCATGTAGATTCCTAAGTAGGATAACCAACTCTTGAATCTGAAACATGTCTTTTTTGCAGTCATCTTGTTCAAGAAACAATATTACACAAGGTCTTTAAGTAGAGTTTTAAAAAATTTGACAACAAACCCAAACAATGAACATGACAATATATCAAAATGACATTGACTCACTAGCATGTAACAAGGCTGTTTTACTCTTAGCAATCTCATACAACCAATTATTGTCATTGTCACAACCATACAACATTTCTCACAGCCATCATATCTAAAACATCCCATAAAAAAATTGTAACATCATCATAAACCTCAACATTAAAAGCATAAAAACATTTTCAAAAAAAGAAGCTAGAGTGACAATCTACACAACCGAGGACCTCTATTGGACAAGAGTCAGTCCATTAGAGGAGGAATAATAAGCTGAAACAAAACCAAAAAAAAAAAAAAAAAAACAATGTTACATAACAAGCAAGTAATAGGACTTACTGGGTACTGAAAATTATATATATTTTTTAGTTTTAAAAAGCTGACCTTCAAGCGGAAGAGCTAGTTGGCCTTGAGGTTGAGGACCATAGGCATCTTTTACTACACAAGGAAGAAGAAAAGGGTCAAAAGTAGAATAGTATCTCATAAGAAACTAATGGATAGCTTCAAAAGTTTGGTACTAGGGAGATAATTTCAAACTATTTAAAACAATTTTAAGGAGAAGAAACTAACCAGAGAGAGGTTTTGAAACTCTAAGACTCATCATCACTAGACTCATCATCATTGGACTCATCATCATTAGGCTCATAAACATCATCACTAAGCTCTTCACCATCAATAAAGTCTTGTTCAAGCAATTCATCAACAGTGTATCATAAATGGTTCCTTCTTCATTAACTCGAGCCCAAGCATGGTTGTCATTTGCATCATCTCATGCATCATCAGTAGTTATATTGTAAGGGACATTCTCAAAATAGGTACCCACTTCATCATTATCATCATCATCATCATCATGTGAAGCATTAATACCAACATCAAACACCTCCCTAGGTTTTGTTTTGACCACCACTACCCAATCTTTATGTCTCACATCTTCCACGTAAAACACTTGCGAAGCTTGAGATGCTAATACATAAGGCTCATCAATCAATTGACCACTCATGTGTATCAATCGTGAAAAATTGACAAGGGGAAATCCAAACTCATCTTTTTTGCATCCTCTCCCACTAATAACGTCAACCCATTGACATTTGAATAGTACATATCGATACTTGTCAGAGTAGTTCAACTTAATAATATTGATTAGTACACCATAATAAGTAGCACCACCTTCAGTAATAACACAAACTCGTTTTGAGTTTTCCTAGTTGCCTCAGAGTCTTTGGTGCGAAACTTCACATCATTTATAACATAAAGTTTGAACTATTTTGCTTTATTATCTGGATATCGAGCAAGCCATATGACTTTATTAGAGAGTTTCTTTTTCTCAGATGCGTCCATTGACATCACCTAATATAGACAATGACGTTTATTATAAGTATGTTATCTAAAGTGTTACAACCAAGTTTTATATATAGACATTGACATCACCTATCATAAACAATAAAGTTATATATATATATATATACATATGTTTTACTTACATAGTTCCTAAACCAACTACAGAATTTCTCCATGTGCTGCTTTTGAATAACATCATCGGTTACATGAAAAGAGAAATCAGCCTTGATCTCTGCTATATGTACACTATGTAGACAAACGTGTTAGTGTTAAGTTAGAATATTGTACTTGAATGCCATGAAAGGATACGCAATTAAATATTACTTACTCACGAAATGGGGTGATTTCTTTGCAATTGAATAGCACATAACGATATACTTTGATCCATGAATTTAAATCTAGTGTAATGCTCACCACCGTACCCATGGATTCCTTGACATTCCTTACAGGCCGATTGAATGCAGTTTCAACAGATTTAAAATAGCGTGAGCAGAATGCTAAGCATTTCTCTGCTATATACCCTTCTGCAATGAAGCCTTCTGGATAAGTTTTATTATGCACATAAGACTTAAGTCTTGATAAGTACCTATTAGAAAACCCAAGATCAACAACGGGAAATTGGTGTGAAAAAACAATTAATTAGATAGACAAAGTTACTATATGTGTTACCTCTTTATGAGATACATCCAACGATAATAAACTAGGCCAGCAACTTTAGCTTTGCTAGCCAAATACATGACTAGATGTACCATCACTGTAAAGAAAGAGGGAGGGAATATCCTTTCCAACTCACACAATGTCATTACAATTCTCTTCTCAAGAGTCCCAAGTTCATCCACATTTAGTACTTTAGAACATATCTCCCTAAAGAAACAAGATAAGCCAATTAAAGGCCTACTCACTTTAGGGGGCAATGATCCGTGTATTGTTATTGGAAAAAGTTGCTGCCTTAAAATGTGATTATCATAGCTCTTCATCCCACTAATCTTGCGTTCTTTGAGTTTAATCTAACATAAGATGTTTCAAGAATATTCATCTAGCACTCTTACATTCTTCAAAACTTGCAGAAAACCATCCTTTTCACTAGCATTCATATGGTAGCAGGCATGTGGCATACGTGTCTTATCATTCACAACCCTTTCCAAGTGAAGTTCACTTCTTATACCCATATCCTTTAAGTCTTAACGTGCCTTCAAGTTATCCTTTGTCTTGCCATCCAAGTTCAACAACGTGCTGATTATATCATCGACTACATTCTTTTTAATATGCATCACGTCAAGATTATGATGCAACACATGGTCCTCCCAATAAAGTAAGGTGAAAAATATACTTCTCTTCTTCCACACAGTTAAGGCTTCCTCCCTTCTTTTTCTTTTATTGGGCAAATTAATTATTTTCTTCTCAAACACATGATCGACTACAGCATCCGTTTGTAACATGATTTCCCCTCCGAATACAGTAATAGGAGCTGATCTTATATCAACATGCCCATCAAATGATTGTTTTTGCTTATAGAATTTATGATTACTATCCAAGAATCGCCTATGTCCAATATAACTAAATTTCCTTCCATATTTCAACCAATGAGACTAAATATCATAATTACAAGGGGGACATGCAAGAGCACCTTTGGTACTCCAACTTGAGATATCACCATATGCAGAAAAATCATTTATGGTCCACAATAATGCAGCATGCATTTGGAATGATTTTTTGGAAGACACATCAAACGTTTTTACTCCAACATCCCATAACTCCTTCAGTTCTTCTACTAAAGGTTGTAAGTACACATCTATATCATTCTCGAGTGAGGTCGGACCGAGAATCAATAATGATAGCATGAAAGAAGACTTTTTCATGCACATCCATGGAAGGAGATTGTATGGGATCAAAATGACAGGCCATGTAGTATGAGTACTACTCATATTTCCATACGGGTTGAATCCATCGGTTGCTAATCGAAGCCTCACATTATGAGGCTCGGATGAGAACTCTATGTACTTAGAGTCAAATGATTTTCAAGCTTTAAAGTCAGCAGGATGCCTCATTAACCTGTCATTTACACAACCATTGGCATGCCACTTCATATGATTGGTTGTTTCAGGAGATATAAATAGTTGTTGCAATCTTGGCTTTAAAGGGAACCACCATAGGATCTTTGCAGGTTTCTTTTTTTTTTTTCTTAGAGGAAGCATTAGTACTTTATTGACCTTTAGACTTATTACTTTCCCATCTTAAACGGTTACAGTTTGGACAAGCTTCAAGATTGGCATTCTCCTTCCAATATAAAATACAATCTTTAAGACAAGCATGAATCTTCTCATAGCTCAAGCCCAAATCCTTAATAATCTTCCTAGCCTCATAACAATCTTTCGGCAACTTAGCTTTTGAAGGAAGAAAATCAAGCAAAAATTGTAGCAACATGGTAAATGATTTGTTGATCCAACCATTAAGACACTTCATGTGGTACAAATGCACAATGGCTGACAATTTACTAAAATGCTTACAACCTTCATAACAAGGTTGATTAGCATCTTCAAGCAATTTCATAAACCGAAGTACATCTTCATTAGGACCTTCTGCAAGACCTTCTGTGGGTTGTTGCACAATACGGACTTCTTCCATTGGCCTAGACGTCATATCTTGTATGGGGAATATGTCATGCAACATGTCACGAATATTGACATAGTCTATCAGGTTTTCTTGGACATGACTATTAGGAATTTCAGAAGAATTCTATGCAAATGATGATTCCCCATTAAAAACCCAAGGGTTATACCCTACAAATCTCTTTTGACACTAAGTGAGCCTTTACGACATCTATAGGCCACGAATTTGTATGCACATATTGTTTACACGGACATGAAATCATTCCATCTGAGTGTGCACGGTTAGATGCAAAATTCAGAAACTGTTGGACTCCATCTAAATATGCTCGCGACCTTCTATTCGTAAGTTTCATCTAACTCCTATCCATTGCTATAAAGTGGTTTACAAGAAATACCTATAATGTCATTTCATGAAAGCACAAAGCAAGAATTAACACACATTTCATTTACACAATCACTTTAATTTAATAAAAAAATCATCTTTAATCATTCACTTTTAGCTATGTTTCTAACAAAACAATGAATTTAAACGCGTAGAGAAGTTATCATACATTTGGTAACTATAACATCATTACTAGCAATAGCCTAAAATGAATTAATCAAATAAAAACAGCTCAACAAGAATCATCCAATATTATACAAAACAGTCAACACTCCCAATATCAAATAAAACCACCTTATTACTCCATGCAAGCCACCTACTTGCCCCAATTCAACAACCCACCACAACCAGAGAGAGAGAGAGAGAGAGAGAGAGAGTACCTTAATTATTTCACCAACAGGGATTAAGATCCTGTATCTTCCCAACAGTACTACCACAATTTGCTCTTCTATATATATCACCACTCACCTGTAAAAAGAAAAGGAGACTTGACAATGACAAGACACTGTATAGATATCATATGATGAGGTTTTACCTATTCCATTTTAAATGGTCACTTCCATGATAATAGTATAGATAAAAGAAACTATATGTCACCACTCAATTAATGTTTGCTGTGTTATGTGTGTGTGTGTGCATGTAGAGAGAGAGAGAGAGAGAGAGAGAGAGAGATTAGAACGAAACCAAACCTTAGTAACAAGGCATCTTCACCATCATGCCCATGAAAAAAGCAATCAGGTTCAACCACTAACAAGCTACACAGATTCCACATGTAAAAAGCAAATGCACCAAGTCAACTAGAATCAACCTGAGATTTAAAATTTTAACCAACAATAAATTAGCAATGCATACTTACTGTTGTGCCTTTGTATTCCTAAAACTTTGCTGCAATCAAACAATAACAAACAATAAAAAAGCACTCACACTCTTCTTATGGGATTTGAATCGCTTCAGAGTCAGGTCCTCTGCCAAGAGCTGCAAAGTTTAAGCAACTTAGTACCAACACAACACACCAAATTTCAATAGTAAAGTTTACAATAAGAAAAGATTAAACATTCAATGAAAGATTAAACATTTTGTCAATTTCAAGAAGGCAGCAAAAACTATAAAAATCATACTCCTAGAATTTAAATTTGAATACGATCTGAAATTACTAACTACATTTCACTGTCAGCCTAAGTTTTTATTTATCTAAATGATAAATGTTTTGCCTCAGAGTCTTTTAGTTTCACGTACATACTTCCTCTCAAATTTTGTATCCACATTACTTCAATTATAATGTGATTCATCTAACCATGTTCTATCTAGCAAATGATTAGAGTAAGACTAAACCCCAAAATCATAGCAACAACTCAATGATTAAAACCATCATATCAACCCCTCCAAAACTCCAAAAAATAGAACCCAAAAACCCCTTTTTTCCGATCCAAGAATAATATAGAAAGCTTCCTCTTTTTTACTATTACACCAAAAAACCTAACAAAGTCCCATCCTTTTTTTCATTTACTCAGCAACTACAACAACAATATAATTTCATAAAAAGAAAGTCTCTCAAATATAGTACAAATGGGTTTTGCTTCATAAGACACAAAAAGAAACAGAGAGTGAAAAAAAATACATAGAGGCAGAGCTTGGGTCGGGTCTCCTGTTTAGGCTCAACTTCTCAAACTCATTGCTGCAATTCTCTCTCAAAATATCCAACCAATCCCCATTGCATGTCAAAAAGAAAAAGAAAAAGAGAGAGATAAATAGCAATTCTACATTGATATCAAGACCACTCTGAAAGAAATGCAAAGTAGATCAACATTGATTATATGTGACTATATGTGACCACAATCCTTTCATTAAAAAAAAAAAAAAAAAAATGTAACCACAAACCTAACAAGTAATTTCCAGAGGAGGCAACATGTAAGAATTTTAAGTAGTTTAAATGATAAATCCCAATCCCATGATAGTTAGTGAGGTTGAATCATAGAAATGATTCTTTAAAATAAATACCATTCTCATTCCCAATCACTCCAATCCACTACTATTTCCTCACAGATAACTTAATCATTCCTACTTAACAATCTCCAAATCCACTCAACAATACTCATAAGCACTAATTGACAACAAAAAATCAATTGGGTCTCAATGTATATTAGTCCTATGGTCATGTTCATGTTCAAACTTCTAAGTTTTATTGATTGTGTAACATTAATATTAGCGTGCTTGAACACAAATTTCATACACCTATACATTACATGGTTGCATTATAAACACAGAAAACACACGCTACACATGTTCATGTTGAAATTTACACGCACACCTAGTACATTCAAACCCACTTTGAGCACAAACATGAATACAGATTCACATGCTACCACAAACAATGGCACAAATACACACATCAGACTTTAAACCCATTTTGAAATAGCCCCAAAAATCCCAAATCAAAAACACATACCCACATACCCACACCCAAAAGCACAAATCTAGATGAATTTGATAAACCCTAACAAATATCAAACAATAAAGATGCAATGATAGAACAATAAAGAGAGAGAGAGAGAGAGAGAGAGAGAGAAACTTACGGCTTTCATGCGGCATCGAGTCCTCTGCCAAGAGAATGTGAGTGCGAAAATGGAGATGGAGATGAATGCGCCGGGACTTGAAAGTGGAGTTGCCGGTGGCGATGGAGGAGATGGAGTTGACTGTAGCGGAAATTTGGAGAGAGTGAGAGTTCGGTAAGTGGGAAAAGGGAAACCTAATAAGAGGGAAGACAAAAAAAATAGAGGGAAATTTTGGGGGAAATTTAAAGGTCTATAGCGGCAGTCCAACATGCCGCTATAACTAAGAAACAATGCCGCAAAAAGGAGACCCTATTGCGGCGGCCATACAAAAGCCGCTATAGATCACATATTGGGCGTTTTTCTCTACCACCGCTATAGTATTTGAAGCACCGCTATATCTATGTAAATGCCACTAATACACACATATTGCGGCGGTTTTATGTGCCGCCGCTGTAAGATGCCACAAAAGACTATATCTATGGCAGCGGTCCCAAAAAAACTGCAATAGACCCTATGTACAGCGGCGGTCCAAAAAAATGCTGCAATATGTGACATATAGCGGCATTTTTTGCACCCACCGCAATATTACAATTTTTTTGTAGTGTGTGACACCTATATTAATTGATTGACATACCAAAATCTTGTGTCACTAACGTAGCATTAATGACAAAGCTGGCATCTTGTTGGAATTACAAAGCTACTTTGACAACTAGGATCTTGTATAAATAAAGGACAAAACTTAGATACAGTACCTTAAGTGTTGTTCTTTAGGTTCTTCTCTTCAAATTTAGCCATATGGCTATTTAACTAAAAAATAAACTTCAAACCCATGTGAAAAAATCCACATGGCAGAATCTTAAGAAATGAACATAAAGAACAGCACTTAAGTATTGTACCTAAGTCTTGCTCTAAATAAATTTGTATAGAATGACTTGCTTGGAGTCACATAGCCACTGACATGAAAAGCTATGTGGCTAAGGCTAACATAGCAGCACCTTGTGATATCACATGTATAATGGTTCATTTTAATTTCACTTGAACCCACATCCTCCTCTACTCTTTCAAGCACACAGAATGATGGGTACCACGTAAATGTCTTGTGAGAGTTTTTTCTTATCTTTTCTATTAGTTATCTTATTTTTATTTGAGTAATCCTAGTTATTTAGTTATCATCTCTATTTGAATATTTGAATAGTTATCTAGTAATTATATTATCTAATTATCTTAAAAGATTGTTGCTCTTTAAATATGCTATTATACTCTGGTTTGTCTTCCACCCAAAAGAAATATTTTATCAATTTTAATCTCCGTTTTTTTTTTTTTTTTTTTGGGTAAACATTTTAATCTCCGTTCCTATCATAGTACTTGGGGTGGTACATTCATCAAAGTACTTGGTGAGATACCAACTCGCCCACATGCTGCGGCTGTCATATCCTTTGATCTATATGACTTGAGTTGACTCTAGCCTCTAGATGGTCTGCCTTCGATAGATGGTCCGTTTCCTTTTGTCTATATGCCTTGAGGTTGACGCCACTCAATATCACAATATTACGTGAACATTAGTAATGTTAATGTATCAACATATGAAAATCCATTATGCGTAACGGCGTAAGAAACAAATTCTGAATTATTAATAGAAGAAAAGCAATCTAATGTGTTAGTGGTCATAGGTTTGATATTCAATGTGGTTTGGTTGGGTTTGAACAGAGGCCGATGATGTAATGGAGTTTTTTTATAGGTTATTTTGTATGATTAGCGGATAAGAGCTTTATTTTGTTGATATTTGTTGTTGTTTTGGAATAGTCTTCATCCGACTATGAATTATCATATTACAAGTTGTTTTATTTATTTTACTCTTCCGATGTATAAGCTTTTAATCAATTGCTTTGCAAAATGATTCTGCGTTACTCTGTCTTACTTCTTGATTGTACTGTTTTTTTTTAAGTTCTAGTTTATTGCTTTTCATGGCCAATTCTATTCTGCCACTGCTATTTTCTAGTGACATTAATGCTTGAGTTATGGTGAAGATGAAATATTCTAGCCAAAACAGATGTTGAGTTTGTATTAATGAAACATGATGTATTTTCTCAAAAACAATTGCCCTTTGTCATTTTCGGGCAAATTATATAGCCTTATGCCCCCATTTCCAAACTAATTAGGAAAATGCTCCTCTTTTAAAACTCGATTTGTGATAAATTAAGTTAAAAAAATAAATAAAAAATAAAAAAAAGTTCTGGAGCCCTATAGTGGCGTTTTAAGGAGCTTATAATGACGTTTTAAGGACCCATAGTGGCGTTTTTTAACTTGGCTTCAATGAAATCGAGTTATAGGCAATTTTTTTACCTATAACTCGATTTCATTGAGGTCGAGTTACAAAACGGCACTATAGGGCCTAACTCGATTTATCACAAATCGAGTT
This sequence comes from Quercus gilva, assembly GCA_023621385.1. Taxonomy (NCBI): domain Eukaryota; kingdom Viridiplantae; phylum Streptophyta; class Magnoliopsida; order Fagales; family Fagaceae; genus Quercus; species Quercus gilva. The sequence goes on along the minus strand of CM042474.1, from coordinate 35,905,295 downwards.
TTAAAAGAGGGGTATTTTCCTAATTAGTTTGGGAAAGAGGGCATAAAGCTATATAATTTGCCCGAAAAAGGCAAACGGCAATTTTGTCCATATTTTCTCTTACCAAACACATTGTATATGGTGACCCACATACCTTGCATCTATTGTCTCTATCAATGTAATGTGTTTGTTAATAATGGATTTTAAAGGCATTAACGTGTGGGTTAGAATTTGCTTTTAATTAGTGATTTTTCTTTTCATTGGAGGTAAAATACTAATAGATGAGGTAACATGCTCGTTACTAGAAGAAAAGAGAAACATTGTTGCGTTTTTGTCTTCTTTTTTTTTTTTTTTTTTTTTTTTTTTTTTTTTTTAAGAAGTAAAAAGAAAAATTGCAACTGTCCTACACTTATAGATGGGAAAAACTGTAAAATGCCCCTAATCTTTCATCAAACTACAAATATCTATGATTTATAATACTATTTCTTCTCTATAAAAAGGACCAAAGGTACCTTGTTTACGTATCATGGGGATTCTAGCCTTTTACCCCTATTTTTTAAAATATTTGGCAATATGCTCCTGTTTCCAAACTATTTAGGTCCGTGCCCCTGTTTCGAAACTCAATTTTATTAAAATCGAGTTTCAATCAAAAAACTTGATTGGTAGAAATTCGAGTATGGGGTGATCAAACTTAAAAATAAAAATAAAAAAAATTGCATGGAACTCGAGTTCCATACCTATAGCTACGTTCAGGAACACATATAGCGGCATTTTAAATGGAACTCGAGCTCCATGAACTCGAGTTCCATGCAATTTTTTTTTTTTTTATTAGCCCAAAACCTATAGCTGTGTTCAGATCGTGCTATAGTGGTGTTTTAAAGAAAACTTGAGTTTCATGAACTCAAGTTCCATGCAAGGTTTTTTTTTTTTTTTTTTTTTTTTTTTTTTTTTTTTTTTTTTAAGTTTGATCGGGCATAACTCGATTTTAAACCAATCGAGTTCTTCATTGAAACTCGATTTTGAGAAAATCGAGTTTCAAAATAAGGGCATGGACCTAAATAGTTTGGAAACATGGATATATTGCCAAATATTTTTAAAAATAGGGGTAAAAAGCTAGAATCCCCTACGTATCATTGGAAAGTGCATTAACTATACAATAGGATTTTACCTTAACTAGTTGCTGATCCTTAACCATACTTGATACTCCCTACCAAACCAAAATACTTAAGTAAATATATATGAACAAGTTTGGCACGTAGGTTTTAACTAATTTCAAACGCGTTTAAAATTCTGTTTAGATACCACTTATTGCTGAAAACTGAAAACACTATAGCAAAATAATTTTTAAATGTGTGAATAATTCTGTGAGACCCATTTTTAATAAAATTTTTGTTAAAAAAAGAAGTTTGTGGGTCCTGTGAACAGTGCATGGGACCCACTGCCAGACGCTGGACACAACTGAAAAAAAATTTCAACTGTATCCAAACGTTCACTTAGAAGGACCTGCAGTAGCAATGATTCCAAACAAGTCATTCAGCACACACACACGCACACAAAAAAATAAATAATTCCAAACAGGTCTAGCCCAGTGGCTGAATTTAGGACCAAATTAAGGAAATAGTGTTGTGCTAGAGAATAGCATGGCCTGGATCTTCTAAAATATCTCGAGGTACCCTGTATGTTGATTATGTAATCATATAAGGGAATACAAGGGGTTCTAATTTCTAATTTTCCTTAGGGTTTCACATAGACAACCAACAATATTAACAAACTAAGGTCTAGAAATTCAACATAAATCTCCACAAAAAAGAGGGATGGTTAAAAGCCAACATAAAATTAGTGTTCCTTGTTTCTACCATTCTAAGTTTCTGACATTGCGTAGCAATAAATTATTAGTACAGTAGTAAAACTCTTGTGCGATGCACAAATTAATTAAAAATTACATGTAAAAGAAATCAATAGTTTACTATAAAATTATTTTAATAATTATTGAGTCGTTTGGGTAAATTAATTGTCTTACTAATTAATTAGTTATATGACAAAAATACATTAATTAAAGGTGTAAAACATACATAGAGCCACCTGTTGTAAGAATGTCATGTAGTATGTGTAACTTTTTTTTTTTTTTGGAGAGAGTTTCAACCTATGACATTTTTTATTATCAGACTAAGATACCAATTAGTTTTTAGTGTAGGCAGGATCAAATCTCAGATCTCTTATTCAATTATCAAAGGCTTTACTAGTTGAGTTAACTAGAACCTACCATGTCATGTTGTATGTGTTACAATATTAAAATATAAAATTATGATAGATAATCAAAATAAATACAAAAATTTAAATTTAAATTTCTTAAAATTTTTTGTAATAGAACTATGGTTGGAGTAGAATTTCAATTTTTTTTTTTTTTTTTTAACTTAGGTAATTGATTTTTACCTTAAAAAAACTATCACAATATTAAATTTTAATTTCTTAATTTTTTTGGTAAACAAATTTTAGTTGAAATAAAATTTTAAATTTCAGTCCAATAATAATAGTGCATGAGTTGGAGAAAAATAAAGAAAACTTCCACTACCAACCAGAGCATAAGCACAACAAAACTATGGAATGTATATCTATTAATATGTGTTTATTAATGAAATTCAATAACCACATAAAAAGTACACGCACAACTACCAACTATATGAGATGGAGTTCATAGAGATAAAATACATTAACAATAAAGTATAATTGTAGAAAAGCTACAGAGGGGAAAATTATTTATGGATTTCCATGACTGCCCAAAGAGTACAAGCACAAATCCCAACTTGAAAGTTTGAAAATCTAGATTCCTTGCACAAAGCCTTAAATTCTTTCTCGGTTCTCTCCTGCCCTTCAAGGTTCAACAACATGCCACTGTCAAGACGAGATATATTGAGAAGCCATACTTGACTCTGTGGCTTCTGGCATGAGTAGTTCAATAATAACTACCTTCCCATTATTTGGTAGTGCTTTATAGCAGGATCTCAAAAGTTTGTTGCAGTTTCGTCATTCCAATCATGGAGTATATATTCGACAAGTGAAATGCATGCACAAAAATGATTGGTTTTGAAAATATTTACCCAAAAATTTCAGTTATTCTTTATCATCTATTTAAACATTAGTATCCAAATTCAACCTTCATTACAATTGCATCCCCTTTAGGTACATTGTGAAACATATCTCCTCTCACATGCTCAATACTTGCATAGAATATGAGTTGTGCTCTTCATTTAGGAAGAATCCATATGAACGTGACCAGCTTGATAAAAGCCTAAGACGATAACTTTAAGTGATATATATATATATATATGTATGTATATATATAAAAGTTAATCTTAAGTAGGATTTCATTAATTTAATTGTAAAAAGCTTCTTTATGTATAAAGAGTTGTAACGAGTGTTATCAATAAAACTGTGTTAGTGATACATGCATTTGGAAAATAATTAATCTACTCTTTTTAGATAATTCACTTCATCAATTGGAGTATTTTTTAGTATTTGTAAAACTTCTTTAAAAACTTATAGTTTTGGAAATAAATATAAACCATCAAAATTTTTACCTAGATCTTTTTTTTTAATATTTAGTTTATTGCTAGTAATGAATTTCTCAAGATATCTTTTGAGATTCAATTCATTCTTTTATTCTTCTTATTTTTGCTTTTAAAATTTTTCATATCTTGATTCTTATTTTTCATTACTTTATTTTCAAAAGAATATTTACAAATAAAAAAGCACTACATGCAATATAAATTTATAAAATGACTAGAATAAAATAAACTTTAAAAATTAAAACAATATAACATGACTAATTATCAAATGCAGCATTATAATTTAACGAATCACTCAATAACCTCAACCTTCACAAGATAATCTCAAAGCCCTTCCATCACTTTCCCTTTGCACAACAAGCATAATAAGTTTCTTAACCCACTGATAATACTTTTTTTTTTGTTATCATTTTGTAAAATTCAGGACTCTCTCTCTAAATAGAAACTGAATTTTATTGATTATGAATGAATGAATTACATCTAGTTGCTAATCCTACTCTTTATATACAATCTGATGCCAAAACAGAAAAATAACTAACTCCCTAGTTTAAGGGAAAGTTTGTTACAATCAAAAACTACCTAATTGTTACGCGTGTACATCAACTACATCATCACTTGAATAGAATTAATCATTTGATCATAATGTGGCATCGGTTCTATCAAGTCATCTACATCTTCATAATTCCATCAGCACTCTGCGTTGCACCTGATTGTACCTTATTCTGATGCTGTGGTGCAGTCTGCAATGCACATGATGGTAGCTTCTCCCGATGACTAGTGCATACTTCCTGCTTAGCACCTAGTTGCTGTAAAGGGCATGTATTTTCAACACTTCCCCTCAAGAGCAAAGCTCTTGCTTTCTTATCTTCCTTTACTACATCATCCTTTGTATAACCTAGATATTGAATATGATGACTAAAGATATTAATAACTCCCAACTTAGCAAGTAACCTCAGAAAATTCTCAACACCAAGTGCCTTAGTAAAAATGTTTGCTAATTGATTTCTTGATGAAACATAAAAAGTTTTAATGTTCCATCCAAGATTTTATTCCTTACTATGTGGCAATCTGCTTCAATATATTTTGATCTTTCATGGAAGACTGGATTAGCTGATATATGCAATGCTGCCTGGTTATCATAGTACATCAACACTGCATTTTGATGTTGAACATGTAAATCCCTTAACAAGTACAATAACCAATTTACCTCACATGTGGTTGTGGCCATATATATGTATTCTGCTTCAGCAGAAGATCTTGAGACCACATCTTGCTTCTTTGATCTCCAAGAGATTAAAACATTACCTAAAAACATACAATATTCAGTCAAGGACTTTCTAGTATCAAGGCAGCCTGCCCAATCTACATCACAAAATGTTTTAAGTTGCAGATCTGACTCTACAGGGAAGAACACACCTTGACCGGGTGTGCCTTTGATGTATTGAAGAATTTTGGTTGCTACTTTCATGTGTAGAACTCTAGGATGAGCAAAGAATTGGCTAATCCTATGTACTGCATAGGTTATGTCTGGTCTACTTAAAGTCAAGTACATCAGCTTACCAATCAACCTTCTATACTGACCAGCATCTTTGAGCAATTCTCCATCACATTTAGACAGCATCAGTTGCTACTCTGTTGGTGTTTTGGCAGGTTTGCAACCAATCATACCTACTTTCCTTAAGCACATCAAGTGCATACTTCCTTTGGTTAATGCTAATCCCCTTAGGACCTCTAACAATCTCAAGCCCTAGGAAGTACTTGAGTGAGCCAAGATCCTTGATCCCAAATTTCTGGTCTAATACCTGTTTCAATTTTGCAACACAAGCTGAATCATTGCCTATAATGATCATGTCATTAACATAGATCATCAATGCAATAAAATTGGAACCACTGGAATGAACAAAGAGTGAGTGGTCTGCCTGTGATTGTATGAATCCAAGGTCTGAAATGGTAGCAGAGAGCTTGGCATTCCATTGCCTAGAAGCTTGCTTTAAACCATAACGGGATTTGACCAATTTGTAAACCATAGGAGATGAAGATGTGGACTCCCCTTTACTGTGATAACCAAGTGGTAGGTCCATGTATACTTCCTCTTCAAGATCTCCATGAAAGAATGCATTGTTGATGTCAAGTTGATGTAAAGGCCACCTTTTAGCTAAGGTAAGAGCAATAAGAACTCTTACTGATACAGTCTTGGCTACAGGAGAAAAAGTCTCCAAAAAATCAACCCTTCCCTCTGAGTGTATTCTTTAGCCACCAACCTAGCCTTGTATCTTTCCACACTGCCATCAGGATTAAGCTTCACCATATACACCCATTTACAACTAATTGGCCTATTACCTGCTGGCAATGGAGTAAGCACCCAAGTCTTGGTTGTTTCCAATGCAATGATTTCTTTATCCATGGCTTCTCTCCACAAGGGATCTTGGACAGCCTGAGAAAAGTATTGAGGTGTGGAATGACTTTGGCTAACAGTCATAAGATAGGACTTGTACTGAGGATCTAAGAGAAGGAAGAAGTAAAGAATCACCAGTCATATTCTTCTTCTTCAATGCACTCGAAGCATGTTCAACTATGAGAATAGGCCAGGCATGCTAATAGATCATAGGGTGACCCTAAAGGATGACAACCTACAGTGGCACTTGGCAATGCAATAGCTGAATTGCAATCATAATCTTGTAGGTACATTGGTGGTTTATGAACTCTAGTAGACTTTCTGAGTGGTTGATCATCAACTGCAGGGTTAGTAACAATAGAAGGAACAAAATCCAATAAAACAGTAGAATCAGGAAAAGGAACATGATTTGAACATGATGGAGGAGGTGATGAGATGAAGAAGAGTGAGTAGATCCAAGACAAGATTCACAATGAACAGTGGGCATATTTGGAATGCTAATAGGAGTAACAAAGGTACCTAAACACCCTTCAAAAGTAGTATCAACCTCAAGAACAAAGGGATCTGTAGAATTGGTATTAGCATTGCCAAAAGGAAAGACATTTTCATGAAAAATTACATCTCTAGAGATGAAAACAGCTTTAGTAGTTAAATCCAACACCTTGTAGCCTTTAACACCAAAAGGGCTATCCTAAGAAAAAACATTTTCTTGCCCTTAAGGCAAATTTTGATCTATTATGTGAAAAGGGTGGAAGCATAACAAAGGCACCCAAAAACTTTTAAATGAACATAGCTTGGTGCACAACCAAAAAGAACTTCAAAATGAGTTTTAGGAGCTAAACAAGAAGAAGGTATTCTATTTATCAAATATATAGTAGTGACAATGCAATGCCCCCAAAGATGCAAAGGCATGTTGGACTGAAACATAAGAGCTCTTACCACATTCAAGATGTGTTAATGTTTTCTTTCCACAATAGCATTTTGCTATGGAGTTTCAACACAATTTAATTGATGCAAGACACCTCTTTTAGCAAAGAAATCAGTCATAATAAACTCAATACCATTGTCTGTTCTTATAGTTTTTATCTTTTTTAAAAACTAGGTTTCAACCATAGTACAAAATTGCTCCAAAATAAGTTGAGTTTGGGATTTATGCTTGAGTAAATAAACCCAAGTACACCTTGAGCAATCATCTACAATGGTTAGAAAATACTTGCATCCATCAATGGTAGAAACAGAAAAGGGACCCCACAAATCACAATGTACTAAATCAAAGCATTCAATTGAAACATGAGAACTAGGAGTAAAATGGAGCCTTTTTTGCTTGGCCAAGGGACAAATTTCACAACGGATCACTTTATTAGTGTTGAAAAGAGTTGCATTATTGTCTCTTATCCAAGCCATTTTGGCATTTGATAGATACCCCAATCTAAAATGCCAAATATTTGGCTAAACAACAAGACTGTTAACAAAACCAGATGCAGAAAAACAACTTGATGAGGTTGATAAACTGTCTTCCAGCAAGTATAGGCCTTTGAACTCTCTACCCAGACCAATTGTGCTCCAGTGAGCAAGGTCCTGGATGAAGCACATATTCCCAAAGAAAATGAGACAACAGAGAATAGTTTTGGCCAATTGACTAACTGAAAGAAGATTAAAACTAAATGAGGGAACACACAAAACATTGGCAAGAGTAAGTTTTTCTGATATTTTCACAGTTCCTACATGTGTTACTAGGGCAGTTTCACCATTTGGAAGATTAACAAAGATATTTAGAGTGGCAGTAATAGAGGTAAAACAAGATATGGAGTAAACCATATGGTCTGTTGCTCCTATATCTATAACCCAATCAATTTCACTAAAAACTTTCCTATCAACAGTTTTAGCTGAAAAAATAGAATACTCTAAAGTGGGAACAAAAGGCATAGTGGAATTAGTACCTGACATTAGAGCAGAATTGAAGTTAAGACTGGCTTGTGCAAAAATGTCAACCACATCAGAAGCCAAACCAGAAGCTCCTTCAACACCAATGGCCACACAAGAAGAGCTCACACTTGCAGCATGATGTGCATCACCAAGAGCAACTCCTGAATTAGCAATTCCTAAGTTGAGGAAAGCAAGCAATTGCTTACATTGTGCCTTAGATATAGGGCATTGATTTGATATCACCAAGGCCTTCTCTACACCATTAACAGAATTCCAAGGAGCTTGATTGACATTGGCATTTGCACCAACTTTTCCTTTAGGTTTGTAACCTAGAGGATATCCATGCAATTTTTAGCCTTAATTGTGTGTCTTTGCATGTTGCAGTGAGTGCAAAAAGGCTTTTCTTTCTCTCCATTGCCTTTATTCCAATTGGAATTTCCTTTGGAATTGGTGTACATAGCCATTGCATCAAACTGAGATGAAGTTGAACTTCCATGACCAATGTTCTTGTGTGATTCTTCTTGAAGTACCAAAGAATAGTCCATGCTCATTGAGGGAAAAGGATCATACATGAGGATTTGACTTCGTAGAGTCTCAAAGTTCTCATTCAATCCCATCAAGAACCTCATTACATAGGCTTTATCATGTGAAGCACTCAAGATCTTCATTGCTCCATAAGAACACTCTGGAAATGGCTTAAAATTCAGCAATTGATCCCACAAACGCTTGAATTTGGTGTAATACTCAGTGACTGTCATCTGATTTTGAGAAATATGAGAAATTTCCCTTTGCAAATTGTAGATCTTACTTCTTAGGTCCATTTCCTTGTGAAAATAGGTTCTTCAATTCAAGCCACATCTCCCTAGCTGTTTCACTGTACATGATGCTACTAGAGACATCAATGTGCATAGAGTTGATAAACCATGAAAGGACCATGGTATTGCAGCTTTGCCAATCCTCAAACAAAGGTGAATCAACTTCTGGCATTGGAATCTTCCCATTCATGAAGCCAATTTTCTTTTTGGCAATAAGAGCAAGCACCATTGCTCTGGACCAAGAATGGCAGCTCCTCATGCCAAGCAAAGGCTAAGTGACAAGAATGTTTCTTGGATTTTCATTAGAACTAAGAAAATATGGATTAGGAGCATTGGATTCACTGTTAGAGTTTGAGTTTGTGTGTGTGGATTGCACGTTGTGAGGATCAGAGGGAGCATCAGTCTCTGAGGACACCGTTGAAGGACCCCGAAGGTGAGAGAAAGAGCTGAAATGAAAAGAAAATTCTAGAAAAGAAGCAACCTGTGCTCTGATACCATGTAAAATTCAGGACTCTCTCTCTAAATAGAAACTGTTATTGATTATGAATGAATGAATTACATTTAGTTGCTAATCCTACTCTTTATATACAATCTAATGCCAAAACAAAAAAATAACTAACTCCATAGTTTAAGGGAAAGTTTGTTACAATCAAAAACTACCTAATTGTTACACGTGTACATCAACTACATCATCACTTGAATAGAATTAATCATCTGATCATAATGTGGCATCGATTCTATCAAGTCATCTACATCTTCATAATTCCATATTGTTTAACTACATCAGTCCTCCCTTGATAGTGCAGCGCACACTGAGTTGCACTGGATTGCAGCTTCTCTCGATGCTGAGGTGCACTCTGTGCTGCACCTGATTGTACATTCTTCTGATGTTGTGGTCAGGGACGGAACTAGGATTTATACCTGAGGGGGGCCAAAGCTTAAAACCAAAAAATATATATATATATATATATATGAAAATAAAAACTAATATCTATTTTATATTCAACAAAATACTACATACAAAATAAGTATTTCTTAAACATTTTATATTATAAAGCATATCAACAACGTATAACATACAAAATAATTGTTTCTTATTTTGTGCGTGATTTTTGTTTAGTCTATATTTATTTTTTTTATTTTGTTTTTTTAGTTAAAGGGGCATGGATTTTATTTATTTTCTTGCAGGTTAATATCTAAATATTTTAGAAGAGAGACAAATATATTTATATATATATATATTAAAGGGCAAGTCTTAATTTTTTTTATACTAGTTTTTTTTTTAATTGGGGTGGGGGGGGGCAATGGCCCCCCTCTGCCCCAACGTGGGTCCGTCCCTGGTTGGGGTGCACTCTACAATGCACATGATGGCAGCTTCACCCGATGACTAGTGCATGCCTAGGTTGCACGAACACGCCAAAAATGGCGTCGTGTCCGTGTCCGACACGAGTCGGACACCGGAACGGCCACGACGCGCCAGATTCCGGTGTCCGGCGGTGTCCCTTTTTTTTTTTCGCTTCTCCGACACGGCGCCGACACGGCTCCGACGCGGCGCCGACGCGGCTCCGACACGGCGCCGACGCGGCTTCGACACGGCTCCTACGAGTGCGACACGCCAGCAGTGAAAAAAAAAAAAAAAAACCAAAAAAATCACAGATTTTGACAGGTAGACTTACCAATACCGTTGATTTTGTGATATCCTAACACAATAAAGCCAGTTAAGAGTCTTTTTGCTGAAATTTGAGAGTAAAAACCAATGAAGTGAGTGAACTCAACCCGCCCAGCCGCCCTCCCTCTGTCACTGCCGCTGCCCTCTGTACTTCGCCGAAGTTAGATCAGCCCGATCGGCGAGCTCCGACGACAACGCCGTGCCCTCTGTCCTCCGTCCCTTCCGATCTCTCTCTCTCTCGCCGTGGACAACAGGTCCGATTCATTTCTCTGCTCTCGCCTCTCTCTGTTTTTTTTTTTTTTTTTTCCTTTCTTTCACTTTTAGATATTATGTTTGGTGAATGGGTGGTTTACTCTCCATTATTTATATAACTTATAATGTGTTTTGTCTTTTTTGTTTTTTTGTTTTTTTTGTTTTTTTGTTTTTTTTTTTTTTGCTGCTGTGGCCGTAGCCCATGGGTGCCCTCTGTCCTTCCTCTTTTTCTTTTTTTTTTTCTTTTTTCTTTTTAAATTTTATATAAGTTATAACGTATAAGTTATAAAATTTTTTTTTTTTTTTTTTTTTTTTGTGTGTCTTGCTATAGTTTTATTTATTTATTAAAGTTAAATATTGTAGGTGATTTTCCTCAAATGAATATTGAAATTGAAAGTGGAAAATCATCAGCTTGAGATTGCTTATCTCACACTAGATGAGCCAGAGATGGAGACAAGTATTGCTGAGGGTGATCACTATGTTGATGATGATGATTTTGTTGTTCTGTGATAATCTTGATAGTTTAAAACTTGTCAACCTTTTATGTTTTTAGTTTGATGTTGAACTTGTTATCCTTTTATATTTTTAGTTTGATGTTGAACTTGTTATCCTTTTATGGTTTGTACTCTAAACATTTTATGTGTATTATTGTACTACTTTGGCTGTTAGTTTATTTATTTGTAGTTTTTACATAATTTAAATTCTAAATATAAACGTATTTTATGTGTAAAAATATTAAAAAATATGCCTAAATATCAAATTTAATTAATTATTTGACCGCCGGTAACCGCCGTGTTGCCGCCGTGTCCCCGCCGTGTCGTGTCCTTATTTTTCAAAAATTGCCGTATCTCCGTGTCCGTGTCCGTGTCCGTGTCGTGTCCGTGTCCGTGTCTGTGCAACATAGGTGCATGCTTCCTGCTTAGCACCTAGTTGCTGCAAAGGGCATGTATTTTCAACACATTTGAAGAGTTTTTTCCTTTTAAAACCCATTTCACTCTTAGTTATTACTATATGATCCCTTACTTGGCACCACAAGCATAGTGAGCTTCTTAACCCTCTAAGAAAACTTCTTTTTTTTAGTTTTTTGTTTCCACTTAAGTTTCTTAATCTGTTTCTCAAAAAAAAAATAAAAAAAAGTTTCTTAATCCTCGAATAATTATTATTTCTATTTGTTATTGTTTTATGAGGTTTTTTTTCACATCCATTTTTTTTTTTTTTTATTGGAGGTAGTTCATGCATTATCATAATAAATGGTGAGATATTATTTTGTGCATTGATGGTATCATTTATTGCAACAACAACAACAATAATAATAATATATGCAAGTTTATTAGTATACTCGTATGACAACAAAATTATAAAATGCCAATAATAATAACAATAAATTATTGAATAAATGATTATTATATACTTCATAGTAAGAAAAATATAATACATATTTAATAATTATAATAACAACAAAAATAATAAAATTAAGGACACCATATGAATATATAAGTCAAGAGTAGGAAAATTACTCTGTCACAACCATGTAGCCTTATTTTGTTTTTTTTCTTTTCTTTTAACTTTTTAATGTTTTAGGCTTTTATGCAATGGTAATTAAAACCTATAAAAGTGTCTTTATTTTTTTTATTTTTGTTGTCCTTCAGCAGTATAATGTCGCTGAGACGTACAGCACTTCCTACCAAACAAATACCATAAGTTTAACAAGTAGGTTTTTAATGAATTATAAACAAAATTTATAGTAATATTATTAAGTAGATTAGTCCTACTAAAATTTCAACTCATAGTTATAGCGTCTGTTTCTATAATTTTTTGTTTTTTATTATCAAACTAAAACATCAAAAACTCCGCTTATACCAAAAAACTCCACAAATCCTTGGTATACCTCAAGAATTTTCCTCAGGGCTATTGTGGAGAGATCAGTCATGGCCTTGTTGAAAACTATGTTGAAAGCTGGATCCTTGTCCATATATTGGAATATGGACATTCCATGTACTTTTTCAAATTGATTACCACCTTCATTAAGAATGGCATCCTTCATATGCAGGCTATAACGTAGAAACAAAGTAAATAACAGGAGATACAATAAACAAGCAATATTATTTTGATCCATCGATCACATATGAATAAATGTATGGAAAAATATTATTCATTTCCCCAAATATATCATTTATCAAGGATTAACAAATAATATTTTCTTTTATTTAAAATATAGTATTAAAAGGAACACAATATTTTATAACTTTTGATATGATATGTTCTAATTAGAGCAACATCGCTTTTACCTATGTATACCACGAAGACCGCTTTTATTATGCATTAATCACAATAATTTATATTCTCTCAAAAAAAATCACAATAATTCATATATGTATATTACTAGTCTTGAAAAATAATGTGTGCAATATTCTCAAAAGGAAAGGGGGGGTGGGGGGTGCTGTATTCTCTGAAGCCCTATCCACACGTGTGGAGAGCATGCGTCGCCGTTCCGGGGTGGTCAATGACTGCAAGGTATCGACAACCCACGCACGCAAATTTTTCACGTAAAGCGTATAAACTAACTTATATACTAAGTTAATAAGGATTATATTAGGGATACAAATACAATGATTTCTAGTTTTCTTTTCAGGGTTCACATAGACAACCAACAATATAAAAACTAAAGTCAAGAAATTCAACATTAATCTCCACACAGGAAAAGTAGGACAATAAATAACTACCATAAAACCGGTGTACATGTTTTGGGTCTCTGCCTTTCTAAGTTTCTGACATTTTTTTTTTTGGAGAAAGAATTTTCTGACGTTGTGTATGCAAGAAAATAAAAGTATATGACTTGGAGCGAGGGAAAAAAAAAAGGAAAAAAATTAAACTTCCACCACCAATAGAAACATAAGCGCAATTATACTATGAAATATATAATAATTATTGTTACAGCATTTTAATATTAAATAATTAAAATAAATAAATGTTATAACATAAATGTAAAGATATGGGGAGTGAATATGGAAGATGAGGAGTTAGTGAAAATACTTAATCCCACATTGAAAAGGAGAGAGACTTTTTTATTCTTTTTAATTGTGGTGATTAATGGGCTAAAATGAATCGTCTCAAATTTTGAGCTAGATACGTGCGCAAAGGGGAGGTGAAGAGTATTAATCAGCTCAGTCCAAATAATGTTGTGTAATTTCTCCCTTTAAAGTAATAAAATTCAGTAGTATTATTCAGTTTCTCTTTATATTATTTCAATTATCATTGTATTTGCACCAACAATTATTTAGAGACGATACCATTGTATTTGCACCAACAATTATTTAGAGACGATACAATACCAACCAAAGCATAAGCGCAACAAGCTAAGGAGTGTAAAATTATTTATGGAATTCCATGACTACCCAAACAGCATAGGCACAGCAAACAACCTTAAACTTTGAAAATCCAGATCCCTTGCACAGAGCCTCAAATTCTTTCTCAGTTCTCTCCTTCCCTTCAAAGTAAAACAAGCTATTGTCAAGGCGAGAGACATATTGAGAACTCATACTTGAATCTGGTGCTTCTTGCATGAGTAGCTCGATAATAACTACCTTCCCATTATTTGGTAGCGCTTCATAGCAATTTCTCAAAATTTTCATGCAATCCTCATCATCACTCCAATCATGAAGTATATGCTACAAGTGAAATGCAGACACATCAATGATTTGTTATGAAAAATTTTGCCAAAATGTTCCACTTATTCTTTATTATCTAATTTAGACATTAGTGTTCAATCTATACCTTAATCATAATTGCATCTCCTTTAGGTACATTGTGAAACATATCTCCTCCGACATGCTCAATACCTGCATAAAATATGAGTTATGCTATTCATTTAGGAATCCGTAAACATGGCTACCTCGATACGATAAATTTAAGTTTCATATATATATATATATATATATATTATTTATTGTTTCTATTTAAAATCTATTTTTTTAACCTTTTGAAATGCTAAATTAATAATTAAGATTTTGTATTCAAGTTTTGCTAACATCCATATTTCAATTTATATAATTTGGTAATTTTCTTGCCACATGGTCAATTAAGTAGGGTTTTTAAAATTTTAGTTTTGAAAAAAAATAAATTATGTATAAGCAACAGTAACATGTACTATTAATAAAACTCTAAGAGATAAATTCATTTGACAAATAGTAATCTACTCCTTTTATACGTTTAGTTCATCAATTGAAGTGTTTTTCTCTATTTGTAAAAGTTCTTTAAAAGTCATAGTTTCAAAAGTAAATCTAAACCACTAAAATTTTCACCGATTTTTTTTTTTTTTTTTTTTTTTTTTTTTTTTTTTTTGCTGTAACAAACTTCTCAAGAGATCCTTTTGAGATTCAAGTAATTCTTCTCCTTTTTTTCCTTTTTAAATTTTTACATTTGGGTTCATATTTTTATAGTATCTTTTTTAATTAAAAAAATATTTATAAATAAAAGAAACACGACCTACAATATAAATGTACAATATGATTAAAATAAAATAAATTTTAAACAGTAAAAACGCTAGAACATGATATATCAAATACACTATATTAGTTTTACTTATCAAGAGAATCACTCAAAAACCTAAAACTTTACAAGAGAAGACAAATTCACTTAAAATCAAATTAATATTAGAAATTTTCACAACAATTGTAATTGGAAAAATAATATTTTAGCCCCTAAATTTTATCAAAAGTCTGTTTTCATCCCTAAACTTTTTATTACCAAAAAAAAAAAAAAAAATCTTTTTTTGTCTCTAAACTATTGAAAATTTCATTTTTCATCCATAAACTACTGAAAATGTTTATTTTAAGTCATTAAAATCCTCTTTTTTTAAAAAAAACAGTCCTAAAATATTGAAAAAAATTCATTTTTCATATTTATTTTTGTCTTTAAACTATTTATTAAAAAAAAAAAACCTATTTATAAAGTTTAGGGATGAAAAACTATTTACAAAGTTTAAGGATGAAAAAAAAAAAAAAAAACTTTTTATAAAATTTAGAGATCAAAATATTATTTTACCTTAAATTATAATATATAAAAACAAAATAATTTATGTTAGGTTCTAAGACTTTAGGATCTTAATGTATTAGAACTTCAATGTGTAATGTTGGCAAACCATAATCAAAACATTTTAGTCTAGTTTTATGCTGCTCAAAGTGTGGTTATGTGTAAAGTTGGAATCAAGTAATTACAAGAAATTACTATTCAATTTCTGTAAGTCTCGATCGATTGAAAATTAGACTTGATTGATCGAAACTCGTGCAGATTGTTTTTCTGCAAAATTTTCCAACTCAACCCAAGCCCATATGATGTGTAGGATTTTATGTTTTTCTTCAAGTATAAAAAGAAAAACTCTAGTCACATTTTAAAGGTTGTTGATATACTGTGTGTATGAATCTCTTGTGAGATCTAGAGGTATTTACCTTCATATAAACTTAGGGTTATCAAGATTAAGATTGATGTCGAGAACTTGGTGATCCATTCAGTTGCTGTTTCAACAGCTTAAAGAAAACACAAGTGGAAGTACTTATGGTTGTTGTGGATCAAAGAAAGAAGTAGTTCGTGGACTCGAAGCTGTCATGTGGTCGTGGTAGTAAGTTTCTACACGATGTAGCAATAGAATGTTAGTGGTCTAAGTCGTTATTGTAAAACTTCAATTTTTTCATAGTGGATCTGTTTTACACTGAGGATAGCTAGGTTAAATCTTCCCCAGGTTTTTTTCCAGTTTGGTTTTACTGGGTTATCATATCGTTGTGTGATTTTATTTTTCCACTGTTGTCATGAATTCTTGGAAGTTCTTATTACTAAAATTCCAACTTGTCTACTTTTGGTTTGTGTCTCTTGTTGCATTTGTTAAGTCTTTCTTTGAGTATCTTGGTATAACTACATGTGATGATAACTATGTGTGCTATACTACTTTAACCGCCTTAAAGGCATGTGATTCTTGTCTTTGGTATTTGGATAGTGGTTGTTCCAGGCATATGACAGGAAATAAAGCTTTATTCAAGACACTCTTTGAAGGAAAGATTGGGACAGTCAAGTTTGGAGATAGAAGCAAATCTGTGATCAAAGGCATTGAAACTATGGACATTCTAGGGTTGCCGATTTTTGAAGATGTCTGGTATGTTGATGGGCTGAAGGCAAACTTACTCAGCATCAGCCAAATTTGTGATAATGGACTAAATGTTCTCTTCACCAAGTACGAATGTGAGATACTTGATGAAGGAGGTGACTACATGTGTATTGGTGTTAAGACAGCTGACAACTGTTATGGTATAACACCAAGTATAAGCAACAAGTGTTTCAGTGCAAAGATCAATCAAGTAGACTTATGGCATCAACGGTTGGGACATGCAAAGATAGAAAAGTGCATATGTGGACCATGTCAGATGGGTAAACAAGTGAAGTCCAAACATCTGTCTATAACCGAAGTTTAAACTTCAAGACCTCTAGAGTTGTTTCACATTGATCTCATGGGTCCTACCAAAGTTCAGAGTTTAGGTGGAAAGAAGTATATTCTAGTTGTTGTGAATGATTTCACTAGATATACTTGGGTTGTGCTTTTGAGAGATAAAGCTGAGGCTCCTAAAAAGATGATATACTTGTGCAAGAAATTACAAGTTGAGAAAGGTACTGTGATGGCCAAAATTAGAAGTGATCATGGAAGAGAATTTGAAAACACAAAACTAGCTACCTTCTGCAATGATTAAGGCACATATCAAAAGTTCTCATCACCCAAGACACCACAACGGAAGAATAGGGTTATTCAAGAGATGGCTCGTATCATGCTACATAACAAAAAGATGCCCAAATCCTTCTGGGGAGAAGCAATTAACACTACTTGCCATACACTCAACCGGGTGTATTTCAAACCTGATTCCAAGAAAACTCCTTATGAACTCTGGAGAGGAAAGAAGTCTGTTGTCAAATACTTCTGAATATTTGGCAGTGACTGTTATACTCTACGTGATAGGGAGAACCTAGAAAAGTTTGATGCAAAGAGCAACAAGGAATACTTTCTGGGATGCTCTTCCACTAGTAGAGCATACAGAGTATAAAATCTGGGAACTAAAACAATCATGGAGTCTTCAAATGTGGTGATCAATGATGAACTATGTGGAGAAATTCATTCAGAAAACACTTCTCCGGTTCAAGAAAAGAATATGGAGGTTGATGATCCTATTCTTGATGATTATGTTGGGAAGCATAGTGATGAAGAGCTATTGTCGTTGAATGATGTTGTTTCAATACCATCAAGTTCATAACCATCCACACTGGTTCATGAAACTCAACAAGAACAAAGTGAGCCTAGTCCTTCATCAGAACAAAAAGGCACCTCCACATCTCTGGTCAAAGGTCCATCTTCTAAAGTAAAGTTAAATCACCCTGCCACAAACATATTGGCGAGTTTGAATGATAACATGAGATTAAGATCCAAAGCCTTGAATATAATTACTCACTCATGCTATCTATCCCAATTTGAACCGAAAAAAATGGATGAAGCACTTCAAGATGCTGATTGGGTTAATTTTAATCAATTTGTTCGGAATGATGTGTGGGAATTAGTTCCTAGACCAAAGGAAGTGAATGTGATTGGAACTAAGTAGATTTTTAAGAACAAGTTAGATGAACATGGTACTGTTATTAGAAACAAATCAAGACTTGTTGCTTAAGGATACACACAAGTGGAAGGGATTGATTTTAATGAGACTTTTGCACTGGTAGTAAGACTGGAATCCAATAGGATACTTTTGGCCATAATAAGTCATTTGAATTTCAAACTGTATCAAACGGATGTCAAGAGTGCCTTCTTGAATGGGATGTTGCAAGAAAAGGTGTATGTTACACAACCAAAGGGTTTTGTTGATCCTCACAAACCAGATAATGTCTACAAGTTGAAGAGAGCCTTCTATGGTTTGAAACAATCTCCCAAGGTATGGTATGATAGGTTAACTGCATATCTCACTGAGCATGGATTCAAAAGAGGATCTGCAGATACTACTCTCTTCATACGAAAGGATAAGAATTATTTTGTAGTAACTCAAATTTATGTTGATGATATTATTTTTGGTTCTACTAATGATTCTCTTGATCAATCTTTTGCATATGAAATGAAAAAAGATGTTTGAAATGAGTATGATTGGTGAACTGACTTATTTTTTGGGATTGCAGGTGAAGCAAACGGATTCTGGAATTTACATCAACCAAGCAAAGTATGCTAGAAATCTAGTCAAGAGATTTGGACTTGACAAAGCTGCTCATGCTAGAACACCAATGGCTGCTAATGAAAGTTAACCAATGATCCATCGGGTGAGTCTGTTGATGTTACTTTATATAGAAGCATGATTAATTGTCTTTTGTATTTAACTGCAAATCAACCTGATATTGCTTTCAGTGTTGGTGTATGTTCTAGGTTTCAATCGAATCCTAAGATTTCACATTTGAATGCCATTAAAAGAATCATAAAATATGTTAGTGGAACTTGTGATTATGGATTGATTTATAGCAAAGAATCAAATTTATCTCTTGCTGGATTTTCTGATTCAGATTGGGCCGGCAATGCCAATGATAGAAAAAGCACCCCCTGAACTTTTTTTTTGGCCAATAAAGGCATCTGTTATTCTACCGTTGATATACTAATAGAATAGTCACACAACATGCACATGAACTCTAAAAACCAAATTCAATCGTGAAACCCAATGGAAAGAAGAGAAACCTAGGAGAGAGGGACGATTTAGGGCTGAAGTTCTTTATGCCACCATTATCACTGTTGCGACATCCATCAAGTTCAAGGCTGATAATCAAAACAATGAGTTGAGTTTGTTCACCAAGAAGGATTTGTTCGCACAAGTTTATGACCTAATTGCCATATTTTGTTTTCTTCATGCCCTTTATAAAGTTCATAGTGGTGTCCAGTAACAGGTGCAAATGGCTAATGGGTTTTATTAGTTGGTATGTGGCTAGTCAATAGTAGTGTATGATTTTGCATTTCTAGTAGGATTTGTTTGAACATAGGTATTTGAGATTGAAAAAGGAATGTTCGGTGGGCCATGTACTTTTGCAATTAAAGGCTGCTAGAATTAAATTTTTGTATTTGATTGAGTTTCCGTTGTAGTTTCATGGTCTGGTTTAATTTTCGAGGTTAGGGTTTGTGTGAGTGTAGACACCTCATTTTATACCCGGTTAATAAACTATATTCTCTGGTCCTAATGATTAGCTTGACATGTCTACAAAAGGTAATTAAAGTTATTTTTATAATTTGGAAGTAATCACAACTCAAAAGTGCTCAAATTGCTTTGAAAATGATGCTGAAAAATGACCTTCGCTCACTATTTTAATCATACCTTTCGATCCACAAAGCATTTTTGGGTGAGGTTTGTTTCATTGGAAAATAAACATCCTGTGCTTCAATTTCAATACATATTTTGTCTCATTTGGACTTATATTGAGTGAGTTATGACTGTTTGAAGTCGGACTAACCTAGTAATCAAAATTAGGGTTTTTGGGGACACGTGTACGCATGCACGTACATACACATGCATGGGCCCAAAACTTCATTCTTTGATGTGGGCCGGCCCCTAAACCCTTGGGAACGTCCAAAGACGTCTAAAAGGCCCTGAAAACCCTAGTTTAAACATATAAATACAACCGTATGCTTCCAAACTAAAACCCTATCTAGAAAGAGTGGCTCTTTGCTTTCTAAACCCTATTTTCTCTCTTGAAAACCCTAGGGCAGCAACTAGCACCTTTTTTTTTTTTTACAAAGATTCAAAAACCATTTTTTAGCAAAAAACGGAGGTAGAAACTTGTTCTTAAGGGGATTTCTCAAAACCTCTTATTTTTTAGTTGTGATTACCTATAAACTATTGAATAATTTGATTCCTTTGATTATTACTTAATCTTGTTGTGTTGGCATTGAGGGGTCGGTTAAATATCGACCAAATTGTTTTCTATAAGCAAGGTGAGTCTCTCTTTATGGCTCTTCCTTAATTTAGGTTATATAACTTATGTTGTTTTTGTTCTTAACTTTATTTACGTGTTATATACGCTTAGAAATATGCTTTTCTTTGTTTGATTTTGTTTTGTTGTATCTCACCATGTTTTGATTGGAGAGTTGAATTATTGGATGTATTGATGAACATGTTTTGATGTGTTGAGTGTTGCTCTTGTTTGTTGTTAAATTCATTGCATGTTTAGAAATAGTTTTTTTTTTTTTTTTTTTTTATCTTTTATATATTTGTTGTTAGTTTAGGTTGGCTAGTTATATATTAGAAACATGTTAGATTTTGTTTGATTATCGTTTTGTTGCTTGCATTAAAACTGTGTTTTTGGGCATGTATGCGTGTGCATGCTCTATGCTTGCATATGCATACTCGAAGTATGCATACGCATACAGTTTGATTGCGCAATCATACCCTATGTATGCGCATGCATACTCATTCCTAGAAACGCATATTTATGGTTTTTGCTTTTTTTTTTTTTTTTTTTGCTTAATAATAATCACATGTTTAGGTTTTGTTAAGTCCAATTATGCATATGAATATGAACATGCATCTTTGAATATGATGATTGGTCTCCTTGATTGATGAATATCATGATGCTAGGTTTGAATGATTGAATATACTTGATGATTAATGCCTTGTTGATTTTTTTGCCTTGTGATATACTTGCTACCCTTGGATATATATGTGCTAGATGAATAGTAGAGTTTTGTGCTATGGATGAGTGAGGGACATTTGCCATGTTTTACATGTTAATTTGTGTGAGTTTAGAATAACATGTTAAAGGAACCTTTGATGGGATTAGGATTTGGAACACAATGAGTAAAGGCCGACCTACGGGTCGGGTGGGGTTGGGTGCCTAACACCTTCCTATCTATTAAGAGCTTGATTATTGAAGGAAGTAATGGCAAGAATTGAAGAATGGGAAGAATGAGATATTGGTCACTTCGAGGGTAACCACCTCCAAACAAAGTAAGAACAAAAAGATAGATGAAGAAAAGTAACTGAATTAATTCCAAGCTTGTTCATCATCATCCCAAAATTGGGGCTTATATACAATTACAATCAATTACAATCTCAATAACTACCAAGTATAACTACCTCTAACAGTTTCCAAACTAACTCTCACTATCTGATCACTTAACTGCACATGACTTAATATAGCACTAGTACACGCACCCATCATCAACACAACAGGCACACCTCATCACACTGTTAAGCACCTCACACACATTACTAAGCACAGCACACACAGTATCTTAACAACTCCTCCCTCCTTAAAACAACTTGCCCACAAGATGAGGGAATTGTTGTTGAAGGACAAGCTAATCCTCCCAAGTAACATCATCTACAGTTCCCCCTTGCCACTGAATCAGGTGTTGAGTGATAAGCCTATTTCTAAGCTTGTGAGACCTAGTTTGGAGAACAGCAATTGGTTCAGGTGCAAGAATGCCCTTAGAATTCACTGATGGAAGCAAGGAAACAGCCACATGATTATGTCCAAGCTTAGCCTTCAAGCAAGAGACATGAAATACTGGATGTATGGCAGCATCAATTGGTAAGTCCAACCTAGAAGCAACCTCTCCAATTTTCTCTAGCACCTGGAAGGGACCAAAGAACCTAGGAGAGAGTTTATGAGAAGCTCTGTAAGCCACTAACTACTACTTATAAGGCTGTAGCCTTAAGTAGACCCAGTCACCCACATTGAAAGCTCTCTTAGACCCATGAAGGTCACATTGCTGCTTCATACGAGCTTGGGCATCCACCAAATTCTGTTTGAGTAAGGTCAGGATATGCTGCCTGGATTGAAGAAGAGAATCCACAGCTACCATTTGAGTTGTTCCAGGTATGTAATCTAACAAACGAGGGGGGGGGGGGGGAACCATACACAGCCTCATATGGAGTTACTTTGGTAGCTGAATGGTAATTGGTGTTAAACCAATACTCGGCTAAGTAAAGCCAGTCAAACCATTCAGTAGGCCTATCTGCAAAAAAAGATCTCAAGTACTGCTCTAAGCATTTATTCACTTCTATCTGGCCATCAGTTTATGGATGATATGTTGAGGACATAGCAAGTTTAACCCCTTGTAATTTGAATAGCTTAACCCAAAAATTAGCAGTGAACACTGGATCCCTGTCAGAAACAATGGAAATTGGCATGCCATGCAATTTAAAGACATTTTGAGCAAAGAAAGCAGCCACCTTAGCAGCAGAATAAGGATGAGACAATCCAATGAAGTGGACATATTTAGTAAGCCTATCCACAATCACCATTACTGTGTCCAACCTTTGAGAAAGAGGGCAAGCCACTAACAAAATCCATACTAACAGCAGTCCAAGGCTTATGAGGAATGGGAAAAGGCTGTAACAACCCAGCTGGCTTGCAAGTTTCATGCTTCATTTGTTGACAAAACCCACATTCTTTGACATGGAGTTTTAAATCTGATTTCATTCCCACTAAAAAGAAATCTTGTTTTAATCTATGGAAAGATTTGAGAAAGCCAGAATGGCCACCTAAAGGACAATCATGGACCAAGTGAAGCACCTTGGACTTCAAACTACTCTATGGATCTAAATAGACCCTCCCTTTGTACAAAATCAACCTATTGTGCAAAGAAAAAAACTTAGGGCAGGCTGAACCAGATTGTAGCTGTTGTAACAGCTACTACATCACAGTGGAGGATTGATAGGTAGCCTTCAATTCCTCAATCCAAGAAAGACTTGGAAAGGAAATCAAACACTGGCATGGAGAGACCATAGAAGTGTTGGAAATAGCTGAATCCTTAAAACTAGAGTCTAACCTCCTAGACAAGGCATCAACTACCTTGTTCTCACATCCTTACTTATACGCCACCACAAACAAATACCCCAACAATTTAGTTAACCATTTATGTTGGGCAAGAGTAGCAATTCTCTGCTCTAGGATGTATATCAAACTTTGTTAGTCAGTTTTTATAATGAAGGGCCTGCCTAAGAGATATGGTCTCCATTTATGCACTGCTGTGACCAATGCCAATAACTCCTTTTTATAGGTAGACAATTGCAGTGCTTTGCCCTTAAGAACTTGACTATGAAAAGCAATTGGTCTATGATTTTGCATCAAAATAGCCCCTAAACCACTACCTGATGCATCACACTCAATAATGAAAGGTTGATTAAAATCAGGCAGAGCTAGGATAGGGGGCTTACTGACAGCTACTTTGAGTTGGTTAAAAGTTGTATCAGCTTCAACAAACAGGCAAAGGCATTCTTCCTAAGCAAGGCAGTCAAAGGGGCAGCAATCTGTCCATAGTTCTTGATGAATTTCCTGTAATATCCAGTCAAGCCTAAGAACCCTTTCAAAGCCTTGACAAAAGTTGGAATTGGCCAAGCCTCCATTGCTGCAATCTTCCTTGGATTTGTGCTCACACTTTGGCCAGAGATGATATGCCCAAGATATTCCACTTTTGAGCACCCAAAGGCACATTTACTCTTCTTGGCATACAACTGATGTTGCTGCAACAACTCCAAAACTGATCTAAGATGTTGAAGGTGAAGCTCCTAAGTAGGACTGAAAACAAGAATGTCATCAAAGAATACCAACACAACCCTTCTCAAATAGGGCCTAAAAACATCATTCATAAGTGACTGGAAAGTAGAGGGAGCATTAGTTAAACCAAATGGCATAACTAAGAACTCATAATGCCCATTATGGGTCCTAAAGGCAGTCTTAGAGATATCCTCCTCCTTCATACGGGTCTAATGGTACCCTGATCTCAAATCCAACTTGGAGAAGATGGTAGCACCAGCAAGCTCATCCAATAACTCATCAATTACAGGTATAGGAAACTTATCCTTGATGGTAGCTTAATTCAAAGCCCTGTAGTCAATGCACATCCTCCAAGAGCCATCTGCCTTCCTTACCAACAAAATTGGAGAAGAGAATGGGCTTTGGCTAGGCCTAATAGAACCAGCTTCCAACAAGTCAGCAATAATCTTCTCAATTTCAGTTTTTTGAAAGTGTGGGTACCTATAAGGCCTTTGGCAAATTGGAGCAGTGCCTTCCTTTAGAAGAATTTGGTGTTCAAGCCCTCTAGAAGGAGGCAATCTACTAGGTGTATCAAAAAATAATGCAAACTCCACCAACAACTTCTCAATCAAAGGATCACAAGCTAGCTGAGATGGGGGAGTTCATAAACCCAACGAAACTATTTGCAGAAAAATTCCCTTCCTGACAAGCTTCCTAAAGAAGTGATCACCTTCTTAAAGAGTGGAATTAGTAGGATGCAATCCAAACAATGTAACAGGTTTGCCAAGATTCATGAATTGCATTGACAATGCCAAAAAATCCCACTGTATCAGACCCAAAGACCTAAGCCATTGAGTTCCTAAGACCAACTCAGAGTCCCCTAAGGGTCAAACATTCAAGTCCATAGAAAAGACATGACCCTGCATAGCCACTTTAACATCTAAACAAACACCCTTAGTCTTAATCGTTTCCCCATTAGCTACCTTAACTTCAAATAAGATAGTAGGGTCCAAATGTAGTTGTAACTTGGAAAGAATGGCAGCATCAAGAAAGTCATGAGTGCTGCCAGTGTCAATCAAAATAATAACCCAATGACCATTAATTGTGCCCCTAATTCTCATGGTACCAGGTGAAAGGCTACCTAAAAGGCCATACAATGTAATCTCTAGTTCGATCTTATTATGTTCATACTCAACAGATGCAAGATGAGGCACATCAGAATTATAAGCCAATGTACTATCACTGTTATTAAGCTCTACCAATTGTACATTAGAGCTAGGTCCTTGAAAGGGGCAAAGGCCTTCTAACAAAAAGAGTTTAGCAGACTTACAATGGTGTCCAGGTTGAAATTTCTCATTATAATTAAAGCAAAGTCCTTTCTTCCTTCTCTCTTCCATCTATGCTAGTGACAACTTCTGCAAGGGTAGCTTAAACTTGGAATCCAACTTAGTATCAGGTCTTGGTCCAAGAATTGAATGTTTAGTCACTTCCAATGAGGATGATTTTAGAAATTTCTTGCTACTCATCACACATTCCTCTTGAATTTTAGCCACCAAAAGCCTCGTTGAGAGTTTTTGGATTAAGCATTTTTACAGGCTACCTAATTTCATCTCTAAGGCCACTGAGGAAACAGCTCAATTTGTGATTTTCAGACAAATCCCTAATTCTGTTAGAGAGAGCTTTATATTGGCCTTTGTACATAATCACATTACTTTTCTATCTCAACCTTGTCAAAGCCTCCATAGGATCTTTATAGGTAGACGAACCAAACCTTATTAATAGAGCCTCCACAAAACTCTCCCAAGCCACAAATACCCCAGATGCTTCACAATCTTGGAACCAGACTAGAGCCTCACCATCCATATGAAAAGAAGCTATCAAAAGTCTCTCACTCAGTCGGGTGTGATAGAAATTAAAATACTGGTTAGCCTTGTATACCCAAGTTGCTAGATCATCTCTTCTGAATCTTGGAAATTCAAGTCTCACACTTTTAGCCAAACTCTGTAATGGCAAAGTCACAGCTTGGGACGATGGTGTTTTAGGAGATGTTGGTTGTTGTCTCTTCTCTTCAGCATCTGTTAACTTTTGCAAAGCAACGCTAATGGCATTCAACTGTTGGGTATTGGCATTCAATTACTTCGTGATTTCTTGAAGAGAATAAGCATGGTGGTCTGTGGTAGTATGTAAGGATGCAATGGATTCATTGATGTATGTTGTAGAACGGGTTTCAGTCATGGTCGCAAGAAAGAGGGCTCTGATACCAATTGTTAAGAGCTTGATTATTGAAGGAAGTAATGGCAAGAATTGAAGAATGGGAAGAATGAGATATTGGTCACTTCGAGGGTAACCACCTCCAAACAGAGTAAGAACAAAAAGATAGATGAAGAAGAGTAACTGAATTAATTCTAAGCTTGTTCATCATCATTTCGAAATTGGGGCTTATATACAATTACAATCAATTACAATCCCAGTAACTACCAAGTGTAACTACCTCTAACAATTTCCTAACTAACTCTCACTATTTGATTACTTAACTGCACATGCCTCAGTATAGCACCAGTACACGCACCCATCATCACCACAACAGGAACACCTTATCACACTATTAGGCATCTCACACACACTACTAAGCACAGCACACACAGTATCTTAACACTATCCTTATACCTAAACTCTGGACATGTGCTCTAGAAAAGATCAGTCCTTCCACAAAAGTGCTATATTTATGGTTCTTAGACCTAATCTAGGTGGCAACTCCATTTTTTTCTACCATGGTCCACTTGGCTAAGGCGTACTTCCTCATTACGCCCACAGTGAGCTTGTTTGTTTCATTCAAGATAATGGAAATTAGTTACAAATGAAAAATTGGAGGTAAGAACAGTTCATAATCTGGGTTTGTTTTTGTAGTAGTAATAACAGTTTATAATCAGGGTCTTATGGGATTGAATTTGGTTTTTTTTTAGGTTCACATGCTTGTCATGTGACTATTTCTTTGGCATATTAACGACAGAATAACATGTGCATCTCTTTGGTGGATGTGTGAAATTCAAGGAGTAAATTGGCTAAAATAAAAGTTTAGGAGGTGTAATGGCCAATACTCCAAAATTCAGGGGGTCTTTTACAAGGAAGTCAATACCATACCGTACTGGCCAAAATTCTTCGTATCGGTCGATGAACCGGTACCGAAACACCTTCAAAATGTACCACTCAAGATACCAGCCTATATCAAACAATACCGACCATACCAGAGTATACCAAACATTGAGGTCGAAAAAGAGAAATTCGGCCGATACAAAAATAGAAGAAATGCATGATTTGACCAAACCTCGATGCAACAAGTTGCCACCACATTGACATCGCCAATTAGATCTCTTCTTCCTTTTTCTTTTTCTTTTTTTTTCTTCTTCTTGTCTGTTGTCCTTCTCCACTGCTCTGATTTCTTCTCTTTTTTGCTAAACAATGAACATTGCTATGTGGTTTCTCTTTCTTTGGTTTGTATCTTCTTTGAAATTTCCTAAGCCCTTTTACACATGACTAGCGTTCGAAATGTTGAAAACTTATATTTTTTTAATAAAAGATGGGCTAAATGGTTCAGCCTTTACTTCTTTTTGAAGCCCACAGACACCCCTCCACCAATCACAACTCGCCACATGGGCGAGTTATGGCCAATGTTGTGCCACTTTATGTGGCACCAGAATTACTCTTTTAGTTTTGAGCCCCACATTATGTGATGCATTAATTGCATCACATCGATTGAACCTTTAAGTTTTTTTTTTTTTTTTTTTTTTTTTTTTTTTTTGAGTAGCAACTTTTTAGTTTTCAAAATAAAGAAACGTACAGTAATGACTTGTTATATTAATATTTTCTTAAAAAATGTTTATTATCAATATAATTATTATTGGGAGTGACATTTTAAGTTTGATATTTGACATAATTAGTGGAATATGAGTTTGAAATTTTATAGTTTTTAATATAATATATATTACATAAAATAGCGATAAACCCGAAACGATACATTAGTATTAAATGGTACCGAAATATTTCATTCTATTAACTAAATCGAAACGGCCTCCGGTACAGTATTAACTCCCTAGGTCTCTTAGCATTTTTTCCTACCAAAAAGTTAGAGACCAAATTAACACATTTAAAATGTCAAAGATCAAATTGACACAGGGCCTAAATTTTAGACTCAAATACATAATTTGTCAATTTCTTTTTCTTCTACTATACTTTTTGATGTTTATGTTTTTATATAATCACTTAATGAAAACCTTTTTCTTTTTTTCTTTTTTTGATGTGTGTGTCTAGGATTTGACCCACACTAGTTGCTGATCCTTCATAGAATTTCCTACCAAACTAGGATACTTGTGTAAATAGGCATGATTAAGTTTACTGTTTTAATTTTTAATGAATTTCAAGCACATTTTATAATAATACTATTAACTAAATTAATCTTACTAAAGAAGTTAGGAATGTTACCAGGATAAGACGGTGCATTTTGTATCACATGTGGCAAATCAAAGTTAATGCCTTTAGTGGTAGGGTTCTTGGAAATGATCATATTCATGCATTTCCCAGTTCCACCACCAACATCAACCAATGACTTTAGCCCCTCGAATCCTTGGTATACCTCAAGAATTTTCTTCATAATCATTGTGGAATGATCATCCAATATCTTGAAGAACATCTCCTTGAAGGTTGGATCCCCGTCCATATACTGAAAGATGGGCATTCCATGGACTTTCTTAAATTGATTCCCACCTTCAAGGATTGCATCCTTCATATGCATGCTAGAATGTAGAAACAAAGTATATAACATGAAACACAAAACACAATCACTATTAATATATCTCATCATATATGTAATAACGTATGACAATCTATGATTTCTCCAAACATTTCAATTATCAAGGATTAAAGAATAATATTGCCTTTCATTTAAGGCACCCTCATATGGAAAGAGTTAAAGGCCAGTGATTTTTTATAACTTTTTTCATAATTTTAACATGATTTATCGTGATTAGAGTAACATTATTTTCACTTGAGTCCACCACTAACATATGCCATGTCAGTTTTTTTATGAAAAAAAAAATGTGAAAAATATTGGTTTCCTGTACTTACAAATGGACTCATATACACTTCTTTTTTGGTTAAAAAATTAAAAATTAAAGTGAGGAACCAAAAGTATAGTAGCTCAACTAACACCCGGTGTTTCCTATAGAGATGGACAAGGTTCAATCAAAAAAAGAAGTGACTAACAACAAAAAATTATCCAATTATAATAAAATGTTGCTGCACTTTTTTCCCCTAAACAAAGATATTTTCGTGAAGATTATTCTTCCAAGAAAAAACATGGCTCCAATGCTTCTATGCAATGGATCTATTAGGACACGGACATGTGACAAATCTAGTGCACTAATCATTCGATCCAAGCCGTTTTCATTTTTGCATTTATACAAAACACAATGAGACAGCCCATACCTGACCTCGAAAATGGCTCGGTGTGAAGGGAAAGCTGAAAAACGAGCCACGGACCCTCTATCCTCTTTTTCAAAAAGGAACTGAGAGGCTGGTGTGAGTCCATAGAGTCTCTCAACCCTACCATCTTCAAGTGTGTGGATAGAGCATGTCAAAACGGAGTGACTAGCAAGAAGGCGCAGCATACGATCCAACCGAGAAGGCGCTTCCGAGTCCTGTGTTGGAAGCTGCGAAGCAATTTCAGTGGGTGTCATGCAAGCAGCGGGCCCTGCTCCGGCAATGATCCCAAACAAGTTAAGATCAGTGGCTGCTTTTAGGACCCAACAAAATACTTGCGTGGTGGAGATTAGCATGGCTTGGAGGCATGCCTCATCCTCTTCACTAATGGCGGGTACAACTTGGTTTTCTATGGTTCCAGACATGTTTGCTTCCTTTACCTTTTCTTTTTTTCCCTCTTCTTAAATAGGTCTTGCTGACATTTGTTTTGTGGTGTAGATTTAAGGAGTTCTCCTAGGCTGATTGCTGAGTGGTTATTTATCACTTTCTAAGAAGCCTAAGTATAAGTTAGGTATGATTACGATACAATAAAGGATATATTCTTGAAAAATTAGGATATAATACAATAGAGATACATATACTAATTAATTATTAAATATATATTTGTATATTACAAAGTGTTTATTTGCAATATATTGTTTAGCATATATCAATTTAAGAATAATAAAGCAAATCTATGACCATTAAGTGATGTTTTAAATTCAAAACAGAATCTAAAAGAGGAAATAAAAGATAACTAGATAAATGTTTAATATTGAAACCAAAATATATAACAATCCTCATAGTTTAAGTATCTATACACTACCAAGGCATTAGGTTATGACCATATCTATGCCGTATCCCACACTAAAATATATATATATATATATATATAATAAAATAAAAAAGACACCCTGAGGTATCTCAAAAAATATAGGATATGGATAGGTATTGATTATGAATACTTGAGAAAAAATTGAGTCTTTATGCGTCCTAATTTCATATAAACCGTCATTTTTTCTTCACCACTCGTAATCTATCACACCCACTAATTTAAAGTCTCAGTGTGGCCCCAATCCACAAACATGCTTACAATTTTTTGTTTAGAAAATTCATTAGATAGTCTAGGAGCACAGCTACACAACTTTTTTCAGCCCTTCGTAAAAGTCTCAAACTCAAATGAAATGAGAATTTTTTTTAGAAGTGTTACATCTATAACATTTTCACAACACATCATAGATGGTAAGTTGTTATTAATTTTAATTTGAATCTACAACTTCAATTACTTTTGTACATACTCATAATAACTAATAATGACTTGTCATTTAGGATTTGTTGTGAAAATATTGTGGACATAACATTTCTCTTCTTTTAGTTTTTCTTGGAAATAAGTAACGTGTGGCTAACTGGCTACTACACAAACAACAAAGATGATGATGACTAGGGTGAAAATAGCCAAATACCACGTTTTGGTAAAATTTGTGGCAAACTAGCGCTGTTTTGGAAATCTTTAGCAATCTACTACTTTTATAGTACTCGAGTTTCATAAAATCGAGTTCAAAATAGTACTCAAGTTCAGTGAACTCGAGTTCCGAGGTGAGTCGCCAGGGTGGCACTGCTGACCTGGAATTTAAGGGATTAGAAAAACAATATGGTACTTGATATTGTGGAAATCGAGTACTTCTTTATAGTACTCGAGCTTAACAAAGTCAAGTACCTTGTTTTTCTTTTCTTTTTTCTTTTTTTTTTTTCTTTTTTTTTTCTACTTTTTGTTTCATACAAAACTTTCACTTATTTCATCTTCAACTGCTTGTAATCGTTGTGTCCAACATGCTGGGTGCATCATAGCACCTTGGGTCCGGCCCACACTTGATAATACACCTCATTAAAGAGGTGGTTGGACAAGCCACAAAAGTCAGCCTATTTTTTTCTTGGGCAGTGACTTAGGAATGTAACACGCTAAGGAGGAAAAGAAGAAAAGAAAGGGGTTGATGCATTAAGGCTATTCAACCTAAGGGAGAGCTGAAGGAAAAAGAAACTGGCTAAAGCAAAGTCAAGGCAAGTGAGTTGACTTTATTGTGATTTGATGTCAAGAGTGTGAAAGGAAGAAAAGAAGGAAAAGATAAAGAAATAAAAGTCACAAAAGAGGTGGTTGGACAAGCCACAAAAGTCGGCCTATTTTTTTCTTGGGCAGTAACTTAGGTGTGTTGGACACGTTAAGGAGAAAAAGAAGAAAAAAGAAAGGGGCTAATGCATTAAGGCTATTCGGCCTATGGGAGAGCTGAAGGAAAAAGAAAGTGGCTAAAGCAAAGTCAAGGCAAGTGAGTTGAATTTATTGTGATTTGATGTCAAGAGTGTGAAAGGAAGAAAAGAAGGAAAATATGAAGAAATAAAAGGAGAGGCCATTCGGCCAATGAGCAAGAAGTGAAGTCCCACAGGAAGTGAGGACTAAGTGCAGTCTTGAAGAACTGCGTGAGTAAGTGAGTGAGCAACTCCAGTTACTTTGTGCTTAGACTTGCACATGAACTTTTTCAAGTCCAGATACTGTACTTAATTTGGTGAACACAACAATCACAAACAATTGAAGATAAAATAAGTAAAAGTTTTGTACGAAACAAAAAGTAGGAAAAAAAAAAAAATACTCAACTTTGTTAAGCTTGAGTACTATAAAGAAGTACTCGATTTCTGTAATATCGAGTACCATTTTTTTTTTTAATTACGCAAATTCCAGGTCAGCATTGCCACGCTTACGACTCACCTAGGAACTTGAGTTCACTGAACTCGAGTATTATTTAAAACTCGATTTTGTGAAACTCAAGTACAAAAAAGGTGTAAATTGTTAAATATTTTCGAAACAGTGCTAGTTTGTCACAAATTTTGCCAAAAAGTGGTATTTGGCTATTTTCGCCTGATGACTAATTATGAATGCGTTCATGGGAAAGAGCTAGGATTTCAATAATTTATAATTGACGAGAATGCACAATGGGTGCTATAGATGTGGTTGAAGGAGACAACCAAATACTGACCTGGATACAAAAACTATTACGGACAGTAATTTACGTAAAAGAGGAAATAAGGATTTTGGGTTTAGTTTTGTGAGAAATGTTAATAGAGCTGCTCACAAACAAACTAGCCTTCTATCCTATGGGGTGGAATGTAAAGACTTTGTGTGCACTGAACTTCCTCCAAATTGGCTATTCCCAATATTAGATAAGGATGAACATTGCAACTGATTTTTCGAAGAAATATGATTGTTTCTACCATTTGGAAAAGAAAATATGAATGTAATTCACTGTTCATCAGAAGATTGCTAACTGAATTATATCTTACTTACAGTTTCTCAAAAAAAAAAAAAAATTATATCTTACTAAACAAGATGACAATCGCAAAATTACACCTCAGATTGACCCAAATATCATACAAACCTTAATGACAACAAAATTTCTTACAAATAACAACTCGCAGTGGGAAGGGAAGACAAGGATTTGAAAAAAACGATACAATTAATACTACAGCAGATTCTGATAGTATGTAACTGCCAATAAGATTATGCATTTGTATACCCTTTTAGGAACATTCATGGCATTTCCAAGTATAGTGGGGCCCACACATTATCTCCCATTTGATGTTTGAGATCATAATCTCTTATTTTAGGTACGCTACTATAATCACACATTCTGTATTACGAGAATACTCTCTCTAAACAAACTATTAAATGATATCTTCACTGTATTTTTATACTCTCTCCGACTTACTTTTTTTGTCCTCTATTTCATTTTAAGAAGTCTCAAAATATTGTCCTGTTTCTAAAAATAAAAGTCATTAATTTACTAATATTTCTATTATACCCTATTAATTTATTAATTCAATTTTTTGATAAATTTTTTTAAGGGTAGTTTTGAAAACTTATACATTTTTTAAAAGTAGACAAGACAATTAATGATGTTCTCTTAAAATGTTTGACTTTTCAAACAAGACAAAAAAAATGAGACGGATGGAGTAATATTTTTACAATAAATTTTAAATTGCAAGTTATTGTTGGTTGTTATGGTTAGAAGAAAATAGTAATCTTAGTGTTAAGTTTAAATTTAAACTAATAACAACTAATTACCTATAATATATTGTAAAAATATTATGAACGTAATACCTTTTTTATTTAAAACATAATTAAAAAAAATGAGTGTACATGAAGTGTGTGACAATCAGCATGTAATAAGATTTTTTTCAATGTAATAACATTATCCTGAAAGAATATGCTAGTGCCTCAAGTTAAAACGTCAATTAAAATAAAACTACTATTTTACTCATCTGCTACAATGGCATAAAACAATTGAAACATAATGATGACCAATTACACCACCCTATTCATAAGTCATGACAAGTATCTTGGCCCCGCCTGACTTTTTAAAATTTTTATTAACAGTACTTGAATTTATACAACTATTTAAGGAGCAACACCTATTTGGATCGATTTTTTTTTTTTTTTCAAAATATCTCTACAGCCTATGTTTAAGTAAGAGCAAAACTTAAAAATAACTTAGTAAAAATATATCTCTAACTCTTACTTAAAATATTTTCTACGAAATAGGATCTCTCTCTCATTAACCCATTTCTTCAAAGCAACTATACATTTGTTGTTATTTTTTTTTTTTTCCTTTAAAAAAATAAATCATCCTCGCGTTATCTTTTATTTTTTTTTCTTTCACCTTGAACAGAAAAATATCTCCAGAGTCTTTCAAAAAACTCAGTTTTTTGTCCCACCTCCACATTTTGTCTCTCACATTAATAGTGAAGTACTAATACAGTTTTTTTTATAAATAAAATAAAACTGTTTTTTTTTTTCCACCTCCACTTCGGCAGTTTACAACCCAAAAACTGCCTGATCTCTTGTCCTCCATCAAATTGGGGAAAAAAAAAATCCGGATACAGTTTCAGTTTACATCCTCCTCTTGCTTCTTCTATTTTTTTTTTTTTTTTTTCTTTTCATCTTGAACAAAAAAATATCTCCACTGCCTTTCAATAAACTCAAATTCACTATAGACTTTCAATGCACAATAGTCAATTCATTTCTATCCTCAAGGTATTTTCTCAAATATTTCTTTCTATTAATGTCATTCTCTAATGAGATAATTAAAAATAAAAACGCTCATAGGACTTCAAATTTTTTTCCAGATTCTTTGTTGAAGGAGCATTACCACCGCTTGAATTTCAGTTCATCGAACTTTCATACATTGCTTCTACCATTGGTGCTAAAGGATAGGCGGAGGCCAATGCTATTCCTCACAGTAATGATTAACAGATAGTGGGAATGGGTGTATAAGTTTTGTGTCTGAGAGATGGGCGTGGATTGATTGAAGGGTGTATAAGTTTTGTTTTCTGAGAGATGGTCATGAATTGATTGAGGAATCGCAATTCAATGGCAATCACCAATTTCATTCTTTGTTTCTATAGAGTTCTAGGACTCCCTCTTATCCCATCGGCAAAGTGATGGGTTTTTTTTTTTTTTTCCTTTGATTCTATTAATAATTTATGTCTCAAGATGGATTTATTGATGTGTGGGGATTTTTTTAATTGTTGTGCATAAGATGTAATATGTAAGTAGTTCATTTACTTATCAAAATTGTTCGTATTTTGTCTTTATTAAAATTTGTTTATATTTTGTCTGTTTACGCCAAGAAATACTGTTTACATTGAGAAATATGCAAGCTAAAAAATCCTATGATCACTTATTTCAGTTTCCACTCTCTTTTGAAAGCTTTCGTTACTTTTCAAAGATCTTTTTTATTTTAATGCTTTGTTCTATTTATTTAGACAAAATTTTTAGTTACTTTGCTTCCAGAATTTTGTTTTCCCTTTATTCTGATACTTTGGATTACATTGATTACTCAAAATCATTTCAATTTCTTAAATCAATGTTTAAGAAGTTGCTATCCTTTGAAGATGGTAAAAATTGGGGAATCGATTTTGTCATTTTTTAATGCGTCTTTTGAATTTTTGATTTGGGGGATTGGAAGATTTGGAGGTCACTACATTTTTTACAATGTCCAAATTTTCTATTGTGAAATACAAGAGAATGATTTTGAAGAAAATCTGTTCAGTCATGCTAAGAGTTTCACATATGAATTTCTAAAATTTGAAGTGTTTTAAGTTTTAACTCAATGGCTCACTTCCAGTTTTTGTATTAACTTGGTTGTGAAAAAAATGAGAATGTTTCAAAGGTTTCCAATTATGAATTTAAATGGTTATCTAAAACCCTTTAGTTTAAAGAAATGTGCAAATGTTGTTATGGCCCAAAATAATTTCTATTGTTACTAATATTTCATTGTAGGTGATATTTTTAGTACTATGCCTTAGTTCTGTGATACATAGTCAGAATTTGTTTTTTTTTTTTTTTTTTTGGGGGGGGGGGGGGGGAGGGGGGGGGGAATTAGTGATAATTTTTCATTTATTCTAATTTAATTTTTACACCTTTATCCAATAATATTATGCATTTCGTACTACTAATACATCTAAGAATGTAATGAGGGATTTAGATAAGCATTTAAATTCATACTAGTCTCTGAGCATGTGCGTGAGGCTCTTCTATTTTTTTGGGTAAGGGTTAATAATTTGCATCTATTATAATTTGGGATTACTACATTTTCCAATCATAAAAAAATAAAAAATAAAAAACTAGAGGTGTGATGAGTTTTATGTGTGGTGAAATAATTTTTCATCACACCCCTAGGTTTTTGTTTTTTTTTTTTTTTTTTGGTGATTGAAAAATATAGTAATCCCAAATTATAATGAATGCAAATTATTAACCCTTATCTAAAAAAATAGAAGAGCCTTAAGCATGCGCGTGAGCGCGTGCTCAAAGGCTAGTATTCCTAAATTTTCTGCAATCAGTACAATATCCCAAAAAGGAAAAAAAAAAAAAAAAAAAAAAAAAGGCAAACAAATTCTTTGTCAATTAAGAATCTTTTTTCAATTAGAAGTACTCCCCCATTCCTCCTAATGAAAAAATAATAATAATAAAATAAAATAAAAATAAAAATAAAAAACCTTACGCCGCCACCACGAGTTGCTTCCAACATCCACTCGATGACTTGCGCCAACTCTGTTCACAGATGCAACACCATTACCAGCTATCAAAAATATCATCGACATACAAAGGTGTAAAAATAATCATACTCACCAATTACACACTGCCAAATAAATTGAAAAAGTGTTGGGCCCTAGTCAATAAATTTAATAGGCGTTTTTCTTTATTTATATATCAATTAAATAAGTTTATTAAATATTAAAGATCTCAAGTTTAGTTTGATGAATTAAACAAATAAGGTGAAGAATTAAAGAAATAATGTTGACTTTTTGTTAAATATGGCAATGCATTGTTATAAATTTTGATTTTGGTGTTAAGATAGAGATAGAGATATTGTTTGGTGCGGTTAATGTTGACAATCAAACATGTAAGATCCTAGTTTACAAAAATTAAAGCCTCAAAACATTTTTCCCCCAAAGAGTGTGGTTTTCAATTGGGTTGAGCTTTTATTAGTCTATTATTTCGAAGACCCTTTTGGAAGTGAAAATAAATAGTGCGCAACCTTTTTTCCAAAAAAAAAAATAATCACTTATTAATTATCATATAATATTGAAAAAAAATGCTAAAAAAATGTACAAAGTTTACTACATAAAGTATAGAAATTGATATAACAATAAATGTAATTAGTAGACTTTGACAATAAAATAAAACTAGTTGCTAACCCGTGTAATGCACAGGCTAGTTGTGAAATTGGATTGCTTGTAAAAATTAAATTACCTAATTTACTTAAAATTTATTTATGGAAAATCAATTATAATTTGATCAAAATTTATTTAGTATTGGTCCTTTTGGATTAATAAATGAAATAATATTCTTGCATTTGTTTATAGTGTAATATGAGGCTAGTCATACCACATCAACCACTTTATCAAGATGTTAAAAAAAAGCTAAGAAAATAAGAACATTATCAAACTTTTCAATTCAAAATTAACAATAATACTTCAGAAAGGAACTCATAATCTCAACCAAAGAATAAATGAAACTTAAAAACTCATGGTCCAGGCATATTTGATAAATCAAAGGATTTACATCCCTAAATTTGCCACAGTCATGTTTAGTATAGGCCAAATATATAGGTTAAATTTGTTGTGTGGATTCTCTCTAGATTAATTCTTGGAGAAGTATATGCAAGTGAAAAACTCATAAACAACATTTCAAATCACATGAATATGGTCTAAGCATATTTGATAACTCAAAGGATATGCATCCCTAAATTTGCCTTGGTCATGTTTAGTTTAGGCCAAGTATATAGCTTAAATTTGCTTTTGTTGTGTGGATTTCTAGATTAATTTCCTAGGTAAATAAAAGAATTACATGAAAAACTCATAAACAACATTTCAAATCGCATGAATATTTTATAGATAAAAAAAAGAATCACAATGCAGCATACTATGCAACTTTCCTTTTCCCAGATGCATTGATTTAATAACCATTCAAAGCACAAACCTCATTGATTCAAGTGAAAACCAAAAAATTGGTGGCATTAAGTTAGTATCATTCATGTATTTCATACTCACCCTAAAGCTATATTGTTTAGTTTTTTAATATTCAATGTACCTACCAATCACTCAACTCTTCTACAAAAATTCAACTTTCTTATCCAAGTTTTATTTGAATAAATTTTCATTGCTCTAGTTAATTGTATACTTTGATATAGATTTTCTATTTACACTAAATGAAGGCCAAACACGAAAAACATAATCTTTCATGACTGAACAAATGATACTACAATTCTATCATCAAATTCCTCCCATTTCCTAAATTACTAAAGCAAAATTTAACAATTATTCAAGTTTTGTGATAAATTGAGGAGGAAATCCTAGAAAACAGCATGAATGGACAACTAATATCTATATAAATGGTAACCACAAACCTAATTGAAGAATCAAAGTCATGGATTTCACTTCCCAGGTTTATTGGCAAAAAAATTCATATTATGACCCTCCATTATAAGCCCATCATATTCATGGGCAGTAAAAATAAAGAAATAATTTTTTTTAAGAACAAAGCAACCATAAAGAATTAATAGCTTTATTGAATTATTCACCTCATACCTCAAAGAATGTTCACAAATTCTTCACTTAGTTATTTCAAGCCTTGTGAAGAAGTAGAATGTTGAATGGAGGGAGAGGTATAGTGCAGAAGCCAAGAGTAAGGAATAAGCTCCACCGCCACAGATGGAAACAGAGTTTCAAAGAACAATTGCATGATTTGGCAAGGTGAGATTTTACAAGGACACTTTAGTAGGACATATAAACATGACCATGTTCCTATAATTGAACTGAAAGATATATAAAACAATCCCTACTGTAACTAAATTTTAATTGTTTATTTTTTTAAAAAAAAGCCATTAAAACAAATTGTTTTGTTCAAGCATATTATGGTGTAGAGTCCTGCATCATACATACACATGTATTTATTTGTTATTGAAAATGTAACTTGATCTAAAATATAACTCAGTTAAATATAATTATGCAGGATGAGAATGGTATTAGATATTATCTTAAAATAAGTAAGATTGCAAGATTAAATAATTTCTACTTGGCTCAAGACATACCAGCAATATTTCATGATCAAAGAAGGTATTGTCGTTCATCTATTTGTAAGCTTATAAGATGCAAAGATAAAGTGCATATAGTGAGGCCAAACTGTCTACAATACAAAAATAAATATGAACATAGTGGCATAACTTTCATGAATATTTTAACCTCTGTCCTAATGCCTGAGCCTATCTAATGTATATCAAAAAGAGAAAAACATTTTGTTATGGCATAAGAACGTCAACAAAGAAATCAATGACTCATGGTAGATAATTAGCAAAACTAGGAAAAAAATAGTTATTTTACCAATATGAATTTCAATCTCATACTGTATAGTAGTTGTCCTCAGCCTTATTGAATATAGATAGATACCCAAACCAGTTTAATCCAAATACCCAAAAAGGGAAAAAGAGAGTTATTTTAGCAATATAAATTTAAGTCTCATTTCACTGCATTATTTGAACATGGTAGAAGAGAGTTCACTATTCTAATATGTTTTAACATCGTAGTAATTTTTTTAATGGTAGTACCTAGTGGTTGATCTTTTGTCTAAATGAATCTTATGTAAAGGTCTGGAATTTTGAAATAAGGAACCATACAATTCAACGTGATCCAAAATCTACCAACTAAGAAGGGCAATTGATGATTTAAACTATAAAATATTTTTTTAGTCTATAAAAAAACAAACATATATGGAATCACAACACAAATAGGAACATAAAAATACAATGCAAGTATGCAACCAATAATTTGAATTATCAAAATCTTCTACATCCAACTCATCAGTCTATGAATTAAATTTCTAATTCACCCATGATCCAATTCTATGCATCACATATGAAAATAATAATATATAACAATAATAAGAAAGTAATGCAAATCATAAACCAAGAACTAAAAACTAAAGAAAAGTATAGAAGAATATTCAACCTGTAGAGGAAGAAGTCCAAGTTTGAAAAAAGGGAATGAAAAGAAAAATGCAAGAGTGTGTGAGACATTTTGTCAAACACATGGTGTACATGTTCTAAATGGGATTGAAAGGACAGTTTAACAACATGAATCCCTCAAAAAAAAAAATACAAAACTGAAGAAAAAACCTTCAAAATGATCCATTAAAAAAACAAAATCAACATTAGAATGTTCTATTATTGAAGAGTAATCTGACTTCTCATGAGAAATTAATAGTCTATTAGATATTTTTCTTAAGAGTAAAAATCAAGCCACATACACATTGTTCTAATCACGCAGAAATTGATGGTCTCCTCCATGTGCTTGAAAGTATGAAAGTATGAAACACGTGGAACGAGAGTTTTCGCTTCCTATGGTCTATATTACTTCAAAATTGATTGCAAAGTTGTTAATTCGGTTCTGATTAGATCGGAATAAGCGAAATATTTCATACCAATTATAAGATTGGTATACTGAATTCCCTCGTTCCACCTTGGTTAAAATTTCGAAGTATTTCAGCGCTTGTTCCAGCCGGTGTCTGCCAATTTTGTGAAGGGAAAAAAAATTGAGACTCTTGAAATCAAATACAGAATATATAATATTCACTATAACAAAAAATGAAGAGATGTAAATTAAATAGTTGTTTGGAGTCTTTTAGTGGCCATGACATGCGTTGTGTTTTGATAAGTAGGTTAGACCTGGGTTTCTCCTGTTAGCCATAAAAAATAATTCTCTCTTATGTAAATTAGGCTAAAACTTAGGTGAAAATAGCCAAATACTACGTTTTGACAAAATTTATGATAAACCAGCACTGTTTCGAAAATATTTAGCAATCTAACACTTTTTTAGTACTTAAGTTTCACAAAATTGAATCTAAATAACACTCGAGTTCAGTGAACTCGAGTTCCTAGGTGAGTCACGGCGTAGCACTGCTGACCTGGAATTTGAGGGAGTAAAAAAGCAATGTGGTACTCGATATTGCAAAAATTGAGTACTTCTTTATAGTACTCGAGCTTAACGAAGTCAAGTACCTTTTTTTTTTTTACTTTTTGTTTCGTACAAATCTTTTACTTATTTCATACTGCTTGTGATTGTTGTGTCCACCATGTTGGGTGCATCATAGCACCGTGGGTCCAGCCCACACTTGATAAAACACCTCATTAAAGAGGTGGTTGGACAAGCCACAAAGTCAGCCTATTTTCTTCTTGGGCAGTGACTTAGATGTGTTGGACGCGCTAAGGAGAAAAAGAAAAAAAGAAAAGGGCTGATGCATTAAGGCTATTCGGCCTCAAGGAGAGTTGAAGGAAAAAGAAAATGGCTAAAGCAAAGTCAAGGCAAGCAAGTTGAATTTATTGTGATTTGATGTCAAGAGTGTGAAAGGAAGAAAAGAAGGAAAGGATGAAGAAATAAAAGGAGAGGCCATTCGGCCAATGAGCAAGAAGTGAAGTCCCAGAGAAAGTGAGGACTAAGTGCAGTCTTGAAGAACTGCGTGAATGAGTGAGCAAGCAACTCCAGTTACTTTGTGCTTAGCTAACTATAACTCCAGTTACTTGCACATGAACTTTTTCAAGTCCAAACACTGTACTTAGTTTGGTGGACACAACGAACACAAGCAGTTGAAGATGAAATAAGTAAAAGTTTTGTACAGAACAAAAAGTAAAAAAAGGAAAAAAAAAAAAAAAGTATTTGACTTTGTTAAGCTTGAGTACTATAAAAAAGTACTCGATTTTCGCAATATTGAGTACCACATTGTTTTTTTAATCCCTTAAATTCCAAGTTAGCAGTGTCACGCTGGCGACTCACCTAGGAATTCAAGTTCACTGAACTCGAGTACTATTTAGAACTCGATTTTGTGAAACTCGAGTACTAAAAAAGTGGTAGGTTGCTGAATATTTCTGAAATTATGCTAGTTTGTCACAAATTTTGCCAAAACGTGGTATTTGGCTATTTTTGCCCTAAAACTTATGTGAAATTAGGCTAAAACTTAATACATACATCTTATCTCACACAACTGTATATACACACACACATTTTACACCGAACACTTGACTTCAAGTCACGATTTTAGTGCAAAATGTGTGTATGTACAGTTGTGTGAGATAAGATGTGTGTAATAAACACTACCCATGAAATTAAGAGAATGAAATATGTTTAGCAAGGCTTAACAAACATATTTATCAAGATTAAATGAATATAAATTTGCCAAATTCTAAGTTAATATGTTTGGCATTAAATTTATGCCAATAGATGCAGGAAGCGACATCATAAGAAGTATATAAAAACCAAATTAATAAGGAAAAGAGTATTCTCATGTATAGGAAATTTAAACCATATGGCACGTACAAATAACTATGGAGAAATATGTTAGACCAAGTAAGTGTATATGCCGATAATGTATCAAGTTGATATAAGCATCAAAGCCATGCCAATAATGTAGGAAAAAATTGCCAAATGTCCTTTTCGGGTAAAAATAGTAACTCTTTGCCCTATTTTTCAAACTAATTAGGGAAATGCCCCTCTTTTGAAACTCGATTTGTGATAAATCGAGTTAAGCCATATAATAGTGTTTTTAATGAGCCTATAGTGACGTTTTCAGGACCCATAGTGGCGTTTTGTAACTCGACCTATATGAAATCGAGTTATAGGTAAAATAAAAAATAAAAAATAAAATTGCCTATAACTCGATTTCATAGAGGTCGAGTTATAAAATGCCACTATAAGTTCTTAAAAATGCCGCTATAGGGCTCAAGAAATTTTTTTTTTTGTAACTCGATTTATCTCAAATTGAGTTACAAAAGAGGGGCATTTCGCTGCTTAGTTTGGAAAATAGGACAAAACGCTGCTTAGTTTGGGAGAAAGGGCATTTGCCCATTTTGGCCCAATAATGTATCAGGTTGCAGCATATGAAGATGTGTAGAGAAATATAAAGAGAATGAGGTATTAGAAACTTATCTTGGTTACAAGCAACTCACACTTCTCTCTTGGCCTAGTAAATCATGGATTCATGAGGCATTTTGCAATGGATCAAACTCCAAGAATTCATGCTACAAAGTGTGAAGTGGCAGCGACTATAATAGCTTTGCCAAAACAGCTTCCATAACTTAAGAAAGATAGATGTTAGCTCCAAGAAATAAGGAAAAGAGAAAGTAATGATTTGAAGGAGAAGGGGACACTCCTATTTGTGTAGTTAAAGAACTCATAAACATATTTTGTACACCTGCTGAATGTAAAAAAGTTGTCCCATCAAATATGAGTGATTTAAGTGTTTCAAATACGTCTAAGAGCACTCACAACAGTGGTGCTACATTGGTATATTGCTATATTTTAGCTCCTCAAACACCAAAATCATTATTTTAGCTACAGTGCACATCTATCTATAGATGTGCACTATTCATGAGAGCTAAACAAAAAAAAAATTTATTTTATTCTGCCTAATGATTAAAATAATACCACTTGCTCCCTTTTTTTTCATTCTTTTATCACACCGTGCCCCTCTCTCTCTCTCTCATTCACTCTCATCTCATCTCTAAAGCTCATCTCTCTCAAGCTCACTCTCTCAACTCTGGTCTCTCAAGCTCACTCTGTTTACCGCTGCCGGCCCTACTCATCGTCAACGTCGCCGCCACCAAAGCTCGACATCACTGACCCACCAACCATCCCAAGC
The DNA here is from genome assembly GCA_023621385.1 of Quercus gilva. Classification (NCBI taxonomy): domain Eukaryota; kingdom Viridiplantae; phylum Streptophyta; class Magnoliopsida; order Fagales; family Fagaceae; genus Quercus; species Quercus gilva. The sequence continues at coordinate 35,861,410 of CM042474.1, read as the reverse complement.
TGCCGATCAACCTCAAACCCATGCCGCCATCCGCCTCAGACCCATCGTCAACGTTGTTGCCATGCCGATCAGCACTTTTTGTTTTTTTTTTTTTTTTTCCTGCTATGGGCTGTGGTGTGGTGGTGGTTGTGGTTGTGTGGGTAGATCGACGTCAGTGGGTGGCTGGGTTCATCGGTGGGTGGCTAGGTGGCTGGGCTGTGGGTGGGTTTGTGGGTAGATCGGTGTGTTTGTGGTGGTGGCTCGGGTGGGTTTCGTGGTGGTGGGTGTGGGCTTGGTTGATTTTTTTTTTTTTTTTTGTTCTTTGTTGCGGGTTGTGGTGGTGGTGGTGGTTGTGGTTGTGGTTGTGGTTGTGTGTGTGGTTGTGATGTATATGTGTAGTGAATATATTATCTTATTATAGTGAGATGGATTATTTTATTGTAGTAGATACATTATTTTATTGTGATGTTTATATTATTTTATTTTGTTGAAAGCTAAAATAGATCAACTGCTGCAGCATATGTGTAGGTAAAATAAATAAAATAACTTTTGGTGAAGCTAAATTTTTAGCTCCAATGCTATGGATGCTCTTATAAATGTGTCGTGGTTTCTAGTCCGGAGCTGATATAATCTCCCTTTCTCATGTTATGGGTTCCTTTGCAGTTTATATTAATGTTGGGGTCACTCGAAAACATGCTGAATGAGGGGAATATCAGTTATGGCCATTGGGATTAACTTTCTCCTTTATTGAGCAATGTTCCTCCTTAAAAAGGTGATGTTGCAATAACATGGTAACATTGTGTTTGATATACTATATACCAAACAGTTTGTTGCAAGTCTCGTAAGTGATTTCAAAGTAATTTAGGTGAGGTACATTTAAAAGTTAATTAAAAGAATTTTTGAGACATATTAAAAGGGAAAAAACTGAAAGCTAACTTATAATTGGGAAGAAATGAAAATTATTGAATACTGTGATGTGAAGGTAAACAAGATGAGAATCGCAAAATAACCAAAATATCATACAAGCTGACAACAAAATTTCCTACAGATAACAACAAACTAGTGGCATGAAGGTAAGATACATAGAATAGCTACCAATACTGGGTGCTTTGCTTGCATCCAAAATAATGGAAAAAATGATTACAATGCGGACACTAAAACAGAGTGCATTTATCAGTTTCGACAGGGACATAGCCAGTTGAAATAACTGAAGAATGTTGAGCCACAAAGGCTAACTGCGTAAAAGATTATGCATTTGCTACAATCTTCCCATCCATCAATCACAAAATTTCACGCATCACATCCACAAGCAGCACTTGTGCAACATTGAGAACTTTACAGGGCATTGCCCCACCAGGCATTCAAGAAGTGTATTGCCCAACACAACGTATAGAATCCAACTTCCAAACGTATAGAATCCAACTTCCAATAAAAAGCCGAGCACATATTTCACCCCGTTGCACTTTTGCGAATACTATGCTTTTCCTCTAACCTGTGATGAAACAGCTTAGCTATGGCTCTCCTCTCACAATCCTGCAATGCAAGGAACCAAAGAGACTTGTTATAAAATAAAAATAAAAATAAATCCATAATCTTTTAGCATCACATTGATTCGCCCCCCAACAGCCAGTTTATATTAAATTCAATCTGCCGTCACTATGGTTTTGATTCACTTTAACATGATAATATTCCATAGAATTATTTACCTTGAACATATTAAGATAAAAAGGTTTGTCAGGATTCATCCTTCTCAACTTTTGGTGTGTATATGCAAAGCTCAGTTGATCACGAGGAGTGAACCGTTCAACTTCATTGAACCAAAGACAGGAGAACAAATTTGACATTGGAGTGTGTGCCCTAATGATGAAAGATCCTTCAGGTACATCTATAGACAGCACAGCACAAGGCAAATTATGTTATAAGTTGGAGGAGGAAGTTAATACAAAGTTTGGACAATGAAAATTTCTTATTGAACATACTGCTAGGGAGAAGTTTGTTTGGATCTGAGGCATTAAATCTTTTCAGCCCATCAGCCTGATAGAATGCAAATTGTTCATCGATGACACTATGGTTATACTTGTTCAGTTTCTTATTCTGTGCAACCTCTTCCCACACACAATGACGGTCATAGTGATTAGAAATCGCATATTCATGACCTTTTCTCCACAAGAAGTACTCCAAGATAAGAAGAGGGTCAAGTTGGAGACGTAATTTGCTATCCAGCCAGATCGAATACCTGAAAATATTTTTAAAACAGAGGATTTAGATTTAGACACAAGAGCCATGACTTGGTTGCATGGAATAGCCACCTATCCAGCAAACAGACTGTTCCAACAAGAAACATATACTGTAAAATCAGTTCCCTAAAAATGTATTTTGACCATCAGCTCCATCTGAACAGAAGCGGACAAATTTTTTTAATTTAATTTATAACAAATTAAAGTCAGAAACATGTTGACAGCACTGACAACTTCAAAGGAGTAACTAAAACAAGCAGCATGAACAAATTTTTTTTTTTTGGTTGCCAGGTCTTAGATAAAAATAAAATACATGACATCATTGTTTTATGCACGGAAGGAACTTAAACACAGTCTATAATAAACATATAAATTAAAATTTAAAAAAAAAAAAAAAAAATCTATATTTTCTTCTTAATTAGATTACCTTGGAAGGCTGCCCTAAGCTGACAACCATTTTAACCAACTCTATAATTACTGGTAATTCATGTCCGGTAGGCCTTATTTAAATTTCTAAAATCATTAAATAGGGAGGGCAGCTTAAAGTTATAACCCAAAAACCTAGTGGAATGATGCACTCCCCCCCCCCCCCCCCCCCTCTCTTTTCTCCCCAAAACACAACCCCCAAAAAATAGATAAATAAATAAGTGGAGGAAAGAGGAAGGGAGCATTAACCAAGAGCACTCTAAAGCCCAGTCAGGGCCTCATTAAAGATCTGGACCGAATACCTTGTTAAATGATGCAAGTCTCATGATACAAGTTCGACTACTACTACAATAAGTCTCATTTAATATTCAAATTAGCATATTGGAGACAATTTTGGGTGTAACCTAAGCCTTTTGTGCATTTAATTTATAAATAAAAGTTTATTCCCCAGCTAAAATTAAGACACGCTAATAACCATTAAATCCCACACAGGTAATTTTGTAAACAGAAAAAAATTGAAACCAAATTCTAAGATCCTTCACTAAAATATGATGGCTAGTGGAAATAAATTCTATTCATATGAACTAAGAATATATTTCAGTGTGTGTATGTGTGTGTGTCTATATATATATATATATGAACACACCCAAATTAGTTCAGTTACACTGCTAGGGGCTACAGCATTTTATTATTAACTGCATCGCAAGATGCACACTTGAGCAGTCTAACAAGTCTCGTTCTCACCTTGCAGAAGGAAAAAGCCGATGTGGCAATAATTTAGGTATTTTGCCCACTCTTCGCATATCAGAATAAGGTAGATTCTTCACCACCACAACCTTCCATAAGCCAATAAAACCCATTCTATCTGGCACTTGACCTTCTGAAGAAAGTGTGTTCAAAGTAACTTCATCCATGAACATAACAAAGCATACATTTTTCCTTGACAATCGAGTCACCTGGAATAAAGACAAAGTGAGATGCCATTGACAAGCTCAAACCACACTTTATAAAGATCCAGACCACAGATACAGAAGAGATTCAAGATAACATTGGTATTCAAAATGACCATACTAACTCAATCACTGTAACCTTAGATAATTCCATTTCGTTAACATATCTAATATCCAGATTAATTCATAAAAGTGGAAAAAGAATTCTGCTCCATTTGGTCTTAATTTGCGTCAATGTGAATTTCTAGTTTTGTATTATTTGACTTCCTGCTAACCCCGAGGTGCATTATATAATGAGTATTAAAAGGGTAACACTAGACAATCCCTAAGTTTTTCCTCTTCCAAAAAATTGCTACACCCAATGCACAAAGTTCCCACTTTTCCTAGGTTTGGGAGAGGTGATGATGAAGGAATGGTAGCATGGTGGCATCTATAGGCTCCCTAAGGCCTATGGCACATGAGATGATGAAGTTGCAGAGAACATGAGGTTCAGGTAAAAAGCAAAGATTTTTTTTCTTTCTTTCTTTAATAACTGAAAAAGGCAAACATATGAATCTAAGAAGTCTACTTGATTTGGTGCTTTCCAGGGACCATATATAATCGTTTTGAGGCCGACTCAGTTTATGTTCTCTAAGTTTGCAGGAGGTAGGTATAATTTTTCTCATATTAACATAGGCTTATGTCTCAAGAATTCTAAAATTTTCTGAGCATGGACGGCAGGTTTGGCCAATGTGCATGAATTTTGATTAAGATTTGTCAGTAAGTTTTTATGTGCTGTTCAAAGTGCAATTGTTCTAAGAAGATTATATGAAAACTCGACAGGTCAAAAGAAACAAAAAAATAATGGCATAGAGAAAGTATAGGAATAAGCATAAAACTCTAGAATAAATCCTTTACCGTTTTACCAGTTGGCGTCCTCAAGCGATCTGAATTTCCAAAAATGCAAGAACTTACAGCAATGTGGCACGTATTGATGTAATTTGCATCATCTTCTGCCAAGTCAAACCCTGTACTTGGGGATCCTTTGGGACCTTTAACAAAGCCACAATTTATTTTCTGATCACGTGCCAAAAATGAATTTTCCCTTTCTTCCAAACTCTGATGTCCAGCAAACCTGGGCTCCCATTGCTCTTGTCCATCAGGCTTCTCCTCTACTTCTGTGTACTGCAAGGTAAATCTTGCAAACTTTTGACTTGCTAAAGGCTCCACAAGCTGAGCAGTAGAGTTTAAGAACTTCATATCACAAGAGGAACCTGAAATATTTATATATAACATTTCAGTCAAGTAACAAGAACATTTCAAAGCTAGTGAACAACCAAAAACGTAAATTATTACCAAAATTTACACAACGCATTTTGTCTTTAATATTTCAAGAACCTCCCAAGCACTTTTTTTTTATATATAAGTACCTCCCAAGTCCCAAGCACATATTGTGGACCATGTTAGAGTTACTTGTTATTTTTTTATATTAGCAAGTTATTTTACATTAGCATAAGGGTATTCTTAAAATCATGCACATATTGTGTCTCTTTCTTTGTTTGGACAGCCGCATGGGATAGGATTCTCACGGATATCTTGAGTCTTAGGGGCTTCGATTTCGTTAACTAATGCATTATGTGCCATTGCTGTGGTGAGACAGTGGATCATTTGTTGTTACATTGTGAGAAGGTTTACCAGCTGTGGTGTTTTGTCTTTAGGATTTTTGGGATTTTATGGGTTCCCTCGCGTACGGTGCATTCATCTTGTGGGAAGGCTTATCAGCTACAACGTTTTCCTTTTTGGTTGGGGAAGCATTCATCTTACATTTGGAATCTAGTTCCGATGTGTTTGATGTGGCGTATTTGGAGGGAACGCAATCGGCGGATGTTCGAGGATTTGGATAGATTTGAAGACCAATTGCTTGCTCTCTTTTCTAGTTTCCTTTTTGATTGGGCTAAGGCTTGGGAACTCACATCTAGTGACTCTATTCCTTTTTTCCTTAGCTCTCTTCTTCTTTGTAATTAATGCTTTTTATATTTTTGATGTTTTATCGTTTTTGTACTTTTATTATGCTGGTGCTTTTTTGCATCTAGCAGTTTTTTGTATATACTTTTTCTTACCTATCAAAAAAAAAAAATCATGCCATAAACTGATGCGAGAAGTGTGAAGAAAATTTTATTTTAATTTAGTTTTATTTAATTTTGAAATGAAATTGTATTTTTATTGACCAATTAGATTTTCATTTCAGGTCTTATTAGTTAAATTGATTGTTAGTATTTCTATTTAATTTCCCACACTAAGGGTATTTTTGTAATTTGATAATTAGGCTTTCCCAAGTAATTTAGAATTAGGCTTCCAAAGTCAATTAGAATTACAACTATGGTTTTGTCCTAGTAGTTTATACAAACACATTATTGTACTTCTATGGAGACGGTTTACACTTTACAGTATAATTGATTGATGAAAGTTTTTCTTGGAATTTTTCCAATGTTCTTATGCTAACTTCAACCAACCCCAAGTGCTGGCTCCTAGATTTGTTCTTTATTACTTGGTGATGAGTCCAATCAAGCCTAGGTGCTTGACTCCTAGATTATCTATCCTTCATTTTTCTATTCTTTAATTTTATTGTTTTTTTTTTTTTTATAGGTAGTAAGAGTAATATTATTATGAAGAAAAAGAAAGAAGAATATAGGGTGTTCATGATGGTAAATAAAGAAAAGACAAAATAAAGCAAAGAAACATAGAAATCAAGAGACTATTCTAAGAGAAGAAAGGAACTCTATGATAGAAGAACAATCCAAGAGGCCCCAACACTGAGACCAATCAAAGAGAGTCTGTTGGCACAAATCTTGCAACTAAATCAACGATTTCTCAGTATCCTCAAAGGAGCTATGATTATGTTCCATCCAAATGATCCACACCAAAATGCCTGGGACCAAATTCCAGATATTTGAATTATGTTTCCCAACCCATTGCCACCAACAAAATAATAAACTCGCTACAGAGACCAAATTCTTTAATTATATTGCTGCATCTTATTGATGAAGAAACAAACTATCACTACCTTTATCCATTCAAATGACCAGTTAGGCAACTAATATTCTCACGAAGTCGTTTGCTCCTGCCTTTTTTCAACAATTGTCTTTCAAACTAGGCATGTTTGATTTGTATGCTCCAACTTAACAAGGAGTGTTAGAATTACTTGTTACTTTTTTTCTTATTTTGATAAGTTCTTGTTACTTTTTTTTAAAATTAGCATGAGGAGAAACATAGTAATACCTATTGAGTGGAGAAGAAGCACTCTAATACCAATTTACAAGAGAAGGGGGCATATTCAAAACTGTACAAATTACTATGGAATTAAGATTTTGAGCCACACTATGAAAATTTAAGTGAGGGTGATTAAACATGGGTTAAGACTTGAAACAACAATATCGAAGAATCATTTTGGTTTCGTGTCAAGGCGATCTAACATGGAAGCTACTTTCTTACTTAGCCATCAAATGAAAAATATAGACAAGCCCGTAAAGATCTCCATATGGTTTTTATTGATCTAGAGAAAGCATATGATAAGGTACCTAGAGAGGATATGAGCTGAGTTTTAGACATTATTATGTCTATTAAGGTTATTAACCTACAATACATCATAATGCTGCCAAGCAACAATCTCAGGCAGGTTAGACTTGTTTGCACCCAACAGAGCATGACAAGCGAGCCAGATTTCGGTCCAAAGAACCTTAAATCTTAGTCAAATTACATAATCCATCCTATAGTTTGAGGCAATTTCAAATTAAACCCTAAATTTAAAATTTTTTTTATTGAAACCATCAACTTTCTCCGTTGTTTCAATTTGTTCCCCCATTAGTCACTACTAAAAGTAACATAAATTGTGACTAGAACATACCTAAACACAAAAATCCTTCCACGAAAATCACATATACCATTTTGGCAACAAAAGATAAAAACCTTACAAAATGAAGTTTAATGAGGATGCTATTGTTTTGTGAGCCTTGTTGCATTAAAATACAACTTGGTATTTATATGATGGATTTTTTAGTGCTCAGATAAGTCTAAAGTGCAATTTACTAGATTTTTCATTACTTTTAAATGACAACAACTCTTTGAGGGGGTGAATTAAAAAAAAACTTAATTTTTACGGTTTTAATGGAAACCTTTTTAAAACTAGGGTTAATTTGAAACCATCCCCAAATTTTAAAGGGAACTATGTAATTTCCTCAAAATATATATACCTATGTCATTATCTAAACCTTAGCTATATGCAAAAGTGATTGAAGAAAAAGATTTAACCGCTCGCCTATAAGTGCAAGTGGATTAGGTATCAAAAATTTGAGTATTTCAACCATGTCTTGTCAAGGAAATGATTATCGAGATTGTTATAATAATGGTTAAGTGATTATATTCACGATTTCCTTTTTTTTTTTTAATTATATTCATAATATCCTATCAAATTAAGCTTTTTGGACTAGCAATAAGTTACCATAATACTAGAGTAGGCGATCCTAAGTAGGAACCCTATCTCTACTCTACATCCCATTAACAGTTAAATATTGTTAGGACCTACTTTTTAAGGAGTCTTGGCTCACACTTGAGGGGAGTATTATAATAATAGTTATGTGATTAAATTCACCATTTCTTATCAACTCAAGCTTTTAGGATAAATGATAGTTTTTTAGAGGTTTATTTAAAAAGATGACCACTAGTCCACTAGGGGAAATGCTTATTAGTGGTGAAATATGGGGAAGTAGTGAGAGAGTTGCTCTATGAATTCACCTCATGGTACATATGGAGTGAACATCTTGAAGGCGATTAGAGTTGGATGCAATCTTTTCTAGATATATTAGTTATATCATCAGGAATGGTAGAAGACTTAGTTTTTGGCAAGAAGAAGAGAACATTGATCATTTTCTTTTGCATTATACAATACTGAGGCAGTTAAAAAAATTCATATTTGTGGCTTTTGGTGTGAAATGGGTGATGCCTAGAGTAGTTAGGAGTTCTCAAATGTTATTGTCAGACATCTTTCTTTTAAGAATAGGGTACGGATGATAGCTCCATTGTGTTTGACGTAGCACATATAAACGGAGAGGAATAGAACTTTAGAAGGGTTCAAGTTGAATATTGAGCGGTTAAAATTGTTTTCACAGAAAGTATTGGATGTCCTTTGGATGAGTCAACCCTAGAATATGAGTGATTTTATAGAATATTTCTGTTAAGAAGAGTATTGGATTACAAAAATTGCTGACGATGCATCTTTCATACGTATTTTCATCAAGAATCACTCCATGATATTGGTGATGTTTAATGAATTTTGCCCTTTGAAATTACTTCTTGTTGCTGAAACATGATTTGCTTCAATGTTGGTCATACTTAAGAGATTTCACTCATAAGAAGAAGCCTTCAAAACATGGTCATTTGTGAGCAATGGTCGGCTTATAGGGAAGATGATGTTGGAAAAGCAGCAACTGTGAGAGAATTGGTTACAAATGAATTGTGGTGGGACAAGGTTGACTATATTCTTCGATTCACGTGACCTATTTATGGCATGCTTTGTACAGCTGACACAGATAAGCCTATTCTTCATGAGGTGTATGATATGTGGGATGCAATGATAAAAAAGGTGAAGGCAGAAATATACCAATTTGAAGGCAAGCACCAAGAGGAGATTGTGCCATTTTATACTAACTCATCGCTCGGTGGACCAAAAATTGCACACCACTTCATTGCCTTGCTCACTCCTTGAATCGTAAGTAAGTTTTCTTCCTTTTGAAATAAATGAACTCATTATTAATATTGTAACATATTTATTTAATTTTAACTAGGTACTATACTAATCAATGGATTAGTGGGGCAAAAGATTGTGTCGCTCCACATCAGGATAAAGAAATTTTTTGAGGAGATAAACAAGTGTTTAAGAAGATTCTTTCCAAATATTGAAGATAGAAGGAAGGTGCATATAGAGTTTGGTTTATTTTTAAGGACATGTGAGCTCTGATAGTGATTGCATGTAGGAAAGGTGGAACTTAGATGCATTGCTTTGGTGGAATGTCCATGGGTTCTCGTTACCAATGCTTCAAGTTTTAGCTGTAAAGTTTGCTGGACAACCTTGTTCACCATCATGTGCTGAGAGGAATTGGAGTACATACAACTTTTTTCATTCAATGAAGAGGAACAAAATTGCTCCTAAACGTGCTGAAGATTTAGTATTTGTTCATACTAATCTTTGACTTCTTTCAAGGAAGAGGAAAGATTATGATAAAGGAAAATGTCAGAAGTGGGACATTGGAGGTGATTCATGAGTTTATTCTTGGGATAAGCCATTTGGAGGAGCTGGATTGCTTGGGATGGAAAATCTTTCATTAGATGAGCCGGAGCTGGAGAGTGTCATTTTTTATAATAGTAGTATTTGTGATGACAATAATGAAGATGATGATGCTGTCTTTGTGGGATCATCTCGAAGACTTGTCTTCTATGTTTGGTTTTTAGTTTGATGTTGAATGTTTTTTATGTAAACTCTTTTGTTGGGTGTCTAGTTTATTTGAACTCATTGTTCGTACTTTAAAAAATATTTTATTGCCTTTAAATTAATTTTAGATATCTAAATATTTCATTGTTGTTACTTATTTTTTAAATCCAAAATAAACATAAATTATGTCCAAGTAAAAAATATATATGCCTAAAAATAAATATAAATATTAATTAATTAAGGGCAAATAACACTCCCCTCCCTTGAGGTTTAGAGAAATGACACTCACCTCCAAACTTGAAAGGAAAAAACACTCCCCCCCCTGAGATTTAAAAAAAATAACACTCCCCCCCCTTCTGTTAATATTAGTAATGAAATATAAAGCATATTATAAAACATGTTGCTTATGTTGATTTTTTAGTCTCTTATAGCACATTTCCAATTGATTTTTTAAAGTTTGATGATTCTCTTAAATTTTTTAATCGCTCCTCTCTCTAACACTTTGGATCAAAATTTATGAAATAAAACAATTTGCTGAAGCTTTCAAGCTTTTATTGTTTAAAAATGAGTTTGAAATTTTCAAAGTCACTTATCAATATAAAAAACTTTCAGAGTCAATTTTGAGAATACATTATTAACCAAAGGGTACGTTAGTGCACAACATTTTTAATGCCAATTTAACAGAGTTTAGATAAATAAATATCAAAGGGGGGAAAATGTTTTTTTTCCTTTAAGTTTGGAGGTGAGTGTCATTTTCCCAAACCTCAAGGGAGGAGAGTGTTATTTGCCCATTAATTAATTGTCATATCCTAGACGTGCCATATCCTAGTTTTTCAAGAAATGCCGTGTCGTTGTACTATGTATTATGTCCGTATCCGTGCTACATAGCTCTTTATACACTTAGAGCATTTCTATCTATTTTAGCATAGGGACCTACTTTTTCTATTTTACACAAATTACTTTTTAAAACACCCACATCAATTTATCTATTTTACACTACATTTCATTAAAATAGTATTTCTTTATCAATTTTTTATAATACTCTCAAATCATCTCTCAGCTTTACCAAATTTGTAAACCACAAATCATAGCAAACTACCCACCAAAATCAGTCTCTATCTTCCTTAACCAAAAGCCTCACCAAAATCACAACAAACTACCCACCAAACTCTCTTTGAATCTTTTGATCTTGTCATAGGCTGGTGGGGTTGGTGTGATTTTTTCTCTCTTCCAGATAATCAAGCAAAATGGTTATTACTGAAGACAACAATCCAACTTTGATCAAACCCCCAAATTTTGAAGGTAAACTCATTTGATTATTTGCTACAAAGCCTCATTTTTGACGATTTAACAATATCTGACATGGGTTTTACTTTTTTGAATGATAAAGATGAGGAGGTTAGAGATGGATAACAAAAAGATTTGCCTCATGAACCTCTTGATTCTTTCTTATCTACGTTTAAGCAATGCTTTAGATATGTCAAATTATAGAAGGAGCAATTGAATTCATAAACTTTAAAGGTTGATTGATGGTTATATTTGTTCTCTCAGCAGAATATATGCTATTTTTTCATATTTCTGTTCCAGAGGAAACTTGACGTGTTGTTTCAATGGGGGCATGTCAGTGAGGAGGTGAAGGTGACCAACTATTGGGAGGCCTGGTGGTGATGGTGGTTTCAGCGACTGACTATACTGACCTGCTTGCTGCTTTGCCATTTTTGTAAGCGAATGAGTAAGAAGAAGAAAGAGGAAGAAGAGAGTGAGGGGGGAGAGAGAAACCATCGGGTGGAGTAAACAAATATTAAAATATAGAAATACACAGCTACAGTAACTGTGTATATTTACACCGTTACTGCAGCTCATTTGTATATTTACACAACAATAGACAACCCAATGCAGATCAATTTTTGGAAAATGTGTGTAAATTTTACATTTTTTCTATTATGCACCCACTGATGTGAGTGCTCTTCGCTGCCTAGATATTAATGTTTTACAGCTAGTATACTCCGTTTTATCCCCATTGTACTTGTAATCTTTAGTTTTAATACTGGCTTTATTATAAAATAAGAAAATAAAACAACAACAACGACATCAACAACAACAACAACGGCAACAAAGCCTTAGTCCCAAATTTTTGGGGTCAGCTATGGATCCTCAACAAATTCGTTAGGGTCTATCACATGTATTCTTCTCATATATTCTTTTCATCCATTCTTTTCTTTTTATAGGTCTTCTCATCCATTCTATTCTATCTAAAGCCATACTCTATATTACTTCCCTATTTAGCATGTCCTTTTCTATTATTTCTAATAACTTTTTTATTTTTTATTTTTATTATGACCAGCTATGTTGTATAGTATTGAATGTTGAAAAGTTAAGAAGCAACATATCCATAAAATGAGTCTAACTGAAATGAGAATGTCAAAATAAATAAGTGAAAAATAATAAAATAATAGCTCCTGTAATGGAATAATTATTCATGTGTAATAACAATTCAGTCATTTGGTTGCATATTTATTACATGAATTAATTATTACATTGGAATAATTATTCTTTAAATTGAAGAATATCTATTCCTCTTTAAAATAGACGTAATAGTTATGTAATAGTTATTCTTTAGTGCATATAATAGGTTTTAAAATTAATACATTTCCAAAAATATAAAGTTTCTTTATACATCATCTTTTACAAGCTTTCCATATGTAATAACCAATCTTATGGATGATAATAGTTATTCCATTACAATGTCTTACATTCCCAATAATAAAGATTATTATTCCTAATGCAATCTACATTCAGTGTACCAAACATACCAATAATGGAATAACTAAACATATTCATAAATTTAGTTGTGAGTTGTAACATTAGAATAAAACTTAAGATGTATTTTAGAAAATATCTTACTCATACAATTATATTTCTTAAAAAATAATATTTTTTAAATTTGAGAGAAATGAATTGTTTTTTGATGATTTTTATTTTTATAATTGTTATGTGTATATAGAAATTTTTTTTTTATTTGGAAATATATTCATTTTAGAAATTATTACACCAACTAATGAATAACTATTACAACCCATTTAAAAATAAATAGTTATTCCTCATTTTAAAGTATAGCTATTCATAAGGAATGACTATTCTTTCTAATAAAAAACATAACCAAAAACATAACCAAACTACTAAATAGTGAAGTGTCTATATTTGTCTAAGGGTGGTAAGCTTACTCTCTTGAAGAGTACCCTCTCTAGTCTTCCCACATTCTATCTATCCTTATTTACCATCCTTGTAGCTGTGGTTGACAGATTGGAGCGTATTCAAACGAAATTCTTGTGGGGTCTTCGGAGAAGTGTTTTAAACATTCTTTGGTGGCTTGGGAGAAGGTGTGTTCACCTCTAGAGATGGGTGGTTTGGGGGTTAGAAAGTTTGGTCACTTCAACCAAGCTCTATTAGGGAAATGGTTATGGAGGTTTGGCCAAGAAGGAACTAGTCTTTGGCGGAGGGTTATTGCCACCAAATATAGCGAGGGTCAAGGGGGGTGGAATACTAAAGATTGTAGAAGGGCACACGGGTGTCGCCTTTGGCGTGGTATTAATGTTGGTTGGGAGAGGTTCACCAAACACTTAGCTTTTGTGGTGGGTGACGGTTCCCATATTCATTTTTGGCATGATAGGTGGGTTGGGGATTTCTCTCTTAAAATGCTCTATCCTCAGTTATTTGCGTGTTCTAGTGATAAAGAAGCCTGTATTTCTGACTTGTTGGATCATCAGGAGGATGGGAGTAGTAGATGTTGGAATGTGAGATTTTATAAGAATTTTCATGAGAGGGAATTTGGGGCTGCCTTCTCTTTCCTAGAACTCATTCAGTCTTGGATCCCATAAGGTATTGGGTGGGATAGACCCCATTGGTGTCTTAATAGGAATGGTAAGTTTGATACTCGGTCCTCCTATCATAAGATCAGGGGTACAACTCCTTCTTACTTCCCATGGAAGGGGATTTGGAAAGTCAAGGTGCCTAAGAGGGTGGCTTTCTTCTTGTGGACCGCAGCACATGGCCGGATCCTTACCTTGGATAATCTCCGGGGCCTCCCTTTGGCGAATAGGTTCTGTATGTGCTACTGTTCTGCGGAATCTGTGGACCATCTTCTCATTCACTACCTGATAGCTTATGCTTTGTGGGTGCAAATGTTACAAGCTTTTGGGATTCAATGGGTCATGCCAGGTTCTGTGGTGAGTTTGGTCTCTTGTTAGAGTAAATTGGTTGGGAAAATATGCTTCGGACGTATGGAATATGGTCTCTGGTTGTTTGATGTGGATTGCTTGGTTGGAAAGAAACTGGCGCTCTTTTGAGGTTCTGGAGAGAACGCTCGATCAGTTACAAGCGCTCAGCCGAAATACTCTTTTTGAATGGGCTAAGTGCTGAGGTTATTCAAACTGTTCTTTTGCTTTGGAGTTCTTTTCTACCCTTAGTAGTGCCACTTCAGTTGCTACTCTTATTCTGTTTTCAGTTGTTTTTGTTTGTTGTTTTTTGTGTTCACCATCATGAACACCTGTAATGGTTGTTTGCGTTTTTCTTGTTGAATAAAAGTCTTATTACTTATCAAAAAAAAAATAGTTAAACCATAGAAATCACTATTTTATTACTATGCCTATTACAGTTTACCAAACATGCCCTAAATGTTTTTGTTGTAAACACCAAAAGGTGCTAACCAATTGAACTACAAGGCTCTTGATAGAGTGAATGAACCATCAAAGTTTTTATTTTCCCAGAATCTTTTCAGCTAGCTGAAAATAAATTTGCTAGTGTCTAACCTATGGAGATATTAGGTGGTGTGATACATTGGAACCCAAATTAGTGAGAGCCCAGTTCAATATTAGGAGTTGGAATCCGTTAACAACTTATTTGATATGCTGTATTTAGTTTGGATACAGATTGGGACAAATAATAAGTGTTAAATAAAATGGTATTGTCACAATTCCTTAGTTCTATAAGGTGTCAGAAGGGGCTTCTAGTTCAGATTTTCCTAGGAAGGCTATTTGGAAAGTGAAGGCACCAAAAAAGGTAGAGCTTTTTGTTTGGACTGCAACTCCAGGGAAAACTCTTGCAATGGATTTCAGAGAGGAGAAAAAGGAAGAGGAATCCAACAGTTTTGATTCCATCTTCGGGTTAGAACAATGGGGTACATCCAATACATCAAACCCAACCAGGAAACTACACATGCCACCTAAGCACCAGCTGCTGGAACTGCATTTGACCATAGGAGGATTCACAGCAGGGAGGATAAAGAGAAGGTTCAAAGAAAAGGCCACCAGGTTCATTCACTAGATGTTATGTACAAGAAGTGGTAAAAATAGCTTTAGGTGTCATGATTTATACAATTGGATTAGGACTGGATCTCTCTAATTATATTTGGAATTGAAGTCTGAAGAAGAGTATTCAAAACCAAGTATCAGCTATCAGTTACAAGCGCAGTTGGTATCATAGGTATCCTATTCATCATCAATGTCATTTGTTTGCAAGAAGATTCCAAAAAAAATGTAAGCTTAAAATGAGAAAAATTTACAGGTATAAAGTATCCTTTGGATTGAAATGTCTGCACCAACTAGCAGTTAGGTGTCAAAATGATGTCTAATTTTAGAACCACAAACAAGTTATAATTTTTGTTGGCACAAACTAATTAAATTTTCAGTGAGTCAAAAAAAGAAATATTAACATGTACCCAGACAATTTTGACAAGAAAAAACAGAAATTTTACCAGAGAACTTGCGGTGCTTTGGTTTTCTTTTTGAACCTGAACGTGTCCTGGTAGATTGCTTTTCAACAAAATTAACATGTCTGGAATTTGTCTTGGATTTATCAATATTTCTGGAGTTTAAAGAAGAATCCTCACGTGGATTGGTAAAGGTTTCATCCAAATCCTCAGCCACATTCTGACGCTTCCTTCCGGCACTAAGAAAATCAGAGGACTCCCTAGAGTCTCCACTGTCTTCATTGTGTGAATTTACTACATCTAAATAGTCCCCTTTCCCATGTCCAGTGTCATCATCCGTTTGAGAATCATGAAAATCAAAACCGTCATCATACTCATCAAAAGCTTCAGCTACATCATCCTGCTTTCCCAAATCCTCAGGATCAAATAGCTGATTATTATTTTCATTTTCCGTAGACAATTTCCCCACATTCTCCAAAGAGGCCTCATATTGTGCTTCATAAATTTTCAACTCATTACGCCCAGCTTCATTGTACAATCCAATGCCTCTCCGATCTGAACCCTTGACAGAATCATCAATAGAAGACTTCTTGTTGCTATTCTTCATTCTCATCAGATCATCACCCTTATGAGTTTCATCATTTGAGTCCATGCTAGAATGCTCCACCACATCTTCATTATAATCTTCATCCCTTCTTCTATCATCTCTATCCCAATACCTTGAATCTCGACCATGCCCACCCGAACCCTGGCCAAACTTGACTTCATTCCTCTGTGTCCGTGTCACATTTCTAAGAAAATCATCATTCTCAGCAAGATAACTATCTATTTCTGCACAAACACATAAAGAGTCATAAATGCTTAGATAAAACTCCAACTTCCATAATCAGAGTATAGAAAGGGATTATAGATCAAGCTATCATAATATATTTTGAAATAAAAAGATTATACAGTGATAAAAGGTTCTTGTGTATTGGGGGCTCAGGAAAGCACGTTCATCACACAAACATAAATGGAAAAATTAGGGTTTGACTATATCAAATTCCCTACCACTCCAATTGTTGGTTGAGAAGAAAATAGGGGTTTTTTTTCCCCTTTTGACTGGTAAGTTACACACACACCCAATGACTCTTGAACCCACGACCCAACCCTCCATCCCATTATTATAGGAAAAAGAAGTGTCAGTTGAGCTATAACTCATTGGTGGTTGAAAAGAAAATAAGTTAAAGGATTTATGTATTATTTGATTATTATGCACTGAAATTAATAGACTCTTCAAAACTTGCTTCCATATAAAAAAGGCAATAACTCAAAGATTTTTCCCACTGATACGATTTCTTCTTTCTGCTTTAGTTATTCAGTAGCAAAGGTGCTGGCAACAACCAAATATACAGTAATGTTGGTGAATTCAGTAACCCCACCCTCTGTCCCATTGTTGTGAGAGAAGGCAGTACCATATTAGCTAGAGATTATTGGGCATTTACAGGTTTGGAAATGACAACAACAAGTGATCAGGGGTTAATGTCGGCAGCAATGGGTGATTGCAGAGGGATGTTGCTGTGACATTTATAATGTTAGTGATAACAGTGGTCGTGCCGGTGGCAGCGAGTTGGTTGTGATAATAAAAATGGTGATGGTAGCAACAATTACAATGGTAGTGATATTGTCTCGTGATGGCACCCGATATCTCTTCATTAGTTAAATATTCTACCAAGCACAGTGTAGGATTATATATTTTCCTAGATGTATCGTGCTCATCGATTATCAAAATGATCAGAGATTAAGAACCATTTCATCTGCAAAATGTTCAAATCTTCAATCTTCTATAATTTTAAAATACACAAAATTCGTGATTGAGTAGTAAATGACATCGGATTGACAAGAAAAAATTCAACATGTATGAAGAGAAAATGCGATCTAATGGCAAGATTAGCACAATTTTAACTTATACTATGAAGTCATTTTACACCAACAGTAATTTA
Organism: Quercus gilva; assembly: GCA_023621385.1. NCBI lineage: Eukaryota > Viridiplantae > Streptophyta > Magnoliopsida > Fagales > Fagaceae > Quercus > Quercus gilva. Next base: position 35,843,666 of record CM042474.1, on the reverse strand, counting down.
AACCTAACGGACATGAACTGTCTGTGATATAGAGAAAACGATTGAAATCAAAAATGCAAAATGAGGAGTGAAAGGGACCTTTGGTGTCTCTGGAAAGGTAATAGTAGGCCAAGACGGTGAGGAGGAGAACGAGCGAGAGGATCAAAACGACGCCGCAGACGGAGACGCGACGGCGGAACCTGTCGGAGCGACCGGAGCGGCGAGCCCGAGACGATTTATTGTGGTGGAGCGGCGTGGAGCGAATCCCGATGGAGACGTGATCGCCGGCGCCGCCGTTGGACGATGAAGGTGAATGGCCGCCACGTGGATTGGGGAACCTGTCCGCTCCTCCTCCTGATTGCCTGTACTGAGCCATTCATTCTAGCATTGTACTGTACTGATTCCAAAAGAGAGAGAAAGAGCGCGCGAGATTTTGTAAAACTCACTCTCTCTCTCCTTTAGTTGGTTTTGTTGGGAGGGGAGGAAGAGTGAGCGTGAAGGAAGTGATATATAGATATATATATATAGACCTTTTGTTTTCTCAATTGGAAATGGAGTTTACTGTTTTCTGTTTTCTGTTTTCTAAAAGCAAAATATAAAAATTATGAAATAATTTTGAAGAAGAGGGAAAGGGCAGCGATGGAAGAGAGGAGATTTTGACGGTCCTGTCTTGTTTATGTTTTTCATCCATGGAACCAACCGTTCTAGGCAAGTAGACCAGCCATCCATTATTACAAACCTACCCTTTTACCCGACCCTGACCCGGATTTTAGGGATAACTACTAATCTCGTTTAGATTACCCTGACCCGGATTTTAGGGATAACTACTAATCTCGTTTAGATTACAACTCATTTATCATCGAAATTTTTTCAAAACTATCCAATTTTTTTTTCCCGAGAGAGAGAGAGAAAGAGTAGAGTAAAGTAAAGTAAATTTAGTACAAAATTAATTTATTTTTAACTAACTCTACTCTACTTCCCTTCACTCCCCCTCTTTCCTCTTTTCATCCAAATAAGCTAAATTAACACTTCTAAGGCCTTATCTGAGATGAGAGAATAGAACGGAATGAAAATAAATAAAAATAATAATTTTAGAATATTCTTTTCTTCTCTTATTTGGGAGTTTTAATGGAGAGAATGAAAAGCTCATTTTCTTCACTCTCCCTCCTTCCCCCTTTCATCCAAACAGGCTAAATTAACACTTCTAAGGCCTTATTTGAGAGGAGGGAATAGAATGAAATGAAAATGAATAAAAAGAATAATTTTAGAATATTCTTTCCTTCCCTTATTTGGGAGTTTTAATGGAGGAAATGGAAAGTTCATTCTCTTGATTAAGAGTTTAAGGCTCCGTTTGGGAGTTCATAAGGGAATAGAATAGAATAGAATGTATTTAAGTAAGGGAAAGAAATGGAAAAGAATGGAATGGAATGGAATTAAGTAACCTTGATTGGATATTTTAAAATAAATGAATAGAAATGAATGAAAATGAATGGAATGTAAGTAATTTTGTTTGGGAGCAAAATGGAGGAAATGGAATGAAATTATTTTATAACAATATTACTATTAGACCCCTATTTTAAAATAAATGGTTGAATATATAGAGGTATTTTGGAAGTTTTAGTAAAAAAATCATTAAATTTAATTTTATTCATTCCCATTCCTCCCAATTTTTGGGGGAATGAAAATTTGAAGTTTTAAGGGAATAAAGATGAATGAGTGTTCCCTTCTACCCATTCCATTCCCTTCTACTTAAACTCTCAAATAAGGGAATGAGTCTTCCATTCTTTCCATTAAAACTCTCAAACAAGGGAAGGGAAGAATATTCTAAAATTATTATTTTCATTCATTTCCATTCCATTCCATTCTCTTCTCCCAAACGAGGCCTAAGTGGGAGGGAATGAAATTGGTAGAAGGGAACACTCATTCCTCTCTATTCCTTTAAAATCTCAAATTTTCATTCCCCTAGAAATTTGGAAGAATGAGAGGGAATTGAATTAAATTTAATGATTTTTTTACTAAAACTCCCAAAATACCCCTATATATTTAACATTTTATTTTAAAATAGGGGTCTAATAATAATATTGTCATAAAATGATTTCATTCTATTCTCTCCATATTGCTCCCAAACAAGATTACTTACATTCCATTCATTTCCATTCCTTCATTTTAAAACATCCAATCAAGGTTACTTAATTTCATTCCATTCAATTTTTTTTTTCATTCATTTCCCTTACTTAAATACATTTCATTCCATTCCATTCCCTTATAACCTCCTAAATGGAGCCTAAGGTCTTGTTTGGGAGGAGGGAATGGAATGGAAATGAATGAAAATAATAATTTTAGAATATTTTTATCTTCCCTTATTTGAGAGTTTTAATAGAGGGAATAGAAAATTTATTTCCTTGTTTAGGAATTTAAGGCTCCATTTGGGAGTTCATAAGAGAATGAAATGAAATGAAATTGAATGATCATAAGGGAATGGAAAGGAATTGAATGTAATGAAATGTATTTAAGTAAGGGAAATGAATGGAAAATAATGGAATGGAATGGAATTAAGTAACCTTGATTGGATGTTTTAAAATAAATGAATGAAAATGAATGGAATATAAGTAATCTTGTTTGGGAGCAACATAAAGGGAATGAAATGGATTCATTTTATAACAATATTACTATTAGACCCCTATTTTAAAATAAATGGTTGAATATATAGGAGTATTTTGGGAGTTTTAGTAAAAAAATCATTAAATTTAATTTCATTATCTCTCATTCCTTCCAATTTTAGGGGGAATGAAAATTTGAGGTTTTAAGGAAATTGAGAGGAATGAGTATTCCCTCCTTCCCATTTCATTCCCTCCCACTTAAACTCCCAAATAAAGGAATGAAATTTTTATTCCCTCCATTAAAACTCCCTAACAAGGGAAGGGAAGAATATTCTAAAATTATTCTTTTCATTCCTTTCTATTCCATTACATTTCCTCCTCCCAAACGAGGCCTAAATGGGAGGGAATGAAATGGGTAGGAGGGAACACTCATTCCTCTCTATTCCCTTAAAATCTCAAATTTTCATTCCCCCTGAAATTTGGAGGAATGGGAGGGAATGAAATTAAATTTAATGATTTTTTTACTAAAACTCCCAAAATACCTCTATATATTTAACATTTTATTTTAAAATAGAGGTCTAATAGTAATATTGTCATAAAATAATTCCATTCCATTCCTTTCATGTTGCTCCCAAATAAAATTACTTACATTCTATTTATTTTCATTCATTTCCATTCCTTCATTTTAAAACATCTAATCAAGGATACTTAATTCCATTTCATTACATTCTTTTCCCTTAGTTAAATACATTCCATTCCATTTCATTCCTTTCTATTCCCTTATAATCATTCAATTCAATTCAATTCCATTTCATTCCCTTATGAACTCTCAAACAAAGCCTAAAAGAAAACCCGTCACTTAACACACTTCAAAAATTCTACTCTTTTTTTTTCCCTTATTTTTTACTCTCTTTCCCAACTCTAGCGGCTATATATATATATATATATATATATATACTGTTGGCAACATAAACACCATGTTTACATGTATGATTATCATAATATATAATCATTATGAGATTGGTATAATCAAAATATGTTGTTGGAAGGAAGCAGACAATTTTGAGGTGTGTGGAACTTTTAAGCGGTTTTAAGTGTCCTTTGTATTTAAGTACCAAATTGGACATTTTTTGAAAGTCTTTGTAACACTTTGTTAGAACATATGTGATTCACTTGTTAAGAACATATGTCACTATTTTATGTAATTGGCAAATCTTTTGACAAAATGCACTTTACTTATATTTGGGTAGATCTAGGATGTGTTTAATACTTCAAAAAACTTTGTTTCAAGATTAAGTGTTGATGCCATGGAAATCTGTTCAAGATTCAAGTCTGAAAATTGCTTGTCATTAAAGCTCGACAGTTAGTCATCTATCAAGCTTAAGAAGCTGTTCCAGCCCCGTGGCTCAACAGCTACTCGACAGCAGCTCGATAGATAGGCGTCTGTCGAGGTTTATAAAAAACAAAATTTCAGATATGTTTTGACTCTAATCTGTGATTATGTGTTTGGGTTTTCTTTTCTCACAACCCTAGACATGTAAAAGAATTATTTTAAGAGCCATAAAAAAGGACACAAGTTGCACAGGTGTTGAGCAAAGTTTGTTCAAGCAAATTGTGACCGGAGACAGAGTTTTGCCCTAGTTCATCATTCTTGTGAAGAAGTTGCTGTGTTTGTGCACCGTAGGGTTTTGTAATCAAGCATCTTCTTGATCTTCATCATCTGGATGAACTGAAGAACTTTGTAGCCAACAACCTTCTCTAGTTCGTGATTGAAGTTACATACTAGGATCTGCGCAATTAGTTAGTCAAGTACTGGGAGCCATGCATCAAAAGGAGAAATTGTTACTACAGACTAAGTCCAATTGGGTATTAGGGTAAGGGTTCAACTGTAGGTTGGTATAAAGTACTGAGATTTCTTTACTTGTAACCGCTTGTTGTGATAATAGTGAAATTTTGGGAGTGGTGACCTTAAAATTACCTGTTGAAGTTTTTACCATGTTGGTTTTCCCCATTCGTAAATAAATCACTATGTCAATTTATTTTCCACTGTATACTTAGTTTAATCGGTGATTTGTTTGTGCTACCACGCGTTTGCATATTAATTTGATTAATTAATTAAACTTGGCTAATTAATCAATTAATTAATCACAAAGAGTCAATACATTTTTGGCCTATCACACTTTAAAGTTTTTACTTTTTAGAAACCTCTCATAAACTTTCAAAAATCTAGCATTTATTTTTAAACAAATAATTGGATCTCCACACATCATTAACAATTTACATAAGTACTAAATTGGTGATAATTAACCTTTATCTAAATGTTGATGACATGGTAAAAAAACGGACGAATAGCATGTGGGTGGTGGGGTTTTCTTTGATTAAGAGAACCTTTGCCTAGAGGAGGTGGAGAAGGATTTGAGCACCAGGATTGAACTTTTTCTTTGTCACGATTCCTGTGAGCATAGATGGATCATCCTGTTACTTCTTGGCGATGCCCTAAAGGACAATCAAGAAAGCCCTGGAGCTTAAGTCAGCAAATAGCGTAGGAATTATGGATTTTTTTCAACTAAAAAATTGCATACAGTTCCCTTGAGGTTTAGTCTATATTTATATTGGTATGGTGTTCTTGAATTTCTCTTATTCTAAAGTCCTTGGAAATCATTATTCTTGTGATTTGACCCACGCCCAATCAAATTCCCTTGAGTCCACCAATCTTTGTCTTAAATTGAAATTACATTTTAGGCGTATCACTCCAACTAGCTCTCCTTTTAATCGTTATGCTGCTTATGCATGGATCATTTTATGTGGCTAACATGACTATCTTGTTGAATATCCCAGACACCCGACCTTATGACTTTTGATAAATTTCCATTCAAACTTGGTTTTCATCCATTGATCTCAGTTCTTATCCCTCCATAGGATATTAGAAATTGTAAAGTTACCTAAGAACTTTAGAATCCCAACGATATAAATGCTTTATATTTTTTCTTCATCTTCTTTTTTTGAATTATATGTCAGCTTAATCTTCAACGCAACTTTAATCAAAATAGTCTTAACAATATGTTAAAATGATAAATTGTGATTTGAGCAATATAACTTTTATATGGATGCATACTTGATATCATTTTTGTTATACACCGATTACAATATGACACATAAGTTCTGGGAGGGAAAAAAAAGAAAAAAAGAAAGAAGGAGAGATGCGTCTATACTTATTGTAATAAAAAATTAAGAACTTCTAAATTTTAATACTTAGATCTCATGATCTCGTCTCATTGTTTGGGGCATTCTAAAATTAAGGAAACTTGACTCCAAGTGGTTACATGATACTACACCAGATAGCTACAAAGGATAACGGCTCTATTGAGGTTCTTTGTGTCTTAAATATTCACTCTTTCTTCACTGGAGCTATAGAATGATTTTCTTGAAGGGCCACCACTGAACTATATTCATAATTTTTAAGAGAAATTTGTATCATCATGATTCTATAGATCGCATGTTGATCTCTTCTCAATATATATAAATATATATTATGTATTTGTTATCCGCATGGATGGTCTTCCATCATGACCTGTTGGCATAAAGAGTAAACAAATGATTCAAACATTTGAGTTTGACCCACCATACTATCAGTCTCAACTTCTTTAAAAATTCATGGTCCAATAAAATTCTGGTCGTCATCGATCCACTCACTTACTACTCTTTTTTTTTTTTTTTTTTTCTTTTGAGGGGGCACTTACTACTCTACATTATGATCAAAACTAAATTAATGTGTGCATTCTTTTTTATACCCAGAGTAAAAGAATAGCACACTATAAGTCTTTCTTTTTTTTTGATATCAAGCACACTATAAGTCTAATACTCTAGGGTTCAGGTTTATTAATGGCCTACACTCATGAGTGCAAACTTGGGTTTGTCCAAAGCTCGAAGGCCAACAGTTTGTGGAAAAAAATATAATGTCATTATCATATCGAGTAGAGCTAACCCATCAAAGACCAAGTAAGCATCAATACCCATTTTAGTTTTACCAGTTTCTAGCGTGCACGGGCCAGGATTGAACCTAAAACTGTCCAACTCAACCCATCTTGAATAAAATATTTGAGATTCAAACCCATTTATACTAAAAGTTAATTAATATCTTCTTGGCCGGATGACAAGAACAATCACATGGAATAGACCCCATAAATTTGAAATGACAAAATTTAGTTACAAAATTGATTATAGTCTAAAACTACAACATTTTTCAATATATTTTTATTGGAGATGAATTTTGATAAATCCACCATTAAATTATATTTTCTTCTTATATCCTTCATGCTTGTAAAATTTCTAAAAAATTAAATATCAATAGTTATATCATCAATAAATTGTTTAAAATTATACTTAAAATATAAACTTATATATCACATAGTAAATAGTATCCAAATAATACGAAATTTGATATCTGTATATATTAAAAGGATTTAGAAAGTTAGTTATTACTTTTTTTTTCTTATCCAAAATGCCCCTAAATTAATTAACTAACAACTTAAAAATGGGGTGAAAATAGTAAATTGGCAAAAGAAAGTTAGTTATTACTTTTTTTACTGTCAAAAATACCCCTACCTAAAACTTAAAAATGGGATTAAAATAGTAAATTGACAAAAATAATAAATTATTACTTATACGTTAAAATATTTTTCTGCTTCTAATAAACTCCTACTTTTACGTTGATTTAAATTCCTACTTCTACTTACAAACTCTCTACAAAATAGGATCATTCTTTTGTTAGTTTTAAAACTCCTCCAATCTACAAAACTCACTTCACGTATTCATTTTTGTTTTACTCAAAAAATAAAAGGGCCTCTGAGCACACGCGTGAAGCTTAAAAATGAGGTTAAAATAGTAAATTGGAAAAAAAAAAAAAAAGGTTAGTTATTGGCTTTTTTATTGTCAAAAATACCCCTACCTAAAACTTAAAAATGAGATTAAAATAGTTGTGGGGCCCCAAATATTTGGCAACTCTAGCCCACTCTACCCAGGCCCAAGGTCCATGTCAAGGAGAGAGCATAATCCGAGAATAATCGGACGAGGCCTAAGTCGTTTAGGGACTTCGCCGAGGAGGCCCATGTCCTCGATAGGCCGACGTTGAAGGAAAAGAGCTGTCACTCACTCATTAAATGCACGCCACCAACATTCTGATCACATCAATAGTGAGTTGACCAGCCAACAGTGATGCCTTGGTTGCTTCAACTAACAAAAAGCCTGCAAAGGCGGCTGATGGGACAGGCACTCAAGTATAAACTTGGATGATCAATAAGTGGACGGTAGAGATCAACTAAATAAGACTATATAATAGATAGCACCCATGCCCATAAGAGGGGGGGAATCTTCGAGGCGTCCAAGGACAACCCCTGTATATGTCAGTTCTAAGTAAACAAATCCTCGGACTAGATTTTCGGACTAGGCCGAGAACAAAAATTCTTCATGAACATTTAGCTGAGGTCATCGTTATTATCCTCACAAACACTTAGTCCAATTCCTTGATTATTATTTCTATGAATCTCACACCGATCATTGTTTGTTTTGCTGGTACTTAGTCTTTCTACCCACGCTCTACAAATTTTATTGTTTAGGTCCAATTCAATTTGAGTCCTTACAATTGGCACCGTTTGTGGAAATGACTTATGCGCTAGCAAGTGCGATGGTCGGTGTGAAAAGGTTAAGAACAACACTTCTAAAAAAAAAAAACAATACAGCGTGCAGCAACAACATTCACTCAGAAGGCAACAATCGCAAGAAACAAAAAGATGCGAAAAATAAAAGAGAAGAAGTGGATCTACTTCTTTATTAATATATGAAGAGAAAGTTACATCTTACAATCAATGCCCATACAGGCTTATTCTAAAGCTAACTACAAAGAAAAATGCCTAACAAGGTTGGTGGAGAAGCAAGAGAAGAGGAAATGGAGGAAGGAAGTCAACGTTGAGGGGGAAGGGGCCGCGGCACTGGACGATCCCACCTCTCAGTTCCGCCTGGTTTCCCTCCCAAACCCATCACTGCCAACTTGAAGGGACTAACGGATCCAGGTCCAAAGGAAGGAGGTTACGTTCTTTCTAGATCCTCCTCCAAACAGTAAGGAATGGTCCATCTCTGGTTAGGTTGAAAAGAAGAAAAATCTTCAGCCTTCTCCTACCCCAACCCCAGCATGACGTCCAGGATCGGGGTGCCATCCTTGGCTCCTGAAAGGGGCTAGACTTCCTCGTAACTGCCCTTTCCAAAGGCCAATTCATTTTATGGGGCACAAACCGCTATTTTCGCGGAGCCCCTAAACAATGTGTTGGTGAGTGTATTTGTGAGGTTTGAAGAAAGGGGTTGTCCCAGAAAGGCCTTTTATAGAAGGCGGAATTTGATGAGAGCCAACTGGTACAAAATCCTAAGAAGAGATTTCCGAAGGCAATAACTCAACCTAATTTTCAAGGGGCTTATCCACCGCTGGATCCTCACAAATCCCCAAGGATATTAATGAAGAGGCACGCCAAACGAAGAGGCTAGAACAGAGCAGGGTCCCCTCCTCGGCGGAGAAAATCAAAGAACTAGGTACTGGACAGAACCAAGGTCTTGCATGGTCCTCGGACTCAAGCCTTTGGGGAAACCAGCTACTTCAGACTGAGAACTAGGAGTTAGACAAAACCTAAGCCTTACATGGTTCTCGGACCCAAGCCTCTGGGGAAACTAACTACTTAAAGAAAGAAAGTTACTTAAAAAATCAAAGAACTAGGTACTGGACAGAACCAAGGCCTTACATGGTCCTTGGACTCAAGCCTCTAGGGAAACCAACTACTTCAGACTGAGAACTAAGAGTTAGACAGAACCTAGGCTTTGCATGGTCCTCGAACCCAAGCCTTTGGGGAAACTAACTACTTAAAGAAAGAAAGTTACTTAAAAAATCAAAGAACTAGGTACTAGACAGAACCAAGACCTTACATGGTCTTCGGACTCAAGTCTCTGGGGAAACCAGCTACTTCAAACTAAGAACTAGGAGTTAGACAGAACCTAGGCCTTGCATGGTCCTCGGACTCAAACCTCTGGGGAAACTAACTACTTAAAGAAAGAAAGTTACTTAAAAATCAAAGAACTAGGTACTGGATAGAACCAAGGCCTTGCATGGTCTTCGGACTCTAGCCTCTGGGGAAACCAGCTACTTCAGACTGAGAACTAAGAGTTAGACAGAACCTAGGCATTGCATGGTCCTCAGACCCTAGCCTCTGGGAAACTGGTCACTATAGGACGATCTAGGCACCGGGCATAACCAGGGTTTTGTACTGACCGTAGGCCCAAACCTACGGCAGAGCCAACCCCTTTTGTGCTAAGTAATGAGCCCTACTAGGAATGAAAACCAAATAAAGCTGAGCGCTAAAGTACAGCAACTTAAACCTACTTATCCTAGAAGAACTAGCAAGGAACTCAGGCTAAAAAGTGTAGACTAGAAAGAGAAGAAGACTTACAGAAATAAGGAAAAATTCCTTGGGCGGACCCTTTGTGCTAAAGAAAGTTGCAGGGGCAGTTGAAAGGATGGTGACATTGACAGATAGACAAGGTCCAACAGGCCAATACGATAGGCCCAGGAACGTCAAAATCCTCTTTCCCGCCCAAAAGGTCGGACAGCAGAATTTTAAGAGGCTATTGTGGGGCCCCAAATATTTGGCAACTCTGGCCCACTCTACCCAGGCCCAAGGTCCACGCCGAGGAGAGAGCATTATCCGAGGATAATTGGACGAGGCCCAAGTCGTCTAGGGACCTCACCGAAGAGGCCCATGTCCTCGACAGGCCGACGTTGAAGGAAAGGAGCTGTCATTCACTCATTAAATGCACGCCACCAACATTCTGATCACATCAATGGTGAGTTGACCAGCCAACAGTGATGCCTTGGTTGCTTCAACTAACAGAAAGCTTGCAAAGGCGGCTGATGGGACAGGCACTCAAGTATAAGCTTGGATGATCAATAAGTGGACGGTAGAGATCAACTAAACAAGATTATATAATAGATAGCACCCACGCCCATAAGAGGAGGGGGAATCTTCGAGGCGTCCAAGGACAACCCCTGTATATGTCAGTTCTAAGTAAACAGATCCTCGGACTAGATTCTCAGACTAGGCCGAGAATAAAAATTATTCATGAACATTTAGCCAAGGTCATCGTTATTATCTTCACAAACACTTAGTCCAATTCCTTGATTATTATTTTTATGAATCTCACACCGATCATTATTTGTTTTGCTGGTACTTAGTCTTTCTACCCACGCTCTATAAATTTTATTGTTTAGGTCCAATTCAATTTGAGTCCTTACAATAGTAAATTGACAAAAATAATAAATTCCTACTTCTACATTGAAACGTCTTCCTGGTGGGTTCCAGTTAACTTAATTGGTAAAGTTTCTGATGGTTGTATAAGAGATCTGGGGTTCAATCCCCGCCTACACCAAAAATTGATTGGTGTCTTGGTCTTGGTCAATAGTTATATCATCAATAAATTGTTTAAAATTATACTTAAAATATAAACTTATATATCACATAGTAAATAGTATCCAAATAATACGAAATTTGATATCTGTATATATTAAGAGGATTTAGAAAGTTAGTTATTACTTTTTTTCCCTATCCAAAATGCCCCTAAATTAATTAACTAACAACTTAAAAATGGGGTGAAAATAGTAAATTGGCAAAAGAAAGTTAGTTATTACTTTTTTTATTGTAAAAAATACCCCTACCTAAAACTTAAAAATGGGGTTAAAATAGTAAATTGATAAAAATAATAAATTATTACTTATACGTTAAAATATTTTCCTGCTTCTAATAAACTCCTACTTTTACGTTGATTTAAATTCCTACTTCTACTTACAAACTCTCTACAAAATAGGATCATTCTTTTGTTAGTTTTAAAACTCATCCAATCTACAAAACTCACTTCACGTATTCATTTTTGTTTTACTCAAAAAATAAAAGAGTCTCTAAGCACACGCGTGAAGCTTAAAAATGAGGTTAAAATAGTAAATTGGAAAAAAAAAAAAAAGGCTAGTTATTGGCTTTTTTATTGTCAAAAATACCCCTACCTAAAACTTAAAAATGAGATTAAAATAGTAAATTGACAAAAATAATAAATTCATACTTCTACATTGAAATGTCTTCCTGGTGGGTTCTAATTAGCTTAACTGGTAAAGTCTCTGATGGTTGTATAAGAGATCTGGGATTTAATCCCCGCCTACACCAAAAATTGATTGGTGTCTTAGTCTGATGATAAAGAGTTATTATCAAGAGCAGAAACCATAAGTTAAAACTCTTTCAAAAAAAAAAATGCATTCGTACTTCTAATAAACTCCTACTTTTACGTTGATTTAAATTCCTACTTCTACTCACTAACTCCCTACAAAATAGGATTACTCTTTTATTAGTTTTATAACTCCTCCAATCTATAAAACTCATCCCATGTATTATTATTATTATTTTTTTTTACTTCATCACGATGTATTTGTTTCTTCTGTCCTCATTTTTTTCCAATTTTTTTTTAAATTAATTATACCCTTAGGTTTTTTTTTTTTTTTTTTTGGAAAAAGTAGAAATACAAAATTATAATAAATGTAAATTATTTATTTTATCTAAAAAATAGAAGGGTCTCTGAACATGCACTCAAAGACTAATTTATATTAAAAGTATAAAAAACAAGTAATTTAATAGTTAAAATTTTAAAATATGTAATAATAATTATTTTATCAACGAGGATGTAATTTTAGTTTTAGGATAACGCTCGTTGCATGGGGAATAGGATCCAATTCCAGCCAAACAAACCCATTGACCACAACAGTAGTTATTTGAGGACAGTGGTGGTTGCCTTCTGATCCCTCTTAACTGTGGCTGTGGCACATATTTTTGGTTAGGGGTCCCACTTTTTCGTTGCCGCCCCTTGCACTTGCACTGGAAGAACTAGCATTTCTCTCTCTCTCTCTCTCTCTCTCTCTCTCTCTCTCTGCATTAGTCAAGGAATCACCCTTGTATTCAGGTATTTACCGCACCAAAATTTTTTGTTCAATACCTAGTCAAACTCAAACTCTAATTCTTGCTTCTTCTTCTTCTTCTTTTTTTTTTTTTTTTCTTTTTTCATATTAATTCTAAGCGGTTTGTCTTTCAAACCTCAATTAGTTATTTATAATTTATCCCATTCCACTAGTTTGCATTCTGAATTGTTTTTTAACTAATGAGCGATTGCAAGTTTGCAACTTGTGTGTGTGCTAATGCATAATTAGACTTGCTCAGTGTTAAGTTATGAGACAGTTATTTGTTTCTTCCAATTCATTATCTGCTTTGATGATGTACTTTGTACACTGAATGATCATGTTAAGATTTTGCATTGAATCCCATTTGAAAAAAATAAAATAAAAGGACGTTTTGGTATTCGGTATATGTTGTTGTGTCACAGAGAATGCCTTTGAAATGCTCACCTCCTTACAAATTTTTTTTTTTATTCATAACCTAGGGAATCTTTCTAAAGAACAGCCCTTTGGGCTTACCTCTAGCCAGTAAAACTTGCGGGCAATTGATCCCACCCGCCAAAACTAATTGCCGGGTAATCCAGGGGCTTTCATCCCTGGCGGGCTAATTAGCTTATGCTCATATCCAGGAGCAATTTGATTAACAATGGAATTTGATTAGGTGTTTAGCTCTTTTTTTTTTTTTTTAAATGAGTGAGTGGCCACAGGTAGGGGGAGATTTGAACCAATAACCCTTGCGTTCATGATGGGCTATCCATGACCAAGTATGCTACCCCTTGGAGTTTTTACTATTTTTCTTGACACATACTCAAATTCGGGTGCAAGATGTGTTATTTGTATTTTATGTTGTGCTCTCGGTCAAGGAGAGTATTTGGGAAGACTTGGATTGTGCTCTCTGCTGGTCTCACTACACGTTGGGCTGTTATGAGTTATAGGGACTGTAGAAGTATATTCGTGGGAAATTTCAAAATGATTATTGGTGGATAGAATTGCTGAGAGAATTGATAGAAAAGCGGAGATCTGCTTTTTATATCTTTCTGTTTACGAAATCATTGAATAAGCTTCACATTGATGAATTAAGAATGATGGATTTTAGCATTTTTGGGTTGAATTTTGATTTTAGCAGGATTTCATTCTGACTGACCCGTCATCAATTGTTTTCTTTTCTGTCTTTTGGTGACCTTATAAAAGGAATAGGTATAATATTGTGACCCAAAACAGTAGGACTAGGTAATAATATGATCCATAACAGTTTGTAATGAATGTGTTTTGCTTGCACTTTCTTATTTCTATATGGTCAAAGTATTTTGAGTTGTTCTTCCACAACAACTCTTCTTAAATTTCATTAGTTAAGGGCTAATCTTTGAAAAATAAATTAGATTTCTCGAACTTCAAATAATGGAAATTTTAGTCAAGTGAGTTTGCTGTAGCACAGGGAACTCTCAAAGGGAATGTGTGTGTAAATAAACAAAAGAACAAAAAAACATATAACCTTTAGAAGCCAATACCTAGAGTTGCTTGGGGTTAGCATCAAGTGGTGACTTTAGGCTTCAGCACCTAAGGTTGCTCAGAGTTTGCATTAAGTGCCTAAGGTTGCTCAGAGTTAGCATTAAGTGGTTCTAGAAAAAGTTTTATTACTCAAGTGAAACATGCACAAGAATGTGCCTTTCAGCAGTTCTCTCAAATTGCATCAAATATGGAAGTGAAATAACTCCTAATCAAATTACATTAAATATTTAAATTCGAAAATAAAAATAAAATCAAATCAAATCCCTAAGGTTTATCAATCAATGAGCATCAATCTAGTCCAATGGAATCAATCAGCATCAATCTAGTCCAACAGGTATGTGTTGTCCACACCAGAGTCTATTTGGAGAACTAGAAAAGGCTCATAGTCAATTCTTACTGCATGAATGGTGAAAATACCTTATTTTTCCTCAATTAGAAAGAATTTGGTATTAAGTTTTTTAATCAATGAAGGTCAGATGCCGAATTAAATGTGTTGGGGTCTGTAAGCCAAGTACTTCTTTGTGGATAACTATAATCATAATTTACCAATCTCATTATACCTTTTGTAATTTTGTGATTTTATTTCCTTCTTTAGTCAATTAATATAGTTCCTTCTTTGTCAGCTGATATGTATTTAAATTTCTGACAAGGCAGGGATGCTAGGGAAATCATTGGCTTCTCCTTTTTTGACCTTTGGTTCTGCAACACCCTACTGCTTTTCTACTGTGAGTACCAAACTACCAATTCATACCTTTTCTTCTAAGGGATGTTGAATTGATGAAACTGAAATGAATTCTTCTATGGCCTCTGTAGTGCATGGAAAAGCCTGACCATGTAATCAAGTTAGTAAATTGGAATCTTAGCCATATGACATAAATGTGCATGAGCAACAAAAGTTCAGCTTAATATCTTTACATCACTCTGAACTCTATTTTTATTTAGTTTTTAGAATAGGATACTTTGGTTGATATGAAAATGAAATAGCCTTACTGGCTGCATGGTTCACTTGTTTAGGGTTCAGGGATTGGTTGTGTTTTTAGTCTAGTGTTTTCAAATTAGGCGCAAAACCAGACAGGCTGGTTTTATTTTGGGCTTCCAAGTACTTGTTGATATTTCAAATTATTCCTCAAGTTTTACATCTACCTGCTAGAGATCAATGCATCAACAGGGTAATTAGGGTTCAGATTAAGAGTCTGAATTGAGTTTTGTAGATGCAGGTTTTGGTTCTTAGGAGAGCTAGGAGAAATAAATGGTTACATTTGCCTCCTTTCAGTCATACATAATTTGGCATAGGTATTGAATCATATGCAGTCTTTATTTAGCCATTCAAAAGTCTTACTTATTCAATATGGTTACCTGTTGGTTTTGATTGGACTAATATCTACTGATTTTGAATAGTTGTGTCCCTATGTCTAAGTGATAAGATTGAATTCTGTTTCATGGTGGTTTGATTTAGAGTCCCAAGAAAGTATCAAGAGAACAAGTGTATGGTTCATTGAATGAACATATTCAATAAGAAAGAAGTAATAAACTCTGGATTTGTACTGTTACAAGGTTGGTGCACTTGGCCTGTTATGAACACCTTTGGGCTGAGTCTGTTGAAAACTTTTAGAAACAAGTGTTCTAAAAAAAAAAGGACTTCTTGTTGGGAAGTACAGGAGATTTTTCCTAGGTTGGGAGATGGGAGTGGGGAGTTTTTTGGTAAAGAAGTATTTCATGAGGTGATTGGTATAGCTTTAGATGAGGGGGGCAATGATGCGAAGTTATAGGGGACCTGGAGGACAGACATTTGAACCCTTTTTCAATTAGGAGTAGTGCCAGATTGAGAAAAGGGAGTCGGATTTTCAGTAGATGCTTGCTTTAGAATTCTCTTTGCGATGCATGAGACAGCTACAGTGGAGCATGGACTCTTTTGGGTTAGGTCAAGCAGAGGGGTCTTTTTTGGCAGAATGTTTGGCATTATGTTTTTACATGGTGTTTTCTGGACACTTTGCAGATTTAGGAACTTAACAGCAAATGATCTGATCAATAGGAAACAATATGTTGCAACTTGTGGTTTATATGAAAGCATGATGGGGAGTCAGTTGGTTATCTTCTTTTGCATTGTTTGATAGCCTGGAGTAGGTGGTTTTTGGCATGCTTTTTAAATAACCACTGTTTTTTCCCCAAATCTGGAACTTTTCAACTTTTTGTTTGATACTTCAGTTCAAGGCTGAAGAATCTGTGAAGTGAGCTGGGGTTTATATTGGAGCTCCAATGGTAGGATGAAGATATTAGTGAAACTAATTTGTTTGAAGGAAAAGAAAGTTCTTTATCATTTAAAACAGAACCTGATAACAGATGAAACCTTTTTTTTTTTTTGATAAGTACAGATGAAACCTTTTGAAAGATGAACATCTATATTTTACCTATATTCCCTAAAAAAAGAAAGATAAATTCTAATTAGGCCGTTATTTTAATATCTATCTAGTTTCATAAATTTGAGAATATTCAGCTTCACTTACCTTGTGGCCTGTTTGGATTGAAGGGGAGGGAGGGGGAGTAAAATGGAGTAGAGTAAATTTAGTCCAAAATTAGCTTATTTTCAGCTAATTCTATTCTACTCCCCTCCACTCTCCCTCCTTCTCCCCTCCACTCTCCCTCCTTCTCCCCTCCATCCAAATAGGCGGTTAGTGTTATGAATATCCATCTTAGCAACAAAACAAAATAAAATTAGACCATTTGGTATAGTCCTAATTTACTTTTTAGCTTTTATCAATAATGTTGCTAAATGGTGAGGTATATAGACTTCTCAGAAGATAGCAATACATACTCATTTTTAATTCTATGTGAACTTGATTTCTGTGTGACATCTTTATATCAGTAACCTTATGGAAGTGAACTTGCATAGTTTCTCAAAATCTGATGTTGTCATATCAGACACTTGAGATTGAATCCCTTTAACACAGGTGGTGGTTTCAAGGGATTACTGTGCAACTAATAGGATCAAGTAGTATTCCTGTGGAACCCCCTTCTAAGCCAAGGAAAAGAGAACAATTATGTGGATTTTGTCACTCATGAAGGGTTACTGGACTGGTTTTGAAGTCTAGCTAGTTTTGAGTGACACTTGTATTGGGACAGTTATAGTAGGAATTCCAACAACTAAGCTTTCCATGCGGTTATGAACAGTTGGACTTTGTAACATTTAAAAAGTAATGTACTTATGAAACCAAAAAATTTAAAAGTAATGAACCCATGATTGCAAAGCTAGCCTCAAATAATAACCAATCACACACAGTAAAAAAAGTTTTGTGGAAAACTAATTCCTAAAAGGTGCATAAAATAATATGACATTCAATTCATACTTGTTAATTGAGAGAATAAATTTTAGTTACTCTTTATGTTTATCAAGTTTTCCTGCTTAAATATTGGACCTTCATTTTAATAACATTCTAGATTGTAAGCTTGTAAATATTCAAGTTATGAGTTTATCTTCATTTATTTTATTATATATGTTAACTATTAAATCTAAAAAATATGATCTGCAATTTCTCATTGCAGCCTCCTGATCTTGCAACATCTACACCAAATATTGTGCTGTTAAATGTGAACTTCTCTAATGGTCTTCCACCAGATGTGCTTAGAGGAGCTTGGTCCACCAATTTCTCTTCTAAGAAATGGGAAATACATTCAACCGCACAAATTGAAAATTTAACATTGAGTGATGAAGAAAGGAAGGCATGGGATGCATGCAGGCAAGCTCTATCTGCATTTAATTTCAGTGTTGAAGAGGAAGACAAGATACTTGGAAAAGCATTTGGCCAATTTCATTCACCTTACTGGGGTGAGGAACGTCAAAGAGAAGTACCAAAATTCGAAATTGTAAATGGAATATTGGACTATCTTAGGGGTTTAAGCCTTGCCAATGATGATATCTGCAAGTTGCTCAAAAAGTTTCCTGAAGTTCTTGGATGTAGTCTTGAACATGATCTGAAAACCAATGTGCAGGTGTTAGAAAAGGAATGGGGAATAAAGGGGAAATCACTCCGTAACCTTCTTCTTCGAAATCCAAAAGTGTTGGGTTATAATGTCGATTGCAAGGGAGATTGTATGGCAAAATGCACTCGATGTTGGGTTCGGTTTAGCTGTTAATTATATATGTTTTTGTCTGTGTACAATAGGAGCATGTTAATGTTCTTAATTTCATATTCCGGTTGATTGATTTATAAGTTCAAATATATATTCAATGATTAATGTCTGTACGAGTTCAATGCGTTTTAAGATTTTCTTGGGTTAATTACATTTTAACTACTTATAGTTACACTGAGTAGGCCGGTTTGAAAACATAGTAATGCCCACCAACTTCTGGACCTAGGGGTGAAAGTCCAGTAGTTAAGCACCTTGTCCGCTTTGCTTTAGCGCTTAAGTTCAAGTTGTGCGGGATGCATTAGTGCCAACTTAGTACCAGGGTTGGCGGGGCCATCTAACATGAGAGTTTAACTCGCAACAGTAGAAACTTGCTCTCAGGATTCCACCTTTTTATATTTTTTGTTAAAAAAAAAAAAAAAAAAAAAAAAAAAAAAAGAAAAGAAAGAAAGAAAGAAAAACCAACTTCTGTTCCTCCCTAATGAAATTGTTTGCGGCCTATACATTGGGTGGGCCTAACAACTACGAAAGTTTTATAGGTAAACCAAAAAGGGCTGAAGGGGGAGGCATTCTTAGAAATTGGCAACGCCAATGGGTCAAAATGATTATCTATCAATCTAGGCACCACCACAAATAATATAGCAGTGTGCGTTATTATTTTCTAAGGATATTTAATCAATTACAATTGCACGAGTCATCTAGTTATGACAAAGTGTGTGGCCATAAAAAAATTAATATTACAACTTTGATACAAAGATAAATTTTTTCACAATCTATTGAAATGATATGTTGTGAATGATGGATAATTAATTTTACAAACACTTACTGCTAATATTACTTTTATTTCTACCACTCACAAGTTGTTACTTCAACAAGTCGTATAGCTTTTTTGACATATTAATGCTGGACATCCAACCCCAATTAGATTTCGTGGACTTTTTTTTAATACTGATGATACCAAAAATCGTTAGTGAGTCACAAAGTTCTCACGTGCTCAAGACAATACCTACACAACACAAAAAAAGAAGACCTTAAGAGAATACCGGTATGGTACCGGTCAAAGACCCTCTGAAGGTTAAGTTAAAGAACTTTCACCACTCAAGAGTGCCAGAGTTAGGATAAATTATGCGTACCTTCATTTCTTGGGGAAGAGGAACTTTTCCTTATAAGGAAGATCCTCATAAAAGTACGTATTTTACGGGATCCTTTCCATATAATGATTTTGTTTATTAGGGTTAATCATGAGGCACAGGATATTTTCTTTTGAAGTTTCTTAAGGACTACTTAAACCATGTGGATGCCACATGACCTTGCCACCGTCCACTTTGTATCAGTTTGCTTTCTTATCTGTCCTCTATGGAGAGTACGTCTTCTCGTGTATGTGCCCCCCTTCTTCTTCCATCATCTTGATTACGAGCTAAAAGTACCGTCGCTTGTGACTGGTTCAGTAGAATGAGACCGTTTACATCCATTTTACCCTCTTCATATACAAATCAATTAATTCATTAAATATAAATGGTAGCTCTAAAGCTAATCTAAACCCCTTTCTCACCACAAAAAAAGAAAAGAAAAAAAAAAGAGCTAATCTTAACCCTTTGGTTAGGGAGGGTATTATCAGAGATCAGAAACGGCAATGGCTGGCAAGCTTTCCTATGACTATTAGGTGAAAATGGCCAAATACCACCATTTTGCAAAATTTGTAGCAAAAAAGTACTGTTTCGAAACTAATTAGTGATCTACCACTTTTCTGGTACTTAAGCTCTACAAACTCGAGTTCCAAATGGTACTCAAGCACAGTAAACTCAAGTTCCTAGAAGTCATGCCACCGTGGCACAGGCTGAGCTGGCATTTGGGATTAAAAAATGCCACTTGGTACTCGAGTTTAAGGAGCTCAAGTACTATGTTAGTGTGGTACCCAAGTCCATTAAACTCGAGTATCAATCTGTATGTAAGGCCCTAATTTCTTGAGTGCAAAAATCATGCAGATTGATACTCGAGTCCATGAAACTCGAGTACTGTGTTAGCAATACCCGAGTCCATTAAACTCGATTATCAATTTGTATGTGAGGCCTCATTCTTGAGTGCAAAGCAAATCATGCAGATTAATACTCGAGTCCATGAAACTTGAGTATCAATCTGTATGGGAGGCCCCATTCTTAAGTACAAAGCAAAATGATTCTAAACCGATTTGCTTATGTGAAGGGAGATATTGAGGATGTACTTTGGTCATCATGTAGAAAGAAAAAAAAAATTACATTTGATTTGCATAGCACTTGAAAGCCTTTGCATAACCATTTATAATGAGCTAAATCTTTGTGTTTTAGAATTCATATTCATGTTCTTTTCAGACTGAATAATATCAATTTCTCTTTCCTTTCGGATGGGGATTACTTTTTATTGATTAAGGCAGTTGTGGGGACATCTGAGTGACACTGAAAATTTGTACTTGAAATTGACTAATGAAATTGGTTGTATTAATAGGTTCATTGCAAATTTAAGCTTAAGGACCAAACCTTATTCCTCACTATCAACATTATAGACAGGTTCTTAGAGCACCAAATAGTTCTCAGAAAGAAGCTTCAATTGGTTGGGCAGACAACCATGCTATTAGCTTGCAAATATAAGGAAGTTTTTGTCCCTGTTGTGGAGGATCTTGTTATGATATCAGACAAGTTTCTATTCCTATTATGGTTCCCACTATTTTCCTTTCCTTCCTTTCACTATTAAATTAAATTTAATGATTTCCCTTGCTTATAGGAGTGATTTATGGTGAACACATTACAATTTAAGTTGTTTGTGCCTACCCCATATGTGTTTATGAGGAGATTCCTTAAGGCAGCTCAATTTGACAAAAAGGTCAATAATCCAATGTCATAGAATCATCTTGATTTAAATTAGATTTTTTTGGGTCAAAATTGATACTTATAAGTTAGATTTCGACCTATGCACAAATGTCAAAAAAATAAATTAGTAAAAACAAGAATATCTAGTATATAGTTGCCACCATTTACATCAAGTGGAAATTGCCATAGTTACCATAACAAATAAGTAGAGTGAAACACCATTTACATCAGTAAAACAATTTAGCTTACTGCTGGTTGTAAACAGACATAATATGCCACAGTTACCACAACCAATAAGTAGAGTCATATTGCCTGTCTTTTGTTTCATATTCCATAATTTCTCACCTAATGTCGTAATTGAAACTCAAATGTCTTCTTGTCTTTAATGCCTCTGTAGGTCCAAGTGAAGCAAGTGGTTGTCTATTAATTTTCACCTCAAAAATACTATTTTTCTGTTCGGTTAATGGGACAAAAACATGATTTTGGTTCTGCATGTAATGACTATGAGCTGGCTTGCATCAATGAATATTCTTCAAAAAATGTTTTTCTCCTGTTACAACCTCTTCATTTGCAAACCCCACTTCTCAGGATTCGATCTTTCTAAATCCTTGCTTAAAACACAAGCAAAGCTTGAATTTATATTTATAAAAGTTCACCTTATCCACACACACGCACACAAAAATGAAATGGAATATAAAATAATCCAATCTTAAATTGGAGAAAAGAACACTTACTGCTAAACTACTGTTGGATCAGCAGTCTAGAAATACTAGTTAAAAAGATGGATAATCTAAAATGTGTAAATCCATGCACATGTATTCATGTAGCCCACAAGTTATTTTAGATAGCTTGTATTGAAAAAATAAATCTTCAACCTATTTCAGTAATACACATTAAACAACAAGAACATCAACCACAACATCAAATTATAGACAACGAGTTAAGCATATATTGAAAAAATAATATATCTTCAACCTATTTCAGTAATACACATTAATGATTAAACAACAAGAACATCAACCACAACATCAAATTCTAGGCAATTAGTTTTTAATATCATCATTATTGAATCAGGCAGGTATTAAACCTTCACAAGCAAAGAAATCACTAAAATAGAAGTAGTAAACTAGCTAATTGGTTGTGAGCATAAAAATTGGACACCCTTAATTAGCAATGTACTTCAATGGTAGGGTACTTGAAGATGATCATGTTAACAGAGGCCAAGTCAAAGTTGACACCCCTGCAATGCCAGGGTACTTGAAGATGATCATACTAAGGAGAGTGCCTTAACAATTGTAAAATATGCAATTAGAGAAAACTTCTAAGATCCAATAGGTTAAAAGTGGAAAAGTGAAATCATGGCAAACCCACAAATGACCTAACACCCTTCAGAGAAAGAAAAAAATGAAAAACATTACATTACATATAGGGCAATTACACATTACATTACATTAACCAATTAGTATGCAATTTTTGCGACAAACCAAATGGCAATGCTAATGACTTTTTGTATGCATCCTATAGGAAAAGTAGCTTATAGTATAAATGTCATATTTGGTCCTTAAAATTTTATCCAATTTTTCTTAAGTTTTAAAAATACATAATTGAATGGCATATAACATGCATTTTGATCTAATGGCATATATCATTCATTTTGTTTCAAGTTGCATTCAGAAGGATGCCATGGTTCAAACTTAGGGTACCTAGTCCGCGAGACCACCACTCGTCGGTATCTTGTTCCACTTAGGGCATGTTCTTCGGTTATGCCCCTCTTGGTCACACAACCCGCATTGCACCTTCCTCCCCCCCCTCCTTCCATGGTGTGGTTCTCGGCCGTTTCCCACCCTCGTCCATCTCATTCCTGATTCGTATTGAGACAGGGCAACCTTTCTCTCGAATCAATCAGGGGTTAAGGATGACCCTTTGAGTTTCTTTACGATTTGGCCATGATAATCTATCTTTCAACGCAAGGAAAATGAGAGCATAGCTCCGGAACAGTGCGTCCACGCTATAGCATAAGTCAATGTATTGCTCTGCATTATGTCAATACCTAATACAAACTGCAATGACATGTGAACATGGTATCTTGTACAATTTCCATTTCTAACATGTGCAAGTTCTTTGCAGCAAATTAACTCCATGTGTGTGATCCCCATTGTAAACACAAATTTTTCTCAATTGTAGAAAATCAAACAATTGAAAAGAAAGATGGTTTGCAAATATAAATTTGTATTGATGAATAATAAGTACAATCTCTATTTCAATTCTTTTACAAAAGAATATCCTCTGATTCTATCTTCTTTGAACTTGACTCGAACAAAGAATCTTCTTGACTTTAGTTGAAAGATGGATTGAACGGTCTTTACAACAAATCTCTAGCTTTGAGCTTATTAGAGATTTATTGTTCTTCAAGTCTTCGAATGTGAAGGCTCTTAGGTTGAAGTTCTTCGGGGCTTTAGAGGCTTGATTCGTTGAGCTTCAAAGATTTAGGTTTGTTGGAGTTTATGGAGGCCTTTTAGCTTAATTCCAATAGAACTTCAAATCAGTCGAATAAGAGATCTCCTTGATTTTGATTGGAAGAAGGATTGAACGGTCTTCACAACAAATCTCTGGCTTTGAGCTTATTAGAGATTTATTGTTCTTCAAGTTCTTCAAGCCTTTCGAATGTTCTTCAAGTTCTTCGAATGTTCTTCAAGTTCTTCAAAGTTTCTTGAGACAAAATTTCTCTAGAGCTTGGACCTCTTGAAAACCTGCTTCGAAAAATGAAAGGGGATGTCCTCTATTTATAGTGATTTAGAGGATAAACTCCACTTTGAATTGATATACTTGAAAGTATGTAGTAGGCTTTTGATTGGCCCAAATTCTTCTTAGAGATAATTATCTCTATTTATCTATTTTGATAAATATCATATTTTGATAAAGATAATAATCAATAAAGATAAATAATTATCTCTATTTAATTTATTTTAATAAAGATAATCATCTATCAATTTTGAATAGAAAATTTATCTTTATTTTATTTATTTATAAAGATAATTATCCATAAATTTTGAATAGGAAATTTATCTTTATCTTGTGGGCCAAATGACACATGACAAATTTTGATATGCCAATGCGATGTCAATTTGGATGACACATGTCATCATTTGACTTAATTAATTTAATGACATATTAATTTGGAATTTGTCACTAAATTTTTGATGTGGCATTTTGTAATTGGCTTGACAAATTTTTGCCTCCTACACCCATGTCCAACAGTCCTTCGATTATGTAGTGTATCTACTTGATATGATTGTTGTTGCGCGCTCAATCTCGTCACCCTGTGATGCTCCGCCTTCGCCTTATTTCTCATGAAGATATCCAAGGCATATTTACACCATTTTTTTCCTGAATTCAACTGTGCTATGCTCTTATTACGACGATCATCGAAGTAAGCATTCAGTTTGAACCATGTGTATTTCACCATTGTCATAATGGGCAGGCTACAAGCACCCTTTAGAACACCATTGAAGCACTTGGAGACGTTTGTAGTCATCGCCCTATAACGGAAACTCTCGTCAAAAGTTAGAGCCCATCTCTCTTTAGGCATATCCTTTAGATATTGGTGCGCATCTCGGTTGACATTCTCAATTAAATCGAAGGTGGCATTGAACTTTCGCTCCTGAGTTGCACTTGCTGCCCTCCATACTAGATTCTTTAAAGTTTCATTGTTCTATCTAGTGTTAACGTTACTACATAGATGACGAAGGTAGTAACGATGTTTTGTCATGGGAGGCTACAAAAAGTCTCAATTAGTGTCTTTGAAGACAGCTTGTATCCCAGGGCGTCTGTCAGATATGACACACAGCTTGCTCCGGTCGGTAACATACCTTTTTATACAGGCTAAGAACCAACCCCAAGTCTTTGTGCACTCACCCTCGACAATGGTGAAGGCTAGTGGATAAATCTTATTATTAGCATCTGTCGCCATTGCAATCATCAATTTCCCTTTATATTTACCATAGAGGTGGGTTGCATCAATGCTAATCACAGGCCTACAATGCTTGTACCTAACAATACATGGACGAAACGCCCAAAATACAGACTTGAATATACAGGTTCCCCATTTATAATTATCGTCCACTAGTAACTTATACTTTGTTCCCAGACTTGCATCCTTAAGTTCTGCCAAAAAATGCGACAACTCTGCATAAGACTCCTTAAAATTCCCGTATATAACTGCAACGGCCTTTTGTTTGGCATCCCATATCTTGTATGTGAACCATAATGATTACATTAGAAATGAATACAAGTTAAATAATTATAGTTGAAGAGAACAAATCAAGACTTGTAAGGTTATAAGATTAAAATAATATTTCTTTCTCTTTATTCCTTTTTCTTTTTCTTTTTTTATTCAATTTCATTTTTCATAATATAAGATATTCATGGGTTTTGGGAAAAAATATCATGCTTATACTTCCATAAAGACTGATGTCTCTACATTGTATTGATAAAGGAATGCAAGTTAAAGAATACTTTGTAGTGAGATACTTCGTGTTTTAAGTCTGCCAAAGCTTTGTGGCATAAGTTTTTTATCTTATACGCGGGGTTTTCTCGTATATAGCGCTCAAGTACATATGCTAGGAACGCCAAATCAATCATCCAACCATCATGAGCATTCTGAATTTTGTCGCACGTGTGGCGGCCCTTGCATTTTGCGATCTTCTAGACATTGTCTCCCTTGCAACAGATCGCACGTACTAACCATGGACAGGAATCATCCTCGCAACTCAGCATAAGCCTCTTTGAGTCTGAATGCTCAGTTTTGAAGCTAAAATTCTCTTGCACTGCGTACCAGGTCAACGCATGTCGCACCGCCAATTTAGTCGCGAATACCATCCCTTTCATTGGTTGCTCCCCAGGCATCCAACTTGATACTTCCGCTTGCATAACGGGTGATGGATCAAACATATTATCCCAAGTGTTTTTGGTGAACCATTCCGGCATAGGATTGAGACCAGGGCATGTGTCTCTATTCTCTTCTACAACCACATCTTCGATATGATCAACATCCTCATGTCCACCTATGGGTTGCATCATCACTAAGTCCATGATCATCTTCATTTTCGGATGTGCCCCTATGCAGCTCATCATGAGATAAATGCTCTCCTTCATGCATTTCCTAGGGCCCTTCCTCCTCCTCAATTGAGTTCATATGGGGAAATGTCTACCACGGTTCATTGCCATACCCATCTCATGTGTTCTTTGCACACCCTTGATAAGACTGTAATGGTATTGAGTCGATGTGCTCATCTACAGTTCCATCCAAAATAGTATGTTGTGAACCCTCTCCAACCTCTACTATGGCGGGCTCAACAGTGACATAGAGATCCAAAGCAACGAATCCTTTCACTAGCATTTGTTCAACAACTTCCCACATCATCTTCACTTCGGCACCACCCGATAACTGTAGTGAATTGTAGAAAACCTGGGTGTCTACAACCCGTTGAAGTGCTCGATACACGATGGAAATGTTATGCCTAGAGTGGTCTAACCCCATCACCTTCAATATTCTTCGTTGCAAGTTCATAAGACCTATCCTACGCTTCACCTTAACACATTTTTGCTTTTGGTTCGAGCCTTGGTATAACAACCCATGCAACTCATGATAATATGTCTCTCCATCGTAGTACACCTAGAAAAAGTGAAAATCCATCACTAACTTGTTATTAACAATATAAAAGTTGTCATAATCTATAATCAGTTACATAAATTTGACGTATGATAAAAACAATTTATATTCAAACTCAACCTCCTCGACTTTGTGTATAGACATATAAATAATTGAATCTTGCTCATTCAAATAATTTATACACATAGACATAATGTGCACTTAATCATATATATATATATATATATATTTAATACACATATAAAATAGTAAAAGGTCAACAATTTCGACTTTATTTTATTAAGCCAATTTCTTTGTTGAGTAATGAATTCATATTATTATGAACACCTTTATTACTGTAAAAGTCAACAAAATATCATATTTCCTCTATCTATCAACCCATGAGTTTTATACAATTAAGCCACATGTGAACTATACTTGTTACTAATCGGGAATTCAACTAACCTTTACTAGTTCTAGCACTTGCTTATTTTGAAGGCGTTATTGGATTAAATATTTTCAAAGGATTTGCTTAATTTTATTGTGTTTACACTACTACATGCATGTGTGTAACTTACAAAATAATCTTACTATGCATGCTCTCTATTTGCTATCATATGGTCAAGCTTGATTCTTTTATATTTGTGATCCATTTATTTTGACAAAAAAGTTATATATATATATATATATTAGCAGTTATACATAGCTAATATTGCAAAACTTATTACATGAAATACACCTCATGCATAAAAATCTCATTCGAACCACATGCAAACACAATCTAAAAACTAAGCATTTAACTATTACCTTTATGTATTGGTCACAGCAGGGTTGACCCAAAGGTTAAATGGACAGCACGTTGATCTTGGATGGAGACACTGACACTGAGAGTCAAAGACTTGCAGATGGTGACCCAACTACTAGTAAAGCTTCCGCTTCCAGTAAGTGTTCTGACTCGTCACATGGACTTGGAAAGAGAGATACTGAAAATATCTTAAAGTTGGTGAGGGGTTATTTTGTTAAGAGGAGGTACTCGAGTTCACAGAACTCGAGTACCATTTATTATGCATTCATTGCAATGGTTGGTGCCAGTAAGTAGGTGTGTAATAAGTATGCCACTTGGCACTCGAGTTTCTAGGACTCGAGTACTGTGTTAGAAGTACCCGAGTCCACTAAACTCGAGTATGGTTCGGGTATAATAAGCAGAGAGAGTGAAAACCATCTAGATTGATACTCAAGTTTCTAGAACTCAAGTATTGTGTTAGAGGTACCCGAGTCCACTAAACTCGAGTATGGCTTAGGTATAATAAACGAAATAAGTGAAATCATCCAGATTGCTACTCGAGCTTCATGGACTTGTGTACTGTGTTAGTAGTACCCGAGTCCACTAAATTCGAGTATGGCTTGGCTATGCTAGCTTAGGGTCCAGCCTCGTAATTTGCTTAATAGAATTTTGAATATTATTTTTTACCAGTACATTACCTTATTTGAAGAATCCAAAAATTTATATTTGGATGGTAGGAATTAAAGTACAAGCAAGTGATGGTGCATGTGCAAATCTAATTAGATAGTTTTTCATTGTTCCTCAAATATTTTTGTTTTCCTTTCTTTCTTTCTTGTAGGTGGATTTGTAGTTCTAGATAAAAAAAATTGTGTGATTTCTTTTCTTCTTGGCAACATATTAACCACATATTAGGTGATTTTGACACTTATTTTCTCTCTTTTAAAAAACACTCACTATTGTCCCTCCTCTTTCTATTTCATGTCTACCTCGTTAATTTTTAAGCCACCTCTTTAGATGACAAATACCTTTAACAAAACCCAAAGCTGACCTGCCCCATTGCCAATAGATTTCTTAGAGTTCGGTAATCAAGTTAATGTTTGGGTATCGCCAAGACCTTTGTAATTCAATGCCGCTTCCCACTTTTTATAACAATTGAATAAAAGAAGAAAAAAGAAGATAAAATTGGGGTATTGAAAATTCTAATTTAGTTAGAGCATTCACAGTAGTGGAGCTAAAATTTAGCTTTTTAGCTCCACCAAAAGTTATTTTATCTATTTTACCTACACACATGCTGCAGCAGTAGATCTATTTTAGCTTTCAACACAATAAAATAATATAAACATCACAATAAAATAAGGCGAAACTACACTATTGGTCCCTGAAGTTTACCCTGAGTGCCCAATTGGTCCCTCAAGTTTGAAGCGAGCACAATTAGTCTCTTAAGTTTTAAAACTGAGTTGTGTTGGTCTTTTTACTAGCGGTTGTTAACGGTGTTACTTACGTGGCTAATGAAACAATGACTTGGCCTTTTTTTTTTTAACAACGTGGCATGTTTTTAATTAAAAAATTAGAAACTAAATTTACACGTGAGAAAAAAAATTTACCAGTACCAAATTAAAAAATTTATTTTCCACCTGTTAGAAAAACCCACAACGAGAGAGAAAGGGAGAGAGGGAAGAAATCAACAAGGGGAGGTGGAGAAGCACCCAACATGACAACACACCGGCAAAGACAAAAATTAGCAATACTTGAGAGGGATTTCAATAAGGGGAGGTGGAGAAGCACCAAGCCACAAACGGAGAGAGAGATGAGAGAGGGAGACTGAGAGTGAAAATGGTATGGGTATGGACCTGTCTAATCGCCTCCCTCTCTGTCTAATCGCCCTCTCTAGTGAAGGGTGGGTTCCGATGGGGCAATTGTTGGGTTTCATCTGGGTTTTCTCTTTGTGATTTCATCTGGGTTTTTTTTTTTTTTTTTTTTTTTTTTTTGTTGGTCTTTGGTCATGTAAATTGCACTTGTTGATTGGGTTTTTTTTTTTTGGCTTGATTTTTGGCTTTGAATTCTGATTGGCTAGATCAAATGCAACGTAGATGTTGATTTTGGATTGGATTTTTGTGTGGGTTCATAGTGGTGGAGGTGGGGGTTGCCGTGGTGGTTGGGGTGGGTTTTTGTTATGGGTTCAATCGTTTGTGGCTGTCAATCTCTAGCTTCCCCTTTTCTCTCTGACGTGCCTCTGTTAAACAAATATTAGATTTGTTTTTAATCCAGTCAATATGATTTTTCAATTTCATCTAACGTGGAAACTATTTTTTTTTAATTTTTTAATTAAAAACATGCCACATCGTAAAAAAAATGCCAAGTCATTGTTCCATTAGCCACATAAGTAACACCATTAACAGTAGTTAGTAAAAGAACCAACACAACTCAGTTTTAAAACTTAAGGGACTAATTGTGCTTGCTTCAAACTTGAGGGACCAATTACGCACACATGGTAAACTTTAGGAACCAATAGTATAGTTTCGCCATAAAATAATATATCCACTACAATAAAATAATATATCCACTATAATAAACAACAATCACAACCACCTGCAACCGCCACCGCTGACTCTTCTACCGCCATCGTTGCCGCCGCCATTGACTCTTCCACCACTACCATTGCCGCCGCCACCACCACCACATGATAGCAAATAATCGTCTAGTGTTAACAAATGATTTTTTTAACCCCAAATTATACTTATACATTTTTTTTTTACTAAAACAATTTTTCAATCATCATGATAGCCTATTATCGTCTTAGCCACCACCACCACCACATGATAGCAAATAATCGTCTAGTGTTAACAAATGATTTTTTTAACCCCAAATTATACTTATAAATTTTTTTTTTTTTACTAAAACAATTTTTCAATCATCATGATAGCCTATTATCGTCTTAATTGTTAGGAAGTAATCTTGGAACGATGTGAACTATGAAATGAGGGAACTTTATAAGAAAACATATAAAATAGAACACATATTATAGCAGGAACAATGTAGTCCATACATTACTTACATACATAACTCAAACCAAATTACAATAAAACTCTCACACTCGCACAAGTTCCTATGACTCATGCTTCTCAACATACAAAAAAGAAAGTTCCTACGATTCGCCTTGCAATTGCCATAAATGTTCAATGAGGTCCGACTAGAGTTGAAAATGAATTTCTCGGTCTCTAATGCGTCCATGCCTCTTAATGTATGACATAAATCCATCACTTTGTTCGTGTAACACTTGCAGAGGAGGATTATCCACTCCATCAATTTGTTCATAATCCAAGTTTACCACTTCATTATCATTCTGTTCATCTTCAATAATCATGTTATGGAGAATTATGCACGCTTTCATGATCTTTTGGAGTGTTTCAAGATGGAAAAATAGTGCAAGTCTATGGACAATTGCGAAACGTGCTTGAAGCACTCTAAATGCACGCTTAACATTCTTCCTACACGCCTCTTGGGCTGCTGCAAATAATTTATACTTCTGTCCTTGTGAAGCTGGGATTGTTTTCACAAATGTTACCCACTTTGGATATATGCCATCAGTTAGGTAATATCCCATTATGTAGTCATGACCATTGATTGAATAATGCACTGCAGGAGCACGTCCTTCAGCAAGTTCATTAAAGACATGAGACCGCTCTAACACAATAATGTCATTATTTGACCCATGTAACCAAAAAAATGCATGCCATATCCAAAAATCATATGATGCTACTGCCTCCAAAATAATAGTAGGCTCATGAATATGACCACAATATTGACCTTTCCATGCAGATGGACAATTTTTCTACTTCTAATGCATGCAATCAATTGAACCTAATATACCTGGAAAACCTCGGCGTTCGCCATGAGCAAACAGTCTAGCAATGTTTTCATTGTTTGGCTTTCTAAAGTATTCCTCAGAGAAAACATCAATTACCGCAGTAACAAATTTTTTCAAACTTTCTAATACAGTAGTTTTTCCAATCTGCACATATTCATCTATCAAATCACCCGATACTCCATACGCAAGCCTTCTAAGTGTAGCATTTATCTTTTGTAATGAAGATAAACTAAGTTTGTTGGCACTATTTCTTTTTTGACAAAGTAAGAGTCATAAGCTTCTACCTTAGATTGAATACGAAGAAAAAGAGAACGCTTTATCCGAAATCTCCTACAAAATAAAGCAGGTGGATATACTGGTGTGAGAGCAAAATATCAAGAAAAAGCCTCTCATGGCCCTCCAAATGATTACGTCGGATAGAACGTCAACGTTTAGGCTGTGATGTTTCCATGACAAGTTCTTCGATTATCTCATCTTCATTTGAGTCATCAAAAAGGAATTTGCAAACCAAATAATGATTCATGGATGCAACCTTCAAGACAATTGGAAAGCAATTATTACTATAGATGCAAGATTAAAGCCAAGTGACATAAGTCAAAAC
The DNA here is from genome assembly GCA_023621385.1 of Quercus gilva. Lineage (NCBI taxonomy): Eukaryota > Viridiplantae > Streptophyta > Magnoliopsida > Fagales > Fagaceae > Quercus > Quercus gilva. The sequence goes on along the minus strand of CM042474.1, from coordinate 35,811,683 downwards.
AAAATGAATATAACCAATTCACACACAAGTCATAACATAAACACAATTTTGTGCTTACCCTCAAGCATTTATCAAATATAAGTATATAACCAAAAAATAAAAATTCCTCTCAGTAGGACCAAGAAACTAATAAATGGTAAACAAATAGATTCGCTTTCAAAAGATAAGTAAAATAAGAAATACTATGAATGCTTATTGTTCATAGATTTATTCTAAGACTTGTCATCTCAAAACCAAGCATATGATACTAAGAATGTTCAATGAATAGAAATAATTGGATCAAAGACACTCATAGTGGCTATAACAGCAAGATATATAATAGTTTCATTTTTTAGTCTACAAAGAATTATATTAATGCCTATCACAAGACTGAATGGAACTTAACAAAAGATAAAAAAGATTGCACTTCAAAGTCTTTGTTAGATTGCACTTCAAGTCACAACACAAACACATGCATCTAGTTTAAGATTAAAGTCAAGTGACATAAGCCACTACAAAATACATAAAGTTACTACCAAAATACATAAAGGCCTACATAAACCACTACAAAATACATAAAAGCCTAAGCTACATTTAAAATGCAATCAAACCCCTTTAATTACGTGAACTTCGTCTTGCCATGATTTCCTCTTGGAGTTGTTCATAAAAAGCTTTTTGTGCTCCGGTCAAGCCACTTGTATCTTTTATCATGATTCTCTCCTCCTCTAACCTTTCTGTCATCTCAAATTTTTTCTTCTCAATCATGACTTTTTCCTTCTCAATCTTAAGTTTTTCTTCATTTCTTTCCTTCTCAACCGCAAGTTTTGTCCTCTCAATAAACATTTTCTCCTCTTACAATCGAGTTACATCCTCAATTAATTTCAATTTCTTGGTCAAATATTCCCCTACATCTTTTCCGGTGGCTTTGTTCTTTCGGATGGCCTTTTTAGCCTTCCTACCAATAAGTCTCTCAAAATTGGAAGAGTCACCAAGTCTGGACCCACAATCCCCTTCGCCAATAGATATTGACTCCGAAGTTGGAGGTACAGATGATCTCGATTTAGCATTGCTAGGATTGGCAAACTTTGGTTGGTCCTTTAACACGAGCCAACAATGGTCAAGAAGAAAGGGTTTCTTGTGCTTCTCTAAATACAAAGCCTTCTCATCGGTAATCTAAAAAAATTAAAAGAAATATAACATGATCAATATCTTCAAACTATTGGTGAATGGACATGTTAAACACTATTGCAATATAATTTATATCATATCTTCTTCGGTTGTACCACTTTGATGAAGTGTATTAACTTAAGCCATACACCCGGTAAACTTATTTGTCTTTTCACTAATCACTCCCCAACGACTTAGCAAGGAGATTACAGTACGTGTGGTACCAGATGTATTGTACTGCTTGAAGTATTCCCAAACTTTTTTATGAAATGTATTTTGTGTTTGTTCATTACTATTTATGGCATCAACACTAGTATTGAGCCATGCTGCCACTAGGAGTTTTTCTTCCTCTACACTAAAGTTAGTGCCTCGTTTTCCTTTTGTAGAAGAGACATTTTCAACTTGAGGTTGAGGTGGAGGTGGAGAATCAGAAACTGACAAAGGAGTATTTTGAGACGTTCTCAAAAATTGTGAGTCAATTTCTATATCCCCATTCATGATACCTATAAAAGATGGTAGGTCTCTACTGAACTCAGTGTCTTTACGTGACTCCATAAAATTAGAAGAAAAAAAAAATGTAAACTTCCCTGCATACAGAAAATTCCCAAACTAACATTTATATCAAAACTTAAAATACTTAGAATTATAACAATAGAACATGATTATGCATAAATACTTAATTTGACATGTAGCTTAATCCCACTGATAAAGAAAACAACAAATTCATTTTTAAACATCTCAAAACCAAACTAACAATTTCTCATTAAAATGACCACAAGAAATGTGTGCTCTGTTTCTAGTTTTGTGCAACAGAAGATATCCAACAAAATCCACCCAAATCAGATGTGAAACATTAAGAGCCCAACAAAATCCATATCACAAACCATCTTAATATCTCTACTCAGTACTCACATTCACACTTACCAAACCATAATCATCATCAATCTACCAAAATCAGATATGGAACATTAAGAATTCTAAAAAAACTACTGTATTCATCCATTTCTAACAACTCAAAACAGCTAATACAAAACAAATGAAATCTCATAACATAAAATCACCAAGCCAATAATCCAAAACAACGATAAAAAATCATATATCAAAAATCAAAAACAGAGACATCCACATGAAGTGGATCCAAATAAAAAACCCAAAGTGGATTGGCGGATCGGCAGAAGAGAATGTTATACCCAAATCAAAAACCCAAAGCATCCACATTAAGAAGACAGAGACAATTGACCTGAAGTGGATCGGCAGAAGAGAAGTGCGTCTCAGGCAGATCGGCGGTGTGGGTTTGAACTTGACGATGGCGGCGATGTTGACGATAGTCGGGTCAACGATGTTGAGAGATTGAGCTTGAGAGGCTTGAGATGAGAGATGATAGTGAATGAGAGAGAGTGAATGAGACCGGATTTGATAAAATGAAAAAAAAGAAGCAAGTTGTACCGGAGTGAACTTCATGATGGTGGTGATGTTGGCAATGGTCGGGCCGGCGACGTTGAGAGAGTGAGCTTGAGAGGCTTGAGATGAGAGATGACAGTGAACGAGAGAGAGTGAATGAGAGTGAATGAGCTGAATAAAAAATTGTTTTTTTTTTTTTTTTGCTCTAAGCTACAGTGCACATCTATAGATAGATGTGCATTGTAGCAATTTAGCTAAAAATTTTAGCTATCGCTCCACAGCTGTAGGGGTGTTTTTTGTGTTTTGGTGGAGCTAAAATAGCAATATAGCTATTTAGCTCCATTGTTGCAAATGCTCTTATAATCACACTTTTAAGGATCAACTTTCTGTGTCATGATAGATCAAATATGTATAACATGACTCCCGAAAGTTACACATTTGGCAACCGTTGTAGACCCAACCATTGTATCTTAGTTGTACTGTGACAATAGGAACTCCAACTAGTTCATAAAAATTGTTGAAAAAGTCCAATTCCCTCCACTGAGTTGGAAGTAATCTTTTGATTACAGGGACATCACATGCTGCCAAAAGAACAGTCCTAGGCTTAGAGAATACTCAAGAAATGAAACTTCATAATAAATTTCACAGCATTCTTACCTACAATAAGAATACCTGTAGAACGAAAGCTGAAGAAGACAGATATAGTGCAGCACCAATCACTACGGCCTCATCAATGCTTCTGATGTTGACCTGCAACAATATGGTTGAACTCATATACCAAAAAAGCAACATTATGTTAGGAGTACTTCAAAGCATATAGAAGATAGTTCCAGTAACAAGGCTTTCATTCAACAAGGTCAATGTGTATAGTTAGAGAACTCACAAATTTGCATAATCTATGTCAGTAGAGTAAGCATATATTTACATTCTACTTAGAAATACCTAGCATAGATAGAGAAATACACAAATCTATTGTAAGTAATGATAATAGACATCTCTATCTATAAAAACAAAAACAAAAAAAAAACAAAAAAAGGTTGTTTGTCTACACAATAAAAAAAACCAAAAAACCCCTATGGTGAATACTGTTTTTAGATCAGAGATCAGCCTGCAAATGCTGGTTCCAACAAGCTGAACTATTCATGGCATTAAAACTTTCCAGTAAATAGTCCATTTCATATGAGATTCCAATTAAAACAAAAAACAAGTGAATGATGATGGTAAAGACAGGTTATTACATGCAAGGTATTGAAGACATCTAGAAAAAAAGTTATCACCAAATTAGACCTTGAGTGAAAAAGGAATTCCAAAATTTTTGTTCCAATTGCACCATTACGTGGAAGTTCAAATGCTATGAAAGCAAGAGTAGATTACACAACCTTCAAAAGCACAAAAAAAATTGGTGAAACAAGATAGGTAATCAATTTAAGGACCCACCCAGAATTCATAGAATTGTTAGTCATGTCTTGCCACACAACTTCAAGAACCACCATGAGAATTAAATGCAAGCTAAACAATTAAAATCACAAGCAACAGCTCCGATATGGAATGCATTTTAATAAAGCTAAGTTAAGTGGATTCCTATTTCTGAACAATAAATTACTCAATAAACTTATATACATAATTAAGTCGAATTATGAACCCAATTAAGTCATCTTTTATGGGAATTTTAATCTTAACATTAAAGGAAAAGAAAAGATATAATTAAATTGATTAATTTTCTATGAAAGTAGCTAATTATCTATGGAAACAACTTTTCATACTTAATTCCAGTAGTGGTTTATCCTAACTAGCCAACCAAAATTGTTACCATTTGTCTGTAAAGTGTTGGATTTTGAGCATTTTTGGTTCAGACATGGCCAAAAACCATAATAAATAATAAGGCGACCTTGAGGGAGGTTGATAATTTCCACCATATGCATTGCTGGGACCACTAGGCTGCATTTGTGATGGTGCAATTTGCTAAATGCTTTAAGGTTCTAATTTCATCTGCAGATATGTCAACATGCTCGAGTTGGTTTCTGTATATAAAAAGAAAAAACACATATGCAGCTTAATAGGATAAACGTGTAATAGGCTGAGCTTTTGAGCAGATATCAATATATGCTATTAAGGAAAATAAAGCAACTAGAACTCCCAAACCAGAAGAATAGAGCGTGAGCAAGAGGGAGAGTACAGAGCGAGAGCGAGACTAAGAGGGAGATTGAAAGCAAGAGGGAGAGTGAGAGTGAAAGCGAGAGCGAGACTGAGAAGGAGATTGAAAAGCGTGTGGGAGAGTGAGAGTGAGATGATAGCGAGATTGAGAGAGTGAGAGGGAGATTGAAAGTGAGAGTGATGAAAGAGCAAGACTGAATGGGAAAGAGGGAGATTCAGAGAGTTAAGTGTGGGTGTTAAAAACAGGGGCCATACCCGAGTTCACTGAACTCGAGTATGAGTCTGGATTGTTAGGGTAATCAACCTGAGCCATACTCGAATTTAATGGACTCCGGTACCATACTAATACAATACTCGAGCTCCTTAAACTCGAGTACCAAGTGGCATTTTTTAATCCCAAATGCCAGCTCAGCTTGTGCCACGGTGACAGGACTTCTAGGAACTCAAGTTTGTACAGCTCGAGTACTAGAAAAGTGGTAGATCACTAATAAGTTTCGAAACAGTGCTTTTTTCCTACAAATTTTGCAAAATTGTGGTATTTGGCCATTTTCACCGTGACTATTAGCTACAATAGTAGATTCATTGAATAATGGGTTGTCGACGAAGGACTCAATCTAGCCTGACAAATGGGTTTCAATGATAGAAGTTAACTCTCTTTTTGGATGAATAGAAGAAGTAAGGGGCTGTTTGGATTTGATGTTTTCCATTACCCATCACTCTGTTTTCATCACCCATAACTCAAAATTGGTGGGTCTCACGGCAAAAGGGTGTGTTTGGATTTGTTTTCAATTTTTGTTTCCATCACTCAATTCATTGATTTTTGAGTGATGAGTTAGCAAAACTAAAAACAAATTTTGGGTGTTTTCAAGTTATGGAAACTGAGTTATGATGGCAATATGGTAATTTCATTCAACTTATGGGACCCACATGTTTGTCTTGTCTTGTCAAGCCAGCTTGCACCCAATGGCTCTCTCTTTCTCGTACTCTCTTTTCTTTCTTTCTTCTCTCTCTTTAGTTTTTAAATTAATTTCTTACTAAAAAATATTTTGATCTCCACCTAGTATATTATTTTGGCTTCTGATTACAAGATGCAACTCACTAAGAATTGGCGAGGAACAGTAAGCCATGTAGATCTCTAAAACAACATTAGGTCATGGGTGGCAATCTTTTGGAACCTTGCTGTTCTTTTTTTTGGAACTGTTTTAGTTTTTTTGTTCTTGACTTGTTAAGTGATGTAGAACGGAAAGCAGCACCTTTTGTTTTTTTTATAAGAATGTAAAACTGCACTTCAGTTGTAACCAATTTGGTACTTATCTTCTATACCAGTGTATTTTCTTGGAAAAAAAAAACAGAGTTACTTTCTAGAACAAAATAAAAGTGAAAAGAGATTAATTTAGTTGTGAACTTCTAAATGTAAAGCATTGTTATTCACCTACGCGGCAATGGTGCCACCAAGTTTGGATAATTTACTTCAAGGATCAATTGCAAACTAGAAATAAAAAAGGAAAACGGTAGTACTATTAACAGATACGAGGTTATATTAGATTTTTCATTTGAGATCAATACCTACAATTTGGATAAGGCTTCTGATGGGATACACGACCAATCCGTGATTAATTATTTTAGGAGGTTTGTTGTATTTGTGTCGTGTATAGTACATAGGATCTCTGAACTCAAACCAAATTCATACTTTTTTCTTTTTTATTGTATTTTATAGAAAAATACAATTTCTGTTTGAAAATTGAAATATCTGTTTTTTTTTTTTTTTTTTTTTCTAAGGTAATGGGGTTGGGGATTGGACCGGATATACTTTATAGCTCATAGGTTTGGTCGTGCAATTAGCATATAGCCCATTGCCAAAAGGAATTAGAATTTACCAAGTCAAGACAATTATAACTTTACCAAACGGATAAAAGGTCAAGGCAATTAATTGGAACTGCTTGAAGCTTGAGATGATACAGAGATTACAGTATGAACTATGAAGTGGTACACGGAAGTTCGTTGGGAATGTTATTTTGGTGACACATAAAAATAAATCATTAAACAGAACACCTTGTCTTTATAAAGACAGTTTATGCTAGCTTTAGAATCCACAAGCACCTTACCTCTCTCTCTCTCTCTCTCCACAAGTTTTGCGTTTCTCTTGTTCTAAGGAGGCAGGAAATGGCTCGCACTAACATTGCTCTTGTTTTGACAATTCTCTTCTTTGTCCTGATGCCTGAGGTGATTGTTTAAACTTTAAAGCATTCATGTATGGGATATATCATAACAATTTTCATAATCTAAAAATACCTGTATCTATCTAAGATTTATCTTTCAATTTTATCTTTGGTAGTCATGCAGTCCCGCTGGATTGTTTTGATAAAACAAATGTACCTATTATTATAGCACTAGAAAGAATTAGAATAGTTCTTTTTTTTGGGTACAAAATTTTGATTGTGACTGTAATTGATACTTCTTTTCAAAAAAATTCAGTGGGAGATCTTTGGCGGACCACAGTTCATGGTTGAAGCTGGCCACATAAGTAAGTGTATATGAGTATATCATTGAACTACAAGACTTCTGTCTATATTATGCAATCTTAACAATGATAAATTCAGTCATTTAGTCTATATCAATATATATCTTCTCAAAAAAAAAAAAAAAAAAAAGTCTATCAATATATAAACTTTTTGCTCACGGGAATGAAAATTTGATATTTTGTTTGAGAAATCAACTTAAATCTCAAAAATGGCAAAAGTTTGGTCAGACTTACAATGTGAGAATTGATCAATTAACTTAGAAGTTGGAATAATGATAAGAAACCTAACTTTAGTGTTACACGTATGTATAAGGGGTAGGAAGTACTATCATAGTTCACATATCAATTTTCTTTTATACGAACCCTTTAATATCATTGTTGGACATTTATGTTTTACCCATCTGTTTTTTCGTAATATTTTTTTTAGACCATTCAAAAGTTTTCAACCTCTAATTTTGTACCCAAATAGGAATTAGACAAATATTTCCGGTCGAACTTGAACCTCAATTTCATTTTCGCATTGGGACACCATATTCACTAGTCACTAGACTACTCATTACAAGCTAAATTTAAGGTGCATTTAGAAATAACTTTTCTTGGTGCACTCTTAACATTGCCAATTGGAAATAATACTATGAAAAGTGTGAAATAATATTTTTCCTTATATGTTATGTGTCCCATGAATACCCAGACTGCGGAGCTAGGTGTGGTTACCGATGCAGCAAGTCGTCTCGGCATAAGATGTGCATAAGGGCGTGCAATACGTGTTGCCAAAGGTGCCATTGCGTGCCTCCGGGGACTTCTGGGAACTATGAAAAATGCCCTTGCTATTGGCATATGAAGACTCATGGTGGTAGACGCAAGTGTCCTTAAAAAGATGCAATGTAATGTCACAATAACCAAAAAAAAAAAAAAATTAAGGTGTTGCACCATGTATTACAGATAATAGAAGAGTAGGACCTGGAAGATGGGTCTTAAAATTGATTCAAGTATATATGTTATATTAAAGTGTTGAGAGGTCCTAGAGAAACATCAAACATAAGTTTGTGTTCTCGGTCCTCCTTATCTGTGTGCTTATCAATTTATACAATCATGTGTATGCTCAGTCGTGTTTACTAGAGCTAATTGAATGGTATTATGGTATGTGTGATTTCAGTGCATACTTTTCATAAGTTCTTTTTTCTGTTTTTGTAAGTAACTTTTCATCTATTCTCTCCCTCACCCAAAGGAAGTGATTGTCTTTCTTCCATATCCAACGATTTATATTTATTTGTGACTCATGCTTACGTACATAAACATTCAACCGTATGTAGTGATGAAGAGGTGATTTAAACATGATGAGTAAGATGGTCATCTCGGTTTTCTTGTTGAATATTATGAAAGGGTCACTTGGTACAAGAATTAACAAAATTAAATTTGACACAAACACAAAATTATAACTTGTTTCAAAATCTGGTTTTGACAACCGAGTTAATGTTCATCTAACCTAAAAATAAATTGTTATGCCAGGTGATTTTGAACCAATTAAAGAAAGTAAATAATTCTATTAGCATTCCAACATTACCAACAAAAATATCAAGTAGATTAAGAAATTATAGAATGCACTTATTAAGCTAGATTTGCATCATCGCTGACTCGATCGGTCTCAACATTTATTCTTTACATAATAACAACAATAAAAGTACATAATAACAATGAAAGTATGTACTCAAAATGTATTTTGAATGTCCAATTCTCCCTTTCTCTCGTGGATAGTTCAAGGGCACTTGAGCTTGTTTCCATGTGTTTTGAGGCGAGCATAACATGGGCAAGCGTTCTTGTTGCCATAGGTACCAGGTGGAACACAATGGCATCTCATGCAACAACTTTTGCATGCTCTAGTGCACCTGTTCTTTCTTGATGCCTTTTTGCATCTCCTTGAGCATGCATAATTACAATCTAAATCACCGAAAATGAAAAATTAATTTCAATTTTATATCAAAAGATGGTGAAAATTACTTCATTATGGATGGTAGAAAACTAGAAATATCAATACTCTAAAGTTATATTTGGATACTTGGATTTGGTTTTAAATCAATGGATTTGGAATTCCTTGAATCTAAATCTAACAATTTTAAAATTTCTTATTTGGTTCATGTGGGGCCAGTGGCCCAAAAAGATAAACGGAGAGTTCATGGGAAGTGGGCTAGCGGCCCAGTCCGAGGACACTCACATGTCCAAGGATAAAATTTATTACTCAAACTACGTCTGAGATGGGTATAATTCTTTTAATAGTCAAGGAACTTCACAGAATTGCATGCAAATTAACTAATGAACATTGAGTAAAGAAGGAACTGGGAAAAGTAACAAATATCCCCTAAAAGCTGCTACCTCCACATTAAATGCTTCCCAGCTAACTCTCTGACCGCATTAATGTGGAGGTGATGTCTGAACAGTAATCAAGCAGCCTTTTAACCACTAAACAGAAAATCCAGGAAGTTCTAGATGAGACAGAAAGAAGTTCTCAGAATGGAACCTACACGTCTACGGTGGAAGCAGAACGAAGAAGGTAGTATATAACGTAAAATCGGAGTACATTACAGGGGGAAGGGGAACATTTTAGAAGAAAAAAAGCAAGAGTAAGGAAAGGGAGAATACAGAGACATAAACATTAAAAATTTAGCCGAGGAGAAGAGGAAGAGGGTTTTTCTTTTATTTAGTTTGAAGTTCCTTTTGCTGCATAGGAACGATGTCTTTTTCCTCTCACTGGAGCTAGTTCTTATGTCCACTCTCTATAAATTTTATTGTTTGGACTTGTTGGGCTCGAATTCCATCCTTCTTTTGAGTCCTTATAGTTCATTTTATATATAGGAGGATTCGAAATTCAGAATTTTCATATTATTATTTGAATATCTTGATAACCCGTAAGTTAGAGTTTAAAACTCTTTTTCAAAATTATCAAAATACCTTTATAGCTTCAAAAATGCCATATTTAACCTTCAAAATACCCTAAAAACCTTTAAACATATCAAAATAACCAAAAATGTGCAAAAATAATCAAATAATTCTCAAAATTTTCAAAATGACTATAATATCTTTGAACCTACAAAATAATCAAAATATGCCCAAAACCTCCAATATGATTCAAGTAATCCCTAAACCAACCAAATTGATAAAAATATGAACAAAGTATTAATGCTTCATATGTTTCATGTATAACCAGTAAATTACTAAAATTAATATGTATACTTCGACATATGAACGCAAAAAGTAGTTATATTTATGACATCATAAATCTCAATTAAAATTCATTAATATTTATAAATAATTTTTTTTACAGTGTATATTTTAAAAGAGAAGTCTAATAATTTAAACACATTTATAAAATTATAATAAATATATAGTAATTGATCAATACAGAAGCTGTTATCGTTCATTTTGATAATTCAATTATTAGAGGAGAAGAAATTTAAAAATCCCAAATGTCATCATAGATGATATTAAAAAAAATATTAGTTACTTCTTGAAAATATTATACAATTTTTTTTTTTATAAGAAACAATTTTTATACTTATTCAACGTGACTCTGTTAAATGTTAATTGTGCATAAGAAAAAAATTACTTTTGTGCTGGTCTAATCAGTAAATTGCTATTTTTTATTTTTAGAATCGGTCTATTCAGCAACTAGCAAGCAAGGCACGTGAATCCTTCTAGTGCGTTGGCCACGGGCACGGCCTCCGATAATTAATCACGACTGATTGGTTTTTTTCCTTTATGGCCAGTTTGAATGTTTAAAAAAGGAGGGAGAGTAGAGTAGAGGGAGGAAGAGTAATCTAATTACCTTATTTGGAAGTTTTTTAAGGAAGGAGGGGGAAGGGTTTGGAGGGGTTTCAACTCCCTCTAGCCCCCCATTTTTAATTCCCCCAAATTGGAGAGATTTGGAGGGAGAGTAGAGTACATAAACTATTGACCAAGTAAATTACCTAATTTACCCTTATTATATTAACAAAATTACACAAGGGGAATGGCTAATTACTCCCTTCCCCCTTACTAATTTTAAAAACATCCAAACAAGGTGGAGGGGAATCATTTTCCTCTATTCTCCTCTTCACTACTCCCCTCCCCTCCCCTCTACTCCCCTCTACTCTCCTCCCTCTCTAAACTTCCAAACAAGCCATTGTAAGCAGGGGTCAGAGGAGTACAATAGTAGAAAATGGAAATTACCAGGATCATAGTAATCGCTGTCCCAGAATTTTTATTTTTATTTTTTTATGGAATTCTTAAAGGAACCATGTATTGTATTTTCCGAGGATTCCAATTTAGGACATTAACCTATCCAAATTAAATAACCCTTTTCAACTATGGATTTGAGCATTTTAGTTAGCCCAATTGATAAAATATCTTATTATTAAATAAAAGATTTATGGTTGAATTCTGTATACGCAAAAAATTAATTGGTGTCTTGAGTTTAATAATAAAGAACAATTATCATATAATAGACTGCATAGGTTAAAATTCTATCATATCATATTTATCAAAAAAGAAAAGTAAAAAAAAAAATTAATAATATGTACTATAAAGGATATTACAAATTTTATTACACTATCTTTACAAAATTAACGTGTCATCAATAACAAAAAAATAATTATTATATTTATTTATTATGTTGTTGACATTAACCAGCAATCACATTGATTATTACCACATTAATTTGTAAATGTTATGTAGTAAAATTTGTAATATTTTTAGCAATAACTAAATGAATTTAAAAAAAAAAAAAAAAAAAAAAAAAAAAAAAAAAAAGAAAAGAAAGAAAGAAGAAGACAAATTGGAAGGGAATGAATTTCAGGTCTAGCAAAGTAAAACTTACTGATTTTCTGGGGTTTATGTTTACTGTGAAGCGCTAGTTCGTTTTCCCCTTCGTCCATCTGAATCCAAAAGTGACATGACAAAAATGAGCCCCCAGGTTCAAATTCAAATTTTTATACTGTCAATTTATAAAGTGATTGATTAACACAAAAACATGGAATAAAATTAAAGAAAATTTATGGCGCACACACGCAGAAAACCCAAGGAATTATAGAACTTTTCCTATTAGTCTCAAATATCAAATGCAATTTGCTTCATTGTATTTTTAAATAATGGTTTGTTCAGTCTTGCTAGACATCTTATATTTATTTGGATTTTTAATCATTATTGTAAGATCAGAAAACATCTTGGCAACCGAATCATATTTGATATAGAAAATGGAACATATATAGGTAGAGAGACTCACATTAGCCAGAGTATTTGCTGCATTACTATATGATGAAGCCTCTGCAAGAGCCTGGAAATTAAAGGTACACCAATTTACAAAATAAAGTTAGATAAAACATTAATTTTCTACATTATGAGACAATCTTTAATGGCAATATGTACCTGTAAGAGGAGGATGACAATGGCGAGAATGATGAAGAACTTCATCTTTAGGACTTGGATGATAACTTGATAAGGATGATGAGAATAAGTGAAGGACAAAGAGGCATTATATATGGTTATTTTTTTCACCTGTCTCTTTTACGATTCACATGCAAAGATTAGAGCAAAGTCACAGACTTTGAGTTGAGTGCTCAGGGAAATGTTCTTTGGAAGCTTCTCTATCACTTTTGTTCCTTTTACTATGAATAGTGCTTTATTAGCGGAATTTTTATAATAATTTCACAACAAAAATTAAGGCATTAATAGTTCTGCCAACCGCATATATATATATATATATATATATTATTATCTATTATTAACGGGTTTGATTTAGGTTCAATGTCATCCTATCAATTAATCTAGTGCACAAGAATATAGCTTTCTCCCATCTTTAACATTTTATCATATAAAATTTATTGTAAAAATATTGTGTTGGATTCCTTCATCTTTTGCTATAGTGTGAGCACAGCTGTTGATGCTTGCAGTGCATGGACAAAAGTAGGACGATAGAGGCAAGGTGGTCCCCGGCTATAATGCTCATGGGTCATGGCCTTGTCTTGTTTTAGGCTTTTAGCTAGCATGTGAATCAGGGGGCAATAGGGTAGGGTTGGGTTGTTGGGAGGAGTCAAATTTCACCAACTCATAAAAGCATTGGAAATCTGCCAAGAAAGGGATCATTTCATGCTGTGCCTTTGTAGTTTGTACCATTATATGAAGATGCATGATTGTTGCTGCTAGGTTGGCGATCCGTATATGGTATATGCTGGCTTTTAGCGTTGAGGTGCAATGTATGGTCCATCCCATGTGAAAGCAAACAATCATAAAATTTTATTGTAGTACGTTCTTCCTAAACTTTAGAGGATTCATGTATCTTTGAGGGGGAAGTTAAAAACATAAGGAAATCGCTTTTTTTTTTTAGTTGAAGGTGTGAAAATTTGAATTATTGACGTTTTTATTAAAAATACTAGAAAGTGTCAATTGAGTTAAAAGATTCTTGATAAATAAAGATATCGTTTTAATATAAAAAAAGTGATTTAAAATCCCACCAATATCTTGGGTTAGTAATAAGTTTTTAGAGTGCCATCATAGTTTTCATTGGTAAGTGTTAGTAAATTTTTACATTAAAAAAAAAGTGATCTTCAATAAAAAAATATTTAAAAAAAAGCTCTTAAAAGGAAAAGAGTTATTAAAGTAATATGCTTAAGTTAAGTTAATAAATTTAAGTGAAGATCCCTAAACTAATAAGTGTCATATAGGTTATGAGATGGATTGAAAGACCATATATCCATCCTTACGTCCATTTGAATACCAAGAGTGAAAGAAGAGAAATAGTAAAAAGGAAAAAAAAAAAAAAAGTCTTCTCTCATTTCTTTTCCATTTGTGAGTAGTGTGTTAGTCCACCAATATTTTATACACTTTAGAGATTTTGATTTAAAGATAGGTGTTCTATTGGTGCAAACACAATAATAATAGAAATAATACAAAGATAATGAAAATTTGAATTATAGACGTTTTTATTAAAAATATTAGAAAGTGTCAATTGAGTTACAAGACTCTTGATAAATAAAGATATCGTTTTAATATAGAAAAAGTGATTTAAAATCCCACCAATATCTTGGGTTAGTAATAAGTTTTTAGAGTGCCATCATAGTTTTCATTGGTAAGTGTTAGTAAATTTTTACATTAAAAAAAAGTGATCTTCAATAAAAAATATTTTAAAAAAAGCTCTTAAAAGGAAAAGAGTTATTAAAGTAATATGCTTAAGTTAAGTTAATAAATTTAAGTGAAGTTCCCTAAACTAATAAATGTCATATAGGTTATGAGATGGATTGAAAGACCATATATCCATCCTTACGTACATTTGCATACCAAGAGTAGTGAAAGAAGAGAAATAGTAAAAAGGAAAAAAAAAAAAAGATATTTTCTCATTTCTTTTCCATTTGTGAGTTGTGTGTTAGTCCACCAATATTTTATACACTTTAGAGATTTCAATTTAAAGATAGCTGTTCTGTTGGTGTAAACACAATAATAATGGAAATAACACAAAGATAATGAAAATTTGAATTATAGACATTTTTATTAGAAATACTATAAAGTGTCAATTGAGTTATAAGACTCTTGATAAATAAAGATATCGTTTTAATATAGAAAAAGTGATTTAAAATCCCACCAATATCCTGGGTTAGTAATAAGTTTTTAGAGTGCCATCATAGTTTTCATTGGTAAGTGTTAGTAAATTTTTACATTAAAAAAAAAGTGATCTTTAATAAAAAATATTTTAAAAAATGCTCTTAAAAGGAAAAGAGTTATTAAAGTAATATGCTTAAGTTAAGTTAATAAATTTAAGTGAAGTTCCCTAAACTAATAAATGTCATATAGGTTATGAGATGGATTGAAAGACTGTAATTTAGATTGTAATGTAATAGTTATTCCTATAATTTAGTTATTTTTTAGTTTGGTTATGTTTTTATTACAAGGAATAGTCATTCCTTATGAATAGTTATTCTTCAAAATAAGGAATAACTATTCCTCTTTAAAAGGTTGTATTAGCTATTCCATAGTAAGTGCAATAATTTCAAAACTTAATATAGTTCCAAATAAACAAACTTTTCATATACATTTAACAATTATAAAAATAAAAAATTATAAAAAATAACACATATCTTTCTTAAATTTAAAAATAACAATTTTTAAGGAGATATAATTGTATGAGTAAGATATTTCCTAAAATAAATGTTAAGTTTCATTCTAATGTTATAACTCACAACCAAACTAATAAATATATTTAGTTATTACATTACAACACAATTTATTACTAGTAATAAAGATTACAATTCATGTCGTAATCTGCATTCACTGTACCAAACGTACCGTACATTGAATGTAGATTACATTAGGAATAGTAATATTTATTACTGGAAATAAAAGACATTGTAATGGAATAACTATTACTATTCATAAGTTTGGTTGTTATATATGGAAAACTTGTAAAAGATGATTTATAAGGAAACTTTATATTTTTGGAAATATATTAATTTTAAAACCTATTATATACACTAAAGAATAGCTATTACATCCATTTTAAAGAGGAAAAGCTATTCTTCAATTTAAAGAATAGTTATTCCAATGCAAAAACTAATCCATGTAATAAAGATGCAACCAGATGACCGAATTAATATTACACATGAATAACTATTCCATTACAGGAGCTATTACAGCGTACCAAACGTACCCTAGGTGTTCTGTTGGTGCAAACACAATAATAATGGAAATAACACAAAGAGAAACTGAATAATACTTCTGAATATTATTAATTTGAGATTAGAAAATACACAAAACTATTTAGACTAAGGCGCGGTACTTGCTCTATTTAAGGAGATTCAAGTCCTTGGTTGACTAAATTTTGTAACCGGTGTAAACCTTCTCCGACTTATCTCCCCCAGGATACAATAATCCAACAAATGTTGTATGGCTAGAACAACCTCTGCACAAAGTGTTCAAGCCCACTTGAAAGAACACCATTCTTTGCCAAGAACCTCTCTATTTTTTTAATATATAAGAATACTTGTAATTACTGGATTTGTAATGTTATTATATTGCAATTGCTTGGATTGTGTCTAAATGAGTCTACTTATAGGCTCAATAGGCCTCACAAAATTATTACCTAAATTAATCTGATTTATTAGGTCCATAATTTTGATGTAGTGGGTGTTATAAGATTAATTGCTAGACATAAATCTGATAAGCTGAAGTTACACAATTAATGGATAAGGTAAGGAGTTTCTGAAGAAATAAATAGGCCGAAACAACTAATCCATTAAGTGGGTGAATGGCTTTTCATTTTTCCATAATAAATAATCCATTTACTCACCAATGAATAAGAAAATATTCTGAATGTATTTGGCCCACAATTTACTCCAATACATATCGGCCTATTAATCACCACAATTAAAAAGAATAAAATAATCTATCTCCTTTTTAATGTCAGATTAAACATTTTCACTAATTTTTTTATCTTCCATATTAACTCTCACATCTTTACATTTATATTGTCATATAAACCCATTTTAATTAAATAGTATTAAAATGCTCCAACAATTCCCCACTTATTTTGATATTAAATTTTATTAGTTAAAGAGAGATTACCAAGCAAAAAAGGGTCACTATGCATTATGAAGGTGTGCTCTGCATTGAACCTTCACTTAGTAAAACAGTCATCTCAACTCCAAAGTCGTAGTGATCTCCGACTTGAACTAAGACTACTTTTGGGAAATTAAGCGTCACTGCTTACCTATAACAACCCAGGTGTTGACATGAGCTTTTATAGCTATCACTTTACGGCTATATGTAGATCCCAGTTTCTTGAGTGTATTTGAAATTAAGTCTATCTCATAGGGAGCAGCCGTATCCTACACTCATATAGGTGAAATTTTGTCAGGGGTGCTCCTGTAATTCTAACACCCCACTCATACAAGTTACAAATTTCATTAAGAGTTTTTTACTCAACTTCTCCACATTACAGGATAAATGCATTTACATCATAAGGATGAACAATTAAAAAATTATTTACAAAATAAATAACTAAAGAAATAAATAGTGCATTTCTTCCGACCATCGTATGGTTCATTTTTTCCATTGAACCCAATTCTCAGGATCTCTAGTCCTTGGGTTGGGTATCCTCATGCATGGCTTATAAATCTATGGACTTTAATCCCATCCCCCTCAATGTATTCCAAACCCTATCTTTTGTCAAGGCCTTGGTAAATGAATCTGCAAGATTATTATTAGATTTAACATAATTCACAGTTATGATGTCACTACTCAAATAAGATTGCACAGTACTATGCTTTCTTCTTATAGGCCTGGATTTACCTGTTGTAATAACAGTTTTTAACTCTACCAATTGCGGTAGTGGTATCACAATGAATTAATATAGGTGGAATTGGCTTTTTCCAAAATGGAATTTCATATAACAAATATCTAAGCCAATTTGCCTTTTCACTAGCTAAAGCTAATGCTATTAATTCAGCTTCCATTGTTGAGTTAACAATTATAGTTTGCCTTTTAGATTCCCAACAAATAGCATCACTACTTAAGGCAAAAATATAACTAGTGGTAGAGAGAGAATCACCTGACAAAGTATTCCCATCGGCATCACTAAAAGTTTCAATCACAGCAAGGTACTTTTTATAAAATAAGCCATAGTTTTTGGTACTAATTAAATATCTCATGACTCGCTTAATAGTTAGTCAATAATCTCTACTAAGCTTGCTAGTAAATCTGCTAAGCACTCCTACTGCATAAGCAATGTTGAAAAATAGTCTCTCTCATTTTTAATATGAGATTAAATATTTTCACTAACTCCTTATTTTCCATATTAACTCCCACATCTTTACATTTATATTGTCATATAAACCCATTTTAATTAATTAATATTAAAATGCTCCAACATAGTAGTTTCAGAGCAAAATATGAGGTTTTATTTAGTTTGATAGAACTTTGACTAAAAATTCGTTCATTTGATTGAAATGATTCTTGCACTAACTCAAAAATATTTTAGTCACATTTGAAATGAGGGGTAGATCATCAAATTGTAGGTAAACAAACAAGATATCACAGAAATGAAAACCCCTAGAAACCCTAATCCTAGCCAAAACTAGGGTTTGTTTGAAACTAAGTCAAACAATTTTTGAATAGCATGAGTCACATATCATTGGAAAGATTGAGCAAAAGGAATTTTTTTAGTTGCTTGGGGTAGCAAAAAAAAAAAAAAAAAAAACTCATATATATATAATTACATAACAATGAGACTTCAAAAGGCACATAAACAGACATTTCAAAGGCCTACAACTTCTTAAAATGATGTAAAATCCTTCTAAACCAAAGCAAGGTCATAAAGTTTATATTAAGAGCTTTCAAATGGCATATGGCTCGCCTAATTCCGAGTTCAACAAGGTCTCCATTGAAATGCATAAACTTTCGTTATGATAAATCAAACAAGTTTATGATGTGTCAACTTTTGGAAACCATAACTCCTCACCCTAACATTCAATTTATATAAACTTTATGTCATGGGAAAGATAATTTCATTAAGTTTTTGCTTGGTATTCTTTTGAGACCCAACAGATCCTTAAAAAACTCTCAAAAGTCAAGGATAAATAACTTATGCTGTTTTTCAAACTAGAAAGTAACTCTTATGATAGATATGCCAGTTCAACTCTGTTACAAGCCAATGTATGAATAACATATGGAAGGTTAGTGAGATTAATTATAACAAGAGTTCTTTTACAACCGCAAAAAAAAAAAAACATAAATTCAGTTAATTGTTAGCTAGCAGATTGTTATACTAAATTCATTTTATTTTTTATAATTTTTTTAAGAAATAGTTTTAACATATGGTGTTTGTTCCTAGTAATTGTATATTTTTTATAATTTGATTGCTGAGGGAGAGGAGATTAACCCTAGGCTGGAAACATCAATATATGTCACTTGATAAACTCATTTTAGATGGTTTCTAGTTTGGTCTATGTTTTGGACCATTAAATAAGTGGGCTCATGGGTAGGCCCGTAGTCACAAACATTCAAATTTCAAACACGAAAACCAAGCAGCCCAAGTCCCCCAAAGGCCCAAATCCAGTTCGTATTAGATGGGTGACACGTGTAGAGAATGTTATCCAACGGTTAGAAAAAAAAAAAGCCTTACAATTTCTTTAAACTGAAAAATATTGCACAGCATAAACTGAAAACCCAAACCAAAAACCAACCATATATTAGCCAAATTGAAATCCCAAACCACTTGCCGCGGCCGGCACCACCACCACCACCAGCAGTTAGCGCAAATTACGACCACCGGTGGCCCAAACCGTCAACCGTGAGCTTTCTTCACACCAGTGACCTGCCGCTGGGGAGGCGAACAGTGCAGTGATTCATGGATTGGTGAAGGCGGAGGAGAAGGAAGGGATTGAAGAGGCGATATAAGCGAAATTGTTGCGGTGGTGAATTGGAGGTGAGCAGCTCCCGAGAAAATCAGGATTTTTTCGTTGAGTGAGCAAAAGCTGTAGTAGTTGCATTCTAAAATGGGCGATAAATCGAAGCGTAAGAAGAGGAAGCAAATAGATGACACCGAGACTTCGGCGTCGCCGTCGTCGTCACCGAGCTCTGATGACGACTCGTCGAAGAGGCGGCGCCGGCACCGGCACAGGCACAGGAGCAGTGATAAAAGTAAAAGGAGAGATAGAGAGAGGAGGAGAGAAAGGGACGAGAGAGAGAGGAAGAGAAGGAAATCGAGAAAGAAGAATAGGGCTTACGAGTCCGAATCTGAGTCCGAGTCCGAGCCCGAGTTAGAGCCCGAAGCGGTGGTGGGAGACCTGTTGAATCAATTTCCTAATGTTTCCAATGACTTGATCCAGGTACCCATTTTTCTTGTGAATCCGAAGCTTCTAAATTCAATACTAATCGATTTTGAATGTTATTTTGTGATATTTGGTGGCTAATTAGGAATTTTCAACTTTGAATTTGATGTTTCATTGGCCAAAGTAGTTATGCTATTACCTGTTTTGTTATTAGCATGATTATCCTGACGGTATGCAAATTCTGTTTCTGACATTTTTAATTAACTTTATTTTTATTTTTTATGAAAGCACAGCTTGTCACCACTTAGGAATTGAATTTTCCCTATTGTTATTCTTTTTTTGTAATTAAAAAATGTGGGTACCGAGTGCAAAAGCTCCCACTTTTGTGGGGTATGTACCCCCAATTTTGTTGGAGAGGCTAATTCCGGGTTCGAATAGCTACCTGCCAAAAGCTGTCACTTTTGGCAGAAGCCACTTGCTAGTTGCCATCGCACCAAGGCTCTGGGTGACTAAATTTTAGGCTTAAAGATAGGGGTGACTTCTATTGATGAAAAGATGAGGGAGAGTTGCTTGAGATGGTTTGTTCATGTTCAGAGAGTCATTAATGCACCAATGAGAAATGGTGAGTTGAGTTAAGTTTAGGGAATGAAAAAAGAGGTAGAGGAAGAGCAAAAGTAAAATTAGTAGAAGTAGTGAAAAAGATTATATCAATTAAGGAAGTAACAAAGAGTATTGTTAAATTACTGATTGTCCTAAAAGCTTAAGCTATTAGGAAATGATGAATTTAATCACTTAACCATGATTCTAACACTCTCCTTCATTTGTGTGCCTAAACTTCCCCTTAATAATTGGGGGCCCAACAATTAGGAATTTAACATTTTAAATGTGTGGTAGAGCAAAGGCAGGTATCGAACTCAGGATCTCCTGCTTTGATACCATGTTAAATTACCAATTCTCCTAAAAGCTTAAGCTATTAGGAAATGGTGAATTTAGTCACTTAACCATAATTCTAACACTTTCCCTCATGTGTGGGCTCAAATTTCTTTTTGATAAGTGAGGTCCAACACGTGAGATTTTTAACATTTGGTATTAGAGCGAGAGATCTTGAGTTTGATCCCTGTCTCCTCCACTTTACCTCCCAATTAAATCACTGATAAGGAAGCCTTAGTTTTTGATGTGTTGGTTTCTTCCTCTAATGGGGGGACTAGGAGTTGGAAGAGGTGCATTCTTTTTTTGATTACATTTTTTCCAAGATGCCTAGGGAGGAAAGGGAAGATAGAATGATTTGGAGCTTGAACAGGAATGGTTATTTTGATGTTTGCTTTTAGAGCAAGGCTTAAGTACAGTAGTTAGGTGCTGTTTCTTAGGTTCTCCTCTTAAGATTCTACCATGTGAATTTTTTCTCATGGAATAGAAGTGTATTTTTTAGTTAAGTAGCCATATGGCAGAATCTTAAGCTTATCATGTTAAATTACCGATTTTCCCAAAAGCTTAAACTATTAGGAAATGGTGAATTTAGTCACTTAATCATAATTCTAACACTTCCCCTCATGCGTGGGCTCAAATTTCTTTTTAATAAGTGAGGTCCAACACGTGAGATTTTTAACATTTGGTATTAGAGCGGGAGATCCTGAGTTCGATTCCTGTCTTCTCCACTTTACCTCCCAATTAAATCATTGATAAGGAAGCCTTAGTTTTTGATGTGTTGGTTTCTTCCTCTAATGGGGGGACTGGGAGTTGGAAGAGGTGCATTCTTTTTTTTATTATATTTTTTCCTAGATGCCTAGGGAGGAAAGGGAAGATAGAATGATTTGGAGCTTGAACAGGAATGGTTATTTTGATGTTTGCTTTTAGAGCAAGAATTAGGTACAGTATTTAGGTGCTGCTTCTTAGGTTCCCCTATTAAGATTTTGCCACGTGAATTTTTTCTCATGGAATAGAAGTGTATTTTTTAATTAAGTAGCCACATGGTAGAATCTTAAAAGGGGAACTTAAAAAACATCACTTAAGGTATTGTACCTAAGTTTTTTCCTTGCTTTTATAATACTATAAGTGGCATTTATATTGTTTCTTTCCCATGGAAGAGCATTTTGGCGTGTTAAGATCCCAAGAAAGTAGTGTTTCTTATGTGGGTAGTGGCATGTGGTCGGATTCTTATAGTTGATAATCTCATTAAGAAGGGTTTCTCCCTAGCAAATTGGTGTTGTATATGTCGGTGTAGTGGGGAAATGGTGGATCATCTCCTACTTCATCATGACTTTTCTCATGAGATATGGAGTGAAGTTTATGTTTGGGATTTAGTGGGTGATGCTGGAGACGGTAACATCTCTTTTCTTTGGTTGGTGAAATTGGTTTGGAAAACATGCCTTGGATGTTTGGAATCTTTGGAATCGGGAGCTAACATGTTTGATTTGGTTAGTATGGAAGGAATGAAATAGCTTTACTTTTGAGGATTTTGTGAAATCTATTGACCGGATGAAATCCTTGCTAATTAGGACTTTGTTAGATTGGTCTCGGGCTTCGGCGTTTATGCATTTTACTTCGATTTTTGATTTTTAGTTTTCAGATAACCTTTCGAATTGATTTTCTTGTATTTGTTTTTAGGTATTTTGTGTTCATCATTGTGAACAAAGTGTACTTTTTGTCAGTTAATAAAAAAATTGGGACTAAGGCGCTTGGTTGTTGTTGTTGTATTCTTTGTGCTGTACTTTGTTGGTCTTTCTCTTATATGCTACTTTCTTTTATATTATTTTTTTATTCTCTTTTTTGTGATGTTTGTATGATTGTTAGTTTTATTTATTTTATTTTATTAATATTAGTTTTTATTTTTATTTTTTATTTTAACCTTGTTTTTGATATACAGCTTCTGCAAATGATTGATGATGGGCAAGCTGTAGACATAAAGGGTATATCTGAAAGATCTTTGATAAAACATCTAAAGAAGCTGTTCCTTTCATTAAGACTGAAGGAGAGTGGTGATAGATTATTTTTACTTCCGCCAAATGCTCGTCCTACTTTAGAAATTGTAGGACCCCTAATTCATGCTCATATGGAACCTAAAGAGCAACAACCTGATCTTTCTGTATCAGCAAATGGTGTACATTCAGTAGTGGAAGATGCAGAATGCGGAGAAGTGATGCTTGAAAATAATGTGGCAGGGCCAAGTCTAGAGGATGATACCCTTGCTCTGAGAAGAAGGTACAAAAATACTTTTTTAAAAATTTTTTTTTTCCACCTAATTAGCTGCAATATCAATCACTATGTGTTTTATTCTAAAGAATCATAAATATGAACTGGTGAATAAGTTATTGACAGTGTCTTGCCCATTTTAATGAGAAATAACCAACTTGTGCAAGATTTAGACATATGTACTCTTGTATGCTGTTGTCCTTTTTTTTTTTTGTATGGATTGCATAATCTGAAAATTTTTTCTTGCTTAAAGGTTTGTATACTACTTTATAAGACATCATAAAATGTGGAGTTTCTATATAAAGTGCATGTTTGTGGTTCCTGAGTTACATTTATTAGTATTTAGATAGCTATGTTGTGTATACATTTTGTTAGATGTTGTGATAATAGAAAGAGGATCATCGAGATGAGAGCAATATAGTGTTTGCATTGGGAAAACATATTAAGATAGTCTATGGGTATTAGCAAACCTATGGAAGAAATTTGGCAATAAGTGATCCTACAAGACCCAAACATAGAACTAGATAAGAAAAGGAAATAACTGTGGAAAATCATCGTGTTCAAAGTAGGGACCTTTCCTGCCAAATCTGCATCAGAAACCCCTCTCCCCTTCAAAGATTCAACCTTACCATAATTCTGCAACTTCAATGGAGCAACTTCTTTCATGCTTTTCCCAGCTGGACGTGGGAGTTTCTCCCAAGAAGCCATCCGGTCCCTGCTTATGGGAGACTCCAAGTTTTTGAAGTGTCATATACTCATATGTAGGAGGAGGAGGTGAGAGAAAATTTCCTGGCGGTACAAAATGGTTTTTCTTCCAATCCATCTGCTCCCGACTGTAAGATTTCCTAGTTGCAGCTGCCTTTGAGGCCTTTGCAGCACTAGAACTTTTGGACTCTCTTCCTATGCCTGGAGGAATTCGTTTTTCTGCAGAATGCGGGACTATAGATTGACGAAGCTGAAAAATATTTCATCCTCGGCCAACCCACTTTCTTTGTGAAACCAGCAATCTGATACACCTTGTGAGAATGAAAAGCATTCGGGCATGAAGCTGCTTCAGCATACCTGGATGAAGTTCTTGATACCTATTATCCAATTCCTGAACTATGCCTTCACACTGAAGCCAAAAGTCTGCAGAAGATGTCATAGCATAGCTCCAAGACAAAACCAGCAAATCCTGTAGAGTTTCCTTCCACTTAGGATGACTATCTGCATTTTTCTCCAGTATTCCAACCAGATCTGCTTTACTTATTTGTTTGCTTTTTGTAATTATGCCCAGATGACGACCAATATTTCCTGCATAAAACAGCAAGGAAATTAAGAATGACTAGACTTTCCAAAAGCATAACTCATCTTGTTCAAGAAAATATATTGCAAACTTAAAGTTAAGTACCTCCAAGTTATTTAAGCCTCGAGGCTTCCAAAATGGGAAGGGTTGGACACCTTTGGAAATTAGTTCATGAGAAAAACTTTTGATATCGGCAGGAAACCTCTTTCTAGATGCACTTGTAACATGTAGTGTAGCTTGAAAACGGGGAGATTCAGGCTCCTTGGGATTGTCACAATTGTATACAGTCTAGGAAGCAAATGTTTAAGTCATCAACTACATTGTGAAAAGTAAATATCGGATAAAAGAATATACAATAAGTCTGATAAAAATGAATGCATGGTTATTATCAATAAAAATCTTTTCACCATTACCTCTGGTGTACATGCATCTGAGCTTTCTTAAGCCTCCAGATTGACACCATGATGATTTTGATCTCCCTGTTAGATGATTCAAAATATCAAAAGCAACTTTTGCACGGTAAAAACCAAATATGCCAGTTGTTCAAATTAAGGAAAACACAATAGACATCATTTTATTAATTGAATCTATCCTAGAATTCCAAGGTTTAAAATGATACCAAAGTTCTAACCTCATGTACGTCCTAAAAAGACAGGCAGTATATTTTAAGCAAAGAAGAAATAAGGTTTTCAGTAAAACATACAATGCAAAAGAAAAGGCTTAAGACCACTAGAGGAGGTCTTTCCAGAGTTGTTTCACATTGCATGCAATAGGGATGCTTCAGTGGTTGATCTCATATCTTAGTACACTTCCTGTGTGCTTTGGCTCATTATATCCTGTCATTTTTACAATGAAGTTTTATTATTTATAAATAAAAATTATAACAGTTATGGACTTTTAACTTGAAGGTAACCTATTGGATGATTCAAAACTCAAAGCCTGGTACTGAGATATAGTGTTACTAACTGATAGGAAAGGAATATATAACTAACAATCATCTAATTTTTTATAAAGAACACTTTTTATTGTTCTTGTTTACTTTTTGTTGCAGAGTTATTGGTCCTGAGATGCCATCAGCTGAGTTACTCGCAGCTGCAGCCAAACTAACAGAAGCGCAGGCTGAGCTCAGGTATTTCTGGATTTATTTGAGGTTGTAATTTTGGATTTTGTGGTGATACATCATGATGAAAAAGTAATGTGATTAAGATGACTTGTAATAACATTTTCTAAATACTTCCAGAGAAGCAGAGTTGGAGGAAGATACTGAGATTTTTATAGGTCCCCCACCACCTGCTGTGGTTGCTGAGGCTGAATCTGCAAATGAGGCGGAGCGATTTGAAGAGGTATTGTTATCCTGTTCCTTATGCATATTGATCAAATTATAATACTCTGCATATATCACAGTTGCTTCAAAGAGCACCCTTGGCTTGAGAATCTAGAATATTGTTGTATATCAAGATTCTTTTTAGCAGGTTCAACTGATTCCAGCATGCACATGTTTGTATATATGTATATATGGATATCTACACATATATATCTGTATGTGCGTGTGTGTGCTAGTTAAGTGTTCTGTTTCCATATTTGTTGTTTTGCGAGTGATATTGTTGCCAACTCTACCAATTTAGAACCAAAAGTTTAATATGGTAGTGCTTGCTGTAAATACAATGTCTCGAATATTGATATAATGAAAAGCTAAGGACACAGGTTTAATGATGCCAGCCATATTGACCATAACTGATTTCTGCTCAATCCAAAGGGTCATCTACCTTTGTAAAATTTGCTGCTTCTTTTTTTTTTTTTTTTTTTTCCTCTCAAGAAATAGAGGCATAAATGTTTAGCATGAAAAAACAAGAAGATTTCATTTACTTTTCCATCACAAATTGATGTTTGCTGTAAAGTTGGATGCCCAAGGTAATGGCATAATGATATAAACTTAGTCCAAAGAACAAAGAGATGTGTTGTGTTTATGGGCAAACCCAAGGGAGTAAAATGTAATTTTTGTTGTTTTTTAAGTCTCTAAACAAGTTTCAGGTATGGGTGTGGTGTTCTACCTGTCTGATGTGCTAATTTTTGTTTTGATAAGTTATAAAATTTAGTAAAATAGTAGGTTAGATCAAGCTCATGATGATTACTCCATAACCTAGAAGAATTGCAAAGAATACGGAAGATTTGTGGAAATGCAGAGTAGTTGTGTTGGATTGGTGTTGCATGTGCAAGAAGGATGGGGAGTCCATTGATCATTTATTGTTACATTGCCGTGTAGCTAGGGAGTTGTGGAATATGGTATTTTATTTATTTGGGGTTCATTGGGTTATGCCATGCGATGTTGTGGATCTTCTAGCAAGGTAGTCGTATAAATGTAGCAAACTTAAGTCTTATAAAAAAAAAAATGTAGCAGACGTAAGTCCTTGGTGATTTGGGGTATGATTCCCCATTGTATAATGTAGGGTATTTGGTGGGAAAGGAATGCTCGTACTTTTGAAGGATTGAGAGATCAACTCATGATATGAAGTCGTTTTTTCTCCAAACTTTGCTAGAGTGGACAAATGCTTCATGTGTTTTTACTTTTAACTCTTTGACAGATTTCTTAGATAGTTGTATTCTCTTTGCTTTATAGTTTTTGCTGTTTTTTCTGATTCCTTAGTACGCTGCCTGTGTGCTTTGGTTTCCTGTATTTTTTTCTTTATTCAATGAAGTTATATTACTTATCAAAAAAAAAAAAAAAAAAAAAAATTACAAAGAATTACGCACAAAAAAGAATTGATTCTGTGAAATAGAAGTGATTATGTGAAATCTGTTAGTGTTACTATCTGTAAGACCCCACACACGGGACCAATAAAAGGTGTCCGAATTAGCAATTCTTCTGAGTGTTTAATCTGTCTGTATCCTCAAAAGTACAATTATTATGCTTCCCCACAATAGCCACATCAAGCATAATGGTCCAAAGTTCCAAATATAGGAAGTGTGCTACTTTTCAAGTAGAGGTGTCCAACAACTCATGGGCAGTGATAGAGGTAGTACTAGTTCTGGCATTGGGGAAAGTATTACGAGAATTATGCTATCTGTGTAAGGATAATTTTGGAGCTTTTGTGTATTTTATATTATGTAATGGTGATGATGCTGCTCAATCATCACAAAACCCTGTATTGTTTTTTTTCTCTCATTCCTTCTTCTATTTCTTCCTCTCCCAGTTTACTTCTTTTGCCATCAAACTAGATGACAACTAAGGACTTACTGTTAATAAAATCTCACTACTTATTGAAAAAAAAAGTTGCATTATATAATATCTTCTTTTTGGGGAGTATATATGCTTATTTATTTATTATGAACTATTGGTGAAATGAGGTTAAGATATATCTTGTTTGTTGACCATACATAATTGCATCTTGGATGGTTTCCTAGTAATTGCATGAGTGCAATAACTCATAAACTAGTTACATTTATCTGATCAGGTCACCAGAATCATGGAGGCCGATGCTGATTGTCTGTATGATGTTCTAGGAGTGAACCATAATATGTCCGCTGATAACATTAAAAAAAGGTAAGTTTATTTTTTATTTTTTATTTTTATCTCTTAAAAAATGGAACCTATCTTGTTCCATGAATTGTTTATGATACTTAATGGTTGATTTTGTTTATGGGATGCAAATTTAGGAGTTAGATCTGAATTTTATATTTTTTATATTCTAATTTTATTGTTTGGTGAATAATGTTTTCTTCCATCATGAAATTATTCCTTCTGTGCCAGATACCCCTAAACTCCTACTTTACACTAGTAAGCATCTTTTGATGCTTGGCTTAACTACACTGGAAGAGGAAGAGTGTAACTTGAAAGGTTTCTGATAGGGATTTGTTCTGAGATCAATGATAATAGTCATCCAGTCTGGAGTAATTTAGGGCTGAGGCATGCCAAAACTTTGAAAGCTGAGTTCCAGAATGTAATTGTCACAAAAAGTTATTTTTTATATAGCTTCAAAAGGCTTGAAGGTGTTTCTTAACTTGTGAACAAAATGCTTTCGACCATTTATCCATAGCACCTAAGAACTGGAAAGTTAAGTCTCTTTGAATGGGAGATGTCTTGGGGGGTAACAGCAAGTAATTATTAGGATAAAGTAGTAAGACCTAAGTGTGTAGGTCCTATAGTGAAGAAGAAAATTGTTTATAGTCTCTCTAGCAATCTACTTATTTAGGGAAGCTGGTAAATAATTTTGTGCCTATTTCAGTGGTCTAATTTGATTAAAACTTTAGTTTTGGTTGAACACCACCCCCATCATAGTGGTCTAATTAAACCTTTATATTTGGTCGAATACCATCTCCTTCATGGTGTGAATGATGTTTTATTTTTGGAATCAGGCTTATACTTTAAAAGTTCAAATCTGAAATTAAGGAGGAAAATTTACACAGTCATGCTGTAAAATGAGATAGTACAAGTCAAAAAGTGGTTTTTAGTTCACTATATGGCTGATGAAAACTAACATATGGACACAATCTACAAGCTGCAATCACTATCTTAATTAATGGATTCTAGGCTGTTTGTTAGAGTTTTCATTGATCTCGTATGGTTGCAAACTGGTGAGCTTGTGCATTATGTAATTGTTTCTCTTTATGTAATGACTGTCATGGTCATGAATTAGGTACTGGAAGTTGTCTCTTTTAGTGCACCCAGATAAATGCCCTCATCCTCAGGCCCATCAAGCATTTATCAAATTGAACAAATCTTTTAAAGAATTGCAAGATCCAGATAAGGTGAGTTTCTTATGCATATATGGTTAATATGTGAATCTATAAAATGCTTCTATTTGTGCAGTCACATTCTGTGATACTTTTTTAATTCATCGAAATTGAGATCTCATACAGTTGATTTGGTCATGATAAGTATATTTGAATTTCAGTTGCCCTTTTGAATATGATTTGTGGTTAGATAATCATTTGGTCTCAAATGTGTTATGCCAATGAGGGTGTATGATTTACTTCTTTGTTTGAAATGAGTGTTTGGGCGATAGCATAGTAGAAGGGTATGGACTGTAGTGCTGTTTTGTGACGGTTTTGTCTCATGTAAATGATTTGGTGTGAAAGGACATTTTATGGGATTGAGCTTCCCCTCGATAGGAATAAATACCTATTTTTTTTATTTCTTTGGTTCAGTGGCCACTTGCAGATGGCAGCATACCTTCTTCCTTGTGAAACATTTTGAGCTTTTTGTCTTTTAATGTCACTTTTGAGGGTGGTCAACAGTACACTATGTACTTCAGTTGTTCCTTCTACTTAAAAAATTTCTTACAAGTTGAAAAGGGAAAATGATAAATGTCTGTATCCTAGTTGCAGTTGTTATGTATGAACTCTTGTTTAGACTTTAGTCGTGGAATATTGGAATATGTGGGCACAGGGGCCTGGTAGTTTGGTGCATAAAATTTTCTTTTACATATCTTTGATAGTTATAATGAAATTTCTTGAGACATCTTGGTGCTTAAAATGAACTTGCATAATTTCATTAAAGGAGACAATGTTACCTTTAAAAGCATATCATGCAATTATCATATGGTGATTATAGTTGTATTTTGGCATCTTCACAACAGAGATATACGATTTTGACATTGATTTTTCTTTCTAACCTCATTTGCTTGTTTTAGCGGAAAGCAATGGATGAGAAAATTAAACTCAAGGAAGAACAGGAGGCATTTAAGGTACATACAATATTTATTCCTTTTAAGGAATTTGTTGTAGAAGTGGTCTGGCTATATCTTTAGAAGTTATATCTGAAATACTCTTTGGTGTGTATGCCTATATCAAATTATTAATTCTTTTTGCTCTTATAGGCTGAGTTGAAATCAATGCGTGAAGCTGCACAATGGAGAAGATTGCAAGGTTAGCCATTTTCTGCAGATACAAAGGGTTTCTCTTGGTTTTCTACATTCTATCTGTGTGTGTAAGTTTGTTTCTTTGTGTCAGATTGTGTAGAGGGGTCCAGTGGTGGGTACAAATCTCATTGGGTATGTATATAACTTACTAATAAAAGAAAACAGGGAATAGGGTGAAGTAGTGGGTTCAAGTCTTACCTTCTAGCTCAGATTGCAGTTCTTGCCTCATAAGATTAGGTTGGGTGATGCTAGGAGCCTTGTAGCTTAATTGGTTGACACCTCTTGGTGTTTCTAATGGAGATATCTAAGGTTCAAACCCCCTCTCCTCCAACTATTGAATTATCAAAAAAATATTAGGCTGGATGGTAAAGTTCAGGATCAATTGTGTATAAGTTAGTAATAAAAAGTAAAAAAAAGGAAGTAGAATGATTTTTCTATAAGTAAAAATAATTTTATTAAAAAAGGAACAAACAAAAGTATATAATATTAATATATCTTGAGATTGACATTTTCAAGTTTAAGCTATATGAGAATTCTAAAAAATAACTTTTAGAAAGAAACAAATAAGAGTACATACTATATCTTGATATCTACATTTTCAAGTTTTAGCTATCTAAGAATTTTAAAAGATTGCATAGGGAAGTATTGCCTAAAACAATCATCTAATCATACAAACATTGTAGCATTGATTGTTTGATCATGTGGATTAGACGTTCAATTTCATTAATAGTTCTATTATTTTGCTCATGCTAAACTGTCCATAAGACGCACAGCCAAATTGCATTCCAAGCTAAGGTTCTTTGATGATGAATGCTCCATTTCCAACAACTTAGCATTTAAACCAATGTTTTTAGCATAACCCATGATGCTCCATATACAGCAAACACAAATGACCAAATATCTCTAGACACCATACAATGAAGTAAAAGGTGCTCAACTAATTCCGTGCTCCCCTTGCACATACAACACCAATCAATGATCATTATATTATGCTTTCGAAGATTATTTATTGATAAAATTATATCCAATGCTGCCATCTATGCAAAGAAGGCAATATTTCTAGGATCACCCCAAATACAGAACATGGGATTTGACCCCTATAGCCCCGCAGAACTTCATAGTGAGAGTGAACCTCAAATTTCCTGCTTTTGAAGGTTTGGAAGCTATCCAGTCCTCTAGTCTAGAATGGAAATTTGAATACAATATATAAAAAATGCCATACATAGACTCCAATTCCCAATTCTGAAGTGACCTGTTAAAATGAAGATTCCAACCATGTTCGCCACTCAAATGGGGAGCAACCAAATCATTTTTATTGACTATCATTCAACAAAAGTCCCCACACTTTGACACTTCCAGTTGATGTAAGGAGTATAACCAAAATTATTTCAGCATTTGATATTTTAGATTGTAACTTATTTGAGATACCTGATCTCATTTTTGAAATTTGAGTTCAGGCTTTATTGTTGTCGAGGATTTTATGATTTGGTTAGGACTCTTCTTGTTGATGTAATCATTGAAGCCTATTAAAAAGAGGCTCTAGCAATTTGATGTGATTCTGGACGCCAATTAAATAGAGATTCTTGCAATAGTTTGAGCAGTATATTTTGAATAAGATATTTCTAGGTAGAGATTGCTCTACAGCTTGGCAGTGATTCTAAGCAACCAACACTATGTTTAGGAGTTTCAAAAGAATGAAAAGGATAGTTTATAAAAGAATGGACTTGAAAATGTTGTATCTTTTATAGTGTGTTTGGGAGTTTATAAAAGGAGGAATGGAAAGAAAGAAATATATAGTTTTACTATTATACCATTCACCTTTTATTGTTTATATATATATATATATATATATTGGGATAAAATTGGTATTTCACTTCTATTTCAATAAAGGAATGATTGTTCCTCCCACTTTTGGAAGGAATACTTAGGAGAGAATTTTGAATGGAATGAGCATTTGCTTATAGTCTGTCCTTCATTCTAATGAAACTTCCAATATGGAGAATGGACGGAATATCTTAAAGAATTTCCTTTCATTCCATTCCTTTCCCCTCTCCTAAACAATCTGTCATTGGTGAAGCCTAGGGTTTTGTAGCCCATTCCCCCATTTCTCCCTTTGTTTTTTGTATTTCTACGTCACCGGTTCTGCATCAACTCGGTATCAGAGCATGACCCCAATTTACTTTTCCAACAACACCCTAAATAAAAAACCTGTAGTCCACTCACTAAGTTTGAGAAGTCATGGGGTACTTCTTTCATCATGCAAGTTATGGAGAAACTGGAGCTACACATTAGGACTTCAGGTCATATAGTTTCATGCTGGCATCTTCAAATTATTGTTAAGGTGCTGCCAAACAGATTGGTGAGGGTGGTGGGAAGCTTGTGGTAAGGGCCAACAGAAAACTCAATTTAGTTGCGTTTGTCTTGTGCTGTGCTGTGTGTGTCTTATACTCTAAGCTTTATAACAAAATATAGTATTATAGCTCACTTCAGGTCCTCAGTGTAAGAAAAAATTTATAATTTCAGGTTGGTGTTATTTTTATCTTTCCTTAGTGGGTATTTTACAAGAGGTTGGACCTTGGTATGATGGCAAGCTTACTCCTTTTGTGGATATTTACAGCTTGCGACTTGCAAAATTATTTACTGAACTGACCACAAGAAAGCTGTGGTGTTGGCAGGTATATCTATGGAGGGTGATGATGAGCTATTGGCAGATATGGATGTTAAAGTGGCACCTAAAAGAGATGAATGGATGACAACATTGCCTCCTGAAAGAAAAGTAAGGCCCTCCTCATTCAATTGTCATTTTGTGATTTTTAAATTAACTACTTTTGCTTTTGTCATTAGTTGTTGGGACTTGGGAACCTCCTGTATATGTCACTCTTATAGAAACCCATCTTATAGAAACCCATTTTTTATGCACAATTTTAAATACAAAAACTTGAAATTTAAACATGTAGAGTATAAAAAGAAAATCTAATCCAATGGTGGATTTGTTAAAATTAGCCTTCAATAAAAAAATATTGAGTGGTGTAATATAAATTAGAGTTACTCCAAAGTGTAATTTGAACCCAACCCATGTATATAGATTTATACACACACACATGAATATTTGTCAAGTTTATATCATGACTAAACCATTTCAAACTACTCTTTCTCATCTTTCCATCTTAGCATCCTCATTTCCGTTACATTCATCTTATGAATATGATGCTTTTAATGGCCCAACATTTAGTACCATAGAGCATAGCTAGTCTTGTTATCTTATAAAGTGTTCCCTTTAACTTATTTGGTATTCTACAATTAAAAAATAATTTTGATGTGTCACTCGTCTTCACCCACCTTGCTCTTATCTTATGATTCACATCCTCTTCAATCTCTGCATTTTTTATGAATTATGGGTCCAAGATATCGAGAGCTCTCACTCTTTGGTATCTCTTGACCATCGAGTCAAACAACCTCTTCATCTCTGTTTCTACTTCTACTTGACTTACATTCCATAACTTACATTCCATGTACTCTAAACCTCTTTTGCAACCGCTAATCTAGTTTTTCGCTTTATACCCAAAAACTTTGGTTATTTTTTAACCCTAATTGTTCTTTCTAAATTTTTGAACCCTAAATCTGGAAATTCTTCAAATTCTGAGCCTACAACAAGCACAAGTAGTTGGTTCCTCAATTTGTCCTGTGTCATGTGGGCAATTTGGTGGAAATGATCATACATTTAATGGTGTGGAGTTGTCTATTATTGAGTGCAAAGCTGTATGTTTAGATTGTTATTTGAATGGTCTCATGTGCTTGGCACCACTCCTGAGACTTCTTTTGTAAACTTTATTGATTTTCTTTCCTTTAGATTTAATTTTTTAAGAGAGCTTTGTGTACAAGAGATTCCCCTCATTCTAATAATATATTTTTACTTAGTGAAAAGAATAAAAGATAGCACCCCGAAGGGTTTCACTTGATGGTCACTGAAACTCCAAATGCTAGCCTTTATGTTGTTTTCCATTTCATAACCCTCGTGTTTTTCCATCTCAGCCCGGTATGACTACGCAGTCAACTACATTTAGCAAGAGCTCTAAAGCAGGACGCGGCGATACTAGTGTTTGGACAGATACCCCTTCAGAGAGAGCCCAGAAAGCAAAGATGAAGTATGTATTCACTTTTTCGTTTCCAGAATGCCTTGGGCAGTCAACTCTCTCTCTCTCTCTCTCTCTCTCTCTCTCTCAGTTGAAGGTATTTTGTAATGCATTTAGTTTACCATGGCAGTTATTTAGAAGCGTATAACGAGGCTGCTGCACTTGCTTCCAATGAAGTACAGAAAAGTTCAGATGCAGATTTGGTGGATAAATATAATAAAGAAAAGCGATCAAAATCTTTGGTTCAGAAGCACCAGGAAGAGGCTACAAGCCGTTCAAAGAAAAAAACCAAAGTGCAGCCAGAGAAACAAGAGTGGGTGGGGCAACATCCTTGGAAGCCTTGGGATCGTGACAAGGACTTGGGAGCTGGAAGAAAGAATATAAACTTGGATTCAGAAAACATGGCTGAAGGTTTAACCTCCAGGTTTTCTTCTGGAAACTTCCAAAGAAACTTCCTTTAGTCCTTGGAGTTGTATATCTGCAGTACATAAAATTAGTTTGACATTTCAGTTCTCTTTCATTCAAATTTTTGCTCATATGTTATAGTTTAATCAATTAGAGAAAAGTGGCTATTCTATTGACACTTTCTCCCTCTCTCTTTCTTGGTGTGTCGTGTGATTGATGTTATTCTATCAAGATATGTTTAATAACTTAATTTCATATCTTATGCGGTTATGAAATTGTTTCCTTCATTTTTGGGGATTCGACCCCAAGATATGTCTCTAAGTTAGGAAGTGTCGGTCTAAAAGTTGCTAGCTTTTAGACAATTGTAAGGTTATATCTTTTTATGTCTAGTCAGAGACAACTTGTTTGTGCCTTATAGTTGAGCGAGCTATAGTCTTTTCATGTCATTTTGTTACTTCTACTTCGAAATCTAGTCTTATCATTATTTCAATTTTCAATTGTACCTACTCGGTGTAGCATAAATGGGTCAAACGAAAATTTCAAAGGCCTAGTTTACTTGTATCAAGCTTTTTTTTTATCATGCTTTTCCTTGATGAGAAGACTCATGTTAGGTTTTGGCACAAATAGTTTGGAGGAAAGTTTTTTCATCCCACTGTGAGAGGGAATAGACCTAGATGT
The DNA here is from genome assembly GCA_023621385.1 of Quercus gilva. Taxonomy (NCBI): domain Eukaryota; kingdom Viridiplantae; phylum Streptophyta; class Magnoliopsida; order Fagales; family Fagaceae; genus Quercus; species Quercus gilva. Next base: position 35,776,125 of record CM042474.1, on the reverse strand, counting down.
TGCATTTATAAATCTCTAGAGTTAGGAGTGTTATTTCTTGAAACCTCAAGAGAGGTGGGTGTTATTATAAAAAAAATAATAATAATAAAGTAGATAATTTGGAAGATCCTTTGTTAATTGGAATCATTATTATTCAAAGAAAAGTCAAGTCTAATAAAAAAAACCATTATCATTATTTATAAAAGAAACCAATTATTATTCTTTAAAATTGGAATAAAATTGGGAAAAACCTAGAAAGTCACAAATTTTGGAAGTCCAAGGGGTATGGCCGATTGGCATTTGAAAAAGACCTTGAAGTGCCGAAAATGATCTCTTTGTATCCTTATTGGCACTTCAAGGGGTCAGAGTGACACTCTAATATTTTGCTTCCAAGATGACCATAATGCAAACTCCTAAGTTCCTATCCCTTTTCAAGGTTTGGTGCTAACTCAGCTTCTATTATTTTTTGCTATTCTTTTTTATGTTTTAAACAAACCTTCCCCTTAATAATGCGTTTGTTATGCTTCAAGTCTCAAAACATCTATCTCACAAATAAACAAACAAGAAACCCTCATGCACAAAAACTCTTGATATGTTCTTTATTATTTTTCTATTTGTGATGGTATAAACCCGTCCACAACGTTTTGTCATTGAAAAGATTAGGGCATATGATGTCCAAATTAGGTAACGCATGACAATGAATAAGCTAACGAACCGTATGATATACTCATCCAGAAAAGAAAAACAAACAAAAGGATGTATTGATTCATTACTGAGAAGAAGAAACATTAGAATGTCTAACAGGCATGTCAAAGAACTCATGGTTGACAATTGCCCAACATCAAAGTAGTCTTGTCATGCTATTGTGAGTATGAAAATAGTATTGTTTTAATTTTATCACTTTTAGCTCAAAAAACAAGTTAGGCAATTAAAGGAAAATCTCCTTCATATATAATATAGTATTATAAAATTTAAAGAGTATCTAGGTCATTAGAAGTTTAAATAACGTGACATCATATACGCAATAAAATATAATACATAAAATATAAATTGTGATGTAAGAAGGTAATTTTATTTGAAACAAAGAGGATTGCAAGACAAATAAATAAAGATGTTGTGTTGATCTCAAGAAGGAAGATTTTTTTTTTTTTTTTTGGAGAAACAACGAGGAAAAGTTTGATTGCTAAAATAGTTATGAGAAAAGCCACTTTAACAATGAGTAATAATTAGCATATATTAAATGATTTAATGATAGATCTCTCCATTTGCAACTATTCACAAAAGGGACAATAAGATGCAACTCAAGCAAGCTATGGTACACCTCCCATGTGTGCGCCCGCGCGTGTATAAAAGAATATTACAGAAAAAGTTTGGCCTAAGGCTACAACTTCAATTAAAAAAATTGACGTAACTACTATTTTGAAAATCTAAGATTGCATGTTATTTATGTTCTTAACATATATATCAAATTTCGTGTCAATTGGATGTAATTTATTATTTCATTCATAAAATTATTTTTTATATATAAGTTTAAATTACAAAAACTTAAAATTTAAATACTTGATTAATGGCATAACTAAGTTTGTAGTTAAATTTTGTCATTTTATTATTTCTGTCAAATTATTTAAGCCATTAATCATATTTTCTTTAACAATTAATGTTGGATCTTACACATCACGTGTATGCACTACATGACTCGAAGTAAGCGTTATATAATGACAATGTGCTTTCACCAAAGTACAATAATATTACTTGAGTTTACCAAAAAAAAAATAATAATAATATTACTTGAGTTAGTTATTTTCCTAAGTTTAAGTCCGGTTAAGGGATCTAGGTCCAATTTTGTCAAGTCTAAATATGTCTGGTTTTACTTAGCTTACAAAGAGTAGCCTTTTGATATGTGCTAGACTTCTTCAAGATGCTTGGACGTCACTATTTTAATTGGTGAAAAACCACGTATCAAACAACTAGTAATTGTATTCTTTGCTTCATTTTATTATTCACAATTTCATCTTAAGAAGAGATTTCTTGATGGTTTAAATTTCGCAATGAGAATGCTTTGGATATCGAACACTTTAAGCAATCCGTTTCTTCATGGCAGTGGCACATATACCATTAGTTTTTTTTTTTTTTTTTTTTTTTTTTTTAAATTTTTTTTTTAGTGTTTGATGCTATCTTCACCAAAAGACACATTTTTTCACCATTTAAAACTAAAATTTATAATGCTAAAAGTCTTATAGTTCAATTGATACTTCATCAATTTGTGGTATTCTAATAGAGATGTTCTTCAAGGGTTCAAATTTTCTCTCCCAACTATCAAATTATAATAAATAAAATATTTAAAATTAATTTGGATATACAATTGATAAATAAAGAACTCTTTTATAAGTATTAATTTTCTTAAAATACCAAGCTCCATTTCAATAAGTTTTAACTAAAATGACACTTCTTTCTCTTCTAAGAAAATACAAAGGATGAGATCATAAATTCAAAACTCACTTGACATGTGTAACATACCATTAAACAAAAATAAAATGCAGGCTCTATGCTATGCAACTTTTAATGGTAGAATATGTTATCCAACTTTCAAAGTAACAAGGGAACAACATAGGAATAAAACAGAACTTTCTGAACTTAAAAAAATAAAAGAAACTGATCAAGCCTCCCATGGTTTTATATTTCTTAACATGTTGCTATATAGAGAGAACTGAAGTTGGTAACTCCACGTAGTGTTTCTTAACTAAGAAAACAAAAGCCTCACATTGTGCATGGTCCCCATGTCACAAATGTTAAAGATTTATGTTGTCATAATTAAATTATTGAAAATAGGAATAGGACAAGAACAGGCTAAAGGAATAAACCCCACAAGTAATCATGACTCCTTCTTATGTCTCTTATATCATTAAGGTAAGATCTAACAAAACCATAAGATAGCTAAAGAAAAAAACAAAGAAAGAAAGAAAGAAAGGACAACTTGGGTTGTGTGGGAGACATGTCATTATCAACCTTAGTTAACCCTCATTCTCTCTCTATCTATATGAATGTCTAGAAGGTTTCTGCAAGTCATCATCAATTTTAGTAAATTAATCTTCTCTTCTCTATTATCTAGAATGTTTCTTGGTTTAAAAAAAAGGCATAGATATGGCTACTATGAGAAGGGTTGAAAATGATGTTATAATACATTACATTAATGTATGTGGGACGAAGCAGCCCAACCTCCCATAGTCCCACAAACCGCCCCAAATACCCCACTTGCTTGATTCACACTATTTCTAGTTCACCAAAGCAACCCCACCACCCTTACTAGATAATGAGCCATATTCTTGTACTAGTATGGTGAATCATCCTCAATTCACCTCCCAATTGTTTTTAGTTTTTTCAACAATTCTGGTTACCCAACAAATTATATATATATATATATATATATTTTTTTTTTTCACTATATTTGAGGTAGCAGATTATGATTAGTTTAATATCAGTTTTATTTGAAATTACTATTGATATCATTTTTATTGTACATAAATTATAATTTATTAGTTGTGAAATTTATTTTTTATCTAAACTTCTTTTTATTTTTCCTTTTTGTAGGAGGAGGGAAAAAAAAAAAAAGACAGAAGAAAATGGAAGAGTTTGGTCTGTTCCATATTTAAGCGTAAAGAAAGATCGATCCTATCAAGTGGTGATGGATAAATTATCAACATCTTTGTAAGCTTGTCCATTACCACCATTTTCATCACTTGCCTTGCTCAACTAATAAAAGAAAAGATTACCACAGACAAGCAAGCAAACGAACATAGGAACATGAAGAAAACTGCGCGCAAATATGTACCTCAAAAATATTTTTGTTTATTCAGCCAAAAAAGAAAAAAGAAAAAAATTTGTATGGTCATGAATATCTTCCGATTGAGTCGAAGCCAGGTAGCTTAGCTTCTGTAGAGATCACTTTGGTAGCATATAAGTGGTAGTCTGACTCTGATCAATGATAGAGATAAATCGTAACCGGCCATGAGAGATAAAAATTGACGTCATCGAGTTCCAAGTTGTGCAGTGCTCGATCTATAGCAATTATTAAACTTAATAAAAATATATAAGTGGACTCAAAATTGAAAATTTGTATTTGTCAATTCCATTCATTCGTAGTGCTGACCACTTGAACTCAAATAGTTTTTAATATCTTTACACAAATTCAATATTTTCTTTATTCAAAAAACATATCTATACTTTTATAGGCCTCCCCATTCTGAAGAACCATTTTGATGTGACTGAATAGCTAGGCTGCAAAATGTGAACTGTGCAAAGGGGCCAAACTGCCTACAGTATCGAGTAGGTACTGATCCAATGAATCATTATGTCTACTGATAAAACACATGTAAATGAACTAGAATCACCATGATTATTATTTTTACATGCTGATGCAATAATTATAAGTTCTTCAATTTCAATCTAAGGGACAAAGCTTGTGCGTGTACAAAACTAGTTCACACGACTTGTGCTAAGTTCTAATTGAGCATCTTAATTCTTAAATTACTTTTTAGTACTCACAAAAAAAAAAAAAAAAAAAAAAAGAAAGAAAAGAAAAGAAAGCAAAACAAACAAATCAAATATTCCGGTGGCGTTTGGCAGTGAATGGGTAGAAAAATAAAATTACACTTTTGTGGTTGGGACTTGGGATGAAACTATATATATATATATATATATATTTATTTATTTATTAAGTATTATTGCTAATTAAATACTTAGCTTTTTCAAAATGTATTTTTTAAATATTTTTTATCAAATACTTTACTTTTTAAAAAGACCCAATTTCAAATTGTATTTATTAAGACTGTTACTTTTTTTTTTTTTTCAAAAGGCACAATATCAAAATATTGAACTAAAAGTAAATTCACCCTAAGTGAGAGTGTGATTGAGATAAATCTTAACCTGCCATGAGAGATACAAATTGACTTCATCAAGTTATAATTTTGTGCAGTACTATAGCAACTGTTAAACTCAATAAAATCTAAGTGGACTCAAAAATGTTTTCATATTGAAAACTTGTTTTTGTCAGTTCCATTCATAGTTCTTACCACTTGAACTCAACTAGTTTTTAATATATTTATACAAATTCAAGACTAGTCATTACTCAATGTACATTATCTATAATTTTGTAGGCCTCCTCCCAATCTTAACCTTTTCAAAGTGGCTCGCTGAATGGCTAGGCTCCACAATGTGAACTGTGCAAACGAGCCAAAAACTGCCTACAATATCGAATAAGCACCGATCCAATGAATCATTATATCTACAGATAAAACACATGAAAATTAATTAGAACACCATTATTATTATTTTTACATGCTGATGCAATAATGAGTTGTTTGTCTTTCAATCCAAGGTGCAAAGATTGTGTACAGAACATGCTCACACGACTTGTGATAACATGAGCATCCTGAGTTACATTTTTAGCACTCACGAAAAAATCCAAAGGTACTTGATGCGCAATTATATAGTGACATGTTACCGGGTTGCTACATATGAGGAGGGAAAATATCAAAATACTAAAGTGGATTTGACTCATGAAATTATTCATTTCTTGAAAGTTGAACCATCAAATTTGGTGGTGAAATTTGTGTCTTTTTGGCACTTTTTGCAATGCATTACTTCAATTACCAAACTCGGATTGCCATACAATTTGGTATTTCAATTTTCAACTACCAAATTCACTTTTTGCAAAGTTTTTCTCACTGAAATTTTTAACCCTTTGAGAGCCAATCATGTGACATTTTTCTACCCCTTTAATTTTTCCTCTCCAGTCTCCACCATTATTGCCGTTTGACCTGTCGCTCTCTCCCCATTTGACCGAAAGTTTTATTGCCAACCTAATTGTAATTTTGTTTGCATTCAGTACTGCAATTATGTAAATCCAATGTCAAACACTTCTCTATGATTTTTTAGAAGATTATCTGTGAATTTAAAATCTCTGTCTCACTTTTTATGACTCATTTTATGCTTCACTAATTATAATATTTCATGTATTTAATTAATTTTTATTTTAAATTTTGGTTATTTTATAGAAAAATTAATGGAATACATTACATTACATGTTATGATTAATAGAACACAAAGTGAGACATAAAAAGTGAGACAAAAGTCTTAAAATAGAATATTTTACGCAACATACATGACAAGTAAATTGAAGGATTTTGCAAACATTTTGGGATCAGAGATCAAGTCTGTATGGTGCAAGAGATTCATTATCTTCTTTGAGCGAGTTGATAATAATCTTTGAGTCACCAAGAACAGCTGTTAAGATTCCAACCTCTAAAGAAAACTTAGGGTCCTTGTGGCTGCCATTGAGTATACACACATGTTAGAATACACAAATGAGAGAGTATTTAAATGTGTGTGATGGCCATGTCTCGGAGGTATATAGTTTGTTTGTTTTTTTTTTTTCTTAATTTTTTTATTATTAAGAGAATTAGGGTTCGAATCTTTTCTACCTTATTGTTGTAATTATTGAATTATCCAAAAAAAATTGTGTATGTGTGTGTGTGATGGCCCAAATCATAAATGCTAAGAACATTCACAGTAAGGTTGTTAAAAAAATATAACTTTTAGTAACTTAAGACATTGCTTTGGGTGCGTTTAGATATTGCTTATTTTGCTGAAAACTAAAAACAATAAAAAATAATTTCCAGATTACTCTTCACACCAAAAGCATTGTTCATTTGCCTATTTGCACTGTTCATGTCCCATGAATAGTGCAATAGGCGCTGATTTAAAAAAAAAAAAAAAAAAAAAAAAAAAAAAAAAAAAAAAAAAACGCTGAAACGCGTCTGCGTTCATGCAGACGCAATCTAAACGCCACCTTTATCTATTTTAACACCCCATTTTATAATACACATAATATCCAAGATTTTATTTTAACATTCAATACATTAAAATAATATAAACAATACAATAAAATAATATACCCAACACAATAAACAACAAACACAAAAATCAACACATTAAAATACTATTTTTTTAACACCCTATATTAAAAAATTAGTTTTTGTTTTGAGTTATCTCTAGCAGCTCACAGTAGCTCAAACTTAAAATTTTTTAAGTTCGCCTTCTTTGCTGTGGAATACATTTTTAAGGTATTGGTTGCTAAATTGACATTTTAGTCAATTTAACAACCTTATTTAGCAACATTTTTGAAGAATTTAAAAAAAAAAAAAATTACAAATGGAAGATTAAGAATTGATGACGAATATGAAAGTCCATTTATCAAGAGAATAAGACAGTTACCATAAGACAGATGGAATCATGGAAGTATAAACTCACTCTTTAACGTTGCCACATCCACCATGTTGCGATTTTTTCAAGAATAGTTTCATTCACAATAAAAAACTGTAAAAAAAATATAGGTTAGAGATAATATTTGATTTAAGTAAATTTAATATATAGTGAACGAAACTAATGACGTGATTTTCCTCTCAATCAATTATTTTTATAAAAGTTCTACCAATTCACTACACGAGTATTTACTTGTACTTTTAAATTTTAATCTAGTGATTTAAAAGTTATGTAACTTGTACATAAATCACTTAATAGTTTTGAGGAGATTTCTCCTAACCGATTTAGAAGAAAATTTTATCCCAAAATAATGTAAAATTTCTTATGGTTCATATTGTTTGTCTGACTACAATTAATGTCAATTTAGTTAATAATTTAATATATTTTTGTATGCTAATAGCGTGCCTGTACAAAGATACATGTCCAAAAACATAAGTTAAAGGAAAGATCACCACTCATGAATCATGATAAACGGATCTCATTCTCATCATGTCCTTTTTGCAACTATATATAACATTTTATAAAAGATAAAGTTTGATTTTTCTATTAATATTGTTATTAATTTATTATTCTTTTTTTTGAAGTAATATTAATTTAATTTATTTTTCTTGACAATCAAATTAAGGAGTAAATAATGGGTAGCATGTCAAGGTCCTGAGAAGAGCTGCTTTCAGAGAGAGTTTCAATTAGACAGCAGAATCTAGCACAAGATCCTATGAAATAAACTCTTCAACCACGCGACCCATAATAAATACTCGCTTTATCTGCTAGCCTAAACTAAATTATTATATAATTGTGGATCAATTTGTTATTATTATATTTGTTTTGGTTTCATTATGGTTTTGTTTAGTTTCTCTTAATGGCCATTATTCCTCGTTTGTTTTGGGTCCTTTTCCAAGTGAAATGATTATTTTGTCTGGAAAAATAATTAAAAATCGCATTTTTCGGCTAATGAAGGTTCGAAAGAGACGAGTAGCCAATGGGAAAGGGTCTTTCTCTAATATCCCATGTTTGATGAGTAGTCAATTAATATGGACAAAAAAAATATCACTTTGTATTAAACTATAAAATATGAAACATAAAGGGGAAGTCGGTTGATGCATCAGATTGTAATGATTTGTCATATTGATATCATCATAAACAGTTGATGAGCATAAGCTGAGACTCGTCTAGGGCTTGTTTGGTTTCAAGAATATATAACATGCAATTATCTTTTCTTTTAACTTGCGGACTTGTGTGATTCTATAGGCTAGCTCAACTGGTAAAATATTCAATTTATTTTGAATAAGAAATTTGATATTTAAACTCTAACTATACTACAAATTTAATTGGTATTTTGATCTGAAAATAAAAAGTAATTATCATAGAGCAAATACTATACAAATTGAAAATCTATCATATTTATTAAAGATTAAAAAAACTTGTGAATTAATTAGTTATCCATCTATATAAAAGTGATAGTTTATCAACTATCACAGTAATACGTGTCATCAAACTAAATGATGTGGTCCGAGAGAAAATGACTGCCTAGCGGAGTAAGTTTCGTAGGGTAATTGACTATACATTTGTGAGCTTGTGTGAGGTGAGGTCCAAGTTCGTAGGGTAATTGACTATTGCTTTGTTAGCTTGTGTGAGGTGAAGATTGCTTTTTTGACCAGACTCATAAACCATAATGCATTATGCACCGGCCCTCCATGCGAGTTCGTTTGGGTACGTTTACGTTTTGACTAGAGGAAGCCAAAGTAGAGATTCGATAGTGATGGAAACAATGACTTGGACTCATGGTAACAACAATAATGTCCACACAACTTTGTTACATATATGCCTGCCTCTTTCAGCTAGTCTCATAAAAAACAAAAGCTAGATTAGCACTTGTGAAAAAGCGAGACCATGAAGAGGTATTGCTTCTTTCAGTGTTTAGTCACCTAATTTATTAGTCGACATTCTAGATTTTCAAAATGTGATATTTGAAAATCTCTGGGAAAATAATTGTGTACATTTATTTTAATTAGAAATATGATAAGATCTCCCAAAATATGAAACATCATTTTTAGTTTTTTAACTAAGAGTTTTATATGAATGATTTATTCTATCAAAATATTATATTTTACAAGGATATACCTCTTTTTTTCAATCATGCTTTAAGATATCAACTAACATATAAAATAAATAAATAAACTAATTAAAGATGTCCCATCTCGCTTGAGCACGTACGACTTTTATTGCTCGAGCTAACTTATTAGAAATCTCAAGCCAGAGATTTCACCTATATTTTGCTTGAGCAAGTTCAGGTAAAATTTTTGGCATGTACTTAGCCAGTTAGCCTATACTTTGTTCAAGCACTGTGAACGTACAGGTCAGAAATTTGGAAAGTGCTTAACCTATACTTTGCTTGAGCATGATTAGGTCAAAAATTTGGTCAGCTTGTATCTCACTCAAGCAAGATTCTAATTATCACAATCTTATTTCTTTTAATCACTCTTTATTTTTCTACTACCATAGTAATATCACTCACAGATCATAACCTACGTAAATATATTTTCACAAATATAAGATTGTTGTGAATTGTGGTGGCTATGGATTGGCTGTAATCTCTTTTTTCTCTTATTTATTTTCTCTTGAGTTGTGATGCATCCATTGACAGTTAAATTTATTGTAAAACTTAAATTTATTGTAAACATGTTATGGCATTTTTTATGACCCTAGAAGAACTTAAAATAAAAAGTAGAATAAAAAAGTTAAGATTACTTGACGTAGTGGGAACATGTCATATAGTGCAATCCTTCCCAGCAGAATTTTTGTCATTAGACACAGCTTCCCTTCCCGGTACACCAAGTCTACAATGACACTGAGTCTCTGATGCCATAATTAACAATTCTGTCTAAACTTTAAGATTTCATTTTGAGCCCACAGGAATCACAAAAGGCTAAAAAATTCACAATGGGAGGCTTAAAATAATGCTGGAGACTGGGGTACCAGGGGTATCGTTTTTTCAAAGAAAAGTGCAATCCAAACAAATGTTTTTTCATTGGTTGGCTTATTAGGTTTCGCGTCTCAAAAAGTACACAGATACACATTTTGTCACACACATCATCAAAACTGTACATGTTTTAAATGGTTTTCAACAAGTATCAGTTATTGTTTCACGTGTAAATAATGTAATCTAGTCACAAATTGACAAATGTGCAAATCTTAATAAAGTATGTCTTTAGAAGAATTGTTCTCGCTCTCGAATACAGGGCTGTCTGTGTAGACAAACATCCCTAAAATAGAGCCACAGGGCTCTGTGTAGACAAACATACCTAAAGCCCTAGGACTTCACAAACGTGGGATGATCCGTGGGTGATTAGTGACTAACAAGATGGGGTACTACATATAGTATAATCAAATCCGTACCGTTCTAAAGTATTAAGCATAAGTACTACCTTAATATATATCTTCTATTTTCTTAGTTAATTAATTAAAGCAAAAGGTACATATCTAGGCTAGGACAAATGACTTGGTACCAGTCATAAAAAAGACCTGAAGTCCAGAAGAAAGCTAATGTCTTTAAACTCCTAAATTAAAAGGAAAATAAATTGATTTCTTTTCCCTTTTTCTTTTATTTCTTTTTAGAAAAATTACATCTAGAAGGCCTAACAAAATAAAAACTAATAGTTTTAAAATTAAATAATTAAATTACGAGAGTTTTTCTTTATATATTATAAATCATGAGCTTCTAAAAAATAATTAAATATATATCAACCCATCTAAATAGAACCACATCTCGTACGATTGTACTCAGGATATAATATGAGCTGAAGATTTTTATCTTTTTAATCAATATGCTTTAATTTTTTATAATTGAAGCAATATTTAGGTTTAGATTTTCATACCCTTAAATTATATAAGCTTTGAAATATAAATTTTTTTTTTATACTTTTATAATTTATGTAGAAGTGATCGCTTATCAGCTTTCATCTTTTGACTAATTAATGGAGTATGGTTCTCTAATGGTAGATAAGGAGCACTAAGCGTGGCACCTAGCTCGATGATTACTTTTAAGATGGTCAATTATCGACACCTTGAATATTTATTTAGTGGCTAAAACTACTTGGCATAAGCGATCCTGACAAAACTATATCACATATAGTATTAATTAGTAATTGTTTAAGATGTACAATATATATAATTTTTCCTCGTTTTATGAACTTCTGAAACTTGTTTCAACCATTATTTAGGAAAGCCTCATCAAGTCAGTTTTTTTTGAAAGCCTCATCAAGTCAGTTATTCATTCGTAAAATTAAACCACATTATTAATTCATTCATAGTGTCAATGTTTGATCACTGTTTATGTTGTAAAATATAATTTTGAACATTTTAACTTGGATATACGACCATTATCCTTCAATTCATCCAATTAATTTTGCAATCTTTTGGCCATGCAAGGATGAATCCGGTGAGTGATATACACTATTTTTTCTTATTATTAAAATAGGTTTAGTTTGTCTACCTAAGGGGAAGGCAATGCCATTAGCTTTAAGCTTTAAATAAAAATCTTATATATATATATATATATATATTTCTCAAATTTTGATTTGAAATTTATTTTTTGGACGGTGGGAACGTTTTTTTTTTTGTCCTGGCCACAGAAAACTTAATTTTGATGTTGTTTAAAGGAGAAGTAATATTCTTTTTTTTCTTCATAAATAGGATTCGTGGTTAAATTCAGAAGAGAATAAAATATGTTGGAAATTTACTTAAAATAATATTTTGATTTGGTTTGGGTTTTTTATTTTTTATATTTCGAATGAATATTTTATTTTTATTTTTATTTTTTGTAAAAGGAAGTAATTTGAAATTCTTTATTTAAAAAAAAAGCCAGGTATTGAAACCTTATATATAGACTACTAAGGTGATAGATTTAATAGTTTCGACCCAAGAGGTCTCTCATGTGGAAAGTGGAAAAGACTTAATAATAGTGTTACCTCAAGTTTCCGAATCAGTATTCAGAGTTTGTTTTAGGTAGGGGTGTCAATTCGGGTTAGCGTGTCGGGTTCGTGTCGTGTCGAGGTAGGGGTATTCGACTAAATGGCTCAACCCTAATCCGACCCATTTAATAATCGTGTCATGATCCTTCAACCCTAACCCGACCTATTAATAAGGCGGGTTGACCTGACCCAACTCATTTAACACGCTTAATAAACGAGTCGTGTTGGGTTGACACGAATATAACACAACCCATTTCAACCTACATAATATTATATAATATCCATCTAGAAATAATTATTTTGACATCCCAAAAAGCAGTGCATACACTTCAAGTTTTCAACCCATATTCAAAATAATATAGTTCAACAAAAATATAACATTCATTTAGAAATAAGTTCTTTACACTTCAAAAGAAGTGCATACACTTCAACCCAAATTCAAAATAACAAAGTTTCACAAAAATAAAATAACATAGTTCAACAAAAATATAAGATTCTTGGAACTCGTCAAATGCTAAGTATCAATATTGAAATAATTTGAGCAAACAGTAGATTAATCCTGACTATGACCACGATTATCATCCATAGATTCTTTGTTAATGTCTAAATTCATAACATCTTCTACAAGCTCATCCAATTTCATATGTGTAAGTTCTATGCCAAAAAAAAAAAAAAAATGTATTGATAGTTCTAAGGTCTGTAAAGTTTTAATTTCCAATTATATTCCTTGTAAATTTATGTAATTACTTACTTTTCTTTTTGAATTTAAAATATATGTTGGATATAAAAAGTATTTGACAAATCTAAAATAAAATAAATATTTATTTGTTATATGAGTTAAACAGGTTGTGTTAAGTGGGTCACTTCGGGTTGACACAAATAAATTGGCGTGTCAAACGTGTCTATTGTGGGTTATGCGGGTTGACTCGTTTATGACCTGTTTCTTATCGTGTCGCTTTCGGGTTGATCCGTTTATGACCCAAATCCATTAAGGCCTAACCCTAACCCGAAAAAATCCGTGTCGGGTTCGTGTCGCGTTCGCGGGTTGGGTCGAACATTGACACCCCTAGTTTTAGGCATATTTGAATTTGAGTAAGTTTGTGTTTGTGAGAGATTTTTAATTTCTTTGTATTTATAAATAGGTGTTAATTTGTAAGAGTTTGTGAGTTTAGTTTGTATTTTGTAATAGTTAGTCATGTGATTATAATCCATATCATTGATAGCTAATTTTGATTAGTGTTGCTTTTGAATATGTAAGCTTGTTCAATTCACATTAAAATATCATTATATTGTATTAATAATTTTTTTAAAAATAAGTAAATAAATAGATACTACAAAAGATGTCATTACCATTAAGTTATCACTTGAACCCTTTATTTTTTTTTTTTTGTTATTATTAATACATTTTCACTAATCCCAAATTTCAAGAAGTTCTTATTAAGTAGGTATGGCAAACCCTAACTTCTCCAAAATTAAACCATTGTTAAGATCAATCGTTTTGTCAAATGTATATTAACTCCCCTAGGAAGAGGACTGACATTTATAGGTTAATAGAGGTCATTCACTCTTGCTCTATCAGGACGTACGTGTGAGCTTTCAACAAACATTTATATATGGTTATCTTCTTTTTTGTTAATGCTTAATGTTTGGTACCGTATAACTTATTTTATTGAGTTGAAATCCAATGGAGTGAGTCCATTCTATAAAAAAAAAAAAAAAAAAAATGAAAAATATATAACCCTAAACAACATAAATGGATAATGTCATTATATTTAATATAACTCACTATGCTTTAAAAGATATCCTTATTTTAAAAACAGCTTGCCTCAAATAAAAATCAACTCAGTGCATTGTTAATCTTCTTTAGGAGCACAACTTTTGTGCCACAATTTTTGTCAACAATTCTGATATATAGTAAATTATAAGTTGTTGTCTATCACTTTTTTATAAACTCACTATTTTTTTTTACTATTCATAAATTGGGGCAAAAATTGTTTCCGTATTTTTTTTCATCATAAAAGAAGATTACGGCCCTGTGAGTTTTTTTTTTTTTTTTTTTGAACACCGTGAGTTGTTAGATCTAAGAAGGGTAATTAATAAAATTCAAATCATAATTTACGAGAATAAATCTAGGATGACGCGTGAGTCTATGCAATTCCAAGCCAGGTGAAAGGGTACGATGTCTTTGGCGGGACTCATCTGATGGGAGATATGTGAGTAGAACATAAATGATTAGCTAGTTGATATCGACAGCTTAGGAAAGCCTGACATGGCATCCAAGTGTTGACGATTGAATGGTTCCAAATGGCAAAGGGCGGCGCACCAAATAGACAGGAGTTGCTGGATTGTGGGGGGAGAGATGGATAGAGAATGTGAGAGATTGTGATGTATGAGCTATGAGGTCCATTCAAACTTTGATGTAAAAATATGGGGAAAAAATCATTGCAGATTGGATTACATCCATTATTTCACATATATATTCAGAATTAATGTGACAAGGTTCATATTTTAACACGTTAAAGTGAATGTAAAATAACTCTGATAAAAAAGGTGATATAAAAGAAAAAAATAAAAAATCTAAAAATATATATGTGAGAAGCGCATGACTTGGGTCTAGAATGAATCCGCTAAAATATGGACATATGGCATATGTTTGATGAACTTGGCTTAATTACCTCTAGTTTTTTAATGTACTGGAGACGATAACATACAGACACACATATATATATATATATGGTTAATTTTTGTCATATATTCGAATTATGTCTGCTCTAGTACACTAGAATTAGGCCTTATTTATATTTAACACGTGTTCAAATCCTAACAAATCTCGTGTAAAAGAAAATTGAATCCAAGCTGGTTCTATGTGACAGTGAGATTGTGAAATGTCAGTCATTGTTATTGTACTGCTGTAATAAGAGTATGGGAAATCAAAAACTTAGTACACAAATTTGCGATGGGAGAGAGAGAGAGAGAGAGGGCAGGGCCAGGGGGGGTGGCGTGAAAACTTGGTGTCACTCACGCCGTCCAAAAACAAACCTTTCATGTGTCTGCCACCCCACGCGCAATCAATAACATCCCTCTTCATCTCTTTACCTCTCTCTCTCTCTCTCTCATATCATCTATATAAATACATTTATTATTCCTCTTTCGCTTACACAACAATATTCGCCAGCCTTTCTACTTACATCTTTTCGCATATTTAAAACCTATACCTCTCTCTTTCTCTTTTCAGAAAACATTCCACCCAATCCCAATACCTAAACCTCTCTCTCTCTCTCTCTCTCTCTCTCTGCCTAGCTCAAGAACAAAACACAGCACCAACACATTTTTCTGTGAGTATATTTTGTTAGTTATTGGTTGAAAAATATATTGTGTACATATTATATATATGTAAAAGAAAATTTGGCTGCAATTGTAGCTTCACCATATTAAAAATTTGCAATTCTTTTGGTGCATTTTTCCATGCTGAAACTAGCTAGGGTTTGTGATGCATACAAGTAATATTTTATATATTTCAACATTCCATGCTTACAGTTTATTCATCCAGAGATAAAATATTTCATTGTTCATCCATGACCTAGTTTTTTTTTTGGGAGTTATGACTTATGACATACATTTAGTCTCAAAAAACTTAACTGAATGGTTTCAATGTACTTAATTATGTTATTTCTTAGAGAAATCCCTGCCAGATTGAGGAAAAAAGAAAAAAAAAGGTATAGCGAGCTTGTGCATATATAGGTTAGTAATATTGTGTAGTTTTGTGAGTGGTTATCCTTGAAAAACTTTTTTCTAGCTATCGAGTGAAGTTGTCTAGCATGGTGGGTGTGAAAACGTTTTCCACCACCACGAGCTGCTGGGAGTGCACTGCACTCAAAGAAACATAACATGCTTGTGCCAGCAAAGTCAAACTTTTCGCCCAAACTTTTGTATGCAATATACTTCGCCTAAGCTCATGCAACATTTACCACTCAAATATATATTTACTAGTTCTAGTCCTTAGGATCTTTGGTGGGTTCCTCAATTGGTCTGCCATTTGATGCCTAATAAGTAATAACCCAAGCAGGACCACAGTTGGGTTCCACAAAGTTGCATCATCATCATTACTATTGTTTATCCTACACTTGTGCTAGCTTTACTGGAATGGATAGCTAGAAATCATAACTAAAATGTGCAAGGCAAATATGAGTGGAACTTCATTGCTCTTTTGAGCTTTGGAATTTAGTTAATTATTTCACAGTCATGTCTTCCACAGTAGTTTCTATTGTTAGGCCAATCAACATTGAAAGAAACTTTAAGGCTATGTTTGAGGCATGTAACGGGGGAAAACAAAAAGGTTAGAAGCTTTGGAAGGAACTTTACTTAATTTGCTTGGACTCTCTCTCTTACTTTATTTCTTTCTCAGGAGAAGATTATCAATGGAGATGGAGTCTTGTGTCCCACCCGGCTTTAGATTTCACCCAACAGAGGAAGAACTTGTGGGTTACTACCTTAGGAGAAAGATTAACTCTCTGAAAATCGATCTAGATGTTATTGCTGACATTGATCTCTACAAAATGGAGCCATGGGACATCCAAGGTATTTAAAGTGAAATAGTTAATTATATAAAAGGCTAGTGCCCTTATGGATAACATCAGTTATACTCTAAAAGTATCTAATAATTTTCTCATGTTAAGAATTCAAACAAATTAAGCAATGCTAGTTTGCAAATTGATACAAACTTTAA
This sequence comes from Quercus gilva, assembly GCA_023621385.1. Classification (NCBI taxonomy): domain Eukaryota; kingdom Viridiplantae; phylum Streptophyta; class Magnoliopsida; order Fagales; family Fagaceae; genus Quercus; species Quercus gilva. The sequence goes on along the minus strand of CM042474.1, from coordinate 35,759,130 downwards.
TACAATATCGACTAACCTAATGAACCAGCAAGCACTGAAGTATTTCATAGAAAATGCAACTAAGAAAATTACATATTGGGTACGGAATATGGTACCAATTGCATTGTGTTGGGTTTCTTATAACTTTAATTTTCTCTATGGTTGATACAGACAGATGCAAGCTAGGCTATGATGAACAAAATGAGTGGTACTTCTTCAGTCATAAAGATAAGAAGTACCCAACAGGAACAAGGACTAATAGAGCCACTTCTGCTGGATTCTGGAAAGCAACTGGGAGAGACAAGGCTGTGCTCTCAAAGAACAGAATCATAGGAATGAGAAAAACTCTGGTGTTCTACAAGGGACGAGCACCCAATGGTAGGAAAACAGATTGGATCATGCATGAATATCGCCTCCAAACATCTGAACATGGAACTCTTCAGGCAAGTTCAATAATATAAATATTTATCTCATTCAAGTTCAAAAATTTACCTCCCAATGGTTATAACTTTTGTTTGTAAAGCAAAAATTTATTTTGCATATTGAAGTTAAAATAAAAATACAATATTTATGAATTGTCCATGGTGCTTATACGTTTGACAATTGGATGACAATAGTAAAAGAAATGATTGATTAATTAGAAAACATATCATATAACTATTTTTCGTTAGTACTTTGGACTCGTTCCCCAAGGTAAATTGTCTAGCTTGGCCCATGAGTTTTGAAGAAGTGAATAATAATCATAGTAACTTATTGTTCAATTTAATGGGACATATTGACTTAGGCCAATGGAAATATTGATTGTTCCATGTTGATACTAAAGTTATTCCTAGCCATCATTATGAAAATAAAACACCTGTACATATAGTGGCATTAGCCTTTATCTTTCTCTCACATTATACATTACCTTATGCAAATAAATCATGTAAAGACTACTATGAATGCAACTTACTGTATTAATAAGCCAATGTTGGTGGTTATAATGCAGGAAGAAGGATGGGTGGTGTGTCGGGCATTCAAGAAGCCCAGTCCTAATTATAGACAAGGTTTCGAAGCTTGGAACGCTTACTATGTCAGAGATAACAGCCAAGTTATGCCTCCATCATATTCATATATAGCAAGTACAACACAAGCGTTTAATCCAAATCAAGCGGCAACTTTTCATGCACCCATTACTTCATTACAGCAAGAGCTTGTCTGCAACCATACTCTTTTGGACAACCAACTTGTTGAGCTACCACGACTAGATAGCCCTTCTTTATCAACTAGTTTGGCAACAAAAGAAGGATTCCAGCATAATGGTATAGCCAATAATGAAGATTTCGATGGTATCAGCAGCCAGTATGTGGATTGGAAAAATCTGGATGATTTACTCGCATCACAATTTACTGGCACAACTTCCTATCCAAACTTGCCGTTAATATCCCAGAACAATGAACTAGGAGCTCAAAATAATGATAGCCCATCTCCTTGGATGCTTTCCTGACTTATAATAAAAGGTCATCCAATAGCCTTGGATGCTTTCTTGACTTATAACCAAAGCTCATCCATAGCCTCAATCTATATATGTAGATGATGAATTCATGGTAACGGTAATAATAATAATAATCAGTCTCTACCAGCTGATTTAAGGTTAAATTCCCGTGTAGAATTTTCAAAGAGAGTCCACACACTAAAACACATATAAATTAGAGGAACAATGACTTGATGTGATAAAGGGAGAGTTCCTGAAAAGTAAATCTCCTAAAATATTAGAAATGTTGGTGAAAGTTTTTATTCACCATTGTACTTGTTTATGTTATTTTATAATTGTAAATTTTTGCTTCATTGCATACATTATTTGTACTCAATAATTTTCTTTTGTCCTAAAATTGCATTTTGTACCATTTAGTCATTTATCCATTACTCGTGAGCACAATGCAATTATTGCTTCTTTTTTCCTAGTTTACTAAGGCTTGCTGAGGGAAAGTAATGCTATCAACGCAATATTTTTACAACATTTTACAATAAATTCTAAGTAATAGGTTATTACTGGCTGTTATTGGTGGAAAAAAAATAATTTCAATGGTGAGTTTAAATTAAAATTAATAACAACTTACCACGGAAAATTTGTTGTGAAAATGTTGTAGAGATAATACTTTTCAAAGACTAATGCTATGAACATAACAAACAACTACAAAATTTCACAATATTTCCAAATTATTATACCATATCATTAAAAAATTAAATTAGAAATTGTGTTGGGGCCATGAATGAGTTAGCATGCAATAAGAATATTGTAAATTGTTGTGATCTTTAGTTGTATTTCGAGCATTATTTAAGTCTAAAAACTGATAGCTAATTCTCTTCCATCGCTCAAAATATGTTCTTGATAAGGATAAAATTTGATTTCATATCTCTAATATGATGTCAATAAACACGCATTATATATTGGGGTAGAACAGAAATTGGGATTCATTGAACATATCTTAATATTCAATTGCAATTTTGCACATTCTCAAAAAAAAAAAAAAATGCAATTTTGCATGTACAAAAGGCGTCTTCCATAGCCACACGTACCTACAAGCACATTGTTGAGGAGTGTTTCAAAAGCCTATGATCTGAAAGGCCCATACCCAAAAGGCAGACACTCCTAAGGCAAATGGGTTAGGTAAATACCGGGCTTCTTGGCCCATACCTACCTAAAACTGAAGCCTACATTTTTTTCCCCTAAAATTCATTAGTTCCTACTTATGTGAATCTTTAATTTTATTAGAACATATTTTGAGAAAATTTCCATGTATGATATAATTTGGAATGAAAAATGTTCATGCTTCCAAAAATCCATATTCTAAATAGTTTACTTATCCTTCTCCCAAAAATATATATATATATATATATTACACTTATAATTAATTTCATAAATACGATTCAAAAAAAACTTTTTTTTTTCTATATTTCATTTTTTTTATATCAAATTGCTTTCATTCACATGTTCAAAGACTCATTTTGTAATACATGTGTGTGTGTATATATATATACATGTATAATGTTTACGTTTATGCGTTCCCCACATATATAATGTTTATTAGGGTTGTCCAGGCAAACCAAGAACCCGCCGGAACCGACCAACCCGATCGGAACCGACCAACCCGACCGGAACCAACCCGTCACGATCGGACTGACACCTTCGACAGGTTAGTGACGGGTCCCAACCTTCAGAACCCGACTCCGACGGGTCGAGTAGCAAGTTTTGTCCTCAAAAACCTGAGCTACCTAACCCACCCGACAAAACCTCAAAGACAACTGAAATCCGGCGATGATTTGGTGCTTCTCAGCTTTGATCCGGCCACATTTGGCCTTCCTTTACTCAAATCTACTTAAATCCTTACTCAGATATGCTTAAATTCAACGAAGCTAGCCTAGATCTACTCAAACTTGGCCAAACTCTGGTAAGCTTGACTCTAACTTGGCCAAATCTCAGCCATATTTCTATAGATCCAGCGAGTTATCGGCCAAAACTCGTTAGATTCGGCCAGATATGACAAGATCTGGCCAGATTTCAGCCAAAATTCGGCCATATCGGAAAACTCGAATCGACCGATTCTCACTCAAAAACCGATACGACCCGACCCGGTTGATCTGAAATGTTATTCGAATCAGTTACGAGTCGAAATATTCCCCACCTGATAAGGTTGAGTCGAGTCGAGTCTGAGTTGGGCACAACCCGACCCGGCCCGACCGTGGACAGCCTTAATGTTTATGTTTATGTTTTCCATGTTCATTGCCTGTGAACTAAATTGCCCTAATTATAAATGTAGTATCATTTTTTTTTTTTTAATCTAGTAGGGCCATTAGTTGAATTTTATTTATAGATTTTTATTTGTTATAAAAAAACTAATAACATCTTGGAGGGGCCATGGCCCACTCTAGCTCTATCATCTGCTAGTGTCTCTAACTAACAAGTAAACCTCTCCTTTTATTTTTTTTCTAGCTTTTACTGTTTATCTTTCATTCTCAACCCATTTAAACTATTTGGAAAAAACAAAATTCTCTCTCTTAATTTTCCTTTAAAAAAAGGTTAAAAAACAAACTCTTTGGATAGGACTTAGAAAGATAGATCAATCAATCTATGTCTCTCTGTCAACATAATCCTTAGCTGCTTTATATTTGGATACGAAATTGTTAATTTGTTAAAGATACATCATTAGCATTGTAGTTTATATATCTAAATGTAATCTTAAATCATAATCAATCTAAACCTCGATTGTTTTTTCATTACATTTATGAATTTAAATTCATGTGAATCTTAAATTTTATTATCACATATTTTGAATATTTTTCTATATATCATATAAATATGATAAAAATATTCTTGCTTCAAAAATCCATAAAGTGCATTAATAATTAATTTCAACATTTTCATTAATACAATTTTTTTTAAAATAAAATGTAAATTTAGTAAAAGTGTTATATTATCAAACTGCTTTCATTCACTTTCAAATGCCTTTTGTAAAATATAATAATATTTTTGTTCTGTCTTAAATGTCCAAATTTTCAACATAAAGGAGCTCCTTTTTATATGGATAATTATCAAATATTGTTTACTTCAAAAATATTATTTAGTTATTAGACACACACAAAAAATGTTTATGTTTATGTTATGTTTTGTGCCATGCACTCATATGCGCGTGCACACACACATACACACATATACTAGCACTTGCCAACTGAAGGTTAAAAAAACGTGAACTAATTAATTATAGATGAAAGTTATTAAAAAAAAATTGCAGGTAAATAAAAAAAATAATATGACAAAAAGGAACATAATAATGATAACTGCAATAATTGCAACATACACATATTTAGTTTTAAGGTGTCATTTATTCTCAACTTAAAAAAAAAAAAAAAAAAAAAAGAACTTGAGAAAGGGGGAGAAAAATTTACTTGTAAAGATTGCAATAAGGAGCATGCTAAGTTCCAACATAATGTAGGAATGAGGTTGTAGGTTTCTTGCCGCAATATTTAAATAAATCAAAATTGTCAAATTTTCCTCTATTAATTGTATTTACCATGCTAAAAAAAACTTTGTTTTTACTAGTTGAAGGCATTCCTATATATCATAAAATATGAACAAAAATATTCATTCTTCCAAAAATCCATAGAGTGCACTTATAATTTTGTACTATTTAACACAAATATATATATATATATATATATATTTATATTTTTTTTTTCTTTTGTAAATTTTGTGTAAGTGTTATATCAAATTGCTTTTGTTCGCATTCAAAGGCATTTTGTAATATATGATAATATATTTTTTTGTTTTAAAAAGTTCAAAATTTTAAAATGAAGAGATTTTTTGAGGATAAATAAGACATTGTGAACTTCAAAATATTAATGTTTATACTTATGGTTATGTTTTAACTTGTGCCCTCATGCATGATTGAATTGGAGTTAAATATTGTAGTGATGTTTTTTCAATGAATAACATCAAAGCGTCTATCAAAAACTCATTTTTCATTTTGTTATGAAGGCTATTTTTGATGACTATCATAGCTAAAAATACTCACTTTGTAGTTGTAGTAGAAATTGGAAGAGTAAGCACAAGTATGACCCCTCTATAAACATGTGGATAATATTATGATTTTCTAGTTCTCACCATCAAATGAGTCAATACCATATAGGAGATTGTTTCGGCTACATGACATATTTCGGTATTGATTAATATCAACATATCGTTTTAAAATTACCGCTAATATATATAAAATATTTTTTGTAGGGGCTGGGCTTTTGTTCCCTAGCGACGTGGGTTTTTAGGATTTTCACCCCACCAAGGGTTGACATTGTAGTGTAAGGCTTGACACCTTAATCTCACGTTGGCAAGAGAAGCGCCCTGATACAATGAATTTGTAGAGAGTGGGTAGAAGGACCAGGCATTAGTGAATATTACTATAGTTGATGCAGGTTTACAAGATCATCAAGTGGGATTCAGCTAAGTTTTCTAAGGGGAAATTCGTCCTTGGCCCAGTTCGAGGAGCTCTTCCCTGATTACTAATGAAAAGGGGTTCTTCCCCCCCCTCCCCCCGAACCCCCTTTCTCTGAGGTTTCATTCTATTATATAGTCCTGTTCAGCCGATCTCTGCCTTCCACTTGTTGATCATCTGAGCCTGTGTTTGAGGGCTTGTCCTATCAGCCGCTTTTTCAGACCTCTTGTTAGTTGAAGTAACCAAAGCATCGCTGTTCAACGGTCAATTCTTCATTAATGCAGCTAGAGTGTCAGTGGTGTGCTTTTAATGTGGGGATGACAGCTTCCCTACGGATTATTCCTTCACCATATTCCCCCGACCGACCCTGGGTACTTGTCTTTTTTCTTTAGCATGCCTTGGAAGGGTGCTTTTGGTGGGGCGCCGACCTTCCCCTCTTCAATATTGGCCGGCCGAGGACATGGTGGTCCTCGGCGGTGCTTCTTGATAGTTTGGGCCTTCTCCGCTCATCCTCAGATACTGTACTGTCCTCAGCATGGGCCTTGGGCCCGATTTGGAGTGGGCCGGGGTTGCCAAATCTTCAGGCCCCACAATAGCCCCTTAAAATTCTGCTGCCTGGCTCCTCGGTTGGGGAGGAGGATTTTGATGTGCTCGGGTCCTTGTCGTGACTTGCCAAGTCTTGCCCTCCATCAGTTCTAGTGCCTTTTCGCCTATCCAAGGCACGTTCCTGACGCCTTGGTTTGTGGAGCGCGCCCACATTAAATTCGGGCGACTCTGTGCTCCTTACGTTCAATCGGTGTGATGACAATTTAACAGTGGTGATCCTCCTGACTTTATGGGCAGGAAAACTCGCACGATTATTATTTTTTATTGGGGGTATAAATACCCATTTGAATTGATTCGTCTCTTCACTTTTGCATTCAAGAGCTCTTGCGCACATACGACGAACTTGGTCAAGCCTCCAACCGACATTACGTATCCTTTCAACATAAAAGGCTTGTCCGAGGAGCCTTTTCACATTCCTGTAAGTTCTCTTCTCTTTCCGATTCATACTTTTCCGCCTAAGTTCCTTGTCCTCTTATTCCTCTTTCTCTCTCTCCTTCGTCTTTCCCTGAGCCCTTCATTAGTTCTTTAGGGTGTGTAGGTTTAAGAAGTTAGTTAAGTCTGAGTAGGCGATGAAAAAATTCATTGCTGACTATAAGATCCCCAGTACCGTGGGTTTGAAGTACTTTGGAGAAGGGGAGTGGGGCATTAGGAGAAAAGAGGGTGAGGTGGTGATTCCCATAATCGCCTTTCTAGAGGGTGGTATAAGGATCCCCATGGGGCCAGTGATGAGGGATTATCTTAGGCATTTCGGCTTAGCTCCCACCCAATGTGCCACTAATGTGTTTAGGATCTTAGGTTGTGTGGACGCCCTGAAAGAGAAGATAGGGCTGGGGTTAACCCACCATGATGTAAACTGGTACTACAACCTCCAGTGTCTTAAGGGGAAGTTTTACTACATGAAGACGATGGATGATAGGGTCCGGCTCATCCAGTGCCTCCCTAAGTCCAGCAAGGGTTTGAACAAAGACTTCCTCATTGTGTCCGGAGAGTGGCACGATGGCCTTCACTGTTCGACAGTGGAGGGTACACCAGGTGGGGCATTCAAACTAGGAGAGGGTCTAATTTCTTGTGTCTTCGTGCTGTGCTTTGCTTGGTTGTTAACAGGAACTTGTTTTCTTTTATATAGATCCGCACACTTTTGAGCGTCACTTCGGCTTGGTCAACAAGGAGGATTTGCAAACCGTACTGAGATCGAAGATTTTTGTGAATGAAGCCGACAACCAAGTTAAAGCTGCTCATGAGATCCTAGGATACGAACCGATCCAAAGATCGTTCTCAGCTCCAAAGTGCGTGATCCGAGCTAAAGATCCTCAGCTGCCTAAGATCATCGTAATCGAGCACGGATTTTTGATCCCCGAAGGATCTCCCGTTCCTGAAGGCTTATCGTTGGTGGGTACCTCTTCATCACCTCAAGTTACAGAGGCTGAAGGGGGACAGCCAGGAGAAAAGGAAGTGGCTGACTCAGGTCCGTCTGAGGACGAGTTTGACGTATTCAACCAATTCCACTTGCCCGAGGACCCTTCTGGCGATTTGGGTGACCCTAGCTTAGCTGAAGAGGACTTTTTATCCGAAGAAGCCCCTCCTCGGTTAAAGATGAGTTTCAAGAGACGACCTCAGACAAGCCTGCTGGCTCTAATTGAGGGGCAGTTGGGGAAGGATGCGCCAGGAAAGCCTCCTCCCCAGCTTCCTCCTCTGCCATCCCAATAGAGTTCGCCATCTGAATCCAAGCCCATCAATCCTAAGCCGAAGAAAGACAAAGGAAAGAGGCCTATGGGGGGTGAAGAGTCTGATCCTTCCCAGGATGATGACGACGCTCGGCGGCCCTCGAAGTAGCTGAGAGTAGGGCGCTGAGGTCAGGACAAACAGACCACTATCCAGCCCAGGGCCCAGGCTTGGCTTCCTACCCCCATACTCCATAAGGAGCCCCTGATGGACGATGCCTCCCTCAGGGACCTTCGAGGGGATGAGGGTGCGTATGTGGCTGACGTATTGGGGAGATCTTTGCTACTCCCCACGGATATGGCCCAACTGGAGGTTCTGAGGAGTAAGGAGGTCTTCCTCAGCCTCAAGCGATACTTGGGCATGGTAAGTTTTCTGATTACTTGCGATTCTCTTGACTTCCTGCCTTTTGGCTCCTTACTTATCACGCATTGGTTTTAATTGGCAAGCTATCCAGGCTACCTTTAGGTTGGAGGATATAGCCAGTAGCCAAAGAAGGGCCATGGACTTGAAGCGTGACAAGCTGCTAGACGCTGCGCGGACCCTCGAAGTCTCAAATGCCGATCTTTCAAAGGCGAAGGGGGAGTTAGAGGAGATAAAGAGGACTCGAAATGTCACCGAATCAGGTCTTGCTAGCGCCCAAAAGCAAGCCCAAGATCAAATGAAGCGCTTACTTAAGGCAGATGATCAGCTAAGGGTTGCCAAAGAGGAGGTCGCGACCCTGGAAAAGAGGGTGCTCAAGGCAGAGGGGGCTAGAGGTGTTGCGGACTTCGCCAGGGATGAAGCCTTGAAAGCCAAGGGAGACTGAGTTTGCCAGGGCCGAGGCCGAAGCTTCCAAAGGTAAAGCCAAGCAAGAGGCCTACGAGTCAGGGGTAGTTGAGACAAAAGCCATCCTTAAAGCTCAAGTGCTTGGGTATGCAGACTTTATTGTTCCCAGGTGTGGAATGAAGTCTTGAAACAGGTAAGTGTTCAGGCTTCATCTAACCTGTGGAAGGTAGAGAGTGTGTACTACCCTCTTGCCATTTGTGAGGCTGCTCTTCCCAGCTCCGAGGCCGAGGTGACTCTTGAGGGAGTTGGGGCTGTTCCTGATGAAGATGCCCCGGCTGCTACCATTTCGAACGAGCCCGCAAAGGAAGTTGCCCCTCTTGGGGCCGTTGAGACAAGCAAGAGTCCCAATGCGGATGCACCCCGAGAGGCTGCGGACCCCTTAGCTGATGCCCAGGCCCCTCACGTTGAGGAGATATCTCTTTCAGCTGACCTTCCCCAGGCTGTAATCCCAAGCGAGGGTAGCGAGGACCCTGAGACCTCCTCTGCCCAGCCCCCTGTGGGAGGAATTAAGATGAAACTGAAGGAATAATCTTCCGCGGCACCTTCGCTTTGTTTTTTTTTTTTTTTTTTTTTTTTTTTTTAAGCATTGTAATGACACTTTTGCCTTGTGTAACTCTTAAAGATTTAATGAAGTGCATACTTTATTTTCTCTTACTAGTCCTGTTTGTATTATTATTCTATTTTTTTTTTTACTTGCACAATCCTGGCTTTAATTGCGCTTCAGCTATTCATGGGCTTTGTTTAACACCCAGGCAGACTTTGTATGGTATAAATTTTACCAAGGCCGATGATCCAAGGATTAGGCACGGCTCCGATTCTACACCGCAATTAGGTTATTCTTGAAGTAGTTAGTTTTTTTGTAGTTAGTTTTTCCATAGGCTTGAGTCCGAGGACCATGCAAGGTGATAGGCCACAAACTGAATGACCCCTTGTGATTTAAACTAATTAATTAATTAAGTCAAGTTATTAATTAATCAATTTAACATGCAAATACGTGGCAGCACAAACAAATCACCGAATAACAAAATATGCAGCGGAAAATAAATAACACGGTGATTTGTTCACGAATGGGGAAAACCCTAACGGCAAAAACCCCACCGGGTGATTTTCAGGTCACCACTCCTGAAACTCCACTATTATCAAATCAAGCAGTTACAAATAAGGAATCCCAAGTACCTTATCAACCTACAGTTGAACTCTTACCCCAATACCCAATTGGACTTGATCTGTAGCGACAGTTCCCCCTTTTGATGCACGGCTCCCAAGTACGTGACTAACCAGATGCGCGGATCCCAGTACGCGACTTCAATCACCAACTTTAGAATGAGAGGTTGGCTGCAGAGTTCTTCAGATCATCCTATGCATGAAGATCAGGAAGATGCTTGGTCACAAAACCCTAAGGTGCACAATACACAGCAACTTCTTGAAGAAGATGATCCTAGGTTAAGAACTTTGTCTTTAGAGCACAATTTGCTTGAACAAGGATTGCTCAATGCTTATGCAACTTGTGTCTATGTTGACGGCTCTTAAAATAATCCTTTTATATGTTTAGGGTTAGAAGAAAAGAAGGCCCAAAAACACATTCACGGATCCCAAGAAAATCAGTTTAGAATTCTGACTTTTGTAATTCTCGACAGCTAGCAGGTGTCGAGGTAGGTGTCGAGGTAGGTGTCGAGATTTATAAAATCTGCACTTCGACTTGCTTTTTCTTGGACAGACTTGATGACTTCAACACTTGATCTTGAAACATAGTTTCTTGAAGTATTAAAAACACCTAGAACTACCCAATTACAAGTAGAGTGCGTTTTGTCAAAGGATTAGCCAATTTACATAAAATATGACATATGTTCTTAACATGTGAACACATATGTCCTAACACAAGGTCTTGGTTCTGTCTAACACTTAGCTTTTCTGAAGTACCTAGTTTTCCCACAGGTTTGAGTCCGAGGACCATGCAATACCTTAGTTTTGTCTAGGACCTAGTTTTCTTCTGAAGTAGTTAGTTTTCCCACAGGCTTGAGTCCGAGGACCATGCAAGGCCTTGGTTTTGTCTAACACTTAGTTTTTCTGAAATACCTAGTTTCCCTACAGGTTTGAGTCCGAAGACCATGCAATACCTTGGTTCTGTCTAGAACTTAGTTTTCTTCTGAAGTAGTTAGTTTCCCCACAGGCTTGAATCAGAGGACTATGTAAGGCCTTGGTTCTGTCTAATACTTAGCTTTTCTGAAGTACCTTGTTTCCCCACAAGTTTGAGTTCGAGAACTATACAATACCTTAGTTCTGTCTAGGACCTAGTTTTCTTCTGAAGTAGTTAGTTTCCCCACAGGCTTGAGTCCAAGGACCATACAAGGCCTTGGTTGTGTCTAACACTTAGTTTTTCTAAAGTACCTAGTTTCTCCACAGGTTTGAGTCCAATGACCATGCAATACCTTGGTTCTGTCTAGGACCTAGTTTTCTTCTGAAGTAGTTAGTTTCCCCACAGGCTTGAGTTCGAGGACCATGCAAGGCCTTGGTTCTGTCTAACACTTAGTTTTTCTGAAGTACCTAGTTTCCCCACAAGTTTGAGTCCGAGGACCATGCAATACCTTGGTTCTATCTAGGACCTAGTTTTCTTCTGAAGTAGTTAGTTTTCCCACAGGCTTGAGTTCGAGGACCATGCAAGGCCTTGGTTTTGTCTAACACTTAATTTTTCTGAAGTACCTAGTTTCCTTACAGGTTTGAGTCCGAGAACCATACAATACCTTGGTTCTGTCTAGGACCTAGTTTTCTTCTGAAGTAGTTAGTTTTCCCACAGGCTTGAGTTCGAGGACCATGCAAGGCCTTGATTTTGTCTAACACTTAGTTTTTCTGAAGTACCTAGTTTCCTTACAGGTTTGAGCCGAGGACCATGCAATACCTTGGTTCTGTCTAGGACCTAGTTTTCTTCTAAAGTAGTTAGTTTCCCCATAGGCTTGAGTCCGAGAACCATGTAAGGCCTTGGTTCTGTCTAACACTTAGTTTTTCTGAAGTACCTAGTTTCCCTACAGGTTTGAGTCCAAGGACCATACAATACCTTGATTCTGTCTAGGACCTAGTTTTCTTCTGAAGTAGTTAGTTTCCCCATAAGCTTGAGTCCGAGGACCATGCAAGGCCTTAGTTCTGTCTAACACTTAGTTTTTCTGAAGTACCTAGTTTCCCCACAGGTTTGAGTCCGAGGACCATGCAATACCTTGGTTCTGTCTAGGACCTAGTTTTCTTCACTACTTGGAGTGAGGAGACTCATCCTCAGCGTTGGGGAACCTGCCCTTAGAGTGATAATGGCCTTTGAGCTTGCTCCGCCGAGGGAGGACCCTTCTTCAGTCTGGCTTCTTGGCCTGGCGCTGGCCCGGACATGGGTGAGCTCATCCTCCACCCCTACATACGGTAGTAGCGCCTACCCGACGCGCCACTTCCAATTACAAGGCATTTTTTGGGCTATTCGAGTAACGCGCTTGACGCTTCGGTGCGCGAGGTGTATCCTCATTAATATTCTTGCGGATTTACGAGGATCCAGCGGTTGGTGAGCTCTTTGGAAATTGGGCAGAGTTAATACCTCTAGTAATTCTTCCTTAGGATTCTGTGCGGGCTAGTTTTCATCAGCTCTTGCCTTCTATATAAGGCATTTTGGGATAATCTTTTTCTCAAGTTTCACAAACACTTGGGCTCAATAGGGACTCAAGGCTCTCCGTTTTCTGGGCATTTTCAAGGGCCTTGCCAAAATAGTGACTTGTGTCTGAGGAGATGGAGTAGCCCTGGAAAAGGGCAGGGACAAGGAAGCCAAGCCCCCTTCAGGAGCCGAGAATGCCACCCCAATCCTAAACGACACAATGGAGGCAAAATAAGCAGAGGATAAAGACCTTCCTTCTTTTCAACCTTGCTAAAGAGAGGACTCCCTTTGTAGTTAGGTGGGAAATTCGAAAGGAACATAACGTTTCTCCTCCGCGCGTGGGTCCACCGGCCTTCCAAGCTGGTAGTGATTCGCCAGCGCCCGGTTGTCGTGGGAATGGGAGAGAATCAAGGGAAAACCTTGAGGTGGAACCATCAGGCACTGCGGCTTCTTCTTCCTTCTCCTTACCAGTGCCGCCCATGCTGGCCCGGGAGCTGTGGACGGTCTTAGAACAGGCCTGTCTCCGCCTCTCCCTTTATGCTTAGCTTGGCTTTAAGACAAGCCTGCCTAGGCCCCATTTTTTTTTTTTTAGCTTTGAAACAAGCTTGCTTAAGCATTTATCTTCGTAGTTATCTTTAGAACAAGCTTGCCTAAGCATTTGTTGCAAAATGTAACTTTTCTTTACTTAATAAAGAAGTAGCCACATTTCGTTTACTTTACTTCTTGAATCTTTCATTTCTTTATGATGATTGCTTTCTGAATGAGTATGTTGCCGTTGTTTGTGTTTTTTTTTTTTTTTTTTTAAACTTGGAAGATGTGTTGTTATTGACCCTTCCACACCAACCGTAGCACTCGCTAATCCTCAAATCCTTCCCACAGACGACGCCAATTGTAGGGGCTGCGCTTTTGTTCCCTAGCGACGCGGGTTTTCAGGATTTTCACCCCACTAAGGGCTGACCTTGTAGTGTAAGGCTTGACACCTTAATCCCATGTTGGCAAGAGAAGCGCCCCGATACAATGAATTTGTAGAGAGTGGGTAGAAGGATTAGGCATTAGCGAATATTACAACGGTTGATGCGGGTTTACAAGATCATCAAGTGGGATTCAACTAAGTTTTCTAAGGGGAAATTCGTCCTCGGCCCAGTCTGAGGAGCTTTTCCCTGATTACTAATGAAAATAGGGGTTCTTCCCCCCCCCCCCCCCCCCCCGAACCCCCTTTCTCTGAGGTTTCATTCTATTATATAGTCCTGTTCAGCTGATCTTTGCCTTCCACTTGTTGATCATCTGAGCCTGTGTTTGAGGGCTTGTCCCATTAGCCACTTTTCCAAACCTCTTGTTAGTTGAAGTAACCAAAGCATCTCTGTTCAACGGTCAGTTCTTCATTAATGTGGCCAGAGTGTTAGTGGCGTGCTTTTAATATAGGGATGACAGCTTCCCTATGGATTATTACTTCACCATATTCCCCTGATCGACCCTGGGTACTTATCTTTTTTCTTTAGCATGCCCTGGGAGGGTGCTTTTGGTGGGGCGCCGACCTTCCCCTCTTCAATATTGGCCGGCCGAGGACATGGTTGTCCTCGGTGGTGCTTCTTGATAGTTTGGGCCTTCCTCGCTCATCCTCGGATATTGTACTGTCCTTGGTATGGGTCTTGGGCTCGATATGGAGTGGGTCGGGGTTGCCAAATTTTCGGGCCCCACATTTTTCATTAACATTTAAAATAAATAAATTTATTAGTGTTTAAATAATTATTGAGTCAATCAATACAATTATTTTATAAAAGAGCAGCTTGAGAGAATCCTGAAAAAGATGATGCCAAACAAAGTGGTAATCGATCTTAATGTGCTTGGTATGTACATGGAAGATATCATTATGAGAAATGTGAATTATACTTTGGTTGCCACAATAAATAGGAGTGGTAGATAAAAGGGATAGGACTAAATCCTTTGAGAGCCAACGTAACCAAAGGAGTTTAATTATGTTGTCGGGAAGTGATGTAGAACAGACCTTCATGGTCTTCCTGGATTCTCATGCGCGCTTAAAAACAACGTGCAAGGCAAAAAGATACTAGTAAAAATCATGGGCTTTGGAGTCGGAATCTCATGAAATTTAGCTAGCTAAAGCGAAATGGCCTTCTAAGCAATAGTCGTCGCTTCACCATGAGGTACCCCCTAAAAATGGCGAATTTCTTCATTTAGGCTTCGAAACCTGTGATTTTGCCATTTATAGTAATATTTGTTTTCTTAATACCTTTTTGCTCAAAAGTTAGAATAAGGTTTCGCTTGTTTTAGGACGACCTTTAAGGTCAGTAGTTTATGATTCTGCATTTAACTCAATTTTGTCATTTTTGGTCAATTTTGGTATTTTGTCACCTAATCACGGAATTAATGCGAATTAGAGTTTTAGACGTTTTTCTTAGTATTTGTATGTTTTGTGGCCGTCAGAGGCACATGAGACTATTATCAATAAACACAGACTTTTTGTCAAATTATTTCTTTGGTGGATTCTAATTTTCTTCTCCTTGTTGATTTAGAGAAACCCCTCGTGAATTCGAGGTTTACTACCAGAACCTAATAATTTAGTTTCTGTTACATCAAAAGAGCATCGTGTGTGCTTTTTTCAGGCTTTCGCGACATTAATTGGTATCAGAGCCTTTGACTTATCTTGGTCTGATGGTTAACCGGCGAGATGGTGACCATTGCAACAATGACGGCGATGACGACGTCAACAACCCAGTCCTCACTAAGGCTGAGTTCCTAAATTTTTGTGATGAAAATCAATAGTTTTGTGATTCAACCCAACAGACTTTGGACCAGATTCAAGAAGCGCTTGCCAACCTGCTTAACCAAAACCCTCATCATGATGACGAAGAGCAATGTGACAACCGAGTGTGTGACCATCTCCATCATAGTCCAAAGCGGAACAGGCAACAAGACTACGATGAAGAGAATAGCGAGGATGAGGAGTATGCAGAGAGAGTCATTGGGAATCATCGTGGTCCTATGAAGGATAATGACTGAGATTATCAAGAGCAGAAGGACTATTGGATGAAAGTAGAGTTACCATCCTTTAATGGTAATATCTCCATTGAAGAGTATCTGGATTGGGTCAGTGAGGTAGAGAAGTTTTTCAATTTTACGGGTACTGCAAATGACAAACAGGTGTATTTGGTGGTTTACAAATTAAAGGGAGGAACATCTGCTTGCTGGGATCACGTTCAATTAAATCGTACCCATGAATGAAAGCTTTCGATGCGATCATGGAAAAGGATGAAGAGATTAATGGCAGATCAGTTCTTACCACTAGATTACCAACAGGAGTTGTTTAGACAGTACTAGGATCGCAGGCAGGGTACTCAGACAATTAATAAGTGTATGGAGGAGTTTGACAGGTTGACAAATTACAATGATTTGGAGGAAACTGAAGATCAATGGATATCTAACTTTGTACACGGATTGTGATTTTTTATTCGAGATCAGGTATCCTTACAAACCCTATATACTTTAAATGAGGCTGTAACCTTATCCAAGAAAATAGAATATTAGCATTTTAGGGCAAGTTTGAAGTTTCCAACCGTAGTGCGGAGTCATCCAGTTCCACTCCCAACAAAGGTAAACAACCCATGTTTACATCGATCACAACCCGTGGTTAGGAAGAATAATGGTGTCAACTAGTCCACAGTGGTAGTAGCAGGTTTTGTAGCCTAGTTGATACTGAACGCCAACCCTTATGCTAGGCCAACTGGGAATAAGTGCTATAGGTGCGGAGAACTAGGACATCGATCTAGTACTTGCCCTAAGTGAGCTGTAATGAATCTGATGGTGGCAGAAAAGGGCGAGACAAAGGGTGAACATGAGGGTAAAGAGGTGTATAATGATGCTGGACATATGCCTATAATCCCAATGAGGTCCAAGAAGATGAGGAAGGCTTGCCATTAGGGATTTAGAGATTGTTGTTCACATCAAGGGTGAAATACGGTGATTAGCGGAATGAGATCTTCTGAGCACGATGCAACATCAATAAGAGGGTCTGTGATTTGATCATTGACAATGAAAGTGTAAAGAATATCGGGTTGAAGAGTTTGGTTACCAAGTTGGGATTGAAGGCAGAAAAGCATCACTCTCTGTACAAGATAGGTTAGATCAAGAAAGGTATGGAAACTATTGTTACTCAACAATGTCATGTTACTTTTTTTGATGGGTAAATGTCATGTAGATGAAGTAGTTTGTGATGTTGTTGAAATGGATGCATGTCATTTAATATTGGGTAGACCAAGGTAGTATGATATAGATGCTACTCATAGGTGTAAGGATAATGTGTATGTGTTCTTTAAGAATAACAGAAAAAATTGTCCTTGGTCCTATTAAGGAAGGCAGTGTACCCAAAACTTCTAAAGTGGAGGGGAAGCCATCATTTCTTATAGTCAACAATGAGGATGATGAGTTTGACAAGGAGTGTAAGGAGTTGAAACAGGTATATGCTCTAGTGATGACGAATGGAGAGCCGAAGAAGGTTGCTGAGATACCAGAGGAAATTCAACCATTGATCAAGGAGTTTGAAGAGCTTTTTTCCAAAGGAGATGCCTATAGGTTTACTATTAATGCGCGACATCTAGCATTGCATTGATTTAGCTCCTGGAGCTAGTCTACCAAATTTGCCACATTATAGGATGAATTCCCAAGAGGGTCAAATTCTACAGGGATAAGTGGATGAGCTTCTGAGCAAAGGGTAGACTAGGGAAAGTGTGAGTCCATGTGTAGTACCGGCATTATTAACATCAAAGAAAGATAAGAGCTGGCATATGTGTGTGGATAGTCAAGCCATCAACAAGATCACAGTTAGGTATCGATCTCCTATTCCTCGACTAGATGACATATTTGATATGCTAAGTAGGTCCAAATGTTACACCAAGCTGGATCCCAAGAGTGGGTATCACCAAATTCAGATTCGACTTGGAGATGAGTGGAAGATAGCTTTCAAGACAAATGAGGAGTTGTATGAGTGGATGGTGATGCCTTTCAAATTGTCCAATGCTCCCAGCACTTTTATGAGGCTTATGAATTAGGTATTAAACCATTTATAGGGAAGATTGTGTTAGTTTATTTTGACGATATCCTAATTAGTAAGACAGAGGCAACCTACTATAACATGTATGAGAAGTATTGACGGTGTTACAGGCCAATGAGTTGTATATTAACTTGAAGAAATGCAACTTCATGACTGATAAGTTACTGTTCTTAGGGTATGTGGTTAGTGTGGATGAGATTCATGTTGATGAGGACAAGGTCCGTGCAGTTAGAGAATGGCGAACCCCAAAGATAGTGAGTGATGTGCAAAACTTCCATGGGCTTGCAACCTTCTTTCGAAGGTTTGTTCGAGATTAGCATAGTGTCCTCTATCATTGAGTGTTTGAAAAAGGGGAGGTTCTCATGGGCAAAGAAGGCAGAACAGAGTATTGCCTTGATCAAGGAAAAGTTGAGTACTGCTTCAGTTTTGGCATTGCCCAACTTCGATAAGGTGTTTCAAGTGGAGTGTGAGGCATCTGTGGTTGGGATAGACGATGTTCTTTCACAAGACAATAGACTAGTAACATTTTTTAGTGAGAAAGTTTGTGAAGCTTGAAGTAAATGGTTAGTCTATGAGTTGGAGTTCTTTGCTGTAGTATGGACTTTTAAGTATTAGGAGCACTACCTGATTTAGAGGGAGTTTGTATTATATACAAATCATTAGGAATTGAAGCACATCAACAATCAGGCTAACATTAATCAGATGCATGCTTGGAGGGTAGCTTATATACAGCGCTTCCATTTCACATTGAAGCATAAGTCTGGTGTCACTAATAAGGTGGCAAATGCGCTCAGCAGGTGAGCATCTTTATTGACCATCCTATGTACTAAAGTTGTAGGGTTTGATTGCCTCAAGGAGCTGTACGAGAATGATGAGGATTTTGGTGATATTTGGGGTAAGTGTCAACAAACTCATACTATTGTCAATAGTATGTTCATCCAAAATGGTTTCCTCTTTTGAGGGTAATCAATTATACATCCCTAAAAGTTTATTGAGGGAGTAGATTATTAGGAAGTTGCATGGTGGAAGTTTGGGTGGACACATGGGCAGAGATACATGGACACATGGGCAGATGTTCAGGTACTGAGGTAGTGGTTCTTCATAAGAAGAAGTTAGATATGTATTAAGTTCAATTGGAGTATCAATAATCTTATTGTCAATAAGACCATCTCGAGAATGGATGTAAGATGTGAACTTGGATCATATGAAAACCATCAATATAACAAGTAATTTCAAGCCCTAGAAAACAACTTGAGATGTTCAAAGATTCTTCATCTCAAAGTAAGCTTTAATGGAATATACTTCATGACTAGCATATGGAATATACCTTTTTATGAGTCTCGTTTAAATGCTGTCAAAGGAGGTATCCTCAAGTCAAGGTGATGCAACAGGCAGCAAAGCATGCAAACTCCTTGAGATTCCAACGGTGACATATTATTGCTAGAATGTTCTTGCATTGTACCAAAACAAAATTTAAAAATTCACAAAAGGTTTTAATTAAATTCCTTATTTTTATTTATCCCACCACCCAAAAAAAAAAAATACCAATAGTACCAAAATTTCAAATAATAGTTCAACTATATAATTTAAAAACAAAAGGTTTGAAATTCACCACAATTTTTCAAGGTTAAAAAAGAAAAGAAAAAAGAAAAAAAAAAAAAGGGTAAAAAAGCCTCCCGGGGAAAAAGAAACAAATAAAGTCCAATAAAAGCTCCTCTCTCTGTAACGCTCTGCTTTTCTGCTACAAACACAAATTACAAAAATTTCCGTTTCCAGATCCCATTCTCTACACTTAGACAAAGGCACACAGATACAGCACCAACCAAAATTAGGGTTTCTTTTTATTTAATTATTTGAAATTTTTTTTTGAAAAACAAATTGAGAAGAGTCAATACAATATATTTATATATATATGAGTGGGTTTGATGTGGTCAGATTGTAACAGCAGGTGGTGAAGAAATTCAACAATGTCGTCAATGGCGGCTCCTCGGAGCGCGATGGGCGAGAGCGTGAGGATAGTGTTGAGAGACGAAGATGAAGAGAATGGGGACGATTCGCCCTCCGCCAAGAGGCCTAAATTGGACCGATTCCCTTTGACTCCATGGGAAATCGTTGCTTCGCTCTCCGTCTTCTTCATCTTCTCCGCTGGCCTCTTCTGCGTCTACCTCACCATGCCTGCGGCGGACTTCGGGAAGCTTAAGCTGCCTCGCTCCATTTCCGATCTTCGCTTGCTCAAGTACTTTCCTTTTCCATTGTCCTTTCTTTGTTTGATATGAATTTTTTTTTTTTGAATCTGAAATTACTGGTTTCTTAAATTGCTAATTTTGTTATTAGAATTATCATTATTTGATTTTCTTACCGATTGTCTCAAAAGCTTAAAAAGTGGTGAATTTAACCAGTTAACCATTATTCTAACGAGTGCGGCTTGAGCCTAGTATTCAGGACCCATCATGATGGTGACATGTGTCAATTTTTGGCCATGCGTCATCGTGACAAGACCGAGACCACTTGCTTTGATACCATGATAAATAATTAACTGTTCCAAAAGCATAAGCTCTTATGAAAGGGGGGAATTTAAACATTTCATTGTAATTCTAACATTAGTTACTTGTTTTCCATGACACAAAAGTGTTTGGAGTGCATTAGCTTTACAAATTGTCATGGCTTCTACATTTTGATCCAAAGTCTCCATTTGTTTCCAGGTATGGCAGAAAACACAGGTCAATGGAAAATGCATTTTGTGGGCAACCAAAAATAAGCCCAAATGCCCAATATAGTGAAAACGTTTTCTGGAATGTCACATACTTAACATACCACTGCAAATAATCTCCACACTAATTTTCCATTTCACAACCAAACTTAGGAAAACAAGTCAGTTTTCTAGAAAACATTTCTGTCGAAACAAAAGGAGGTGTTGCTCTGCTCGTTTCATTTGCAATGTCATTTGAGTTTGTTTGTTTCTTTGCTTTTCATGTTTTAAGCTGTAACTGCCTCAAGCATTTCCTGAACTATGAATCCTTTTTTTGTTTTTGTGAATTTTGCCTCAGAGATCATCTGGGATCCTATGCTAAAGATTATCCAGCTCAATTCATTCTGGGTTACTGCTCCATTTACATCTTCATGCAGACATTTATGATTCCTGGAACAATTTTCATGTCTTTGTTAGCTGGAGCTCTTTTTGGTGTCATTAGAGGCCTTCTCTTAGTTGTTTTCAATGCTACAGCTGGAGCATCATCCTGCTACTTTTTGTCTAAGTTAATTGGCAGGCCCATAGTTAGTTGGTTGTGGCCTGAAAAGTTGAGATTCTTCCAAGCAGAGGTATATCTTTTTCCTGTCTTTTATTTGTATCATAAAATTATTATTTATTTTTATCTCTGGTCATTTATTGTGCTACTCAATTAACATGAAATTTCATGGAATCAGATAGCTAAACGTAGAGATAAGCTGCTGAATTACATGCTCTTTTTGAGGATAACTCCATCGTTGCCCAACCTTTTCATTAATTTGGCATCTCCCATTGTTGATATACCATTTCATATATTCTTTTTGGCTACCTTGATTGGTCTTATTCCAGCATCCTATATCACAGTCAGAGTAAGTCCCTCTCTCTGACCTTCTCATTTCACAGTTATTATCTTGTTGCTCATGTTATATTTTCTTTTTATTTTTTAATGTGGAACCTTATTGATGTTGCTATTATATTGATTGCTTTACATTCCTTTTTATTTTTTTGGTGTTGTTTTCTCCTTTACAGTCATAACACTGTTATGGGAGTGTTTGATATGTCAGTTAGATTTCAAAAGTACATTTAAAAATGGCCACCAGTTATGAAATTTATTAAAAAATACTTCTGCTACATCTCCTTATTAGGTCATTTTTAGAGTTTTAGAGAAATTGGCATGATTTTTCTTTGGCATGAGATAGTTCTATGTTTTTGTCATCTTTGATCTTCTGTACTTGGGTGGCTGCTTTTACATATAACTTGGTCCATGCTTCTCTACTATTAAAGGCATTTTTGATTAAGAAGTATTTTGGTGGATCATTTGTTGTGTCAACGGTAGGATTTACCTAACTAGTGCTGAATTTGCAAAGCTGGGCTGAGAGAGACTAATAATAATTCTTTTCACTGTTCTCATTTTATTTTTTCCCCCAAATACTTTCTTATGTTTGCATTATTAAAAGATTTTACCCCAAGGGGTTGGCTTAGTGGCTCTTAGGGTCTCATGATTTACATGAGATCTTGGGTTTAAAACCTCTGGCCAGCAATTTGGGGTGACCCCAAGGGATTCCCTCATATAATAACCTGGAGTATGTGGAATAGGGCATATACGAGGGAATGGTTAGTTGCTTATAGAGTTTTGGATACTCTCGTTTCTCAAACTTATAATAACAATTATTAAAGAATTTCTTCATAATTGAAGAAAGGGAGTCTTTTCTAGAAGCTTCATGCTTATGCTCTCATGTGAATGGTGTAAGGAGTTGATTTTTTTTTTGGGATAAGTTAAATATTTTATTGCAAAAAGACACTCCTTCATGTACAATGAACATAAAGGAATCTTAAGAATGGACAAAAGTTTGATGACCCAAAGTTCTTGTTGGGGTCATTTGAGAAGATGTCAATGGTTGTCCTTCTCATTTCATCTCTTTTGTGTAAGTCCTACGCTAAATGTAGTGTTCCCATTTTTGAGTTCGCCTTCTTCAGGTGGGTTCTACCTTCCCTTCTTTCTCTCTCTTCCCTCTCTCCGTCTTCTTTGTTGCACTATTTTCTCTGTCAGCCACTTAAAGATTATCTTGGAAAAAATCAATATTTAAAGAAAAGTGCTTGTGAGCTCTAGCTCAAATGGCACCCCCTATTGTTGTAAGTGCTTGATGGGGGGTGAGATCATGGGTTCAAGACCCACTGAGTTTATGTGTAACTTGATAATAAGAAATATATGAGCAAAAGAAATTTGGTCATTAACACATTATTCTTTATGAACTTCCCTCCTTTGAACTTAAGGAGATAAGTTTTACTAATTGCAGTAAGGGTAGTATTGGATTGTAAAAAAATTAGTGCTTTGACCTTTTTAATTATTGACAAACATTCTGGAATGCGCACAATTGAAAAGTAAGAAGTTCTTTATGGATGGAGTGTAGATTTCTTTTATCTTAGAAACAATGAGCAACATCAAATATCATTCTCTTGTGTATGGATGACCATACTGCTGCAAATTTAACATTGTTGATAGAATTTGCTTCTTTGTTTAAAAAAAGGAAATGGTTGGGGGCGGGGCAGTGCCTTTTATCTTTTTTTACTGGATCTCTATTGGCCCTTCACTGCATTGTAATCGGAACTAAACGAATATTCGTCTCTTATTCTTATCCTTCTGTCCTGACCAGATATTGCATTCTCTATGGATTAACAATGACCTAATAGTCAAGAATTACAACCTTGTGGTTGAACATGAAGCTTGTTCATTGTGGGTTATCATTTAAAAACTCTCATAAGGATTGCAGGAAAAACTACACTCCAAATTCTTAACTATGAGCAGTTGCTGATATTTCTTTGTGCTGACAAAATTCCCCCCCCACATATTGATATGATTTGTGTATTCTGAGAATTTGAATGCCAACATTAGTCATTAAGAAACTGGCAAATGTAGTTCTAGTAAGTGGTCACTTAACTAGTTACGGTTATCAACATACATTTAAAGGTCATAATGATCATATATTTTGTTAAGCATAAGATAATTCAACTTTATAAGTTGTTATAACTTAAAAATGTGAACATCACCATGTTGATGGGTTATGTTTTATGTGGTTTAAAAGTGTTGGTTCTTGAGTTGGAGTTTTAGCGGTATTTGCAGGAATGTTGGTTACAAACAATCAACTGATGTTGGTTCTTGGACTGATGGGTTGGGTTACTTGGGCTTGGACTGCAATGCCGAACATTTCAAAGGTGAAGTGCAGATGGGCTGTTCCATGGTTTTTTGAGAGATATTAATATGACCAAGGATTTAATTGGAAATAGTTTTAGCATGTTTTAAGTTATAAAGTTGGAGATTCTTTTGGTACTTGTACAGTTTTTGGGCTAGTTAATGTTACATCGTGGAGAGATTGAAGAGGATGTGAATCATAGAATAAAAGCAAGGTGGATGAAGGGAAGACTTACATCAAAAGTATTGTGTTTTTTTATGCTAACATCAAGAGCATTGTATGATCATAGAATACCTATTGAGTTCAAGGGAAAGTTTTACAAGAATTCTACATGTCCAATTTTGCTATATGGTATTGAATGTTGGGCTATCATATCAAGAAGTGATATGTTCATAAAATGAGCATAGCTATTGTGGGAATGCTGCTAAGAGGGATAAGTGGAAATACAAGGAAAGAAATTAAAAAAAAAAAAATGTTTAAAGATATGGGTGGCTCCTATTGATTAAAAGACAAGGGAGAGTTGCTTGAGATAGTTTGTTCATGTGCAAAGAACAACAAATAAATGCATCGGTGAGGAAAAGTGATTTGATTCAGGTCAATAAAATGAAGAGAGGCATAAAATAATACTAGTAGTTGTAAAAGTGATATGTTAATTAATGGAGATAACAAAGAGTATAAATTTGGATAGGATAAAATGGTTACAAAATAAGTCTTAAATAGACAAATTTACGAAGTTGTAACAAATTAATCTGCCTTGGCTGTATTAGGAAGGCTACCCACACTTTGCAGCTTATTATTGAAGTGGTCAAAGACATGTAAAACACCAATGCTTTTTTCTTCTTAAAATGTATGTGCCATGATGAGCTAGTTAAGAATTGTTAGAGGAAAAGGCAAATGATTGAGTGTTTGTTGACATTATAGTTACCATTTTCATTTGTGACTCTGACATGGGCCTGTTATTATTAAAGCTCTCAGGTAAATGGCGTTGGAAGTTTGGAGAGTACTGGTATGATGTATGGTGGGTCTAATTGTCTGAATATGGTGAGCCTACATTGGGTTGCAGGGAAACATTAAACTATCTTAGTTGCACCATTTCTAAAAATATTTCCTCCATATTGTCACCTTTAGGAATGGTGTTAGCCTTGAAGAAAGTAGAGTTTTGGTGCGTTTGTGATTGAATTCTTCTTGCCCTGTTGTTTTATAGCAAGATCCATCCTGATCTTTTCCAAATAGCTTTTGAAAAAATGCCATTAGTCTCTCTGGATCAAATGTGGCATTGTCCTCTCATTTCTGGAAGAGTTTGCTTGCCAGAATGGTGATCAATTTCTGGGGAAGTACTTCATTGCTGCTTGGTGTGCTCAGCTGATGAATATAGCAAAAGTGTGCTTTGCTTCACACATACCCTCTTTGAGTGACTTTTTCATTAGAAATCATGAAGGAACAGAGAACTTTTCATGCAATTGGTTTTTTACTTTGGATAGAAATTTTTTCAAACTGGTTTGGAAGAAAATTCCCCAATCCACTACATGACTATTCAAATGATCATCTTTGTATGCTTTTAATTTCATGATTTGAAATCACGACTAGTTTAGATGACTTATGAGTAATATGATTATAATAATGTGCATGATCATTCACATAATGAGCTGGAGGAAACTTTTTTACTTTTGCATACACTAGTCTAAATAGCAAGGAACCGATACAAATGTCATTTAAAGGTTTTTCCCATACCTCCCCTTTTATCATTTTATTTTTTGGTTGTTGCTGGATTGTTAGATGACCATGTGTTTTTCTTTTCTTTTTTTATTGGTGTTACTCTGGAATTTCATAATAGTCTCCACAGTTCATAAAATTTGGTTTTCTCAGGTTTCTACAGTCTACAGGCTTGGTAGTATATTTATATATTGTCTAAATACTTTATGTATAGCAAATTGCTTACGTATATGGTAAGTTCTTTGCTTTGTTGTTTGTCATTTTACTAATCATGTTGCTGATTTTGTCTGATATAGGCTGGTCTTGCTCTTGGGGATCTCAAGTCAGTCAAGGATCTATATGATTTTAAAACTTTGTGTGTTCTTTTCCTCATTGGTTTCATCTTCATTTGCCCTGCCCTTTTGAAGAGGAAGAAAATATATGAATGAAGGTTTCATCAGGAAGGCCCCCCCTTACATTCTTTGATTGTAAGTTTGAAGAGGAAGCAAACCTGAGAATATTGGTGGGGCCCGTCCCATCTCCCTGTCGAAGGCATCTTAAATTATGCAATGAATTATGATGATTAGGCCAAAACTTATTATTCGAAGTAAAGAATGTCAAATGAAAAGTGAATTTAGTATAGGGTCCACAAAGTTTCAATTCTTTCCACCGGGTTAAAGTTATGGAGTCATTTAAGGTTTGGAAAGACGAGCAAAATGATGTTTAAAGGTTATGCACATGTAATTTAATACAGATGTTGGGAATTGGGATGGCCTTGTATCTTTGATTTACGATTAAATAACAAAATCCTGTAGTTTACAGTTAGTCAAGTCAAGCATCATTAGGCAAAAAGGTCTTGTAGTTCAGTGGAATTATCTAATTCTCTTACTATATTCCGGCCAACTTGACTTTACTCTCTCTGGCCCTTAGAGAATTTGGGTTCAAGTGACATCAATTAGAATTAAGTGAAATTAAAGAGTGCAGCCCATAAAGGAGGGGAAGCCAGACAGCTAGGGGACATTCTGTGCATGATTTCTATTTATAATGGGGCTCGGCCTGTAACCTTCATACTAGGAAAACAAGAGAAAGTTAGTGCTTTGGATTTCGAACATTGGAAAAACTTAGCTGAACCTAAAATAGCGTACTATAAATTATTTTCCTCCAGTTTCTCAGCTGCCAAACGAGAACTACAAAAACCCATCTCCCAGTCAAACCCAGTTGGCTATGTATTGGCGTGATTGGGAATGTGTTTTCCACG
This sequence comes from Quercus gilva, assembly GCA_023621385.1. Lineage (NCBI taxonomy): Eukaryota > Viridiplantae > Streptophyta > Magnoliopsida > Fagales > Fagaceae > Quercus > Quercus gilva. Next base: position 35,732,476 of record CM042474.1, on the reverse strand, counting down.
TGTGCCAATAAATGCATGCCATGTGTCCATAGTTTTTGAACCAAATAGTTTGGTTTAAGTCAAATACCACGTCAACATTCTATTAAGCCACTTATGATATAAACTAATGGACATAGACAGAAGGATGTAATGTAGAAAATTTTGCAAAGTTTAGAGAAGAAAAACAAACTTTCGAAAGTTTAAGGATGAAAAATGAATGTTTGTGAAAATTAAAGGACGAAAATGATATTTTACTATTATTTTTTTTTAGCACATCCAACCATAAAATAATTAAATAACAAAACCATATAATATATTTTTTAAATATACATTAAATATAGGTGGATTGGGACTTATCTCCTCCTCCTTTATCTGTAGTTGCTTTGGTTTTTAATTCCATAAGTGTTGCTCATAGTTTCCGTAATGTAGACTTTGCTCATGTTGGTCGAAATGGCAATAGGCCGGCTCATCTACTTGCTAGGCATGCTTTCGGCATTGCAGATTTGTCTATTTGGGTTGAAGAGTCTCCTTGTTTTCTTAAACAAGCTCTCAACCAGGATGTACTCGTCAATTTTTCTGATTAATAAAGTCTAGTCGTATTTCACATCAAAAAAAAAAAAAAAAAGTAATCTAACATCCAATTGGGATAAATTACAACATTTATAGCATTCCATAAATCCTAGGATCAAAATGGTAATTTTTGTAATTCTTTGTGAAAAATATGAGATTTTTGGCACGCAAAATAAGGCAAACAAATAAGAGTATCGACCTTACTAAATAAGAAAGTGCTTCTTCTTCTTCCTTTTTATTTGTTTTTTTCACCCACTAACCTTATCTCATTTAAGTTTTTCCTAAAATTAATATAACATATTTGGAATACAATCTTGGAGAGGCAAGGAGATTATTTGCTTGGCTAAACCTGTGGTTTTTTTATTCTTTTATTCTCATTGCATGTATTTTGTGTAGATTAATATATGGCAGATATGAATATGCCTAACAAAGCACAACCTCATGGAAAAGCCATCACAGCTTCCTTGACCATTTGGATGTGTAGTAATGCACTTGGCATTTCAACTATTGTTACATATTCCTGAACCATCAATACATAATTTTGAGGAAGAACCAGTTGGAGGACAATCATAATTACAGTTACACGATCTTGAGATACAATCGTAATTTCAAATTTCTAATACTTAAGATACAACCTATTGTAAGTCTTTCAAAATTCTCTTCTACTCTTGTGTGTGTGAGTTTATTTATTTATATTTTTTAAAAAGAAAATTAATCCTTAAAATATTATTTACTATGGGAAAAAGAATTTACCTGAGTTGAATCCAAGGAGAATAAGTAGAAATAACAAGGCGGTGGGTTGGTTAGTCATTTTCACTTAAACTGATATGGCAAATGTATCCAAATACTTACAATAATATTACCTGGTATTTTTAAATGACCAAAAGTACTTTGCTGGTATTTATAGAGTGCCCAAAGCAAAGAGGATAACTTGTATTTCAACTTATCTAAATATATATATATATATATATAGTACACTCATGCAAGTGCCAAGCACATATAAAGCATGAGTGGGGCGCGTACTTAAGCGATGTGAGACTAAGGTTAAATCACTACAAGGTTACTACGCCCTTGGTGTGATCCTGAACTCCCACCCCTTCGTAACAAAACCTTGCGGGCTTGGCTCTCCAAAGAGGACAAACAGCTGCAGGGGCTGAAACAATTCTCCCCTACAATATATATATATATATATATTAATAGTCAAATCTAAAAGGAAATCTAATTAGATTTCAAATTGGAATTCAATTAAATTCTAATTTTGTGTCATGTGTCCTATCTAATCTAAGCTTTTAAATTTTTGTGCCAAGTGAGTTAATTCAGTGTAAAAATTAGATTTCAATTAGAGTTTAATTTTTCACCACGTGTCCCATCTAATTAATCTTTTTTTTTAAAAAAAAATTTTTATGCCAGGTGAGTTAATTAAGTATAGAAAATGAGAAGTTCATTATAAATAAACTATTAAAAAAAAAAAAAAACCTAATCACATGTCTAACTCTATATATAAAATTAGAGGAATTGAGATTTTTGATTTATCTTCTTATGTCTAACCTAATCATATGGCTAACTCATGATGTAATGAATTTATCTTTTTCTTAATAAAGTTACAAGTTTTTCATCAAAAAATAAAATAAAATAAAATAAAAAGGTAGTTCACTAATCGGTCATTTTTACTTTAAACCGATATGGCAAATGTATCAAAATTTCTAAGAATTAAAATACATTTTCCAAACGAGAGATGCTACATCCACAACAATTTTACAATATTTTTACAACAAATCACAGGTGGTTAGTTGTTATTGGTTCAAATTTGAAACTAACACTAAGATTACTTTTTTGCCCCAACAATAACAACCAATAACAACCTGCCACTTAAGATTTGTTGTAAAAATGTTATAAAAATGTTGTAGACATATCATTTCTCTTTCCAAATACTTTGAGAGGACCAAAAGTAAAGAGCAACTTATCTGGCTAGATTATCCCAAAATAAGTATTAGATCTATTTGAGATTTGGGGGCAAAAATGTAGAAAATTTATCATCAACAAAAATTGGATTAATTAAGTAATTTATGTTTCAAATTAAATTAGGCTAACTTGTATACAACGTATCTCACAAGTAGCAATGCCAAATCCTTGAAGCTCAAAATAAAAGTAGTAAATTCATTAATTTTTTGAGGTTCAATGGATTTAGACAAGATACACTACACAGGAACATAAAAGTTTAGTAAATTAATTTTGAATAAAATTAAGATTAGTTATAACTCTTCAATATGATTTTAAATATTTTATCAACTTTGATATATATAAATTGCAGATATTTGACTTTTATTTGACAATATAATATTATGCCACATAACTTATTGGGACCTCACAAATTTACATATCATTATTCTAATACTTTTTTTTTATTGATTATAAATTTTATTCTATACTTTATCTCTCCGTTAATATCTCAAAAAAAAAAAAAAAAAAAAAAAACTCTCCATTAGAATCTCAACACATTATATTTTTATTTTATTGGTCTAATATATTGTTTCATATATAAACAGAATTATAATAAGTGCCTAATAATAGATTTTTTTATTTCCATAAACTAACCTAAACATATTAAATTACTTTTGATTTCTCAAAAAAAAAAAAAAATTAATAACTACTATAATTGTAAAAATTCATATTTGGAAAACAATAATAATTGTGAGAAATAATCTTATTATTGACTAATATAACATATACTATATAAAACAAAAGTTGTTTGACTTATAGATGACCTCATAATATTTTGTCACAGAACATTTTAAGGCCTCATAGTTTTATTTGAGCGTTTAGATGTGGAATAGAATCTAAACTCAATTAATTGTGTTTAAATTCTATCCCACATTTAAATACTCAATTAGAATGTTAACACATCATTCTTTTATATCTAAAAAAAATAGTGGACTAGAAATTTCCATCTAAAACACAACCATTATAATACACCTTATTTAGTCTATATTAAGTCTTTAAAAAATCCGCTTCCCTCCACCCTTATGTATGTGAGTTTTTTGTCAAATAAAAAAAAACATAGCCATAATAAATGCATATTAATATATATATATATATATATTTTTTTGCTGGGTAATTGCGGGGGATAAAACCCCTGAGCTAACGGTTACAACAGAACCGGGTACCACTAGGCTACAAGGCCCGGTGGTAAATACATATTAATAATTAACATAATTATATTTTTAATAATTCCATACAAAACACAAATCATAATTAATACCCATTAATAACTACAAAAATAAAGATGCTTGACTTTTAGTTGACTTCATGATATTTTGCCACATAAAGTTTTGAGGCATCACAATTTTACACATTGATATTTTAATATTTATTTTTTTTAATTGAGCTTATTTTATGTTTTATATTTAAACACTAAACTAGAATCTTAACATACCATATATATTTTTTTAAATAGTAGAATAGATAGTTTTATATACAAATACATATATAACAATTACAATAATTATATATTGAATAGTGTCATATAAAAACATAATTATAATAGATACCTAATAATAACAAGAGATTTGCATGGGTCAGGTTGAAAGGTTTTTTCAATCCAACTCACCATAGTTGAGTTGAAGAAAACTTAATCCAAATCAACTTATCATAGAGGTCCAACCAAACCCAACTCAACCCAAGTGGATTTGGTTGGATCCACGAGTTGGAAAATTTTATTTTTTATTTTTAAATTCTAATAATTAAAATATCAGATTTATAAGATTACCAACACATATGACAACAAATTTTTGTAATATTTTTTCAGTTGGTTTGATGCACAAATTGAACCTAAGCATAGCACCAAACCAACACAAATAGTAGCAAATTCATAACCTTATAAACTTGAGCTTAATATCAATCCAATATGAATTATTTAATTAAAGCATCACACCATGTAATAAATTACAAAATCATATAATGTATATTTTAAAAATAGGTGGGTTTGGTTGGGTTTACTTTATAAATCAATTGACACCTAACCCAACTCAATTGGGTTGATTTTGGTGAATAGGTGGTTGGGTTGCACATCCCTACAATAACTATCATAATGATAAGATTTTTATTTAAAACTCCCTCCATCCCAAATCTTTGGTCATGTATTCCATTTTATAATGTTCCAATATGTTGTCATGTTTCTAAAATTGAAACTCCCTAATTTAATAACTTTCCTACTATTGCCGTCCTTTATAAAAAATGCTACCATATTCACAACTAAAACCACAACTTGTCGGCGTGGCGAGTTGTGATGTTGGAGTAAAGTGGTAGATCTATATGGGTCCACAACTCTACCACTTACAACTCACAACGTAGAAAAGTTGTGGCAAAGTAGTAGTTCTAGCATAATTGCTACTTTATTCTTGGAAGCATCAAAAACAATTTATATATATTAAAAAAAAAAAAAAGCATAGACACATTGTGTAAGCCAGTAGGAGATTTTTTATTTTATTTATTTTATTTTTTATTTTTTTTGGATTTGATTTCAATGATAAGTCTGAATTGGTAGCCAAGCCGATTGAGTTTGTATTGTATTAGGGGTATTTTTTTTTTTTTTTTTTGGTGTAAATGCATTTTTAGTCCCGTACATTTTGACTTTTTTCCATTTTAGTCCCTACATTTAAATTTTACCACTTTTACTCCCTAAACCAATTAGCGCGTGTTATTTTCGTCATTTCCATTAGTCAACCGACGGAAATAGTTGAGGTGACAATCGGAGGAATTAAAATATTATAAAAATGCCACATCAACATATAAATTTAAAAAATTAATTTATTAATTTTAACAAAATTAAAAAACATAAAAACAAAATTTAAACATAAAAATACATCAGATTTGAATAAAAATAAACAAGAAGATGAACCCAGATCACAAGAACACAAGAACATGAATCCAGATCATAAGAACAAAGGAACAAGAACCCAGATCATAAGAACATAAGAACACGAACCCAGATCATAAGAACACAAACCCATATAACAAGAACAGTACTCAAAGAATTTCTATTCCAAAATTTGTATACATTCTTCCGCCAAAAATCAATTGTAAATTAAATAAAAAATGGGTGTTGTGTTCTTCCACAAAAATGAAAACCTAAACCAACAAACCCAATGACCACCACTACAATTTGCCACACTAACCCATATCCACCAGCACTAAACCCGAATGACCTCCAGCACCACCACTACCAGATCCATCACCACCAAATCCTACAATCAAATTTCAACCAAAACTCAAACATATTTTGAACCATTGAACAACCCAAACCCCCCACACCATCACGGATCAAAGAAAAAGGCACTGAGTGGGTGAGTCTAAGAAAAGAAGAGATAGAGGGAGAGATCAAGGAGGCTACCTTGATGGTGGCTGGTAGCGGTGAATGGTGAGGAAGGAAACCACAGCCACCACCACCAATCTGAGTTTCATAACACACACAAAGGGGAGATGCCGTGTTGCCCATCGTTTTCTTTGATCCATGCTACCCACCAAGCACCAAAGCCTCCATGATTAAAACCCAGAAGAGGGATAAGCAAAATTGCTCGCCGTTGGTTCCGGCACCAAGCGAGCCCGGCAAGATCGAGATCTACTCGCCGGCCTTCTACGCCGCCTGTACCGTCAGCGGTATTCTCAGCTGTGGTCTCACTCACATGGCAGTCACTCCTTTCAATCTCATCAAGTGCAATTTGCAGGTCTGATTCTTCTAGATCCCTTGCTCTCTTTCGTTTTCAGCTTCTTTTTCTTCGATTTGATTCTACTTTACATTTCTTTACTCGGATTAGATCTGTGTAAGAGGAGAGAGAGCTCGGGTATGAGCCATGAGAGAAGAGAGAGTTTGAGATGAGAGAAAAGTGTGTGACCATGTAGTTTGAGTTTGAGATGAGAGAATAGAGTTTGAGTTTGATATGATCCTGTGATCTGGGTTTATCTTCTTGTTTATTTATATTCAAATCTGATGTATTTTTATGTTTTTTAATTTTGTTAAAATTAATAAATTAATTTTTTAAATTTATATTTATATGCTGATGTGTCATGGGTGATGGGCATTTTTATAATATTTTAATTCCTCCAGCTGTCACGTCAGCCATTTCCATCGGTTAACTGACAGAAAGGACGAAAATAACACGCGTTAATTGGTTTAGGGACTAAAAATGGTAAAATTAAAATGTAGGGACTAAAATGGAAAAAGGCCAAAATGTAAAGACTAAAAGTGCATTTATGTTTTTTTTTTTTTTTTTATTTTTATAAATTTGATATAAAGGATAAGTTTGAATTTGGATTTGCCTTCTGAATATACTTGGGATACTTTTTGACGCTAAGTGAAATTGGAAAAAGTTTTTTTTTTTTTTTTTTTTTATATATATATATATATATTTTTATTGCATTCCGTATTCCAAAATTTTTAGAACTTTTTTAAAGAGTAATTTTGAAAACTTTTTTTCTTTTTATTTAAAAAATAAGACAATAAAGATATTTCGTTAAAAAAGTTGGGTTTTCTAAGCATGACCAACAATTTGGGATGGAGGAAGAAGAAGTAGATATCAAGGAAAATTTTCCTCAATGCTGTAATCTTAGCTTTGGTTAACACCTTGCGGTATTTTTAATGGAGACAACCAAAATTCAAATTCTTTTCATCCAACTATAAAATTATCAACATAGTAGTATAGTCCACATTGACAACCATCATGAAATCAGTGGTGATGGTCCAATTAAAATTTAGGACAATGTTACTTTATGAATAAATGTGCATCAATTCTAGAGCTTAAAAGCTTTACCAAAATGGTGAAACATCGGAAGAGTCCAATGGTGGGTTTTCTCTTGTCCTCTCTCTCCCTACGAATCGTTGCAATTTTCCCTGTCTAATGAAGGATTCTATCTATTGCTTTAGGTCATAGCAATCTGAGGTTTCGTGCCAATGGTCGCAATGGAAGCGGTAGTACTTATTCCTCGACCTTCTGTTTGGGTCGCTTTTTAGCTTACCAAGCCATGCCAAAGCGCGGTCGTCCCTGATCTGGATCAGGACTTGATCGACTGGGGTGTTGAGTGGGGTGAAGTTGGCCATTCTCCCTGACGGGGGTCTTGACCTTCGTTCGTCTCTTCTATCGCTTGTTCTGGCTACCTTCCTTCCCCTCTCCGAACAGGGATCGTCATGCTTCTCTCGCTTCTTCGATCCGCCCCTCTAGCAATCATGGCATCTTTAGTGTTCATATACTTCGTGGCTCGGTACAACATGTCTGCCATGGTCTTCGGGTCGTTCTTGTAAACCGAGAATAAGAACTTTTCGGATTGAAGTCCGTTGGTGAATGTTGTGACTAGGACCTTATCATCGGCTTTGTTGATAAGTAGCGCCTTCTTGTTGAATCAAGTGACATACGACCTCAAGCTCACGTCGTCCCACTGCTTGATGTTTAGGAGGCTTGTTGAGGACCTCTTGTGTTGTTGACCTCCAATGAAATGTGTGATGAAGAGCCCACTCAACTCCTTGAAGGTTGAGATGGTATTGGGAGTTATCTTGTTGAACCATATTCGGGCTTGTTTTTTAGTGTGGTGGGGAAGGCTCTGCATATAATCTCATCTGGAACCCCTTACAGATGCATGAGGGTTTTGAATGATTCTAGGTGGTCGAGGGGGTCCCTCGATCTGTCGTAGGCTTCCACTTGTGGCATTTTGAACTTGGCTGGAAGAGGGAAAGAAGTAACTGGTGTAGTGAAAGGAGAGTCGGTATGATGGAGTAGTTCGTCCAAGCTAGTGGACACCTGACCCTTCAAGGCATTCATCATTATATCCATCTTTTCTTTCATTGTCTGCAACTCTTGTGCCATGCGCAACGCGCCGACTTCCAACTTAGAGGAACGACTAGTATCCTGCTAATCCCGCCTACTAATGGCATTGTTTTCCTCTTGGTTATCCCTCTCTTGATGATCATTCGTCGAGGGATGATAGTTGTTTCATTCGTCCTTATACTGCTCGTCGTTCTGATCATTCGGCTCCTTATCGTTCTGCTGCTTTAACTGTAGTTCCAACTCATGGTTCCGTTGAGTGAGCCGTTCAACTGCTGCTGCTAGGGTTTGCACCTGCCTTTCCAATGCATTGGACGAGTTCCTGGTCTCTTAGTTGGTGGTGGCCATTGATCGTGTCTGGACCATACAACTTTTTTGTCTTTGAACGGTGATACGACTTATCACACGTTTCCAACAGACGACGCCAACTGATGATGCATAAAAATCGTTAATGAGTTGATCGTCCACACACATGCCAATGAGTGTACCTAAAGAACAAAAGAGAAGAACTAATCAAAGGGCACCGGTGGGGTACTGGCTAAAAACCCTTCGAAGGTTAAGTCAATGATAAAAGAATCTCCAAGAATTCAAGAGTGCAAGAGCTAGGAAGGATTCACGTACCTCAAGAAAGGTAAGGCTTGTAGTTTATATAGTGGTAGGGAATCGCCCCCATCCCGTGATATGGGAGAATTTCCTTGTAGAGAGAAAGGTTCCAAGATACTTAGGATTACCTTTCCATATAGGGAAGATCTAGTTGAGTGGTAGGGCTTTTAGCCATGATGTGCAAGTAATCCCCATGTTAGGACGTGTGAGTGGGCCCTACGTGAAACAACCCTTAAAGGACAGGTCATTGGGATCAGGGGCTACCTGACCCGTCGCCCTAAGGGTTGGTTGTCCCCCCCACTGGGGTGAGTTATCCCTTCAAAGGTTCGACACCCCTTGCCTTGTTCACCTTTAAATTATCCTCATTAGCTGCCCCTTACTTCGTGAGTCGACGGGATGGCCAACAGGTCACGGAGTTGTCATAAATGCATCACGTCGTAAATAGGGGCAATTATGTCCTCTGATAGGGTTAAAGACACATGTCACCTCCTGATTTGGGGAAACAAATGTCGCGACGCTTTGTTTCCCATGCCAAACCATCCTATAAATAGTCCAATGCGGTTATTGTCCTCATTACTTGAAAATTTTCCATTCTAATCCTAAAGCTTAATCATCGGTTTCTTTGCTTCGTCAGTCTTTTGTTCGTCTATTCCCTAGGTATGCTTCATCGGTCTCTTCTCTTCTCCCTTTACCTTTTTTTTTTTTTTTTTTTTTTTTTTTTGTAAGTTGTACACTTAGGAAGTAGAGTAGAATCTTAGCTTTCATTCATTGCTTGTAGGTGAGAGATGTTTGGAGATAGTGAAGCGACGAGTGAACATACCCCGCCAGTTCTCTTAAGTTCGGATGATGACTTGTCTAGTCAATCTAGGCTTGGGTACTTATCAAGCGACTCATCGGTGTCTGATAGGGAGTCTATGTCTGATCCTTCCTTGGGGGAAGCCAGTCTTTCAGACCAACGACCAAGGGAGGTTATCCTTCCCGATGATTCGTCCATTCATAACTTCCCAATTGACATGAGTGACGAAGTCTTTGGTAGACTGAGGCCCTGTTTCCAAATACTAGATAATGTGCCCATTAGGAAGGGTGTTATAAGGGTGAAGTGTTATAGCGAGAGGTCGTCTGACGTAGGCTTTTATGAGACTGCCTTCATAGCAGGGCTTTGTCTGCCTTTTTCCTCTTTGCATTGTTGGCTAGCCTCCTTCATGTGCGTGTCTGTCAGTCAGATAGCCCTAACACTTAGAGGATCTTCATTGGAGCTGAGGTGTTGAGTGGTCAGCTCAATGGAGGCTGTCGCCCCTTAACTCTAGAGGAGTTTTTCTATTGTTATAAACCCCAAGGGATCCCTTGATCCAAGGGTTTTTATAACTTCATGTGTCATTGGGCTACCCTGAGATTGATATCTGATATGCCAGATTCTAATTGTCAGTGGAAAGCCAAGTTCTTTTTTGTGCAAGGGGTTAATTGGGTGTGTCAACCCGAAGAGTGGAATAGCATTAGGTCCTTTTATGACCACTCTTGAGGGCTTCTAAACAAGCCTGGTGAGTCGTTGGTTTTGTTTGGGTCGTTGGTTTCTAAATAGCATAAGTTCCTTTTACATTCTTTATTTTACTAACGTACCATTTCTGCTTGTTTCAACTACAATGCACCTGACGATCCTACCTGAGCAAGAGGCTTTTTTGGAGAGGGTTTTTGAGATACCTTTTGAGAATAGGTCTTGGAAAAAGCTTGTTAATTTAGACACATTACACTCCTTCTACAGTGGACCCGTCCCTTCTAAAGAAGCCCGACGGTTGGATCGTTTCTCTTGAGTTCATAAGTCTTCTTGATTGTCGCTTTTACTTTGCTTGACTTTAGACTCATGCCTTTTCTAACCCACTCGTCGGTTTCAGAGATGGAGTCAATGAAGAACAAACAAGCAGCAAAACATAGACAATAGGAGATTAAGAAGACCATTGCCTTGAGAGCTCAAGGTAGGGGATCATTAGCCTAGCCCATTCATGCCTCCAAGAAGAGGAAGTACACCCTCGATGTTCAATCGTCGGGTAAAGGCGTGAGTGGTTCATCCACTCGTCTGGAGATGCGCGAGGTGGCTACTAATGCTCGTCATGGAAAAAGGAAGGGTTTCATGACCTCTCAAGGCCCCGTCGTCCCTTCTTCCCTCCTTTTGCTGGTAAAGGATAGGGCTAATGCAGTGGACACAACTCATTCCATCATCTGGGATACTAATTTGGATGAGTGCTCAGAACATGAGACTGACCCTTTGGGTGATTCCGGTCTCCATGATATGATGAGGGTATGTTTTCATTTCAATCGTCACCCTGCGTAGGCTCGTCCCTTTGTCTTGTTCGTCCCCCTCTGACATTGATTCATCCCTTCTTGATCAGGGCTTAATGAAGATGCGGGCTTTGCAAATCTACTGCTCATCGCGCAAGGCGTCAAACAAGTGCCTAAAAGAGCGTTTGGAGTTTGAGGTAGATAACTTGAAGAAATTCAAGGATTTTTCTTAGGCTCTTCGTCAGTAGGTGATTGATTTGAAGGCCAAGTTAAGTGGATGACGCACCAAACCGACAATCTGATGAAGGAGAATGCAAATTTGAAGTCTGAGGTGGTTGCGCTTCATGAGCATATAGAAAAAGTGAAGGAGGAGACCATTAAGGAGTACCAGTCTTCCCAACCCTATTTCAATGAAATGGGAGGTTACTATGAGGGTGGGTTTGGGGACTTCCATAAACAAGCTATCCTCATGTTTCTAGACCTGGACTTCTCCCAAATCCAGATCTAGCTGACTGCCCCGATGATTCCTGCTGTCGATCTAATCCCTGATGATGTGGAGACCGATGAAGAGGTGTTGGTGATGCCGACGACCCTGTGGGCCCTCAAGAGCAGACAGAAAACCCTCCTGTCGATCCTTGAATATTTTATTTGTACTTTTTCTTTTCTTTTGTCTTTGGTTTGTAATTTCAAGACAATGATGGCCCCTTGTTTTGGTACTATCTTCATCTTTGCCTCTTGGTTTGTAATTTCAAGACAATGATGGCCCTTTATTTTGGGTACTATCTTCATCTTTGCCTTTTGTTTCGGGTACAGATCAATTTTTTAGTTTTCATAAAAGAATTTTGTTAGCCATTGCAGATTTTAAAACTTAAGAAAAAGAATCACAATAAACATTCACCTAAGCAGATGTTAAAGAAAAATTCTAGCAACATATTTAAGCATGGTAATTATATATCAAGAACAAAACGTAATAAAAACATGCTAAACAATATTCGTGCATCAAACAAGAACAAAAATTAATGAAAGAAGAAAAGAAAGAAGAAAAAAACAAGATACCTCTTGCATGAGCGTGCTCTTCTAATGAAAGAATATTTTAGGATTCAAAGAAATCTGTTCAACTCTTTGAAGCTTAAAATACTTTATTTACAAAAAAGAAGTTCCTAAAGCAAAAGCCTCTAGAACGTCTTAAACGTAAGAGGAATTGAAAAGTCATAAGAGAAGAGCCAGAAAGAAGGGTGGGGGTTAGAAAGTTTGCTAAATTTTTAGAGGCATCCCTTATTTATAAAGGTTGGAATGCTTCGAAAAATTAGCTGAACGATTAGATATGAATTGGGACGCATCCTTATCTCTAAAAAATTGAAAATGGTAAGGTTTATCTTAATCTATGAGTCCTCGGGCCAAGCCACGATTTTGTGCCAATTGGCACTCCAAGAGTGCCGAGTGGCCCTCTTGGGTGCCAAACCTACGTTTGAATTTTGGTCCAATTTGGATTCCTTTTTTGAGGATTTTTTAGCCAGGAATTACTCTTAGACGCATTTTTAATCTGTATTCTAAAAATTAATCCCCTTTCTGGATATTCAGGTCTTTAAAGTGATAATTATCTTGTAGATAAATATCCCAAAAAGTCTTGATTATCCACAATTCCTTTGTTATTTGATTATCCACTTTATTCCCATGCAAGCAAATCTATTTTTAACACTAACTAACAACCAACCACAAAATCATTTAATTAATTTTAATTATTTAATCAATCAGAATGAATTTAAATTAATCATGCGTGGTTGGTTCCACCCAAACAAAATGCATGCAAACCGTGCAAACTTGATCATGCGATATCTTTCAATCCGACGGTCCAATTTGGAAATCGGGCATACTGTTGTGACCGTTAGAACTTCAAGATGATTTTTATGATATGCAATGAATGAATTAATGCATGTAATGTAACTCTAAATTTTGGGTATATGAATGGTCATTCTAGCCATCTTCCTTGATTAAATTATGGGTGCAAAATCAAGTGTCTATAGAATGCCCCTCATTGACAGAGCTTGCAAAGCGAATATCAATGTAAAACAACGACATTGATTTTAGCAGCCATGATTTAATTGAGGTTGACTTTTCAAAGATTTCCTAGCCCTAGAAACTAAAACCTTGGAACATAGAACTAGTGCTTTGTTGTTTTTGAAAAATGAGAATTGTGAATACTTGACCTACTTGAAAACTGCTAAATTTGGAAATGAATCTTGAAATCTGGGGTGACTGAGAGGCTTCTCTATCTTAGCCTGAATCTGGAGGGTTGATTAAGGGGCTTTTCTACCTTGATTTGAATGGATGGTAATCAAGGGACTTCTCTACCTTAGAACTCGGGGTGATTGAGAGGCTTTTTTTTATCTCAATCTTGAATTGTGATGACCAAGGGCTTCCCTACCTCGATCTTGATGGAAGGTAACCAAGGGGCTTCTCTACGTTGGAACCTGGGGCGATTGAGAGGTTTCTCTATCTCAATCTTGAATTGTGACGACCAAGGGGCTTCTCTATCTCAATCTGAATGGAAGGCAACCAAGGGACTTTTCTACCTCAGAACTTGGGGAGATTGAGAGGCTTCTTTATCTCAATCTTGAATTGTGGCAACCAAAAGGCTTTTCTACCTCGATCTGAATGGAAGGCAACCAAGGGGCTTCTCTACCTCGAAACCTTGGGTAATTGAGAGGCTTCTCTATCTCAATCTTGAATTGTGACGACTAAGGGGCTTCTTTACCTCGATCTTGATGGAAGGTAACCAAGCGATTTCTCTACCTTGGAACCTGGGGTGATTGAAAGGCTTTTCTATCTCAATCTTGAATTATGGGCGACCAAGGGGCTTCTCTACCTCGATCTTGACAGAAGGTAACCAAGGGGCTTCTCTACCTTAAAACCTGGGGCAATTGAGAGGTTTTTCTATCTCAATCTTGAATTGTGATGACCAAGGGGCTTCTCTACCTTAATCTTGATGGCAAATAACCAAGGGGCTTTTCTACTTTGGAACCTAGGGCGATTAAAAGGCTTTTTTTATTTTATTTTATTTTATTATTATTATTATCTCAATCTTGAATTGTGGGCGACCAAAGGGCTTCTCTACCTCGATCTTGATGGAAGGTAACCAAGGGGCTTCTCTACCTCAAAACCTAGGGCGATTGAGAGGTTTCTTTATCTCAATCTTGAATTGTGGCAACCAAGGGGTTTCTCTACCTCGATCTGAATGGAAGGCAAATCAAGGGGCTTCTCTACCTCAGAACCCGGGGCGATTGAAAGGCTTCTTTATCTTAATCTTGAATTGTGACGACCAAGGGGCTTTTTTACCTCAATCTTGATGGAAGGTAACCAAGGGGTTTCTCTACCTAGGAACCTAAGGCGATTGAGAGGCTTCTCTATCTCAATCTTGAATTATGGGCGACCAAGGGGCTTCTCTACCTCGATCTTGACAGAAGGTAACCAAGGGGCTTCTCTACCTTGGAACCTAGGGCAATTGAGAAGCTTCTCTATCTCAATCTTGAATTGTGACGACCAAAGGGCTTCTCTACCTCGATCTTGATGGAAGGTAACTAATGGGCTTCTCTACCTTAGAACCTAGGGCGATTAAGAGGCTTTTATTTATTTATTTTTTTTATCTCAATCTTGAATTATGGGCGACTAGCTTCTCTACCTCGATCTTGATGGAAGGTAACCAAGGGGCTTCTCTACCTCGGAACCTAGGGCGATTGAAAGGCTTCTCTATCTCAATCATGAATTGTGGCGACCAAAGGGCTTCTCTACCTCGATTTGAATGGAAGGAAACCAAGGGGCTTCTCTACCTCGGAACCTAGGGAGATTGAGAGGCTTCTCTATCTAAATCTTGAATTGTGGCGACCAAGGGGCTTTTCTACCTCGATTTGAATGGAAGGCAACCAAGGGGTTTTTCTACCTTGGAACCTGGTTTCTCTATCTCAATCTTAAATTATGACGACCAAGGGGCTTCCCTACCTCGATCTTGATGGAAGGTAACCAAAGGGTTTCTCTACCATCGAACCTGGGCCGATTGAGAGGTTTCTCTATCTCAATCTTAAATTATGACGACTAAGGGGCTTCCTTACCTCGATATTGATGGAAGGTAACCAAAGGGCTTCTCTACCTTGGAACCTAGGGCGATTAAGAGGCTTTTATTATTATTATTATTATTTTTTATCTCAATCTTGAATTGTGGGCAACTAAAGGGCTCCTCTACCTCAATCTTGATGGAAGATAACCAAAGGGCTTCTCTACCATGGAACCTGGGGCGATTGAGAGGCTTCTCTATCTCAATCTTGAATTGTGACGACCGAGGGGCTTCTCTACCTTGATCTTGATGGAAGGTAACCAAGGGGCTTCTCTACCTTGGAACCTAGGGTGATTGAGAGGCTTTTCTATCTCAATCTTGAATTGTGGGTGACCAATGGGCTTCTCTACCTTGGAACTTGATATTTCACCTGCAAAAGATCAAAATTCGGAATTAGACTTTAAATGATGAGTGCTTTGTTGTTCCATTGTTTTGAGATGTGTGATCTTCCTATCTCTTTTCTTGATTTTTTTTATTTGAATTTCCCTTTTTAGAAAGAAAACCTTGATTGATTTTTGTAGTCCTTTGAAAAAGAATTTTTTTTTTTTTTTTTTGAAATTTGAAACTTGAAATTTGAAATTTGAAGTTTGGAATTTACAACTTGAAACCATCCTCTTGAAAAATGATATCTCTTTGTCCTTGATCATCTTTGAAAATTTATTTTTCCTTCAAAGTCGGAATTTTTTAATGTCATCTACCTTTGGAAAGCGCCTTTTTTTCTTCTTTTTTTTCCCTCTTCTTTTTTTTTTAGGAAAAAAAAAAAAAATTTTTCTCAAAATTTTTTTTTTTAGAGTTGACTAAGTCAACTTAGTCAAACTTGAGTTGATTCAGCAACTTAAGTAAATAAAGAGGGGCCGAATTTTTGGCCCCTATTCTCATTTGTCTCTTTTTTCTTTTTCTTTTTTCCCTTTTCCCTTTTCACTCTTCTCTTTTCCTCCATTGTTACTATTCACTCTCTTCTTCCACTTGCATTTCCTCTCTTACTACACCATTTCTTCTCTAGAAAATTACTTTCCTAAACTTCTCAACTTGCTTTCATTCATCTCCCTCTATATTTTTTCAAATCTTCGTACTCTTGACCACTTTTGCTACAAAGCCATTTTTTTGAAACCCATCTCCAAACCTCCATTTTTTTTAATGGCATCTTCCAAGGGACCATCTTTTCTCACTATTAATGGGAAAAAATATCACCTTCCCGTGAGTGGAATGAGGAAGAAGGGCTCCTCCAAGACCCTAAGACCCATGCTCCACACTCTAAAATGGACTTCAAGGTGAGCTTTATTTTTTGGATTTCTTTGTTGTGAAATTTGTTGATTTCATGTTTTATTGAGAGCTTGGTGTTGAGATTTGGTTGTTATTTGCTCTTGTTGAAATTTTGCATATTGTATGATTGATCATGTTGTAATCTTGGCCTTGGGTCATTTTTGAATTGTTGAGTTAATTGGCATGGTGTAACTTAGACAATGTTGATGACTCATGAAATTTGGCTATGTATGTAGTTTGTGGTATTGTTGAATGTGTTTTGGCTTGAATTTTGTGGGCATTGAAGTCATGAAAATTTGATGTGTAGGCTTGGTTGAACAAATTCATTTTTGATGAATGCGGAAATTTTGTTGGAATGTGTAAGTCTTGTTTCATGAGTATAGACATTTTTATGGAAATGGGTATGGAAAAATAATTTTTGTGGTGGTATGGATTTTTTGTGTTGGACATGAAAGTTTTTTTTTTTTTTTTTTTTTTTTTTTTTGTGTTGGACATGGACAAATTTTGGTCGGACATTGGAGAATTTTTTTGACATGGAATTTTGGTTGGACATAAGATTTTGGTTGGAACAAAATTTTTTTTTTGGACATGGGAGAGTTTTTTTTTTTTTTTTTTTTTTTTTTTTTTTTTTGTGTTGGATATGAGAGATTTTGGTTGGAAAAACTTTTTTGGACTTGGGAGAATTTTGATTTTTTTTTTTTTTTTTTTTTTGTTAGGCATGGGATTCTGGTTGGAATAAATTTTTTGGACATGGGAGAATTTTTTTGTTGGACATGAGAGATTTTGTTTGGAACAAAATTTTTTTTGGACATGGGAGAATTTTTTTTGTTAGATATGAGATTTTGGTTGGAAAATTTTTTTTGGAGTGAGTATTTTGGAATGAGTAATTTGTGGACATCCTGATGATGGGTTAAACATAGTTTTGCAGAACCTCAAGAGTCGAGGTATCCTCCAAATGCTGAAAGGCATATGAGAGATATTGTCTTCGAATATTAAGAACATCATTGATGAAGCATGCTTCCAGACTTCTTTCCAAGCTTTATTGAATCAGGATACTCATAAGTACAAAGATCTCTAGTTACTCCTTGCTTTGTCAGAGCGATTTTGGGAAACTATGTGCACTTCCACTTTCCAGGCATTGACGAAGTGATGTTGACACCTTACGACTTCTCCGTCATTACTAGCTTAAGATTAGGCAGTGAAAGAATCATGGTCAATGATTTCCTTACTTCAAAAGAGATTAAAAGTCTTTTGGGTGTGATGCCTTCAAAATTGAAGAGCAAAAATGTCCCTTTGATGTGGCTGTATGAGAATATTAAGAACTATAAGACTGTAGCAACCAGCACACGCATGTTCATGCTTCTCTTCATTGGGACTTTCTTATGTCCAGACTTGGGTAGTACTGTGAGCTTGCGCTATTTGTGGAGTTTAAAGGATATTGACCAAATCAAAAATTATGATTGGGGTGCCATGGCTTACGCAACTCTCTTGCATTTCATGACTCAACTTTCTAGGCATAGTCTCTCAAGCTTAGGAGGTGCACCGTTTGTTTGGTAGGTGAGGTTTGGAATTTTTTGACTATGTGTGGGTTTTGGAAAGTCATTTTGGCTATGTCGTAATGATGTATGTTGATTTCTTTCAGGTTTCGATATATGAATATTTTGGGGTTGGTCCTCAAGTTTTGGAAGATGTTGGTGACATGTATTTGAGGTTTCTCCATTGGTTGCCCAAATACCATTTGTCAATGCCTTCCAAGCGTTCTTTGGAAGTTTGGCGTATGGTGATTGACAACTTAACTGTTGCTAATGTGAATTTTTTTTTTTTTTTTTTGGTGTGGAATTTTGTGTTTAGTCAAGGGTTTTTGTGTTTGATTGTGGTTTGGTTTTGTTTTCATTTTGGGTTCTTTGTGATTCTTAGGTGTCTTTGGATCCTTAGCTTGGATGTAAGGAGTATGCTGACTGTGAATGGTAGTCATCAGGTATTGTTTGAGTATGGCCATAGGACGTATTGGTATCTCAATGACCGAGTGTTACCTCAGGTTCAACATGTGTATCCTCCTACGACGATTTTGATTCCTCCTTGTTCCTCCATTCGGTTGACTGACCTTCTAGCTATTGAAGAAATTGCTTGCACTCAGGTTGGCCATGTTGTTTCATGGACACCAAGAGATTATTTTGAATTTTTTCAAGCTCAATTATAGGGTTGTCTAACTGGCATTCCCGTAACCTTAGTATCTCTCTTTCCTTCTAAAGTCAAGTTGTATTTCATCTTGTATGCCCATCTTCCATATTTGAGTTTTTCAACAATATCTATTTATTGCACTTTCAGGCTTTATCTTCTGAAGAAAAGGAAGCAGAAAAAGAGAATCCCCCTCATAGCCATGCTAGTGGCTCTTCTAGCTTTTTCATGGAGACCTATCCTCATTTTCTTGCATGGCAGTATGAAGTGATGAATCATGATGGGTCATACAACTCTATGACTTTAGATAGACCAGAGCACACCCCAAATGTCCCTTGGGGTGACCCAGTGTGTTTTGAATCCTTTAGTCTTTTGTCCTCATATTTTGCTCTATAGGTTATTAATGAACAGACGGATTTGAGTTTTAGGTCGAGACTGATCTTGTGGAGGAAAGCATGCGAGTGATTGGAGGTTTACAACTGGTAGCGCGCATTCAATCTTCCCAATATGTGCTCAATGAAGTGAACTGGGTATAAGATGATGCTCTCTAAGTGTTTTGTTTGAACTTTCATGATAATTGATCTAACACTTGTCTTTGTTGATTTTTCAAACTAGTTGAATGGCATTGGCTGATGCCAACACAAGATCTTTGGAAGAAAGGATTAAAAATCTTGAACTTTAGAATTGGCAGCAAGAGTCTCGGTTTTATGCAAGTCAAGAAGAAGACACTGAGGGTGGCTCCTCCAGAGGTAGGTTGAGGAGATCTTCGCGCAGGCGAACCCAAAGTCCCAATGATGCTTGACTCATATTTTAATTTTCCTGCAAAAACAAGAAAAAGTTTTTCTTAGACAAATTTGTATTAATCTCAGCTTTTAGCTCTTTGTCCTTTGAATTGTTTCTAATCTTGTTAAAACTTTAGATGAGACAATTTTAGAATTCACCTGATGAAGTCTCGTAGTAACAATTTAAACTTATCTGACCAATTCCAATGGGATTTGCACTTACTTGAATGAGGCACAGCCAAAGGCCCCTAGTTTGAAAATTTTATGCATGATAACCCTTCATTTTTGAAAAGATTTTTTTTTTTTTGAAAAGGATTGAGTGATTTTTACTTGTTAAAGAGGAAGTAAAGCATAGCCGAATGCCCCTAGTTTGAGAGATGAATCCATGATTTTGAAAAATCTAAATTTGATCATTTTTTTTTTTTTTTTTGAAAGCAGTGATGTAGGTGATTTTTTTTTTTTTTTTGAAACAAATGGAAAAGGCATGTCTGAATGCCCCAGTTTAACCAAAAAAAAATTTGAGTGAAAAATAGAGTAAAAAACAGATCTAAAAAGTGCCCGAAAACACAAAATAAGGTAAATGGGTCTTATCCAAGCTGGGTGCCAACAGGCACACCCAATTTTAGGCTAATTCCCTGTGCTTTTTCAATGCGTTTCTTGTGTTTTTGGGTTTTTTGAAAAATATTTTCTCTGTTTGTGACCATGAAACACTTTCCTAGTCAGCTACAAACTCTTGAAACTTATTTAAGCTTGGTTAAGGACTGAGGTAGCTTATTTTAGCATCTATCCTGCAAACAAATCTCTGCATCAAGGTTAGCAAGACACAATAATCACAAGCAAGAGTTATCCATGGCTAACAACCAAAATTTCTCTCATTCAATCATTCATGATATCAACAGATGGGTTCGTAGCTTTGATTTTAGTATTAAGACCAATTTTACAACCTACAAACTAGAGGGAATCAAGGATTTGAGGAACGTTAAGATCAAGTGGGACTTCCTTCGTGCTGTTGTGAAGTTCTGGGATACTGAAGAATTTTAGCTATTCTGGGTTATGATCCTAGCAAGAAATCCGTAGTAGTTTCTAGTGATCCAAGGCATAGGGAGAATTTGTCTAATGCTCTAGGACTTCCTACTTCAATTACCAGTAACATGATTAAAGGACATATGGTGAATCTTCGTGCAATTCTTTCAAGACCGATTAACAAACGTACTCATGGAGTGACTAACAATATGCAAAAAAAATTTGGCTTAGCTCTCTACTTTGTGGGAAAATTTTCGCTTTGCTCTGGAAGACCTGGTTTTGTGGAAGCACGCTCCATAGGTATTGTGAGTCAAGTTAAGGATGGTGATAATCTTGTTTCTTTGAACTTAGCAAAAACTCTTTTAGGGTTGGATTCTGTATTTCATAATAGAGAGTCACAAAACTTTCTTAGGAGTCCCTTGACTTTGCAAATATGGTTGATGGAGAGACTGAACATGATTGCCACGCCTACTATTGTTGATTATGGTCTTGGAAATTTCCTCAGTAGGACTGTTCTCAAAATCGAGTGTCAATCTGAAAACGACTGGGTGAAATTTCTGAACAAGAATCTAGTGTCTCAATTCGATGGGATTGTTATTGGTGGAAGTGCCCATCTCCTTTGTTGCGGTCTCCGAGATCAGATCACATCTTCATAGTTGGATTAAGGAGGGCAACTTTCTATAAGGCAGATAAACTCTTGAGGCAATTCCAATATGAGCAACGAATGCCTTGTGGAAGAGGAAGAAAAGCTTTCACTCCTATGAACACAAATCCTACTTCTATAAGGAACATGTTGTTGGGCTTGGAGATGGTTGACTGAGTGGATCAATCTTTTGTTAAGGGTCACTTTCAAAGGACGACCACAAACTATTCTAACTGGCTGGTGAAAAAGATTGTAGACAAGGAGGCAGACATGGTTGCTATGAGAAAACAATTCGTCAGAGACAATCGAGAAAGACACGAGGCTGACAACTACAAGTTTAAAAGGAGGGTCAAAGATGACGAAGTACCTAGCATAGACGAAATCAATGAGCAACCAAAAGAGAAAAGATTGAAGACAAAGTCATCTTCTTATTTTTGGCTTTGAACATGTTTATTTTAAAAGTTGATGCGAAACTCTTCGGTTTAGGAATTATTTAGGACTTTCTGGTTAATTGTTCTGTTTTTATTTTTTGGCTTGATTTTTTGGGTTTGGTTTAGGGTTTGGATTTTGGAATTTGTGTAATGGCATGATTTAATGGAATTGTTGAATTTTGGAAACATTTTTTTTTTTTTTTGCTTAATGGGTAAATGGTGAGTTTAGGGAAGTTGTGACCAGACCAATATATGGTTGCCTATGTACCTCCTTGGTAGAAGGATCAGGTCATCATGTAGTTCATTTTTTGTTTGCCTTAATTTTTGCCTAGGCCGCCCTTAAGGGTTTTCAACCTAGCAAGCTTTTTTTTTTTTTTTTTTTTTCCTTTTGCGTAGATCGCCTTTTCGGGTTTTCAACCTACCTTTTTTTTTATGCCCTAATTTTTGCCTAGGCCGCCCTTTTAGGTTTTCAACCTCTCAAGCTTTTTTTTTTTTTTTTTTTTTAACGAACCTAGGAAGGGAAATAAAATAATTTACAGCCACTTCAGACGTGATGCTTTCAGACTACCACCTCAGATATGGTATTTCTTTAATTGATCCATGTTGGTTGGCTCAGTGAAAGAGTTTGCATCTAAGTCCATCAACCTTACTGCTCCCCTAAAGTATTTTTGCTTACTAATATAGGGACCTGCCCAATTTTGCTTGAACTTCCCATTTGTCTCCTGAATCGGAGCTCGGATCTCTTTCAGCACTAAATCTCCCAACTTCAAATCTCTAGCTCTTACTTTCTTGTCAAAAGCTTTCCTAAGCCTCCTTTGGTAACCTTGAATGTGATACAAGGCCTTAAGTCTCTTCTCATCCATCATGCATAATTGGTTATACCTACTTTGCAACCAATCTACTTCAGGAATTTCACTTTCCAGTATTGTTCTCAATGAACAAACACCGATTTCAATGAGAAGGACTACTTCTATCCCATGCACCAATGAATAAGGAGTGGCTCATGTGGAAGAATGAATTGATGTCCTATACCCCCAAAGTGCATAGGGTAATTGTAGATGCTAATCCTTATAGTTCTTCATGCTCTTCTTGAAGATTCGCCCTATGTTTTTGTTTGCAGCCTCAACTGCTCCATTAGTCTGAGGATGGTAAGGTAAGGATCTATGGTGCTGAATATTGAACTATCAAAGTAGCTTCTCTGTTTCCTCCTTGAAATGCAGCCCATTATCTGAGATAATTTCATGTGGTACCCCATATCTACAAATAATATTAGTCTGAATAAACTGAGTAACTTTCTTCAAGTTCAAAACCTTGTATGAGGCAGCTTCCACCCATTTAGTGAAATAATCAATAGCAACAAGTATGGATTCATAGCCATTAGATGCTATTAGGTGAATCTTCCCAATAATATCTATTCCCCATGTAGAGAATGGCCAGGGTGAAGTCATGGTATGTAATGGCCTGGGTGGCATGTGCTTCAGATCTTCATAGACTTGGCATTGATGGCACTTCTGAACATGAGCTGGCATTCTGCTTCCATAGTAGTCCAGTAATAACCTTGTCTCATTATCTTCGATGACAGCATGTATGCATTCATATGTGGCCTGTAGTTTGACTTATGAACCTCTTCAATATTTGCTGTGCTTCCTTGGTGGTCACACAAAGGAGATAAATTCCATCATATGATCTTCTGTAAAGTCTCTCTCCACAAATAATATAATTAGTGGATAACCTTCTGATAGTCAATTGGTCATTCTTGTCTACAGACTTTGAGTATGTCCCATCCTTGAAATACTGTAGGATGTTTGAATACCATTCACCTTCTCTAGTTTTGTTATGTTAAGCATAGATAGAGGCCGCAAACTTTTAGGCTTAGGCTTTGTTTAGGATCTACTTATTTTGTTGAAATTGAAAATTTTTTGCTGAAAGTACTATAGATAAAGATAAAAGTTAATTAAAACAGTACAGTGAGACTTATGAATAGTATCAAAAAGTGCAGTAAGACCTATAAATAATAACAAAAATAAACTAAATAGTAAAATAAGCTGACAAAAATTAAGCTATCCAGACACTTTAATGGTCAAGATTCTGCACAGTTTTTCCTTGACAAATAGTACCTGATGTGACTTTTTAGGATATATAGCAGAACCCAAAGTGGTATTGAGGGAATACATAAGCCTAGCAGTCTAGGCATGCTTTGAGGTTTGACATAAAGTCAAGTGTTAAAAAAAATAAAATAAAATAAAACATTAAAACAAGGCAGCGCTCAACTTCTTTATTTCTTAGTGTGTGTTTGAATACTATTTATTGCTAAAAATTGAAAAGTAAAAATATTGTAACAAAATAATTTTTAAATGTGTAAATAGTGTTGTAGGACCTAGTTTTAATAAAAATTTTGTTGAATTTCGTACTTGTGGGTCCTGTGAACAATGCACGAGACCCACTATTTAAACACCAGGCACCAAATGCAATCCAAACTCATACTTAGCGTGCATTTGGGTAACGCGTTTTGCAGCGTTAGGTCCTGTTCACGCTTTTTAAGCGTGGGACCCACAAAACTATTGCAAACAAATGAAGAAAAATGCAGACCCATGGCATAGTGTGAACAATGTTTTGTCATTTAAAAAATATTTTACTACAGTATTTTTAACAATAAATTTTCAGTTTTCAGCAAAATAAGTGGCCCACATAAGTGAATAGGAAAGTCAATGCAGTCAGGTTATAATTAAAAAAGAAAAAAAAAAGAAAGGAAACAAAGGAACACATGTACTTGAAGATGGCCCGCGTGCCTACATAGTAATGGGAGTTATGATCTTATCTCTAGGGCTTTAGTTGTGGCAGAAAATAATAATAATAATAATATTAATAATAATAATAATATATATAGAGAGATGGATTTAAGTTACACATTTTTTAAACCATTGGATTTAAGTAGATCCAATGGTAAAAAAAAAACCCTCATTAATGCTAATATTCTAATTGATCTCATTTATTATCCCTTATTTAATACATTCCATATCTATCTCTAAATCCAAAAAAAAAGTCTACATCTGTCTCTCCTCCATAATCACGTTTTTCTCTGCTCTCTCTTTCTCCTTCATCGCTTTTCTCCAACTCAATTCCATTGCCTTTCTCTTAATTCCAATCTCACCACCATGCTCCTTGCCTCATCAACATAAACACTTCAGATCTTGTCTCATGATCATGAAGGTTGTTTTTCAACAAGAACCCACTACAAACAAGTATTAGTTGCTTTAAAGAGAATTACTATTAATTAAAAAATTTATCAAAAATATTGTTCCCCACGTCTGTAAAGACCTGTGAGCAACCACATTGAAACTTTCTCACTTATTTCTTAAATTTTTAATTAATTAAGTATTAATGAATTGGCTATCAAGTATAGGATAATATTAGTAGTAGAATATAAATAGTTGAAGCACAAAGCAAAAGTCGTATCTCTTTCAATTTGCTTAACCAAACAAAACCCACGAGCTTCATTCAGTTCTGATTAGAAAAAGAAAAACCTCTTTCTTTTTCGGTTCATCTTCAAGAGATTTTTTCTCTTGCTTTTCTTTCTTTTAATAAATTTTTATATTTTATCTGTTTATTTTCGGTTCAGTTCTATTTATTTTTCATTTTTTTTTATAATATAATTCTATTTTGATTCTTTTTAAATTTATGTTAACAATTTTTTTTTTTTTCCTTCTGGGGTATTTGATTTTGAGAGAGCTTGTTGTATTCTATGTTTTTGATTCTTCAAAAGAATTTTTTTGCGCTATTATTTAGGTTTATAATTAAATAAAAAATTTTGGGTCCTTATTGTTTATATGCCAGATACTTTAAAATATATAGATTTTAATTTTTGTTCAAACTTTTGTGGGTATACGATATTGACAAAGGTAGTTCAATTTGAAAATAATTTTTGTTAATAATGAATTTGTGTACTACTTTTTAGGTTTTATTCAATGTTTTATTTTATTTTTTTTAAAGACAAGGTTTTGATTAAATTCATGTTCTTGTTGTCATTGGTCTTATTATTCATGATTGTTTATGTCTGCAAGAAACTTGGAATACATATTATGCTGTGTCGAGTATAGTTCTGGGTTTGATCAATGCAGTGTTACTATGGTTCTTAATTAGTTGTCTGAGGAATAATTTTCCGTTTAATGAGTTAAGTAAAGCAACTAATGCTTGTTTGTAGTGGGTTCTTGTTGAAAAATAACCTTCATGATCATGAGACAAGATCTGGAGGGTTTATGTTGATGAGGCAAGGAGCATGGTGGTGAGATTGGAATTAAGAGAACATTACGAGAAAAACAGGCTATTGCGGCTAGTTAGAAGTGCCACTAAAGCCCAAAAAGCGCCGCTAAAGGTACATTTGACCTATAGCGGTGGGTGCTATTGCAGCGGGCCATCCTGTCAGTGTTGCAGTGCCGCTATAGGTCGATTGCAGCGGTCGCAAAAAGCGCTGCTATATATGTACCTTTTAGCGGTAGGTCATGCATACCGCTATTGGTGTCTACCTTTAGTAGTGGGCAGACGGTGTCGCTATAGGCAATAAATCAAAACAGCTTAATTGCACTTGTAGCGGCAGGTAGAAACGCCGCTATATGTTTCAACCTTTAGTGGCGGGCGATGAGCGCCGCTATAGGGATTCATTTAAAACATAAAATGTGCACCTTTTGCGGCGCTTTTTGACCACCGCTATAGGACTTCTTCTTTTTTTCCTAGTGGGTTTTAAAACCACTGTTTGCTAATAAGTAAATGGTTCACAGACCTGTTACAAAGAACCTGTAATAGTTTTAGCTCTATTAACACAATGCCACAAAGGTAACTAATTAACAACACCACAAATGTCTTGAAACTAACGTAATATTAACATAGAAATATATTATCAAATACATAACATTGCCTATAACCACCATCTTAAGATTAACAAAAAAAGACATGGTCCTTTGAATAAAACAACCGCTTAAATTAAGCTAATACTAAAATCAAAGTTTCAAAGTGTTTAAAAATATCCTCTAACACATGCAAAAAATGCGGTTGTTCAAATGTAGTTCTTTGTACATAAAAAGTCCTCAAACACCAACATAAAACTTATAAGCTGCTTGGTTGATGGGATGCAGCTGATGATTTTTGGAGAGCTGGAGATTGTTGGACCAGAGGAACATCCTACATACAAACTAAGATTACTCAATAAGTGCATATAAATGGATCGAATAGAATGACAAGAAAATCTTAGAGATTTAGGACTTTTCATCTTGCTCATTCAATAAGTGCATACAAACCAAGATTACTCAACAAGTGCATATAAATATTAGCTCATCAAGCCTGTTAGGACTTTTCCATGATTTTGTTTGGGACTTGACATGGTTCTATGTATTTAGTTGGGCTTCTTCATTTAATTTTATCAGCTATTTCTCCATTGCAACACCGTTAGCATGTAGCATGACATAGGCTCTTCATGTCCCAAACAAGTGTCTTGGTTCTAAAGACACAATTATTAATGAAAAGTAAAAAGTTCAAGTCTTCATAAAATGCCATTCATCCTATATTAGAGATTAGATAACTTTTATGAGAATCTTGTTTGCTTCTTTAAAAAATGTGAGAATAGTTAGAGAAAATGGCAAAGTAGAAGATACAATGGATACATGCTACCCTAAGTAAACCAAATACTAAAAAGAATAACTTGGAAACTCAAGGTGTTAAAACACCTCCTAATCCATAAAAATCTAATCCAATCACTGCTCCTAGAAGCCGCAAGCTCTCTAGAGTCTTGGCTTATTTGCATAATATCCCAATTGGGAATGGTAGAAGGATTTTAAAGGACAGGTAAATATCACAAACATTTTCCAAGTTACAAGTTCCTAAAACTTATTCCTAAATAAAATTTCCAAATTTTTTTCCTAACTAAGCTCAGCTCCAAGCAAAAATAAGTTGTGAACAACTCAAGTTAGGTGATGAAATGAACCTAGGAGCACAACAATGAACAAAATGCAACATAATACAACAAAAAATAAATAAATAAATTTGATACATATGGTCCTACATGTATGGATCACATTTTCTATATGTTCTTAACATGCATGCCAATTCTCATGCTAATCGGATGTAATTTACCATTTGATCTTTAAACTCATCTTTTATGCGTTATTTTAAACTACAAAAACTTGAATTTAAACAATTGAATGATGACATGGCTATTAATCTTTGATCACCTAGAAATTTTGTAGGCATGAAAAATATATGAAGATAATGTAGTCTAACGGTAGATTTGTCAAAATTCACATCGAATTAAGAAATATAAGGTTGGGTTCAAGTTACACTTGATGTAACTCTAAAAAATGTTACATCAACCAATAACTTATTGTTAAATTCATATTATGGAAGTCCAACTGTTGGATCACATTTTCTATATGTTCTTAACATGCATGTCAATTTTCATGCCAATTGAGTGTAATTTACCATTTGATCTTTAAGTGGGAAGGTGAAAAAAATAGAGGGAAATTTTGGGGTTGGGAAATTTAAAGGTCTATTGCGGCGGTCCAACCCGCCGCTATAACTAAGAAAAGGTGCTGTAAAAAGGATCCCTATTGCAGCGGTCATACAAAACACCACTACATCTCGCATATTGCGACGTTTTTCTCTACCGCTGCTATAGCATCTACTCAAAATGATATATTTATTGCGGCGGGGTTTTTGGAGCGCCGCTATATCTCAGTTACCGACGCTAAAACTGGTCTATTGCGGCAGTTTTATGTCCCACCGCTGTAGGACGCCGCAAAAAACCCTACCTATAGTGGCGGTCACAAAAAACGCCGTAATAGATCTCATGTATAGCAGTGGGCCAAAAATGTGCCGCAATAGGCGACATATAGCGATAGTTTCCCACCGCAATAGCTTGTTTTTCTTGTAGTGGAAAGACAATGGAAATGAGTTGAAGAAAAGTGATGGAGGAGAAAGAGAGAGCAGAGAAAAACATGATTATGGAGGAGAGAGAGACGTAGATTTTTTTTTTGGGGTTTAGAGATAGGTATGGAATGTATTAGATAAGGGATAATAAATGAGATCAATTAGAATATTAGCATTAATGAGGGTCTTTTTTTGACCGTTGGATCTACTTAAATCCAATGGTTTAAAAAAGGTGTAACTTGAACCCATCTCATATATATATAAAGAAAAATATTATGATTAGGTGGAATTTTGGTGTGAGATAACTAGGGGTGGCAATTTTTATCCATATCCATTAACCCGCCCATTACCCACCTTATTTGGATAAGTCTTAACCCAACCCATTTGAGTATTTGGGTTAAATTGATAAAGACCCATTTGGTTATTTAATTAGATGGGTCTAAATGGATAAATCCACTAATACCCACTAAACCCATCTAAAATTTAAAATTAAATAAACCCACTAAACCTTTCTAAAATTTAAAACTAAAATAAACAGCCTTCAGTCTCACTCTCCCTCAAATTTTCTCAGTATCCAAACACTTTCCCAAACACTTTAACCTCTAGATTTCTAAGCCCAAACACTTTCCCTCAATTTTATCGGTAACCAAACAAAAGAAAATTCGAGAGGGATAACGGGGATGGAATTGGAATTCACAAAAGAAAACCAATTGTGTGTGTCTGGTATTTATATTAGATTATTCCTATAGAAATATCACAACTGTTAAACCCTTTGAAGAAGCGAAAACCCAAGACGACAACACATCGTATGCAAAATGGCCTTGAAGTTAGTCTCACATTGAGAGAGTCCTGTGGGACCAACACCAAATCTCTCGCCACATCAGCAAGTTGGCCTCTCAAATCTCCACCGATTTCGGTGGTGTCGCCAGTTCAGACCCAACACCACCACCACCTATCCTCGTTGGCGTGGCCATCAAAGCTTTTCTCTTCTTGGTTGACCTCGTAAGAAACATCGACCGCCCCATCTCCGTTGATTTCATTCACGCTGAATCCTACGGCTTTGATACCATCTCCGCTGGGGTCCCCAAGCTCTCACTTGACTTGAAGCTTGATGTCAAGGGAAAGCACGTTATATTGGTACTTTCTCTCTCTTATAATTTAGTTTTTTTTTTTTTTTTTTAACTTTTCATTTTTTGAGTTTTTTTGTTTGGTTGCCGAGAAAGTTTTGAGAAAATTAGGGAAAAACTGTATTTCAGAGTTTAGACTAAAGTTCAAGTTAGTTCTATGAGTATTTGTTTGTTTGCTTAAAAGATTGTTTGATTCGGTAGGAATTGATCTGGATGAGGAGAAGTTCTGTTTGGTTTGTGAGAAAGTTTGGGAAAATAAATGAAAATGAAGTGGTTGATGATGTTATAAAGCTAAAAGATTTTAATCCAATTTTCAAGGGTCATGTTTGGTTTATGAGAAATTTGGTAATTGCTAACTTAATGGGAAAATCTAGTAACAAGTTATTTATTTATTTATTTGGGTTATATTGGGTTAAATGGGTGGGTTACTAATTAAATGGGTTGGGCGGGTAATGGATAATTAATTTATATATAAACGGGTCATAAATGGATAAATGGGTAATTACACATCCAACCCATTTATGACCCAACTCATTTATGACCCAACCTGCCCATTTGCCACCCCTAGAGATAATAGTGGATAGTTATTGGATATTTTTAGTAGTCTCTCTTTTGGCCAGGTACCATTATAAGTTTTTCTTGAATTTTTTTATTATTGAGTAAATGATGCTTTAAAATTGTTTAGGTGATATCTAAGAATTTTAGAGAAAGTGTTAAGGAGAAGTACTTTTGTGGTGAGCTAATTGAGGTAAGTAACCTTATCCTAATTAGTTTTATTTTGCTTATACTATTGTATTTTAACTATTGAATTTTGTTTATAATTGTTACTGTGGGTTCCTCGGATGGACGGATCTTCGGCCAAGAGTTTTTTGCCTTGTAGCCTTTTACACCGCATAAAGAACTAGTGGTACCCTTACTTCTTCGGCTCATGCTTATTAGGCTTAAGAGGGAGGGAGATTCTTTCGATGTGGGACTCCAAAGGATGCGGTGTAAAAAGCTACAAGGCAAAAAACCCTTGGCTTGAAGATCCGTCCATCCGAGGAACCCACAATAAAAATTGTGTTGTAGTGGTAGAGGCATGCCCTTCGGGATAACAAAACCGTGCAGGATATGTGGTGGGAACTTGTATAAGCATGCCATCCCAAGGGTCGGATGTTGCAAAAACATGCCCAAAGCCTGCCCTAAAGCAGACAATACCTTTGATGGGCATTACCCTCAAAAAGTGCCTTTTTGTGGGGAAACGAATTCACCCTCAATCATTTGTCCGCTTTGGGGCAGGCTTTAGGCATGCTTATTGTGCAACTTCCCGCCACATATCCCGCACGGCTTTGTCCCTTCAATCGACGTAGGCATGCTTTGTGCAAGATTCCCACATCGAAGAAAGGAGCGCCCCCCTCATGCCTTATAAGCTTGAGCTCAGGACATGAGGGTACCACTACAACATAGAGGCATGCCCTTCGGGGTAACAAAATCGTTCGGGATATGTGGTGGGAAGTTGTATAAGCATGCCACCCTAAGGGTCAAACGTTGCAAAAACATGCCCAAAGCCTGCGCCAAAGCGGACAATACCTTTGATGGGCACTGCCCTCAAAAAGCGCCTTTTTGTGGGGAAACGAATTCACCCTCAATCTATTTGTCATCTTTGGGGTAGACTTTAGGCATGCTTATTGTACAACTTCCCGCCATATATCCCGCACGGCTTTGTCCCTTCAAGCGACGTGGGCATGCTTTGTGCAAGAGTCCCACATCGAAGAAAGAAGCGCCCCCCTCATGCCTTATAAGCTTGAACAAAATTCACTCACATTTAACTCTAGAATCTGTAAAGCTCTTGAACCATAAGAACAAGTATCTCCTGAAACACAACAACACAGTATGATTATTGTATGCAGAAAACTTGTAATGCATATGGAGCAAGCACAATGCAATCAAGCAAAATGGACTTAAGCAATAAACCATGGCTTGACCAAAAAACAAACAATCACTATAAATAGTGATCACAATGCTCATTCATACACGGAATAAACATCCAGACATGCAAGCTACTAAGCTCATTTTCAAAGCATCATTTGCATGTCCAACACTCAACCAATGCAACAACTTAAGGTAATTGCAATAAGGATATAAAATCCAACAAAGGGCATAAGAGTGATGTACTTAAAGTAGTGCATAGCATAACAACAAGTACTTAAGCTACAAAGCATGGGTACAAAAACCTAAAAGCTTACAAAAGCAAAGGTTACAAATAGTACCATAAACATGAACTGAATAACAACTTATATAAATAAACCACAGTACCAACAGCTTTAACCAAAGTATTAGAACCATATCCACACAAGAGTTTATAAAAACAGCAAGCAACAAATAGCTATAAATAGGACAAGCAAAACAAAAGTTTGTTAGACTATACAAAAATATGTGAGTGTATATGTATATATATCATCAGCTTCCTCTTCTAGAGCACACAACTCCCCCCTTCAGTATGCACACTTCTCATTCTTGTGTTGCTCTCCCCCTTACTGTATGCAATCTCTCCCCCTTTTTGGCACGAATAGCTAAAGACTTTCTTCCAGCTTTTGCTGAATAGCATCTAACTGTGTTTCAATGGTTGTGAGACGCATTTAAACTTGGTTGTTGGTTGAGTAGAGAAGCCATTCTAATCCTGAAATCCGCTGAGACACACTCTCAATCAAAGTGCTTAACATGTCAACTTGAGAGCTAAATGGTGCAGGTGGAGTGCCTGTTGTTTGCATCTCAGAAGGAATGGGAGACACAGTCTCGATATGCACAGGTGTAGCTGAACCTTGACCAGATGGAGTAGCATGGGTGAATGGCTCACTCTTAGGGGCTTTAGAGGAGTGACTTTTGCTTGCTTGAAGAGTTATCATGGATATTGGTCGAGGACGTGACACAATTTTTCCATCTGTTGGTGGATGGACACCTTCAAGAAGCATGATCTTCATGATGAGACTACAAAAAGAAAGACATGTTCGTGTTGCTAATCGAGCCGCTGTTTCCCCAATGCTCTAAAAGATGTGGGCACAAATGTCAATCGGAACTCCGGTAATGAGATCACATAGAAATTGTGCTCTTCCAAGATTAATGAAAGCGGTGTTAGACAATGGGTAGAGGTTGGAGAACATGATCAGTTTTAGAGTCGTCAGTTCAGGCGTAAACTGTGCACTGCCTATAGATGAGCCTTTGCTTCTAACCTCATGATCAGTCCCAAGAACTTGGAGAATGTCTTGTACCTAAAGTACTCTGTCATCATACAGAGTGAGGTCCACATTTGCTGGTCTAGTGATACGAAGAACCTTTGCAATGTATTCTATATTGATGGAGAATTTTGTTCTTCTTACCCAACATTTCAACTCTACTCCGATGTATCTGGCATTAGAGTAGAATTCCTTAACTAATTCATCAACCAGATCTTCAAAATTCCCGAACAGATCAGCCCAATCTCTTGCTTCAAAAATCCTAGGGATAAATGTTGTTCCCAAAGTATCAAATTTTACTATACGTTCTACAATAGCAAGAGCATCTATAAAAATGCTTAAGTAGGTCTGTGAATCAAGAGGAATCCTAAATCTCTCACTGTTAGAGTCTTTAGACGACTGAGACGAAAGACAAGTCCATTTAGCAACAGGGGATAAAGGAACATCAGTTTCAATCTCTTTTCCTTTAGAGGATCGACGAGACATCTACAAGAGAACAGACACACAGCAAAGAACTAAGTGCAACACCACAAGACACAAACGTCAATATGATTAGATTCAGAAAAAAAAAAAATGAATTTCAGAGAGAGATCTCATTCAAACACAGAACATGGACCAAGTCAGCACCAAGTAATTATAAATAACACTGATGCATTGTATATGTAAGAATGTAACAGGTGTTCAAAAATGATGAATGTTCAGATACAACTCAGTACCAATTAATCAATGAGTAGTTGAACATCACACAGTCACAAATAACTATCATTATGACATTCTACCATGAACATGACATGCACAGAGCAACACAGTCATAAAAACACAACACAGAACACAGACACCATCAAAAATTGTGAGATAAGCATCTAACAGTCAATATCACCAACACTTAATCAACCTCACTCAGCAAAACAAACCAAACCCATGTTCGAAACACTATATTTCTCAAATCTAAATAACAACACACAAATCAAGAAAACAAAACCATAATCATGACATATTAGGTGTGAATAAGAAAACCCATACCTTTTTCTTGAAAAGTGAAGAAGAAATGAAGAACAATGGAGGTTTTTGTGAGAAACACGGTGGGTTTTAGAGAGAGTTGAAATGGGGAAGAAAATGAACAGTCACAACAATTTGAGGGAAAATTGAAAAGTTTTAAAAACTGCTCTTAAAATGCAAAACACGCATTTTTCGTGACTGAATCAAGTCGCGTGCAAGTTGCCAGGGCCAGTCGCCAGACACTGTAAAACAAAAATTTGAAAAAATTTTCTAAGTATTTTTTACGACTGGAATGTCTACCCGCGAGAGAGTCGTGAGGTGAGTAGCGAAAATCTCTGTGTACCCCTCGCGACTGGACCTTTCACCCATGAACAAGTCACCACACTGAGCTACGAGAAACATAAAAACCCAAATTTTGAAAAATATTATAAGTATTTTTCATGACTGGAACATTGACCTGCCAGTGAGTCGCGAAAAATCTCTGTGTGGGCTCAGGACTGGGGCATGCAACTGGACCAACCCGCAACTAAGTTGCCAGAACAGGGCAACACTATTTTTGAAATTTTGACAATTTTTATAAAAACAAAATACTTTCCAAAAACAACTAAAACACTCAAAAATCTTTTTGTGTTTAATCCAAACACATTTAATCAAGTACAATCACACAAATGAATATGGCATTCATTGAACATAGACATGTGTGATGTGTGTGGTTATTAAAAATGAGATAGTCCTTAGTCTAATGTGAAGCTTCAATGATCAATTCAATTAAGGCATACACAACTAGCACTAGATAGAGTGATCCATCTCAATTATAGAAATATGCATATATAACCTTCCACAAGACTTGATAACATAACTTTGAAGCTTTTCATTTGACTCCATATACATCATATCATTTGATCTTTTTGAGTCATTACATCTCATTGTGAGATTGATGCCTGAAATTTTTTATATTTCAATTTGATGAGATAGTCTTTGGCTTTTTGGGCATCATACATTTTATTTTTTGGTCGCTTTCTCTTTTTCCTAGTCAAATACTAGTATGTACGACAGGCTTTTGCAACTCAATATCTCTTTTTATTTGGAGATTTACATTTGGTGAGCTCTTTAAGCAAGACAATAAAATAAAGAGTGGGAAGATATATAGGCACAAGTCTATGCATGTCTCAAGATCAACAAAACCATTCACTAATCATTCATGACAAGGTTGAAAATCTATTTACAACAGTCACATAGATTTCAAGATTACTCCCACACTGATATGAGTGCATAGGGAACAAGCTAAGCTCGTAGATGCACAAAGCCATTAGTACAAAGGTACAAGGCAAAACATGCTTTGAGACAAAACTTAACAATGTCGATCAAACTTTTTAGATTTTCTATTTTTTATGTGGTTTTTGGATTTTTGACATAAAAGCAAGAAAAGATTGATAAAAAACAACAATGTAAAAACATTTAAAACAAATAGCAAACAAACAACCAATTTTCAATTCAAACTAGCACCAAGCACACAACCAAGCATTGTCATAAAGCATAGGAAGTATTAATGCATGGACATGTTGTAATGCTTATGCATGAGTACTCCTCTTCACCCACACGACACGTGCGTTTGGGGTGATATCCCTATAGGATTGGGTACGAGTGTTAGGACTTTCAAACCTTTTAGTGAAGCTTTCCAAGCAAGTGGTGAATGCACTGATCATCTTCAACACGTCCATCACACTGGGATCACCATTTCGACCTCTTGATGACTCAACAGCCCAAGTCCTCTTGTCATTTCTTGGTCCTCTTGACCTTTGATCAGTTGCATTCTTCAATGCTCTAAGCTTTTGACAATTAGGTCGGGTGTGTCCTTGAAGACCACAGTGATGACAAACATGATTCGTTCTAGGACCTCTTTGTAATCTTGGAAGAGATCTCCCTTTGTCTTTAGACCTGATCAAAGATTAGTTTCGGGGCTCATTCAACACCCTTTGGTCAGTCACAATCTTCTTCTTTTCAACATTTGCCTTCTCCACAGTAAGGACAACTACAACCGGCTCTTTGGCCTTCACAAACTTCACTTCCTTCGAGATATTCATAGCTGCACTACTTTCTCCAATATATCCTAATCCGAATTTGTCTGAGAAATGTTTTTAAGAGGAAATGACATCATCTAGCTTCTTGGTGGAGACCCTCTCTACCTTGGCATTTGCTTGAACCACCTCAAGCTCAAGGAATCTATTTTTTAAGTAAGCTTCTGACAGCTCTCTATTCAGCTTTTCTATCTCACACTTGGCCTCCTTATGTCGCACTAGGAGACTTCTGTAGTCCTCCTCTGCCTTCTTCATATTTTTCACAGCTGCCTTGGCCATACGTGCATATTCTCCTGATTTCTCAAGGAGTGAATTGTAGTTTTCTTAAAGACCCTCTGTAATCTCATCTTCTTTACCACCTGATTCTTCTACAATTCCCATTGATTCCTCATCACTATGCTCCCCAAGCTTTTGTACAAGCAAATTCAAGTCTTCCGAAGACTCAACATAAGCAATAGTCATAAAGGCGGAGTAATTCCCTTCTCCGTCATAGCTTTCCTTAGAATCAAGATTGGATGAATCTGAGTCACTAAGAGTTGTGGCATATGCCTTGCCCTTCGATTTCAAATAATTGGGACATTCTTTCTTAAAGTGTCCATGCATGTTGTACTCGAAGCAAGTGATTCCTTGTGTAGATTGGGATTCCTTTCCATCTTTCCTTTTGAATTCTTTTTTCTCCTTCCTGGAACTTTGGAATTTCCCTTTATCACCAAATTTTCCATTGTTCTCGAATTTCAAGAATTTTCAGAAATTTTTCACAAGGTACGCCACATCTTTATCGACAACATCCTCATTCGATGAGTCGTGAGCTTCTACCCTTTCATTAGTTGTCTTAAGAGCAAGGGATTTGCTCTTCCGTTGTGTGGGCAACAACAGTTCATATGTCTGAAGTGAGCCAATCAGTTCTTGGACTTTGATATCATCAAGGTCCTTACTCTCTTCAATCGTTATCACTTTGGAACGGAAGCTTTCCAGCAATGATCGAAGGATCTTCCTCACTATTTTAGAATCCTCCGCTTTCTCTCCCAAATTGAACTTGCCGATGACCACCTCATTCAGCTTGCTATAGAAAGAGTCATAGAACTCATCCTCACTTATTTTGAGCTCCTCAAACCTGGTGGTCAGCATCTGCAACTTAATGTCTTTTACTTTCTTTGTTCCTTCATAAGTGGTCTCCAGTATTTGCCATGTCTTCTTGGCAACAGTGATGTGTGAAATCCTGTGAAACTCTTCTAGAGAAACACCACAGAAAATAGCATTCAAAACTTTACTGTTAGCGTTAGCTGCCGCAAGAGCTGCCTTATCCCAAGTGGATTTAGCAGCCACCAGCCTAGTCCATCCTACTTCAACTGCATCCCACATAGTATCATCAATAGAACACAAGAATGCCCTCATCCGGACTTTCCAAAATGCATAGTTGTTACCATTAAAAAATGGTGGAACATTAACGATTGAGACCAGTCCATCTCAATATGGGGTCAAGGATCACACTAAGGTGTTTAAACCACAGAGAGTGCACCCGCTCTGATACCAATTGAATGTTCAATATATGTGTAAAACACTATGAACGTTTAGACCTCAATTTACAAATTACCAATTCAAGCTTAATATCAAACAATGTATGTGCAGAAAATGAACATAAGCTTATAACAAAATTGATAAACAATCTAAACCAAATAAAATCACATCCACAGCAGAAATTAAATGGCAAAGATTAAGGGAAGAGAGATGCAAATACAAGGACAACACAACGATGTGTTATCGAAGAGGAAACCAAAGCCCTCAGCGTAAAACCTCTCCGCCGCCTTCCAAGCGGTCAATAATCCACTAGAAAATGTAGTTGGGATACATGAAAACAATAGACCCTCCAAGCCTAATTTACCCAGTGTACCTAAGCCCTCCAAGCTTCTTGCTCCAACGAAGTTGCGCCAAATCTTTGTTTTTCTAGCTTACCGGATTCCACTATAGCCCATAGCATCAACCAATATCAATTGGTCCCTTCCTAACTGTTTCCCAAAGTATCAAAAAGCCTTCTCACAGATGTGGGTATGGTGAGAAAAGGATTTGGCTAATGAACCTCTCAAGGATGTAACAATGGAGAGGGTGAAAGTAGAGGAATTTGAAGAGTCTCTATGTAAAGATTGTGGATGAGTCAATCTTGTTTTTTTCTAGGGTTTCTCTCTCAAAATTCTCTTTGGAAGCTTTCTACATTTCGTGGGTATAAGGGTCTATATATAGCGATGTGTGTTTGGAATGTGAAGAGTCATTTTTCCAAAACAGAGTTGGCTGGCGACTTAGCCTTGCGACTTGACTAAGTCGCGAGTTCAAGCTGCAAGCTAACTGAATGGCCAGTTTAGACTTTTTGTCCTGTAGTGCTACAGTTGGCACGACGGTTCAACTACTCTGCACGCTTCACTTGTGTGCATCTTTTGGCAGTTTGCCAATTGCGAGCCACCTGCGAGATCCAGTCACGAGTCCCTGCTTCACTGCACAATTTTGAGCATTTCTTCACACTCTCACACACTACCCTTACATGATTCCCACCTAAATACAAGGTTTCTAAATGCTGATTTACAAGCAAATTTGGCACGAAATAAAGCCAACAAAATGGTTGATTAAATTCAACCTTACAGCATTGGTGGAGGCATTTTGCTAAAATGCTAAATTTACTATCAAAATATAGCAAAAGCCAAGTACATTAGTGGAGCTAAAGGCATAATTTTTTGCTGCTGGGCTATAGCGCACAACTATCTTTGCCTATACACTGTAGCTCTAATGTAAAAAAAAATTAAATCAAATAAAAATAAAAAAAATAAAAAAAATATTTAGCTTAGATTATTTAAATGATTCTTTTTCTTTTTTTTCTTCCTTTCTTATTTCTAACTAGTGTTTAACCCACGCAATGCGCGGGATCATTTTATGAATTAGAAAACAATCAATTTAATATATTATACTTAATGTGATGGTAAATAGGGAATGGGGTGGATGGTTAGTTGTTCAGATAATGATGTTAATGTGTAGGCGTTCTTCTAAAAGATAGACATAACTTAGCATCAACACATGATCTAGAGAAAATGCTAATTGAAATCTCATAAATTCTAACTAATTGGTTCAAGGTTTTTTTAAAAGTTGTGGTTTCGAGAGAATATAGTTATTGAAGTATGAAATAAATAGAAGAGAAATTTGGTTAATAAAATTAATTTGTAAAGAAAAAATTTGTTGCAAAGTGTGTAAGATACGTTAGTTATCAATCTATTTGTTTATTATTTTAAAATGCAGTAATTAATCCAAAAAATTTCATAATTCCATTTACAAAATAATTATTATTAATATACATTCTAAAGTATGCGTGTTGAAATCTGGTTACGAACACAATCGATATGCATAGTATTCTCTCATTGTAACAGAATCAGTTGTATCAGATCTAATTCAATCTACATCACTATACAAAATGCCAAGCCTAAAGCCATTCTTGCAAGGAATGAACAATACAAATCTAACCCAAAAATCTAAAACCCAGCCAAAAAGCTTAAATCAAAACCAACCCTACCAAAATACCCAAAACTAACTCATATTTCTTAGTTCACAACCAAATCAAAGAAAAAAAAAAGCATGGCAAATATTTAGAAAACAAAAAATATATAGGAAGAGGAAAATACTGTGTGGACAAATTTTAAGCCCTCAAATGTGTTGAAACCCCTTAAGTATCGTACTGCTATCAAATGTTAAAACACCAATGTAACACACATATATTTAGCTCCATCTAGAGCTTTGGTGTGATTCCTAATTGACCAAGCCATCTGTTATATCTAACAATTTTCTAATATAATTATGGATGCCAATTTTTAAGTCAATTACCAATTTGTTGCTACCCTATCTTTGTAGCTCATAGATAAATGTCTACACATTAAAAAAAAAAAAAAAAAGTATCTGAGAAAGCAAATATATTTAAATAATTTAAGGTAAATATTTGAAGTGAATATTTTATATTGTCTAAGTTAAATAAATTTAATTAAATAAGTATGTAGCTAATGTATTAGAAATTAAAAATTTTAAAATATCACTCAAAATGTCAAAACCAAAATCAGAATTTAAAACTAATTTATCATCATGGGTTTATTATTTTTTAAATCTTAAGATTTCTCTCTCTCTCTCTCTCTCTCTCTCTCTCTCTCTCTCTCTTATATGTATTATCTTTGCATATTTTAATTTTTTTTTTTTTTGAAAAAAGGTAGTAATATATTTGTATCTAAAAAAAATCTTGGGATTTTATGAGAATGTACGTAAGCAAATAAGTTAAAAAGCTTAAAGTTGAAAGTAATATAATTCTTGATAAAAACTTGAATTTTTTTTTATTTTATGACAGCACTATACCCTCCCTATCAAGGGTTAATAAATTAATAAGTTTTAAACCATCGAAATCTTGCAAATGTCCACAAAGCAATTGGTTTTACGGAAGATATGCTCAATTTGTTTGTTGGGAAAGATCCTTAAAAGATATTCCTTCAATAATTTAAAAATATAAATATAAAAAAGGGAAAAGGTTGCAATGTTTGGTTGATAAGAGAGTTAATCGTAAATTCTAGAATTTTGTTGCTAATATGCCAAATTCATGACACATTAGTTTCTAGATTGGCATAGCAATCAAATTGGTTCATTTTGCAAACTTTAAAGATTACTATTACTTATGAAGCACTACTAGCTAATTAATACCACGTTTATGTCCCTTCTTCAACCTGGATTTTTGCCCAAAATATGGAGTTTGGACCATGCATTCAACACACTATTATTTTAATCTTTTGAACTTGTGTGGGAAACTACAAAGTTGAAGTGCAGGTAGAAGCATGAACACAATTTTCCGCAAGCCATATACACACACACACACACAATCATATTCTCTCTACCAGTACCCACATTTACTATTCCACACCATCCAACTGATTGCTTTCACATGTTAAAAACATGGGAAAAATAGCACTAAGTTGAAAATTCCATATGATCATTGACAGACAGATTTTAAAATGGTCTTTAACCATGATTAGATGTCCATATTTTATTGGTGCAGTAGAATTTTTAGCAAATTTTTAAGCATTATTTCATTTTCATAATGACTAATAAAGTATCTATATATATATATATATATAAATCACTTTCTCAATAAAAAGAAGTATCTGTAAATCAATCAAATCTTTGATACCCCTTTGCAGCTTCAGCTTTGTGGTCATGCCACATTAGCTGCTTCACACACAATCTGCAATTATCTACCAGTAAAATAAAAGTTTAAAGTAGCTAACCCTAGTAATTATGTAGATTGAGTGGAATATTAACTAAAATCTAAGAGATAATCAACTTTGTATAAAAAAACATTACACTTTCAGATTTCAAAGTTCTACAATTTCAATCACTCTTCAAAAACAGCAGAACAAGTAGGATGGAAAACAGAAACTGAAAATTAAATTGAATTTTGTAGTTGCTATTTTTCCTTCTTATTCTCTCTAATAGTTGTATTACACATTCTCTTTCTATTTCTCTACTTCAAATACAGGTCCCTAAAAAGAAAGTTATTGGAACCCAATCTACCACTCTTATTGATCTATATAACAAAAAAAGTAAATTGCAAGCACATTATGCTATTAAAGATGACAGCAAATCAACTTCTCAATTTCATAATGTCTTCCTTTATTTTAACTCAATAAGAAACTTTGGAAGTGTACTATCTTACGTCGGCCTAAAGCAAATTGAGAGAAGCCAGGATGGATGGATATTTTGTAAATCTCCAAAGCTACTATCTTCCAAGTTGAAAACATGAGTTTCATTTTGATCATTGAACAAAATGCAATTCCTTTTATACCTAGTAAACTCTTCAGCCGAAATCGGTAAACAACAACCCTTACCCAAAACAAAAGCTCAATCACCCAAACTTTTTTCCAACTCCCATCGACCCCACTCTTCATCTAGCTTATACACTTTGAAATCAACCACTTTGGGACCAAAGATAACAAAAAAGACAGAGTCATTTACATTAGTTCAACGTGAATTGGGAAACATAACTACATTATTGGCAAACCTACATTCAATCTGAATTTATGGTTTGGAACATTAAAAAATCTTATCAGATTAATATGGAATTAAAAAAAGTAGAAGTCAAATGGATAAGAATGATAGTTAGGCTGTCCTAACCTGTTAGCTTTATCCAACAATGTTTCTTGAGAACACCTGGTGAATGTTATAAATCTGTCTAAACAGAGGTAATTCAAACAATAAATACATAATGGATAGAATCTTGATAGAGAACTGCAGCAAATCTAAATTTTATTGAAATGACAGGATAAGAAGATTTGTTAAAATTACTAAACTTTTAGATTTTAAACAGTTTAAAAACAAAAACATATGTATATTGGAGATTTAATATGATAATTCGTAAAGGAAATGCAGTGGTGAGAAGTTTCAGGAAAAAAAAACTATTTGAAGTAAAAAAAGAGTATGTTGATCTTTAATTAATAATGTTGTAGAGAAGAGATGAGGCAGAGCAGAAAATAATATGGTAGTCGTAGTAACTTAACAGTACATTATGTTACTCTTCTAAAAAAAAAAAAAAAAAATTAACAATATAGAGAAATACATAAAGATTCATAGAGTAAGGTAGTATATCCATTTGTTTGTCTTGCTTGTAAGAGTGTGTTATTTATAAAATAGATTGAAATGTATTAGACTTCAGATTTTTTTTTCTTCTTTGATGCAATTTGCTTAGTACCCTTTTGACATTTTTGAAGCACTTGAAGCGGCATTCTTTTACGACCAAGTCTTCCATCTTCAGTAGTTATAGAAGCAGTTAATTCAAGTCTTTCAATAGATGTTTCTCTTATTTCCATTTTTTGACTAGCTATGTACGTGTCCTTCCTTGATTTTCTTACAATTTCCTCCATTATAAAGCATAGTGAAAAAAAAAAAAAAAAAAAATTTGAGGAGATTTCCAACCTTCTATAAGGCTACTGGAAATAGGGTAAAAAAAATTAAAGCAATTCCTACTTTCTATTAAATTATAGATGAAAATAAATATCAGTAGAGACTTATATCAATAGAGAAATAATAATAAAATTAAATATCAAAAAGAAAAACAACAAAGGCGATTGTATTCTCCAAGCATTCAGATTTTAAACCATCCATGTTAGAAATATCACTATTAAAATCAAGGGTAAACATAGATCTACACAAAACATAAATTAATTCAAATTTTAGGGGTGAACCAAAAAAATCACAAACATAACAAAAAATTTCCAAACAAAAACAAAATTTAATCAATACAACAATCGAACAAACAGAACTCAAGAAATTGTAAAAATAAATCAGAAATTAAGGAAAAAGGTAGCCAGACCTTAAACCTTAATTGAGTAGTGCAGCAAGACAGTATTTAACTAAATCCAACAAAGGTGATTGCATTCTCCAAACATTCAGATTTTAAACCATCCATGTTAGAAATATCACGATAAAGATCAAGGGTTGTTTCCATTTGAAAGGTAATTAACAGTTCAATGTTTTTATTTTCTCTTAAGAACGATTCAATAGAACATAGATCTGCACAAAGCATAAATTAATTCAAATTTTAGGGGTGAACCAAAAAAAGCACAAACATAACAAAAAACTGTCAAACAAAATACAACAATCGAACAAACAAAACTCGAGAAATTGTAAAAATAAATTGGAAATTAAGGAAAAAGGTAGCCTTTTCAAAACCCTAGAAATGGTAATTGAATAGAAAACAAAAAAAGGGGAAACAAAAAAAACATCCCTACCTTCTAAACTATCTTCTAAATCGCTTTTGAATTGCTTGTTGTTGTAAAGGACGAACAAAGTTTTTCAATTTTTCCACTTCCTTTTGGATTTTCTTTTTTTGTATGCTTGTCGGTTTGGAACATGGTATTCTGATCTGTGTGTCTATGGAGTTGTAGCGAAGAAGTGGAAGTCAAAGTGAGTCTGAAATTTTGATCGGGAAATATGGCGTTTGCATTTTAGGGTTTGCTTTTTTCTTTTTTGGGTAAGCAACTTAGTGTTTTTATAGAAATACGTTTAATAAAAGTGAGTCTTCCAAATGCACCATACGGTATTCTAAAGAATAAATTGTAGACGTGGTTGTTTTTTAAGTGGCTTT
This sequence comes from Quercus gilva, assembly GCA_023621385.1. Taxonomy (NCBI): domain Eukaryota; kingdom Viridiplantae; phylum Streptophyta; class Magnoliopsida; order Fagales; family Fagaceae; genus Quercus; species Quercus gilva. The sequence goes on along the minus strand of CM042474.1, from coordinate 35,688,331 downwards.
TTTTCCTAACATGGCAACACCTCCTTAATTGCAGGAAAAGGCTTCTGCTTTTATATATAGTATTAAATTGCAAGTTCCTCTCTTCTCACGCCACTATAGCTCAAATTTTTTTTTTTCCTCTTCCTTTCTTATTAAGACACCACTGTAGCTCAAATATTTCTTTTCCTCTTCCTTTCTTATTTCCCATTGCCAATAATTATTTTATTAAGACACTACTGTGGCAATAGCTGTGGGTGTTATTTATTGTAGTAGATATATTATTTTATTGTGTTTTTTATATTATTTTATTGTGTTAAATACTAAAATAAAACTACTAATGTTGAGTGTTTTGTAAAATTGAATGGTAAAATAGATAAAGTAACTCTTTGTGGTGCTAAATTATTAAATTTTTGACACCACTAATGTTGGGATTCAAATCCTCTAGATTTTCTAGAGCACTCTACCAATAAATTTCCTTAAATTCTTTTTTTTTTTTTTTTTTTTTTTTTTTTTTTATACAAGATAGAAATTCTACTCTAGCCTAATCTAAGTGTATATGTGTGTGAAACTTCCTCTTGGAGGCTTGAACCTTGGCCTTTGTCCCTCACACCTCACAATCACTTATACTTGTGGAGTGAACATCACACCAAGGGTGTGTGGTATTTCCTTAAATTCTAATCATTCTTTTATGATTTAATGATGTAGATTTTGCTATGTCAGCATTTTACTAATAATAATCTTAACTGTTTTATTTGTTACATTATTATATTAGTTTATGAGTATTATTAGTAGAACGCTGGCATGGCAAAATTTAAACCATTAAATCATTAAAGAATATTTAATATTTAAGTAAAATACCTAGAAAATCTAGATGATCTAAATCCTAAATGTTGATGCTCTTATACGTCAAAAATTGGATAGACGGTGGTAACAAAAGTTAGAAAATTTGTCTGGATTTTACCAGCCAGCCAACTTTCTTACCCAAAAGCTGGGACAGAAAACAAGGTAAAGAGAGCCATGCCAAAAAAGCTTTGTATATATTTATAGAAGCTGAGGCCCTCATTTATCTTCGGATTTTCCAATACAGTTTCCACAGTAGCTTTAAATATTGCTTATTGTTAAAAATTAAAAATTAAAAATATTGTACTAAAATAATTTTTAAATATATAAACAGTATCGTGAAATCCAATTTTAAAATTTTTTTTTATTTAATAATACTTACAAATTTCTTAAAGAGTGCACAACTGAAAACTGATTTCAGCTCTATCCAAACGTAGGCTAGGTTATTCTATGCAAGAATAAAAAGTAGACTGACTAAAGTCCGAATTTGGGTCAATCATTAAATTGTTATCCAATAGCCTTTTTAAAATAAAAAATTAAAAAGTCTTCCCGGAAAAGTCTAAAATCGTTATCACTGACCTACCTTCAGAGCTTTGCGTGTTGGAAGCTTTAAAAACGCTGTATGAAAAGGAATATTTGGTGCAGTCTCATGTGACGGATTTGCCCTTCACGTGTTTCAAGTTTTTTTGAGGGCACGTGTTTCAAGTTTTTAAATTGGAGTATTTTCGTCATTCCTTCTATTAATGTCCTGTGTGAAGAGATTATATTATATATTTATGTACAGTACTTATTATGTGTTAGAATATTTGGATAATTTATATAACATGTCATTAAAAAGAGAGGATATTAAGAATACAAACAAATTGTTTGAGTGAATTTATAAATATTTAACTATTTTTACTAATTTAAGTGTTTAATTATCTTTTATATCTTTGTGTGTAATTATTTTTTTTTTTCTATACCTTATTTCAATTGTAGTTAAAGCAACTCAATTTGAGTAAGAATGACAAATAAAAATTAATTAATTATATATATATTACTTTAAATAAAAACACTAACATATTATTTTAGTGAAGTTCTAAATATTTAATAATTTAAGTACACAATTATTTTTTATATCTTCAATTGCATGCGTTATTAAATTTGCTTTTACCTTTTTGATGATTTTGTTTCAATTTTTTCCCAAAAAAAAAAATTATTCAGAAAAAATGTTATATTTTGAATCATTATTTTCTTTTCTTTTTGATAAAAATAACCATATCAATATGTAGTGCAACATCTATAGATGATCAATGCATTTTCTAATTTTCCCCATTAATACATTACAATAAATTAGTAGACTAAAGTAAACTTTTAGCACTCAAACTTTGGGTTTGTTTTCATTTTGCACCTGTATGTTTCAAAAATTTTGACCCTTTGTGTTTGATTTCAATTTCATATTTTCTTTTATGTCCATTTTCACTATAAATCTGTCCATTAAGTGTAACACAAGTGATGTGTACATTGAGCCACATCACCCAAAAATTCTAAGTATCTGTTTGGTAAAGATTATTTTTGCCGACTTATTTTACTATTTAACTTATTTTTGCTACTATTCATATGCTCATTTGTTTCGATGGAAAATCTTATGTAAAAATAGTTTTTCGTGTTTTCCATTTTTGGAAGCGTTAAAAAAAGATAAGTCAAAGAAAAACTATATTTTGTCAACATAGAAAGTATGATTTATTTTTAGAAATTGTTTTCCATTAAATTTTTTTTTTTTTTTGAAAATCAACTCTATCTCAGAGCAAGCTAAATAAAGGAAGTTAGGAAGTTGTTTTTCAACCCATTTAAAGTTGCTACCAAACATTAGAAAATGAGATAGTTTTATATAAAATGCTTCTTGGAAAATAACTCATTTTCTAGAAAATATCATTGCTGAAACAAATAGAGCAATAGGTTCCACTGCACTTTTTGGTACTTTTCATGAGTCCTACTGTACTATTTCAACTAACTTTTACCTTTATTTACAGTACTTTCAGTAAAAAGTTTTCAGTTTTAACAAAATAAGCAAATCTTAAACGGACCCTAAATGTCTCCAAATTAGTAATAGAATGAACGATAATGCCAATATGAAATTGCAAACAAACATGATGAGAATGAAAATTTTGAAACATAAAAGAACAAAATGAAAACAACCTCGAACTTTAAAAGCTAAAAAATCCTAGTTCTTATATATATATATATATAAACACATACACACACACACACACACACACACACAAGGGTTATGGACAACAGAATCCACTTAGGCCAACTAGGAATCTCCTTTTATGTTCGAGAGTTATGGACAATGTGGTTAATACCATCCAATACTTGGTGCATTAGGAAAATATACCATACCAGCCTTAAACTAATAAGAATACTCTTCTAGATCGTCTCAAATAAAATATAAGGTAGTAAATGGTAGTACTGGCCGGTACTAACTGTCCATGGATTTTTTTGGATGTTTTAGCCAGTATTGATGTTTTGGTTAATACAGTAAAAAAATGTTGAAAATTTAGAAAACATGTTATTTAAACTAATACATTAGACTAATGTATTTAAACTAATATTTACGTATATAAAATATGTGATTCTAAATTATATATTTAGAATCTCACACACACACACACACAGATATATATATATATATATATATCTCCAGTTACACATGTTATAACTCTCAATAATGTTATACCTCCTAATAACTTTTTGTTAGATTAATTCTTTAAAAATTCCACTGTCGGATTACATGTTCTCTATATTCTTAGCATGTATATCAAGGTCAACTTGCATATATCTTCACCAAATCATATCCTAAGAGACGCCTTCGTGCTTTGGTTGACAACCTCAAGTAGGTCTCACACCCACCTTGAGTTTGAGGGGACATGTTAACGTGTAATAGACTATGGGCATTTGGCCCACATTATTTATTTTGCATAGCTCACTTAATTGGCCCACATTAAAGGTTTTGCTTCCTTCCAACTAATCTTTTTCCTAGTAGTTTATTTGCACAACATATTTTTGTTTTAAGTTCCAAATTTAATCTGTTGTGTAAAATTTATAATGGGTAAGATTTCCTTTTGTTATCTTGCATGAACATTTGGTGTTATGTCGAGAGTTTTGTAACTCAACTAATTGACGTTTCCTAATATTTCTAAGACATTTATGGTTTAAATTCCTCGTTATAATTATCGAAATAAAAACCAAAAAAATGGTGGTGTGATCAAGACATACTAAGTCTAGGGATTCTTAATATTGAAATTTCTCTTAATTTTGCTTTAAGATATTGGTAGTAATCCCGAAATTTATGCCGCACCGACAAGAATTGAAAAATCAAACATGCTAGAAAAAGCTAGTATACTTATAAAAGCAAGCATAAATTTACACGAAGGAGTTCACCTTATGTTATCTTGGTCATAATTTCACGCAAGAAAAAGACATAAAGAATTGACTGTCTTTGGGTGGATCACAAAATTGTCTTCCAAATCCAAATAGATCGACTTGTTAAAAAAGATCGACTTGTTAAAAAAAAATTAAAAGGAGAAAATTTTCCACAAAAAATCTTAATTGTGGGCTTCTGGAAACCAGACTAATGCCCACCTTAATTGTGGGCTCAAAATATTTTGTGCAATCTTCATATGAAGGATTTTCCCTTCCCTTCGACGTCTCATCATCTTTTCCATCCTAGAGTAAAGGTGTAAAGATAAAGAGTATAATGCATTCCTTGGACAACCTTTATATTTCTTTTTTTTTTTTTTTTTTTTTGTTGACTGAAATGATATATTGCTTTTTCTTTGTTTTTTTAGAAAACCTTCTATAAAGATAGTTTTCCACATTTTTCAGTATTTGGTAACATAAAAAAAATTGGTCAACGGAAAATTATTTTTAGTCAACGGAAAACTCTAATAAAAATAAGGCTTATTTTCTATAGGTTGTTTTCCAAAAAAAAAAAAAAATTGGAAAACAATCTCTCTCACGCGGTGCATAACTCCTATAAATATTATCTTCTTTTGACTCAGAAAACAATATTTTCTTTCGCTCGTTCAGCATTTCTCACAATAAAATCTTTCATTTCTTCTCTTCACTTTGTTTTTTCTCTCTTCTCACACCTCACTCTCTCCTCCTTTGACCTCTTCTCTTCCCACAGATTTTTCTCTCTATCTGCCTCTCTTCTCTTTTTTCTCTCTATTTCTTCTCCCCTCTTTAACACTGTTCTTTAATAAGGTTTTTTTTTTTTTTCTCCTCACAAATCCATCAACAGTTCTATAACAATTTTTGGTATTTATCAAACTATTTGTACTGGATTAGTTTGCCAATAAAACTATTTAGCCTATGTGGCATTTTGAACTATTTAAAATGGAACTTATGGGTATAATGGTTATTTTGAATTATGAGAAGTATGGTTTATATATATACATATATATTGCTCTTGATTTGTGCTACTATAGTACACTTCCAGTGTACTTGGTTTTTTTCTAATAAAATTTCTTACGTTACTTATCAAAAATACTATTCATATACATGAACAAGATGAGTATTTGAGATCATGAAAATTGGACAACTAATTTTGATTGTATCCGTTGTCAAAATTTTAGTTTGAAAATCAAATTCATTCTTGGTTTTTTTATTATTTTTTTATATTGATTATATTAGGTGGGTTTACACAATACACATATTATACATGTTTTAAATTATACAAGAAATGTTATAAAACTTATGGATACCAAACACCAGAAAACGTTCTCAATCCCATTTTCAAGGTTGTTACCAAACATCGGAAAATGAGACAGTTTTCCAAAAAATGCTCTCTAGAAAATAAATAATTTTCTAGAAAATGTTAATACTAAAACAAACAAAGCATAGGTATATTAAAGAAAAGAAAGATAGATAATCACCTAGAGGTCTATGGAAAAAATAGTCAATTTGGATAACCTGATAAAATATATATGTGTGTGTGTGTGCGCGCGCGCACGCCAATTGGATGATATTTACCATTTGATCCATAAACTCATTTTTTATGTATTTTTTAAAACTACAAATACTTGGAACTTGAACAATTGATTGATGACAGTGCTATTTATCTTTGATCGCCTTGAAATTTTACAAGTGTAGAGGATATACAAAATTATTGTAATCCAACGGTGTATTTATCAAAATTTGCATCACTTTGAAATTCATTGTTGAATTATAATATTTTCATATATCCTCCATGTTTGCAAAATTTGAAGGTGATCAAAAATCAATAGCCTTATCATCAGTAAATTTCTTAACTTCAAGTTTTTGTACTTTTAAATAATGCATAAAAGATGAGTTTATGGATTAAATGATAAATAACATTCGATTGACATGAAAATTGAATCCAACCATCTATGTGTGTGTGTATATATATATATGTGTGTGTGATTCTGGGGTTTATGGCAAAATTAATGGAGTGTTTGAGAAAAGTAAAATGAGGTTTAATTAGGATTGACATATTTAGGATCACGCCCTATATCATAGGTTTTTCCAAAATTATTCTATGCGATAAATTGTGATTAGTTATTTGTCACTTTTACATAAACCCATTACCTTTCTTTACCATTAACACTAAGGATCTGTTTAAATACTGTTTATTGCTGAAAACTGAAAATACTGTAGTAAAATAATTTTAAATATGTGAATAGTGTCATGAGACCCATTTTTAATGAAAGTTTTGTTAAAAAAGAGGTTTGTGGGTCCTGTGTACAGTGCACGGGACCCACTGCCAGACGCTGGACGCAGTTGAAAAAAAATTTCAGTTGTATCCAAACGTTTACTAAGCCATATAAGATAGTTGGGGGAAATGGTGTAATAAAAGTTGTGGTCCATTATTTATTGATTAGACATAAACATAAACATGGGAGATGGGTAATCGGTTTTCCCCTTAAGGTACGACTAAGTACTTGTGCGGAACTTTGGTCTCTTAAGTTTGGGTAAACCAATGCACACCCCTAGTGCGATGGTCACTCCACCAGTATAAGTGCTTGTGGAGTGTAAAAGGCATGGGTCGGGGTTCAAGTCTCTGGGAAGGAGCTTTACACACATATACACTTAGATTATGCTAGACTAGAATCTCTATCTTGTATAAAAAAAATAAAAAAAATAAAAAAATAAAAAAGTTTGGGTAAGTTCTTGAATATGGTGAAATGATTTTCAAATGTTTGCGTGGAAATAGATTCAGTTAATTTTGCTAAAAGGCTTATAGCAAGTAGTTTATGCTCTTATCACATGTTGTTTATGCTCTAGCATATTATAGTACATATAAATTATTTTTCCGCTTGTTGGGAACAAATTGTTTCAGAAAGCTATAGATTGAAAATTATAAAGTTTTTTTTTTTTTTTGGGTAGTGATTGTACTTATAAATTTGATTGAAAAATCTAATAGTCCGTTTGAATTTAAGGGGAGTAAAGTAAAGTAAAGTATAATTATCCCAAAATTAATTTATTTTCAACCAACTCTACTTTACTCTCTCTCTCTCTCTCTCTCTCTCTCTCTCTCTCTCTCTCTCTCTCTCTCTCTCTCTCTCTCTCTCTCTCTCTCTCTCTCTCTCTCCAAATGAGCCTAAAAGATAAAAACTGTACTTGGAATAAATGTAGTTTCAAAAAGGGATACCAAATGAAAAAAATTTAAGACCACATTATTTTGCGCTATAACTTTGCTACAATTTATTGTGGTAAGTTATAAGTAATAGAGAAAAAGTGATATATATATATATATATATATATATGAAAGTGACATATAACTAATCACAAACCGAAACCATTTTTAACGCAACCGGTTTTGTAAAACCATGCTTAATTAAGCATTTCCATAAGCTAGTCTTTCGACCAATGGGGAGTTAGTCAAACAAAAGCGGCAGGATACATATAGGAACTTCTACTCAACTGCTTAAACGCAGACATGTCAAAAATTCCTACTTTGTAAGTTTCATGGTTGTATATTTTGTACCGTTCATATTAGAGTATACATATAACAAAAGATTTGTACCTTTCGAGGAAACAAAAAGAAAGAAGACAACAGAATAAAAAATTAAAAAAAAAAAAAAAAAAAAAACACGCTGCTAAAGCATATCCTCTGATCTCATCATTCCCTAAAAAAGCTTAAGCTTTTCCATTTCAATGAAAATAGACAATTGCACAGTTAAAAGAAAGAAAAAAAAAATCTTATTTTCTCTCAATTACAAAATAAATTTATCTTTGGTATATTTGATTTTGTGCCCTTTCACTCATAAAACTAAGTCATGATAGTTATATTGTGTAGATTGAACACACAATTAAAAAAACACAATTTCATATTTTCACATTAATTTATATCAAGAAATTTTGTTTTTAAAACATGATTTTAATTAAAGTGTGTACGGCAGTGTTTAATTCAGTTTGTGGAGCGTAAAACAATTGATACTTACCAAGTCCACAATGACTTCATTAGCTATCAGCCACATAATAATAATAATAACAAATTACAAACTTAAGATCGTTTCCAACATATTTTTTGTTCCCACTAGAACCATTCTTTTCAAACGGTTATTTAAACCGTTATACTTTTACCCCACCTTCAACAAATAAACCTAGCAAAAAGCCTAATCCAAACTCACAATCAACCTGTCTTACAGTCACCTTTCTATATGAAAATAGAAATACTTTTCTATTTGCCTTTCCATTTCAGTGGACAATCATGTCTACCAACGTACACCTTAAATTTCTGTTCTTGCTCTTCTTCTCATCCTCCTTGTGGGATTCACACGCTCGTAGTAGTCTCAAACCTGGCGATACGTTCAATTCCTCAAGTTCACTAAATTCTCCAAATGGGAGGTTCATGTTGCAGTTCTATCTGTGGCCTGCTGCATTTGGAACTACTAACTACACATATTTAACGATTTTCAGAACTTCCGATTCGCGTTTAGTATGGTATACAAGACAAGGTATTCCAATAACCAATGACTTTGACCTACTCACCCTGGAGAACAATGCAGGATCATTGAAAATCAGGCGCCATGGTGACAATCCTATAGAGCTATCCTCTTCTCCTCTACCTACCAATAACACTGTGGCTTCTTTATTGGATTCTGGCAATTTCGTCTTCAATGAAGTGTTCTCCAATGGATCTAAGAAGCGGGTGTTATGGAAAAGTTTTGATTATCCAGGGAAGGTGTTGTTGCCTGGAATGAAATTAGGGGTAAACCACAAAACTGGTCAAAATTGGTCACTCATAGCATGGTTAACTGACGACTACCCAGTTCCAGGGGCTTTCACTCTTGAATATTCAGGACACCAACTGATCATTCGGCGACGTGGTGTGGTTTATTGGAAGAGTGGGGTCTTGAAAGGCAATGAATTTGAGAATATTTCACCAAAAGTAACATCCATGTATCATTTCATCGTTGTATCAAATGGAAATGAAGAATCATTCTCTTTCGTGTGCAAAAATGGAAGCCAGGAATCACGGTGGCTGTTTACTTCAACAGGACAATTACTTGGTGATGACCCACAACCTATAGCCCAAGCAAATAAATGTGATGGCTACAACATTGATGGAGGATGTCAAAGGTGGAACCAGCCACTGTGTAGGCACCACCATCAACATGGCTACACAATTGAACTTAATCGTGGTTATTTTGTGTCTGAAGATGATTCGGGCTACAATATCTCAGATACAAATCTTGGCATCAGTGATTGTAAAGTTAGCTGCTGGGGCAACTGTAACTGTGTGGCTTATACTTCTCTATTTGCAAATAGAACTGGATGCAAATTTTGGACAAATATTTCCAACTTCATTCCAAATGACTTGGCATATTTAGATCTTGTCTATATTCTATCTCCAAAGCTTTCTCACAGCGGTAAGTTTCCTCTTTCTGTTTCTATGAACAATAGACAACAAGATTCCAATTTCAACAACATATCTTAGGCCGTGTCATAAGATGCATTTTTACGTGCACGAAGCAGACCTAAAGACTTAAAGATGATTTAGGGCAACAATTATTTCGAAGACCAAGGGGCCGTTTGGTAACGTTATTCTAGTAACGTTGTTTGTATTTTTTTATAATACATGTGGATGAAAAAGTGTGTGGAAATACATGTAATATTGTTTAAAAACTGAAAACATGTGTTTAAACACATGTACCAAACGAGTTTCAAACCTTTAGGACAAAATAATTAAAGATAATTCATAATTTAGTGTAGGTCTTAATTTTTGTGTCCTTGTTTTTTTTGGGAAAATGTTGAGAGTCCATTTAACGGTTACAATTTTATTTTATTTTATTTTTGTCTAAATCTAGTACTATATAGTATTACCATGCTATTTAAATTTTTAAATGGCATGACACAAGATACATATTTAGATTTGTAACATGAGTCATGTTTAGGAAAGTTTTGAGGATATCTGTTAGCACTCTATTTGTTTTAATGGAAAACGTTGTGTAAAGATAGTTTTCTGTGTTTATTAGTATTTGGTAACATTAGAAAAAATGAGTTAAAAGAAAACTATCCTTGGTCAACAAAAACAGGTATGGTTTATTTTCAGAGATTGTTTTCTACTAAATTTTTTTATAAAACAACTCTATCTCACAGCAAATTAAATAAGAGAAGTTAAAAGTTTTTTTTTTTTTTATAACTCATTTAAGGTTTCTAGTACTTGCTACCAAACATAGGAAAATAAGATAATTGTTTTGTAAAATACTTTTTAAAAAATGAATTATTTCTAGAAAATACTATTGCCAAAACAAACAGAACGTACTTTTCTCTTATAATATTTATCTAAATCATGAAATATATTCACAATCATTTACCCATAATTCTCTAATAAGAGTAGGATTATAAATGAACCAAACTATTAAATATCAGCTTGAACTAGGTTTGAAAGAAATTATAAGTTAGTTTAAGTTCATTTATTTAACAAATAAATTAAGTTTAAGCTCGACTATTATATAAGTTGATCTCAAACATAATAACGTGCTCTTGAACAAGATTAGTCAGTGAGTATGAGATTTGATTAATTTATATGTAATATTATATGTTTATATGTATAAATTTTTAAAACATATTTATACAGACATGAGATTAATGTACAATTGTAAATAAGTTTATAAGATATCAAATTAGTAGATTCTAAAAAAAACAACAAAAAATATCAAATTTATTAATTATATAGATGGTCAAATTTTGTAGTAAAATTATATACAATATTAACTATATAAGATTGATGAATCTAATTTTTGTAAGTTCATAATAAAAATCATTATATCTAATTAATTAAAATAATATAATTTCAATTAATAGTTTATTTATTTATTATTAGCATAAATTTGTGAAGTGGTAATTTTTTTTTATTTGTAGTATTTACTATATATGAAAAAAATAAGTTAATCAAAAGACTCAGCAACCTATTAGGTAAATTTATATGGTCTGTATTTTAGTTGGAATCTTAACCTATTGGCTCAAGTTTATAGAACGCAAATAAATGATAGAGAACTTTAAATTGAATATTGAATTAATGTGATAAAATAAAATTTTCAAATATAAAATGAATTATGACAGCCTGGCTTTTTGTATGTTAACTTCTTCAACTCTGCATGCAACGCCGACGTAGATCCATTAAGCTAATTACGCAATCTCAAGTTGAATAAATATGTTATTTCTTGCTCAAAAAAAAAAAAAAAAAAGAAGAAGTTATTTCTTTATAGGTGATTCTAACTCACAACTTCACAAATGTAACATGAAAATATCAAATTTTCCTACGTGTACAATGTCCATATGCAATAAATACATAATTTTCAAATGATTACTAACTCCATTTATGACTAAGTGTAGGAAAAAATAAGTGGGTATGGATTAGCATCGCCATTAGTGCATCTGCTCTACTTGTGACTTTTTTCTGTAGATGTTGTTATCTACAAAGAAGGAAAACAGTCGTAGTCCAAGGTACGTAGGTCGTTAACAGATAAATTGACCTGGTTAGATTATTTCTTGATTATTTACCATCATCAAATGAAAGTTATGATTTTATGTAAATTTATGCAGGGGTCGATAATGAAAATCGATTGCTTAGTTTAGTGAATTCAGAGAGATCTATTAATGCGAATGAGATTCCAAATGATAGAAAGGTGCCTGATATAAATGTATATAGCTATGAATGTATTTCAACTGCCACAAACAACTTCTCATTAGAAAGCAAGCTTGGAGAAGGGGGCTTTGGACCAGTTTACATGGTAATAAGCTCTAAATTTTTTTTGAAAGAGAGATAATTAAATTAACTTGTGTATAACACTGGCTAAAACCTTAATTGATCATCAAAATAGGGAAAATTGCCAACAAATCAAAAAATAGCTGTGAAGAGACTGTCAAGAAATTCAGGGCAAGGAATAATTGAGTTCAAGAATGAGTTGATACTCATATCTAGACTCCAACATATCAATCTTGTTAAGCTTTTGGGTTGTTGCATTTTTGGAGAAGAAAGGATGTTAATCTATGAACACATGCTCAACAAAAGCTTGGACTACTTTCTATTTGGTACAAGAAGCATTCAATTTTTTCCTTAGACTTCATTTTTTTTCTGCAACAAATTTATTTATTTATCTATGTTACTTTATATAATAAAGATTATTGATCATATATATATTTTTTATATTGGCCAGATTCAAACAGAAGCAAGCTACTAGATTGGAAGAAGCGTTTCAATATAATTGAAGGAATTGCTCAAGGATTGATCTATCTACATAAATATTCAAGGCTGAGAGTAATTCATAGAGATTTAAAAGCTAGCAACATACTTCTCGATGAAAATATGAATCCGAAGATTTCTGATTTCGGCATGGCAAGAATTTTCAAACTAAATGAACTCGAGGCAAATACTAATAGAATTGTTGGGACGTAGTAAGTTAATTAAACATCATTCATCTAGAAAAGTTAGCACATCCATATACTTGAGTTTATTTCATTGCTAAATTAATACTGCTATTCTTGTAATCTTATCAATTCATCATTTGCAAATTTGAAATGTTTGCTTTGCGTTTTGGTGTAGTGGTTACATGTCTCCTGAATATGCTATGGAGGGTGTGTTCTCTACAAAATCTGATGTTTATAGCTTTGGTGTTTTAATGCTTGAAATCGTGAGCGGGAGAAGAAGCAACAGCTTTTATCATTCCAATGATGCGCTCAATCTTGTTGGATATGTATGTAATATAAATATAAAATATCGCTCATCTATATTTTCATAGTTGTGTGCTTGCAACATTTTAAATAACCTTTACCTTTTTTCAGGTGTGGGGTTTATGGCAAGCAGATAAAGGACTAGACCTAGTTGATCCCACAATAAGTGATTCAAGTGTTAATAATCAAGTATTGAGATGCATTCAAGTCAGTCTCTTATGCGTGGAAGATGGTGCAATTGATCGTCCTACTATGTCAGATATGCTTTCTATGTTGACAAATGAAAGTACAAAATTGCCTTTACCTAAAAAACCAGCATTTTCTATTGCAAGGAAAAAAATTGAGGCAAATATTCCTAACAAGGAATCAAATATTTATACAATGAATGGGTTGTCAATTTCTGATATGGACGCCCGATAGAGGGTGCGATTTTCGTCTTCTTTTTTTTTATTTTTTTTATTTCTCTTTTCTTTTATATATATCAAATGGGAATAAATTTATTAAATGTTCAGTTTCCTTCATTGAATTTCCTTCAATAATCGTAAGGTGGCTGATATCATGGCATCAAGTGAAGAATATCACTTTAGTTTAGCTAATCAATTAGTTCAAATTTCTTCTAGTACCTTAAGTTTAGACTTTAGGGCAACTATAGATATTTCTCAAAATTTTTTTTTTTTTTTTTTTGTTTCTATTTTTAAAATCCTTTCTTATATTAGAATAGGATCAATTACACGTTAACCACCTATGATGAGGCCCTTTACTTCTCCAAGGCTTTGTCCAATGCCTTAAATGTGACTTTGATATCTTTAATTCAATTGTGATTTTTATACCTTTCTTATAGTAAATCTTTCTTTTATAAAAATGCTAAAACAGCACAGTTAATTCCAAAGTGGGCCTTTGAGATTTTTAATTCAAGGCCACCTCAAACAAACTATAATAGCCCTTTGAATGTGGTTGATTTAATATAGAAAAAGGTATTTAGGACCTTAATATATTATTTTTAGATTTACCTTTGTTGGGTTATAAATTGACTCTAGTTAAATTAACTAATTACCCAAGTTGATTAATTAGTCCAATTACACTCAAGATTCAATTAATGCACAACCACATCAACAGTCTAGAATTTAATGCGGGGAAAAAAAAAATTAACACAAGCGATATGGTCATGATAGGGAAAATCTTTGCCGGAAAAACTTCAACGGGTGATTATTAAGGTCACCACTCTTAAAGAATCCACTATAAAAAATTGAGATTACAAATATAAGGAATCTTCCAATATCTTCCCCTATCTTGAACAACTTGCCTATTGTAGAATCTATTGATCCGTGAAACTCAACTCCAACCCAATTTGACTACTCCTTTAAGAAGACTTCTTTTGTGCATGAATCTCCAATTTATGACTAAGTCTCTATAGCAATTCTTGATTGTTATAGTTGAATTTTGTAATAGTTTCACATATGTCCCCAATAAAATCTTCAGAAACTTTGCTTTGTACTGCACCAGAAGGCACACAAAAGTTGTAGCAATATCTCCTTCTTCTCTTTTTTTGAACTCAAAGATATAATAGGTAGAGGCTAGGGATTTTCAAAGAGAAACCCTTCCGTTTTTTTACTGTACCAACTTCTTTAAAGTGGGGTTGGATAGGCCTTTAAATAGACCATCCAACTAGATTATAAAAACCCATAATTTCAGCAACTTAAAATAAAAAATTTCTAGATAATTCAAAATCTGCAAATCCCGACCAATCAGCTAGTGTAATGATTCAATTAAGCTCAATCAGTTGACCTACAGTCCAGCTTGGAATCTAGGAACCATATTCTGCAGTTCTTGAGCAGTTTTCTTGTGTATTCATTTGATACCACTTGAACACTTCAAATACATAATGTCATATATTATACTATATAATAAAATTTGGGATTAGAAGTCATAGTTGTGCTAATTAAGTGGCTTCACTAAATTGCAGAAATTTTTTTAGATTTAAAAAAAAAATAGATATAATTTTTTTTTTTTTTTTTTTTTTGGTTCTTATCTTCTTCTCCTATAATTTTTAAGTTGATAAAAATCTTAATTTAGTTACAATCCAAATTCTTCATCTAATTCTTTATAATAATAAAAATCTTAATTAAAGAAAATAACAATGGTAGTAACTTTTTTTTTTTTTTGGTTGGGTGAAAATCACTCAAGTTTCGGTGTCTCCTCCCATGCTTTCAGGAACAAAAATTAAATTTTCATGTAAGTCTCTCTACTTCAGATTTTTAAATATTTATTAATTTAGATTGTTCTTAATTATTGAATTGAGGTTTCCACTTAAGTATGCTTTCAATCATTTTTTAAGTCGATAAAAATCTTAATTTGATTACAATCCAAATTATTCATCTAATCACTTATCTTCTTCTCCTATAAATTTTAAATTGATAAAAATCTATCTTAATTTAATTACAATCAAAATTCATCATCGAATACTTTATAAAAAAATCTTAATTAAAAAAAAAATAGCAACGTAGTATAATCTTGCAATAACTTTTTTCTTTTTCTTTTTTTTGGTTGGGTGATAATCACTCAAGTTTTGGTGTCTTCTCCCATGCTTTCAAGGAAAAAAAAATAAATTTTCATGTAAGTCCCTCTACTTCAAATTTTTAAGAGTCCAGTTAATGTGTACCCTTAGGGTACACATTAAGTCATCTATTTTTATAAATATTTTCTCGGGAATTGAAAAAGCTGTCAATACTTTTTCAATTCCCAAGAAAATATTTTCAAAAATGATTAATTATTGTGTGCCCTTAGGGCACACATTAGTAAAATCCAATTTTTAAATGTTTAGTAATTTAAATTGTTCTTAATTATTGAATTGAGGTTTCCACTTAAGTATGCTTTCAATCATTTTTTAATTTGATAAAAATCTTAATTTGATTACAATCCAAATTCTTCATATAATCACTTATCTTCTTCTCCTATAATTTTTAAGTTGATAAAAATTTTAATTTAATTAGAATTCAAATTCTTCATCTAATGCTTTATTAAAAAAAAAAAAAAAAACCTTTATTAAAAAAAAATCTTAATTAAAAAAAAAAAAAAAAGCTAGCAACATAGTATAATCTTGCAGTAAATTTTTTTTTTTTTTTTCTCCTTTGGTTGGGCAAAAATCACTCAAGTTTCAATGTTTTCTTCCATGCTTTCAAGGAAAAAAATATTAAATTTTCATGTAAATCTCTCTACTTCATATTTTTAAATGTCTAGTAATTTAGATTGTTTTTAATTAGTGAATTGAGTTTTCCACTTAAATATGGTTTCAATAATTTTTTTAATAGATTTTAATAATTAAATTCAAGGTTTTTCCATTTAAATATTACTTGAGCCTTAAATCTCAATATACTATGCAAAATCTTTTATAATGTTTTTAGGTATCTCCTTTTATATTAGTTATATAGTTATCTACCATCTTCCTTTCAATTATTTTATACATTTATATGCCTTTTATTTTTTATTATTTTTTTTAGGAAACATATATATGCCTTTTATAACACCTTAGATTCACACAATATGCATTCATTATATAACTTCAAAGTAAAATATTCATTTATTTTTATTATCTATTTTATTTTTTATTTTTAATTACATTAATTAAAAAATTATTTAAAAATGAATTTTGATTAAGTCGTGTATCGTATGGGCATAATACTAGTTTAAACTAAGACTCAATTACATTAAAAAAAAAATATGTATTTTGATTCCTACTTTACCCAACTCATATGTTAGCTTCATAAAATTTATAAATAAAAAAAAATTAAAAAAAAAAAAAAAAAACTCATATGTTAGCAATTAATACCTTTTGCGGTTTTACCATATTTCCATTTGGTCACTAATTTTCCCATTTGACCCTTGAACTGGGGTGTTTGTTCTATTCAGTTTGGTTTTAGATACGTCACTAAACAAGATGGAATTGAGCCCCCACACATACAACTAGAAATGTATTTGGATTTCAGAAGATTCCATACCCACCACCCAAAATACAACTTTCTATTTAGAAATGTAAGCACAATAGGATACCATCGCGCATAGTAGGCATCTCCTTACCAACTAATTCCAAAACTACCTCCAATGTTGTTTGCCAAAACAATAATGCTAATACCACACACTCTCACACATATACTTTGTTACGAGTGTCTTATGTGGTAGACTATAATTGGTTATCTATTATTGTCACATGGATGCATTATTTCTTACTATTGTGCAAACTAGCACCCCAAAATGTAAATCAATAATAGAATATAAGAATTAAATAACAAGCACACATAAAGAACACAAGAATTTACATGGTTCGGCAAATTGTCTAGTTCCATGACGAAGACAGAGAAAATTCATTATAAAAAATGGGATAATTGCAGTAAACCAACTTGTGGTTTAGCCGGTTTTAAGTTTTAACAAAGTCTACCCATGGTTTAAAAAGTATCACTTAACCTGGCCTACTTGAGGTGCCCTCTGTTAGATAGCCATAACCCACCTCTCCCTTTCACCGTTAAAAATATGAGTAAATGTGTCTTTTTCATTATATTTTATGTCTTCTCCTCTTTTCTCTCCTTCTTCTTCACATAAAATATAAAAGAAAAATATCAAAAAGCAAGTCAAGATAAAATTTGTTTAATCATTTTTCATATACATAATTAGCACAAAGTTTTATGAAAGAGGGTAGACAAAGAAATTTTTCAAACCATAACGTAATTTTACAAATTTGAGTTAATAATCTCCATTACAAAATGGGGGTGCCATTTTTTGGGTTAAATGAGCTAAAATCAAAACCCATAAATGTATATGGAATGATGCATTTAATGTTCTTACCCAATGCCCACTGCAATTGCCAAACATACTTTTACAATGTCAAGAAAACCAATGCACCTACAGTCACAAACAAAGCCACAAATCCACGTGAACATACACCCACAAATTCACTGGGCTTCCACTATGAAATCCAAAAATTGACTACTCAATTATTCTCAGAACAATCACAAAATAAAATTAATTAAATACAAATTGAGGATAAAAGGTATCCACCAGTTTCCACATTCAACCAAATTTTCATTTGTTAATGCCTCACTAAATTGTAGCTCTTTCATTTTTTTGTAGAAATTAACAGCCAAAGGCATCAACGTTTTGACAATAAATATGAAAAGCCCATAAATTTTTGCCTCAGGAAATTTCAATTTCAATGATTTTTGTTTGCATTAACTAACATCAAAAGGCATCAAAACGCTGCTTCTATCTTTAGCCTAGGCTTTCTCTCTCTACAACTCCAACCCTCTCTCTTTTGCTGGGTCCTCTAAAAAAAACCCAGATCTACAAGTAAAAAAAAAAAAAAAATCTACAAAAAAAAAAAAAAAAAAACCAGCAATCTAGCAAATCCAACACCACAGCCAACTTGGTAAACCATCAAATCATAGCCTCACCAAACTACCACCTCCAACACCACCACCGCTGTTATCCACTGCCCAAAAACACAGATCTGGAAGCAAAATCAAAGAAACAAGAAAAACGAAATCATGAGAAGAGGAAGTATTCAACTCACGAGATCGGAGCAGCAGCGAGTAGCAGAACAACCTGATTGTCGACATCAGTACAGAGAGTTGTAGCAAGATCAGCGAGATTTGAATGCGAGATCAGAAGTGAGCACGCTATTAGTATCTTTCGTGCCCCTCTTATTCTTTGATGAATAATCTGTGTCTTTGTAGATTAATTTATACATAACCAAAACATAGAAAAAGTAGTTGTAGTAATCTAATCTTGTGTTAACAAGCCCAAAGAAAATAGTGTGCGAAAGTTTTTCTTAAGAGGTGTTTGATCCGTTTTCTTTTATGTTTTTTATTTTTTATTTTTTATTTTATTAAAATGTGTTTTTTCTAACGGCAATGGGAGAGGTGAGTAACAACTGTCTAACTGAGGATACCTCAAGTAGATTAAGTGATACTTTTTAAACCACAGGTAGGTTTTGTTAAAACCGGCCAAACCATAGGTTGGTTTACTATAATTACCCCATAAAAAATTATGAAAATACAATAGTGCATAAGAACACTCTCAAGAAACCCAAATCCCAATTAAACCCTAGCACTCTCACAAAAGAAATAATAAGAATAGAAGCTGACTGCCTCTCTTTTTCTCTATTTTCTTATGCGGCTATACCTACTAGGTTATTAGAATTCTTGATCTCTTTATGTTGTACAACACAAACGTAATATATGTATTTATATATGTCATAAGTCAGCAACACTAGGAATTATATTCATAGTTGTATTTGGTCATAATTGACCAACTTATAAGCAATGGGCCTTGTGGTCTTCTGTTGCAATTCAAGCCATAGATTGAACCCACGTCAACAAATCTCCACCTTGGCTTGAATTAATCAAGCTACACGAGCAATCTCCTCCATCGCCTCCACCTTAGCCCTTAAGGGCTCACAAGCTGTAAACACCAACCAAGTCCAAGTAGCTCTTGAACTTGTCTGTTGGAACTAGCTTTGTCAACATATCTGAGGCATTCTCTTCCACTTTCTGTGAGTAATCCTTAGCCATTAATCGTGCTTTGAATTTTTCACCTTCATTTTCTGATAATGGTTCTTTCTTGTTGTATACCCACTTGCTACCATTAGTCTTCTTTCCCTTGGACAATTTCACTGATTCCCATGTCTTATTCTTCTGTAGTGACCCCATCTTTTCTACATACCTATAAGACGATGGATCTCCATTGTTGGTTATGAGAGCAAAGCTAACTATGTATTCAAAGCCATATCTTTGTGGTGCTTTGTGAATCCACTTCTCTTTACCTTTAACAATTGAATATGGCTCTTCTTCTTTCTACTGTGGATCAATATCATTATCATCACCCTTATCACTGGGTGAACTATTCTCATCAAACTCCACCTCAATAGTTAATTTCTTCTGTGAATTATCATTACATGTTTTTGCTTTATTCTGTTTCAACAAAAAGGCTTCATCAAATATGATATCTTTGCTGGTTACCATTTTCTTTGAGATTAGATCCCAAAGCCAGTAGCCTTTAACACCTTTTTCAAAACCAAGAAATATATATTTTCTTGACTTCGAATCCAATTTAAAATGCTCTCCACTCTGCACATGCATATAACTTGGACAACCAATGATTTTTAGACTCGAATAATAAACTGGTCTACTTGACCAAACCTCTTCTAAAATCTTGAAATCAATGGCTGATGATGGAGATCTATTAATAATGAAGCTTTTTGTGTTAATTGTCTTTGGCCAGAACACCTTAGGCAGCCCTGCATTCAATCTCATGCATCTGGCTTTTTCTTCTAAGGTTTTGTTCATTCTCTCTGCAACCCTATTCTACTATGGAGTTCCTTTAACTATGAAGTGGCAAGTAATACCTTTTAATTCACAAAATCTTATGAATTCTTTATCTCTTTACTCTAGTCCATTATCTGTTCTAAAGTATTTTATTTTCCTGTTAGTTTGTTTCTCAACCTGTGCTTTCCACTTTTTAAATATGTCAAACATATTAGACTTATACTTCATAAAATATATCCATACCTTTCTAGAGTAGTCATCAATGAAACTGATGAAGTATTGAGAACTACTATGAGAAAAAAAATTGAGACTTAACCCTAAACATTTGAATGAATGTAGTCAAGAACACCCTTACTTATATGAGAGCCTATCTTGAAACTAACTCTAAACTGTTTCTCATGCACACAATACTTGCAAAAGTCTAGCTTGCATGCCTTCACCCCCTTCAATAAACTTTTCTTGTGCAGCTCTAACATACTATGTTCACCAATATGACTAAGTCGCATATGCCATAATTTTGTGTCGTCAGTGTTGGACTCTACCGGAGTGGTGACTGCAACTCTTCCTATAACTGTGTTTCCAATCAATTTGTAAGTTGACTTACTTTGTATCCCTTCATCGCCATCAAAGCACATTTGGTAATCTTCATGATTCCACCCTTTGATGAGTATCAATAGCCCAAATCATCCAACACTTCTAAAGAAATTAAATTCTTCCTA
The DNA here is from genome assembly GCA_023621385.1 of Quercus gilva. Lineage (NCBI taxonomy): Eukaryota > Viridiplantae > Streptophyta > Magnoliopsida > Fagales > Fagaceae > Quercus > Quercus gilva. The sequence continues at coordinate 35,667,294 of CM042474.1, read as the reverse complement.
AGATCTAGAACATGTCTGACATTAATAAGAACTCTTATAACTCCTTCAAACATCTTGATCGCATGTAGCATCATTACCCATTTGGACCATACCACTGTTGTAAGGCTTATACATGTCAAACCAATCTTTCTTTGGAGTCATATGATATAAGCATGCTGAATCTAAAACCCAAGATTCCAATAAAATATTGTTACCTGATGAGACTGAAAGTAAATCTGCACCAACTTCACTGTCATCTGATGTTTCTTCAACAACACTAGCTGATTCTAAGAGCTTTTTTCATTCCTCTTCTCATCTAAATGCTCTTTTAACTCTTTACACTAATTCTTGTAGTGCCCTTTTTTGTGACAATAAAAGCACTCTACATCATTCTTTGTACGTGATCTAAACTGAGATCTATTCCTATTGGATCTTGACTAACTTCTACCCTGATTGCTCTACTCTGACTTTACAATAAGTCTATCATCCTCAGAACCATCACCATCTTGCTTCATCTTTACGTGTGACAGGAGAGCACTAGTCACCTCATCGAGTACTACAGTCTCTTTCCCGTACATCAATGTAGTCACTAGATGATCAAAAGGTGTAGGGAGCGTTGCTAATAAGACTAACGCTTTATCTTCGTCCTCATAATTCATCCCACAACTTGTCAATTGGGTGTTCAACATGTTAAACGTGTTAGGATGTTCCAACAGATTTGAGTCCTTCATATGCAAACCATATAGTTGCACTTTCACTTATAACTTGTTCGTCGGATTCTTTCTCATATTAAGACCACCTAGTTTTTCCCAAACTTCCTTTGCGGTCTTTGCTTCTAGGATGTTGTGAATTACCTCATCACCTAGGTTGAGATGAATAGCGCTAGTTGCTTTCTCATCCATCTCTACCCATTCCTCATCCTTCAGCTTTTACGGTTTCTTCTCCTTCCTAAGCAAGGACTTATGAACTCCTTGTTGAATTGGGAGATCCTTCATCCACCTTTGCCAAAGAGAAAAATTTCCCTAACCACAAAATTTCTCTACGTCATACTTTGTGCTTGACATCTTTACTGTATTTGAAAGATTGAATCCTAACCTTACTCTTATACCACTTACTGTGCAAACTAGCACTCCAGGACTCAAATCAATAACAATAAATAAGTGGAATTAAATAACAAGCACACACAAAGAACTAAAGAATTTATATGGTTCGGCAAATTGCCTACCTCTATGGCAACGACAAAGAAATTTCACTATAAAAATTATGGAGATACAATAGTACATAAGAACACTCTTAAAAAACTCAAATCCCAATTACACCCTAACATTCTCTCATAAAAGAAACAATAAAAATAGAAGCTGACTGCCTCTCCTTTTTTCTATTTTCTTTTGCTGCTATACCTAAACTAGATGGGATTACTTTGCACATCAAGGGCTCATTCTTGGAGTGTTCGGCCATCCTTTGGTTGAAATGGCTAACATGCTCCATAGGGTCCGTTCTATCGTTGTACATGGTGAACGTAGGCTACGTAAACCACCGAGGAAGTCTCCCTCCCTCAATCCAGCATGTGAAAGATGACCTGGAAATTTGATTGAGTGCTTTGCTCATGGCGTCGTTTCCCAGGCCTATCAAGGCAAATTTCTGTTTCTACATTCATGATGATAATCCTCGTCATATGAGAAAGACTCGCTAGGGGGAGTTCTTGATCTGCACCTATAGCTACCATCCTCTTCACCATCAGAAGAGAAGTCAGAGTTGGATAAAGCTCGCTTTCGCCGTTCATGGCGCAAGCTTCTCTTAAGGTGATCAATCTCCTTCTGCATGTTTCTAGCATTCTTCTCATGGGAGACGTGGCTTTTACCCCGAGATTGGCTCTTGCTGGTATGGGTAGTACATACACTTCCCTCCCGGTCCCTCTTTTGTTCAAGATCGCGGAGGTGATCTTGACGCTGAGAACCCATAGATTTTGCCTGGTGTGGACCTGAACCTATCATCATTAAAAGTTGAATTCACTATAACACTAATAATTCCCACAAACGACGCCAATTGTAAGGACTAGTTTTGAATTCCTAGTCCAAAATGTGAATAGACTTAGGCCCAAAAAACCCAAAACAATGAATTTGTAGAAAAATAGATTAGAAAACTGGGTTTTAGTTAATCGAACAACAAGTTAAGTAAGTTGGTGACAAAAGAGTGAAGATAAACAAGTTTATACTAAAGAAAAAAAATGTCCTCAGCAATGTCCGAGGAGACTGGTTCTTATATAATGCTCGCAAATGTGGTTATAAGCTTGGTTCTAGATTGCTACAGTGTTTCTTCCTTGATTTTCCGATCCCCTAGTCTAATTGTCCCCTCCTTCTTTTATACTGTCTTTCCTTTTCATCCCTACCTTCCACGTGCATGCCAGATGGTTGGTGTTAATACTTGTCCTATCAGCACCTCTTATAAGTCTTCATGTAGTAGCTGTAAGGCTGAAATCCACTGTTCAGGTATCACCTCCACATTAATGCGACCGGGGGAGTTAGCTGTAATGCATTTAATGCGAAGGTAGTAGCTTTTTCCTTAGATATTTTAGCACACTTCCCTGTCTTGAGCTCCCATAGTGCTTATCCGTATCAACTGAATGCTTCTGTGACATTACCCTAGGTGGCAGACCACCTCTACAGACCTCAGCCTTGGTTAGCCGAGGAGTCTCTTATCCTCAGCACAACCCCCTAGGCCATTATGATCTAAACTAACTTCTCCATTTGCCACCATTGGTTTTTTTTCACAGCGTTTAACCCCCCTCGGATGCCTTCAGTCCTCGGCTTGGACCTTAGGTCCATTATATACATAAATAATGGGCTTCGGGCCCAATGTCCCTACATATAATATTTAAAAGGGTGACCGCATAATATTTTGTCACATGAGGCCTCAATTTTGATTAACTTCTATTCCATATTTAAACACTCTATTAGAATTTCAACATATCATTATATATATATACACACACACACACATACTTTTCGATGACTTCATGATATTTTGTCACTTAAACCAACACAAATAATAACAAATTTATAACCTTATAAACCTGAGTATAATACCAAACCAACACACATTATTTTTTGAGAAAATATCATTTTCGTCCCTAAACTTTCACAAAAGTTCGTTCTTCGTCCCTAAACTTTCGAAAGTTTGTTTTTCAACCCTAAACTTTGCAAAACATTCTACTTTACATTTTTTCGTCTATGTCTATTAATCATATCCCACGTGGCGTAACGGAATGCTAATATGGTATTTAACTTAAACCAAACCATCTTGTTTAAAAAAATTAGAGAAGTGCTAATAACATATCATTTTTATTTAAATCTATATATATATATATATATATAGCCAAATATAAGAGGAAATCCAATTAGATTTCAAATTGGAATTCAATTAGATTCTAATTTTGCCCCACATGTCCCATCTAGTATCCGTTTGGATACAGCGTTTCTCCACAGTGTTTGTGTTTGGCATTTGCCAGTCCGTGGAACCCATCTGAACAGTAGCGATCCATTAAATGCAAGACTGAAGAAAAAACGCATAGCTTTTTTCCTTGAACGCATCGTTTCAATAAAAAAAATCCTCCATGCGTGTACTGTTCATCATCACCCACAAAACAACAATGGCAAAGGATCACAACAACACGGTGCGGAAGAGGGTTTATGGGAAGAGAGGTGTTAGGGTCGGAGAGGAGTGAAATTGGAAGAGAGTGAAATGGGTTTATGGAAGGAAGAGTACTATCTCAGGGAACCCGATCTTCGCCGACGTCAGATTGGGTTGTCTTCCTCGTGGATTTCTCTTCTCGAAGAAAGGCGTTAGGGTGGGAGAGGAGTGAAATGAAAAAAAAAAAAAAAAAAAAAAAAAAAACATGTAGCTTTTAAATACTTTCATCTACGCTACCATACTCAGCCCCAAAAATAATCAGCTGGCATTTAAAATTATTTGCTACAATGTTTTCAGTTTTCAGCAAAATCAGCAGTATCCAAATGAACCCCTAATCTAAACTTTTAAATTTTTGTGCCAAGTGAGTAATTCAATGTAGAAAACGAGGAGTCCAATATAAATAAACCATAAAAAGAACCTCTCCTAATCATATGTCTAACTCTATACATAAAATTAGAGAAATTGAGAGTTTGGATGATTTTATATTTATGAGCTATTTTTTTGTGTAACTAAAAATAATTCAAATTTATAAGTCATTCATTATGTAATATATCATTACTATGTATAGTCCATTACAAACTAGGTTATATATGTGTGTGTGTGTGTGTGTGTGTGTGTGTGTGTATTAAACGAAAACTTAGAGAAAATTCAGTTACAATCAAAATTGAATTTGCTTTTATTAGCTTTCCATAAAAATTAAATTGTTTAAATTTTTACTATTATTTTTAAAAAAAAATTAATGAGCATAATTTTTTATACTGTTTTTATTCAAATATTTTGTATGCAAAGATTTTGAACCTAAAAAATTATAATTAAGCTGAACAAAGATCTTAGACCAATCTTTTCTTTTTATTTTGTGTTGTATTTAGTAGAATTACATATTTTAGACCATATTTTTTATTTTGTGTTGTATTTAGCTGAACGAGAAAAAATTACATATTTTAGAAATGTATGATTTAAAAAATGTGTATGTTGATACCATATATAGTTTAAACATCTTCTAAAAGAAAATGTATAATTTGAATCATATAATTGTAATTTTTTTAATTGTACCCATACATATGCACGAAGTTACACACTAATTCCATATAAAACACAAATCACAATTAATACCCATTAATAATTACAAACTCAAGACTTTTGACTTCATGATTGCACTTATAAAATAGTTGTTGATGTTGGGCCTGTGTGGCTTGAATTGCCAAGCCCAATTCAGTAATCTAAACCAAATATAAGTTGCAATAGGAAAGCCACTTTAACATAGCAATATATATATTGCGGGAGAGATTACACTTTACCCACGTATAGTTTGTCTAAAAAATACTTTGTCTACTTGTAATTTAAAAATTAGAGGTAAGCTTCATTTGTTTTCTAGTACCCACCTTTATTAAAAACAATAGTAATTTATATTTTTGTTACCTTTTTATGTCTCTTTTCTCTCAAAATATAAAAAACTAAAAAATCAAAAGAAAAGAAGATCTAAAAACTAGATTTTGTAAAAATTAAAACCTAGCTATTAAAAACTAGATTTTAAATTTGGTTTTGGAGAAAATTTACAGTTTGTCAGTAAAATGAGACATTTGTGAAGTTGGGTTTTCTCTGCTGATCTGATTCTCTCTGGATTTCATGTTCACTAGTTGGGCATTCTTTTTTTATTATTGACGTAAATGTGTAATGTGATAGCAGAAGAACCTGGAAATTTTCCGATTTGATTGCTTCCATGCAATGCTTGCCACTAAGACCCGTGAAGCTTTTGAAAAGACTCGTCTCTTTGAGAACCAGTAATTTGTTCAAATTATGATGTAAAATTCTGAACCAAGGCATTGCTGGCAAATGTTACGCAAGGAATTCTTCATACAGCCATTTACTGTCATCCCCATTAACTCCAAATAGTGGACCACCCATTCATGAACACCACCTACCTCCAATATACCCATGAAGATAAAGTGATAAAAAAAAAAAAAAAAAAAAAAAAAAAAAAAAAAAAGAAGAAGAAGAAGATAGTGAAAAGTTGCAATATATAGGGATCCACTAGATTTATTTACCACTTCAGGTCAAGCAAGTTTTTGCACCACTGGTTTACCAAGCGACATTGTTATCGAAGTCGACGACGTGACGTTTCATCTCCACAAGGTTTTTTTTCCATCAATCCCTGAATTTTTTTTCTCTTCTATACAATATTACATTCTCTTATTTTCTTTTTTGATATTTCAGTTTCCTTTGATGTCTAAGAGTCAAAAGTTTCAAGAAACTAACGCTGGTACTGTACAACCACGAACAACGGAAGAGGAACAAGAAAACAGTGACAGGGACGACATTGAGGAAATACAGTGTTAACGTTAACGGAATTTCCAGGTGGTTCGGAGACGTTTGAGACTATGGCGAAGTTCTGTAATGTGCACGGAATTTTCTGATTTGTTGTAGATCAAAAAGTTAGGTTTTAATTTTTATAAAACCTGGCTTTTAAATCTTCTTTTCTCTTGATTTTTTAGTTTTTTTTAATGTTTTGAGAGGAAAGAGATATAAAAGGTAGCAAAAATAAAAATTTACCTATATTTTTAACAAAGAGAGCTTACCTCAAATGGGTAAAGTGTCAATTTTTAAACCACAATTAGATAAAATGTTTTTTGAACAAACCACGGGTGGGCAAATTATAATTTCTCCTATATTGTATTAACTGCAACCTTATGTGTAGAGAATTCCAATAACCTAGTAGGTATAGCCGCATAAGAAAATAGAGAAAAAAAAAAAGAAGCAATCAGCTTCTATTCTTATTGATTCTTTTGTGAGAGTGCTAGAGTGTAATTGAGATTTGAGTTTCTTGAGAGTATTCTTGTGCACTATTATATCTCTCTATTTTTATAGTGAAATTTTTCCATCGTCACTGTGGAGGTAGGCAATTTGTCGAACCACATAAATTCTTGTATTCTTTATGTGTGCTTGTTATTTAATTTCTACTTATTTACTATTATTGATTTCAGTCCTAGGGTACTATTTGCACAACAAGTGGCATCAGAGCCAGGTTAGGATTCAATCCTTTGAATATAGTAAAGATGTCAAACACAAAGTATGACGTAGAGAAGTTTTGTGGTAAAAGAAATTTTCCCCTTTGGCAAAGGCAGATGAAGGATCTCCTAATTCAACAAGGAGTTCATAAGGCCTTGCTTGGAAATGAGAAGAAACCAGAAACAATGAAGGATGTAGAATGGATAGAGATAGATGAGAAAGTAGCTAGCACTATTCATCTCAACCTAGGTGATGAGGTCATTCACAATATCCTAGAAGCAAAGACCATAAAGGAAGTTTGGGAAAAATTAGAAGGTCTTTATATGAGAAAAAAATCTGACGAACAAGTTATAAGTGAAGAAGCAACTTTAAAATTTGCATATGAAGGAGGGTTCAAATCTTTTGGAGCATCTTAACATGTTTAAAATGTTAAACACCCAATTATCAAGTTTTGGGGTGAATTATGAGGATGAAGATAAAGCATTCCTCTTATTAGCGTTGCTTCCTGCATATTTTGATCATCTAGTGACTACGTTGATGAACGGGAAAGAGATTGTAGTACTCGATAAGGTGACTAGTACTCTCTTGTCACACATAAAGATGAAGCAAGATGGTGATGGATCTCAGGCTGATAGACTTATTGTAAAGTCTGAGTCAAGCAATAAGGGTAGAATCAGGTCAAGAGGACAGAACTCCAACAGGAACAGATCACAATCTAAATCACGTGCAAAGAAAGATGTAGAGTGTTTTTATTGTCACAAGAAAGGGCATTACAAGAATCAGTGTAAAGAGTTGAAAGCATTTAGAGGAGAAGAAGAATGGAAAGAAGCCCCTAGAATCAACTAGTGTTGCTGAAGAAACATCAAATGACAGTGAAGTTTGTGCAAATTTACTCTCAGTTTCATCAGGTAATAATGTTCTATTGGAATCTTGGGTTTTAGATTCAGCATGCTCATATCATATGACTCCAAAGAAAGATTGGTTTGACACTTATAAGCCTTACAACGGTGGTATGGTCCAAGTGGGTAATGATACTGCATGCCTAATTATTGGGACTGGTACCGTGAAGATCAAGATGTTTGATGGAGTTGTAAGAGTTCCTAATAATGTCAAACATGTTCCAGATCTTAGGAAGAATTTAATTTCTTTAGAAGTATTGGATGATTTGGGCTATTCATACTCGTTAAATGGTGGAATCATGAAGATTACCAAAGGTGCTTAGATGGTGATGAAAGGACAAAAAGTAAGCACGTTTTACAGATTAATTGGGAACACAGTTGTAGAAAGAGTTGTAATCACCACTACAGTGGAGTCCAGCACTGACGACACAAAATTATGGCATATGTGACTTAGCCATATTGGTGAACGTGGTATGTCAGAGCTGCACAAGAGAAATTTATTGAAGGGGGTAAAGACATGCAAGCTAGACTTCTGCACATATTGTGTGTATGGGAAGCAGCATAGAGTCAATTCTAAGACAGGTTCTCATACAAGTAAAGGTATTCTTGACTACATTCATTTAGATGATTGGTGCCCAGTATTGGTTTCTTCTCATAGCGATGCTCAGTACTTCGTCAGTTTCATTGATGACTACTCTAAAAAGGTATGGATTTATTTTATGAAGCATGAGTTTGATGTGTTTGACATATTTAAAAGTTTGAGTATCAGACTGGCAGGAAAATAAAATACCTTAGAACAAATAATGGACTAGAGTGTAGAGATAAAGAATTAATAAGATTTTGTGAATTAGAAGGTATTACTCGTCATTTCACAGTTAAAGAAACTCCATAGCAAAATAGCATTGCAGAGAGAATGAGCAGAACCTTAGCGGAAAGAACCAAATGCATGAGAATGAATGCAAGGTTGCCTAAGGTGTTCTGGGTAGAGACAGTTAACACAACAAGCTTCATTATTAATAGATCTCCATCATCAGCCATTGATTTCAAGATTCCAGAAGAGGTTTGGTCAGGTAGACCAGTTGATTATTTGAGTCTAAAAATCTTTAGTTGTCCAGCTTATGTGCATGTCCAAAGTGGAGAGCATTCTAAATTGGATTCGAAGTCAAGAAAATGCGTATTTCTTAGTTTTGAAAAAGGTGTTAAAGGCTACAAGCTTTGGGATTCAATCTCAAAGAAAACGATGACCAGCAGAGATGTCATATTTGATGAAGCCTTCATGTTGAAATAGAATGAAGCAAAGACATGTGATGTTTACAGGAGAAATTAACTGTTGAGGTGGAGATTGATGAGAATAGTTCACCCAGTGATAAGGGTGATGATAATGATATTGATCCATAATAGCAACAAGAAAAGCCTTATTCAATTGCTAAAGATAGAGAGAAGCGGGTTCACAAAGCACCACAGAGTTATGGCTTTGAAGAAATGGTTAGTTTTGCTCTCATAACTAGCAGTGGAGATCCATCATCTTACAAGGATGTAAAAGAGATGGGGTCACTACAGAAGAATAAGAGTTGGGAATCAATGAAATTACCTAAGAGAAAGAAGGCTATTGGTTGCAAGTGGGTGTACCGCAAGAAAGAAGCATTATCAAAAAATGAAGGTGATAAATTCAAGGCAAAGTTAGTGGCTAAGGATTGTTCACAGAGAGAGGAAGAGAATGCCTCAAATATGTTGACAAAGTCAGTTCCAACAGACTAGTTCAAGAGCTACTTGGACTTGATTGGTGTTTGCAACCTATGAGCCCTTAAAGGCTAAGGTGGAGGCTAGGGAGGAGTTTGCTCATGTAGCTTAATCAATTTAAGCCAAGGTGGAGATTTGTTGATATTGGGCCTATGTAGCTTGATTACCAAGCCCAATTTGGTCATCTAAACCAAATATAAGTTGTAATAGGAAATCTCACTAGCCAACTTTAACATAGCAATATATATATATATATATATATATTGTATTAAGTGCAACCGTGTGTGTAGAGAATTCCAATAACCTAGTAGGTATAGCCGCATAAGAAAATAGAGAAAAAAGAGAGGCAGTCAGCTTCTATTTTTATTGTTTCTTTTGTGAGAGAGCACTAGGGTATAATTGGGATTTGGGTTTCTTGAGGGTATTCTTGTGCACTATTGTATCTCCCTATTTTTATAGTGAAATTTCCCTATCGATGCCATGGAGGTAGTCAGTTTGCCGAATTACGTAATTTCTTGTGTTCTTTGTGTATGCTTGTTATTTAATTTCTACATATTTACTGTTATTGATTTCAGTCCTGGGGTGCTATTTGCACAACAATAGTTCTATATAAATTGTTACCAATTTACTTTATTGTTCTTCCTCATTCGCCTTTATTTTAATGTCATCCCATTTACTTAATGTTCATTCCCCATCCCCTTTACTTTATTGTCATCGCATTAATTAACACTTTGCTTATCCCCTTTCCCCCTTTATTTATTGCACATTTTATTTCCTCTCTCTCTCTCTCTCTCTCTCTCTCTCTCTCACACACACACACACACACACACACACAAACATACATATATTATTATCTCATCACCTAAGAAAAAAGATTTTCTATCTATTCCTTTTAAATGAGTTTTAAACCTTAAGTAAAGCACAATATGGGTATGTTGTCTTAAGGATGATTGATGGCTTTGAACTCCTATTTCTTTTTGACAAAGGACTCATAAGGCTTGAAAAATATTAAGGGCCCATTTGGATGGAGGGGATGGTGGAGGGGAGTAGAGTAAAGTAGAGTTAGCTGAAAATAGGCTAATTTTGGGCCAGTGACGACTCTAAGAATTTTATTTAGGGTGGTCACTAAGAAATTTAATTACCACAATATTTTTCTTGGTGCCATTTTTTAAGGAAAAATGAAATTAGAAATTATATTTATTGAACGGGTTGCACGATCTACAAATTTTATCTTTTTATTTTATAATAGGTTTTTTGTTGAATAAGTTTTTTCACTTGTTGTTTGGTCTTGTATTGTTTTTGTTTGATTTATGTTTGTTGTTATTTGGGCTAATATTTATTATTGTTATTTAAGTTATTATTGTTATTATTGTTAGCATATAATATTTTTTTGGCAAGTGTATATATACATTTTTTTGTAAGTCAGGGTGGTCCTGTGTCCATCCTAACTTGCATGTAAAGCCGTCATTGTTTTGGACTAAATATACTCTACTTTACTCTACTTTCCCTCCTTCCTCCTCAATCCAAACGGACCATAAAGCTTATTTAAGAAGAATCCAAAAAAAAAAAAAAATTAGTGAACCTTTACTTTTATCGTCTTTTAAATTCAAGAACTTTACTTTTATTGTTGTATGGACTCAGTTTGCAGCCCAAGCCCAATAAGTGTGGGATTGTGGGTTAATGAGCCCAATACAGTAAATTTGTAAAGAGTGGGTTGGAGAACTAGGCCCTAATGAGTATAGCAACAGTTTAGGGTGGTTTTATGAGACAATCATGCAAGAACAAAGTACGTAAGGTAGGGTAAATGTACTATCCGAGGAGACAGATCTCTCTATAGATTGATGAAACTGACTGTAAGTGCAACTCTGATTGCTACAATCTATTTTCTCTATTTTTCCGATCCTTTTTCCCCTAGGGGTCTCTCCCATTATATATCTCCTTTCTGGTGATCTCGACCCTCCATCTGTCAACTATTTAAGCTACTACTCGAGTATATGTCCCATCAGACACCCCTTCTGGCTCTCTGTGAGTTGCGGTAGCCAAGGAAGCACTATTCAGGGGTCTTTTCCACATAAATGTGGCCAAAAAAGTAACTGCGGTGCATTTAATGCGGAGGTAGCAACTTTTCCTTAGATATTTCTTGGGTTCCCCTCCTTTTCATGTATTCATGAGGCACACTACTAATACTAAAGCTTTGACGGAGGTTAGTCTCGTCATTGGAATTCGTATCTAAGTTATACTTGTCATAGTCGAGGAGGAATGTCCTCCTCGGACCACCTTTTGCTCATTCCTTACTTATGAGACTCTTAAACTGGTATTCCTCAACTAATTATCTCTCCTCGGACATACTAACGTCCTCGGATAAGGCCCAAGGCCCAACATACAATTTTGGGCCCTTATCCCTACAATTGTCATTTGCTTTTCCTTGTCATTTAAATTTCAAGCAATTTAATTTACTTGCCGTTATTTTATTGAACTTATTTTCTTGTCTTTAAATTTATAGCACTCATTTACTATTGTTATTCTTTACATTTTCTCATAAATAATGTTGCCATAAATTAATAGCTTAAGTAAACAAATCTCTAAAGTTTGCTTTTCCAAAAGAAAATGATTTTTCAAAAAGCTTTATTCCTTTTTCAAAAGTTGATTTCAAAAACAAAACTCTTTTTCTTTAAAACCCTTTCTAAAACCTTCTCTTTTATTTTCTTTTAAAAGTGCTTTTTCTTAAAATATATATATATATATATATATATTTTCTTCCTTATTAAACCTGAAAATAAAACCCTTTTTCTAAATAAATAAAAAATCTACCTTTTCTCATTTTTTTTTTTTAACGTTTTCTTTTACCACATTGGAATTTCTTTTCAAAAAATAATAATAATAAAGAAATCTTTTGAATGAGCAGAGTTTCTAAAAGGAGCTTTTTTTTTTTTTTTTTTTTTTTTTTAACATGGGATTTTCGGAACCCAAACTTTTTAGGAAACAAAACCCATGAATGCTTCTTTCTTCTAAAAAAAAAATCTTTTTGTTCAAAACAAATTTTCCCTACAAAAATGTCTTCAATACAAATTCCTTTCCATAATAAAAATCATCGGTTTTTTAGTTCATATCATTTCAAAAAGGAAAACCCATGAAACTTTTTCAAAAAAAAAAAAGATTTTCCCAATTCTTTCTTTTTCCATGATTACCCTCCTTTTACAAAAAATATATTTTCAAAACAAAACGTTTTTCTTCAAAACATGTTCTCAAAATAAAATCATGGGATTTCTTTAAAATTAAACCATTTTTCGTATAAAAAAATAAAAACCTATGAATCTTTTTCTTGAAATCCTCTTTTCTTTTGTCTTCTTAAAATTAGTGTTTTTGCACCAAAAAAATAAATAATTTTTTTAAGTAAACCTTAAGTGCCCTAGCATTTTCGGGTTCCCCTAAAAAAAATGGCACTTCTTCTTCTTTATTTTTTTCTAAATAAATTTCCTTTTTTAAAAAAAATGAAAATTTGTTTCCTATTTCATCTTTTGCTTCTTTAAAAGAAATCTTTTCTTTCAAAAAAAAAAATGATGATGAAAGTAGTTTTTTAAAACTTTTCATAATTTCCAAAAACAATAGAACTTTTCCTCATAAAAAAGAAATGTTTTCCCCCAAAAATTTTCTAAATAATATAATTAACATTTTCAAAGAAAAATTCTTTTCAAACTAATTCATGCATTTTTGTTTAAAACTTTTTCTTAGGATTGCGTCTTTATAAGGTTTGTGTCTATGATTCAATTTCATTGAACTCATAAGTACCAATCAAGCTCGCATTGTTCCTCTCCTTCTTGGCACTAATGTACTCCTATTTTATTCTTTTTTGCATGAAAAAAATATATATAATAAAAAAAGAGAGAAAATGTGGTGGATGACATCAAGGTGTTATTTTTCCAACCCTCTCTTATATTTTAACATTGTAATGTATTTGCGTATAGTATGTAATGAAGTTTTATATACACAGCAAAACCTATTTCCAAAAAAAAAAAAATGTCATGTATCTTATTTCTTCACTAAAAAGATAACACTTGAAATAAATTAAAATAGGGTACTATCTTTTGGATAGGCAGTGTGAAGTACGTAATACCTTCCCCACACGTAACCAAACTTTTGAGTCTAAGTTCTTTGGTTCTAGAAATTTGTTTACCTTAATTAATAAACCCTTAAATTTGGTTTAGTTAATTAGGTAATTCAAAATGAATAAGACAAATAGGTGACCAATCACACCTAACACAAAACCAATGGTTGGTAGTGAATCCTAAAATAAAAATAAGAAAAGGGGACTCACTCACACACACACACACACACACACACCCCTCACCCTAGAAACACACGCACACAAAGAGTCACATCACTGATTGTGGGCGCAAGTGCCTGCAACGATGGTTTGATTGCTTTTCCAATCATGGGAATTACGTCTTGGCCTAGGGCGGACCACGGCAAAGGATGAAAAATTGAGTCGCCACCTAGATTAAGTCTAAGAATCATGAATATAACACCTTTGTGGAAGGACTAATCTTTACCAGAGCACATGTCCGAAATTTAGGTATGGGGCTGAAAAGGTGTTAGGCACCTAACCTCCCCTCCCCCGACCTGTAGGTTGGACTCCACTCATTGTATTCCAAATCTTAATCTTATTAAAGGGTATTTTAACATGTTATTCAAACTCACACACACTCTAACATATATCACAACACCTATGCATCAATGCCCAATCACACCTAACACAAAACCAATGGTTGGTAGTGACTCCTAAAATAAAAATAAGAAAAAGGGACTCACTCACACACACACACACACACCCCTCACCCTAGAAACACACGCACACAAAGAGTCACATCGCTGAATGTGGGCGCAAGTGCCTGCAATGATGGTTTGATTGCTTTTCTAATCATGGGAATTACATTTTGGCCTAGGGCGGACCACGGCAAAGGATGAAAAATTGAGTCGCCACCTAGATTAAGTCTAAGAATCATGAATATAACACCCTTATGGAAGGACTAATCTTTACCAGAGCACATGTCCGAAATTTAGGTATGGGGCTGAAAGGTGTTAGGCACCCAACCCCCCCTCCCCCGACCTGTAGGTTGGACTCCATTCATTGTATTCCAAATCTTAATCTTATTAAAGGGTATTTTAACATGTTATTCAAACTCACACACACTCTAACATGTATCACAACACCTATGCATCAATGCATGTTCAAGTTCATATGCATGCTCATGGCATTCAACCAACAAAACCCTAATCAAGATCTAAGCAATAAACAAAAGCGAGACATGTCAAAGCAGATGAACAGAGAGTCAAAAATATGAAAAACGGACTAGGCAGCAACTAAACATGTGAAAGAAAGCAAGTAAAAAGTAAAGGGAAGTGAATTTGGGTTTCTGGACATGAGTGTGTGGCACATACATAGGGTATGTGTGCATATCCTAACTGTATGCTTATGCTCACTTCTAGTATGTGTACACATGCATGAAGCATGCGGACACATACATGCCCAAAAACAAACCCAGAAACACAAAATAGAAAACCAAAGAAAAAAAGAAATCTAATAACCTATCATGCTTATAATAAAAATACAAAACAAACCTAAGCTAACACAAACATATTAAAGCAATAAAACATATAAATAAACAACAAAAACAAAGAAAAGTGAAAAGCCAAAGTTAGAACATTTACCTCAACATAAGGAACTCTTTAAAGCTTGATTTGACCGTTCCCCTCAGTCAATCTAATCAATAACAAAACCAGCAGATTAGTAAGCTTTAGAACTCAAAGCCAAGACCAAAATATGTCCCAACCAAGTAAAACTTGACTTGAATATGTTTTATATGAAAAACTCCCTCTTTGATTCACTATTCTCTAGTGAACCTTGTGGATTTCACCTCCTCTTGAAAAAGTGTCTTTTATGGCTTTTTATAGTAGCAAAATAGGGGTGTAGGGCGGCTCCAGACAATGTGGGATTTGTTCCACAAATTTATGTGCAAAAAAGCTTTCATTTCATAGTTTCTGGAACCCTAGATACATGTGCATACCCTAACTATGCGTACTTATGGTTTGAGTGTGCGTGCACATATGCGTGTATGCATATGCATACTTAGGGTTTCTTGCAATCCTTATTTTCCAAAAATAAGTTTTATTCTTCCATAAATAATTCCTCAAGTCAAGATTTTATGAGATTGGGCCCTAAATCAACCTTGGCCTTAGAGTAATATCATCATTGGGGAACGGGAGCTCAAGTCATAATGGGTAGAAAATGAAGTGTCTACACTAAGGACCCAATGTACGGCACCCTAAAAAATAAGAACCCAATTTTTGGGTTTTTGGGAAGGCCCCGTCCACAACAAGTTGTACAATTTTTTTTTTTCTTTTTTATGATCATTAGAACAACATATTTACAAGATACCAACACAAATAATAATAGATTTTTATAATACTATTTATGTTGGTTTAATGCACTAATTGAAGCTAAGCATAACTTCAAACCAACACAAATAATAGCAAATTTATATCCTTATAAACATGAGCATAATACCAAACCAACACAAATTATTTTATTAGTGCATCAAAACATATAATAATTAAATAATAAAACCATATAATATATATTTTAAATATAGGTGAGTTAGGTTAGGTAGATTTGTGAATTGGTTGACCTGCACCTAACCTGACCTTACTGGGTTGGGTTAGATTGGGTTGATTTTGGCAAATCAGTGAGTTTGCTACACACCCTTATTAATAACTATCATAATGATCAAATTTCTAATTTAATACTCACTCCATCCCAAATTTTGATCCTGTATTCCGTTTTATAATGTCCCAAAATGTTGTCATGTTTCTAGATTTAAAACCCACTAATTTACTAACTTTCATATTATGCCCCTACATTATGGATAAGCCACAACTTGCCCGCATGGCGAGTTGTGATGGTAAAGAAAAAGTTATGAGTCCACAATTCCACCACTCACAACTCGCAATGTAGACAAATTTTGACTTTAATTGTGTTACTAGCATATTGCTACTTTATTTTCAAGAGCATAAATTTTATTTTATTTTTAAAACCAATAGACTCATTGTAGACTTGTAGTGGCCAATAGGAGTTTTTTTTTTTTTTAGATTTGATTTAAGTGATAAGATTGAATTTGAAGCCAAGCAAACAGCATTTGTATTGTATAGGTTGTTCTACAATACCCCCTACTTTTTTAGTGGGTACAAATTGTCTTTGATGATTGTATAAGATATCTGAGGTTCATCTAAGGTTTAATCTCCGCCTATACCAAAAACTGATTGGTGTTTTGGTCTGATGTTAAAAAGATATCATCAGGAGCGGGCATCATGAAACACTCTTAAAAAAAAAAAATCCAAACTGTATATTTAAGTTTAATGGAAAACCAATTACTGGTAGAGCAAGTTACCGTATAAAAGCAAAAAAACAAAGAACCAAATCATCTTCGCTCTCGCTTGCAAGACTAGTCAAAAGAGGATTGTTTTGGATAGATAGCTCCTTATTAGTATATTTGTTTCTTATCTCTTGCTGGCGTGCTTTTTGTCCATCTATATCTCCTTTCGGCATCCCAATTTACTCACCAGTTTAGGTAACGATCAAAACAAAACTCTAATTTCCAAATGATTTGTTTTCTGTGTTAATGTTAGTTTTTTTTTTTTTTTTTTTTTTTTTTTGTTAATATAGAGAAATAGCCTTGATTGGTCCAAAATAGTTTTGTAATCTATCCTGTGATTTATTATCGTACTATAACCCATTGAATCCACTACTTTTTTGATACATTCAAATATGTGGCCGATTAAGGAGTTATTTACTTTTGCTCACGAGAGTTTTAAGATTTGCCATCATCGGGGGAATGTTTGAGTTTCATTTGCCTATTTTTTTGCATTATAGGCTTGGATAATTGTCTGACTATTGCTAGGTTCTTTGATATGTTGAAGAGTCTAGAATAACTAAAATAATTTCAACTACATGGGTTGGATAGTTCTTATTGTGGACATCAGTTTTGGGAAATATCTGAAGTATTCGGATGTATATCACTCCTGGCTTTGAGTATTTGTCATATGGTTTGTTAGTGACGAACTTCTCTCTCTCTCTCTCTTAATTCTTAACTTAGGGACTATTTAGAATCCGCTTATTTTGCTAAAACTAAAAACTTTTTGCTGAAAGTACTATAAATGAAGGTAAAAGTTAGTTGAAATAGTACATGAGACTCATGAATAGTACCAAAAAGTGCAGTGGGGCTCATAAATAGTAGAAAAAATAAGTTGAATAGTAAAATAAGCTGGCTTTTTAATTTTTGCCAAACACACACTTAATGTGATTTGTTGGTTGAAGAATGGGATTGGGATTTGTATTGTAAAGTTGTGATTTACAACTATATTTTATGTTAGCTTTATTCCATGACAAAAAATATTGTAATTGTTTTAATTTTGTTCCTTGTATTTTGTGGGATTTTATTGTATTGGATTTAGTATTAAGTTGGTGAAGAATCGAGCATGAATTGAGGAACAAGTGGATTTCGCGAGAAGCTAACCCATGAAAGAGCCATGTGAGAAGCACATGCTAAAAGCTGAAGAGTCATGCCAGCCTGGAGGATTTCACGAGTGTCTCACGGGTAAGGTCTTCTCACAAAATACCCACGAAACTCTCTGCCTGGAGGATTTTTAGTGTGACTTTCTTACCCTTCACCCATACTATATATACCCTCATTACCCACAAAAGTATGTGAGGACATTCAGAGAGAAAAACCCTAGATAGGTTTTCTACAACACACACACCTATCTTTTAGAGAGAGAGCTACTCATCCTTAGTAAGAAATCATTCTAGCCTCTTCTCTTTCCCTCTCCCATTGCCATACCTTGAGAGAAGATTTGTACCTAAACACAACACATACCTATTCAAACTGTAGAGAGTGTTTTGGAGTTTGGGAAACTTTGGGAAGCTTTGGGGATTTGCCAAAAGAAGCCGGTGAGGCTTGGCGGATACAATTAGGCATATTGCGGGATCCGGAAAGCTAGAGAAGACATAACTTCGAGAAGTCCGTTGGTAGTAGGAGTTTGGAGGGCTCAAGTACATTGAGTAGACTAGGCTTGGAGAGTCTTTTGTTATTCGTGTACTCCAACTTTATTCTCTAGTGGATCGATTATCGCTTAGAGGGTGGTGGAGAGGTTTTTCGTCAAGTTCTTCGGTCTCCTCTTCGATAACACATCTTGGTGTTATCTTGTGTTTGCATCCTTCCTCCCTACTCTTGTGTTTTACTTTTATTGTTTGTTGTTCATGTTTATGCACTAGAGTAGTTATCGGTTTATTGCGCTTCATTTACTCTTATTCCACACTTAGATAAGTTAGAGTAGAAGCAATCTAGCCATAATTTTAAATTTGGGGTCTAAACAAGCTCTTGTGTATTCACACAAATCCGAGCTTTCATATATAATGCAGCAGAAGTACTTTTTCCTATCCCATTTGATCAGCTTTTCTTTTCATCTTTGCAATATGTTTTATTTTCACTTGTTGCTAAATGAAGCTTCCCCGTATGTGTGACCCATTTGCAAGACATCTTGTAAAATGGTGAATGGCAGTAAGAATATAACCATATAAGCTATTAATATATTGTCTCTTTTTTAAGACATGCTATTAAGATGAAAATTGCAATACTACATAAATGATCAGAATCCAAACAGAATGCTAAGAATAAAATGCTTGCACTTAAATATTTTGTTATAAATTTTAAGGATATTAATTTATTTTTAATTCTTCTATTCTTTTTGTGTTTATCACTTTAATCATAATGTCTTTATTATATGCTATATTTGATAAATTCCACTTTGACCCGCAGAAAAATACCAGAAGTGGTCTTCATATTCTCCTTGAAGGCTTTTGCTCTTAACAGTTGTGGTTTTCTTCACTTTGTAAGTAGCTCCTTAATTGAGATCTTGCTACTGGTTCTCCCTTTACCCCAGTCATCTGCATTTTTCCTGAAAACTAATGCAAGGCATATTGATCTAATGTTTAATTATATAAGATGAAAATAAGACATGTTTTTGGACTATTATATTAATGTTGGATTTTAGAGTAACTGACTCCAACTCAGATGAAACAAGCTGCACAAATACTTGAAAATGATTGTATAATTTAGAGACCACAATATATAGTAACTTACAAATGTGAGATAATATGGTGTTTGAGTGTGTGTTTGGCAAAAATTAAAAAGCCAGCTTATTTTACTATTCAACTTATTTTTCCTACTATTCATGCGCCTAACTGCACTTTTTTGTACTATTCATAAGTCTCACTATACTATTTCAATTAACTTTTACCTTTATCTATAGTACTTTCAATAAAAAGTTTTCAGTTTTAGCAAAATAAGTGAATCCCAAATAGACCCTAAGTGTGACTGAAATTTTCATGTGCTTTGATAACAGGTTTGTTGATATTTTTCTTTAGTCTGCAATTGTTTATATTAATGAATCTTCTTTTTCCTAAATTTTAGAAGAAGCTCAATTTCAATTGCAACCGTAGTCATTTCACATATACATTATTGCTCAACTTTCGATTATAAGAAACCTCATAGAGGTTCATCATATGCCATTGTTTTTTTTTTTTTTTTTTTTTTTTTTTTTTGAATTTCTTTTAAACTTATTTATATGATTTTGAACTTGCAGATATTTTCAATTTGAGCTAGATGAGTCAAAATTGTTGAATCATTTTAGTTATATAGATGAATAGTTAAGGCTCTATGCAAAGAGATGTGCACTTATGAACATCTCATTTTTCGACGTGTTGATAGCCATACCATATAAGTGCAAATATTTCACTTACCACTTGAGTTGCAAAAGGAAAAATAAGAAATTCTTACAAGTTAGAAGTTGCCTTATTGAAAACTTAGGAATGAATGATCTAGACATGCAGGCCCATTGCAGGATGCTTTTGATTGTCTCTTTTTAAATTATTGCCATGATGGTATTCAAATATAGATGTGAAGGAAACACATTGTAGTGGATTTCTTTGTAAATTAATTTTTTCCTTCTTGTGATGAGCAAGTATTAGAGTAAGTAGTAGTCAAGATACTTATAATGGATTTCTTTGTAGTAGAAGTAATAAATTCTTTATCCTTTCATATGTGAACCCATGTAAAAATAATTTCATATAGCATTCACATAAATAAAAAATAAAAAAAATAATAATTAAAAAAAAAAAAAAAAAAAAAAACATTAGTTTATGTATCAATTGTGCAAAATGGGATTTTGCTACCAAGCTTATGCAAATATACAAGTTACTGTAGCTTATACAAAACATTTTTTATCCTTTCTTTGTGTTTCTCAAGAATGAAAGAAAAAAATGGATAATTTTTTTGTATGTGAAGAGAAAGATACAATTTTTAAAAAATTAAATAATGTATCATCTCATTCTTCTAGTAGAGGAATTATGCCACTGCTAGTTAATAATGTACCATCACATCAGAAACAATGCCGCTTTGTGTGAAACAAATTCCTCTACTAAAAGAACAAGATGGTATGGACCTGCTAGTTTTTTTTGATTCCTATTAATGCTAGTTTTGTTTGATTCATATTAATGAAGTGATTATTCAAGGGCAAAAAACATTGAGAGAATCAGGTCGGGTTATTTGTTTTATTTGTTTTTGGTAAAATTGAACTGTGTCTCGAAGGGAATTGAAGGGTTTAAGGATTTTAGTGATTTAATAAATAAATTAAATTGCGTGTGACACTATTACCTTGCGTATGGATGGCCAAGAAAGGTAACTCACTGAAGCAAAATTCACTGATATGCATCAAACACGATGTACACAACAAATTCTAGTTGAATAAAATTCATTTCGGCACAAAATAATTTTTATAATTCATTGCTGGGGCTACCCTACAAAGGAAATTACATACAAAATGTGAGATCAAAGCCTCCACAAAACATTCAGATGTCAATCTTAACCTCACCAAGAAATCCTATGACTCAAGCGTGACAGCTGGATAGTCCTCATAGCCAGTGATACCGGTTATCCGTATCCTTGTATTTGGCTGCAAAAGTGAGTAACATTCAAATCATTCTAAACAAGATTAGCCAACAGAAGAATGAGTTTAAATTATATTAAAGACATTTTATGAAAGTTCATAGCTAAATTATATATAGATAAATCATATGAGTTGAACTATTGCTGTGTTTGTGGATTGTAGCTAGGATGGAAACAGCAAAATGGGAGGTTCACCCATCAAGGAGATTTTTCTAGCAGGCAACACGACTCAAGTCTCAAGCTTGACCACAGGTGTCTCTACCTGGTGGTAATTTACAACCACCAAGGAGCAGTTGGGTTCAATTCTGTCATAAAAGCCCCGTGGCATTGGGCTGGACAGTTACTCCCGCAACACAGCTGTGAGCTTTAAATGAAATTATCGTGTTCATTTTTTTGGTTGCAAACAAGTGAGAGATAACAGTGGAAATATGTTGGAAGAGAGCAACACCTCTAATGCTAAGTGCATAATGCATATATGATATGGTAACCTTCTTGTACTCCTTGAGTCCTTGTTTTAGTGCCAATTTTTTATTTGGATAAAATACGTATTTAATTCTTATCCTTTACATCATATTTCAATTTGATCCTTAACTTTTCAATTGTGTCAATTTGGTCCCTAACATTTTCAATTTCATGTCAATTTAGTCTCTATTATTATCTCTTAGATATAAATTGATGACATGGTTAATGGCCAAAATAAAAAATTAGTTTCCGTTGATATGACAATAAATTAATATTTTATTTTGGCCATTAGTCACGTTGGCAATTTTCATCCAAGAGATAATGACAATGACTAAATTGATACAGCACTGAAAAGTTAGGGACCAAATTGACATAATTGAAAGGTTATAGACCAAATTGAAATATAATGTAAATGATAGAGACCAAATACATAGTTTACCCTTTTTTTTTAAGCGATAACAGTTGCTTTATGCATTCACCAGAGTTACATATATGCAATAAACCATTAACAGTGGCCACTTTAACATCACTGATACTAGTAAACTTCGTACCCACTTTACCATCAATGATACTAGTAAACTTCGTACGATACCTGTCGATGACCAATATTTCTCCGATAGTTTTTCTTCTTCTTATACTTGAAGACAATTACTTTGGGATTTAAACCCTGCATTAAAGATGTAAAGGTCATGGAGGAAGACGACAACAATAATCAGGCCTTACATTCCTGATACACATGATATGTAGCTAACTATTTTGGTCCATTAAATATATTTATCGGGAGATAATGAACTACCTGCTCTTCAACTACAGCATGTACAGCAGCATTAGTCACCACTGGTTTTCCAATGTAGGTACTGTTTCGGGTTCCAACGAGCAACACCTTGTTTAGGATAATCTGCACAAGAATGAAAATTCAAACAACTTAATTGAGTCAAAAAGCCAAAGTTATAAGAAATTCATAGCTTCCATAAAAATTAAAAATAAAATTTTTTGATAAGTATAAAAATAAAATATTTCATAGTTAAAACTATTGAAATTAAAGAATACTCTCATTAAGGCAGCTAGACAAACCATCTTGATTTACACTTGAACTAAATTCAGATATATTTATGTTTCAGCAACAGGACTTGCTCACTACATTGAAATGCTGAAAATAATTATTATAATGCCCAGCAGCCCCGGAAAAACTTAAAAACCTAATGCCTTTAAGTACCAAATTGGTCACACACAGCATCCATGCATTCATAACAGTAAAGCATTTCTAAATTATAACAATCTGTAATTCTCAAAAGAATTTTATGTTTGCAAAGGGAAAAATTGTAACCACGTCAATTTTGGGATGTTATTATGGGAAGATATTTGACACAATCATACCAAGAGAAGAAGAAAAGCATTAACGTTTAAATTCACCATGCATTAGAATGGATTAGAGAGCCATACTTTTCATATACTACTAATAACCCTTTTCAAAACAATTACAACTAGCCCCTTTTTAATATAAAATAGGAGAATAGTTGTGCAGGAAACATAAGAGCTCTTCACTTTCATTTTGACCTTTTTTGGGGTGTGAATGAGAGCTTCTTAAAGTAAAATAGGGACACAAAGGCATATCTCTACTCTGTGATATCCTAGATTCATATTCATATATGCTAAGATAAGGAGATACCTTTAACTCTGGAATGCCATGATGACATTTAACAAAAACGTCAAGTTATAAACGTGTAGAAGGAATCACAGCGACATAAGCACGATGATTTAAAATTTCTACTTTTTATAGAAAGTGTAAATATATTAAAACAAAACAAAGTTTCTCTACAGATCATAGGCTATCTTTTAAACAGCATAGAAGACATGTCCACAAGCTATACTCTTTGCTCTAGGTTTGATGCAAGAAGTTTGTCTATTTCATCACTTTGGTTTGTCATTAATACGCATGCAGAAAGCATCAGAGTGCTAAAGCAAGACCAGCATGAAGGTGGTGTTCTTTCCTAGAGGATGCCCATAGTGCTGAGAGTGTAATAAGGGTGTAAATTCCTCTCATCTTCTCCAGGCCAAATTGTTAGACTCTTAAGGGCTCTTTGAAAGAAGGTAATTCAGGTGAGCCCACATCTGTTGCTCTCAAAAGAATCCTTTTTTTTTTTTTTTCTTTTCTTTTGTTATGACACAAGGAGTCACTGTCACTATCATATGTTCCTGCATTGAAGAGTCAATAAGGGTCTATCCTGCTATTGAAAATTTTCGACTTTAAAGCGTTACTGATTTTGAAAGTTTAAACTCACGAGAATTAATTACATTGTTATCGTTTAGATGTGCTTAGAATTTGAATTTATACCACATCTTAGACAACACTATATTTCGAAACATAAACTTTGATTTGTTTTAAATAGTTTCATATACTTATACATACCCATTTCATAGCAACAGAACTAACATTTTTTACTATTATGGATAGTATTTTAAAACTTCCTTAAACATTGATAATAATACTTTTGGGTGAGATATAAACTCTTGTTTATAAAATTAATTCAATGTAGTTACTCTTAAGTCTTAACAGTGAACATTCAAATTTAAGTATCACATAAGTAATTAAACTCCCCTATGTCAATGCTTAATGTCCTTTTGCTCATTGCCAGTCCCAAGCCCAAAAAAGGAAGGTAGCAATAGCAAAGTGATGCTAGAAGAGAGAATAAGCACTCAACATAGGATATTTGTATTAGAAGATGGAAAAGAAAAATTAGAAACAAAGGTGAAGGGATTGTAAAACTTGATGGTCAAGATATTCCAACAAGTGAGAGCTTTCAATATCTTGAGTGCAATAATTTGTAAAGAATGGGAGATAGAAGAGAACGTGAATCACGGTATAAGAGAAAAATGGATGAAATGGAGTAGCACACCAGGGGTATTGTGAAATATTAAAATATATTTATAAAGTTAAAGGAAAAAATTTTATAAGACATAAGATCAGCTATGCTATATGGTCTTGAATGTTGGGCTGTTAAGAAGCAACTTGTTCATAAAATAAATGTATTTGGAATTAGAGTTAAGATGGATAGGTAAAAATATAAGGAAAGATAGGATATGAAATGAAGAAATTTGTTTAAAGATAAGTGTAGCTCCTATTGATGAAAAAAATAAGGAAGAGGTGCTTCAGATGCTTTGCTCATGTGCAAAGGAGAGCAATCAATGCAACGGTGAGAAGTGATTTTATTTAAGTCAAATGAACAAAAAAAAGGTAGAAAAATACCTAAGATAACATTAGTAGAAGTAATAAAAAAGGATGTGTTAATTAAGGAGGTGATAGAGTATGATGTTGGATAGGATAAAATGGCAACGAAGAATATATGTGGCCAACCCCAATTACTTTGTTGAGAATTTAGGGACAAAAGCCTTCACTTCTGTTGTTGTATTACATTAGTGATTCTCAAAAAGACAAAGTATGCAAGAATTGACATTTCTACCTAAGATGTGGGATTTTGAATTTTCATGTTTCATGAGAGTTAGAATGCTAATGGAAATGGTAATATTCTCGGATATTTTGTCAAACAATCCTCTCCTATATCCAAAGAGAAATGCAAAAGAATAAAATCTATGCAAAACAACACACTCATACTCTTATCTTTCTGTTCTCAAGATATCATTTGTCCTGATAGATAAGAAAACTAGGAATTATAATTCATATATAGATTCAAGTTATGTTGTTTAGGGATATAAATCATATGATTGTTTGATATTAGAACACAGGGTTGGTAGGGTAATAAATCAATTGGTGGATTGAGCCAATAACAGTTTTTTTTTTCTCCCTGGTAAGAAAGGAAGTTTTGATATCGCAAGGAAAGCCCAGCAACTAAAATTACAAAATGCTTCTAAAAGAAATAAATTAATTAATAGGTAAAGTATAATTTGCACAAAGGGGTAGCATTGTGTTTGTCATTCAACATACCAGGAGCATTAGAAATGTTGAGAAACAAATGTCTACTATCACATTGAAAAAAGGTTTCAAATCAAACGGCCCAACTAAAGACAAGACAAGGATAATACATTATTAAGTTTTCTGAAAAGTGCAACAAACTTGATAAGATTTCAAGCAATCAACATTAATAAACAAGAATTCACAGGAATTCAATACATACCTTATCATTGACATTTGCGTCTTTGAGCCTCTGAGTATATATAAACCGACCAGGAAAAACAATGTATTGACGTGATCCAACCTAAACAAGGCCGAAACATAACAAACACGCTCAAAGAATAAACATAATGATTCATATATATCCTTAAAGCACTCCAAAGACAAAAATAATAATCAATATATCATCCGAACCCCCAAAATTCAACAAGTCTAATGACACAACAAATTTCACAATTGTTGGAAGTAGCAAGTTGTGATAGGTGCACAATAAAAGTGATGTTGCACTAAGTGAAAGTGATTTTGTACTAATTACAATCAACCACCTCAACAAGTTGTGAAATTTGGTGAGTCTATAGCTTCGTTGGACAAAATTACACTAAAACACTAATTAGTTATGAAAGAAAATAACACTGGGGATTGAAATTTACTCTGAAAACACACATAAGCTATCTTTTTACACTAACACATATGTAAAACAGTACAAATCATCTTCTGGGTAAGCAAAAAAATTACTCCAAAAACAGAAAATAACAATAAAACTATCAAATGGGTCACCTCGAAATCACTAAAAGAAAGCATAGAGCATTGCGGTTTTGCCATTACTCACCATGACCACAGCGAACACTTGCTCACGCTTGGGGACTTGTTCTAAGGAGGTTTCGACGATTTGAGCAGCTTCAGGCTCTGGAGAATCGATTTCGGGGGATTGGGTCTCGGAATCGAGCACGGCTGCTTCTGATTCTGAGGATTTGGGGAGGAAATGGAATGTGTGTGAAGAAGAAGAAGAAGAAGAGCGAGAATGGTTGTGGGAAGAGAGAGAGAGAAAGGTGAGATTGGTATTGTTAGAGAAAGAGAGTGTTGGTGTTGATGGGTTTTTCTTTGGAGAGATTCTGCAATGGGTTGCGAGAGATGAGCATAAGGAAAGTGTCACAGAAGCCATTGTTGCAATTTGCTCTCTCTTGTCTCAGAGCCTCACAGCTCTGGTTCTTTTGTGTCTCACAGTCACTCTTCTTTACGCTGGGAAGCAGGTCTATCCTATTCCTATCCGTTTCTCCGCGAATGACCCATATGCCCTTCAAATTGCACTTTTCAAGCTGCAGTTACTCTATTCAAACCAATATATATAAGATTTTTTTATTTTTTGTCAAGATGTCAAACTATAATTTTTGGAAAATAAGCTAACTAGATGTTTGTCACACAATAAAAGTAAAAGAGTCTAAAAGTCTGAACAGCTAAAAAGAGTTCAGGAAAATCATTCAAAACTATATACTTGTGTAAAATAAAGACATACATACAAACATGTGATGAAGTAAATATAAAAAAGATTGGATAAGAAGATTACTTCTATTTATGCCTCAAAGTGAAACAGAGAGGGGAAAAGAAATTTATTTATATTTTATTTTGGCTAGGTTACAGTTCAGAAAAAAATAAAGATATATATGGTATTAATGAAATTTATGGATGAGAAGTTATAGCAGGAGTGCTTTTTTTTTTTTCATTCAAAATAAAGAATGCGAGAATTGAAAGAAAAAACAAAACATAAAAAATTAAAACGTGAGAGTAAGGAAACCACAAATTAAAAAAAATAAAAATAAAAAATAGAAGAAGAAACGGTTAAGAACTTTAGACTTGATAAATGTTTAAAAAAAAAAGGAAATAAATAAATAATTAAAAAACTTGAGTTTAGTGATAAAGGAATATAGATAATTGGAGCAGATTAAATATGTGAATAGAGAGTATTCTTATTTTGTAAGCAATATTTTAATAGATGTTAAAAATGTATTTTTACCGGATTATTTTTTAGTTTTGTTTTTACTTAGGTTTCGTTTGGGAGTTCATAAACCAATAGAATGGAATAGTCATAAGGGAAAGGAATGAAAAGAAATTAAGTAATCTTATTTGGAAGTTTTAAAATAAATTAATGAAAATGAATGAAATGTAAGTAAATTTATTTGGGAGTAACATAGAGAAAAATGAATAGAATTATTTTATGAAAATATTACTATTAAACCTCTACTTTAAAATAAATGATTGAATATATAGGGGTATTTGGGGAATTTTAGTAAAAAATTCATTTAATTTAATTCTAGTCCCTCTAGATTTTACCAATTTTTGAGGAATGAAAATTTGAGATTTTAAGGAAATAAAGAGAAATGAGTATTCCATCTTATCTATTCCATTCTCTATCACTTAAAGTATCAAACAAAGGAATGGAAAGTCCATTCCTTCTATTAAAACTCCCAAACAAGGGAATGGAAGAATTTTCTAAAATTATTCTTTTCATTCATTTCCATTCAATTTCATTCCCTCCTCCCAAACAATGGCTTAAACTTAGTAATGTAGGGCTATTTTCGAACCAACGAAAAGTCCATCCCAAACAGGAGAAGTCTCTTAAATGATAGTATAAATAAGCTACTGAACATAGATTCCCAAATGTATAGTTGAGACAACCATAATTGTCTTATCTTACAGCACATATACATCCGAAAAGATAGAAATGTTACATTTACCCCAATATCAACCACCCCTTGAAGTTTCTTTCAAGACTGGGGTGAGGTTTTTATGGTCACTTATGTAACATTGCTTCTTCAACCTATATGAAGTATAAGCTATTAGAGATAGAACAAATGTAACTCAATGGATTAGGGGGAGGTGCCCCCTTAAGGCAAGAAGGTCCAATAAGTAGAAGTATTTGTGAATTAGGACCTAGGTATTGCATGGGAGTAATTAGCCAATTACCTCTATTCTTCTCACAAAATTTTTTTACTTCTTTACTTTCTAACTTTTCTAACTTTTTAAACTTTTTTTACTTAATGGTTTGAAACTTTCTATCTCAATCCATTGAGAGCAATTGCACATCATGCGCCTGATCTCAATCCAGCATTTGTAACCTTAGAAGCCCACATCATTTTATTGGATGGGTCAAACTCGTGAGCCTCGCTCCAATCCATTTGACTTTATGGCCTAATAGCCCTTGCCTCATATGTAAATACATTGGGTTTCAAGGGTTAATGACATGTAGCAGTAGTCCCATCTATAAATTCGTTGGACATATAGGTCCAATGCCATGTAATCTCATTCATTCAAAACTCTTGGACTAGGAGGTCGAATATAATGTGACCCAAAAGAATGCTCTTATTAATAATTTTCATAAATTTAGGAATATGCCATACAAAAAACTATTTTATCTATTTTAGTTTTACGCTTTGCAATACACATTTGATTAAAAAAATATTAAAAAATTCATTAAAAAGTAGTGTGAACACAACCGAAAGATATTTTTTATTAAAAAGGAATGTGAACACAATAATTTAATAATAATTTTTTTTACATATAAGCTACCATGCACATTTTGACTTTGGCTCTACCAATGTAGCCACATTTCAGTAACGGTAGTACTAAAAAGCTAAATTGCTATTTTTAGAACCGCCAATACCTAGGTGCTCTAAGATAACATCCACCTCAATTAAAATCCTTCAAGTTTTTAGTCAAATGTAAGACGTGAAATTTAATTAATTTTGTGTGGTTTAGATGATTGTTTTAAGACCATTGGATTTTTTTTTTAATGCCACGTGTCTTATATCTGGTTAATGCTTTTTTTTTTTGGCCAAGATCACTTACGCAATCCATCTTTTCAAAAATCATAGAGCAACACAATTCATGCATATTTTACTGACATTGTTGTCAATTAAAAGACAAACAAATGTTATAACAATAGCCATTAGTCTTCATTGCCTCAAAGTTCCATATCAAAACAACAGCCCCATGGCTACAAAATCTATAATGTTAGCACATACACTGAACATCTATTTCTTTAAAGCTGCTGCTTTTTATGTTAACATCAACTTTACTCCTGAAAGTTGAAACTACACAACACAGATGAGGCATGGTCGTTCTAAAACATTACAAATAAACGGCTATAACCCAATTAAGAGAAAAGTATGCATCGTTCCAGCTAAAACAAGAACTGAGAATAATTATGATCTAAAACTGCGACTATTGCCTTCTTATTTCGTAACTATACAGAGGATTGCTTTTGGTTAGTGTCAACGGTTGAGTCATTTACTCCAAAGGCATCAGCTAAATTGAAGTTCAAATTGCTTCTCATAGTTCTGCTCCTCCCAACTCCTCCATCACCCTTCCTCATCATTGCTGCAAACTCCCCGTAATCTATACGGCCATCCTGCAAAGTGAAGGTTATAGTACCCAAATTAGAACAAACGTTTTAATATAAGTATTTTCTAATCTTGATTCATTCTATAGTCTATTGGGAAATATGAACAAAATGTGACAAATAAGGGTCCATGAATAAGTAATCATTATAAAAAATCAGTACGTATAGAAAATCAAAACTTTATCTCACTAACAGAACTACAAAACTGAGGTCAGTGTTTGCAACTAATGATTCTGAGTTTCGCCAAGTGATCACTAGCTGCAATTGTTGAGGTTCACAAGCCACAACCAATGTGTTTTGCAAGCATAAAAAGTAAATTTAAGGGGAAAAAATCTGAAAATGGACATAAAAAAAGCTCTGCACACATGCACACTTTTAAAATGCTACTGTAGTTAATAAAAACTTAAAAATTATTCTTGGAAAATAACAAGGCCATGATTCTCTCAAAAATGTGGTAGTGAGTAGTCTATTTGTTTAATGATTTCGTCTGTCAACCACAATACAGGTACCAAAGCTCACTGATTCAAAAGAGGCATCATTTCTGTATACAACTGTATTTCCACATTATGGTAAACTTATATTTCAAATGTGTAGTGGTGTCCCTTCTACAAATAAAGTGTTTCTTGAGTAATTTGACGGTCTTCCTCGTATTTTCGAACTTTTCCCCCAGATTTGGGGAATGTCCTGCAGTCAGTTTTTTCTATTACATTTCTCATAGCGTGTAGGATGGTTCAAATTGATCAACACCAACACCACAGTAACAATGGAAAACAGAATCATCCTCTACGTCAGATCTGACTTTCTTCAAAAGCTATATGCTCCCTAAAACCAAAAACTTTAACTGCTGGTGATAATGCAACAAATTGCTGAAAAGCAAATCAAACTCAACCATTCACTTCAAACAAATAAGAAACAGATAAAGATACTGTACAAATTCCTCATGTACAGTGCACATGAGTCAAAATAGGAAGTGAACTAACTCCCCACCCACCCCCCCTTCCCACCCCAAATAAAAATAAATAAATAAGATAATGTCTTCCAAAATGTAAGTGTGATGATCTAAATATGGAAATCTACAAAGCAAAATTGATATATTATGCATTACCAAAATCAAGCATCCACAAGTGAGGATCAGGGGATGTAGTTAGCACTCTAGCATCTGTCCTCAAATATAACATACACAGCATTTTTTTTACCACAAACATAACCCTAACAAACCACCTACCTTCTTCACCTCTCTCTCTCTCTCTCTCTCTCTCTCTCTCTTTCTGGCCCATTGCCATGGGCCAGAAATCCAAAAATATCAATCCCTCTCCCCAGCCCCCACCTCCCCCCGACCCACTTCTGGAAAAACCACAATCAAAATGAACTCCTTTTAGAAACTTCTTCCAGGACAACTATGTCATCTATCCACATCTTTATACTCAACAATTCTGGAACTACACTGCATTCTCATTGATGGAACATAAAATTTTCCCCCAAAAATGTTTAAACCGACCAATTTGACTGACTTTGTTAATCATTAAAGAAACCATGATTGATCAACACTTGGACCTTTATTCTATAGCAATTTATTTTCTAATACTCCAATAATATCCATGGTAATACTCCAAGTCCATGTGAATGCAGTCCCTTTAAAACCTATTCATTCTCTGCGCAGCTGCTCGTAAGTAAGGCTAAACGAGAAAATACCACTAGTAATAATCAAACTTAATTTCCATCCCTTGAGTCTAAAAGAATAGGTTTCTGTTAAGATCCATCTTTCCTCAAAAAGTTTAATCACAAAACCATAACCAAAAATTTCAGTCTGACTGTAGAAAGAGGTGAAGCGAGGTAGGGGGTTCTAGGAACCTAAAATTTTATCTTGTAACCCAAAGTCCATGCAAAATCTCCAAGCCATACTTACACACAGAAGTTGCCAAGAGTACAAACCATCACTAGGATCATTATGCAATATATCTACTAAAAGTTAAGATGAGAGTTAATGCCTATAGATATACTATGACCCATATCCTTAGCTCCAACAAAAAGGGATCAGCACATGATCTTGGACCAAATGGCATCTCCTCCCCCCCAAAAGCATGGGGTGGAGGGTGAGTTCGCAGATTTAATTCCATGAAGGGATATCAGTTCTATATGCATATCAGAGGAACAAAAAAGGGTAAGCAACATATAACTGAAACATGTGAGCCATGATGAAGATTGCATGAAACACCATCTAGAATTTTTTTTTTTAATAAGTAAAATTCCACCTAAGATTTTTTTTAACAGAAAAATAGAAGATTTTAAGCAGAATAAATAACGTAACCAGAGGGACTTACATTGTCCTGATCAATTTCTTTGATCATCTCCTCCAGGTGGACATCACCTAGACCAAACTCTTTGCAAGCATGTTGAAGCTCATCACTGGTGATGTAACCACTACCATCCTTGTCAAAAAAGGAGAAGGCTGCAACCAAATTCTCCTCCCTCTCCATCTTATTCATGTGCAAAGTAGCAGCAAGAAATTCACCGTAGTCTATCGATCCACTATTGTCTATATCAGCCTGCCGAACCAACTCAATTATGTTATAATAGAGAATATATACTAGATCAATTGAAAATCAGTAAAACTACGTAACTTTCTAGTCACAGTCTATGATGATCTACTTACTGCGTCCATAAGAGACTTGATTTCAGATTCCATCAGTTCAGAGCCCACTCTTTTTAAACCCTCTTTAAGTTCCTCAAATGTTATCGTCCCACTATTGTCTGTGTCAATCATATTGAACAACTCTTTCAGACCACCAATCTCTTCCTCTGAAAGTCTTTCTGCTATGACCTGAAAACAAAATTTTCCATAGCAAGAAATAAATACAAAATTTGCATAAATACTGAAACAAATAAGAAGTGGCAACTCTGGAAACAGAAGCATACATTTAACTGAGAAAGGAAGGTGCACACAGTTATAACTGCATTCATATTCATCTCACGGGAAGTAAAGGTTGGTTCAATATTGTATGAGAATATGCAAGTGGATTCATTTAACTCATGACTTGAATTAAAGATTATTACAGAAGTAAACATCTACACAGGGAAATAAAAATTCCAGTTATTGTGACAATTTCTCCCACCTTGAAGACATGGAAAATTGATGGATATAATAATCACTTCTGGCCTGGACCAAAACAATTGTTTTTTGTCACTAGTTTCATAATTATGAATGAAAGAAGATTTTCACCAACGAAGAATGATGAGCTCATTCATTCCTTTCATGGAAACTGAAGTGCTATTTATGCAACCAAACATTTATGACAATATAAAATCCACCTAGAATGCCAAACAACCCTTCCATCACAAAACTCTTTAAGTACATTATTCAACAATTTATGTTGCTGAATTTGGGTAACCTATCAATTTTAATATGATTGGAATTTTAAATGAATCCTATATAAGAGATAGCTATGCCTAGAAACTACAAAAATATTTTCCTTAAATCGTAATTCCTTTCATGTAGCTCACACCTCTCGCCAGCCATATCTTTTCTTTATATTTCTAGGACCTTTGCTCCCCTCATAAGGCCATTGCATCTTTTATACTTCAAGTTTACTGGCCTTTGACTATACATTAATATAAACATCTTTACTCACCAACCAAAACACACACAGACAATATATATATATATATATATAATATATATTATAATTTTGACACACTAAGTTGCATTACTCCCGAAAACAAGTTAGAACTATTTCCTCATTATGTCATTCATTTCAAGAAAATCCCAAGTTATGATGTGGGTTGAAGAGATAGGGAAAAACAATGATTACTAATGAGGTATATGGCGGCATGGCCCTAGAAAGGGCCAAGAGGCATAAAAGATCCCTATTGCTGAACCTAATTAGTTGGGACTAAGGCTTAGTTGAGTTGCATTGAGTTTGAGATGATTTCAAATTATGGAACTTAATATTTGTTTATTATGCTATTTTTTCTGTCAGCTTTGCCTTTAAAGCAGATATCCTCCACTTTTCCAAAACACATGTATTTGTCTCATCATCACATGCAGAGCCCATGGACAATGGTGTTGTGTCTGTTCGGCATTTCTTGGGTGATGCCTAAGAGGGCGGTGGAATTATTGGCTTGTTGGAGGGGGAATTTTGGGCATTGTTGATTAGCAGTAATTTGGGAGGCTGTTCCATTGTGCCTAATGTGGTTGATTTGGCGAGAACAGAACCATCACATCTTTGTAGGAGAGGAACTTTCCATTCTTGAGCTGAAAAGATCTCTTTTGCGTACTTTGTTTGAGTGGATATTGAGCTTGAATGACCTGTCTTTCTCTTTGTTTGTAGAGTTTTTAGATGTGTGCACTTTATGTTGACTTTTTTCGCTTTTCTCATAGTACACTTCCTGTGTACTTGAGATGTGGCTTGTATTTCTTTTTCTTTTTCTTTCTTTTTAATAAAGTCATTCATTATATGTTAAACCAGGAAGATTCATTTAATGATATCTGGTCTAATAGGTTCAATACCTAATCTCTAATCAGTTCAAAACCAGATCATTATGATAATATATTTAGACAGAAATCCATTTGAAAACGAATAAAGGCGAAGTAACTTAGGGGAGAGAAACATACACGCAAAGCCATCTTTTTAAGTTTATGCATTGCTGAGAACTGCTTCAGCCGTGATAAAACTGCAGAATCCAGAGGTTTATCTGGAGCAACTCTGTCATCCACAATCCATGGGTGACCTGATACACAAATAAACTTTATTGTTATTGCTTATACAGAAATAAGAGCTTTAACAAAGGAAGGAACATTACTAAACCCCCTACTTCTACAAGTAGCAAGCACACTACGCATAACAGGTATAAAACAACTCACACAGGACTTCATGGGCAGAAATTCGTTTTCTTGGGTCCCTCTCAAGCATTTTAAGTATCAAATCTTTTGCACTTTCTGAAATACTAGGCCATGGTGCAGATTCAAAATCTATTTTGCCTTGTAAAATCTGTCTGAAGATTCCTGTTTCAGATTCTGCAAGTAATTGGAAAAGATAGTAACAGCTCAGGTTAAAATATGCAAAATAGAATATAACTCCCAGGTATACAGCTTTGAATCCAGAATATATGGGATCTTAACTTATCAAGATCACTACCTGCCCAAAAAGGTGGAACTCCACTCAATAAGATGTAAAGGATAACACCAGCGCTCCAAACATCTGCTTCAGGTCCGTAATTCTTTCGCAACACCTCAGGTGCAACATAATAGGGACTTCCAACTACATCACAAAAAGCTTGTCCTACAAGAAAAGATTGACATCAGGAAAAATAATCAACAGTTCCAACTTAAAAACAAAACATTGAAAGACTAACAGAAAAAATTGGCAATTGAGAAGGTGTGCAATGGGCCATTATCTGAAGAATCTCTTGGAAACTCCAAGCCTGATGATTTAAAATGGTGCATAGAAATACATAAAGCTGAAGACCTAAGTACGGTCAGATAAACCATTGGTTTTGGCATTATCATGCTATTTGCTAGCACTTTCATGTCTGCAACACGTGTGGATGTCAACTTCCAAATGTAAACTTCCACTCAGGAAACATCAACAGTATGCATCTGTGAAAAGTTTAATATACTATCCAATAAAAATAAATATATATTGCTTTAATAATGACAAAACTAAAAAAGAAAAAATCTAACTCAGTTATACCAGTTACCAATAGAACATATTAATATAAGGCAATGCCTGCTACTCTGTCAAATGACATTGAAATCATTCCATGTATAAAGCAATGCCTACTACTCTGTTAAATAACTTTCATGGGATACCCTCCTTTTAAAAGTCCTACCATGTCAGTCAATTCAACCAAAGTCACCAAGTGAGAAGCCTGCTTATGAGGAATTGCTTTTTAAAAAGATATTGCCTTAAAGGATTACATACAAAGGGGGGGAAAAAGTATTGCCTTCAAAGCTGAAATTTTGGCACTTAGAAATCACCTCACATATTGAGCTCCTGATACACATACATGCACAAATCTCTCAAATTGCTTTTTTCACTTTTAAAAGTTTATGCCCACACTTTCCATTCTTCCTGTCATTTGGAAATGCACTTCCTAAATCAATCCTATTCGTTGTGTGAAAAAAATTCTTCTTTGTCCCAGTATTTCTTTTTTTTCTTTTTTTTTCCCCACAAAAATATATCATTTTTATGCTTTCTAAGGTATAGCAACCTTTTTAGACTGTAAGCATTATTTATGAGTGCTGCTTTATATTTCTTGTATGACTATAACAAGGTATCTGGCCTGCTACTCAGCATGGCTTACACTTTCCTATTTTTAGTTTTTGACAATAAAAATCAATAAAGGAATGAATGTAAGGATCAAGCCCCAATTATATGGAAAGTAATCAACGTATACACCAATATAAAACTGTCAAGCAAAAATAAGGCATTAAAAATGCAAAAAGATAGATCATTGGAGCCATCATTCCTAGGAAAACCACCAGTGGAAGAAACCCACAATAGTCAAGATCTTATCAGAGCCACCATCAACTCAAAGAAAGCTACCATGGAGGGAACCAGAGCATGCAATTTCTAGTTAGAAAACCAATTCCCACTATCTCCAATGATCCAATCCACTTATCACATTGTGACATGACAAAGTTTCCCACTGTTGGCCAAAATTTATCTACATGAAAAGTTATTGGTTTCCTAAGTTATTTCTGATCTCTAGTGCAGCCATGAATACAGGTGAAAGCACACAGTCAGGTTCAAAAAAACTTCTTTTTAAGAAATCCTAGTAGAAGTTGTGTGTTTATGAACACTACCATGATCCAGGAGCAAACTTTATTACTTTTAGGAGTAGTTTCTTGGTTTATCCATAGAAGAGTGAAAGCAGCCACTATACCACTCTTGAAGGAAAATATAAGGCTCAAGAATTTGAAACACAAACTTAAGCCAGCCACCAGGCTACTAAAGCTTAGGTCTACTTATTGAAGTCATGATTATTTTTTTATAAAGTTCAAATAAAAAATATAATTGCAAGAATTATGAAAGAAAGCTCTTATTTATGAATGACTAGAATATCTGAATTGGACAAGCTAACAACAAACGTACAATTCAAGGAAAAAGAGAGAGTGTCAGAATTCATCTCAACTTCTAATACCATCTCTAGAATTTTTTTATTTTTTATTTGTTTTAGCCTTTTAGGTAAGTATCATCTCTAAATAATGCAGTGCATCATGTGATAAATATATATATATATATATATATATTAACAAAGAGAACCAAAAGTTGCCATTTTATTC
Organism: Quercus gilva; assembly: GCA_023621385.1. NCBI lineage: Eukaryota > Viridiplantae > Streptophyta > Magnoliopsida > Fagales > Fagaceae > Quercus > Quercus gilva. Next base: position 35,629,868 of record CM042474.1, on the reverse strand, counting down.
TCAAAAACTTAAAGAAGATTCCTAACTAGAAATCAAACACAAAAGTGCAATACATAGACCAAGAACTTTTTTTGATAGGTAACATAGACCAAGAACTTATGACTTGAATGTAAAGACTTTTGTGAGAACCAAGATTCTTATCATCAATACCAATTGTATTTGATTTGTTCTTCACTTCAGAAGAATACCATGGCAAGAACACTCATAATCAAGGAAACATGCAACATACATCTGTCACACACACACTAAAAGCGTTGGCACAAAAGGAAATAGAAGAGAGGACAATTAAAAATGGCAGTTTCAAGAGTACAAAATAATAAATAGAGAAAACCTTTCAAAATTTTAACTTGACAAGAAATTGGAATTATTTAAGATTGAACACAAGAAACAGGAATAATGAAATTTGTAAACAATGAAATTGTCGGAATCGGAAAAAAAATCATTGACCAACCACAATCCTAACTAAAACACACACACAGAACAATTTATCCCACAAAATGATACCAACAAGTCCACTCTAAGAAAATAAATAAAAACTAGGAATTCTATGTAAACATGCTAACCAACCAATAGGTCCTCTAATCAAAGAGAAAAAATAGTCTCAAATCAGCAAATTAAAACCCAGCCGTTTGTTTGAGGAAAATATCAACGCATATCAAAAGGAATTTAGAGACAGAAACAGAACAATTGGATTCCAAGAGAAAACAACCAAATTGGAAACAAGCCAGGGAGAACCAAATGACAACAGCAAAACTACAAAAAAGGGGAAAACACCAACTAATCAACCAGGTTCCAGATAGATAAAAGGCACATTGCCTTATTCCACAAACTAAATACAAAATTTCAGTCCAAAAAAAAAAAACAGAGAAACTCAAGAACCGGCAATGTCCAAGCAATTAAAAAAAGTAAATACATGTACCCTTCAACCAACCATGCATTCTAATCAATCAAAAACACTGGAAAGTTGTGGATTCCAGTTAGTTCAACTAGTAAAGTCTCTTGTAATCCACCAAGGGACTTAGTTTGAATCCCGCCTATACTTAAAAACCAATTGATGTATTGGCCCGGTGGTAAGCAGGTGTCATGGTTTCAAATCCTATGATAACTATAAAATAAATAGAAAAGTCCTAAATCTTATAGATAAAGAGAAAGATGCCCACTTGAATAATCAATCGCAACCAAGATCAATTAGTCTTGATAAAATAAAATAAAATAATTAAAATAAATAAATAAAAAAACGCTGAACAATACTAATAATTTAGAAATGAACAAGCATAAAATAAATAAATAAATAAATCCAAACAAGCATTTCCAATGAAAAGTAAAGAAAATGAAAGGAAACCCAGAAACGAACCAGGCTTATAGAAGACAGACAAGCCAAAATCGGTGGCTTTGAGCCTAGCATCATCAGCAGGAGAATCAAACAAGAAATTCTCAGGCTTGAGATCTCTATGCATAACCCCAAGAGAGTGACAAGCCTCCACAACCCCAACAATAGTCTTAATCAACTTGGCAGCCTCTTTCTCACTGTACTGACCCTTCTGCACAATCCTATCAAACAACTCACCTCCACCACACAACTCCATAACCAAGTGAACAAACAAAGAGTCCTCGTAAGTCCCTTTGATTTGTACCACATTTGGGTGCTCTGAAAGATGGTGCATGATCTGAATCTCTCTCCAAACATCTTCATAGTCTTCTCTGCATAAAAGCTTACGCTTTGGGATGGATTTGCAGGCATAGAGAGCACCTGTGGACTTGTGGGTACAAAGGTATGTTGTACCAAATTGGCCTTGGCCTAGCTTCTTGCCTATTTGATAATGGTCTCTGAGTTTTGGGGTTTGATAGGGTAACACTGTGTTTGCTGGCTTTGGCGGTGGTGTTGTTGTTGTTGTTGACTGTGATGATGCGGTTTGGTTCTTCATTGTTCGGCAGATTTTGATGGAAGATGGATCTCTGTGATTTGTGATTTGTGGTTTGTGAAATTTGTGTGATTCTTTTCCTTTTACAATGCTGAGAATCCAAATAGAAACTCTTTTCCTTTTACTTTACCTCTCATTGCTATTACTATCTCGATCAAAAGGTACAGACTTTTTCTTTTGAGAAGTCTTTATTTTTTGTTTGTTTATTTGTTTTGAGTCAAGTTTGTTGTTGACGGAAGTGTGGTGGTGTCAGAATTTGGGGTGTGTTGATTGGCTGGTAAGATGTCACAGGTAGGACTGCAGGACTCCCCAGACATAATTGTATCCAGCCACATCAGCATTTCAGAAAATACTAAAAAATAATGGATAGAGTGGGAATGGGAATCAGATTTCACATTCTTTTGTTTCCCATTCGATATTGGATGCGGTTCACGGGTTATTAGGGTATTTGCCAATTCGAAGAAAGTTTTGATTCCATCTTTATAAGGTTATTAGGATATTTGTTAATTTATGAATTTTAAGAAAGTTTTGATTCCATTTTTATAGGGGATGTAACAAATTTTCAAAAAAATTATTTGTTTTTTTTTCACATACAAATTTTTTAAAAGTATTTTCTAAATTAATGCCTAAGCATTCGTTAACTTTTTCCTATAATAATATGGAAAATAATTGTTATATATTAATATACTCAGCTTACACACTTCTTGTTTTTAACTGAAATTGTGAGTTGAAGTCACAATTTTATTTATAAAAAAAAAAGTGTGTAATAATCATTAGTCTCATAATATAACATCACAATTCACACACTCATATATATATATATATATATATAACATCTCACTCATAAATAATAATGTGGGTTTTTTTTTTTTTTTACTAACCAAAAATGGGGGTCTTTATAATTGTCTTATACCACCTGGGTTTGTATTAACTATGTGAGGGACAGGACTCACCAAACCCACCAAGGTACCCACCAAAGCTCGATCCGATGTTCCCCTTAAATCCCTCACACAGCAGCCCACCAACAAGAGTCCACTGGCAGCAGGAATCGAACCTAAACTGGTTAGGCGAAGCGAACGAACCATACCAGCTGAGCCAAGCCCTTGTTGGCTAATAATGTGGGTTATTACTAAAGGTAACATGTATCAAGAACATAACATGCTTTCTATTTTTTAGGAGGATAATGCTTTCTTAGAAGGAAAGGAAGAAAAAAAACATAATATACTTTTTCACATTTGGGGTTGTCTATTTCCTTGATAAGTGACAAATCTCATAATGGTGGGGTTTTTGTGGTGATCTCATGTGAAAGCGATGTAATAATAATTACAATCTCTCATCTCATATCAAATGTTATTTTCTAAAAAAAGTTGGCAAAATTTGTTATGTAGCATTGTTATTTCCATAATCTACAAGGCTTGATGAGTTTTGTAAAAGAAAATTTGAAAAATTATACAAATTTTGACCATTTGTATAAATAATACTTCTTCTTTTTCAATTCTTTATTAATGTAAAATATAAATTCATGTATGATTTTTCTAGTGGAATAATATTGTTTTAAATAAAATTTATACCCAAACTATAGATAAAATGACATTTGCTTCATTGAGATTTGTATAAATTACTCTCACATTGGGATTTTTATAAATGTAACTGATAAATTGAATTTTTCTAACAATTTCTTCTCTTTTTTTAAAAAAAAAGTCATACCTTAATTATGGACGAAATGATACTTCCCTCCCTTAAGGTTTGTACAAATAACACTCTTCCTTCAGGTTTGTATAAATGACTAGATGAGTATGAATATTTTCATAAACATAATATTTTGTTAGAAAGTAACAATGTGAGATGCTATAAACTTATCGATTGCATACTTTCATTTATAGAAAGTTAGGGGAAGTTTAATTTACACAAACATTTGATAAAGTGTCATTTTGATAAACTCCAAAGATGATTTGTGTAATTTACAAATATATGTAATTTTACTCTCTTTTTTTTAAATTATCCCTTCACTGGTTTTTTTTTTTTTTTTGTGTGTAGAATTATGCCTCTCTTCACGTGTTAATTAAGACATCAATCCACTAGAAATTAATTATATGTACTTAATTTCCCTCTAAACTTAATTTCCATACAAAAAAGGTAATGTGAGGACAATTTGATGTTCAAGTAAGGTACTTTAGCCAAAATCATGATGTATCAAAGACACGTTAATACATCAAGGGTTTTGTAACTCAATAACAGATAATTATAGAAGACTTCGAGCATATCATAAATGTGTATTCTCCTCTTTCATATAATTGAGTTTTGCTAATTAAATTCATGTGAAAGGGGAAGTAGAAATATACATTTATGGTATTCTCAGAGTAAGCATATAGTTTTATTCACTAACATTGCCTAATCTTCCTTACGAAGGAAAATATGATTCAAAGTTGTCCTCCTCCATTTGTTGTAACAACTATCAAACTATGCATTTAATACGTGGCCTAATAAAATCTTCCAAATACAAAATATAAAATAAGACAAATCCTTCTATGTTTTTATCATCCAAAAATGGCAATTAAAAGGCAATTACACCGTCTTTGGGTTGCTTTTTGAATCAATTACTCAACTCTAAAAACATGCAATTTACATATCATGAGTATTACAACAATGTTAATGTGACCTTTTTTATTTGAATTTGTCTCATCTTCATTGTAAACTCATCCAAACACATCGTTTTCCCCTAATAAAATAGAAAAATATAAAATAAGAAAATACATATGAAAAACAATATAAAGTAAACATAGAAGAAAAAAAATACAAAAAAAAATTGTATTTACCAAATCAAATCTCTTCCCTACCAGCCTCATTCTCTCATCTTTGATGTGCCAATGCCACTTCCAAGCAAACAGAGCAACCAGTTAGCCAGAACCATTGTTGCCCACTTATCGACAACTGATTCGTGGTAATATGATTTAGTTTGATGAAATCAAATCGCAAATTTGTTCTAACCGAGACCAATTTGTGGATTTGTTATTTTGTTGTTTGTTGACTTGTGAAATCTAATTTGGTTTGATGAGATCAATTTGTGGATTGATATATTTGCTCTGGTCAAGACCATTTGCAGATTTGTTTTTTGGTTGCTTGTGGGGTTTTTTATTTTTATTTATTATTATTATATTTTTTTTTAAGCAGGTTGCTTTGTGGAATATGATTTGATTTGATGAGACCAATCTATGGATTTTGTTCCTTGTATTTATTATTATTATTTGTAAAACAATTTGTCACTTTTTTGGGTTAACAATGAAAATGTGATGTACTCCAACAGAATAGACAAATTGACATTGTTGTAAATTACAAGTTTTCATATTTAAATAATTGATTTAAGCAATCCCAACCTTTTAGAGGGTGTAAGATGCATTTTGACATTAAAATAATTACTAAGCATACTAATTTTGAATAAGTCCAAGAGCCTTGTGGCTCCCCTCTCCACTTTATTGTCAGTCTATGGACATTTGACATATCATGGCATATAAGACATGATTTCAAGGACAAAATCATTTATAAAAAAGAAGAAAAAAAAGTAATGATAGTTATACACTGTCCACATGACATAGCTGAAATTGTGTTTTCACAATTATAATTAAAAGAGGAATGCTACGTCTACAACAATTTTACAATATTTTTACAACAAATCATAGGTGGTTAGTTGTTATTGGTTCAAATTTGAAACTAACACTAAGATTACTTTTTTGCCCCAACAATAATAACCAGTAACAATCTGTCACTTAGGATTTGTTGTAAAAATGTTGTAAAAATGTTGTAGACGTAGCATTTCTCTAATTAAAATTGTGTTTTTATGCATGTATAACTAACCATGTGCAACAATAATTAGGCAAAAAAAAAATCTCCCAAGTCATTTTAAGTCAACACTATTTTAACAATTTGTTTAAAAAGTAAAATTTAAAATGCAAAATTAGACCTTTCAAATTTTGGATTGCAGCCCCTAACTTTTGATAATGTTTTTCGTTTCGTCCTTCTATTGATGCATGCTAATGAGGTTATTATTAACATTTCCCTATTATTAATTGCAAAATAAGTATTTAGACCACAATTATTTAAGAGATAGTTCATTGGCAAGGATGATTATTAAATGCAAAATAAGCATTTAAACCACACTTATTTAAGAGGATAGCTCATTGGCAAGGGGAGAAGAAATTATTATTTACATCGGGAGGACTACTGATGTGGTCCTTCTAACCAATGAGATAATGTCATTTATGCAAATGTATATGTAGACTTCCTAATAAGCACAAAGAATAAAAAATAAAAATTACCATATGATGTCACATTTACATAAATAATAGCATTTTATTGGTTGAGAAGTCAGGGAGGACTACGTCACCAGTCTTTCTGACCAATGAGATAATGTCATCTACGCAAATGTATGTGTGAGCTTCATAATCAACACAAGGAATAAAAAGTAAAAACTAAAAATAACCAGATGATATCACATTTACATAAATAATAGCATTTTATTGGTTGAGAGGTCAAGGAGGACCATGTCAGCAGTCTTCTTGGTGGACCTAATAATTTCTCCAAGAGAAGTGTATTACCTGTAATTACATGACAGGTTTCTAAAAAAAAAATTTGCGTGACAAAAAATTATTAGATTCTTTGAAAAACAGTAATTTGGTACTCCGTCATCTCATATTTATAGTAAGGGGTGAAAATCCAATATGAATGTGAGATAACATAGCCCCACCTTATCATGCTTCAAAAATGCCTAATAATTACCCGTTGCACCACCGACTATGGTTAATTGGTCCAATAAGAAAGGCAAGTCATTAGAAAAAGACACCTTAACTATAAGTTACATTTTTTTTTTCGCTAAACAACTATAAGTTACATGAAACAAATCTCACATTCATTTGACCCAAAAAAAAAATCTCACATTCTTTCTTCATATCCAAACCTTCGCTGTCATCAATAAAAGCAATATGCGGTGCTCGCTTTAACAAAGTCGTTTATTCATTTATGATGATAATTTGTCCATCATATGATGATAATAATAATAATAAAAAATTTTCCAAATCATATTATTATCATTTATTTTCTTCTCAAAAAAAAAAAATCATTTATTTAGTCTTTATTCGGGAAATGAGATAGGGTCATCCTACTACTTTCATCAAAGTAATTTCTAATCCAGTATTTAAAAGGCTATCCAACATATATGTACGGCTCTTTCTAAAAATCAAATATGTACGGCATGCTTAAATTTAAATTTTTATATTTTCTCAAAAAAAAAAAAAAATATATATATATATATATTAACATATATAGTTACTATTTTTAAGGTTTTATAGGGTTGTAATTATAAGCTTAAAAAAATATGGTGTTGTAAATTATAAATACCCTGACCTGGAAAATCCCTTTTCTTTGAGCTTCCATCACCATCATAAAACAAGGCTGCCTGCTTGCTTTTGTTATCCCGATTTGATTAATTCACTATTTTTGCCTCTTTAAGGGGAATCTAGTTTTACCATAATATAGTGTGTCTGGTTATACAAGGAAATGTTAATAATATCCAAAATGTGGCCTTACAATAGTCATAATTTTATTTATTATAGGAACAATTATAAATGTAATATAAGAACAATTATAAATCATAAATATAAATTTTGTCTTACCAAAATGAAAACAATACAATTTTTCTAAAATTCAAAAGGCAAGTTAACAAAAATATTAATAAAACTTAACAATGAGTAATTGGACCAATAAGGAAAACAATTTGTAGTTGATAATCTATTAAGGTTATTTTCCTTGCAGAAATTGTAATTTCGTCCACCCAAAACATATTATCAAATAAAAAATTATTAGCAAAATCTAAGAATTAAATTTCTATATATGCATTGTTATAAAATAATAATAATAATAATTAAAATAAAATTACAAAAGCTAAAATTTGTCACCTATCCGATTATTTTTGTTTACCTAACCTTTGCTTTTCTCTAAATAAATGGCATTATAGAGTAATTCTAATATAACTATTAAGAGTACTTTGTCCACCATAAAGAATTAAAAAATAAACAAAAATTAGTAAAGTCTCATAGTTTAACATCTAAATTGACCTCTATAAAAAATAATGCTATATAATAATATTTTTATATGCTATTTAATTCTTTATAATATAATAGGATACCATTTAACAATCAAATAAAACAAAAAAAATAGAAAATAAAAACAACAACAACAATTTAAAAAACTAAACTAAATGCATTAACCCAAAGTAGACTTTTAAAGAATATAAAAAAAATTATCAACCTAAAGCAGAAATACAAGAAAAATAAAAAATCCACCAAAAAGTTGAGAAAGAGAGAGAGAAACAACATTTTTTTGTGAGAAAAAACTATGCATAGAATGGAAGAGATAGTGACAAATTTATAGTAAGATGGTGTGAATAAAAAGAGACAAAAATAAAAGAAGATGAAAGAAAATAGGAAGAATGGTATTAATGTAAAGGGTAGTGATGAAATGAAAAGATAAGAGAGGGAGAAATGTTGGAAAAGTAGCGGAAAGATGAAAAAGTAAGGGAAGGAGAAATGTTAGAGTAATGTAAATATTAAAAAAATAAATGTAAAAAACAATTATAAAAAAATTGAAAAGAAAAAAAATAATGACATAGATGTTGATATGACTCAACTGGAGCGTAACAACAATAAATTTTACGTTTCAGTTTTTAGATATATATAGATATGTTGTTTTTGAATAAGATTCATTATGTAACATAGTAGTTGGCAATTTGTCACAATACTTTTTTTTTTTTTGAAAGTCGTTACAGTTAGATTAATTGTGCTTAAAAAAAACGTTGTAACATAGCCAACAATATTGTTTTATATTGGAACTTTTTTTTTTTTTTGGAGAAGATATTGAAAGTTGAAAGCATTTGGTATGTGGATTGAATGTTCAAAATATTTTTCTAAAGTAGGATTGTGATACGAATCATATGATTCTTTTTTTCTCGGTTCAATAACAGTAAAATATCAAATTAATACCTCATTTAGTTAACTCAGAGAGCAATTAGAATCTATAATTGAATTGCTTTTCCTTCCTTATTTAGGTGCAAGAAATATAAATTTAACAAAAGAAAATAGAAGCAAGATATAGAAATTGTAGGAACAAGTTAACAGTATCTGATTTTAAGACAGCCTGTTCAATGAGCAGTTACAGCAATTGAAAGCTGATAACGGCTAGATAAAAACTTGATAGGACTTTTGGATGATGTACATTAAGTTCTCCAGTTAAATTTAAACACATGATAAACATTGTATATTTGTTTCCCCATTGAATTTATTTATTCTGAGAAAGATAAACATTGTTCTGCTGCATTAGTCAATATATGTGTTTCAATTTTAATGGAAAACTTTTTTTAAGGTACAATACTTAAAAACTATACCTACGTTTTGCAGTAAAAATTTTTAATGCAAAAATGAGCTTTAAACTTTAAAGGGTTTGTGTGTGTGTGTAATTCAATAGGGGAAGGGGAATTTGAATCTTGGACTTTTCCATTAAAAACACTAATAAAAGTCTCAATTAAGTTATAAGGCTCTTGACAACATTGAAGTATATTAAGTTACATAAATATGCCATGCAATCACCTGTACCACATAGCATTTTTCTTTTATGTCATCAAAGCACAAATCAAAATAATTCCACTAGAACTTTGTCTCTCAAATGATCCATTTGGCATACCAGGCAAAGGATAAGAAATGAGAATTTACAGTGCTGGTAGCAAATGGACTGAGAATAATATATCTAACAAAAATTCATCCAGGCATCTTCAAGCTACTTAGATGTCTATTATATAATCACAGTTTCTTCCTAAATATTTGGGACAAAAAAAAAAAAAAAAAAAAGAATAGTACAGCATTCGCCCATAAAATCTAGTAACAAATTAACAATTGCTCCGTAAGGTTTATCCAGGGAATGCCAGCTAGTTAGAAACAAAATATACAGCATATTTCATCTAGTCCCTTGTAAAAGGGACACATGGAAAACGATTACCTTGAGCAGGCAGTGCTTCGAGTTGTTCTTCTAAGATCTGAAGTAGGTCTGGAAGCTTGAGAGGAACCAGTTCCAACTACATCTGCACCGTCAGTTTTGCTGGATCTAAGCCTTTTTGTTCTAGGTCCCCGAGGTGGTTGGGTCTGGGTGGGCACATCCGCCTCATCCTCTTCATCGACAAGTTCTGCTTTGGGTACTACATAATTCCATTCAGTCCCACAACTTGGACAAACTCTTTCCCCCTAAAATTAATTCAAGTTAGCAGGTTTATTAAGTACAGAACACCCTGTTCACAGTAAATATGAGACACATCATGAATATACCCTTCTTTGGGAAAAGAATTTCTTTAGGCAGTACTTGTGAATTCGGACTGTACAGGAGTCATTCTGGCACACATCCGCCTGTCAAAAACAAACCCAACAAAGTACAAAAATTAATAGCAGAAACAAAGAAATGTTCCATTAGTTTTAGCTGGAACATTTGAAAATTTTCCATTGCTATTACCCTAGGGTAATGGTTGAATAAAACATTAGATTTTACTTTGAAACCACAAGCAAAGCTAATTCAAATTAACATTTTACTGAATACATCCTACATGGATTAATTAACTGTTAAAAAAAAAAAAAAAATTCCAAGATATAGTAGACATCAAACATTAACCAGTATCCACAAACATAGCAAAGTAATAATCAATTAACCTTCACTCCAGCTTCGTTGCACACTTGACATGAAGGAATATCATTATTACGGAAATAACTGCGCAGATCAAGAAAGGATCTGACACCAAGTCCAATGATACCATCAGGAGTGCGATTAAGCCACTGGTCCCGCACAAGTTCATCGAGAGTTTTTTCCTTCTGAGATAATGAGAAATTCTTTACTGCAGGAGGGACCTGAGTTGGATCACACTGTGATTGTGATCCTGTGCTAGTTAGAACCTGAAGATTAACAACATGAAGTGTCAAGCATGAGCGCATCACAGGAGCAAGCTTGTACAGAATAATAAACTCATTTGCCTGTGAGAAAATGGTGTAAAAGTCAAGGGAGTTCCTAAATGAAAGCAAATTCTAGTTTGTTTATTTAATTGATATGGAATTTTTCCTAATAAAAGCATAAACACTCGGTCACTAGTTCTGGAAACATCCATTCTTGGGCAAACCAAGTCATGATCAATAAACTTGCTGCGGCCATATAATCATATAGAATTTTTCATCCACAGTTTAGCTGTGCAGATGACATTCTCTATAGCAAGTATTAAGAAGAACATTCAAAAAGATATATGCATTCAGAAGAATATATGTAAGACATACTGCCAACATTAGACAAAATTAAGCCAAACTGGGACATGTGCCCACAGTTTAGCTGCAGACAGCTACAGTAAGTAATAAGGTGAATGTTCAAAAAGAAAAATGCATTCAAGAGTATTCAAAATGCGTACTGCTATAAAATATAACTGAAACAAACCTTTAGCAAAACAACCAGAAACATTGTAGTTTTTCTAAGCAAAACTGATTGATAATATAAGAGCTTCACCATGGTGCACCTAATTCTGTATTACCTTGGAAAGGTGTTTGGGGCAATAAGGTTCCATGTAAGGTAGCTTTTTTTTTTGTAAGCTTTGAATTCTATACTGACAATTAATAACCTTGCTAAACGAAAACTAGTGATTGTTAATCTATGTATTTTGTGTAAGGGGACGGTGAAAATGTTAATCAATTGTTGCACTGTACTATTGCTAGGGAGATGTGAACTTTTGCACTTATGGCTTTTGGAGTACATTGGGTAATGCCATGCCAAGTAATTGACTTGTTGACTATTTGGAGGGGTGTTTGGAAGCCCCTGTAATAGGGTAGTGTGGCAAGCTACTCTGCATTGCATTATGTGGGCCATATGGAGAGAGAGGAATCACTGGACTTTTGAGAATGAAGAAATCTATGCAAGATATTAAAAATAGCCTTTTGAGAACTATGTTTGAACATAGTACATAGATTGGGAGGTATCTTGTAGTTTTATTATTGATTTTTTTGGAGATCATGAGTGTCGTAATTCTTTAAGGATGCTCGCTTTTGAGCATTCCTTCTTTTTAATAAATTATTCTTTTACTTATCAAAAAAAATATTTAAGTTGCATTGCCTTTAGCAACCTTACCACAACTGGCGCACTTGTACTCGCAAACGTGATCTACATGACAATCCTCTTCCCTTGAGATTTGAGAACCCACTGATCTTGAAATTTCAGTAGAGATGGGAGAGGCAACACTCAAGACCCAGTACTCATGACCATAACTAAAAATTATATTTATTTTGATTGGTTGGGTCTTGAAGCCATTAAGTCACCCTTAACCTTGCTCTTACAAGGGAACCAGAATTATATTTAATGGAACTGTGAATGTTACTGCCTCTAGAAAGAAGTACATCTTTGGCTTGTCACCAACTCTGACCAATAGGCAACAGCTAAGAAACAAATTCTAGCAGATTGGGGAGACGAGCTGCCAAGTAGATGAGCAGTAGTAGACATGGCAAGGGAGAGCATGGCTCAGACATTTTGCTGACATTGAGAAAAGGGAGAAAGGTAGCCAACCAATAAAAAATTACAACCATACATAACATCATCAAAACACCAAAACCACATCCACCTATAGCTTCACACGCTGTAAAAAAACCATGTTGGATGAGCAAGCGCTCAACTGGTTGTGTTTAAAAAAATTTCACTTTTTTGACTTTTCCATTTCAGATCTGGTTGTCCCTCTTGAGAGCCCATTGATCTTCTTTGGCTTATCCAAAACACTGCTACATGGTTACAATGGGAAAGCGTTTTACTTATCCAGGCTTGCAAATGAAAAAAGAGTGTAGGTGGACTTCAAATGGGTAAAAGAGTATTGTACTTTGACATTTTGTAGTATGGGGCTGGCTAATCTTCTCAACTAGAGGGGGAGCATATGTTGTTTTGTGAAATCTTAGGGAAGGATACAGCAATTTAATCCTATTATAAGTTTACTTTATTCCATAATATTATAAGAAAATTCTCCTACTACAGAAACTTGAATTTCAAAGAGAACATTTTATGAGCGCCATTATATCAAACCAATAAGATTTTACTTAACATCATAGATTTGTGATGCAGAAGAAGAGTGTCATTATGAACCACTCCATGTGTTGGACTTTTTTCTGTTGCCCAATGAAGCATGAGTTTGCGAATATAAAGAAGCATACATTAATCCTATATGGTGCTTTCATAATGAAGTGCATACCACAATTAGAACCAGTTATGAACCATAGAAAGAAGTTCATAGCAACAAAAAACAACCAATCCTCATTAGTACCAAAATTTTGGGGCCAACTATGGATCCTCAACAAACTATTGAAGAGCGAGCAATTCAACATAGGTGCCTCAAGGAGTTTGTTGGAGGTAATTAAGTTTGGGTACACTTTACAAAAGAAATATTTCCATAGGAAATCCATTACAAAGATTGATCTACATAAGGCATTGAAGAAAATAAGTATGAATACTTACGAGGTGGAACTTCCAAATGATCATTAGATCAGTCCTATCTCTAATCTTGCAGTCTTGCATTTGTTTGATTACCAAAACTTTGATGGTGACACTGAGCAGCCAGAAATCAAAGATTGTAGTGTCCAGTTACCCAAGAAGCCTAGAGATGTCATCGAAGAGTTCCTTGATATTAAGGAGGCTCGATAATTTTAAGGTTATCACTACGATCAAATTCATATAAAGTAACTAATGACAACACCTGGACTACAGGAGAGTTTTTTTTTTTAAAGGTTGATCCTTCTATATATGACCATAATTTTCACATTTTTAACTGATGCCAAGATCTCTCCACCACAGAAAAATTGATGAGTAGCTAATCAGAAAAGAAAAAAAGATTCCAGGGTCAGTGTTCACAGCATTGTAGCACAATACTTTTCAACACTAACAGTTTTATAAATTGGGATTTTTATGAACAACTTGAGTTAAATTTCTTAGGCTACCTTTTGACAGATAAATTATGTTTTATATCAAGGCCAATATTTCTATTTAATAATTCTTTCTATGCTACAAAGTTGATTATTTAGGGGTGCAGCCGAATTTTAACTTTTATTTCAGCGAGAGAGTTTTTTTCTTTCTTTGTCCTTACTCTCTAGCCTGAAAGGCCAGCCCTTTGGCTATTATTTCATCTTTATCACTCACTCCTCGAGTTTATAAACTTTCTAGTACAAACTAAAACCCTTTGTGAGCTTCTCCAATGCTAATCTCTTCCATACAAGTTATGCCACTTGTAGAAGACAAACCATATGGAGTTGGATTTGCATCACTCAAAGTGCTAACTCATATTTCTAGAGTTCAATGCATCAATTATTTTGATCACTTGTGATGTGGGGATTCCCCTCTAAAGTAGGCATTCCCAGAGTTATTTTTGATCAGTCAGGATAGAGATTCTTCCATAGCAGATTTATTGCAATGGGGTGAAGCATTGGGATCTTCATTTTCCCAGATTGGTACAAGATTGGGAGCTGGATTCTTTGGATAGGTTTATGGGTTTAATTTACTAATTTTTTCTGTAATTGGAAGGGGAGATGACAAGATGTGTTGGAGGCATAATAAGAGTAGGGGTTTTAAGGTAGGAGGCTATTACAGGCTATCGTGTCCCTCCAATTGAGTCCATTTCCATGAAAAATTATTTGGAGATCTAAGATCCCTCCTAGAGCCTTCTTCTCTTGAGCGCTGCATTGGGGAGGATCTTTACTACGGATAATTTATGGAAGAGAGGTATTATTGTGATCGATTGGAGCGTCATGTGTAAATGGAATGGGGAAAATGTGGATCATCCACTTCTACATTTTCCTATAGCTCATGAGATGTGGTCCTTGGTTTTTTGTTTGTTTGGTATCCATCGGGTTATGCCACTACAGACAATGATCTATTAGCCTCTTGGCAAGGCAATTTTGCTCGGCACCGTAATGCTGCAAGTTGGAAGATTGTGTCACATTGCTTAATGTGGTGCATTTGGTAGGAGAGAATTGCTAGAAGTTCTGAGGGTTGTGAGCAGATTATAATAGAATCCTTTTTCTTTCTTTCTATGCTGGATTGGGCTAGAGCTCTTCAAGCTTTATCTTGTGATTCTTTCTTAGATTTTTTAAAGCATTGTTCTTTGAGATGTGTATAATTGGAAGTTTTGCTGCTTTAATAAAGATTGTTACTTATAAAAAAAATGCATCAGTGCAACAAATAAGGTCAGAAAATTCAGACCTGATTCTCCAATCGTAGATTAAGGGCATGAATGTTGGATATGCTACCTTGGGCTGTGGCATCATGCACAATTGCTTCAATCTGATATTTGACATAAAAAAGACGCAAGAAGATATGATATAAATGAAGATATCTAAAATTCACACTAGTAAACATCAAACATCTATTGGCTTAAAGATTTTCACAAAGACTTCTTTAGACATAGTTTCTTCCATTTATACCTTTTCTAAAAGGCTCAAACACTGAGAAAGTGATCAGAGAATTTGCTTCATTCTCATAACTAAGGATAATGCAATGTCAAGTGAATGTTATGAAATTCTCCTTGAACCTTGATTAATATTTTCCAACTATTCACTAGCAACAAAGCATGTGAAAAAGAAATGAAGATTACCTATTTTATTGTAACTTTCATGATAAACACAAAAGAATATAACAGAAAAAGATGCCCAAATTTTTTTATCTTTTGGATTAGAGAAAGATGCCCACAATAAATTTTTTTTTTTTTTGTGAAGGAAATCCATAAAAGAAGCAAGAAAGGCTAAGAGACAATGGAAGAATATACCAAAGGTTGTTTTTGGCCCTTATTTTGCTGCTACACCTACTTCCTTGAGATATGACATCTCTCTTCACGGTGGAAATCATATTCTCCATTATAAGGAATGACATCTAAAAACAATATAACCAACTACAATAATCTATAGCAAAATGTTCTTAGAGATATCATTAAGGGGTTATCTTTATGCTTGTACAGAGTCCTCCATGCTCATTTTATATTGGGATTATATCTTGCTTTAGAAAGAAGAGTGAACAAATTGCAAGTAGCAACCTGCTAAGTAATAATACATACAGCCTCCTAGAGGATGGGAGCTCTCATAAATAAGGTAAAATTTTTAATTGCTTTACTATGTTTACCCTAATATATGAAAAGACTATGTGCACAGGTGTGCAGAGCCAACAGTGGCCCCATTGGGTATCCCAAGTCCCCTGTGACCCACGGTCGTGGATTAATATTTTTAATAAGTTGATTTGAAGCAAGGAGCCAACTCCATTAACAAGTTCTTGGATGCTGTAAAATTTCAAGGCTATTTGTTGTTAAACCTTTACAAAAATAGTACATTACAAAAATTAAAGCCTCAGTAAAATAAACACATACCAAATGATACATTGTAATACAACCAAACCCCAAAACACTAAAAACTGAAATTAAAACTAAGCAGCTGCGGCCTCTGGTAAACTAAAGTACTTTAATGACACTGTCCCTGACTCATAGTTTACTGTAGAACAATGCCACTTAAAAAAAAGAAAAGAAAAAAGAGATGGCTGAGATATGTGACCTAAAAGTCATGATATTAAATTGCAATGTACATTGCAGAGATAATACGTATAACATCTTTTGTATGACAAACAGTTTAAACACATCAGTGATTATCAAGTCTTAAGTACATACCCATGACAATGGCAACTGTTCCTATATCAAAATTGTTAGTTCTGTAATTGGTCAATTTTTCAAGTCAACATCAGGAAGGCCTTGCTTGAGACGATGGAGAAGAGGCAAGGTCGAAATTGAGCAGAAATAGTTATGTACTTAATTTTATAAATCTTTGAAAGCCAAAATGGATTGGTGATCAAAATGGATTCTTGGAAGAAGATATGTCTCTAGTATATACTTATTTTTTTATAACGTCTAGGGAACTTTTTTAAAGAAGAACCCTTTGGACTCGCCCCTACCCGCTAAAACCCAAGGGCAACTGACCCCACCCACCAGAACCAGTTGTCCAGTTGTCCAGTAATCCAAGCACATTCTCTAGTATATAAACCCTACATTGGGTTGACGATTGTTGTTGCAATGGGACAAATTTGAATTTTCTTGTCAAAATATAAGTATAGCCATACTTACAATTGCCTTGTAGAAAGCAATCTGGGGAACTGAATATTTAGTGCCAAGCTTGGATTGTTCATCAGAAACAGTATTGACCACTCCATAGTAAACCCGGCCATCGTACTGGTTCCTGAACCCCCGTAGCTCACACTGAACATATGAAAGTGCTTTGTTTATCTTCAAGAGATATTCATCAAACGCCTGTTTATGAGTGCCTGCAATAGTGTATATATATATATATCAAACACTACACTAAAATTTAACCAAACAAAAATTAACAATTAAAGCAGTTATGGAACGAGAAGAGGAAAAGGGAAACCTGGGTTTTTGCCAGTGAGGCCATTGAAGATTGGGTGGAACTGATCGTCCCTGAGAGGACCGCGTGATAACAATGCTTGAATTAGGGTTTGGTGTCTCCAGCTCAGCTCCGCCATTTTCAGAATCAGAAACCCTAACTTTCTTTCTTTCTTTCTGAGGTGAATTTGGGATTTTTTTTTTTTTTTTTCGAAATTTGATAATTAAAATAAAAATAGAATGTTTTTTTGTTTGTAGAGTTTGAGAAACTATTGTACTGCGGATGGGTTTATGCGATACGACCCTTCGGATGGCGGGAAATATTGGGCTTTGGTATAATGGCGGGAGATGTTAGGGTCACCTGCTTTTTTTCTTTTTAATGAATAAAATAATTTTATTGAGAAGAGATAAGAGAGAGGAGGGCTCTAATCATTTCCGATAACTAAAAAACGATTTCGAGACAAAAATTTATCATTAAAATAATTGTAAGAAAATTAAAAGTAAAAAATAATAAATAAATAAATGAAAACACTGAAGAATACTTTAAAATGCTAACGTGATTTTTGAGTTTGCCAACAGTGCCATTACTGTCATGTAGACATTTTTCGTAAATAAGATAACGATAGAAACTAAATTGATTTTTATCGCCTTTGGTCAAAAAAAAGAAAAAAAAACTAAATCGATTAAAAGTTCAAAAGTATGATAACTAAATTGAATGCTGAGAAAATTTGAGAATGAAATTGAAAGTACATTTGAAATATAGAGACGAACAAAAATTTGTCGATCGAAATCCTAGGGATTAAATTTTAGAAAAAAAAAAAAAACACGAGTCATTTTGGTAATTTTAAAAGTTGAGCCCAGTTCCTAATGTTTCAAATGAGTACTTTTAATCCTTATAAGTTTAAAAATCAAGCATTATTACTAAGTATTTATTAAAAAAATTAGATAGTGACAATCCCAAGTCATATGAGTCAACCCACATTAGAAACCCTAGAGATTCTAGTTGAAATCCTACCAAAAATTGTCAATTATTCTAAGGTTTTCCAACGGATTTGACAATTGTTGGTGTCCCAATTTTAGGACATTTGTATGACCAACATGTAACAATGGTGGGGCAAGCTTGCAAGGGAGTGGGTGCATTACTAAAGTATATCACGTTGTTTCTCTCACTAAAGTTTTGTGCGATTCTCGGGAAAATGAGGGAAAGGGAGGGAAAGTCTATTTTTTTGTCTGAAAATTTCCTTTTTCATTATTGTTTTTGTAAAAATCCAATGTGTAGAAAATGGAGAACTGGGCATTTATTGAGCATTTCTTCGTATGATTGGGAGGATGGAAAATTGAGAAATTAGAAAATGTTACGAGGATAAAAATTTTGTATTTTTCATCATATGTTTGATAGAGAAAATGAAAAAGTGAAAGGAAAAAAAAAAAAAAAACTATTGTCTTTATGATTAAAAGTAGAATATAGATAAAGTGGTGGTAATTTTTTTTTTTTCTCATTGCCATTTTCCTTTCTGTTTTCTTCCTGATTTGGAGAGAAAAAAAAAATGGAGAGCCCAATAAAAACTCCACGCACCATTTTTTTTTCTTCCCTTTTAACTTTAACCAAACAATAGAAAATCACATTTTCCTCTACCTTGTCCTTTCCCATTTTTTATCATCTCTATTTTCAACCCAACCAAACATAGACTTATATTAAAGCATTATAGTTTTTTGTAAAAGATCATTTTTCGTTATAGTTTTTCTAAAAGTCCTCTGAAACTTTCCTTTTCCTTTATAGTTTCAAATGTTTTTGTGAGAGAGTGATCATATCCACACAAAACTCAATTAAGCAAATATATTTAATATGAATTAGTTGTGTCTATGGGTCAGGTTGGATTTTGGTCACGAATGTGCATCACATCCCATACATCCCATCTCGTGCACTAGACAGAAACTTTGCCTCCTACCTATGACTTCTTCATGTCAAGAGGAGATTACACACGTAAACAAAGATTTTGATGAAATAAGTATAATTTGACAATTTTTGAACTTGTTTATTTAAACAATAATCACACAACATATATCACAATTGCTAGGGTAGTAAATTGGGATCGGTGTAGAACAAATGTGATGTCAATGGGGTTCCAATGAAAGTGATGTTGCACAAATCACAACCTACTACTTCAACACATTGTAAGAGGGAGGGTCTAATTGAAAAGTGTCGAAGTAAATTGGTTAAAGCTGAGGTTTAAACGAAATTAAAAAAAAATTATCACAATCAACTAACCTTTTTTTTTAAGGGAATTGAGCAACTAAAGTTAAACATGTATTTATTTATTAGGTCTTGTTACTTCCCACCTGATAAATTCCTAACGCACTTCAACATTCATATACATTAACAAAAGCCGAAAAAGAAATCAAATTGCCAACAATTTTATTTTGGTCGGGGTGGATTTGGGGGGAAGAGATTTTGAACTGTAAAACATAGATTTTGAACTCTGCTCTGATTTGGCTCTTTGGTTCACTTGAATAGTAGGAACACCAAAACAACTTATCTTTTTTAAGTCATATATATATAACCTGCAGAAGTAATCACACGAGAGTATTTTATAGCTTAAATCCAAAAGTTAAACCTTATTTAGGTGAAAGCTCCTATGCCACACAGGACAGCACATAGGACAGACTGGTTTATACACGAGACAACTGTTTGAGAGATATATATACTAGGTGCAGGAGTTTCATATCCTTTAATGCAGCCTCCCGGGTCCAGAATGCAGCTGCAGTGTCCGGCTTGGGACAACCTGAAGAACACCTGGTAGTTCTGACAATAAAGAAATAAAGAAATAAATCATCCACTTTATCATGGAGAACATTATACAGGTAGAATTAGTTAAAAAAAAAAACAAAAAAGAGGACATGTTAATTAAGAATATGTTTTGATTAGTCTATTGAGGATTCATTGTCAATCCCAGAGTTTTACAACTATGTATTCTGTTGTTGTATTATGGAGAATATAATAGAGTAGGAATTTCTTGGCATAACAATGATGAGAAACACAGTAAATTGTATAGGAAATTTTAAACAGGTCATCACTTAAAATAACAAGTAGACTGATGTTATAGAACTAAAAGTCAGATGATAAATAACACAATCACTTCATAGCATATAACATAAAATATTATCAAGATATGATTGCCGGTAGGTGTCCAGCACAAAACCAAAGCATAATCGTGTCTAGTATAATAAGGTAGCAGGATTTACATAAATTCTCTCTTACTCCTACTATACCACCATAAAGTTTTTTCTGCTAGAAAAAAGGAAAGCAAAAGAACAACAAAAGTAGAGGAGGCGACCAAAGTCCGTGAAGATGATGCTTATAAAGATGATGCTTATAAATAGAATAACTAAACTTCTTCTACGGGAAATTCAGGCAATTTCTAGGCAACCATTGACTAGTTAACTCAACTGCCGTATGAAAGAAAAATGTCAGGTAAACTTTCAGCTCACATATAGGCTGATTTTGCATGATAATAGAACAAGAGAATAATGGAAGTGAAACATGACAACAAATTGGAAAATAGAGACCACCGATGGCCAGCCAAATCTAAAAGAGCTCACCCACAGACCACTGTAAACCCCATATCAATTACTACCTTCAGTGCTGAAACAAAGTGTTATGGTCACTTCCACCACGACCTTGGTGGCACCTACCTCACAGTGCCATGGTATTGGAAAGTGCAAATAATCACAAGAGCTGGTTTTGCTTTGAGGGAAAACCAAAGCCTCCAAAACAAGCTTTTAGACTTGTGTTTTTCAACCATAGTTCTCATCTATTCATTATTTGGTAACTGGCCATATGAATGCCATCCTAGCTGATAAGATAGTGCTCTTTTTTTTTTAATCTCAATCTTTATTCATCTAGTCTGACTAACCTGATAAAATCACAAAGATAATGTAAATCTAGCAAACCTAATCTCCTATCCAGTCGAAGTGTTAAAGTAGCCCATGCGTAGTGTTCCATGTGCGGAAGCTCTCCTCTACACACGTATCATAAAGGTTTAGATCCAATCAGATTCCATTTTAGATGGACACTGCAAGATAGCTAAAGTATCCAGGCAGAACAAATGTACACAGCATAACACACAACACTGATATGAGAATGACATTTGAATACAAGCCACCTAGTGTGGACTACATCATTGTAGAAGCTAAGAAAACCTTTCTTTTCTTCTTCTTTTTTTTGATAAAGAAAAAAAACCCTTTCCTCACTTTGGGTATCGTTTTTAAAATATAATTCAAAGACAAAAGTCCAAAATACGACCTTCGTCTCATATATTTTGTTCATAGTTGGTCCCAAGCTCAGCAAAAGGAGGGGGGTTGCAATAGGTTGACGGCCATCATAAAATTTAGCCCACTCTATTATGACTGGATCCAATATAGATACTCATTGGCAGGGCGTCCCCTAAGAATGGAGGAAAATAATACATGTGGCTGACCTTAACTAGTTTATTGAGAATCTATAGCCAACCCCAAAAATTTGGGATTAAGTAAAATAAAGCACATAACTAAAGAAAGCTAAAATATTGTTTTCGTCCTAAGCTTTAGGCGCAGTCTGCTTTTCGAACGTAAAATTTTATGTCCTCAAGGTGTTATATTATCTGCATTAGAAAATCTGATATGGACCAATTCTTATAAATAATTTTTTTTTTTTTAAAAGACAGAAAAAGTGGCATCAAATGATTGGTCAAGCACATCATTGCAATCAGCCAAGTTGGTGAAAAATCCCCAAATCTTAAGTTAGGGCTTAGAGATGAAAACCCCTTGATAATTAAAACATACAACAATATAGGGGAAAGAAAGAAAGAATAGATTGAAACAAGTAGTGACATGATATTATTCATTTTAATTTCCATTGAATTAAGACCCAAACCAAAAACAAAGAGATCCGCATACTTGAAATGAGGGAAACTTGTTGGGGTGTAAGCTTAGCAGAGAATCCACTAGCTGCTGTCTTGTAACTATATATCAGAGCCTCCTTCGCAGCCTCTTCACTGTCAAAAAATTCCAACGCACAATTTCAAACAATATTTCTAATTTCTATAACAAAAGAATCTTTTTTATCTTTTACGAAAGAGAAAAGAACCTGCCGAGTACGGAGGCGAGGGTTTGGATGTGGAAAGCCTCAGGCTCCATATCTTGGGGTCGCTCCACATATACGATGTGAACCGCCGATTCTGATTCTGATGATGATGATGATTGATCAGGTTTCTTTTCCGGAACACGCTCGGCCATTGTTGTAATCGATATCAACAGCAGCGGCAGCAATGTGAAAGACAGAAATGAAAGTGTCCTTTGAGTTAGACCCATTTTTATAGCTTTTAATTTATTACCTTTTGGCTCTTCTTTTTTCTTTTATAGCCACAACTCTTTGCCACCACCACCGTCCAAGAAATCGGACAATCACAATGTTCTTAATTATAATATTAATAATCATGGGAAAAACTGATTTTATTTATTGTTACTGTTATTTTGGGAATTATTGGTACTATTTTTACGGTGCTTAAGGGTTAAGTTTTACTATTTGTTTAGTTTGCTGATTTTTTATTTGTTAATTGTTAATTTGTTATATTATGTCTTTTTTTTTTTTTTGATGGGAGTTATATTATGTCTTTGTCTGTGCTTTGGGGTCTACGCTTTTGTTCCATACATATTCATTCGACTGCCCTGGCCTTTAGTGGTTTCGTGTATTATAAGTATTTTTCATATAACTTCCTATCAAGAAGTGTGTGTATATATATATATATATATATTTTTTTTTTTTTAATTAATTATTTGATAGTTGTTTTTTTTGAGGGGGAATTATTTGATAGTTAAAATAAGAGATTTACAAGGTTTTTGATGAGTGTAGATTTGTTGAGTGCAACCAATAAGATAAATTTAAGGATAAAATAGTTTAAAAAAAAAAAAAAATTTAAGGATAAAATACTATTTTGGTCATCTTAGGCTTAAAAAAAAAAAATCATCTTTAAACTTTGAATAGAGTTTTTTTTTTTACTTATAATAATTTAAAGACAAAATTAGGGAAGAAAAAAAGAACCTTTTTAATAGTTTCAAAAGTACTTAAAAAAAAAATTAAAGACAGAAATTGAAACATTTTCAATAATTTAGATATGAAAAACAAACTTTATAATAATTTAAAACAAAAAACGAACTTCTAATCAAGTTTAGGTACCAAAATAATTTTTTAAGTAATGATACTGTAACAAACTATTTTACAACATTTTTACAAAATGTTGATGTGGCAGACCTCTTATTAGTTTTCATTTAAGTTCATTATTAATATCACTTTTTCATTTACCAATAATCATTTACCAAATCAGCAATTTGTAAAATAAGTTGTATCTCTAGCATTATTCTAATTTTTTACCCTAAATTTAATAATGTAGTCAAGTTGGCTATTTTCAATCTCTAGTTATTTTTATTATTTTTGTTATTTCCTAATATTGGTGGGAATCCTTAAAAGTCTCCTTACCAAGTGTACTTTAGCACGTGTTAACAAATATATATATATATATATTTATAGTTTTTTTAAGAGTAAATTACAAAGTCGGTCTTTATTTTTTATATTATATTTCAATTTGGTTCCTAACATTTCAATTGTGTTAATTTAGTCTCTAATCTTTTTAGTGTGTGTCAATTTAGTCCTTATTGTTATCCTTTGAATAAAAAAAAGTTGATGCGCCAAAAAGAACATTAAAAAATTGTTTTTCATGCCACCGGCAACGTTGCATTAGTTTTTTTTTTTTTTTTTCCCCTTCTTAAAAGAAAAACCCAAATTAAATCAGAGACACGTCTCAACCAAAATATTGAAAATCTCTTACCTCATCTTCATCCCTTTTCCCTCTCTCAACCTCTCTTTTGTAAGTCACCACCAACTCATCCCATCTGAAACTACGTGGGTATTTGTTAATAAATGTTTGCCTATGTTGACATTTAAGTCCAACGGTGTTTTTCCACTTGGACATGAGCTGTAGTGAAACGAAGGGACAACGTTTTTAGTTTGACATAAGTTGGTGGAGATTGAGGATGGTTTTTAGTTTTTGAGGTGGATTATTAGTTTGTTTGGTTTTGGGTCTTTGATTTGGTCCTCTAGGGATGTGTTTGTTTAGAGGTGAAATGGAATAGATGGAAAACGTTTGAAAGAAAATGGGAATGAAATCTTTTTTAGAGTGTGTTTGGTTGGGTGGGGAGGAAGGAAAATAAATGGTAAAACCCAAGTGTTTTCCCCCTAAGCCCACAAAAAAGTTTTTGTCCCCAAAATGGAGAGAAAACTGAAGGGAGAAAATGAAGATGTTTAATGAACAAAAATGTCCTTGTGCACTTGCACATGAACTTTGTCCGTACATTGCTCTTCTTCACTTTTTTTTTTCTTGGACGTTACCTCCTCTCTCTCATCTTTTTTTTTTCCTCCCTCCTGGACGTGCCTCATCTTCTTTTTTTCTTCCCTCATTGCCGCTTCTTTCCCTTTTTTTTTTTTTTTTTTTTTTTTTTTTTTTTTAAACTTTTGATTTAAGTGTACGTTGCTCATATATATATATATATATATATATATTTCTTTTGCTTTCTTTTGTGTTTTTTTTTTTAGGAGGGGGGGGTTGTTTGTCACTTTTTTGGTTTTAATTGTGCATCATTTTTAACAAGAGTAAATGAGTAAATTTATACAAACTCATTTTTCCATCCATCCACATTTTCACTCCCAACCAAACAAAAATGAGGGATACAACATCTATCTATCCATGCCATCAAGCTTTGTTTCTTGAAGGCATACAACATCACACTTCGACTCCCGTAACAAGTTTCTAACTACCAAACGTTTTTGGGAGTCATTCAATCCTCTAACATTCCATGAAATCATATTCATCTTCATTAATACTTTTATTTCCCCACTGCTTCTTCTACTGCACTACCAACACTTTATTGCCCATCATAATTAATCGAGGAAATTAAATTCCTCAAATCTCTTTTCCCTTTACCCGTAGAGGAGGCTGCCTTTTAGTTAACCACTGCTTTCTTCCGTCGTTCGTTAACTACCTCCATCCCCCTTTCTAGCCTTTGAAGATGGTCAATGCACAACCTCTCATGACAGTTCACAGAAAGCCCAATTTGGGAGTCATTCAATCCTCTTAACATTCCATGAAATCATATTCATCTTCATTAATACTTTTATTTCCCCACTGCTTCTTCTACTGCACTACCAACACTTTATTGCCCGTCATAATTAATCGAGGAAATTAAATTCCTCAAATCTCTTTTCCCTTTACCCGTAGAGGAGGCTGCCTTTTAGTTAACCACTGCTTTCTTCCGTCGTTCATTAACTACCTCCATCTCCCTTTCTAGCCTTTGAAGATGGTCAATGCACAACCTCTCATGACAGTTCACAGAAAGCCCAATCACTTTACTAAAACCTGGGATCCTATGCTTCACCCAACTTCAGACATCCAGCCTACTACTAAGACCCAACACCTCGGTATCCTTGTGCATTTTCATCGATAGGTCCAGCCCTGGAGGAGCAATAGTGGACAGCGGATTACAATCTGCCAAACTCTCATCTTCACCCAAAAAAGCTACTTTTGAGATAGCCCCTCCCTGCTCCATCGAGAACCAAAATAAGATATGCCACAAACTAACTTTAATTCGATCAACGCTAAATTAGGCTGATCAGTCTCAACAACATCTATCTGCTTAGTGCACTTATCATCCACCCCTTAAATCAAATGCACTCTACTCCCACTTCCAGCTTTATCCACACCATTTACACCAAAATCCACCAACCCAGCATCCATCATTCTCTGAAGGGCTACTGCCAAGAAAATACCCATAGAAAGGGGCGTATCTACCCTATTGGTCTTACCCAGAGCCACTACGGAGTCATCGAAGCTGATCCCAGCACTATCCAACACCGTCTGAGTCATTGTGTGGCCTTTGGAGCTAAAACCATCAGAGGAATTACATCTAACCTCCATCGGAGCCACCTCAAGGCAAACAGAACTATTCCCAGCCACCATCTGAGGCATTGCGAGACCGTCGAAGTTGATACCATCCAAAAAGCTACAAACAACTTCTGTTGGAGCCACTACATGTCCATTGGAGCTGATCCCAGCCTCCAACTGAGTCACCGCGAGACTGGCGAAGTTGAAACCATCAGAGAAACTACTATTACCCTCTATCGGAGCCACCACAATTCTATCGGAGCTAGTCCCAGACAAACAATTGCGCTGAACAAACATCGGAGGCTCTGCCTGTTGATCTGCCACCACTTTAGTGAGCATCGGGGACTTGGGTTTGTCTGAGAAAGCTTCTGCTGTTGTCGCTGAGTGGGCAAAGGGTGTCGGACTGGCCTTGGCAGATGGCTCACCCATTTCATGAAAGCTTGGGCTTGAGAAGTTTGCTACAGTTAGTTGAGTAGATCCCAAACCAAGTTGGGCCAACTTGGGTTTCAAACTTAAGCCCATAGTCGGATTTTTTTTACTTGTTTCCTGTGGAGCCCCTTTAAAGCACTTTGGTCCACCTTTGTTATAATCCCATGAAACCCTCCTCTTTCCTTTCTCATCTATCTCCACTGTCAACCCTTTCCCTCTCCAGCAAGCAGTCCTCAAATCACTCCTAATACCATAAACAACTTCTTTTGAATTTGAATTAAACTGTAACGGATAACTCAGTTTATTTCCTGCCAGTATTTTCTCTCCTAAATTAATATCCCCATTAATGCTCCAATGTTTCACAGCCCCTCCACCAGCAGCTAACGGGCAAGAATTGACCACTAGTCTACCGCTCACCACCTTCTTTGCACGTTTAGGATCTGGCACCACCATCTTATCCTCTCTTATCTATGTCTTCCCCTTATCTGTGGCACATGATTGCATCAGATGCTTTCTATCCTATACTTTTACGTGATAGTCTTGCACCATTTCAGCAAAAGTTCTAGAGTTCTGAATCTCCAAATTTTGCCCGTGCAATGGAGCAACCAATTTCAATTGGCTTAAGCCACCCACTACATATTGTGAAGGATACATCATCTTTCTTAATTCAATCCCAAACATCCTCCAACCATTTTTTGCTCCGCCTTGAGGGATAATGACCGACCTCCTAGAACCACCAGCTTTATGTTCAGTCAATAATAAGAACTACCCAAAAGAGTTGGCACTCCTTTGGAGAGTATAAGCAATATCACCGTCCCTAAATGTAAAAAACCGTTAGGAATTAACCCCAACAAAAATGTACTCAATATTCTTCATCAACCATTGTGCTGCATTCTTCCCTAGGAAAACTGACCTCGTAGAGTATTTGCCTCGCTCAAAAACCTGTAGCAAGAAATAACGTCCCCCTTCCCCTATAACTAATTGAAAAAGCTTGGATTCAATGAAGAAACTGCTATAGCCCCCCATATCTGATCTTTTGAAACTATGTTACAAGCAAACACAAGAAAATTTTATAATAAGGAAGCAGAGTGCAAAAGCATTACCACGCGATCAATATTTATAAAAGGAATATAATAACATTGTCATGTCAGAATTGTGAGTTCTTCAAATAAGGTTTGGTTTCCTCCAATACTTTTTTAATTGGAATCTCCTTTTGTTTTAATAAAAAACTGCCACATTATCCACTAATTAAATAAAATGTGAAAATTAAAACTTGCAACAACTTGCAATTGTATATTTAAAACAAAAAATACATGTCTAGTTAAAAAAGTACTAGAGGTAAGCCAAACCCTTTCAAATATTCATTTTCCCTGGATGGCTAAACCCTCCAATTGGAACAGAAAAAGTTGGCTGAATTAAGATTGAGTTAAGCAATTGCAAATTCATCCAAAAAGGAAAAAAGAAAGATGCAAATTCATAGGCAGTTTGCAACTGTTGAGAAAAAAAAAAGTATATGATCCTGTAATCTGACAATCAAAATGAATATTTGAAAGTGCCAATCATTCATCTTCAAAATCTTCCTCTCAGCGATATGGGCACCCAATATAGAGTAGCATATTAAGTAATGTTCAACCATCCTAAAACGAAAATGTTTAAAAACAGAAACTATAAAGATAAGTTTCTGATTATGATGTCCACAATGCGTGCATGACATGCAATTGTCTCATATCAGTGAACTTCAGAGACATTTTGTAAAGCTCTCTAAGCTTTTCAGCATCTCCAGACCTATTGGATACTGGATTTGATTGAGAAACAGAAGCAGACTTGTTTGCACTGGCTGAAATTGTCATGGCCAGGATTTTCTTCAAAAGCATTTGCAACTGTCTCCAGAATTTCTCATGTATCTCAGGATAGCTGATTCGGAAAGAGTCTGAATCTTTATTATCTAATAGATGGCGTCCTTCAAGCATGCGTGATAGAGCTGATTCCAGCATCTAAAAAGAAAATGCAATATTATTAATCTCTCAAAAAGTGGAGAGTAAATGAACAACGCTATGCAGACCAGGACATAATATTCATTAGCAGCAAGCCCATGATTTGTTGATACATCATAAAATTTTGAACCCGAGGAAACAGCCCTAACCATGTTACAGGACAGAAAGAAATGATTCCTTTGTTATCCTAATTTTTACTGAATCTCATTCAATAATAACCCAAGAGATGCTAATCTTTTTTATGATGATGCCAAATACAAAAATATGCTCACATTGGCTTATGATGGAACTACATAAGATTTGTGTATAAATTGCTGAGCACTATCTTGAAGTTTTTGTAACTTTTATAGCATGGCAAAATAGATCTAACATCAGATTCCCCTCTCACATCAGAAAGGTTTTCATAATATAGTGATTTAAATAACATAATTTTTTTAAAGATAATTAATTTAGTTTTGACATGCAAATTTGAGTAAAGTGGTAGGATTGCACTACTTAGGTCTTAGGTTAAGTCTTACTAATTAAGGAAAAATTCAATACACTAATTAAAAAAAAAATGCAAAATTGGGTTCTTCCTAAAAAGTCTTATCATCAAAGTTTTTCCTTAATGAACTATGACTTGAACCTAAGAGTTACCTAGTGTAATCATACTGCTTTATCGCCCAAAGCTGAGTAGAGACCCAAAGGCATTGTTATCATTATCATCATTATTTCCATTGCAAATAGCAGAGATAGCTCATTGGCAACTCAGTTTCACTGGTTTGAGAATCAATTTATAAAATCTAGGTCGGCCCTTGCATGGCCCATCCGTAATTCTAATTGTGATGAGGAAGATATTTTGGTGTCTTATCACATTTTTTACATGCCATGGAAGTGTAACACATATAAACATTAAAATAAAAAGGTGCGCATTCAACAAGGGAAAAATAGGAATATGAGGCTCTCCTTTAGCTAGAAACAAAGAAGTACAAGACCATACCGTGTTTGAGTGTAAAAGGCCAGAAAGGCTTAATGACAGAGCTGATCTCTCTATGAGTATAGTCAGGTACATGCTGGGATGTGTTTGTGGGCCATAAAAGTCCATGGCTCTTTGCCAGTTTCTCTCGGCCAAGGAGGCATACTGCTTGACTCGTTGGAGAATGCTGTTTTCAGCTTTAGACAAATTGCTTTTCTTATGATCCGACTCCAGAAACTTCAAACAACAATCCCTTTGGTAGCAACCTAAATGAAAGTAAGCAAATGCAGCCTCCTGTTTGCGCAATTCACCTAGTGATTCATACACAGACAATGCCTCTCTTATTGCATCATTGGCTGAAATCTCATGCTTTCTTGATTCTTTCCTTCCCTTTCTTTCACTAGAACCGGTATAACCTACATGCGTATCTTCCAACGCTCCATTTTCATAAACTTCTGCAGTTACATCTTCTTTTGCCAATAGCATGCCAAGCCTCAGATATGTATGAGCAAATTGTGTATATACCTCATTCCTCAAGTTACTTGTCACAGAATCAGCTTCTTCAGTGATAGAATTCAGTTCTGACTTAGCTGCCCCATAATATCTGAGTGATTCACTGTATTCTAGTTTTGCAGTCTCCAATGCTTGTTTGTATGCATTATGGAAGATTGCATGTGTTTTAAGAGTCTCAATCTTTGATACCATCTCTTCAGCCAATGCTCGTCTGCCATGGCCCAAATTACAGTTAATTAATATAATGTTGGTGTGATCAGAAACTGCTCTAAATGCATCGATAGCATCTGCAAAAACATCTTCAGCTCTGTTCATTTCTTTTCTTGCCAGTCTGTTACGACCTAGTTCGTTACAAACCCACCCTTTCTTCTTGACTACAAACTGTAATTCTATTGAACCAGATGGAAGTCCACCCAATGCCTTTCTAGCTTCTTCATAACAGCTTAGGGCAGCTAAAAGATTATGCTCTGCATCTTTAACTAAAGGACCCCCAAGGTACTTAAATATCCCACCAATTTTCACTTTAGGTGTTTCCCCAGGAGCTGTTTCAGTTTGAGATAAGACTGTGGAGCCTACATCACGCATCTCAAAAAAAGCCTCCACTTTTTTGGAATTAGTCCCCAAAGGTTTTACCCCATCAGTGTAAGAATCTTCTTTTCGGCTTTTATCACCTCTGCTGTGCTGAAGACACTCAATATCAGAATTTTTCTTATAATGCATTTGGTGATGAACAGAGTCATCTTCAGGGTTTCCCAAAAGTGAGTAGGCCGTGCCCTTAGCATGTGGTTTCTTTGATTGTTTTCTGCCATAAGCTACTGAGCTCATATCTGCATTGCTACTGCTGGCACTACTACCACTGCTTGCCCTGTCACTCTGGCAGCTGCAATTTACCAAGGAACATGAACTGCAATTCTGGTTATGCTGCACCAGCTTCTTCTTGAGCCTTTTAACTTCTGTAGCCACCTCAGAAGACATTCTCAATTGTCTACTACTGGATTTCCTCTCTGCCTGTTTTGAGATCTCTTTTCCATTTATCACATGGAACTCAACATAAACATCTCCAACTAGTGTCCATGCCTTGGCCCAGAAAAGGTAAGTGGAAGAGGATTGTTCAAGAGTTTGAGAATCATCTTCAGAGTTGGATAAGTCATCTTTCTCATCAATGCTGTATGATCTTGTGTTTTCATTTCTTTCACTGAATTTTTTCTGCCATGATGAGCAACTGATCATTGAGGAAATGAACCTCGTGTCTTCAAGATGCTGGGGCATTGATCCATAAACAGAACATGCCAATTCTGCAACCTTCAAAGCCTGATGTAACTGGCCATCCTCCATATAAGCTTGACCAAGCGCCAAATAAGATTCTCCAAGCAAAAGAACAAGTTTCCACAACCTATGGTCCAATTTTGATGTTGGAAGCCATTCCCGAATGTCACAAACTTCGATACAGTCAGCATCACCACAAGCACAAACAGAAAAATGAATAGATGAAGGCAACTTATCATTAGTTTCACCGACTTCCTCCAGCCGTAGCTCAGTGCTCTGCAGTTGGCGCATCCATCTAAGAGACTTGATAGCCTGAGAGACATGATGCACTGCGGCTAACTTTGAAGAAATGGGATCAGCAACAGTTTGAACTGGTGTTGGAGACACCTTGCACACTGCAAAGCTTTCATCGCCACTGGAACTTGGTGCAGCTCCATCTGGATCCCTTTGTTCCTTGTCACTTGCTGCTATCAAATTCCGGGAAGCAGATAAATTTTCCTCCATCTTCACAGAAACTTCTGATACTAAATCTTGATAACTTTGTCCATCTTCATATGGTTTGTCAACTGCAACTGAAGAGAAGACCCTTTCATGGAAAATTGATTCAGAAATATCACTAACAAAGTCCAAGGATTCTTCCTCGGCATCAGTAACTGTAACTTCGGATTCTACAGGAAGAGATTCAGATGTCAAATCCAGCTCTTCATCATAATTTAAAATGAGCCTCGCAAATTGTTCATGAGCAAATGCACGCACAACCTGTTTGGCATAATATTAAATGTAAATCACATTATATTTCCAATGTACTAAAACAAAATTTAACAAATTACAAAAAAGAGTACAACTCTTAGAATAAAAGTAACTCCATAAACATACCAGATGATCTGGCTCATCCAAAAAATCCAAACATTTTCTAAAGAAACTCACACATCTGGCCCTATTATTAGGAGCCTGCAACAAACCGTCAATTTGTAAGAGCTATTTTGAGGCTACTAGGCAACATATAAAAGAAAGCAGTTATTATCTCTTTCCCACCATTGAAAGCGAAAGCCTGTGACCAATTCGGTACAGGAGAGTCCCTAATGAATACAAGGAATCACTTCGCGTATGCAATAGAGTAGGTAGGGAGCTTGAGGCATCGTCACAATCATTGGAAGAATGGTTCTTGGGAATGACAGAAAGATCAAAAAGTTGAATTACATCTTCGCCAGCACTTTTATAAAGCTGCAAAAATTGAAGTCAGACAAGAAGAACAAGCTCACCAACAATTTTAACATTAAATGCATGAAGAAAAAATTTATTTTGGATAGACCCAATACCAAACCAAAAAGATTCCTTCAGAAAATAATATACATATAATCTTTTATTATATAAATATAACTAATTCATTACAAAAATCTATTAATTAGGATTATAACAAACAACTATATGTATATTTCTTATAACTATGAGACACAAAAAACCAAATAATTTGATAAAGAGGTATCCCTATCATAATTACCTAGTAGAAGATGATTTATACAAATATAAGAAAATTCCAGATAGAGAATATGTACAGCTATGCTATTATTAAGTATCAAAGCTGCCTTGTCGGCTTCATCATGATTATTAGTATCTTTGGTTTTAGTGTATCGGTGGTCATTAGTAAAACTAAAAATAACTATATGTGAGATCTCTTGAAGATCATGCTCCTCTGCCACACTTTCTTTATCTTCTCTTCCTGGTGTTCCAAATATATACTTATA
Organism: Quercus gilva; assembly: GCA_023621385.1. NCBI lineage: Eukaryota > Viridiplantae > Streptophyta > Magnoliopsida > Fagales > Fagaceae > Quercus > Quercus gilva. The sequence continues at coordinate 35,596,609 of CM042474.1, read as the reverse complement.
AGAAAAAATAGTTGACAGATTTGAATCACAAATAAGGAACTTTTCACCGATTTCCTTTTTATAATTCCAATACATTTGATTCATTTTGGCATAAAGAAAAATTTTAAAATCTTCATTTTGGCATAAAGGAAGTTCTATGACATTAAAAATTTATGTGGATTTTCAGATCACTAATTGACTCAGGGATAAGTGGATTCATTCAAATTTAGATCACATTATACAAGGAGATTAATTCTACATATTCGAATTGAAGGGTGATATAAATCAGTCTATTTCCAACATCATATCCATGGTTAGTGCATTCATTATTAGAAGGTAGTTCACTTTTAAAAAGGAAAGTAAATATAAATCAGTCTATTTCCAACATCATATCCATGGTTAAAGCATTCATTATTAGAAGGTAGTTCGCATTTAAGGGAAAGTAAATATAAATCATGACAGTACCCAATAAGCGCCAGGATCCTGCTTGCAGTTTTCTTGAAGGAACCTCAAAACAGAAAGGCCATTTTGCTGGACAACATAAGGATGAAAAGCAGGAGTGCCGTCCTCAGAGATTCCTTTCAATAGAAAAATATCATCTGTTTTCAGAAGCTCATAACCTTGAACAACACCATTTTCATGATAACAGATGGCCAACTCAGGCACACTCGCCATGACATTGTCAAGCCAAGCTTCAAGCCAAGTTAATGGAGTGACCTGTGAAAACATTGACGTAAAGCATAATGAAATTTGTGAAGAACGAAAACATGAAAAAAATATATATTTCAGAAGTTCACTCCCACCTGTCGTGTAACATCCCACAAATGCAAGCTTACAGCAACATATTTTTCGTTACTAAACAGAAGTAAGTCACTGCCCAAGAGCATACGGAAATTGTGAAACTGCCAAAACAAAACCCTTAAAAACTCATCATTACTGACTCTTCTATGTTTTTCAGACTCTTGCATTGAGCTCCTGGGCTTCTCGCCAACTTGTGAAACCTTTTTGACAGGATGATGCCCTTTACTTCTGTTATTCTTCTTATTTTCCCAAAGAAGGCCATCCTGTTTAACTTGTGGGTAGTCAGAAAAAGAATTGAATCCTTCATCTTGAACAACACTATCACTCTTCCCCACAAAATGAGTTGTACTTCTTCCAGGAAGTACGGAAGAGTTTGATTGCTCCTGTGATGGGATGTGATGAGTTGGAGGACAATCACAAGCCTCCATTCTAACTGAATGCATAGCAAAATTCAAAAATAAAGATTGGTCTGCACATTTTGATTGATTATGTCTTCTAATAAACTTTTCCCCCTCTTCAACATCAGGCCTGCGCTTTAAAAAATAAAATAGATGTTAAGAGCTGTTTGTTTCTCAGAAACTCACTACTCAAAAGTTGTTGATTTTTGAGAGTTAAAATTAGAAATCCAGAAAATTATTGAAATCTATTCTAGACTTCTCGTACTTTTGTTTAAATCCTTTTACCTTGCTCCAATTAGATGATGAAGAAATTAATTTCTTTATCAAAAAAAGGGCATTGTGGCACTAGAATATCAGTATCAGTAATTCAGAAAATTATATTATTTTTATTTTTACTTTCTTTTAGAAAAGGGGGAAAAACAATTCTCGCTTTGGTCCTACTCCATAAGCCTTGCCTCAAATTAGATAACTTCAAAATCAAATCTGAAAGATCCTCTTGCTCTACATTGACATCAACATCAATGTATCATCGCGAACCTAGTAATGCCATGTAGCTTGGGGGCACTACAGAGCAACTCAGGCCCTAATGAGGACATCAAGCATTTAAGTGGGAGAGAATGTAATACCCCAGATTGTATGGATCAGATTAGACTGAATTGAATGAGTGTTTGTGTGTGGGCATGTACAGATTCACATCGAGTGTGTACTATATAAGAGGCTACAAGGAGCTTCAATTATAACTTAACTAGTATTTTTAGGCAGATGTAGCCACCACTTTCTTTGCGTCGTGACAAATCATCTTCATTTTGGTGACTTGGCAATCTAGGATGTTGAATGGGAGCTTGAACTTGCCCACCATGCTAACTGGGATGGCTCAACTATAGGTTTTAGCTTTGTCAAGCTTGCACTTGAGGAGATACATCTCAACACTGCCTTTGGCAAGGGGATCAACAGCTAAGTTGCCAATTGGGCTCCAACCAATCATGAAAACCAAGGTTTCAGTTGGTTAGTTTTGGATTGGATTTGAGGTGATCATATGGAATTTCTGGGAAGTTGGGTTGGTATTGAGAAGTGAAATGGGATTTCTCTACCAAGGGTTGGTGGGGTCCAATAACAAATTTAGAGCAATGATGATCATTTGGATTGGTTTTACCCTCTTTACTACTATAGTTTTTATTTTTTATGTTCTGAAGTAGCTAACATTATGCCATGTTGAAGGAAGTTTGGTTAGATGTGATGGCCGAGACTTCATGGAACTAGGGGACCAAAAAGAGAATTTAAATTATTTTTCTCTTTTCTAGTAAACTAAAAATTAAAAAAAAAAAATCTAAAGTTTTTTGATATCGATATTCTAGTGTCAAATGGCCATTTTTTTGGCTAAAAAGATGGCATCGTTATGACATTTTAGCTTGGACAATGTTGACAGATATGGACAGATGGACGAAACTGACCACAACTTTAGAGCTAAATTGACCAAATCTAAACTTCAATGACCAAATTGACAACAACTCCAATCTTAAAGGGATTAATATGTAATAGGATGACAAAGAAAGCAGTATATGCAATAACCCACCCAGTATTCAAAACAAGCGTCTGTCCAATACGGTGGACTCCAATTGATAATCGAGCCTTGGAATAAGGCATTTTAAAGATTTGCTTCAGAATGTCAGCTGGAGCAATCACATCTATCTCATCCCCATACTCAACTAAACCAGATACCGCAAGGGCCTCACATTTCCTAGAAAGATTTGATGCAACAGCGCCACCTTCCCATGGTAAACCTGCCAAGTATGAGCACCAAAATAATACCATCAGATATAAATTTTTTTTGATAAGTAAAATACTATTGAATATATCTGATTCATAAAAGAAGCAAATTAAAATATTAAAAGAATTATTTGAATGCTATCTACATTAACACAGTAGTTCAAACATCAGACAATAGATATTGTTACAGAGACCACAAAAGGGACTCACACCAATGCAGGAAAACATTTGCAATTATATGAACCAGCAAGTGAAAGGGAAATGTACAGGATATCTTACAGAAACTATTCTTATCAGAAAAACCTCTTTTTTTTGTTGATAAATCTATTCCTATTCCTATCGCCAAAACTATAAAAACTGAGACATGGATCCAGTGGCAAATAAGAAGAAAAAGACTATAATGGAGTGTAACAATGCTAACATCTCAAAAGAGAATAGAGTTGTTAACTCCCAAGTACTGACCATTGGTGCCTAGACAGAAAGATATTAGGAGGCTCCAATGGTCTCTTTTCAATTTATTCAGCCTACATGAGATTGGTCACAGTGCAAAACTAATAGCAACACCAGGATATTAAACACATGTACAAAGAAGAAATGAACCCATGGACAACAGTCAATGAAGGAAAGACCGAAAGAGTGCCCAGTGAGTATTGTTTAGGGCATTTGAAAACTGGCATGCATAATATTTAGGGTTTCAGAAAAACCTAAGAAGCATGGATAAGGACATGACACAACAATTTTTGAAAAATTAGGACATAACATGGTGGGGATATGAATTTTTTATTTTTACATAATAAATTTTTATTGATATAAAAAAATAGAGGCACCCAAGTATACAATCTCGCAAATTAAATAAATCTATCAAATCACTAGCCAGACAAATGGATTGGCTAAGCAAAACTGACATCCAATCTAACAAAGTTCTAAAGAAAGCTACTCTAGAGGCGATCTTCAGCTTCCAAATACCTTTCCGAGGGAACGACTGAGCACTAGTGCAAATCAAGACCCAATAGTAACCACTAACATTAATTAATCAATTACTATACATATTTACACATCTTTTATTTTTTTATATGCATATTTTATGTTTATTTTAAGTTTCCAAAATAAATAACAACTATCAAAATCTTTAAAAACATATCTAAAATCAAGGGAATTGTTTTTTCTTTTTTTTCTTTTTTTTTTAATAATAAAAATACTTTTTCCTCCCAACACAATGAGGACATGGATGCAAAAGTGTCCCTAGCATGTCTGACATAGATACACCAGGGATTTCAGGGTGTCCATGCTTCTTAGAGAAAAACTCATGATGAACATTTGAACTTCTCAGTAGCAGTTAGTTCGACTAAGTGAGATCAGTTTATTTTCCTGGAATGTCTTTAGTTTTCTGAATGCATTCATGTAGTTCTCTAATTTAGTTTCTTGATAATTCTAGTAGTGAAATCCTTGAAAACTCCAGGAAAATTGGAACCCATTGGAGAGTTCTCTTTCTCCAGGCACCTGATTATTTTCTTTCTTCACCTTTGCAAAGGTGGCTTCCTTTGAGTAGAACCTGACTCTAAAATGCTTGCACTGCTGCACATATCCCAATTTCCTAGATTTTAGGTTTAAAAAAAAAAAGAGTGAAGCAAAGTGTGAGGAAATGTGATCACCAAAAAGGATATAATACCCAGAAGGCAAATCCAATGCTAAGGAAAGTTCTTAATTAAAAGAACCAGTGTACAAGCCCAGATAATTGCTGCCATGTGATGAGTTAGGCTAGTGGTTTTAGAGAAATAGTGAAGAGTAATAGTTTTTTTAATTCATCCTTTTTCTTTTCTCTGCTATGCAAGCAATAAAAGGAGTTTCATTAGTACAAGTAACCCAACCTGTGAAAAGCAACGCCCAAGCATCAAGCTTTAAGAATGTACCACTAGGCCCTGGCGCACCCAACTGGTTATTGTCTGAGTTGGACTGTCTCAGTGAAATTAGTAAGCGGATGCTTAAAAGTATTCAGATTCAGGGAAACATGACTTGAGCACTTATGGAAATATATGAAGCAGCTCAAAGAAGTATCAAGCTTGGACTCTGTCCACTGAGAATATCTAACAACTAGACTTGACGTCAAGACTAGACCATGCAACTACTCCTACCATCCTTTCCAGGTTGACAAATTGACCCAACTTACTAGATCCAAGTGAGTGAGAGCCACACGTTAGTAGGCATTTATTCAGCCAAAGCAGCCATCACTTCACCTTCACAAACAAAATCCCCTTTCTGAAAACTTTAGCAAGGTACAAACAATCCAAAAAACACATGATGCCCATTATTCATATAGTAGACATGAGTTCAATTTTTTGACAAGGGGCTAACATGAAAAAACATTGAAGGGACAAGAAAGTGGCGCAGGACAAATTAAAACTGATGCAACACCAAAATTAAAGAGCAGAAAAATAAAATAAACTAGGACCCACACCTAGGGGCACCTAGAATCAGCACCAAGCAATTTAAGGAAAACTCTAACAAATAACTCTGATTACTCAAGAAAATGATAAAACAATTTTGAAACCTAGGTTCCTTTAAAAGAGTTCCAAACTTATTATCTTAATAGGAAAAGAAAATAACTCTTAAGGTTGGCAAGTGCCTTTCACCAAAAGTGACAAGTTGCGGATTAAAGTTTGGGGATAAGTCTCTCCAAATAAAAGGGAGTAAGTTTCTGACCAATCATGAATCACCTCTCTAAGACCCCATAAAAAGCAAGCTTTGTGCATTGGGTACAAGGAAAAGAAAATAACCCTACCAGCCTAGTAAGAAAATGAATTAAATTCCTAAACCAAGAAAGAAAAAGAAAATAACAATTACAAAAAAAAAAAAAAAATCTTGATTAAGCCTTAGGCCTAACTAATAATAGGTTCCATCCATAAGACCAATGGTTGGGCCATTGTCTTCTTCTTACACCTATGTCCACAGGTTTAGGTAATTGGATGCATATTTTTGTGCCTGCACTATAGAGTTCACCAAATTATCACCATGCTACCAATTAAACATCTCGTGGTAGCCTAGAAGTCAAGTATAATCCGGACTACAGAGGATAGGTAAACAGAGACGATAGGATAAAAGCAAAACATAAATTTGTAATTTATTAGCTCTTTCGCTTCATATTAGAAGTGTTACAAATCAAACACCTATCCAGGAAGAAATTTTTCACTCCACCAGGAGAACCACATCATCCCACTCAATAATATTGTGCCATGTTTGATAATTTATTGAGTCAAATCCTAGTCAACAATCTCATAATTATAATAATAATAATAAAAAAACTTCACCTTCACCCTTGCTGCTGGTGGCTCCACTGCCACCATCCCCAACTCCAGTGCCAACAGTGACGGCGGTCCTCCCCAATATAACAAAGAAGCTCCAAAAGAATCAGAAAAATATGCAATCTTCAATCTCATTCTTTTTCCCCTTTTTCCTTATTTGGCAAGATGCTCAATTCTCTCACTTCAGGTTCTAATCTCCTCTGAATCAACCAATTTTAATATGCTATACTTCTACCTATACGGCTATACCCACACACACATACATTTTTCCGTTCAAGTTTAAATATCTATTACTTCTTAAGTGCCAATATTATTATTCTTTGATTGCTGAGAAAATTTGAGGAAAATTAGAGAAAAAAGCTTCAAAACTTTCAAGATTTTTGTTGTATTTCTGTGGTGTTGCAAATAAATTTGTGTATTAAGCTACAAGGTTGTTTTAGGCTTTCGGGAATAACTATGGCGGTTAAGAAAGAATACAACAATAAAAAACTTGGGACTAAAGATTTTTTATGTTTTACTAAGGAGGACCACTGTCACTCTGCCACTGGAGTTTCGGGATGGTGGCAGCGATGGAGATGGTGGTGGTGAAGCCACTGACAATAAAGGGTGAGGATGAAAGTGAGTTTTATTTTTATTTTTTATGACTGGTCACTGGATTGATGACTAGGATTTGACTCAATAAATTGTCACACATGGCACAATATTATCGAGTGGGAGGACCACTAGTAATTGCTGATGTGACCCCCTAGACTCCCAGTGGAGTGAATAATTACTCGGGAGTCCCACAATGGCTCTCCACAGTATTTTTTAAGTACGCTTACTAATGACTTTGTGAGGTTAGCGATAGGTGATTGGGCTATAGTTTTGCTAGAAGTAAATGCAAAATTGAATGTCGAATGTATATACATCCCAAAAAGATAGTATCGAAGGAGATAGTATTGGTATAAAGCTGTATGCATATGAATCATGGCAAAAAAAGGAAACTTTGCATCTGCAGCAAAGTGTTTCTGGAGTTTATAAATCTGTAGATACTCATCAGTCTATACATGCTTTTAAGAAAAGTATATATATATATATATATATATATATATTAAGGCCAAAAATGACAACATTGAGATGTATAAGTGGATAAGCAATAGACATGCCAAGAACGCTTAACTGGCACCTTCTGGTGTGCGTTTGGGAATTGTTGAAATTTTCTTTTTCTTTTTGCTTTGCAAATAATCTAGCTTTTAGGAGCATTCACAAACCAGCTCATAGCATTGTATACAGGGACTTTTTTTTTATTGGTCTTGAGCTTGAGGATTCACTTCTAGTGATTCCATTCAGTTGTTTATAGATTTCCTTTTTTCCTTGTACATAAATTTTTTTCCCCTCTATCTGTTTTTGTTGTTTGAGCATATTTTTTCAACTATTTCATTCTTCTGTATGAAGTAATCCTTCTTCAATAAAACTTTTATTATTACTTATCAAAAAAAAAAAAAAAGAAGAAGCTACCTTTTAGGTTTTCGTAACACATTAAACAAATAAATTACCAAAAACTATATCTTTTGATAAACAATATGCAAATACTACCGAAAATAAGCAAATGCATTCATATTTTTTGGTGGCATTTGGCATTTCCAGTATATAGTATGTAGAGTTTTGAACTGTGTCTATATTATTAGTTAATAAATATTCTAGCACCAATACAATGCGGTAATATAATTGTCACTGCATTAGGTACCTCCGGTGGCAGTGGTAGGCTTGGAATTCGTAAGAATTGGCGGCGAATTCAGATCCGTCTCCGTCGGAAGCATCCGATATCGCGGAGCACTCACTCTGTGTGTGTATATATATATTTGTGTCAATACAAAAATCAAAAATCAACAATTCAAAAATCAAAATTAAACAAGAGAGAGAGAGAGAGAGAGAGTACGTGTGGTGGAGCGATGGAACGAGTGCGGAGGAATTGAAAGCATGGAAGGAATTGTCGGTGGGGACAGGGATAGAACCGCAGAGGAAACCCACGGGTTTTGAACTTGAATTTGGCCTAACCACTTCAAGTTTTCCCACGCACTGAAGCTCTCCCTCCGATTTCGCCATTTCTCTCTCTAATTGGTAGTATAATATTTCTCTTCACTATGTATGTATTTATGGTCTCTAATTTCAACTTCAACTAAGTGCGTGCGAGCGTGCCTCTTAAACCAGACACTTAGGGCACCACCACCACCACCACCATCTTCTACTAGAAATTTTCAGAACCAACTAGAGACCTTTTTTCTTATATAGTTATTTATTTATTTTTTACTATTTTGTCTTAATGGCCCATTTTTGTTTAACAATCTATGTGTCGGGAAAGTTTAATGTAATATGCTTTTTTTTTTCTCCCTAAATATAAAATTTAATTATTATAAATAGCTATTAATAAACGAAAAGGCCCATTTTCAGCTATTGAATTATAAAAAAATATATATATATATATTAATAGTTATTTATTATGAGTATATTTTTATGCCAAATTAAATATTTTATCATAAGGAATTGTTTTATTTTTATTTTGTACAAGGTAAGAAGTATATCACTAAATATTTAGTATGATTTTGTTTGTATATGTAATTATATATCATACCTTTAAAAGATAATATGATGCGTCAAGATTCTGATTGGGGGTTTAAATTTAAAATTAATTTAAAAAATAAGAATAATGACATGTAAGATTTGTGAGGTTCCAAAAACTTAAGTGCCAAAATATGATGAAGTTGACCAAAAGTCAAACAACTTCAATTATATATATATATATATAATTAGTCGATAATTTGTGCAATCCATGTGAAAATTTAACAAAATATAATATTTTTTCTTTCTATTTTTCCTTAAATATAAATTGATAATTATGGTAACTATTAAATATTATTACATATTTTAAAAATCAAACTGTTGAATTGCATGTTTTTTTATTCTCTTAATATGTATTTCAAATTTTGTGTCAATCGGATATTATTTACTATATAATTTATAAATTTATATTTTATGCATAATTTCAAACTATAAAAATTTGCAATTTAAATAATTTATTGATGAAATAGCTATTGATCATTAATTTTCTAGAAATTTTACAAGTATGAAAGATATAAGAAGAATATGTAATTTAATAGTGGATTTGTCAAAATTTACATCTAATAAAAAGATATTTAATAAGCTACAACCAATTTTATAATTAAATTTTGTGCATATTCTAATGAATGGTTTAAATATAATATGGAAACTAAATTCAATTAAAATTATATATATATATATATATATATTAAATAATGATATGTAAAATTGTGAGGTCTTAAAAACTTGGGTGACAACATTAGATCAACCAAAAGTCAAACAAAAATCAGTTTAGAGGAGTCTTCTTCAACCCACTATGTATTAATTTACAATATCATTCAACAAGTCACATGATTCATTAAAAGAGTTATATGACTTAAAAGTACAAGTCAATAATTTTTTTATAGAACAAATGCAATATAAATATATAAATAAATAATTATGAAATAATTAAAATTTTGTGAATTCACTCCAAAGTCCTGGTCCATCGAACTTCAGCAACAGTGCCTTAGTAAGTTTTTTTTTTTTTTTTTTTTTTAATGAGAAAGACTAAAACTTTATTTACGAAAATAACAATACAACAACATCATGGATAAGAGTTTTTTCTAAGAAACAAGGACAATCATCTATCCAAGCAGAGAAATTAACTAAGCCAAAAGCTTGTTTAGCTAACATATGGGCAGGCCTATTGCGTTGTCGTCTCACATGAGAGAACACTACATTCCTAAGCTCATGACATTATGTTAGGATCCCATAAATCAATGGAGAAACCGAGAAAGGGGCATGTGAACATTCCTAATAAAAACGTTTTAAGTAAAATGTTATCTCAAAACCTCATATTCAAATTGTGTTGATCTTTTTCAAGCTTATATGTTGATTTTTCTCATCTTAAGCAACCTTTATATGATGCTGTAATGTGTAATCTGACAATCAAAATGAATATCTGAAAGTGCTATTCATTCATCTTCAAAATCTTACTCTCAATGATATAGGCCATCAATACAGAATAGCGTACCAAGTAATGTTTAACTATCCATAAAACCGTTTGAGCTTTCTACCTGAAACGAAAAATGTTTTAAAAACAGAAACTATGGAGATAACAGATAAGTTTCTGAGTACGATGTCCACAATGCGTGCTTGTCATGCATTGTTGGTGTCATCCTAAATTTTGCTGTAACAACCAATTAATAGATTGGCTCAATGCTTCTCTGCTAAGCCTGATTTCCTGTAGTGCGTCGCGAACCCACTTTTCCTTGTTGACCAAAAGTTGTAGTTTTGCTGAATCAGATGGAAGTCCAACCAATGCCTTTCTAGCTTCTCCATAACAGGTTAGGGCATCTGAATAATTATATACTTCATTTTTAATAAAAGGACCCCCAAGGTACTTAAATATCCCATGCATTTGGTGATGAACAGAGTCATCTTCAGGGTCTCCCAAGAGTGAGTAAGGACTGCCCTTAGCATGCATTATCTTTCTTTGTTTTCTTTCACAAGCTTCTGAGCAAGTTTTGGCGTTGCGAGGACCAGTAGTGCTTGCGCTACTACCACTGCTTGTCCTGTCACTCAGGCAGATGCAATTTTCCAAGGAACATGAACTGCAATTCTTGAACTCAATATAAACATCTCCAACTAGCATCCATGCGGTGGACCAGAAAATTTCAGTAGAATAAGATTGCCCAAAAGTAAGAGAATCATCTGCAGAGCTGGATTTATCATCTTTCGCACCAACACTGTATGGTATTGTCTTTTCATTACTTTCACTGACCATTGGGGAAATGAGCTTTGTGTCTTCAAGATGCTGAGGCATTGATCCACAAATATAACATGCTGATTCTATAACCTTCAAAGCCTGAAGTAACTCGCCATTATCCTTATAAGCGTGACCAAGTCCCAAACAAGTCACTCCAAGCGTAAGAACAAGTTTCTGCAACACATTGTCCCATTTTGATGTCTGAAGCCATTCCTGAATGTTGCGAGCTTCAATGCAGTCAGCACCACCACAAGCACAAACAGAAGAATTACTAGATGAAGGCAACTTATCAGTAGTTCCACTGCCTCCCTGCAACTCTTGCTTCGTGCTCTGCAGTTGGCGCCCCAATATGTAAGATTTGATATCCTGACAGAGATGATGCACTTCAGCTAAGATGGATGAAATGGGATCAACAACCGTTTGAACTGATGCTGGAGACACAGAGCTTTCATTGCCACTGGAACTTGACGCAGCTCCTCCTGGAACCCTTAATTCCTCATCACCTGCTGCTATCGATTCTTGAGAAGCAGATAAATTTTCCTCTAAAGTCATCTTCACAGAACCTTCTGGTGCTAAATCTTGAAAGTCTTGTCCATCATCATATGGTTTATCTCCTGAAGCTGAAGAGGAGACCTTTTCATGGACATCTGATTCAGACATACTGCTAACAAATTCCAAGGATTCTTCCTCAGCAAAAGTAACTGTAACTTCAAATTCTACAGAAAGAGATTTAGATGTCAATTTTAGCTGAATTTAAAATGAGCCTCGGCATATTTTTCATTAGCAAATGCACATACAACCTGTTTAGCATAATATTAATTGTAAATCAAATTATATTTCCATGCAATACAACTAAATTTAACAAAAGTATTTACAAAATAAGAGAGCAACTCTTTTTTTTTTTAGGGAAAAAAAGAAAAAAAAGAAGAGAAGAACTCTCAGATTAAAAGTAATTCAAGAAACATAAAAAGAATTCAGAATATCCAAAAAATTTCTAAAGAAGCTCAAACATCTAGCCCTATTATTAGGAGCCTGCAAGAAACCATCAATTACTAAGAGATACTTCAAGGAAACTAGACAATAAATGAAAGAAAACAGTTATTTATCTCTTTCACACCAATGAAAGTGAAAGTCTGTGAGCAAAGAATACAAAGAATCACTTCGTGTATGCAATAAAGAAGTTCGAAGAATGGTTCTTGGGAATAAAAGAAAGATCAAAAAGTTGAATTATGCCTTCTACTGCACTTTTATAAAGCTGCAGAATTTGAAGTCAGACAAGAAGTACATGTTCACTAACAATTTGTTGGTAATGATTTTAACAGTAATTGGATGAAGAACAAAATTGATTTTCGAACAGACCCATTACCAAACCAAAAACAAAACTTTTAGAAAAGAAGGTAGATATGATATTTTATTTGTAACACATAACTAATTCATCACATAAATCAAAACAAGATGCATACTAGAGTGGCTACAATGTCAATAGAAATTGGGATATACAATAAACAGCTATATTTGACAAACTTCATTACAAGAAACTTGAATATTTAGAGAGATAAAGATTCTAGAGAGAGATTTGTTATATAACATAATGATGCAAGACATATAATATTTGCATTTTCTAGAAAAAGAAAGATGAGAGAGAGAGAGAGAGAGAGAGAGAGAGTAGAGAAGAGAGAAAATTCATACCTCAATCTAAACCCAATCTGAAATTGTGAAATTTACTAACAATCAATCTATCTATTAGAATGCACGTACATGGATATTTATAGCCTAAGAGTTAGTTATGGATGATGTCACAACTAACTCACATTTATCACATGCCAAAATAACTAATTTTCCCTCCAATTTCAAATACTACAAGAAATTTGGCACATGTGGATTTTAATTACAATATTCATTAGGCAAACCTGAAATTAAGCCCTAGGCTTGGCTGCCTCCTTGTAGCATTCAACTAAGACAACTCCATGCCTGCCACGTGGCACTTGTGCCATGTCCCCCCCCCCCCTCCTGCCACATCAGCATCATCATGTTGCACGCTAGACTCTACATAACATAAAATTATATGATGTGAAGATGATACATATATGTAAGATGATTCTGGATGGATTTTAAGTTCAACTACGGTATTATTAAAAGTATCAAAGCTGCCTTTTTTCAACAGGATTATTAGTATCTTTGGTTTTAGTGTATCAGTGATTATTAGTAAAAACAACTAGTAAAAAACTGTATGTGAAATCTCCTGCAGATCATGCTCCTCTGCCACATCTTCTTTGTCTTCTCTTCCTGCACAAATGAGGAACTTTTTACTGATTTAAAAAAAAAAAAAAAATCCCGATACATTTTTCTAATTTTGGCATCAAATAAAAATTAAATATTTTTCATTCAAGCATTTAACTCGTCTGTGCTTGGGAAATAAAGGACGTTCTAGTATATTTATTTGATGTTAATTTTCCTATCACTAATTGACTTAAGGGATAAGTGGAAGTGGATTCATTCAAATTTAGATCACATTTTACACGGAGAAATTACCTTTCCTAATTCAAACTGAAGGGTGATATTAATCAGTATATTTCCAGCATCATATCTATGGTTAGGGCATTCATTATTAGAAGGAAGTTCACATTTAAAGGAATGTAAAGTCTAAACTAGTAAATACAATGTCTCACCCCATTGCCTTACAATTGGGAAATTATTACGTACTCCCGGAGTACTATAAATGCATACTCCTTCCTTTCACATGAATGGTGGGTCCCACTAATTAAATTCATGGTGGGATCCACCATTCATGTGAGAGGAGGGAGTACGCATTTATGATACTCCGGGAGTACACAATAATTTTCCCTTACAATTGCATAGTTTAATTTTTTTTTTCTTTTATAATTATTTGTTTACTTACTTTACTACCACTAATCAACTAATCCATTACCCCAATTGCCCAAAGCATACCCAAGCCTTCTATTTTAGTTTGTCCATTAGAACAAAATATTTTGGTACCAATTTATTTTGGCATATTATTATGAAGTTACTATTATTATAAATTTGTGTGTATAATATTGATTAAAACTTATGTAAATTATTACCGGTCTTAAAGTTATAAGTCATATTTCAATTAGTATGTCAATCTTTTAAGCCCAAAAAACAAATTAACAATCAATTTTTAAAAATATAATAAGATTAAAATGTACTGTATTTAATAATGAAAGAAAGAAAAGAAAAAAAAAAAAGGAAAAAAAAGAACTAGCTGAAATTAAAAAAGAAAAAAGAAAAAAAAGAGAGAGATGATAACGTGGAGGCAGGAGGCTTTAAAGTCAATATAAAAAGCCAAATTTTAGCTTCCTTTGCAAATACTACTTGTACTAGTCACGCACTTGTCACGTGAAGGCTGACAAAACTAAAAATAATATTACACAAAAGTAGGCAATAAAGTTGAAGTGGGCAGACAACTCAAGAATTAGAAAAACTGAGAAGAATTGCAGAGGAAACGTAGAACAAAGAAGGAGGAGGAGGAGAAGAAGAAGAAGAAGGAAAAGGAGGAGGAGGCGACAGCTGTGATGGGCTGCGTTCCTTCAGGTGACCGGGGATGCAACTGGATGGGTTGATTTAGGCCATTCTTGAGGTTGAAGCGATGAAGGCTGGGTCAGTGGGTCTGGGATCAGTGGTGGCTGGGACAGTGGAACAGAGACAGTGGGTCTGCTGTTTGGCAATGAAAGGGGCTAGAGCGGACTGCCAAGAGGTTGAAGTTATTTTTCCTTTAGGTTACGATTTTTTTATTCAAGATTTGATTGGGTATTTTTTTTATTATTGGGTATTTGTTTTATAGCAATTTAATTTTTATTTTCAAATTTTAGTTCTATAAATTTTTTTTGATTGGGCTGGGACAGTAGGATAGAGAACGTGGGTCTTCTTTAATTTTCATATTTTAGTTCTATAAATTTTTTTTTTTTTGGCTTTTCATTTTTATTTGAGAGATGCTACGTCTACAATAATTTTACAACATTTTTACAACAAATCACTGGTGGTTAGTTGTTATTGGTTTAAATTTGAAACTAACACTAAGATTACTTTTTTGCCCCAACAATAACAATCAATAACAACCTGCCACTTAGGAAATGTTATAGAAACATTGTAGAAATATTGTGGACATAGCATTTCTCTTTTTATTTTTAAGGCCACAATTTTATGGGACCAAATTATGGACGAATATTTAATTTTTTTGGGCTATTTGAGTAATTTTTTGGTGTTTTGGAGGGGGGGTTTTGGTCATTTTAAGTTTTAGGGGCATTTTAACAGTATTTTGACCGTTTTAAAGGTTTTAGCTTTTAGGATTATTTTTATCCATCCATTTGACAGGCCTACCATCCAACAAAGGACAAGAAGTGGAGTTTGTTGAGAACTTTTACGTGATAGATTTCAATTTTGTGGCTTTATTTGAAGGATTTTATAATGAACTATTAAGGCTGATGAGCATTGGAGTTGGTTAGGAAGATTGACCTCTGCGGCTTCCATGATCTGGGGTTTACGGGCCAAACATCCTGTTGGAAATAAAACAAAATACTGATGGCCTTTCCTCACTTACTCTCACAAACACTCACACACTACTTAGTGTATTGAAGAGACTCACACTCACAAATTAAATAAAGGGAGAGAGAGTGGAGAGGGAAGAGTTAGAACTCTTTAAAGTTTTGTATTTCTCTTCAACTCTTGTTTCGAACTAGTGCACCATCCAACCTTTTAACTCCCACTACATTTATTTTTCTAACTCTTTCATTCATAAATCCCACACATAAGTTCAATAAACCTCCCACTATATTAACTTATGAAACTCACACTTATTTATGAAAGATTAATTAAAACAAGTTTGACTTCTAACACATTCACCTGGTGCAATCTACAATTGGGGGAGGCTAGAGTTCTTGCATGACTAGACCGTGCCAAATTACAAGGGAATGGGAGGATTTGTTTAACTACATTGAATTATTTTTTTTTCCCCTGTTGAGACTTGAGAATCAGCTTTGAATTTGTTTAACTGCACGGAAGTGAAGCATGCACGGATCTGAATCAGCTCGATCGCTGTATGATTGTTGTTGATACATAACCGAGACGAGTTGCTATGAGACAAGGTCGTAAATGCTTTCTATAAACACAAAACCGTAAGTTTGAAATTAAACAATTGAAATTGAATCATAAATATTAATTTGTTTTTATGAATAAATGAGTATAGTTATTTGTATTTAATTATTTTACAAAAAGTTGATTCTTTAAATTAGTCTTCTTGAATATTTTTTTTGATCCACATGCATAAGAAGTTTTGATTCGAAAGCATAATCTTCGCTGTTGGTTGGAAGATAAATCGAATGGTCTTTGCAACAAAATTACAACGAATTTCTGGGGGTTGTAATTCTGGGTTTGAACTTGTTAAAGACTTGTTGTTCTCTGCATTCCTCGAATGTCTTTCGTATGTTCTTTATATTTGAAGGCATTCAGAGCCTTAAGGTAGAATTTCTTAATTAAGTTTCAGCATTAGCTCCTCGAATGAGTTATGAGATGCTTATGTTTATAGTGGTCTCTTAAGATGAATCATACTTGATATCCTTGAGGATAAATGGTGAACTCTAATTGGCCCCAAAATCAAAGATTCTCACTAGAACTTATGCTTGTTAATAGTTATTCCTTATTTTATTTCTTTTATTTAAGTATAATTATCAACTAACTTGAATTGAAGACTTATTTTTATTTTGTGGGCTCAAGTGATATGTAGCAAATTTTGATTTTTTGCCTATATAATGTCAACTTGCCAATAAAAATTTTTCTCCAAAAAAAAAAAAATTTGGTATTCGCCGCTAAATTTTGATGTGGCCCTTTATTATTGGCTAATTAAAAAAAAAAATTAATAATTTTTGCCTTCCTACGAATGGCCTTTGAGATTTGGACACGTCCATGATTTTGAGCGTACAAAGCGAGGAGATTCCAATGGAGAAGTCTGAAGTCGTGTAGAAGATGCGCAAGAGAGTTGGGGAGATCCTTCGAGTATCTGAAACAAAGGCTTTGCAAGGGAAGCATGAATTTATTTGCGTATGAGTTGGGTTTTCGGGGGTTTCATGGTGGAAAGCTACTTTGGCTTGGTCATTATCGTTAATGCCCTTATTTTTTAGCAAGTGCCATGTGAGTTAAAGGCTCACTAGCATTTTTACAACCAAAAGAAGAAGAAGAAGAAGAAGAAGAAGAGAGATAGCCTTTTAAAAAAAATCATAATTATTTTCTTCTATCTTATTCTTGCCATGCATGAAAGTATAAATTCAGAACATTAACCTAACTTCTTAGATTAAATTATTACTGTGTTCTTAAATGTTCTATGTACGGCAGGGAGGCCAATGAGGAGTATGCAAATGTTGTAAATATTTTAGAGATTGATTTTAGACGCCTGTCAAAAAACTGTATTTAACCAATCAACTTGATAATTAGATTAATTTTGGAAGTTTTAGGTGAAATATTCAATCATCAATATCATACAAGTGCCGAAATATAAATGAGACAAGATATGGTGACTCAATAAACCTAATGAGACAAATTGTTTCGTAAGAAAAACTTGGGGGACTTAACCTTATCAATCTTGAGGTTAACAGATTCACTATTAGATAGAGATTTGTAGTCAAAGTAACCCTATTTATTGTAAATCTAATTATAGTTACCAAACTGAGTTTTGAATCTCACAGATGACTTTGATATTAATTTGCTACTCCGTGAACCTCCAGCCCAGGACTTCAATGTTCCCTTGAAGATTTATATCCAGTACACTTGATATCTAGAAATCAGCAACTTGAATCTACAGGTTCAAAGAGTATGTAAGTAATCACCGATAAAGACTTTGAAAGAGCAATAGGTACAAACCTTTTAGATCTCAAATTGAACTGCTCCAAAGTCTTCAAAACGTGTCCTAAAGTTTCCTTTATCTACTTAGTAAAGTAGGTCTAACCCTAATAGTCTAATGGGTTGATGGGTTGAATTTCTGATTATGAATATACGACTTTCAATTGGTCAAACTTAAATTTTGATCAGTCGAAACTGTTAAAAATTATGTTCCTTGAATTAGTTGATTTTCTGTTTTTGCACACTGAAGCAGTACCTTGAGCATTGTCTAACCATTCTAATAGACTCTATAGCTATAATTAGACAAGTTTGTGTTCATGTGTATGCCAATAAAACTATGCAAATATAGAACCTAACATAGAGAAAAACAAGTTTTGATTCAACAATAGAAATCCTAAAAATTAGCAAGAACAAAAAAATTATAGAGAGAATTTAGAAAGATCTTACAAAGCTATAACATCATGGAAAGAATGTGTGTGATATGAATAAGCCCAAGTCCATGGAGAAAATTAATTTATTTTTGTGAATATATAAACATGAACAATATATATATATATATATATAGATGTAATCACAAACAATAACACAAATAAATTCATCTGGAAAGAAAAATAAACAAAAGAAATTTGTAAAAAATAATTAAATATTGTAACTCATAGACCAGAAGGATTAAGCAAAACTAATCAAGTCTTGTGTTCCACACAATTCCCTTAAGACAAATTTCGCCCCTCATACTATCAATAGTGCTTTGAGACTCATAGATGTCTACCTTCTAGGATAAAATGATCAACAACACGTAGTAGAAGCATTACAACCTCCGTGCCTAGCGAACTGAACTATGTTTTTCTCTCTCTTTGACTCTATGCAAATGTACACACAAAAATATTCTCTTTTGGAAAGTTTCTTAGTAAAAAAAAAAAAGTAGTTTTATGAATAAGGGAGTATGAATATGAACGTTGGTGAATAGACACCAAGCTAATGTCCACAAACTTAATAAGAGGGTCTAGCCTACACATGTTTAAACCTAACTCCAACCGATGAGCATATAAACTCATAAAATAATATCTTTCCTTCATATGTGTGTCTCAAGGATTTTCATCGGTTAAACCCATGTTCAAGTGGGCACATTTTTCATTCACTCCTTATTGGTCCATTCAGTCAACCCATGTTCGGTCCACATTGGTCCATATCAATCCAATTCAATCCACTCCGATCCATTTAGTCCAAAAATTCATTTTTTCAATTTTGGGCCCCAAATTTTTTTTATTTTTTATTTCCTTAATTGTTGGGCAGAAAAGTATAAAATTTTATTTAATTTGGGACAAACTCTTTAGTTTTAGGTTAAATAATAATAATAATAATAATAATAATAATAATAATAATATTAAGCATTAGAAATTAGAACTACGGGTCCTAAAAAAAAATAAAAATTATAATATTTTAAAGATTACCTTAAAATTCAAGTTTTAATAATATAGATATTATACTTAGAGCACGTTTGGTGGACTGTAATGGTAATTGTATAGAAATAGGAATATGTATTACAAGTAATATAAGATGTTGTAATGTAATGTTTATTACTATTTATTTGTTTGGTGACAACACAATAATAAAAATCTAAAGACAATAAAATGAAAGCATTTTAAATCAAACTTAAGAAATATTTTAGGAAATTTCTTACTCATATAATTATATTTCTTAAAAAATAATTTTTTCTTTAATTTAAAAGAGAGATTAGCTATTTTTTTTTATTTTTTTATTTTCATAATTGTTATGTACAAATGGAAAGTTTGTTTATTTGGAAATATATTAATTTTAGAAATTAATACGCCTACTAAGAAATAGCTATTACATCTCTTTTAGAGATAAATAGTTATTCCTCATTTTAAATAATAGCTATTCGTTAGGAATGACTATTCCCTGTAATAAAAACATAACAAACTGAATAGCTAAACTATAAGAATAACTATTACATTAAAGTGCCTATAACAGTCTATCAAACATACCCTTATATTTGGAAAAAAAAAAAAAAAAAAACTACAATTCTAAACTCATATAATAATTTAAAATTAATATAACACTAAACTCATATAATACTTTAAAGTTAACGTGACACGTTATATGAGTTCCATGGAATCGGGTTTGCACATATTTTAAAAATTCTTGAATATGTTCAAATTATTCATTACTATGTATTGTTGTTGAATGAAAAATAAGTTACATGTTCCATTACATAAAACTTATAAAAATGTAAAATACTTTTAAATAATACGTGCATTATTTAACCTACAAATTTTATATTATATTCATATAAAATAATTATATTACATTTTCTCATGCAATGCATGGATTTACGACTAATATATATAAAAACAAGAACCTTAGTTACAATGTTCTAAAATTCTCCTCATTTAACTGTCCAGCTCAGCAAAAATTAAAAAAGAAAAAATCATTTTATATCAATGTATAAATTACATTGTATTAACAGGATGAATGCATAAACTAATTATCTTGCATAAATTAATTATCTATAGATGGTACACTAATTGTATATATAAAAGGAATTTTTATAAAACTAATTATTATGAAAAAAACAATTGATTTAGAATATAACATTTTCCCACATGCTTAGTTGCTTTGACAACAATTGAAACAATAATCACCAACCAACAGGGCAAAGAACAAATTTTATAACACATGCAAAATATATATATATATATATATAACAAAAGATAATTTTGAAAGAATTAAAATTTGAATTTAGTTGAATAATTTTCTACTACGCAGTGCAAAGGACCATATTTTTGCCGCTTAATAGCACAAGTACTGATTTCATCAGCAGCCGCACACCATCGAGTTCAATCATAGAAAAAAAAAGGCTAAAATTTTGCATTATTTTTCCAGAACCCTTTGAATGATAATGGTAATAATGGCAATAATGGCAATAATAACTTAGTAATAGTGGCTGCATGATGTTATGATTTTGATTGTGGTGATAGAGACATGGTGAAGTTGCCGTGGGTGGTGACAACATAGGTTTGTGTAAAAAGTAAAATTTGTAACATGAGATTGGTAATATTGGTAAAATTCATGCGATCACACCATCTCTAATAGAATTTGAACTTAAAGTTCATAATTTCCAAACAATTTTTGGAACAAAGATCTTGTTTACTCAAACATAGAAATTTCCCAATAACTTCTTTTTAAGTAAAATATTATATCAAAAACTCTAATTCAAATAAAACCCAATGATTGGATCTTTCTCGTGCTTAAATGTTGATTTTTTCGTCCAAAGCAACCTTTATATGATTCTGTAATCCAACAATACAATCAAAATGAATATCTAAAGCTTCCATCATTCATTTTCAAAATCTGAATATTACAATCAAAATGAATTATCTAAAGGTTCCATCATTCATCTTCAAAATTTTCCTCTCAATGCTATAGGCAATCAATATAGACTAGCATACCAATTAATGTTTCAACCATCCATAACCGTTTGAGCTTTCTACCTAAAATGCAAAAAGTTTCTGATTATGATCTGATTATGATGTCCAAGATGCATACATGTCACGCAATGCACTCAAATGAGTCTCATCTGTGAACTTCAACGACTTTCTGTAAAGCTCAGTCAGCTTTGCAGCATCTTCAGACTCCTTTCCACCGTATGAAATTGTCCTGGCCAGGAATTTCTTCAAAATCTCTTGCAATTGTCTCCAGAATTTGATACAAAAATCAGGATTCTGAATTCTAAAATTCTCTGAAGCTTCATCTGATACGTGTTGTCCTTCAAGCATGTATGAGAGAGCTTCGTGCAAGTAGGAGAGAGATGATTCCTGCATCTGCAAAAACAAATTCAAAACATTACTGTCGCAAAATGTGGAGTAAGAAATACAAATGTAAATATTAACATCTATCAAAGTCCAGGACATACTGCAGGGCCTGAAAGGCGTAACAAAAGATCTGACCTCTCCATGAGTATGGTCAGATACATGTGGGGATGTGCTTGTGGGCCATAAAACTCCAAGGCACTCTGCCAGCTTCCCTTGGCCAAGGAAACATATTGCTCTAAAACACCTTCAGATGAGTCACTTTTCTTATGGCCCAACTCCAGAAGCTTCAAAGAGCAATTCCTATGATAGCAACCCAGCTGAAAATGAGCATAGGCAGCCTGCTGCTTGAAGGATTCACCTAATGATTCAAACAATTTCAATGCTGAACATATAGAATCCTCGGCTGAATTCTTTTTGCTTCGTTCTTCCCTTCTTTTTCTTCCGCTAGTACTGGTTAAAACTTCTTCTGTTACGTCATTAGCCAATCTCATGCCAAACATTAGATATGTATTAGCATATTGTTCATACACCTTATTCCTCAAGTCAGTATGTCTGGGCACAAAATTAAGTTCTGACTTTGCTGCTTCGTAACATTTGAGTGATTCCCAATATTGTACTACGGCAGTCTCCAATGACATCTTTTCAGCAAATAATCGTCTGCCATGGCCCAAATTCATGTTAACCCATATAACGTTGACGTGATCAGAAACTTCCTTGAATGCTGCCATAGCTTGTGCAAAACAAATTTCAGCTGTAGTCAAATTGTTTCTTGCAAGCCATGTACGACCCAGTTCGTTGTAAGCTCCCCCTTTCTTCTTGAGCACATCTTGTAATAATTCTGTTGAACCAGATGGAAGTCTCCCCAATGTCTTTATAGCTTCTTCATAACAGCTTAGGGCATCTGAATAAATCTGATATGCATCTTTAAGAGAAAGATCCCCAAGGTACTTATATATCCCATGCTTATGGTGATGAGCAGGGTCTCCCAAGAGTGAGGACATGTTCTTCGCATCTGATTTCCTTCCTTGTTTTCTGCCCTTAGCTACAGAGGGCTTATCGTCATTCGTACTGCTTCCACCACTACTACTTGCACCACTACACCTGCTTATCCTGTCACCTGGGCAGCTGCAATTTACAAAGGAACATGAACTACAATACTTGAACTGAACATATACATCTCCAACTAGTGTCCATGCCTTGGCCCAGAAAAGGTTAGTAGAAGAGGATTGCTCAAAAGTAAGAGAATCATCAGGGGAGCTGGATTTATCATATTTTGCACCAACACTGTATGGTCTTGTCTTTTCATTTCTTTCGCTGACCATTGAGGAAATGAACTTCGTCTCTTCAAGATGCTGATGCATTGATCCGTAAATAGAACATGCCAATCTTGTAACCTTCAAAGCCTGATGTAACTGGTTATTCTCCTTTTAAGCTTGACCGAGTGCCAAACCAGATTCTCCAAGCAAACAACCAAGTTTACACATCTTACACTCCGATTTTGACGTTCGAAGCCATTCCTGAATGTCCCAAGCTTCAATACAGTCAGCATCACCACAAGCACAAACAGAGGAATTAGTAGATGAAGGCAACTTGGGCATTGATCTAAGAGACTTGATGTCCTGAGAGACACGATGTACTTCAGCTATCTTAGACACAATGAGATCGGCAACTGTTTGAACTGGTGCTGGAGATGCAAAGTTTTCATCGCCACTGGAACTTGATGCGGCTCCTCCTGGATCCCTTAATTCCTTGTCAACCGCTGCAATCGATTTTTGATAAGCAGATAAATTTTCCTCTGAAGTTATCTTCACACAAACTTCTAATGCTAAATCTTGAAATCTTTGTAAATCTTCATAAGGTTTGTCACCTGAAACTGAAGAGGAGACCTCTTCATGGGCAGCTGATTCTGACATACTACTAACAAATTCCAAGGAATCTTCCTCAGCAAAAATAGCTGCAACTTCGGTTGCTAGAGGAGGAGATTCAGATGTCAAATCAAGCTCCTTGTCAGAATTTAGCATCGTTGCAAATTGTTAATAAGCAATTTCACGTACAACCTGTTTAGCATAATATTAATTGTAAATCAAATTATATATCCATCTACTACAACTAAATTTTTAAAAGTAATTATAAAAAAGAGAACTCTTCTTTTTTTTTGGGTAGGAAATAAAAAAGATAGAAACTCTTAGGTGAAAAGTAATTTAAGAAACATAACAGATGATCTGGCTCATCTAAGAAAATACAAACATTTTCTAAAGAACCTTAAACATCTATCCCTTCTTAGGAACCGACAGAAAACCATCAATTACTAAGAGCTTCTTCAAGGCTACTAGACAGCAATTGAAAGAAAAACAGTTAGCATCTCATTCACAACAATGAAAGTAAAAGCCTGTAAGCAGTTTGGTGGAGAGTCCCTAATGAAAACAAAGAATCACTTCGTGTATGCAATAAAGAAGGTAGGGAGTTTGAAGGGTCATCACGATCATTGGAAGAATGGTTCTTGAGAATAACAGAGAGATCAAAAAGTTGAATCACAGTCAACTTCTATAAAGCTGCAGCAATTGAAGTCACACAAGAAGAACAAGTTCTCCAACAATTTAGAAAGTAAATCGATGAAGAACAAAATTGATTTTGGAACAGACCCATTACCAAACCAAAACCATAACTTTTTAGCAAATAATTTAGATATGACATTTTTTGTATATTATAAAGCTTATGATACTACAGCTACAGCAATTGAAGTCAAACAAGAAGAATGAGTTCACTAACAATTTAAACAGTAAATGGATGAAGAAAAAAATTGATTTTGGAACAGACCCATTACCAAAACAAAAAACATCAAAATGTTGAATCAAAGTCAAGTTTTATAAAGATACAGCCATCAATTGAAATGAAACAAGAAGAACAAGTTCAGTAACAATTTTAACAGTGAATGGATGAAGAACAGAATTGATTTTGGAACAGAATTAATACAAAGCATAAGTAATGCATGACATAAATCTGTAAATTAGGGTTTTTGTTGAGAAGTAAGTACCCATTTCATGAACCAAATGTATACAAGAGTGGATACAATGCCAATAGAAGTTAAAACATAGAATTAAGCAGGAACATCATTACAAGAAACTTGAGAATTTAGAGAGAAAAAGACAAGTTTCTAGAGGGAGAGGGAGAGAGAGAAGAGAGGAAATTCATACCTCAATGTAAAGCAAATCAGAAACTGTGAAATTTACTAACAATCAATCTATGTAAATGTATTAGAAATGCATGTAAATGATTAGAGTATTTATAGGCCTAGGGAGTTAGTGGAGGATGATGTCATCAACTGCATAACTAACTTTCCCTCCAAAATTTTCAAACAGGGCAGATGTGGTATAACATTTTTTTTTTTTTTTTTTGGTTATGAATAATATGATTTGAAGAACAGGACAACATTAAAAAGAACAAAACCAAATTGACAATAAATAGTAGCTTAGGATGAGAATTTAGAGTGGATACAATGCCAATAGAAGTTAAACCATAGAATTAACAAGAGTGGATACAATGCCAATAGAAGTTAAGAGATAGAATTAAACAGAAACATCATTACAAGAAACTTGAGAATTTAGCGAGAAAAAGACAAGTTTCTAGAGGGAGAGGGAGAGAGAGAAGAGAGGAAATTCATACCTCAATGTAAAGCAAATCAGAAACTGTGAAATTTACTAACAATCAATCTATGTAAATGTATTAGAAATGCATGTAAATGATTAGAGTATTTATAGGCCTAGGGAGTTAGTGGAGGATGATGTCATCAAATGCATAACTAACTTTCCCACCAAAATTTTCAAACAGGGCAGATGTGGTTTAACATTTTTTTTTTGGTTATGAATAACATGATTTGAAGAACAGGACAACATTAAAAAGAACAAAACCAAATTGACAATAAATAGTAGCTTAGGATGACAATTACAAATAAATCAATTAAAGCAACATGTAATAATCCGGACAGTAATTGAAAAGTATTCAGAATTGATCACATACCATGGAACTGGAAGTGAAAGTGCTCTCCTAGCCATAGCCGTAGCCCTAGGAGGCACAATATGTGTTTGAACTCCAATCCAATCCAATCCATCTCAATTAATTTTCACTTCAATGTTCTAACATGGCAAACCCAATATAATATATCAATCATCAATCAAATGGCTGTCAAACCAAAAAAAAAAAAAAAAACCATTTTTTTATTATTATAAATTCCATAATATAAAAAAGGGAGTACCTTCCCTTTCCTTTCCTTTCCTTGAGGAATGAAGATGTTCCTCCATCTCCAATTCTCCATGGCGAAGGCGCCGCTGCAGTGGGCCCCACAAGCCCTTGAAAATCTTGCCTTGCGGCTGCTGCTGCTCTCTCATCCATTGCTGCTGTATCCGTATGCCCTCCTCCTCCACCTTCATTGTAGTAGTACAAGACATAATAATAATCATCACCCAAACACATACAGACAGGCACAGGTTGAGGTTGAGGCTGAGACTTGAGACGTTGAGGCTGAGGTTAAACTCTATATTAAAAAATAAGAGGAGGAGCTAGGGCAGCTAGCTATATGTGTCGATCTTTTGTGAGAAATTGGAAACATTATTATTATTATTATTATTTTTTAAATTTTTGCGAAATTAGATCTTACCAAACTTTGATTTGACCGAAATTTAAGTTGATTAATTGTGATTTGAAGCCCTTAAAAAAAAAACCTGTAATTTGAAATTTGATATTTTATTAACTTGAGATTAGTTCAATTAGAATTACGTAACCCACCTCTGATAAAAATAAGCTAAATCTACTTTTATGTCTCCCTCCTCCCAAAACATAAAACATTTAAAAAAATAAATAAATAAAAAAAAGAGGGTTTTGTAAAAATTAATATTTAGAACCTATATTCAAAACTCCTAACAACAATTACAAAAAAGTAACGAATAAATAAATAAAAAAAAACCAACAATAAATCTGAGTACTTAGAAATAAAAATGTGGTTTTGGTCTTTTTTAACTCACATAGATGTTGAAAAAGAAGAACATATATCCAGAAAAATAAAACCCAATTCAACTCCACAAATCTCATATTACCCTTCTCTCTCTCTCTCTCTCTCTCTCTCTCTCTCTCTCTCTCTCTCTCTCTCTCTCTCTCTCTCTCTCTCTCTCTCTCTCTCAGCTAAATATGCATTTTGATTGTTATTGTCTTTTCCATTGGAACCCTTTCAAAGCCTTAGATTGCAGATGATTTCCTAGATTAAATTTTGTTTTGTTGTTTCTTTCCCACTTGTCATATGACCTCAATCTTGTCTTTCAAACTAATGGTCCGTTTGGATTGAGGGGGAGGGAGGGAGAGTAAAGTAAATATAGCATAAAATTAGTTTATTTTTAGCCAACACTACTGTAAGGTTCATCATAGTATTCTACATGCAATAATGTTTGTAGGGGACAAAAACTAGCCGTGGTGAAGTCCACAGATTACAGTTGAAATGTCTGACACAATCTATTTGTAAATGTGCAATAGGGAAAAAGCACTCTACAATGAGAAACTCAAACAGTTGATTTCATTGACCACACACATATTTCAAATGAAGCAAAAGTGTTACAATAGGAAATTTTCTTGTTCTCGTGGTGTTACACATTCTCTCTTTCTCTCAGATAGCTCCCTTTTCTTCTTTCTCTCACCTCTATTCCCTATTTTTTCCACACCTCCAAAAATCCTCCTCCATATTTGCCTGTCTCTCCCTTTTTATAGGTACATTCCTTATTCTTATCTCTGTCGCTGTCTTGTTGCTAGCCGAATTTTCAGGGATATTTTCTTCTACTTTATCAGTTTCCTCCCTTCCCTTATCCACCCTTATCCATGAATTCTAACTTTTGGGGGGTGTTTGTATTGTTCAGGTTGTCTCATATAAATATCCATGCAATAATTATTTTTTTAGAACAAAGGCAATATAAATATATAAATAAATAATTGTGAAATAATTAAAATTTTGTGAATTCACTCCAAAGTCCTGGTCCATCGAACTTCTACAATAGTTCATTAGTAAGTTTTTTAAAAAAAAAAAAAAATGAAAAAGATTAAAACTTTATTTACGAAAATAACAATACAAAAACATCATGGATAAGAGCAAGAACACTCCTCTATCCAAGCAGAGAAATCAACCAAACCAAAAGCTTGTTTAGCTAACAAATGAGCAGGCTTATTGCCTTGTCATCTCACATGAGAGAACACTACATTCCTAAGCTCATGAAATTCTACTAGCATCCCATAAATCAATGGAGAAACCGAGGAAGGGGCATGCGAACATTCCTAATAAAAACTTTTATGTAAAATGTTATCTCAAAACCTCATATTCAAATTGTGTCGATCTTTTTCAAGCTTATATGTTGATTTTTCTCATCTTAAGCAACCTTTATATGATACTGTAATGTGTAATCTGACAATCAAAATGAATATCTGAAAGTGCTATTCATTCATCTTCAAAATCTTCCTCTCAATGATATAGGCAATCAATACAGAATAGCGTACCAAGTAATGTTTAACTATTCGGAAAACCGTTTGAGCTTTCTACCTAAAACGAAAAATGTTTTAAAAACAGAAACTATGGAGATAACAGATAAGTTTCTGAGCACGATGTCCACAATGCTTGCTTGTCATGCATGGCCAAAATGGCCAAATACCACATTTTTCTGAAATTTTTAGCAAAAAAACACTGTTTCATAAATAAATGGCGATCTACCACTTTTTCTAGTACTCGAGTTCACCAAAGTCAAGTACCCTATTTTATAATTCCACCGTGGCACTGCTGAGCTGGAAAATGGGTGATTAAAAAAAATAATGTGGTACTCGAGCTTGGTAAACTCGAGTACCATGCAACAAAATACTCGAGTACCTTTTATAAATAAAATGCAGATAATTTTATTTCTACGGTACTCGAGTTTACGAAACTCGAGTACTGTGTAATTTTTTTTTTTTTTGTTTGGGGATAATCGACAAATAAAGATAAAGATAAAAATAAGTGGATTTTTTTTTATGTATTTATTTATTTAAATAGAAAAATTATAAAATATAGAGATTTTAATTTCAAAATATAAATTTAACTTCTACATTAATTAAAATTGTTCATTGTTTTCTCATAAAAATTATTCACTGTTTTCTGTATGAACTATTTCTACGATTTTGCATAAAATTATTTTTTGTTTAACATTTTTAAGAAATTGTTCACTCTCTTTTCTGCATAAATTATTTTCTGTTCACTGTTTAAAAAACTTGTTCATTGTTTTCTCATAAAACACCTAGTGAAATCGTGTTTTCTAAATTTAAACGCCAAATTTGAATGCTTTTTCATGTTTGAATTTCCCAATAATTGAATATATTTTTTTGCATCGATAAAATCTGTTTCTACATTAAGAAAATTTGCTCTCTGCACATCATATTTACTGTATATTCAAATCTACTTACTACATTCTTAAAATTTGTTTTTTGCATTAATTAAAACTGTTCACTGTTTTCTCATAAAAATTGTTCACTATTTTATACATAAACTATTTCTAGCATTCTGCATAAAATTATTTTCTGTTCAACATTATTTAAAAAATTGTTCACTCTCTTTTATGTGTATATTATTTTATTTCACTATTTAAAAAATTGTTTGCTGTTTTCTCATAAAGCACTTAGTGAAATCATGTTTTCTAAATTTAAAAGCCAAATTTGAATGCTTTTTCATGTTTAAATTTCACAATAATCGAATTTGATTTTTTGCATTGACAAAATCTGTTTCTACGTTAATAAAATTTGCTCTCTACACATGATGTTTACTGTATATTCGAAGCTGCTTACCGCATTTATAAAATCTGTTTTTTGCATTAATTAAAACTGTTCACTGTTTTCTCATAAAAATTGTTCACTGTTTTCTGCATAAATTGTTTTTAGCATTGGCGCAGTTATTGCACTTAAATGGCTTTTGTGTTTTTTTAAATATGTAACCATATGAATTAAGGGTGTCCAGGAGACCTGATGACCGCGCTCAACCTGGCCAACCTGCCCGAGTCCGACCCACCACCACTCAATCTGACGACTTCGGAGGTCGGACGCGGGTTCCGAACTGTCAAACCCGATCCTTGGCGAGTCAGTTCGCGGTTTTGCATTTCAAAACCCGTGAAACTCGACCTGAACCGATACCTTTAATGTTTCCGGCGAAATATTACGCAACCCAAACTAATCTCCGATACCTTTAAACGTTTCCAGCGAAATATTAAGCAACCCAGACCAAATCTCCAATACCTTTAACGTTTCCGGCAAAATATTCAGCATACCAAACCAAATCCGGCGAGATCTCGCCGTTATCCGATGAATCTGGGCCAGATCTCGACGGATCCGGCCAGATTTCGGCTAGATCTTGTCGGATCCGGCCAGATTTCAACCAAATCTTGCCGGATCTGACCAAAATCAGCCTCGGTGATGAAACCCGAAACCGACAAGACCCGAACTGAAAAATCCGGCCAAGTCGTTTGGGTCATATTTTAATCCACTCGACTCAGTCGGGTCGGGTCCGGGTTGGGCACAAATCCGACTCGGCCCAACTCGTGGACACCCCTAATATAAATAATGGACAAACTCCATGAAAGAAAAATGAATGATTCTTATAAATCATCTAAGGGTAAATGCCTCGAAAAATTCAAATTTGTAAAAAGTTCAAATTAGTTGAATGTAGAACTGTTCATTAAGTAAAACTGTTTTCTATATTAAGTAAAACTATTCACTGTTTTCTCATGATGTGCAGAGAGAAAATTTTATCAGTTAACAAATAAAACTATATTCGAATATACAATAAATATATAAGCAAATTTTATTAGTAAAACTGTTTTCTGCATTAAGTAAAATTGTTCACTGCAGTAAGTAGATTTGAATATACAGTAAATATGATGTGTCGGAGCAAATTTTATTAATGTAGAAACAGATTTTATTAATGTAGAAAAATATATTCGATTATTGTGAAATTCAAACATAAAAAAATATTTAGATTTGGCGTTTAAATTTAGAAAACACGATTTCAGTAGGTGTTTTATGAGAAAACAGTGAACAAGTTTTTTAAACAGTGAACAGAAAATAATTTATGTAGAAAAGAGAGTGAACAATTTCTTAAATAATGCTGAAAAAAAATAATTTTATGCAAAATCGTAGAAATAGTTTATACAGAAAATAGTGAACAATTTTTATGAGAAAACAATGAACAATTTTAATTAATGTAGAAATTAAATTCATATTTTGAAATTAAAATCTCTATATTTTACAATGCTTTTATTTAAATAAATAAAACATAAAAAATCCACTTATTTTTATCTTTATGTTTATTTGTTGATTATCCCTAAACAAAAAAAAAAAAAAAAAAAAAAAAAAATTTACACGGTACTCGAGTTTGGTAAACTCGAGTAACGTAGAAATAAAATTATCTGCATTTTATTTATAAAAGTTACTCGAGATAAAAGGTACTCGAGCCTGGTATACTCAAGTATTGTGTTGCATTGTACTCGAGTTTACCAAGCTTGAGTACCACATTATTTTTTTTAATCGCCCAGTTTCTTGCTCAACAGTGGCAAGGTGGAACTATAAAATTGGGTACTCGAGTTTGGTGAACTCGAGTACTAGAAAAAATGGTAGATCACCATTTATTTTCGAAACAGTGTTTTTTTGCTAAAAATTTCAGAAAAATGTGGTATTTGGCCATTTTGGCCTGTCATGCATTGTGCATGTGGATTTTAATTACAATATTCACTAGGCAAGCCTGAAATTAAGCCCGCAGGCTTGGCTGCCTCCTTGTAGGATTCAACTAAGACAACTCCATGCCTGCCACGTGGCACTTGTGCCATGTTCCCCCCCCCCCCTCATGCCACATCAGCATCATCATGTTGCACGCTAGACTCTACATAACATAAATTTATAGGATGTGGAGGTATCCCTATCATAATTAACTAGCAGAAGATGATACATATATGTAAAATGATCCTGGATGGATTTTAAGTTCAACTATGGTATTATTAAGTATCAAAGCTGCCTTTTTTCAACAGGATTATTAGCATCTTTGGTTTTAGTGTATCAGTGGTCATTAGTAAAAACAACTAGTAAAAAACTGTATGTGAAATCTCCTGCAGATCATGCTCCTCTGCCACATCTTCTTTGTCTTCTCTTCCTGCACAAACGAGGAACTTTTTACTGACTTAAAAAAAAAAAAAAAAAAATCCCGATACATTTTTCTAATTTTGGCATCAAATAAAAATTAAATATTTTTCATTCAAGCATTTAACTCGTCTGTGCTTGGGAAATAAAGGACGTTCTATTATATTAAAATTTGATGTCAATTTTCCTATCACTAATTGACTTAAGGGATAAGTGGAACTGGATTCATTCAAATTTAGATCACATTTTACTTGGAGAGATTACCTTTCCTAATTCAAACTGAAGGGTGATATTAATCAGTATATTTCCAGCATCATATCTATGGTTAGGGCATTCATTATTAGAAGGAAGTTCACATTTAAAGGAATGTAATTATAAATCATGCCAGTACCCAATAAGCACCAGGATGCTGCTTGCAGTTTTCTTAAAGGAACCTCAAAACAGTAATACCATTCTGCTGGACAACATGGTCTAATGGTTTCTAAGACCTCGTGAGGAATAATTAGGGTCTCAAAGAGCTTTGGACAACCTTGTTGGAAAAAAGAAAAAAGAAAATAGTGAGATCTAAAAGACAAAAAGTGTTATTATAATATCATTGGTTTCTTATTCCATTTTGAACATTCTTTTTTATACTCCATTAATTACAGTCAACCACACGTCCATATATATATATTTAAAAAAAATTAAATTTAAAATGAAAAAAATTAAAAAACACACTTGATATTTTGCAGTTGGAGTAAAAAATGAAATACTAAAAATAAGATAAGGATTTATGCTGATTCTAGCATGCTATTCATTAATGGGGTTTATGTGCTAGCTAGAACATTCCTCTGGCAGTGTGGCAATCTCTTGAAGTTGTCTCTAGTTGTCCTTTAATGTTAGCCTGTTTCTATCCATATCTGCCCTTCTAGTATTAGTTTTTATTAGTTATACTCGTTAACGAATTGTATAAGTTTCACTTTAATTAATTTTAAAGCTCAAGTTATGACAAATATCATTTTTAGGACTCTTTTAACTTTTCTGCTTGGGACTCTACACTACCTGCCTGCATTGTTAAAGCAAATCATATTGCCTTTCAGGTATAAGATAAAAATCACTTTTTCTAAGCATCTTCAAGCTGAAACTTGAGTTATGAAAATTGCTGTTTTACATTTGATCTTGTACTAGACCTGGCCTTCCTAATTTAAGTAAATCCCCAGTAAACAATTACAAGCTGATCCCGAGAAAATTTTGAAACTATATACAAGTAAACACAATAAAATTTAATCATAACGAAGCAGAGTGCAAAAGAATTACCATATAATTGATATTTCGAAAGAAAATATAATGATATTGTCACATCAGAATCGTGGGTTCTTCAAATATTCACTTGGCCTGAAAGGCTAAACCCTCAAAACCAATGGGAACAGAAAAAGCTCACTGAACTGAGAGTGAGGTCGCAATTGCAATTCATCGGGAAAGGAAAAAAAGGGAAATATGCAAATTCATAGCCAGTTTGCTATTGTTGAAAAGAAAAACGTATATGTTATCTGACTCAATCAAAATGAATATGTGAAACTGCCAACCATTCATCTTCAAAATCTTCCTCTCAATGATATAGGCAATCAATACAGAGTAGCATACCAAGTAATGTTCAACTATCCATAACCGTCTGAGCTTTCCTAAAATGAAAATGTTTAAAAACGAAAACTATAGAGATAATTTTCTGATTATGATGTCCACAATACGTGCATGGCATGCAATTGACTCATATCGGTGAACTTCAGAGACATTTTGTAAAGCTCTCTCAGCTTTTCAGCATCACCTGACCTGTTGGATACTGTATTTGGTTGAGAAATAGGAGCAGACTTGTTTGCACTGGCTGAAATTGTCATGGCCAGGATTTTCTTCAAAAGCATTTGCAACTGTTTCCAGAATTTCTCATGAATCTCGGGATAGCTGGTTCTAAAAGAGTCTGAATCTTTATCTGATACATGGTGTCCTTCAAGCATGCAGGATAGAGCTGATTCCAGCATCTAAAAAACAAGCGCAATATATTTAATATCTCTCAAAAAGTGGAGAGTAAATTAACAATGCTAAGCTGACCATGACATCATTACTCATTAACAAGAAGCCCATGATTTTCTGATACATCATAAAATTTTGAAACTGAGCCAAGAGCCCTAACCATGTTGCAATACAAAAGAAATGATTCCTTCCTAGGCCTCATGTTTACTGAATCTCATACAATAATACCAAGTGATGCTAATCTTTTTTGTGATGATGTCAAATACAAAGTGTGGTCACATTGGCTTACGATGGAAGTATGGAACTACATAAGATTTGTGTTTAAATTGCTGAGCACACTATCTTGAAGTATTTTGTAAACTTTTATAACACAAGGAAAAATAAATCTAAACATCAGATTCCCCTCTCCATCAAAGGGCTATTCATAATGTAATCATTTAAATAACATAAAAAATATTATAAGATGATTAATTCAGTTTGAAATGCAAATTTGAGTAAAGCAGTAGGATTGCACTACTTAGGTCTTAGGTTCAAGTCTTACTCATTAAAAAAAAAAAAAAAAATTGATATGCTTAATTTCAAAAAATGCAAATTTGGGCTCTTTCTAAAAGTCTTATCATCAAGTTTTTTTTCCTTACATTAAGTCTTGAACCTAAGAGTTACCTAGTGTAATCATACCGCTTTGCCACCCAAATTGAGTAAAGACTTGAAGGCATCATTATCGTCATCATTATTTCCATCTCCAAAACTGGAGATAGCTCCTTGATGACTCGGTTTCGCTGGTTTGAGTATCAATTTATAAAATTTAGGTTGGTTCTAGCGTAGCCTAATCTCCATAATTCTAATCATGACGAGGAAGATAATTTGGTGTCTTATCACATTTTCCACAAGCCATGGGAGTAACATGTATAATCATTAAATAAAAAGGTGTACAAGAAACAGAGAAGTCCAAGAACATACTGCATTTGAGTGTAAAAGGCCTGAAAGGCTTAAGGTCAGAGCTGATCTCTCCATGAGAATAGTCACGTACATGCTGGGATGTGTCACTGGGCCATAAAACTCCATGGCTCTTTGCCAATTTCTCTCGGCCAAGGAAGCATACTGCTTGACTCGTTGGGGAATGTTGTTTTCACCTTTAGACAAATTGTTTTTCTTATGATCTGACTCCAAAAACTTCAAGCAACAATCCCTTTGGTAGCAAGCCAACTGAAAGTAAGCATATGCAGCCTCTTGTTTGTGCAATTCACCTAATGATTCATACGCACACAATGCCTCCCTTATCGCATCATTGGCTGAAATCTCATGTTTTCTTAATTCTTTCCTTCTTTTTCTTTCATTGTTAAAACCTACACGTGTATCTTCCATTGCTCCATTTTCATAAACTTTTGCAGTTTCATCTTCTTTTGCCAAGAGCATGCCAAGCCTTAGATATGTATTAGCAAATTGTGTATATACCTCATTCCTCAAGCTACTTGTCACAGAATCAGCCTCTTCGGTGATGAAATTCAGTTCTGATTTTGCTGCCCCATAATATCTAAGTGATTCACTATATTCTGATTTTGCAGTCTCCAATGCTTGGTTGTACGCATTACGGAAAATTGCATGTATTTTGAGATTTTCAATGTTTGATACCATCTCTTCAGCCAGTGATCGTCTCCCATGGCCCAAATTACAGTTAATTAATATAATATTCGTGTGATCAGAAACTACTTTAAATGCATTGATAGCTTCTGCGAAAGCATCTTCAGCTATGTTCAATTCTTTTCTTGCAAGCCTATTACGACCTAATTCGTTGCAAACCCACCCTTTCTTTTTGAATACAAATTGTAGTTCTGTAGAACCAGATGGAAGTCCACCCAATGCCTTTCTAGCTTCTTCATAACAACTTAGGGCAGCTAAAAGATTATGCTCTGCATCTTTAACTAAAGGACCCCGAAGGTACTTAAATATACTACCAATTTTCACATCAGATGCTTCTTTGGGAGCTGTTTCAGTTTGAGATGCTACAGTGGAGCCAACATCATGCATCTCCAAAAAACCCTCCACCTTTTTAGAATTAGTCCCCAAAGGTTTTACCTCATTGGTATAAGAAGCTTCTTTTAGGCTTTTATCACCTTTGGTGTCCTGTAGACACTCAATACCAGAATTTTTTCTATTATGCATTTGGTCATTTTCAGGGTTTCCCAAAAGTGAGTAGGACATGCTCTTAGCATGTGATTTCTTTGTTTGTATTTTGCCGAAAGCTACTGAGTACATATCTGCATTGCTACTGCTGGCACTACTACCACTGCTTGCTCTGTCACTCTGTAAGCTGCAATTTACCAAAGAACATGAACTGCAATTCTGGTTATGCTGTCCTAGCTTCTTCTTGAGCCTTTCAACTTCCATAGCCACCTCAGAAGACATTCTCAATTGTTTATTACTGGATTTCCTCCTTGCCTGTATTGAGATCTCTTTACCATTTATCATATATAACTCAACATAAACATCTCCAACGAGTGTCCATGCCTTGGCCCAGAAAAGGTAAGTTGAAGAGGATAGTTTGAAATTTTGAGAATCATCCGCAGAGTTGGAAATGTCATCCTTCTCACCAACACTGTATGTTCTTGTGCTTTCATTTCTTTCAATGAATTTTTTCTGCCGTGATGAGCAACTAATCATTGAGGAAATGAACCTTGTGTCTTCAAGATGCTGTGGCATTGATCCATAAATAGAACATGCCAATTCTACAACCTTCAAAGCCTGATGTAACTGGCCATCCTCCTTATAAGCTTGACCAAGCGCCAAGTAAGATTCTCCAAGCAAAAGCACAAGTTTCCACAACTTATGGTCCAATTTTAATGTTGGAAGCCATTCCCGAATGTTGCAAACTTCAATACAGTCAGCATCACCACAAGCACAAACAGAAAAATGAAGAGATGAAGGCAACTTATCATTAGTTTCAATGACTTCCTCCAGCTCTAACTCAGTGCTCTGCAGTTGGCGCATCCGTCTAAGAGATGAGATAGCCTGAGAGACATGATGCACTGCAGCTAACTTAGACGAAATGGGATCAGCAACAGTGTGAACTGGTGTTGGAGACACCTTGCACACTGCAAAGCTTTCATTGCCACTAATACTTGGTGCAGCTCGTCCTGGATCCCTTGATAGTACCTTGTCACCTGCTGCTATCAATTTCCGGGAAGCAGGAAAATTTTCCTCCAAAGTCAACTTCACAGATGCTTCTGATACTAAATCTTGAAAACTTTGTTCATCTTCATATGGTTTGTTACCTGCAACTGAAGAGAAGACCTTTTCATGTACAATTGATTCAGAAACTCCACTAACAAAGTCCAAGGATTCTTCCTTTGCATCAGTACCTGTAACTTTGGATTCTACAGGAAGAGATTCAGATGTCAAATCCAGCTTTTCATCATAATTTAAAACGAGCCTTGCAAATTGTTCATGAGCAAATGCACGCACAACCTGTTTAGCATAATATTAAAAGTAAATCACATTATATTTACAATGTACTATAACTAAATTTAACAAATTACAAACAAAAAGTACAACTCTTAGATTAAAAGAAATTCTAGAAACATACCAGATGATCTGGCTCATCCAGAAAATCCAAACATTTTCTAAGGAACCTCACACATCTGGACCTTTTATTCGGAGCCTGCAACAAATTGTCAATTAGTAAGAGCTACTTTGAGACTACTTGACAACATATAAAAGAAAGCAGATGTTATCTCTTTCACACCATTGAAAGCGAAAGCCTGTGTGCAATTCGGTACAGGAGAGTCCCTAATGAATACAAGGAATCACTTCGTGTATGCAATACAGTAGGTAGGGAGCTTGAGGCATCATCAAAATCATTGGAAGAATGGTTCTTGGGAATGACAGAAAGATCAAAAAGTTGAATTACATCTTCACCAGCACTTTTATAAAGCTGCAAAAATTAAAGTCATACATGAAGAACAAGTTCACCAACAATTTTAATAATATATGCGTGATGAACAACTTTATCTTGCACAGACCCGTCAACAAACCAAAAAGATTACTTTTAGAAAATAAAATAGATATGATGTTTTATTATATAAATATTACTGATGTGACCAATTCTAGATAAATTTTTATAACAATGAAATTATTAGGTATCAAAGTTGCCTTGTCAAGAGCCTTATAGCTCAACTGGTTTGCACCTCTTGGTGTTTCCAAGACGTCTAGGATTCAAATCCCACCTCTCCCATTTTGTAACCATCGGATTATCAACAAAATAAAGTATTGAAAGCTGCCTTGGTGGCTTCATCACGATTATTAGTATATTTTTGGTTATAGTGTATCAGTGGTATCAGTGGTCATTAGTAAAAATAACCATATGTGAGATCTCTTGAAGATCATGCTCCTCAACGTACTTTCTTCAAATTATATTCCTAATGTTCCAAATAGTTGACAGATTTGAAACACAAATGAGGAACTTTTTAATTATTTTCTTTTTATAATTCCAATACATTTTTCTAATTTTGACATAAAAAAAAATCTTCATTCAAGCTTCTGACTCATCTGTGCTTGGTAAATAAAGGAAGTCCTATGATATTAAAATTTGAGGTGGATGCTCCAATCACTAACTGACTGAGGAATAAGTGGATTCATTCAAATTAAATCCTATTACACAAGGAGACTTTCCTTTCACGAATTCAAATTGAAGGGTGATTATCAATGGTTAGTGCATTCATTATTAGAAGGTAGTTTACATTTAATGGAAAGTAAATATAAAATCAGTCCATTTCCAACATCATATCCATGGTTAGTGCGTTCATTATTAGAAGGTAGTTCACATTTAAAGGAAAGCAATTATAAATCATGACAGTACCCAATAAGCACCAGGATCCTCCTTGCAGTTTTCTTGAAGGAACCTCAAAACAGAAAGGCCATTTTGCTGGACAACATACGGATGAAAAGCAGGAGTGCCGTCTTCAGAGATTCCTTTCAATAGAAAAATATCATCTGTTTTCAGAAGCTCATAACCTTGAACAACACCATTTTCATGATAACATATGGCCAACTCAGGCACACTTGCCATGACATTGTCAAGCCAAGCTTCAAGCCAAGTTAATGGAGTAACCTATGAAGACAAGATGTAAAGCACAATTAAATTTGTGTAGAATAAAAACGTGAAAAAAAAAAAAAATCAGAAATTCACTCCTACCTGTCGTGTAACGTCCCATAAATGCAAGCTTACAGCAACATATTTTTCATTACTGAACAGCATTAAGTCACTGCCCAAGAGCATACGGAAATTGTGGAACTGCCAAAACAAAACCCTTAAAAACTCATCATTACTGTCTCTTCCATGTTTATCAGACTCTTGCATTGAGCACCTGGGCATCTCGCAAGCTTGTGAAACCTTTTTGACAGGATGATGCCCTTTTCTTCTGTTATTCTTCTTGCTTTCCCAAAGGAGGCCATCCTGTTTAACCTGTGGGTACTCAGAACAAGAATTTAATCCTTCATCTTGAACAACACTATCACTCTTCCCCATGATATGAGTTGTGTTTCTTCCAGGAAGTACGGAAGAGTTTGATTGCTCCTGTGATGGGACATGATTAGTTGGAGGACAATCACAAGCCTCCACTCTAGCTGAATGCATAGCGAAATTCAAAAATAAAGATTGGTCTGCACATTTTGATTGATTATGTCTTCTAATAAACTTTTCTCCCTCTTCAACGTCAGGCCTGCTTTCCACAAAATTGAACAGATGTTAAGAGCCGATCGTTTCTCAGAAACTCAATGCTCAAAAGTTGTTGATTCTTGATAGTCAAAATTAGAAATGCAGAAAATTATTAAAATCTATTCTTGTACTTTGTTTAAATCCATTAACCTTGCTCCCATGAGATGACAAAGAAATTCATTTCTTTATTAAAGCAAGGGCATTGTGGAACTAGAATATCAATGAGCAATCCAGAAAATTATTTAATTTTTATTTTTACTCTCTTTTAGAAAAGGGAGATTAAATTAAATTCTCTCCTTGGTCCTACTCCATGAGTCTTTGACTCTGAAATAAGATAACTTCAAGCTCAAATCAAGAATCTTATTCATGATCTACATCAACCTCAACCTCAATGTATCAAAGCCAATCTGGTAATGTCATGTAGGTTGGGGGCACTACAGTAAAACTTAGACTATAATGAGGATGTCAGGCATTTAAGCGGGAGAAATTGGAATACCCTAGACTGTATGGATCAGATTAGATTCAATTGAATGAGGGTTTGTTACTTGGGCATATGAAGAGTCTCATATCAAGTGTTTACTATATAAGCGATTACAAGGAGCTCTAAATATAACTTAATTAGTCTTTCTAGGCAGATATGGCCATCACTTTTCCAGCGTCACAACATATCATCTTCATTTTGGTGACTTGGCGATCTAAAATGTTGAATCGGAGCTAGAACTTGCAATTATGCAAAGTGGGATGGCTCTGCTATAGGGTTTCTAGTTGTCAAGCTTGCACTCGATGAGGTATAGCTTAACACTGGCTTTGGCTAGGTTATCAACAACTAAATTGCGAATTAATTAATTTTGGATTGGATTTCGAGGTGATCATATGGAATTTCTAGGAAGTTGGGTTGGTATTGGGAGTGATGGGATTTCTCTACAGGATAAAATTGTTACACGCATTTTTTGAACTAAAATCATTAGTTGAAAGCAAGATTTCAGTTTTGAAATCATGTCTTCAATTCACGATTTTAGTTCAAAAAATGGGTATGTAATAGTGTGTGTATAACATGGTTTGTGTAACAAACATTACCCTTCTTTACAAAGGTTAGGTGGAGTCCAATAACAGTTTTAGAGCAATGACGGTCATTTGGGTTGGTTTTCCCCTCTTTACTACAATAGTTAATTTTATTTGTTATGTTTTGAAGTGGCTAACTTTTTAGGAAGTATGAACACTTCATTTGAGATGTCATACCCATGTCATACCCACCACACACCATGTCATGTTATAATTTTTCAGAAATTAGTCGAATTATCATGTCGTATCCATACTTGTACCCATGTCCATGCTTCCTAACTAACATTATGCCATGTCAAGGGAAGTTTTGTTTGGATGCAATGGTCAAGACTTCATGGAACTAGGGGACCACAAAGAGAGTTTTATTTATTTTTTATATTTCCCTTACTAGAAAAATAAAAATAAAGTCTTTTTCTTGAGTTTTTTGATGTCGATAGTCTAGTGTCAGATGGCCATTTTGTCCTGTAAAAAACGACATTGTTTTGTCATTTTAGCTTGAACAATATTAACAGATATGGACAGAAGGACTACACTTTAGAGCTCAAATTGACCATATATAAACTTCAACGACCAAATTGACAACAAATCCAATCTTAATAAGATGACCAAAAAATTAAAGTAAAATGTGCAATAACTCACCCAGTATTCAGAACAAGCGTCTGTCCAATACGATGGACTCCAATTGATAATCGTGCCTTGGAATAAGGCATTTTAAAGATTTGCTTAAGAATGTCAGCTGGAGAAATCACATCTATCTCCTCCCCATACTCAACTAAACCAGATACTGCTAGGCCCTCACATTTTCGAGAAAAATTTGACATAACACCGTCACCTAATTCCCATTGCCAAAATAAAATAATACCATAAAATAAAACTGATACTAAAAAGAAGCAAATTCAAATATTAAAGAATTATCCAAATACTGTTTTGCATTATCACAACAATAGTTCAAACATCAGATAATATTATTAACAAACAAACAAAGTTAAACATTGTAGAAAAGCTAAAAATCAAAGTATCAAACACTTTTATTTTGTTTTGGTGATATTTCCGAATAAGGTTGTGTTTGACATTTGGTGAAAATGCTAACATTTTTTTACTATTTAACTTATTTTTGCTATTGTTCAATTTATTTTTGCTATTATTTATAAGTCTTATTATACATTTTGATACTTTTATCTACCGTACTTTTAACATAAAATTTTAGTTCCAGCTAAATAAACAGTCGCCAAATGACTCTAAGAATCCTTTCAACTCCCTGTTTAGACAGTAAAACATACATGCTAGAACCAGTTGCGGCTAAGCAATTTATACTCATGCTTATTGGAAATTGCGTGAGCGATGTAATGCTAAAGAATGTAGGTAGGTTAGCTGTACCTCCAGTAGTAGTAGTAGTAGGGTTAGAATTTGAAAGAAGCGGAGGCGTATTCAAATCTGTCTCCGTCGGAAGCATACGATAACGAGGAGCACTCGCTCTGTATATACCGTACATTTCAAAACAAAAACAAA
This sequence comes from Quercus gilva, assembly GCA_023621385.1. Lineage (NCBI taxonomy): Eukaryota > Viridiplantae > Streptophyta > Magnoliopsida > Fagales > Fagaceae > Quercus > Quercus gilva. Next base: position 35,554,367 of record CM042474.1, on the reverse strand, counting down.
AATATCAACCATAATAATTCGAAATAAACCACAAAAAAAAAAAAAAAAAAGTAAGATAGAGAGAGAGAGAGAGAGTACGTGTGGTGGAGTGAAGGAACTAGTGTGGAAGAATTGAAAGCATGGAAAGAATTGTCGGTGGGGACTGGGATTGAACCGCAGAGAAAACCCACGGGTTTGGAATTGGGCTTTACTACTTCAAGTGTTCCCACGCAATGAAGCTCTCTCTTCGATTTCGCCATCTCTCTCTCTCTCTCTCTCAATAGTCTGGAATTAGTATCAGTATCAGTACGTATTGTTATGACATGAGTGTGTGTTAGGGCAACACCACTTATTTCTCCTACAAGTTTCCAGAAACAACGAGAAGAGACAGGCAGTGATAACGGTAGAATCCCTATTATTGTGGAATCCAGATTTCTTGGGATTCAAAAATTTAAAGGCCCGTAATATCTGGTCAACGCAGGTAAGAGTTCCGAGTCCTTCTACTACAAACCTACGGCTAATTCAGGAAACTGCATGACCGCACTTAGACCGACCAAAATCACCTACAAAATAGAGTAATCACGTTGCATCGTACAATGTGATGCAGTTTGTAATTCAATGTTAAAGAATCTGCACCGCAATTCAATTTTAAAATTGCCAAAATATCTCCCTAAACTTCTAAAATAGTCAAAATACCTTGAAACATCTAGAATGATATTAAAAAAAAAAAAAAAAAAAACTCAAAACCTATAAAATGACAACAAATAACCTAAAAGCTCTAAAATGATCAGAATACTCCTGAATCTTTAAAATAACCTAAATACACCCAAAATATCTAAAACAACCAAAATACCTTCGAAAATTTTAAAATGACCATAATACCCCCTAAACCTCTAAAATGACTAAATTACCCCTAAACCTCTAAAATATCACTGAAATCTTTGGTCATTTTAGAGATTTTAGAGGTATTTTGGTCATTTTAGAGGTTTCATGGGGTTTTTTTTTGGTCTTTTTGAGTTTTTGGGGCTATATTGGTCATTTTGGAGGTTTTGGGCTATTTTGGCCACTTTAGAAGTTTCATGGTATTTTTGGTTGTTTTGAGGTTTTGAAGGGTACTTTGGTCATTTTACAGGTTGCAAGTTATTTTTTGTTTCTATAGGTTTTGAGGTATTTTTGTCATTTTATAATTTTCGGGGCGTCATTTGGTTATTTTAGAGGTTTAGGGGTATTTTTGGTCACTTGAAAGGTTTTTTGGGTCATTTTTTAGGTTTTAAGGGTATTTTGGTCATTTTGAAAGTTTCAGGGGTACTTCGATCATTTTTTAGATTTTAGGGTATTTTCTATGTCTAGGGGTATTTTGGTCATTTTTTTAAGTTTTAGGGGTATTTTTTGGAGTTTCAAGGGTATTTTGGCTATTTTTTAGGTTCAAGAGGTGTTTTCGGTCATTTTGTAGGTTTTAGGGCTATTTTGGTTACTTAACGTTCTAAGGGTATTTCGATAATTTTGGATGTTTTGGGTATTTCCATCAAATTTGAGGTTTTATCAAGTAAATCGGTCATTTTTAGTTTTCGGTGGTATTTTGGTAATTTTGGAGATTTTTTTGGGCATTTTGGAAGTCTCGGGAGTATTTCAGTCATTTTTAGGTTTTAAGAGTATTTTTTTTTGTAATTTTCTAGGTTTTGGGCAATGGCGGCTCCAAGAAATTTTTCCAGGGTGGTCCTTTAGAAACTTGAATTAAACAATTTAATAAAAAGAGAGCTTTATATATTGATAACAAAAAAATATTTGTCTATAATATTTTGGGTAGGAGATGAATCTTTGGTACATGATTTTCGTATCAAATATTTGTCCATAATACTAGCAAAAAATTAAACAACAAACTATAAGTACAATTGAAATATTATTTCTTGATATAATAAAAATATTAATTATTATTATGTCCATAGCATGACTCTATTAACAATTTAACCCAACATAAATTTTTGTTGTTTAGTTGTTTTATTATTTTTCTTTATTGACCACTAATAGTCTAGCACACACCCCATTACCACAATGTAAAGTCTAAACTAGTAAATACAATGCCTCACCCCATTGCCTTACAATTGCATAGTTTAATTTTTTTTTTCTTTTATAATTATTTGTTTACTTACTTTACTACCACTAGTCAGCTAGTCTATTACCCCAATTGCCTAAAGCATACCCAAGGCTCCCGTTTCGATTTGTCTATTAGAACAAAATATTTTGGTACCAGTTTATTTTGGCGTACTATTACGAAGTTACCATTATTATAATTATGTATGTATAATATTGATTAAAACTCATATAAATTATTAAGGGTCTTAAAGTTATAAGACATATTTCAATTAGTATGTCAATCTTTTAAGCCCAAAAAACAAATTAACAATCAATTTAAAAAAATATAATAAGATTAAAATATACTGTATTTAATAATGAAAGAAAGAAAAAAAAAAAAAAAAAAGGAAAAAAAGAACTAGCTGAATTTAAAAAAAGAAAAAAAAGAAAAGAAAAAAAAAAGAGAGAGATGATAACGTGGAGGCAGGAGGCTAAAAGTCAATATAAAAAGCCGAATTTTTAGCTACCTTTGCAAATAGTCAAATACTACTTGTACTAGTCACGCACTTGTCACGTGAAGGTTGACAAGACTAAAAATAATATTACACAAAACTAGACAATAAAGTTGAAGTGGACATATCATGATTTTAAAAATCGATACGGTTAAAGAACTGAAATGGAGAGTGATTTTTGGTTTTATGGTCGGACTGGAGTTGGACCGATGGTCGAATGGATGATGTTATAAATAATTAATTAATAATTATAAAATATAAATAAATAAATAAATAATTTTATAACTAATATTTTAACTAAAAAATTAAATTAAATAACAGTAAAACATTAAATCTTAACTTTAATTAATAAAAAATTATATGGTCACAATATTTTCATAACATTTTTACAACAAATCCTAGTGTTACTGGTTGTTATTGTTAGGAAAAAAAATAATCTTAATGTTGAATTCTAATTTGAACCAATAATAACTAACTACCTATAATTTATTGTAAAAATATTATAAAAATATTATGAATATAGTATCTTTCTTAATTTATATATTAGACAACAAAACTCAAGCCTATTACAAAAATTATTCTAGTTATTCTTTCATTTTTCAAATAACAAAAAGTCACCCGTGAGTGACAATATCATGCCCACTTGATATGTCTTTTCCACCACATATCCTACCTTTACACGTTGATACTCCACCTATCACTTATTTTGAAATCTTACATCCACCTTTGTTAATTAAAAGCTCTGTACTAGTTTCTCCTTTTACTTTTCTGAGTTTTCTCTAATTTTTCATCTCTTTGCCTTCTATGCTCTCTCTCTCTCTCTCTCTCTCTCTTGTCAATAAATGCGCATCAGTGCATGTGCAAGTCTACAAGAGTAGCAAGAAAAGCTCTTAATCTGAAGCGGACAGATTGTACCTGCATCTCTTTGGTTTGGGCTTCCTCAATTCCTCGGTTCTTCCTCAACTGTGTCAACTCATAAATAGTAAATCTAATGTTTTTGGTGTCAATGTGGGCCTTTTAGGCTTCACAGCTTTAGACTTAATAGCATTTTCAAAGTCAAACAAAATCTCTTATCTTTTTTTATTTTTTGTCAAAAACAGTGTTAATGAACAAAGCAGCTTAAAATCGATTTAATCGTACTGGTTTTCGGTTTTTCTGGTTCTTAAGTTGAACCGGATGGTTTTTACTGTTTACCGGGTTGTAGACATTAAAATTTTATAACGTATTCACAACCGTCCGATTGTTCATGATAAAATATTTGTTATCAAATTAATCTCCAATTGATGAGGTGGACGATCAGCAAATGAAATCAAGCCATGTGGCAACATAAAATAAGAATGCTATATGGGAATGTCATAATAAAAGACCTATATGGAAAGTTCTTATTAAATGGGAGACTAAATTAAATCTATAATTAGCTCTCAATAAATGCTGAGAGAAAATTCCAAATTAAATATGATTGAGTTGCCTATAAATAGGGACCTCTCATATGAGAAAAAGAACACTTAGGGAGAAAAACACTACTGACACTCTGCCAAAATAGAGAGTCATCTCTAAAAGTTCACAAGAATTCCATTGTTCATCAAGGCCTATTCCTACTTCTTCAAATCAAAGTGGGGATTCTCCTTGAATAAAGTTCGAGATCAAGCCAACGGCCCTCGCATCAAATCAAGCACATTCAACTATTCATTCAACTTGGAGGCATCAAAGCACAATTCAATATCAAGCTTCATAGCCCCTTTGGATCGTAACGTTTCTTGGAGATCGAATCAGAGGAATTTATTGTACTCTTTTATTGTAAAGATTCATACAGAGGATTGTATTCACATATATACAAATCAAATACAAATTGATTATTTGTTACATTATTTTCGTGATCGTGTGATTTATCTTTTACGAAAATTGTGTGTACAAATTTCTGGCACGCCCCGGTGGGACATCTCTGCCTCTCATCTCTTTCTCCATCCTAGAAATCTTCAAGTCTCCAATCCACTTAGTTCAATGGTCTCGAAGAAGTCTCAGATTTCCAAGCATGCTACCAAAAGCGTTGGGGGGTCAACAAGCAGTAGTACTTCTACAGGTCCTATTACTCGAAACAAAGCTAAAGCAATGAGGCTCCTCACATCACAAGAAGTCGAAGGAAAAGCTCCTGTGACGAAACTCATAAGTGCTCCAGCCGTACCAAAGACTGTCATCTCCTTGAGCACTTTGAGAACAAGCAAGCACACTTCCTCTAAGAAGGGAGATTCAGCATTCGTTCTAGAAGACTCAATGATTGAGAGTGAATATCACTATTCTGCATCAGATGCTGGGTCGAGTAATGCTTCACAGTCAGGTTCTTCCCAAGGATCTCCCCGAGAAGTCACTTCATCTATCTTCTCAGAAAATTCTTCTCGTACAATAGCAATGGCGGCCATGATGACAGAGACTGCCACCATTGATGAAAAGATTGCTGAAATGGGACATGCTATAGCTAAGCTTACCAAGACTGTGGAAGAGAAGGACCTTCAAATCGCCACGCTTATGAACAAGCTTGAAGTTCAGAATCGAGGGGAGTCTACCAAAGGCCATTCTCACACGCATCAGCATACATCCCAAGATGCTCACACATCTTCTCCAAAGAAGGCTGGTGGTCCACAAGGGAGCTCTACCTCAATCTCATCTTTATCGGTCCAACAGTTACAGGACATGATAACGAACACCATTCGAGCTCAATATGGTGGGGCACCACAAAACTCTCTGATGTATTCAAAACCATACACCAAGAGGATTGACATTTTACAAATGCCTGCGGGTTACCAACCTCCTAAGTTTCAACAGTTCGATGGGAAAGGAAATCCGAAGCAACATATCGCTCATTTCATCGAGACTTGCAATAACGCTGGGACGGATGGAGACTTGCTCACGAAGCAATTCGTGCGTACTCTTCGAGGAAATGCTTTTGATTGGTACACAGATCTTGAACCTGAGTCCATTGATAGTTGGGAGCAAATGGAAAGGGAATTCTTGAACAGTTTCTACAGTACCCGACGTACCGTAAGCATGCTGGAATTAAACAACATGAAGCAATGGAAAGATGAACTAGTGGTAGATTACATCAATAGTTGGCGCTCATTGAGTCTCGACTACAAAGATCGCCTTTCCGAGTCTTCAGGAGTAGCGATGTGCATCCAAGGTATGCACTGGGGGTTGCTTTACATCCTCCAAGGAATCAAACCTCACACCTTTAAGGAACTTGCTACCCGAGCCCATGACATGGAGCTTAGTCTATCTAGCCATGGAGAAAAGGGCTTACCTGTTGACCAGCAGCGTAAAGAGAAGAAAGATATGAGGAGGGGGGATAAGTCTTCCAAATCCATGGTTAAGGAATCTATGGCCATTGCTGTGGAGCCTGTGAAGATCTCCAGTAAAGAGAATAAGAGAATGGAGAAAAGGGCCGGTCCAATGCAAGAGTGGGAGAAGCGTCGATTGACTTTGAAGGAGATGGAAGAAAAGACATATCCGTTTCCAGATGTTGACGTTCAAGGCATGCTTGAGGACTTATTAGAGAAGAATGTGATCAAACTCCCAGAGTGCAAGCGTCCAGAGGAAATGGGGCGTACCAATGACCCAAAATACTACGTATACCATCGAGTTGTAAGTCACCCTGTGGAAAAATGTTTTGTTATGAAGAATCTTATCCTAAGGCTTGCAAAGGAGGGTAAAATTCTTTTAGACTTAGATGAAACTGCTGAGGCGAATCATGCTACGTTCGCTGTTGGATCCCCAATTTCTGTGAAGTCACCAACTCCAAGGAAAGTGCAGTCCACCTTGCCATCAACATCAAGGGCATATTGCAAGCACATCCAATTTGGAACGCTTGAGCCTATGCATATGTCATGCTTCAGTCCTCCAGATGATGATAGAGTTGATGACGAATTGGTAGGCGACGAAGAGGGTTGGACTTTTGTGACCTACAAGAGACTTCGAAAACAGCGTAATCCAAAACCCTATGTTCCTTACAAGAGAAGGGAACTTCAAGCAAGCGATTCAAAAATTGCTCCCAAGGGGAAGGAAACAAATGGTCCAAAGAAACAAAGAAAGGGAGCTCGTTCGAATGAGTTATTACAAAAGGAAGGCCCCCTATCAGTCACGCTGCATGAGTTTTTCCCTAAAGGCTTTCTTACAGAGGGCCTAACGACAACCACTTACATGGTCTCTTGCCATGATGCTGATGGTCAAGAAAACCTCATCGAAAAGGAGGAAAAAGTGAACCTTGAAGAAACCAAAGTAACCAAGGAAGAGGGAAGTGAAACCCAGGCCTCGGAAGAAGCAGTTGCTTTATGTGCTCATTGTCGTGACAAGATGACATTCGCCAATGAGGATCTCTTATTGGGCTCCAAACCACACAATCGACCACTTTTTGTCTCAGGTTACACACGAGGGGAAAGAGTAAGTCGCATCCTCATAGATGATGGGTCTGCCGTTAACATAATGCCCAAAGGAACAATGAGACGCCTAGGCATATCCATGGAAGAGTTATCCAAAAGTCGACTCGTCATCCAAGGCTTCAACCAAGAGGGTCAAAGGGCAATTGGCATGATTCGGTTAGATGTGACTATTGATGAGTTGAAAGCAAGACCGCTCTTCCATGTGATCGATTCGAAGACTTCTTATAACCTGTTGTTAGGATGACCATGGATTCATGGGAATGGTGTTGTACCTTCTACATTGCATCAATGCTTCAAGTATTGTGATGGCAAGCAAATAAAGGTGGTGACAGCAAATTTGCAACCATTTACGGCGGCAGAATCTCACTTTGCAGATGCCAAGTTTTACTTGGATTGCGACACAACCTACGATGTACCACAAGAGGAGTCTATGGAAAAAAAAAAGGCAAAATGTAAGGAAGGAGGTGAGCCCCTCGCGGAAGGTTCGAAACCTAACTCTGAAGTAAGACAGAAGTTTCATGAAGAGGAGAAAGAGGCACCCATGGTCTTACGATATGTGCCCGCATCTAAACGAAAGAAAGGGCAATCCCCATTCGGGTTGACAATGGAGACAAAGGATAAGTGCAAAAAGTCTATTCAAGAGGAAGATATCGCTATCCTTAAAAGTGATTTCACCTTACCATTATCGAAGTTAGGCCAAGTGGTGTCCACAAAACTCCCACTCAAAGGTTTCACTAGAGCCACACATAACCTTGTTGAAGAAGATTCATTACCAATCAAAAGAACAGAAGAGGGTTTCGACCCTAAAGCGTATAAACTTTTGGCAAAATCAGGCTATGATTTCCAAAATCCTCCGCAATTGGGGCAACTTTATTCGGATTACGTGGAAGAGAAGTCACATAGGCTTAACTCGACCCAAAGCAAACTGAAGCAACAAGGTTATGCAATTGAGATTCCTAGAACCGGGCTGGGGTATTCATCACAAGAGCCAGTTCGAATCTCGGCCAAAGGGAAAGGAAAAAAGGCAACATCACAACACATCACCTTTGAAGTTGAGGAGGAGGGGAAGCCGAAGCCTGTCTCAAGATCTTCTATATTTGACCGTTTAGGAACATCTGCTCCTCGAGAGTCAGTCTTTAATAGATTAAGCATTTCTCTCCCTACAAAGGAAGGAACCTCACGCACACGTAGGTCGGCATTTGATAGGCTTGGGTCTACGAGTAGCTCAATTGACACCTCACAACCCAAGGAGGAGAAAAGTGGCCTATAAAAGAGAAAGGAGACTGAAGCCTACAGCCTTATCCCTTCGTGCATGAAACGTGAGTTGATTGTGGAAGTTAGTACAGGAAACTCCCTTAAAGTAAAGCGACGGACTATTGTGCACACACAAGAGCTCAAGAAGTAAGTTGACGATGAGGAAGAGCATCACGAAACACTAGTCCTTCCTTCTTGCCACGTGACAGTGGAAACTGATTCCGAATCAGACACATCAGACGATGAACCAAATGAAGCTCCTCGGGCAATAGAAGACGAGGGGCAAGTGACTGTAGATGAGCTCAAAGAGTTAAACTTAGGGACTGACAAGGAACCTCGCCCAATCTACGTGAGTTCACTTTTGACATTGGAGGAAGAGAGCAAATACTTTAAGCTTTTAATGGAGTACAAAGATGTGTTCGCTTGGACATACAAGGAGATGCCAGGTTTAGACCCAACAATTGCAGTTCACCGGTTAGCAATAAAGCAAGGAGAGCGCCCAATTAAGCAAGCCCAACGACGCTTTCGACCGGAGCTCCTCCCACAAATTCATGCAAAAGTTAACAAACTTGAGCAGGCAGGATTCATCTGGGAGGTACAATTCCCAAGGTAGATTGCAAACATTGTCCCTGTCAAAAAGAAGAATAGACAAATTCGAGTTTATGTTGATTTTCGAGACTTGAATAGAGCATGCCCAAAGGATGACTTCCCACTTCCAAATACAAAGCTTATGGTTGATGCGACTATTGGTCATGAAGTATTATCATTCATGGATGGCTCATCAGGATACAACCAAATTCGAATGGCACCCGAGGATGAAGAGCTCACCGCTTTTCGAACTCCAAAGGGGATCTATTGTTATAAGGTGATGCCTTTTGGGCTCAAGAATGCCGGTGCAACATATCAACGGGCAATGCAACGAATTTTTGATGACATACTCCACAAAATTATGCAATGTTATGTTGACAATTTGGTTGTTAAGACAAAGAAAAGAGGGGATCATTTACGGGACTTGCGCACTGTATTTAATCGACTAAGGAAATATCAACTCAAAATGAATCCTCTCAAATGCGCGTTTGGTGTCACGTCTGGGAAGTTCCTAGGCTTTATTGTTTGACATCGAGGTATCGAAATGGATTAATCTAAAATAGACGCTATCCAAAGGATTCCTGAACCAAAGAACATGCGAGAGCTTTGAAGCTTACAAGGCCATCTTGCATATATTCGACATTTTATATCGAATCTAGCAGGACGGTGTCAACCATTCAGTCGATTGATGAGAAAAGATGCCACCTTTGAATGGGATGAGGCTTGCAGGAATGCATTTGAGAGCATTAAAAGGTATCTACTTAACCCACCCGTCTTAGGAGTGCCCATGCCAGGAAAACCTCTAGTGCTCTACATTGCTGCACAAGAACAATCTCTTGGGGCCCTCTTAGCTTAGAAAAATGAAGAAGAAAAAGAGAAAGCATTGTATTACCTTAGTCGAAAGCTAACTGGGGTAGAATTAAGGTATTCTCCAATAGAGAAGATGTGTCTTGCACTTTTCTTCTCCATTCAAAAATTAAGGCACTACATGCAAGCACACGTGATGCACTTGGTTGCAAAGATAGATCCAATAAAATACGTCTTGTCTAGGGCAATCATGTCTTGACGGTTGGCAAAATGGGCTGTTGCGTTTCAAGAGTTTGAAATCGTGTATGTGCCCCAAAAGGCCATCAAAGGGCAAGCCCTAGCAAATTTCCTTGCTGATCATCCCATTCTTACTGATTGGGAGCTCTCAAATGATTTTCCAGATGAAGATGTATTGTACACCAAAGTCCTTCCACCTTGGATGATGTTCTTTGATGGAGCTGCCTGGTAAGAGGAATTTCGTGCTGGGGTTGTTTTCGTGTCACCACAGAAACAAGTGTTACCATTCGCCTTTGTACTTAGTGAACCATGTTCAAACAATGTTGCTGAGTATCAAGCCCTTATTGCCGGCCTCCAAATGGCCCTTGATATGAAGATCTCATACTTAGAAGTCTACGGCGATTCCAAGTTGGTAATCAATCAACTTTTGACACACTATGAAGTTAAACATGAAGGTTTGATTCCTTACTTTCAAATGGCTATGCGACTAATTGAGAAGTTTGATGCAGTTTCCTTAGAGCATATCCCCAGAAACGAGAATAGGATGGCAGATGCTCTAGCCAACCTAGCCACCACGTTGGCTTTGTCAGAGGGTGAAAAGGCAAATGTCCCTGTCTGCAATCATTGGGTACTCTCTTACACGGAAGAATACGCAAGTGCAACGAATGCCATATCAATATATATATTGGAGGATGAGGATAGGCGCCAACCCCTGATTGATTACTTAGAACATGGTAAGCTACCTGAAGATCCCCGCCATAAGACTGAGGTACGGCGAAGGGCACCTCGTTTTATACATTATAAGAGCACATTATACAGGAGGTCTTTTGACGATTTATTCTTACGATGTCTTGGCAAGGAAGAAGGTGATCAAGCCATGGAAGAAGCTCATTCGAGAGTGTGTGGCGCCCACCAGTCTGGCCCCAAATTGTATCACCGAATAAAACGAATGGGTTATTATTGGCTTACCATGGTCAAGCATTGCATGGACTATGCAAGGACATGCGAAGCATGCCAACTTCATGCGAACTCCATCCATAAGCCGCCGGAGCCCTTACATCCTACAGTCGCGTCTTGGCCTTTTGATGCATGGGGACTCGATGTCGTAGGACCATTGCCTAAGTCGTCGGGGGGTCACCTGTACATATTAGCTGCGACTGACTATTTTTCTAAGTGGGCGGAAGCCATACCTCTCAGGGAAGTAAAAAAGGAAAATGTGGTGAACTTCATCCGAACTCACTTGATCTATCGGTATGGTGTCCCTCGCTATATCATCACGGATAATGGTAAGCCATTCTACAATAGTTTGGTGACCCAACTATGCGAGAAGTTCAAGTTCAAGCAATACAAGTCATCCATGTATAACGCGCCAACCAACGGTCTTGCTGAGGCTTTCAACAAGACGCTTTGCAATTTGTTGAAAAAGGTAGTAGAGCGCTCGAAGAGGGATTGGCATGAAAAGATTGGAGAAGCTTTATAGGCATACCGAACAACATACAGGACACCCACGCAAGCCACTCTGTATTCATTAGTATATGGTGTCGAAGTAGTCCTACCTTTAGAGAGACAAATTCCATCACTTTGAATTGCTATCCAAGAAGGGCTTACAAATGAAGAAAATGCGCGTTTAAGACTCGAAGAGTTGGAAGCACTTGATGAAAAGAGGTTCGAAGCTCAACAACGTCTTGAATGCTACCAAGCGCGGCTTTCGCGAGCGTTCAACAAGAGAGTCTGACCTCGATCTTTCCAAGTGGGGGACCTAGTACTTGTAATGCGAAGACCCATCAACATCTCTCACAAGACTGGGAACAAGTTCACATCAAAATGGGATGGCCCCTATGTCGTGTAGGAGGTCTACACTAATGGTGCTTATAAGATAGTCGACGGAGATGGCCTAAGGGTAGGTCCCATAAATGCAAAGTTCCTGAAGCGATACTATGCATGAAGTATTGAAGTTGCTCCTTGGCAAGAGCTTAAACTGCCCACCAAAAAAAAAATTCCCGCTAGGTTGAAAACCTTGAAAGAGGCGACCTAGGCAAAAGTTAAGGACAAAAAAAAAATAAAAAAAAATAAAAATAAAAAAATTCCCGCTAGGTTGAAAACCTTGAAAGAGGCGACCTAGGCAAAAGCTAGGGACCAAAAAAAAAAAAAAAATCCCTCTAGGTTGAAAACCTTGAAAGAGGCGATCTAGGCAAAAGTTAGGGACCAAAAAAAAAAAAAACCACTCTCTTGAACTACATTATGACTTGATCTCTTTTGGGTACGTAGGCAGCTTGGTATTCGTTTCTAAGTTCAGTCACATATGTACTTAAAAAGAAAAAAATAATAATAATAAGTCCCTTGAACTACGTTATGACTTGATCCCTTTTGGGTACGTAGGCAGCTTGGTATTCGTTACTAAGTTCAGTCACATATGTACTTAAAAAGAAAAAAAATAATATTAAGTCACTTGAACTACGTTATGACTTGATCCCTTTTGGGTACATAGACAGCCTAGCATCTCTTGCTAAGCATAGTCGCACAAAAAAAAAAAAAAAAGGATGTTCTCAAACATTGGTCTGGAAATAAATGAATTTCTTTATTAATAATGAGATAGGTGTCGTTACATTGTAATGACTACATCAATAAAATAAAATAAAATAAAATAAAAAAGATTAACCTATCCAATCTAAATGCTTCAACTTTTCTTTGCTAGTCTCTAGTAACCCTTGTAGCTCTCTAAGTTTTGCATCATTAGAAGCTTCTAAGGTTGGAGTAGCCTCAATCTTGGAAACCTCCCCCTTGATTTGAGAAATGATCACTTGTTATTAGGCTAGCTCCGCATCACAAAGGTTGCTTGACGCTGTAAACTCTGCCTTTTGCATTGAAAGTGACTCAAGTTCCTTCTTCAATTCAATCTCTCTAGCTAAGGCCTTGTCTAAGTTCGCCTTGATTGCAACTTTCTGACTGATCTTAATGGCTTCTAAGTCGATAGCAAGAGTGAGACGATGCCGAGCGTCGGTAAGCTTCTATTCCTTGTCTTCAGGTGCGATGCCTTGTGAAAGGGCATGATGGAGGGAAGAATATCGGTCTACACCATCCGTATATTTTGAAATACGCTCTCTTAAAGGCGTTGCATCCATAACTTTTATTTGTGCGATAACTTAAAGGATCTTTTCGACTCCATCTTTAAATGAAGTCACAAGAGTAAAAGGGGTTTTGACGACCTTCTCAATTAGGTCCCTTCCTAGCATTTTTGCACACTGTCGATCGGCCTTTGAAATCAAATCATCGGGTTCAAACATTGTGACAGTTGAAGTGGCTGGGATGCTCGAACTACACATAAGGGATTTATTTCGAGTCACGTCCCTTGGAGGCTTGTGAAGAGGGTCGGAAAAGGGAGTGGCGTTAGTCTTCGCCGAACGTGATGGATCAATTTCCTTAGTAGCCAAATCAAAGGCCGTCGGACCTTGGAGGGAAAACTCGCTCGTAGAAGGGCTAGTGGCAACTGGTGTACACTTCTCTCCTGCTCTTTTCGAAGGATAATTATCATCCTGCATTGGGAGAATACCAAGATTGTCATTCTTAAAAAGTTCTTGGATACCAGAAATAGCTTCAAGGTCATCGTGAAGGAAACAAAGGTCTTTAATGGGTTCAAGATCAAAATCATCAAAAAGAGAATTAAGACTCACTTGTGCACTGCCACCGGAAGGGTCGGGAAGCGAATCCATGTTGACACCAAGATCAGTCGCTTAGGTGACCCCTTCATGATCCAGATTCTTGCTGGGATTATCCCTTTGCCTTTTGCGTCTCTAGTGAGAATCTGAGTTGCCACTGTTCCACTCGGAATCTGACACATTCTTATCCTTGGTCACCACTATGTCTTGAGGCATTGAGACCATGCAAGAAGGCCCATGCTTAGGAGAATGTGCCTTGTCCACGCCCACTCCTCCTAAAGACTCATCGGTAGCTTCCGAAATCCCAAAAGAGGGCTTCCCATCACTTCGACGCTTCACAGGCTCAACTACTTCATTGGGCTATTTTATTTTGAGTCTTATCTTGCTTGGGTTAACATCCCCGATCGGTTGCTCAGCCCTACTTGAAAAGAAACCATTAGATCTTCTAGCCCACCAATTCATATAGTCCTTCGTGCACGAAGCCCCGTGCTCAGATGGGCAGGCAGGGATCAAGAACTTTGAACCAGTAGCAAGATGAAGACATTGACGCTAGAAGCATACTACTTGCTCTAAGGTGACGGTGCGAAAGTCCTCATTAAGCTCCCCAGGGATGTGTTGATTGAAACCGAACTGTCAACCAAAGCGGTGAGGGCTATATGGTTCAACTATACATATACTTCCGCGACGAGAGGCCAAATAGCTAGAGCGTTGGCTGATGAAGTAATCTGCATAAGAGCTAGGTAGCTTGTCATCATCCACCAGAATCTCTCGATGGCCTTTAAAAAGGCCCAAGTGATGAAACTTGAAGTTACTAATGGCACGAAATAGCTTACGAGCCGTAACCTCGTCATAATGCTTGGCTGCACCTTCTCCGGAGTATCTAAACATGTGCGGAACAATATGGAGCGAGACCCTTCAAGTTCAAAGTGAGTGTCGAAGTATTCGGCCAACCAAGCATTCAAGTAATGTGCAGGAAAAGTGGCATCACATTTACTAGGAGTCTTAGAAGACACAATTTCATTCAAGCCCCAATAAATGTTGGCTAGGACTGGGGACTACAAGGCAATATCTCTTACCACGAGCCATCACACTTGCGCTCTTGAAAACACCAGGCCTGATTAAGTTTAGTCCCTCGTCGGGAAAAGCGAACTCACACAGCCAACATGAGATCAAAGCGGCTAATCAAGTCTTTTCTATAAGCCATCTCTCCACTTTGAGGACATTGAAGGGAGCCTCGTCTTCTTTAGTCAGAATTCTGGGGGCATCGATTTTACCAGAGGGGTTATGAGATTGCTTGCCTCTTGCTTTCCTTTGTATTGACCTTCTAGTCAGTGGTTTTTGATATTTAGACTTGCCACGAAACCAAAACTTCACCCACACGGCCGTGGTGACCAAGTGCGAACCACCAAGCTCCAGACTCAGGTGATGAAAGGCAACAAATAGATGACGACAGCATGAGGGGAGAGATGATATGTCTTTCGAGTTTGGAACGACCTCTTCGTAAAATGAGCCGTACATGGGAAGCCCACCGATTGAATGCAAGTCCCATAAGCTAATGGAGACCTCTTCTACAGACGTGTGCAACGTGTTCGTAGCCGCGCACCAACACTCTAGAAAGGCTTGCAGAACATGGGTGTTCCGATCATATGTGAATAACGATGCAAGTAGCAGCTCGTAAAGGTCGGCATCACTTAAGACTTTAGTATTGCGGCTCAATATTTCTTCTAGCCACTCCCAATATTTAGGGAGGTAGGAAAACTCACCCTTATATTGGAGTGGAGGAGTCTTGGAAGAAGGTAAAGCCCATTGCACTTCTCCCGCACTTATCTGACGACCAAGGAGAGGAAATGGACTGATGTGATCCGCGGTTAAGTGAAGGTTGGAGGCCAAAGTAAACGTCCTTGAAACGACATGCGAATCCTTTCTAGTCAGGTCGTGTAGTTCGTGGGATGATTCGACCCACCATTGAGATAGACTCGGAGGACGAGGAATGGCAGTAGACGAGGATGAAGGGACACTGCTACCAAGTGGATGGACTTTCAAGACGACGCCTTTCTCCAGGGGTTCGTTCGTAGAGCGCAAGAGAGTGACTGCTTGATCATTGAGAGTCCTCGATGAGTCATAAAAGATGACCATGATGAAGTGCACTTGATGGCAGCCACTTGGAGAGATGAAGCTCGTAGAGGTCACGACTTGAGCAAATGTAGAAGATTCACAAGTCGAGCAAAGGGTTGGCAAGCCGGAATCACCTAACAACAAACCAAAGGAAAGGATGAATACCTTATTCATTCAAAAGCTCTTTACTAATAAACAATAATAATACCAAAAAAAGAGAGCACGTGCGGTCCTGGCTTATTAAAGAGAGGGCATGTGGCATTGATACTAAAAAAAATCACAAGCAAGCTATATTAATATTCAAGCACCTAAAGCTATACTAACAACAAGTGGAAGTTTGCATGTTGTATACTAAGTCTAAAGGTCATATGTACCGTGGCTTATTAACCATTAAATATAGTATTCAAGTTCAAAACCACAAAGAAGCCACCATGCATCTCGTGAAACTAAAGTGTGGGGCGTGTCAATAATATGGCATAGGCTATTACATGCAAAACTATGGAAATCACGAAAGTGGGGGTGGGGTCGATGAACGAGCAAATATTTCTTGGTACCAAGTGGGACACACAGAACTAGTGCATGTTCGTTGCTTACGGGAGCGTCAAAAAACATTGCGACAGTTTAAGCTCGGCAAATACAGGAAGTTGGAGTACCTAAAGTCAAAAGGCCCAGTGTCACGGCTTAGAGAGGACAGCTGATAGTTGCAAGACGATGGCCGTGGGAATCATGCGCGGACGAAGCTCTCTTACTAATGATTGTGAAACGAAGGCAGGGGGCAAAGGCAGTGAGGAGGATGTGCTGACGGAACCCTCGCGCTGAGGGTTGCAAGACAAAGGCAGTGGCAAAGGCAGTCAGAAGGATGCATCGGCGAAGCTCTCGCAGTCAGAAGGATGCCTGATGAAAGGATGCACCGACAAAGCTCTCACTGATGAAAGGATGCGCTGACGAAGCTCTTGCACTGACGATCGCGTGACAAAGGCAGTCAGAAGGATGCACCGGCGAAGCTCTCACTGATGAAAGGATGCGCCAACGAAGCTCTTGCACTGATGATTGCGTGACGAAGGCAGTCAGAAGGATGCACCGGCGAAGCTCTCACTGATGAAAGGATGCGCCAACGAACCTCTTGCACTGATGATCACGTGACGAAGGCAGTGGCAAAGGCAGTCAGAAGGATGCGCCGACAAAGCTCTCACTCTAATGGAAGGATGCGCCGATGAAGCTTTCGCACTAATGGCCGCAAGACGAAGGCAGTGAGAAGGTTGAAGGTTGCGTAGATAAAAAGACTCACACCAATGGTCACGAGACAAGGGGCAGCGGAATGGATGCGCTGATGAAGCTTACAAACCCGGAGGTGACAAGAGGACCGCTGTTGCTCGAATTCGTTGGACGCCGAGACAAGAAGGACAGGAGGCTAACTCACTTGAAATTGATGCTCGACTAATGCAGTGCAACTTCTATGACCTGCATAGAGTAAATCAAAGGGTTCAAAAAAAAAAAATATATATATATATACACACAAAGACAAGCATAAGAAAGAATGAGAAAGAGAGAAGATGCCTGCTACGGCTGAAGAAAAAAAAAATAACTCAAGAAAAAAAAAAAAAAAAAAAAAACGACGTTCAATTGCCTCTAACCCATAAAACATCACCCCCTTTTATAGAGGTGGTACTTGCAAGAAGCCCTAGTGATTCGCAAGAGTGCGGCTAAAGGAAAGACATGCTTGCTGCACAAGACAATTGCAGCACCGACTTGCCTAACAAAACTAAGGTGGGCTTGCACTCCAAAGAGAATGTCCCATGCCTGTGACCAAGCCCGTAAAAGTGAAACCTAGTGTTCAAAAAAAAGGGCCTTGCTGAGGAAGACAACTTCAGCACTAACTCTACTAAGAAGACCAACATGGGCTTGTGGTTAAAAAAAAAAAAAAAAAGTCTCTTGTGCAATCAAGCCCACAATGCGTAAACTGTCTAAAAAAAAATTAAAAAAAAAAAGGTTGAATTTCTTCTTATACGTATCCACTGTCAATTGTCTAAATCCTTCATGTATATGGATGAAGGTCTTGCTTTCCGTAAACTTAGTCCAAATTGAGATTAATAAAATAAAAATAAAAAAAACTTTAAGCCTCGTCTTCCTTGCACGACAATTGAGAGCAAAGCCGAATCTTGAAGTGGGGGCATTTGTAGACATTAAAATTTTATAACGTATTCACAACCGTCTGATTGTTCATGATAAAATATTTGTTATCAAATTAATCTCCAATTGATGAGGTGGACGTTCAGCAAATGAAATCAAGCCATGTGGCAACATAAAATAAGAATGCTATATGGGAATGTCATAATAAAAGACCTATATGGAAAGTTCTTATTAAATGGGAGACTAAATTAAATCTATAATTAGCTCTCAATAAATGCTGAGAGAAAATTCCAAATTAAATATGATTGAGTTGCCTATAAATAGGGACCTCTCATATGAGAAAAAGAACACTTAGGGAGAAAAACACTACTGACACTCTGTCAAAATAGAGAGTCATCTCTAAAAGTTCACAAGAATTCCATTGTTCATCAAGGCCTATTCCTACTTCTTCAAATCAAAGTGGGGATTCTCCTTGAATAAAGTTCGAGATCAAGCCAACGGCCCTCGCATCAAATCAAGCACATTCAACTATTCATTCAACTTGGAGGCATCAAAGCACAATTCAATATCAAGCTTCATAGCCCCTTTGGATCGTAACGTTTCTTGGAGATCGAATCAGAGGAATTTATTGTACTCTTTCATTGTAAAGATTCATACAGAGGATTGTATTAACATATATACAAATCAAATACAAATTGATTATTTGTTACATTATTTTCGTGATCGTGTGATTTATCTTTTACGAAAATTGTGTGTACACGGGTTTCTAGTTATTTTTGGTTTTTTATCATAACCGGATCGGATTGAAGGTCGGTTCCTGGTTGAATCGGCCGGATCAGCCAGTTCGGTCCGGTTTTTAAAACCATGGGGCAAACAACTCAAGCATTGGAAAAACTGAGAAGAATTGTAGAGGAAACATAGAACAAAGAAGGAGGAGGAGAAGAAGAAGAAGAAGAAGGAGAAGGAGTAGGAGAAGGAAGAGGAGGAGGAGGTGACAGCTGTGATGGGCTGCGTTCCTTCAGGTGACCTGGGATGCAACTGGATGGGTTGATTTAGGCCATTCTTGAGGTTAAAGCAATGAAGGCTAGGTTAGTGGGTCTGGGATTAGCGGTGGTTGGGACATTGGGACAGAGACAGTGGGCCTACCGTTTGGCAATGAAAGGGGCTAGAGCGAACTGCCAAGAGGTTGAAGTTATTTCCCCTTTAGGTTACAATTTTTTTATTCAAAATTTGTTTGGATATTTTTTTTATTGGGTATTTGGTTTATAGCAATTTAACTTTTATTTTTAGATTTTAGTTCTATAATTTTTTTTTGATTGGGCTGGGATAGTAGGACGAATGTGGGTTTTCTTTAATTTTCATATTTTAGTCCTATAATTGTTTTTTTTTTTTGGCTTTTCATTTTTGTTTGAAAGGACACAACTTTATGGGACCAAATTATGGACAAATATTTAATTTTTTTGGGCTTAAAAAAATTTCGGGGTGGTCACAAATTTTTTTTAAAGTGTGGGCAAATATAAAAATTTTAAATTATTATATATATAAAAAAAAAAAATTTCCCAAGTCAAGGCGGTCCTGTGACCACCCAGCCTGAACGTGGTGCTGCCTCTGGTTTCGGGGGCATTTCATTCATTCTTTAGGTTTGAAGGGTATTTTGGCCATTTTTTTTAGGTTCTAAGGATATTTTAGTAATTTTCTTAGAGTTTTGGGGAGTATTTTGATCATTTTCAAGTTTTAGGGGGGAATTTTGATGGTATTTTGACCATTTTAAAGGTTTTTGGAGTATTTTTATCCACCCATTTGACAGCCCTACCATCCAATGAAGGACAAGAAGTGGAGTTTGTTGAGAACTTTTATGAGATAGATTTCGATTTCGTGGCTTTATTTGAAGGATTTTATAATGAACTATTAAGTCTGATGAGCATTGGAGTTGGTTAGAAAGATTGACTTCTGTGGCTTCCATGATCTGGGGTTTATGGGCCCAACATTTTGTTGGAAATAAAACAAAGTACTGATGGGTCTTTCCTCACTTACTCTCACAAATACTCACACACTACTTGGTGTATAGAAGAGACTCATACTCACAAATTAAATAAAGGGAGAGAGAGTGGAGAGGGAAGAGTTAAAACTCTTTAAAGTTTTGTATTTCTCTTCAACTCTTGTTTAGAACTTGACAGATGAATGAGTTTATATGGTACACCATCCAATCTTTAACTCCCACTACATTTATTTTTCTAACTCTTACATTCATAAATCCCACACATAACTTCAATAAACCACCCACTATATTAACTTATGAAACTCACACTTATTTATGAAAGATTAATTAAAAACAAGTTTGACTTCTAACACATTCACCTGGTGCAATCTACAATTGGGGGAGGCTAGAGTTCTTGCATGACTAGACCATGCCAAATTACAAGGGAATGGGAGGATTTGTTTAACTACATGGATTTTTTTTTTTTTTTTTCCTGTTGAGAATCAGCTTCGAATTTGTTTAACTGCATGGAAGTGAAGCATGCATGGATTTGAATCAGCTCGATCGCTGTATGATTGTTGTTGATACATAACCGAGACAAGTTGCTATGAGACAAGGTCGTAAATGCTTTCTATAAACACAAAATCTTAAGTTTGAAATTAAACAATTGGAATTAAATCATAAATATAAATTTGTTTTTATGAATAAATGAGTATAGTTATTTGTATTTAATTATTTTACAAAAAGTTGATTCTTTAAATCAGTCTTCTTGAATATTTTTTTTTATCCATATGCATAAGAAGTTTTGATTCAAAAGCATAATCTTTTCTGTTGGTTGGAAGATAAATCTAATGTCTTTGCAATAGAATTACATCGAATTTCTGGTTTTGAACTTGTTAAAGGCTCGCTGTTCTTTGCATTTCTCAAATGTCTTTCGAATGTTCTTTATATTTGAAGGCATTCGGAGCCTTAAGGCAGAATTTCTTAATTAAGTTTTGGCATTAGTTCCTTGAATGAGTTATGAGATGCTTATGTTTATAGTGGTCTCTTAAGATGAGTCATACTTTATATCCTTGAGGATAAATGGTGAACTCTAATTGGCCCAAAATCAAAGATTCTCACTAGAACTTATGTTTGTTAATAGTAATTCCTAATTTTATTTCTTTTATTTAAGTATAATTCTCAACTAATTTGAATTGAAGACTTATTTTTATTTTGTGGGCTCAAGTGATATGTAGCAAATTTTGATTTTTTGCCAATATAATGTCAACTTGCCAATATAAATTTTTTCTCAAAAAAAAAAAAGAAAAAATTGGTATTCGCCACTAAATTTTGATGTGGCCCTTTATTATTGGCTAATTAAAAAAAAAAAAAAAAATCCTTCCTACGAATGGCCATTGAGATTTGGACACGTCCACGATTTTGAGCGTACAAAGCGAGGAGATTCCAATGGAGAAGTCTGAAGTCGTGTAGAAGATGCGCAAGAGAGTTGGGGAGATCCTTCGAGTATCTGAAACAAAGGCTTTGCAAGGGAAGCATGAATTTGTTTGCGTATGAGATGGGTTTTCGGGGGTCTCATGGTGGAAAGCTACTCTGGCTTAGTCGTTAATGCCCTTATTTTTCAGCAAGTGCCATGTGAGTTAAAGGCTCACTAGCGTTTTTACAACCAAAAAAAAAGAAGAAAAAAAAGAAGAGAGATTGGCCTTTTAAACAAAAGCATAATTATTTTCTTCTATCTTATTCTTGCCATGCATGAAAGTATAAATTCAGAACATTAACCTAACTTCTTAGATTAAATTATTGCTGAGTTCTTAAAGGTTCTATGTACGGCAGGGAGGCCAATGAGGAGTATGCAAGTGTTGTAAATATTTTAGAGGGTTGGGTTTAGACCCCTGTCAAAAAACTGTATTTAACCGGTCAACTTGATAATTAGATTAATTATGGAAGTTTTAGGTTAAATATTCAATCATCAATATCATACAAGTGTGGAAATATAAATGAGACAAAATATGGTGAATCAATAAACCTAACGAGACAAATCGTTTCATAAAAAATCTTTGGGGGACTTAACCTTATCAATCTCGAGGTAAATAGATTCAGTATTAGATAGAGATTTATAGTCAAAATAACCCCATTTATTGTAATTCTAATTATAGTTACCAAACTGAGTTTTGATCCCACAGACGACTTTGATATTAATCTGCTACTCTATGAACCTCCAGCCCACGACTTCAATGTTCCCTTGAAGATTTGTATCCAGTACACTTGATATTTGGAAATCAGTAACTTGAATCTACATGTTCAAAGAGTATGTGAGTAATCACCGATAAAGACTTTGAAAGAGCAATAGGTACAAACCTTTTAGATCTCAAATTGAACTGCTCCAAAGTCTTAAAAACGTGTCCTAGAGTTTCCTTTACCTACTTAGTAAAGTAGGTCTCAAACCCTAATAGTCTAATGGGTTGATGGGCTGAATTTCTGATTATGAAAATACGACTTTCAATTGGTCAAACTTAAATTTTGATCGGTCAAAACTGTTAAATATTATGTTCCTTGAATTAGTTGATTTTTTGTTTTTGCACACTAAAGCAGTACCTTGAGCTTTATCTAACCATTCTAATAGACTCTATAGCTATAATTAGACAAGTTTGTGTTCATGTGTATGCCAATAAAACTATACAAATATAGAACCTAACATAGAGAAAAACAAGTTTTGATTCAACAATAGAAATCCTAAAAATTAGCAAGAACAAAAAAAATAAAGAGAGAGAGTTTAGAAAGGCCTTACAAAGCTATAACATCACCGGAAGAATGTGTGTGATATGAATAAGCCTAAGTCCATGGAGAAAATTAATTTATTTTTGTGAATATATAAATGATATGGAAGTTTTGTAGCACTGGTAAACTCGTCCACTTTAGGCAAAGTTGATGGCTTTAATGAAATCCTCAGCCTTACCCATATGTCCATAGCCCGAGCAACGGCAAGATAAGGTCGATGGCCCTACCATAAAGCTGACGACCATACCTTTAGAGCGTTAAGCATCTAAAGTTGACGATCGGAATATGTAGACGAAGGTAAGAAGCCGATGGAAGGAAGCTAAAGGGAGTAATTGAACCTCTGACGAGTTTGACATGGCCTTACTTGGCTTACACGAATAAGCATATAAGGAAATATCTTGTGCACCACGCTCAACCCTAATCAAGAGAATCCTATAAGGAAAGAAGTCCACAAAATACGCAAATAAAAGAATATCTCTCCTACAAGGAAATACCTTCTTGACCAAGGCACAGATGTCAACCCTACACTACTATAAAAACCTCGAGACCCTCACAAACCAAGGTACGCATAATTTACCCCAACTCTGGCACTCTAGAGTTGTGAAAAGTTCTGACTTAACCTTCGGAGGGTCTTTGGCCGGTACCACACCACTACTCTCCTAGGGTTTTCTTTGTTGTTGTTTCACAAGCCTTGTTTCGAGCACGTGAGTGTTGTGCGGCTTACTGATGATTTTCGACATCATCAATAAACATGAACAATATATATATGTAATCACAAACAATAACATAAATAAATTCATCTAGAAAGAACAATAAACAGAAGAAATTTGTAAAAAATACTCAAGTATTGAAACTCATAGACCATAAGGATCAAGCAAAACTAATCAAGTCTTGTGTTTCACACAATTCCCTTAAGACAAATTTCGCCCCTCATACTATCAATAGTGCTTTGAGACTCACAGATGTTTACCTCCTAGGATAAAATGATCAAAAACATGTAGTAGAAGCACCGCAACCTCCGTGCCCAGCGAACTGAACTATGTTTTTCTCTCTCTTTGACTTTATGCAAATGTATGCACAAAAATATTCTCTTTTGGAAAGTTTCTTAGGAAAAAAGAAAAAGAAAAAGTTTTATGAATAAAGGAGTATGAATATGTACGTTGGTGAATAGACACCAAACTACTATCCACAAACTTAATAAGAGGGCCTAACCTACACATGTCTAAACTTAACTCCAACCTATGAGCATATAAACTCATAAAATAATATTTTTCCTTCATATCTGTGTCTCAAGGATTTTCATCAGTTAAACCCATGTTCAAGTGGGCACATTTTTCATTCACTCCTTATTGGTCCATTCGGTCAACCCATGTTCGGTCCACATTGGTCCATATCAGTCCAATTTGGTCCACTTCGATCCATTTGGTCCAAAAGCTCATTTTTTTCAATTTTGGGCTCCAAAATTTTTTTCCCCCTTAATTGTTGGGTAGAAAAGTGTGAAATTTTATTCTATTTGGGGCAAACTCTTTAGTTTTAGGCAATAATAATAATAATAATAATAATAATAATAATAATAATATTTTAAAGATTAGAAATTAGAAATATGGGTCCTAAAAAAACATTAAAAATTATAATATTTTAAAGATTACCTTAAAATTCAAGTTTTAATAATATAGACTGTGGGGCCCAAATATTTAGCAACCCAGGCCCACTCCATATCGGGCCCAAGGTTCATGCTGAGGAGAGTACAGAATCCGAGAATAAATAGGAGAGGCTCAAGTTATCAGGGGACCTCATCGAGGATGCCCACGTCCTTGGCAAACCGACATTGGAGGAAGGGAGCTGTCATTCACCTATTAAATGCACGCCACCAACACTCTGGCCGCATTAAGGTGAATTGACAAGCAAACAGTGGTGCCTTGGTTACTTTAACTAACAGAAAGCCTGCAAAGGCGGCTGATGGGACGAGCCTTCAGACGCAAGTTCAGATGGCCGACAAGTGGACGACAGAGATCAACTGAACAAGAATATATAACAGATAGAATCCCCAAAGTGGGGGGGGGGGGGGGCCTTTCGGTTGGGAAGGGAAGAGGTTTCTTTCGTTTAGGGTGTTCAAGGACAACCCTTGTATTTATTGGTTCTAAGGAAAAGAGCTCTTCGGGTTGGGCCGAGGACGAACTTTCCTCAAGAACACTTAGTCAAATTCTTGTTATTCTTCTTGTAAACCCACATCGACTTTTGTCTTTTTTACTAGTGCCTAGCCCTTCTATCCACTCTTTACAAATTTATTGTACGGGGGTCACCCGAAATGGGTCCCTACAATTGGCGCCGTCCGTGGGGAGGACTTGTGCACTGGCAAGTGCGATGGTTGGTGTGGAAAGATCAAGAGCAACACTTCTTTCAAAAAAAATATACAGCTAAGGGCAACATATTCATTTAGAAGGCAACCATCACAAGAAATGAAAAGATGCAAGAAGTAAAAGAAATGAAATGGGTCTACTTCTTTATTAATATGTGAAAAGAAGTTACATTTTACAGCAAATGCCCATGCAGGCTTGTTCTAAAGCTAAATACAAAGACAGATGCCCATGCAGGCTTGTTCTAAAGCTAACTACAAAGAAAAACGCCTAAACAAGCTTGTGCTGAAGCTAAAAGAAAAGGAAAGGGTGAGAGGCCTAGGCGGGCTTGTTTTAAAGCCAAGCCAAGTGTTGGAGGGAGATGTGGAGACAGACCTATGTTAAGGCCATCCACAGCTCCCCAACCAACACTTGCGGCGCAAGGAAGGGGAAGGAAAAAGAGGCCGTGGTGCCTGACGGTTCCACCTGGTTTTCCTCCCAATCTCACAACAACTGGGAGCCAGTGAATCATTACCAACCTGGAGGGTTGATAGATCCAAACCCGGAGGAGAAACGTTACGTTCCTTTCGGATCCCCCTCCGAACTGCAAGGGGAGTCCCATCTCTGGCTAGGTTGAAAAGAAGAAGGATCTTCGGCCTCTGCCTACCCCACCCCCAACATGATGTCCAGGGTCGGGGTGGCATCCTCGGCTCATGAAAGGGGCTCGGCCTCCTTATTACTGCCCTTGCCCAGGGCCACTTCATCTCGTGAGGCACAAGCTACTATTCTGGCAGAGCCCTTGAAATGTCCAGAGAACAGCGTGTTTGTGAGATCTGAACTCAAGTGTTTGTGAGGTTTGAAGAAAGAATCACCCTAGAAATGCGTTATATAGAAGGCAGAAATTGGTGAAAGCCAGCCCGCATAGAATCCTAAGGAGAAATTACCGGAGGTATTAACTCCACCCAATTTCTAAGAGGTTTGTCAGCCGCTGGATCCTCGTAAATCCGCAAGGATATTAATGAGGAGGCACCTCGCGCACCGAAGCGCCAAGCGCGTTAGTCGAATAGCCCAAAAGACGCCTCGTTATCAGAAGTGGCGCGCTGGACGAAGGGGCTAGACCGAAGAAGAGTCCTTCCTCGGCGGAGTGGGCTCGAGGCCGCTGCCACTCCAAAGGCAGACTCCCCAATGCTGAGAATGAGCTTCCTAACTTTAACTATTAAAGAAAAACTAGGTACTAGACAGAACCAGGGTATTGCATGGTCCTCGGACTCAAACCTATGGGGAAACCAATTACTTCAAGAACTAAGAGCTGGACAAAACCAAGGTCTTGCATGGTTCTCGGACTCAAGCCTATGGGGAAACTAGTCACTTCAGAAGATCCAAGCCAATGGAGAAACCATCCCCCCACAAAATGCCAAATGTTAAGCAGAGCCTGGGTCTTGTATGCTCCTCGGCATCAAACCTATGGGGAAACTAGCTGCTTCAAGAGAACCCAAGTACTAGACAGAACCAAGGTCTTATATGGTTCAAGGACTCAAACCTATGGGGAAACTAGTCACTTTAGGAGGATTTAAGCACTGGACAGAACCAAAGTCTTGTGTTGACCGTGGGCCTAGACCTACGGCGAGGCTGACCACTTTGGTACTAGTAGTGAGCACTGCAGGGGACGATAATCAGTGTAGTTGGTTGAGACACAATTGAAGCCAGTATCGTGCAAGTAATGTATACATGTATGTATAATATAATACAAACAAAACGAATGAAAGGAAACGAAATATGCACTTTACTGAGTCTTTAAAAAGGGGTTATACAAGGCAAATGTGCTATTACAATAAATAAATAAAAAAAAAGAAAAAAAAAAAAGAAAGAAAGAAAAGAGAACGGAATACAAGGCAAAGACGCAAAGGGGGATCATTCTTTCAGCTCCATTTCTACTCCCCCCTCAGGGGGCTGGGCAGAGGAGGTCTCAGAATCCTTATAGCTCTCGCTTGGGACCGCGGCCTGGGAAGGGTCAGTTGGGTGGGGTAACTCCTCTACAATAGGTGCTTGGACATCAGCTAAGGGGTCCGCAGTCTCTCCAGGCGTGTCAGCAGTGGAACCCTCGCTTACCTCAATGTTCCTAGGAGGATCAGCTTCCTTGGTGGACTCGCCCGAAGTAAGGGCAGCTAGGATGCCTTCCTCAAAAACAACCCTAACTCCCTCAGCAACCACCTCGGCCTCAGAACTTGGAGGGGCAGTCTCACGAATGGCAGGAGGATAATATACGCTCTCCGCCCTCCATAGGTTGGACGAAGCTTCTACCCCAACTTGTGTAAGGGCCTCATTCCAAACTTGGGATCAGTAAAGTCTGCACACCCTAGGCACTCGAGCTCTAAGGCTGTTTTCTGTTTCAGTCGCCCCTGCCTCATAGGCATCCTGCGCAGCCTTGTCTTTGGAGGCTTCAGCCTCAACCTTGGCAGACTCAGCCTCCTCCTTGGCTTTCAAAGCCTCGTCCCTGGCAGACTCCACAGTGCCTCTAGCCTTATCTGCCTCAAGCACCCTCTCCTCTAGGGTCGCGATCTTCTCTCTGGATATCCTCAGTTGATCTTCTGCCTTGAGCAGGCTGTCTGTTTGATTTAGAGCCAGTTTTTCAGTGGCAGTAAGGGCCGACTCAGCGGTGTCTCGAGCCGCCTTCATCTCCTCCAACTGGTCCATCGCCTTTTTAAGATCGGCCTTGGAAGCGTTAAGGGCCCGCAAGGTGTCCAGCAGCTTGGTATGCTCCGAGCCAGCGACTTGGCTCTGGCTACTGGCTATGTCTTCTAGCCTGAAGGTAGCCTGAATAGCCTGCCAATTGAAACCATTGTGCAGCAAATAAGGAGCCACAAAAAGTCAAGAAAAGCACAAGTAATCAGAAAACTTACCATGCCCAAATATTGTTTAAGGTCGAGGAAGACCTCCTCGCTCCTCAAAGCCTCCAGCTGGGCCATGTTCACAGGGAGTAGCAAGGACCTCTCCAATGCGTCAGCGACGAGCGCACCCTCGCCCCCTTGAGGGTTCCGGAGGGAGGCATCATCCGTCAGAGGCTCCCTATGGAGCATGGGGGCAGGCAGCCAAGCCTAGGCCCCAGCCTGGATAGAGACCTGCTTCTCTTGGCCTCGGCGCCCTATCTTCAGCTGTTTTGATGGCAGCCAAGCATCGCCACCACCTTGGGGAGGATCAGACTCTTCGCCCCCCTTAAGTCTCTTGCCTTTGTCCTTCTTCAGTGGAGGACTGGTGGGCTTGGACCCAGATGTCAAACTCTGTTGGGGTGGGGGAGGAGGAAGCTCGAGAGGAGGGAGCTCGGGAGGAGACTTCCTCGGCTGCCCCTCGATCAGTGCCATCAAGCTCTTCTGAGGCCGCTTCTTGAAACTCATCTTCGACCGAGGAGTGGCTATTTCGGACAGAAAGTCCGCTTTAGTTAAACTAGGGTCACCCAAATCGCCGGTAGGGTCCTCGGGAAAATGGGGCCTGTCGAACACGCCAAACTCGTCCCCGGATGGATCTAAGTCAGCAACCTCCTCTTCCCCTTCAACCTCGGCAACTTGAGCCGACGAAGAAGTACTTACCAACGATATGCCCTCGGGAATGGGAGACCCTTCGAGGATCAAAAATCCGTGCTCGACTACGGTGATACTACGCAGCTGAGGATCTCCAACTCGGATCACGTGCCTTGGAGCCTAGAATGATTTTTGGATCGGGTGTATCCTAAGACCACGTGGGCGGCTCTAACTTAGTTGTCGTCTTTATTCATAAAGATCTCCGACCTTAGCACCTTCTCCAAGTCTTCCTTATTAACCTGGCTGAAGTGACGCTTAAAAGCACGTGGATCTGCATAGAAGAAAGCAAGTTCTTGTCAAAATCCAAGCGAAGCAGGACACTAAAGCACAAAGAACTAAAAACGCTTTCCTAGTCTGGATGCCCCACCTGGTATACCCTCCACTGTTGGGCACGGAAGGCCCTTGTGCCATTCCCCAGACACAATGAGGAAGTCTTTGTTCAGACCCTTGTTGCACTCAGGGAGGCACTGGATGAGCCGGACCCTATCGTCCCTCGTCCTTATGTAATAAGACTTCTCCTTCAGGCGCTGGAGTTTGTAGCACCAGTTCACATCATGATGGGTTAGCCTCAGCCCCATCTTTTCATTCAAGGCATCCACACAGCCCAAAATTCTAAATGCATTAGTAGCACACTGAGTGGGAGATAAGCCGAAATGCCTAAAATAGTCCCTCATCACCGGCCCCGTGGGGATCCTCATTTCGCCCTCCAAAAAGACGATTATAGGAATCGCCACCTCACCCTCTTTCCTTCTCGAACTCCATTCCCCCTCTCCGCAGTACCTTAAACCCATTGTATCGGGAATCCTATAATCAGCGACGAATTTGTCCATTGACTCCTCAGACTCAACTACCTTCTTAAGCCTACCCATCCTAGAGAACTAACAAGGAACTCAAGTGAACAGTACGAACTAGAGAGAGAAGAAGACTTACAGAAACGAGGGAAAGCTCCACGGGCAAGCTTTTTGTGCTAAGAAGAGTTGCAACTACAGTTGGAGATGTGACCGAATTCGAAATAGGTGCGCAGGATCTCTTGAATGCAAAAGTGAAAGGACAAACCAGTTTAACTGGGTATATATACCCCCCAATTAAAAATAACCGCCTGGACTTTCCCGCCCAGTGGGCCAGGAGCATCCCCACCATCCATTCATCATCACATCATTGAACGTGGAGAACACAGAGCCATTGAAATTTAATGAAGGCACGCTCTAAGTACCGAAACGCCAGGAACGTCCCCTGGGCAGTTGAAAGGATTGTGACACTGACAGAAAGACAAGGCTTGATAGGCCAGGACATAGGCCCGAGAACATCAAAATCCTCCTCCCTGCTCAAGAGGCCGGGCAGCAGAATTTTGAGGGGTTATTGTGGGGCCCAAATATTTAGCAATCCCGGCCCACTCCATATCGGGCCCAAGGTTCATGCCGAGGAGAGTACAGAATCCGAGAATAAATGGGAGGGGCCCAAGTCATCAGGGGACCTCGCCGAGGATGCCCACGTCCTCGGCAAACCAACATTGGAGGAAGGGAGCTGTCACTCACCCATTAAATGCACGCCACCAACACTCTGGCCGCATTAATGGTGAATTAATTAGCAAACAGTGATGCCTTAGTTACTTCAACTAACAGAAAGCTTGCAAAGGCGGCTGATGGGACGAGCCCTCAGACGCAAGTTTAGATGGCCGATAAGTGGACGGCAGAGATCAACTGAACAAGAATATATAATAGATAGAATCCCTAAAGTGGAGGGGGGGGGGGCTTTCGGTTGGGAAGGGAAGAGGTTTCTTTCTTTTAAGGTGTTCAAGGACAACCCTTGTATTCATTGGTTCTAACGAAAAGAGCTCCTCGGAGTGGGCCAAGGACGAACTTTTCTCAAGAACACTTAGTCAAATTCTTGTTATTCTTCTTGTAAACCCACGTCGACTGTTGTCTTTCTTGCTAGTGCCTAACCCTTCTATCTACTCTCTACAAATTTATTGTACGGGGGTCGCCTGAAATGGGTCCCTACATAGACATTATACTTAGAGCACATTTGGCAGACTTTAATGGTAATTGCATAGGAATAAGAATATGTATTACAAGGAATATAAGACGTTGTAATGTAATGCTTATTACTATTCATTTGTTTGGTGACAACACAATAATAGAACCCTAAAGAAAATGAAATGAAAGCATTTTAAATCAAACTTAAGAAATATTTTAGGAAATATCTTACTCATATAATTATATTTCTTAAAAAATAATATTTTTTAAATTTAAAAGAGAGATTAGTTATTTTTTTATGATTTTTTATTTTCATAATTGTTATGTGAAAATGGAAAGTTTTTTTATTTGGAAATATATTAACTTTAGAAATTAATACATCTACTAATTAAGGAATAACTATTACATACCTTTTAAAGATAAATAGTTATTCCTCATTTTAAATAATAACTATTCATAAGGAATAACTATTCCATGTAATAAAAACATAACCAACTGAATAACTAAACCATAAGAATAACGAATACATTACAGTGCCTATAACAGTCTACCAAACATACCTTTATATTTGGAAAGAAAAAAAAAAACTACAATTCTAAACTCATATAGTAATTTAAAATTAATGTAGCACTAAACTCATATAATAAATTTTTTTTTTGAAACAACTCATATAATAATATAAAATTAATGTGACATGTTATATGAGTTCCATGGAATCGGGTTTGTACATTTTTTTAATATTCTTAGATATGTTCAAATTAGTCATTACTATTATGTATTGTTGTTGAATGAAAAATAAATTATATTGGGTTTGTACATTTTTTAAAAATTCTTGAATTTGTTCAAATTAGTCATTACTATGTATTGTTGTTGAACGAAAAATAAATCATATGTTCCATTACATAAAACTTATAAAAATATAAAATACTTTTAAATAATACGTGCATTATTTAACTTACAAATTTTACATTATATTCATATAAAATAATTATATTACATTTTCCAATGCAATGCGTGGATTTATGACTAGTATATATAAAAACAAGAACCTTAGTTACAATGGTCTAAAATTCTCCTCATTTAACTGTCCACCTCAGCAAAAATTAAAAAACAAAATCATTTTATATCAATGTATAAATTACATTGTATTAACAGGATGAATGCATAAACTAATTATCTTGCATAAATTAATTATCTATAGATGGTACACTAATTGTATATATAAAAGGAATTTTTATAAAACTAATTATTATGAAAAAAACAATTGATTTAGAATATAACATTTTCCCACATGCTTAGTTGCTTTGACAACAATTGAAACAATAATCACCAACCAACAGGGCAAAGAACAAATTTTATAACACATGCAAAAAAAAAAAAAAAAAAAAAAAAAAAAAAAAATATATATATATATATATATATAACAAAAGACAATTTTGAAATAATTAAAATTTGAATTTAGTTGAATAATTTTCTACTACGAAGTGCAAAGGACCATATTTTTGCCGCTTAATATCACTAGTACTGATTTCATCAGCAGCCGCACACCATCAAGTTCAATCATAGAATAAAAAAGGCTAAAATTTTGCATTATTTTTCCAGAACCCTTTGAATGATAATGGTAATAATGGCAATAATAACTTAGTAATAGTGGTTGCATGATGTCATGATTTTGATTGTGGTGATAGTGACATGGTGAAGTTGCCATTATTTGTAACATGAGATGTTGGGTGGTGACAACATAGCTTTGTGTAAAAAGTAATATTTGTAACATGAGATTGGTAATATTGGTAAAATTCATGCGATCACACCATCTCTAATAATAGAATTTGAACTTAAAGTTCATAATTTCCAAACAATTTTTGGAACAAATATATTGTTTACTCAAACATAGAAATTTCATAATAACTTCTTTTTAAGTAAAATATTGTCTCAAAAACTCTAAATCAAATAAAACCCAATGATTGGATCTTTCTCATGCTTAAATGTTGATTTTTTCGTCCTAAGCAACCTTTATCTGATTCTGTAATCCAACAATACAATCAAAATGAATATCTAAAGCTTCCATCATTCATTTTCAAAATCTGAATATTACAATCAAAATGAATTATCTAAAGGTTCCATCATTCATCTTCAAAATTTTCCTCTGAATGCTTTAGGCAATCAATATAGACTAGCATACCAATTAATGTTTCAACTATCCAAAACCGTTTGAGCTTTCTACCTAAAATGCAAAAAGTTTCTGATTATGATGTCCAAGATGCATACATGTCATGCAATGCACTCAAACGAGTCTTATCTGTGAACTTCAACGACTTTCAGTAAAGCTCAGTCAGCTTCGCAGCATCTTCAGACTCCTTTCCACTGTATGAAATTGTCCTGGCCAGAAGTTCTTCAAAATCTCTTGCAATTGTCTCCAGAATTTGATACGAAAATCAGGATTCTGGATTCTAAAATTCTCTGAAGCTTCATCTGATACGTGTTGTCCTTCAAGCATGTATGAAAGAGCTTCGTGCAAGTAGGAGAGAGATGATTCCTGCATCTTAAAAAACAAATTCAAAACATTACTGTCTCAAAATGTGGAGTAAGAAATACAAATGTAAATATTAACATCTATCAAAGTCAAGAACATACCGCAGGGCCTGAAAGGCGTAATAAAAGATCTGACCTCTCCACGAGCATGGTCAGATACATGTGGGGATGTGCTTGTGGGCCATAAAACTCCAAGGCACTCTGCCAGCTTCTCTTGGCCAAGGAAACATATTGCTCTAAAACACCTTCAGATGAGTCCCTTTTCTTCTGGCCCAACTCCAGAAGCTTCAAAGAGCAATTCCTATGGTAGCAACCCAGCTGAAAATGAGCATAGGCAGCCTGCTGCTTGAAGGATTCACCTAACGATTCAAACAATGTCAATGCCGTACATATAGAATCCTCGGCTGAATTCTTTTTGCTTCGGTCTTCCCTTCTTTTTCTTTCACTAGGACTGGTTAAAACTTCTTCTGTTACGTCATTAGCCAATCTCATGCCAAGCATTAGATATGTATTAGCATATTGTTCATACACCTTATTCCTCAAGTCAGCATATCTGGGCACAAAATTAAGTTCCGACTTTGCTGCTTCGTAACATTTGAGTGATTCCCAATATTGTACTACGGCAGTCTCCAATGACATCTTTTCAGCAAATAATCGTCTGCCATGGCCCAAATTCATGTTAACCCATATAACGTTGATGTGATCAGAAACTTCCTTGAATGCTGCCATAGCTTGTGCAAAACAAATTTCAGCTTTAGTCAAATTGTTTCTTGCAAGCCATGTACGACCCAGTTCGTTGTAAGCTCCCCCTTTCTTCTTGAGCACATCTTGTAATAATTCTGTTGAACCAAATGGAAGTCTCCCCAATGTCTTCATAGCTTCTTCATAACAGCTTAGGGCATCTGAATAAATCTGATATGCATCTTTAAGAGAAAGATCCCCAAGGTACTTACATATCCCATGCTTATGGTGATGAGCAGGGTCTCCCAAGAGTGAGGACATGCTCTTCGCATCTGATTTCTTTCCTTGTTTTCTGCCCTTGGCTACAGAGGGCTTATCGTCATTCGTACTGCTTCCACCACTACTACTTGCACCACTACACCTGCTTATCCTGTCACCTGGGCAGCTGCCATTTACAGAGGAACATGAACTACAATACTTGAACTCAACATATACATCTCCAATTAGTGTCCATGCCTTGGCCCAGAAAAGGTTAGTAGAAGAGGATTGCTCAAAAGTAAGAGAATCGTCAGGAGAGCTGGATTTATCATATTTTGCACCAACACTGTATGGTCTTGTCTTTTCATTTCTTTCGCTGACCATTGAGGAAATGAACTTCGTCTCTTCAAGATGCTGATGCATTGATCCGTAAATAGAACATGCCAATCTTGTAATCTTCAAAGCCTGATGTAACTGGTTATTCTCCTTATAAGCTTGACCGAGTGCCAAACCAGATTCTCCAAGCAAACAACCAAGTTTACACATCTTACACTCCGATTTTGATGTTCGAAGCCATTCCTGAATGTCCCAAGCTTCGATACAGTCGACATCACCACAAGCACAAACAGAGGAATTAGTAGATGAAGGCAACTTGGGCATTGATCTAAGAGACTTGATGTCCCGAGAGACACGATGTACTTCAGCTATTTTAGACAAAATGAGATCGGAAACTGTTTGAACTGGTGCTGGAGATGCAAAGTTTTCATCGCCACTAGAACTTGATGCGGCTCCTCCTGGATCCCTTAATTCCTTGTTGAAGAGGAAAAATATAGGTTGACGGAACTCCATGAAGTGGGCCTGACGATTCCTCATCCGTGGGCTGATAAAGGATGGGTCCATTGCGTGCGAGGCCTGTTGTGGATGGATACTTCATGGATGGACGCAGCATAGACGGATCAAGTATTCACATGGTAGCCGGAAACCCTAGATGGGAAATACTTGGGTCGCACACTTAGTCATTATAAAGTCCCAAGGTAAATAGAATCCTAGCGCAAAGAGGATGTCAAAAGCTACGCGCATTAATGAAGATCTTCTCTATAAGGAAAAAGATTTGTCCATCACATTTAGGACTATTTAAGATGATTCCTATAAGGAAAGGACTTCTACTCTAAGGAAAAGAGGTCAATCTTCGACAACTATAAAAGCCCCAATACCCTCACAAATTAAGGTACGCATAATTTACCCCCTCTCTAGCACTCTAGAGTTGTGAGAATCGTTTTAACTTGACATTCGGAGGGTATTTGGCCGGTACCACACCGGTGCTCTCTGTTAGGTTCTCTCTTTGTATTGTGCAGGTGTTATTTTCGAGTGTACGAGTATCGTGTGGCTCATTGGTGAATTTCTCGACATCATCACTTGTCAACCGTTGCCATCGATTTTTGATAAGCAGATAAATTTTCCTCTGAAGTTATCTTCACACAAACTTCTAATACTAAATCTTGAAATCTTTGTAAATCTTCATAAGGTTTGTCACCTGAAACTGAAGAGGAGACCTCTTCATGGGTAGCTGATTTAGACATACTACTACCAAATTCCAAGGAATCTTCCTCAACAAAAATAGCTGCAACTTCGGATGCTAGAGGAGGAGATTCAGATGTCAAATCAAGCTCTTCGTCAGAATTTAGCATTGTTGCAAATTGTTAATAAGCAATTTCACGTACAACCTATTTAGCATAATATTAATTGTAAATCAAAGAGAAAATGTTCAGTCCTGCTGTGGCGTAAAACCAGTATTTTACGCCAGCCAATAAACTCCTGCCACGTGGACAATCTTAAGTTCCCACTTAAATCCCTATCCAAACCAGTGTCCAAATAGAGAATGAAGAAAGAACTAAGACAAAAGCTCACCGCCACAACCCTCCCTCTTCCATATTTGCTTGCCCAAACCTCCACCACACCACACATCGGAGCTCACCGCCACAGAGTTCGCCGAAGCTGTACGTGAGAATGAATTAAGAAAACCCATAGCCCTTAGACAAAAGCTTCCTCCCTCTTCCATCTTTGCTTGCCCAAACCTCCATCTTCGTTTATTTTATTTTTTTCACTGTGAGGCATCCAAGGCCAAAACCAATCTTAGTCCATTGCCGTTGACCACCACCACTACGAATGGCGTCGAATCTTGGTTTCTCCACTGTTGATTTCAAGTTTGAGAAAGAAACTAAGGTTTGCTATGGGTTTGTTTTATGGTGGGTTTGCTGTGAAATTTCTTTGTATTTTTGGGTATTGACTTTGTGGGTTTGGCCGGCGATTGGTGAGTTCGGTGGTGTAAGTGGGTTTGGCCGATGATTGGTTGGTTCGGTGGTGTGAGTGGGTTTCGCCAGTGGGGTTGGTGGTGCAAATGGGTTTGGTGGTTGAAGGGTGTTGAGGACCATTTTTTCGACCCACGTAGCATTACTTCATTGGCAACCCATGCCACATCAACATATTATCGATTTTTTGGGTAAATCTATTCAAAACCCAAAATAAGCTCATATCTCACTTAACTACATGGATTGGGCTCACATGGCCCGCGAGATCTTTACTTCAAGAGGCAGATTCATGGTCCACATTTCCTCTTCATCAATTGAGATCATAACCCATGATATCATCGACATCAATATATGAATCGGGCTTAAGCAATAAATCAAAACTCACGACCCATATTACCTCTCATACACTCATGGCAAACGGCTTCTTCAACAAGAGCCCATATTTACACAAAATGACAACAAAACCCGAGGTACGTCATCTCACTTTTGACTTATGATCCAAGTTCATAAGTCTCTTTGGGGAAACTTTGGGAGTCATGGTTTGGAGGGCCAAGAGGTATGTTCAGTAAAGTTCTAGTGGTTTAAAGTTGATAAAAGAAACATGTTACTTGGCGTGTCTTCTTCAACTCTTTAAACTCTGACGAGTCCATGTGTAACGGGTAACATATGGTAAGCATCTTTTATCACGTAGCATTTAAAATGATAAAATTCCCCATTGCTCTTTTCCTAATGCTTAATATTCATCATGTGACAAATGCTCAATATCCTCAGCCATCTAACTGCTGGGTAGATAACTGTTCATTCAATCCCCAGCTGTTGCTATACAAATTTAGAAACTTCATTATATTATTCTACATGAATCTTATTACTACTTTCAGTCAAAATCGAACTCAAACACGTGGCCCAATCTGATTGGCTATCTTTTATCTCTCTCTATACAAAATATTCATAATATCATAGATACCCAGCTGCTGTCTGCCACAATCTGACCATATATTTCTCTGCTAGCTGCTAAAGCAGAAAATTAAATACTCTTCTTACTCACTAAGCTTATGTCACAACACAATGAGACCTTGACTAAATCTCTAAAGCCTCTTTGACTATTAACCAACCCTTCTATTACTTGCTAGAAATATGTTGTAATGGAACCATGCACCAAAAATACAAACACCCAAAAAGGAAGCATTTCCAGCTGAACCCCAGCAGTGCATTCAACACTTGACACTTGGCTGGAAGTGATGTCATCAGCCATTTAAGGCTGAAATCTCAGCAGCCAGTTGTTATACCCAAAATAGCAAGATACCCTCCAAAGAGATCTTACCATTTTTCAGCCAAATCCTTGAAATGACCTCTCCAGCAGTCTGAAATGACCCATCTGACCTCATTGATTTTGCCCAAAGCAAATAGTTTTTTCATGATAGCTGTCACAGCTTTTGCTGACAGCTGGGATAGCTTTTTCATGATAGCTGTCACAGCTTTTCCTGATAGCTGGGACAGCCTTTTCAGAACAACTGTGACAGCTGACCCAACAGCTTGAGCATTACTGATTTTTCCACTTTTGGCTAAAACCAAAACCAACTATTGAAACTACATTTCTCTTGCCAAAATACCTTCCTTTTTTTGTTGCTTTTTCCCCATCAGCCCTTACCCAAAACAGCAAAGAATACCTTAAAGCTAAACTACCATTTTTGGCCAAATCTTGAAATGGATTTTCTGAAAATTCATTGCTATTTGGGTCAGATTTTGGCTGATATTACTTGCTAAGATACCCCCTAAACTCAGCTAAAAAGGATCCTTCTTCAACACCTCAAAGGGGGACACCAATGGAGGAACTCTCTTAGAAGCTTCCCTATTCTTTCTCCCTTTAATTATCTTCCTAAGCCATGAATGAAGTGTTGAACTTCTGAGTTATTTTTAGTTTCTAAATGAGAAACTAAAATCTTCAACCCTTAGCTCACAAATGCCTTTCATAAGCCTTCATACAATCCCAACAGTAAATCCCAGCAGCTTGGTTAAACACACTACAATACTATTACTCTCTTATACTTATCATCTCACTCTCCATATTTTGAAAATACGTATATCTTGCTGCCCATATCTCTAAACATCTCTTTCTTCACTTCCCTTACATAATCTCATACACACTTACTATGCCATTACATATTACACACTACAATTCTTCTAGGCTCTACTCTCATATTTTCTCACTCTAAAACTCTACTGTTTTGCTACTCATAAACATATCTCCATACTCTTCTCTTACAAAATCTCTTCTCTTAGAAAGCAATCTCTACTACTCCTCAGCAAAAGATCCCAGCAGTAAATCCCAGCAACATTGTTAACACACTACAATACTATTACTCCTCTTACACTCATTCTCTCATTCTCCATATTCAGAAAATACACCTATCTCACTGCTTCTATCTCCAAATACCTAAACACATCTCCACACTTCTCAAGAGATATCAATCACTCATACTAAAGCCCTTCTCCTAGAAGGCACCAAGATATCATATCAAAGCCCTTCTCTTAGAAGGCACAACTACTTCTTACAAAAGCCCTTCTGTTAGAAGGCATAAATTACATCTTACAAAAGCCCTTCCCACGGAAGGCAACTCTATTCATAACTTTACAACAACTAAAAAAGTATTGTCAAAGAGAAAACTCATTTAAATGCATGATAAGAGGAGCAAGCTTAACCAGCCCCTACACACAGTTGGGCATACTCTCTCTCCCTCCAGTTGCACCCATTTTTCCCCTCAATCTTGAAGTTATCATGGCAAACTGCCTCTCTACCGCTGGGGTCACTCTGCTGGGACATTATTAGCTCACAGAAGCTGTACAGCTGGGACTGCAAATCATCAAAGGATAAGAGGAACAAGCTTAACTAATCTCTACCACTGGCATTCTGCAGGAACCCTATCAGCTCACAGAAGCTGTACAGCTGGAGCTACAAACCATACAAAGGAAGGGCAAGCTTAACTAGCCTCCACCGCTATCACTCTGCTGGGACATTATTAGCTCACGGAAGCTGTATAGCTAGGGCTACAAATCATACAAAGATAAGTGGCTTTTCTTTCTTATCTTTAAATTTACATCATTGAGTATATGATTGCTTCACATTTAAATACATATTAATTTACTCCAACTACTATTACAAATATTGACTAAGGCTTAAACTCATTTAAATGCATGATAAGAAGAGTAAGCTTAACTAGTCTCTACCTCTGGCATTCTGCTGGAACCCTATCAGCTCACTGATGCTACACAGCTGGGCTACAAACCATACAAAGATAAGTGACTTTGCTTGCATATCTTTAAGTTTACATCCTTGAGTACATGATTACTTTACCTCTAGATAAATACAACTTTATTCAACTATCATTACAACTACTAATCAAAACTATCATATCAAACACACATTACGTATTTATTCAATCCTTATCTTTATTCAACCATTATTGTGATTCTTAGACTTTGGCCTTAATGATTTTGTAGGCTTAAAAATATGCTGGTAGCCGTTGGACTACGTGGCCCAATTTTGAGTTCCGGACGCAACTCCTTAAAAAGAACCCGGGCCTAGTAAGGTCATCCCTACAACGGACCACACGTGGCTGGGCAACCAAAAAATGGCCCCGAACAAAGGGTTAGGCTTTGGCGGTGCCAATAGGTTTCGCCTATGATTGGTGGTGATATTTGGTGGTGGCCGGTGGGTTTGGTTGTTTGCTTCTAACTGGGTTTGGTGGTTCAAGATCTGTTGCTGGGTTTCTTAATTCGTTCTCACGTACAACTACGGCGAACTCTGTGGCGGTGAGCTCCGATGTGTGGTGTGGTGGAGGTTTGGGCAAGCAAATATGGAAGAGGGAGGGTTGTGGCGGTGAGCTTTTTCTGAGTTCTTTCTTCGTTCTCTATTTGGACACTGGTTTGGAAAGGGATTTAAGTGGGAACTTAAGATTGTCCACGTGGCAGGACTCTATTGGCTGGCGTAAAACCAGTGTTTTACGCCACAGCCGGACTGAACGTTTTCTCTAAATGAAATTATATATCCATCTACTACAACTAAATTTTTAAAAGTAATTATAAAAAAGAGAACTCTTTCTTTTTTTTGGGTAGGAAATAAAAAAGATAGAAACTCTTAGGTGAAAAGTAATTTAAGAAACATAACAGATGATTTGGCTCATCTAAGAAAATACAAACATTTTCTAAAGAACCTCAAACATCTATCCCTTCTTAGGAACCGACAGAAAACCATCAATGACTAAGAGCTTCTTCAAGGCTACTAGACAGCAATTGAAAGAAAAACAGTTATCATCTCATTCACAACAATGAGAGTAAAAGCCTGTAAGCAGTTTGGTGGAGAGTCCCTAATGAAAACAAAGAATCACTTCGTGTATGCAATAAAGAAGGTAGGGAGTTTGAAGGGTCACCACAATCATTGGAAGAATGGTTCTTGAGAATAACAGAGAGATCAAAAAGTTGAATCACAGTCAACTTCTATAATGCTGCAGCAATTGAAGTCACACAAGAAGAACAAGTTCTCTAACAATTTAGAAAGTAAATCGATGAAGAACAAAATTGATTTTGGAACAGACCTATTACCAAAACAAAAAACATCAAAATGTTGAATCAAAGTCAAGTTTTATAAAGCTATAGCCATCAATTGAAATGAAACAAGAAGAACAAGTTTAGTAACAATTTTGATAGTGAATGGATGAAGAACAGAATTGATTTTGGAACAGAATTAATACAAAGCATAAGTAATGCATGACATAAATCTGTAAATTAGGGTTTTTGTTGAGAAGTACCCATTTCATGAACCAAATGTATACAAGAGTGGATACAGTGCCAATAGAAGTTAAAACATAGAATTAAACAGGAACATCATTACAAGAAACTTGAGAATTTAGAGCGAAAAAGACAAGTTTCTAGAGGGAGAGGGAGAGAGAGAAGAGAGGAAATTCATACCTCAATGTAAAGCAAATCAGAAACTGTGAAATTTACTAACAATCAATCTATGTAAATGTATTAGAAATGCATGTAAATGATTAGAGTATTTATAGGCCTAGGGAGTTAGTGGAGGATGATGTCATCAACTGCATAACTAACTTTCCCTCCAAAATTTTCAAACAGGGCAGATGTGGTATAACATATATATATATATATATATATATTTTGGTTATGAATAATATGATTTGAAGAACAGGACAACATTAAAAAGAACAAAACCAAATTGACAATAAATAGTAGCTTAGGATGACAATTACAAATGAATCAATTAAAGCAACATGTAATAATCCGGACAGTAATTGAAAAGTATTCAGAATTGATCACATACCATGGAACTGGAAGTGAAAGTGCTCTCCTAGCCATAGCCGTAGCCCTAGGAGGCACAATATGTGTTTGAACTCCAATCCAATCCAATCCATCTCAATTAATTTTCACTTCAATGTTCTAACATAGCAAACCCAATATAATATATCAATCATCAATCAAATGGCTGTCAAACCAAAAAAAAAAAACCATTTTTTTATTATTATAAATTCCATAATATAAAAAAGGGAGTACCTTTCCTTTCCTTTCCTTGAGGAATGAAGATGTTCCTCCATCTCCAATTCTCCATGGCGAATGCGCCGCTGCAGCGGGCCCCACGAGCCCTTGAAAATCTTGCCTTGCGGCTGCTGCTGCTGCTCTCTCATCCATTGCTGCTGTATCTGTATGCCCTCCTCCTCCACCTCCATTGTAGAAGTACAAGACAGACATAATAATAATCATCACCCAAACACAGGTATAGGCAGGACTGGCTCAACGACTTTGGGGCCCTAGGCGAAATCTTTAAATGGGGCCTTTTATTTATTTAATTATAAATTTATAGTTTTCCAAATAATACTAAACTTGATCCACTAAGACCAGCCCACTATCCATCCATACCACTAAATTTGATTTCTTTTAAATAATAATAATAATAATAAATAAATAAAAAAAAAAAAAAAAAAAAAAACCGTGTAGGACTAGGATCAATGCTTTAAGTGGGTCCATTCCATAGTCTTCTAGAGAATACTAAAGAAATCAAAATTTAAGAGTAAAAACAAAAAAGACTAAAGACTAAAGAGTACAACAAAAGTTAAGCAAAAAAGGAGAATAAAAACCCAACAGCAAACCATGAAGAAGACCAAAGAGGCAAAGGGAAGACTGAAGAGAAAACAAAAAATGAACCTGAAATGAAAATCTGTGAACACACCAAGTCTATTGCCAACACCAATTGATGAGTAAGCTATCTAAAAAGAGTGTTTTTTATTTTTATTTATTTTTAATTTTTAAGAATCAAGATGGAGAGAGTGAGTGTTTTTTTCTTCTTTCTTTTTTCTGCATTTTGTTACTTTTTTTTTTTTTTTTTTTTTTTTCTGCCTTTTGTTATCTTTTCTTCTACATTTTGTTACTTGTATATTGAGAAAATTAGTGTTTCTCTTTCTCTCCCTCTCTACATTTCAAGTAATAAACATGGGTTTTCTTAATGAAATGTGGTAAAAATGTTTGATCTAGAGGATACTTGGATGTGGTGATTTTTTTTTTTTTTTTTTCAGAGAAAGCTAAAGATTTGGTGATTTGATTGGACTTCATGTCCTTTCAGCCTTTTTGTTTTGTGAGAAACGATAAGAAATAACTTGTTTCTTCTCAATTTTCAATTAAGGGCTTAAATAATTTGGACGGGCTTTACTTGTTTTTTTTTTTTTTTTTCACAACATTATATAATATATTAGTACTATTGGGGGCCCTCTTACAGGTGGGGGCCTTAGGCGGTGGCCTAAATGGCCTATAGGTTTAGCTGGCACTGGGTACAGATTGAGGTTGAGACTTGAGATGTTGAGGCTGAGGTTAAACTTAAAATTAAAAAAAAAAAAATAATAATAATAATAGGAGCTAGAGCAACTAGCTGTATGTGTCAATCTTTTGTGAGAAATTAGAAACAATTTTTTTTTGGGGCAAATTACAACTTACCCAATCGTGGTTTGATCGAAATTTAAGTTGCCTACTTGTGAATTGAAATTTGACACTTTACCTACCTGAAATTAGCTCAATTAAAGTTACGTAACCCACCTCTGTTAAAAATGGGCTAAATCCACTTTCATGTGTCCCTTCTCCCAAAACATTAAACAAAAAAAAAAAAAACAAAAAAAAAAGACAACAGAAGATCAAAAAGAGAGGGTTTTGTAAAAATTAATATTTGGAACCTATATTCAAAACTCCTAACAACAATTACAAAAAAGTAACAAATCAAATAAAAAAACC
Source organism: Quercus gilva (assembly GCA_023621385.1). Lineage (NCBI taxonomy): Eukaryota > Viridiplantae > Streptophyta > Magnoliopsida > Fagales > Fagaceae > Quercus > Quercus gilva. Next base: position 35,510,876 of record CM042474.1, on the reverse strand, counting down.
AACAGTAAATCTGAGCACTTAGAAATAAAAATGTGGTTTTGGTCTTTTTTAACTCACATAGATGTTGAAAAAGAAGAACATATACCCAGAAAAATAAAACCCAATTCAATTCCACAAATCTCATATCACCCTTCTCTCTCTCTCTCTCTCACGAAGCTAAATATGCATTTTGATTGTTATTGTCTTTTCCATTGGAACCCATTCAAAGCCTTAGATTGCAGATGATTTCCTAGATTAAATTTTGTTTTGTTGTTTCTTTCCCACTTGTCATATAACCTTAACCTTACCTTTCAGACTAAGGTTAATTATAGTATTCTACATGCAATAATGTTTGTGGGGGACAAAAACTAGCCCATGGTGAAGTCCACGGATTACAATTGAAATGTCTGACACAATTTATTTGTAAATGAGCAATAGGTGAAAAACACTACACAATGGGAAACTCAAACAGTTGATTTCATTGACCACACACATATTTCAGATGAAGCTAAAGTGTTACAACAGGAAATTTTCTTGTTCCCGTGGTGTTACACAGTCTCTCTTTCTCTCAGACAACTCCCTTTTCTTCTTTCTCCCACCTCTATTCCCTATTTTTTCCACACCTCCAAAAATCCTCCTCCATATTTGCCTGTCTCTCCCTTTTTATAGGCACATTCCTTGTTCTTATCTTTACAGCTATCTGTCGTCAGCTGAATTTTCAAAGATATTTTCCTCTACTTTATCGGTTTCCTCCCTTCCCTTATCTTGGAATTCTGACTTTTGGGGGGTGTCTGTATTGTTCAGGTTGTCTCATATGCATTCAATGTGGCAGAGCTTAGGTGAGAACCCCCTCATTAATGCAGAGGTGAAGATCTTCAATCTTCTTGCGTGTTCTGGAAGTTTCCTGTGGTTTCAGGCATCTTTTGGAAACCATATGTGGATCATTCGTGCATCTTACTTCGGGTAAGATTAGCTTTTCACCTTTTTCATGGGAACTATTTCCCGTGTTGCTCTCCTCCTTTTAGGTACTCGGGATGGTCCTGTTACCTTTCTTCCATACCTCATAGCCCGTTGGGCCTTCCTTCAAGTATACATGCTTGGCCCAGTTCATTCCCCATGGCCCAATTGTTTCTTAGGCTCGAGGCCTGGATGGGGACTTCCACTCCTCACAATGTCAATAGACTTCAATGTGAATTTAAAATATTCTAATCTATTAATAATTGAACTTAAGCATTTTTTTTCTTTCCAAGGTTAGTTACTTACAACTTTTGTTTCTGCAGCTTTGTTTTAATTTTAAATATTACAGGTGAAATTGGAGCAAGGTATTGAGATGTGAATATTTTCAATAATTATGAAATTGATATGTCCATTATGGATAATTTTGATTACTGTGAAGAACGGCAAAAAGACAAGCAAGAAAGGAAGGCTAGACAGCAAGTTGGCCTGATGGCTGTCGGAGTAGTTAGAGACAATGAGCACATAAATGCTGTTGCTTTATTCGGTGATTTCATCAAGCAGATGTCAAAGAGTTTTGCTCAAGTTGTTCGCATGGATGAGGGTAGTAAAGAAGTTCCCCTCGCGGAACGAGCTACTTCTGTCTCAGATGTCAAAAACCCTCTCTTTTTTATCTTGTTGTGTGGAGTAAAATTACATATTTAGCCCTATTTTTAATAGGGGTGGGTTACGAAACTCTAACTGAACTAACCTCAAGATAGTAAAGTGTCGAATTTCAAACTACAAGTAAGCAACTTAAATTTCGGTTAAACCACAAGTGGGTAAGTTGTAATTTACCTCTTTTTTTTTCTTTTTTTTTTTTTTCTTTTTTTTTTTTTTTTTTTTTTTTTTTTGTCAATGTGTACATGCTACGTGTTTGGCTACGTGTTAATAATAAATTAAAATCCTCAGCCGCCGTAAATAAATAAATTAAAAATTAAAAACTCAATTCTCTACCTCTCTAAGCTCTTTTTGTATCTCATTGTTGGGTAAAACCCAATTTCTAGTTCATTTTATTCGAGTATTTCACTTCAATCATTCTAGGGCATAGCAATTGTAATTTCTAACCATTTACAACATTAAAAATAATAATAAATAAAAAAATTATCCTGCAATTTTAAACCAATCCACTTGCCATGTTTTCATGGGCACCTTGTTCAATTTTTTTTTTTTTTTTTTTCAATAGACAAAGGTGGAGGGCTTTGGGCTTTTAGATGTTTCCGTTGAAAACACCCAGAAGTGTCAATTAGTTAAACTACAAAACAAAACTTTGTTGGTAGTTTAGTTAGAAATATTATATACAACTAGCCACTGATAATTTTTTAGGGTAGTCTCACTAAATTTATTTTTTACAATTTAGACTAATTTAATAAAGAATAATGTATTTCATAATCATATTTTTATTTATTATAGGAACAATCATAAATGTAATATAGGAACAATTATAAATCATAAATATAAATTTGAACAATTCTATTTTTATTTATTATAGAAACAATCAAAAATCTTAAATATATATTTGTCGTACCCAAATGAAAATAATAATTTTTTTCTCAGAAATTCAAAAGGCAAGTTAACAAAAATATTCATTTTATAGTAAAAGTTATTTATAACATTTTGTGAATCATTAAAAAGAATGAAAATTTTGAAAATTATTCTTTTAGTTTTAAACAAACTTTTTCAAACCTTATTTTTTCTGTCGTACAATCCAAAACACCGAAAAGGGGGGCATGGTTGGTGTGTCACTGGATTGTTGGTACCCACAGGAAGGGGGGACGACCCATCGAATTCACATAAGAAATCACCAACATGAACATAAACGAAATCTTGAATTGTGTATAGAAACAAAACAAACCATTTCTATTCTTGGATATGAGGTATATGAAGAATGGCTTTTTGGTCCCTTTTGTCCAGTGGTTAGGACATCGTCTTTTCATGTCAAAGAAAATAATTAAAATATAATTGCAAAAATTAAAATGTCACCAATTCGATTATTTTTGTTTGACTAACCTTTGCTTTTCTCTGAATAAATGGCATTATAGAGTATTTCTAATACAACTATTAAAAGTTCTTTGTCCAACCCAAAGGATTAGAAAAAAACAAAAATGAGTAAAGTTTCATAGTTTAATATCTAAATTGATCACTATAAAAAATCAATACCAAATGAACTAAATATGCATAAAAGTCAATACAAATTTACCAAAAAGAAAAACAAATGTGACGTGACAATTAAATTAACAATAACAAAAAGAACCGTTAGTAGGAAAAAAAAAAGTGGTTGAAACAATAAAAAATAAAAAATAAAAAATAAAACACCAAAAAAGGAAAAAAAAATTGGAGAAAGAAAGAGAATATTGACCTTGAAATCGTGGATAACTTGAAAAGAATAGAAGAGAGAGGCAGAAATGAAGTAAGAAGAAATTTATATGAAAATTAAAATGGAAGAGGAATGGTGGAAGTAGATAAAATGTTAAACAAAGTGCAACTTTAGAATTTAAAAAGATGTAAAGGAAAAAATTAAAAAATTTAAAGAAAATCAAATGAAAATTAAAAAAAAAAATTATTGGAAGGGATGAAAGATTGAACTAAAAAGACAATGGTTAAAAAAGATGAAAAGTTAAACAAAGTAAAAATTGCAAAAAAGAAAAAGAAAAGTTGCTAAAAATGGAGCGCGTAAAGAGTTTTAGTCGCTAACCCGTGCGATGCACGGGATAGTTAAATAAAAGGACAATTAACTAACATTATGTTAAGGTAAAAGAATTAGTGAGAGACTGATTTGTCCACCAAGAATTTAAAAGAAAAAAATATTGATATAATAAAATTTAAGAAATTTAGAAATAGAAAATTAGGTTAATAATATGCATATTATAGACATTTTGCTAGTTAGCGTTTAAAAAAAAAAAAAAGGATCTGTCATAATTAAATAAAATACAATGGGAATAAATATTTAACTTCTATATTTTTCTATAGTTTAGAAGTGTTGTCTAACGTAGAATGTTATTGGGTTGTAAGAAAGATTTTTATAAAATGTTAATACCATATATATATGCTTATATTGTCAATGTCTCACTGTAGGTGCATAGTTACTGAAACCTATAAAGTAATTTACAATTCTTAAATTAATAAAGCAAAATTCCCAAAAGTTATATATATACACACACTCAAAACTGATATAAACTACAAAGATAAAAACAAATCTTATTTAGTCGTATTAATAACAATATAAACAATTCAAAACATGGAAAATTATCAAATTTATAACTCATAATTCCATTATCTTTTATGTTGAATCCAAACAAATAATTAATTAAAATTAATCCAAAAAAATAATTAATCAACCAAAAATCAAAGATTTAATTAAGAAAACAAAAAATCACATGAACCCAAAATAAAAATTCTCAATAAAGCAAAAACATATAAGGTAAAGAATTAAGATCAACCTACTAAGATGCAAATACCAAAAACCCCAAAACTTAAACCTTCCAAATTTTATAGAATCCCCAAATTCTACTTCAAAACCAAACAAAACCCTTCAAATTCAAAAAATTCACATATAATATACCAAATAAAAATTTACCACACCTTGGGTTGGAAGACATTAGTTGCAGCTTTGATTTTTCTCCAAAAAATAGAGATGTTTCATCTGCCGTATACAATATAAAATAATTATTAGAAATTTCAACCCAAAAACCAAACCCACAAAAACACTATCAAAATATAGAGATTAACCAAAATACTTAGAAGAAAATAAATTCTAAACATAACAAAACAATAAGATAGAATGAAAATTTCAAGCAAATATGAACGCAAATAAAAAAGACAAAACCTACGTTTTTTTTTTTTTTTTTTTTTACTTGAGTCTCTCTCCTTCTTATTTTTTTAATTTTAAAGTGAAATTAAGTTTATGGTTTTGAGATGGTAATTACTAAGGTTTTAAGGAGAGAAGAGAGAATCCTACCAGGAGTCTAAATAATATAAACAATTCAAAACATGGAATATTATCAAATTTATAACACCTAATTCCATTATCTTTTACATTGAATCCAAACAAATAATTAATTGAAATTAATCCAAACAAATAATTAATCAACCAAAAATCAAAACTTTAATAAAAAAACAAAAAATCACATGAACCCAAATAAAAATTCTCAATAAAGCAAGAAAATATAAAAATTTACCACACCTTGGGCTGGAAGACATAAGTTGCAGTTTTGATTTTTCTTCAAAAAATAAAGATGTTTCATCTGCCATATATAATATAAAATAATTATTAGAATTTCAACCCAAAAACCAAACCCATAAAAACACTATCAAAATATAGAGATTAACTTAAATACTTAGAAGAAAATCAATTCTAAACATAATAAAACAATAAGATAGAATGAAAATTTCAGGCACATATGAAAGCAAATAAAAAAAACAAAACCTACGTTTTTTTTTTTTTTAAAGCAAAAAACGTTATTTTAGGTCTAGGTGATTTATTTCCTTGTTTTTAGGTCTTTTAATGTTTTTTTAGGTCAAATTTTGTTCCTATTATGGTTAGGTATTAATTAGGGCTTATTTTAGAATATATTTTCTTGTCCATCAAGTTTTATGGAGACCTTAAATAGGCCTCCAAGTTTGTATACGTTTTTCAATATTATTGATATTAATAAAAATTCAAACTTTTATTTATTGTTTTTCTAGTGGATTCTATATAAGATATAAAACCTAAAATAAAAAGAAAAAGAAAATAGTGATGATGTGGAAAATTGTACTTAAAATAAAAAGAATCTAAAATAAAAAGAAAAAGAAAATAGTAATGATGTGGAAAATTATGAGAGCTTAGAGGCTTTGGTTTTATATATATATATATATATATGGATATATAGATTACAAAACTTCCGTTTATATATATTATAGATATGTATATATAAGTCCACATTTGCAATTTTAAAAACACGGCTAAAGTTAAGTCTATTGCCGCGTTTTTTGTAAACTTTTTTTTTTTTTTTTTTTTTTTTTGGTAGTGTTTACAACCGTTGAGGCTTCAAGTTTTTAATTGTAGACAATAAATCGGTGTCATGAAAGCAAATTACTCAATTTATCACATCAGTAATAAGTAGTATAACTGTAAACCGTTCCTGATAAACAAATTACTCTTATCTCTGCCTTTTACCGCTGCCACTGCTCCTCTTGTCGCTGTCATGTACCTCTCTGGCTCTCTCTCTTTTAATAAATTTTCATTGTCAACACCTTTTTCTTCTTTCAAGAATTCCACAGGGATTAAGGCTAGGATTAGCTTCAACACTACAATACCACCACCACCACCACCAACACCAACAACAACAACGTCAAGAACAGGAAATCTTGACCTAATGTAAGATGTAATATACCAGGTGCACTAAATAATTTCGCAGAAAAGCAGAAAACCTTTAAAAACATGAAAGATTATTCACAGTAAGGATAAATAACTTATTAAACTACAAACCAGAGTCAAATTAAAACATAACCCAGTAGAAATTCAAGGATAAGGAGCTTAATAGGAATGTAACCTATTCAAACTAAAAGCATTTTTATTGAAATGACCTTGAAAAATGCCAAAATTATGGCACAAACAACATACAAAAAGCGTTGTGCTGTCTGCCAAAAGTAAAAGCGCAAAACTTAGGTGGTAAATACAAATGGAAAGAATATGAATTTCATTCAATTAAATTTTTTTTGATAGGTAATTTCATTCAATTAAATTGAGTGAACTACAATACAACACTTGCACATGCACATGGGGAATATAAAATAAAAGACAGGTTACAAAATATTTCATCGGCGCCTGTGTCTGGAGAAACTTGGTGATCCTGTAGCATGTGGGCCTCTGTAATTTTTGCTGGGAGAATCTATTGATCTGAGAGAAGCATAAGCAGATTTTGCAGCTTCAGGCACCGAGTCTAATGGAATTGACTCCACAAAGCATGCTGTGTTGATACGAGTCCTCTCCAGCTCTGCCTGAAGTAACTCAGAGCTATACTGCTGTGCAAGAGCCTAAAGCACACCAAAAATATGCTTAATAGAATATCTAATAACACAAATAAAACGCAGATTATCACAGCTTCTGCTATTAGGCTAAATCAAGAACCAACTGATATTTAAATAATTTAACTGGAAAAAATAATGACAAGTCATATGAAACCAGGTTGTCTAAATTCCAGAGACCCTATAATACCATTCTGGTCTTCTTCTTATGTCCAAGATAATCAAACAATAATATCATATCTATAAAGCTGCCACGAACCTAGAAACCATAATGAACAAGGCTCAAAGCATCCTCAGTGTTAGGGGTTAGGACATAATACAACAAAAAAAATACACGAGGAATAGTTTCTTACAATCAGGTCATCCGGTGACACAGTCATCCCTAGCTGTCTATCATCTGCAAGTGCATCTTCACTCCCACGAGTTGGCCGGCGATGGTGCCCTGGATTCTCCACAGCCTCAGTCATGTTCTCAGTAGCTTTCTCCAAAAGTACCCCTTGTAAAGACTTCAGAGACTCCCTTGCATCAGGTGTAAAATATGGATTCAATACGGTCTCGAAATATTCAAGCTGCAGAAGATAAAGGTGAAATAATTAACCTTCAAAAGATATCGTAGCCATATTTCAGATGGAACAGCTGCAGGTGAAGTAAACAAAATATAAATTTTGTGATGCATGTGACACTTTTTCTTTTTTGATAGGTAATAACAATCTTTATTGATAATAAAAGTACAATGAATTTACGATAGTAAACTCACTGCACTGAAAAGAATACAAACCAATCAAAAAGAAAGACTAACAGGATTAAGGAAATCAAACAAAGAGTGACAATGCGTAAACTCCCAAATGCGAGACCACTCAAACAAAGTCCTAAGAAGCAAAGACTTCACACAATCAACAAGTCTCTCAATTTCCTCAAAAGTTTGGGCATTGCGCTCCTTTCAACAAGGTAATCACATCAAACTTCTCCTTTTCTCCAATTTCTCTCTCTGTATTAGGGCTAGGGGGTTGACTTCTCTTTCTTCTTTATTTATTTATTTATTTATTTATTTTTGATAGTTGGGGGTGGGGGGATTGGAATCCTAGATGTAACTGTTGAAAACAGCAGGAGGTGCAAGTTGAGCTAAAATGCTCTTGGCAGGGTTGACTTCTCTTTGAGAATGCATACAACATCAATGTCTAGTCAAAATCATAAAGTTTAAGAGATATATGTATATATTCCCAACCCCCCCCCCCCCCCCCCCCCCCCCAACCCCCCAAAAAAAAAAACCTGGTTCTTGCAGACAGCCAGGAAATTGAACTGTTATTTGTTATATTTCACATGATTATAGCTATTTGAAATTTCAGAAACAAGCAGTTTGATTTTGATTCAGTACTTTACAGTAAAGAATGTTGAACACCATATTTTACCTCAAGCATGAGCTGACAGAAACCATTTGCATCAAGTGACCCAAGATCTTTGGTTTTGTTTTCATGGAAAAGGCTGAGAAATGTATCAATCAGCCCTTCCACAAGAATGCCAAGTGTCTTGTCCAAGAGGGGCTTAGCACCAGCAAAAACCTGCAACGAGAATATTACTTCATTTTGAAAGAATATTTGAGCAAGAGAACTAAACTGGTACTTAATCAGTGTGTAAGACAGTTTTTTTTTTTTTTTTTGGAAAAAAAAATTTTGGTTTATTTATCTAAAAGAAAGGTTTATGATAATTTGGGAATTAAAACTTTTCATAAATTTGTGGAAGTATGGCCTTTAAATAACATTTATGTAGATCCTAAAGTAAATAAGCAATTTAAAAAGTTAAAAATTTACCAGCCAACTACATGAACAAGTATGGCATGCGTATCAATTTTTTTACGGATAAATAAAAGGCATGTAGTAACTACCTCTGCATGAACAGATACAAGAGTATGCAGTAACTCCACAGCTGCATCACGCACACCCTGCAAGAAACCAGCAATTTAATAGTAATAATTTGGAGACAGCAATGTTTGCCAAAGAATGTTTTGGAGGAAAAAAGAAAAAGAAAAACAGAAACAAAAACAACTATTATTAGTACTACTACTAACAAATTCCCTAGTTTCTTACTTTGACTGCAGGTGCTGCTCCCCAGTGAATACTAGAATCCAGCAAATAGTTCATGGCAGCTGTTCTGATCAAATTTGCCTGATGGGAGGACACAGAACTGTTTAGGCAATGACAAAAAATTCAACAAAGCGCTGCAGAAAGCAATTTTATGTTTTCAAATTTTCAATCCACATCAGCTTGAGATTGTACGCATGAAATTGCACCAAGAAAAATACAAAATATTATGTGAAACCAAATCTAAGGTTGTACTCTGGTAGATTTGTGGCCACTAAAATTAGCAAAATGTACATTTGTACCGTCTGACAGTGCGTTATTCCAGATGAGGCTCAGATGCAAGTCCTAGCCATTCATATCAGCTACTGAGTGCAACTGGCAAGCTCAGTTGATATCGTCATTGGCTTATAAAACAAAGAGAAGTAACTCAGAAAAATAAGTCCCCCCCTTTTCCCCTTTATACTTCTGCAGATCCATAGACTTCCAAACAATCTAAATAAAGAGAGAAAAAAGCAAAGCTAGATAATCAGCTACCAAGACACCAAAAATTTGGGACTTCCGTTGGGTGCCAAAGGGAAACGCTTCCGATGAAATATTTGGGACTTCCATTGGGCGCCGAGTTTAAGGAGAGATCAATTTGGAATCCTATTCTTGAGAAGATGGAGAGGAGATTGGCAGGCTGGAAGAGGATGCATTGTCAAAGGGAGATAAACTTAATCTAATTAAGAGTACGCTCTCAAATTTGCCAACATATTTTCTATCCTTCTTCCCTATCCCAGTGGAGGTGGCTAACCGCATTGAAAAGTTACAAAGAGATTTTTTATGGAGTGGTATTGGTGAGGAACACAAGCTTCATCTGGTGAAATGGTCTAAGGTATGTCTTCCACTGCAGCATGGGGAATTGGGGGTTAAAATTTGAGAACCTTTAATCAAGCATTATTTTTTTTTTTGGATAAGTATTAATCAAGCATTATTAGGAAAATGGCTGTAGAGATATGGGAATGAGAGAGAGAGATGCTATGGAGGAGGATCACTGAGGCTAAGAATGGGAGCAATTTTTTTTTTTTGGGGTGGGGGGCTGGTGTTCGACATCTGTTTCCTGCCCCTATGGTCTATGCCTTTCCGATTCACTCATTTTGAAGTGGGTGACAGCTCTAAAGTAAAATTTTGGTATGACTTGTGTGGGGATTCCTCTCTAAAGGAGGCGTTCCCATAGTTATTTTTGACCAGTTGGGATAGAGATTCTTCCATGGCAGATTTATAGCAATTCAACAATGGGGTGAAGCATTGGGATCTTTCATTTTTCCAGATCAGTACAAGATTGGGAGCTGGATTCTTTGGATAGGTTTATGGATTTAATATATTCATCTTCTGTGATTGTTAGGGGAGATGACATGATGTGTTGGAAGCTGAATAAGAGTAGGGTTCTTGAGGTAGGAGGCTATTATGTCCCTCTAATTCAATCCTTTTTCCATGGAGAATTATTTGGAGATCTAAGATCCCTCCTAGGGTTGTTTTTTCTCTTGGAGTGCTGCGTTGGGAGGATCTTGACTACAGATAATTTATGGAAGAGAAGTATTAATTTGATTGATTGGTGCGTCATGTGTAAACAAAATGGGGAAAATGTGGATCATCTGCTTCTACATTGTCCATGTGGTCCTTGGTTTTTTGTTTGTTTGGTATCCATTGGGTTATGCCACTGCAGGTAATGGATCTGTTAGCCTCTTGGCAAGGCAATTTTGGTTGGCACTGTAATGCTGCAATTTGGAATTGTGCCACGTTGCTTAACGTGGTGCATTTGAAGGGAGAGAAATGCTAGAAGTTTTGAGAGTTGTGAGCAGTCTATCACTGAGCTTAAATCCTTTTTCTTTCTATGCTGGATTGGGCTAGAGCTCTTCAAGCTTTCTGTAGTGATTCTTTCTTAGATTTGTTAAGTATTGTTCTTTGAGACGTTGATGTTAGTTTTTCTTTGTATACGGAAGTTTTGCAGCTTTAATAAAGATTGTTACTTATCTATAAAAAAAATAAAAAAAAAAATAAAAAGATACCAAAAATTTAACTTTTTTACTAACTTAACAACTTCTACAGTACCTATTGAAGGATCTAAATTAACAATTCACACAACCAACCAACTTGTTACCCTTTTAACACCTACGCTCCCAGAGCTTCGGATTTTTATCAACTTTATCATGTACTTATATCCACACAAGTGCAGTGAAATACCTACAAGACACAGCATGAGCCATCTATGCTTGTGTGTAAATTGTGTTTTGGGGAGGCCAACGACTTTTCCATATAAATTGAAGAGTTAAACTTATACCTTTGCAAAAGTATACTGAGAAAGGACCTTCTCTTCAAGCCCAGAGAAAGATATCACCAGATCTTGTATGTCACTGTCCTGTTCATCTTTGTCCCTGAAAAAGCGAGGCAAGAAAGCAGGTCATTGAGCATCACCAGGAGAATCATAAAAGTATACACATTTTCAGGAATAAATGATACAGCATGGCGCAACCCATCAACTGCTTTGAGGAAAGCATCTTTTCCTTTTTCCAAATGAGGTTTACGGGGCTTTTCAAGCATCTAATAATACCCAGGCATATCTGGTTCCCGGTCCCACATGCACCAGGAAATTACCAGAACAAATCCCTATGGGTTGACACCAAAGGGGAAAAGGAGGGTTTGAAGTTTGAACTTGGGCCAAAGCTTCCTAAGGCAACTGGAACTCAAGCTGAAGAGCCATTCAGAAACCCTTCGGGTTAATTGGTCTCTCTAAGATTGGTGAAATGACACCTTGAGAAGATTTGAACTGAAGGCTCTTCAATCTAGAGAATGGTATCATACAAATGAATCAAACATAATTATGTAATCTTACAATATACCCAGCCAATGCTCAACATAAGGCTGGGGACAATCTCACCGACATGCAAATTCTGGTCATACTCTTAACCTAAGTTATAACCCCAGTCTACAACTACAAAGGACCTAACTATAAAGGTTAGGCCCTTCTGTAGTTGTACTCTGGTTATGTAATGTATTATAAACCCGGTTTAAAACACTAATATTACTATTTTCATGTCTGTTCTAATAAGTATTACTGTTTACTAAAAAAAAAAAAGAAGTTATCTTGAGTAACCAGTAAACTAATAAACTGCATGATGTCACTTTGGCCTGTGCTGATCCTAGCCCAAGATGATTATCTTCTGGGTACCAAAAGCTTATCTAAGTCACATACTGGGCTCACATCTAATCAAGCTAGCTTTCATAATAAAGCAACGCAAAAGACACCCCTCCATGATAAGTTAATATTTCTCCGCTAAGGAAGATGGGGCAAATAGTTGAGTACCTACCTAGACTGCAGCCAGATGTGTTTGTATTTGTTGTACAACTCATAAGAAAGTTCATCTTTGCAATATCCAATATTACTCAAGACTACCAACAACTGTTGATGTGGATCAACAACACCTCCATGTATATCAGATGATAGTTTTTCTTCTAATGCATGGGAGTATCCATCTTGTAAATGAGGGATTTCTTTGCTTGATTTGTTTTGGACAACCTCACTCCCATTGCGCTCCAGGTGACCTGATTAATGTGCACAGATTATTTGCTTTTGGTTAAGTATTAATTTGGGGAAAATGGAAGTGACATAACTGAACATGTTTAAATTACTTTACAAACATAAATTTGAGATAGCACCTCATACCAGCAAAATCCAAGAAACAGTTCAAAAATGCAAGTCTAACAGATTCTTGAACTTCTTGAAGTTGAACAAACATATCTTCCGACTTTGCAGCCTCACTCCTTAAAGACTGAATCATCCTGAAATAAGAAATAATGAGACAGGAACAAGGGGTAGTGTAATAGAAAAATTACTTTTTTCCATGCAATGTACAAAGCAATTCACGGTGCAATTCAGAAGCAATAAGGTTTAACACATAGGAATAAGTATGTCAAACACCAGATACAAAGAATAAAGTTGATATATAAAGTAAAATATTAGACCTCACCTCCAAATTACACTGATATTTTTCTGACATTTCAACATTCTTCAAAATTGAAGTGACACCTTTCAGTCACCATTAAAAGAAAGAGAAAGAAGTAATAACTTAATATGTGATTGCAGATCACACCCATTCTCTTCCTGTTTATCATAATTGCTCTGACTCTGATGTTCCATTCTTCATGACATTCAGTGGTACTGAACTACATTCATAAAGCAAAGAGCTGGGTACTATCTGCAGGATTTATTATTTTGTCTAACAGTTATAGACAACATCACTCTCACATGGGGGTGGCCCCATGAGCATGGGTTCTACTCCCATGTGAGAGCGATGTTGTATGCAACTGTTACACCAGATGCCACCTCTATATGCAGCAGCACTTTGTTTATCACTGCCTAGAGATGATATAGGCAGGTGAGGCAAATTCATTTACATTCTCTTTTCTTACTTTTAAAATTAAATTTTATGTCTAATGTTCATTCTTAATTTTATATTTCCTGAACAGTATTGGGGGATCCATAGTCTGACATTCACTTTGAAAAAGCAATCCAGCTCCAAAAGCTACTCTTCTTTTGTGTGTGAGTGTGTGCGCACACGCACTTGTCTTTTGTGCAAGCCCAGGAGGGGGGGGGGGGGGGGGGGGGGTTGGGGACATCTAGAGACTTACAAATTGATCTGATCCATTGCTGAGCCCATAATTGAACGGAATGCTAGAGGCAAGAAAGAAATTGTGTAAGGAGATTTATTCCTTTCAAGAATTGATACTGGGACCCATGTTTCATCTTTTGATATCTCTTCAGTTGATGCCCTCATCCATGAACAAAGCCTTAGAATATAAATCTTGGTAGTCTCTGAATGGAGTGTTCGTAGTGCCATAACTGTTGCATAAAGAAGACAAAAAACTAAGAATAATTTAGAGATGTCAACATATTGCAGCTTAATAGCTCATTAAAAAAATAATAAAAAATAAAACATATTGCAGCTTAATAGACAGCCTAGATACCAGCAGTAGGAGGAGCTGACTCCTTGACATCAAAAGCTTGGCATGCTTTAGATATTTCCTTTACAGCATCACTCATGTATGATCGCAGAATATTTGTCTCTTCAAGATCACGAAAAGTATTAACAACCTGCACCAACAGTAGATTCATTTTGAACCACCTGCCAAATATATGGACTGAACAAAAGATGCAATAAAGCACTACCACAATGATTGTAGAGTGGACAGAGAATGGGGCTAAATAGAAATCTGAAACCAATTTTTGCTTCAGCTGAAATATACAAATTTTGCATCCCAAAACAGTACCAGAGAATAAACAATTTTTTAATCAAACAATCAGACTAAACTTAATTGAAGTATTCTCAAAGCAGTAACTATCCAATTCCACAACCATCAAAGTAGCTCATTAAACTGACACTTCAATCCAATGCAAAAGGTGATAAATAGTCAGCCAGCATACTTACTTTGACTTCATATACAGAGATCGTACTTCGTATCATTCCGGAAATTTCATCAAGAGAATGACTTGAGTACTTCCCGTCTCCAACTTTTTCCTCAGTTTTATTTGCTGAAGTGTTAGCATTTGATTCAGTGGAAACTTGGGAAGACTGAAAGAACAAGATCCAGAATCAAAATGAAGACCAAAATCATCTCACATAAGAGACGAGGAGATAAAGGGATTTTTAGTTAAACTTAACAATAATTTTTTGCAAGAGCAAGAGAATGGTCTGTCATAACAACAAGAAGCAGTATTTGTTAATGCAACAATAAAGGTCTAAAGATCACAAAGCAATAGGCGTAATTTTTGTATTATAAGCAAATTCAGGCAGCTCAAGCGGGAATAAAATTTAGAAGGATGAAGACGCAAAAAAATGTCACAAATAAGTGAGCATCAATGCTATGATAATTTTAAAAATTAAATAATAAAACCTTTAATTTGTCAGCAATGTTGGTAACAGTGTTAAGCGCATAGGCCTCTTGGAGCCTAAGCGCAAAGCAAAAGCGCATGCCTGATTGAAGTAAAGAGCATAGTTTTCAAATATAATATCTAATAACTTCTTATAGAAATATTAGTAACATATAATAAAAAATAATAACTACTCAAAATTTGTATATTTTACCTATTAGGTAAGTGCAATTGTATAATGCTTGTAAGTTCAAATTTCACCTAAGTTATTTCAATTCTTAAAATTTTTATATAATAAATTGAAAACAATTATCAATGGTCAATATCATAGTAATATAGATATAGTCATAGAAAGTTTAAACATGATATTTTATATAATTATCTTGTGCTTTATAAAAAGTACACAACCAATGATGGTTATGATCAAATGATGTATATGGTTCAATCAAGATACATAAATCTAAAAGTCAAAGACCAAAAAGCACAAGAATTGTAAATTAACCTTGTTTGTACCTTTATGACATGTAAATAAAAAAACTGATTGTGTAATACAACACCCTAAGGATAGTGGTTGTGTAGTAAATCATTGGTCCATATCATTTCTTTCAAAATCAAGAAATTAATTTTGATGATCCATATTTAGCAATAAATAAAAAAGTGTGCCTAGGCATGCACTGTGCTTCTTCAAAAAGCTCCAAAAAAGCGTGCCTAAAGAGCACTTCATTAAATGAGCTTTTTTTGCCTAGTGAAGCATTGATAGCTTGGGGATTCAATCTTTGAGCTTATGTGTGCCTAAAAACAATAATGTTTGTCAGTATGAATAACTACTAATACAGCAATGATGTTCTTCTGATTAGCTATCTATATACGCTAATTTGAGTTTGAGCCCTAAGCATATTTCTAGGCATTCTAGTGAGTCCTTTAATTTTGATTGAGTTACTCAAATGTATCAAATGATATTGAACTAGATAAGTACCAAGTTCCACAGAATTTTTTTTTAACAAGTAAAAATAAGTTCATTCAAAAAAGAAACAAACCAAAGTACATAATGCATCATGAATTTTACATCTTTGACTTCCACAACAATTTTACTGCCCATTGCCCTTTTTCCATAAAATGCAAAGTTTACATTAACCCATAATCGTAGTCACTGACTGCAAGCAACAACAGACCATACTAACCTGAACAGGAACCATGTCAACTAGATCCTATTTGTCAAAAATCTGAAAAACAAAGATCTTTACAGACAGTGACTTATCGAAAATCTCACTCAGAAACTAAAAGGTATAACATACAGAGTGGCAGAGGATTACAGCATTAAAATCATATATGGGCTCCTTGAGCTTAACCTAGTTGACATTTTTTTTTCTGCTTATTTGTTTTTTCTTTCCCCTTTCTTTTTGTGCTTCCTATTTATGTATACAGCCCGTGTACTTTGGTAGCACTTTCTTAGTTTTTTAATGAAATTGTTTACTTATAAAGAAAATTAAAAAACAAAGTCTATTCTTGAATTAATGAAGAGATCTTCATACCATTTTGAAAATTTGAAACCATACCTAATAAGCATTAAATACAAATGATTTAAGCTCATTATACATGTCATACTTATATTTAGAGTTCGGCGCCTCAATTCACTTTGGCAAGCATCTTTTTGGCACTACAAAGACTTGGCACCTTAGGGTTTCCTTTCGCCTTTGACTACATTGGTCATTTATCAAAACATTCATCCATTTCATTGTCCACACAAAAAAATGCAACCTTTTTTGGAGCCTCTTTCACCAAATAGTCTTCCAAGTAAAAGGTTATTCCATTAGAAACTCTTAAAGCCTCATAATAAGAGTGAATATCAAACTTACCATTCTATTCAACCTCTACCTCAAACAATTAGGTCCTCAATGCTTGGAATGTTTGAATACAGAGTATCAAACAAATAGTCAACTGATTCCTACTCCCAAGTCCCAATCATTAAAAGCTTGAAATTTGATCGTCCACACGAGGGGGTCTCCTTCACTCGAGTACTCTAGAAAAGAAGGTATAGAAGCATCCACATCCCCATTACTTGAGTACACTTATTATCCAAATTTGATAGCTGAATGTTTGAGGATGTTGAAAGACCTCTTGATCAATTGAAATCCTTGCTGATTCACACTTTGTTTGATTGGTCCTGAGCATGGGGTTTTACTCATTGTACATCTTTTCTTGAGTGTCAAAACTATTTTAGACCTCCTATCTAATCTCCTTGTAATTTTTAAAGTTTCCTTGTGTTCATCATCATGAACATTTAAGTACTTTTCATCATCAATAAAACCTTAGGAGTTTGAGATGATTACACGTGTACTTGTATGGGATTATTGATTGTTCATCATCATCAATAAAACTATAGAAAAGATGAATATTGATGACTATACGATGATGAAAGGTTTAATCCCATAAACCTTTTCTATTTTTTTCCCCACTAGGTAGCTAGAACACGTGCACTTGTATGGGATTACACACATTAACTCACCCTTTACCCCATGTTTGTGTGGGGAGGATATGCTCCAAAGATCATTTGCCCATCAGCTGATTACTAATGTTAATACAATAATTGACATGAGTCAACATGTCCATGTGCCACAAATGTAGGAACTAACTATAGTAACCAATGCGCTGCCAGACAAATTGAAATGTATGTTAGCTTATGTGATCAATCTTATTTAACAAATATGTGATCAGTACGTTAGCAACTAACTATAGTTGTGACTGCTTCTATTTTAGGGCAACATTCTCATCTTATTTAACGATTTACTGGAGTTGTAACTGCAGCTTTTGGAGATTTATTGAATGACATTTCAGCTAACGTTTGTGGTTCTTTCTCTGCCTTTTATGGATTAAGTGTGAATGTTCTGGCTAATTTTATAGCTTGAACTAGCACTTTGATTTCCCTTCTTAAACTCTTTTATTCTCTCAATCATATACGGATTACATCAAATTGTAATTGTTTATGGGACTATGACTTGGGAGTGGTTGTTGTATATATAGATTGCATCAAATTGTAACCAAAAGCTTGATTTCATTCAAATTGTAACCAAAAGCTTGATTAGCAATATGATACACAATGCTCCTTGATTTCATTCAAATCTAATTTTAAAGGATAAGTTCTGCCTAAAATTACGATTGGATTCCAATTTACATATAAAAGCTTTCAGAGAAAGAAAATATACCTTAGCAAATTTCCCGCTGAAAACAGAAAGCGCTACTTTCCAGAAGGCTGGTATGTGATGGATAAGTACAGCAGTTAATCTGCGGATATACCTTCCTCTAAGGGCATCGACTTCTTCACCGGCAAAATCTACTGGCTGAGAATCGACTAGAAGATTGGTGCTCCCAAGATTACTAGAATTGTCAACATCTGACTGACAGTAGAAAACAAAAGCTAACATCATCATTAGTACTAGTCAATTGGTTGGCTACTTTGCTCCAATTATGGTTATACTTACAGACTGATTTAAGGCTTGTTGAATCTGCCTCCACCTTGCATCAGAAACAGCTCTTTCACGGATCTCATTATGCAATGTTTCCATGTTTGCCTCATGATCTAAGGTGCACTTCTCAAGCAAACCTCGAATTCTGTGATTCTGGCAAAGAGACAATGCTAGATATTCAGCAAGTTTACTTTCCAATAGCGATATTAGGATGATTCACCAGAAAGTAGTTTTAAGGCTCATGATCAATCTTTTGTTTCTTTTTCTTTTAACTAAAATTTGAAGTACTTTTTTTTCCTTAAAGTTTGAGGTTGTTCTCTTTTTGGCCCTTTATGTATCAAAATTTTCATTTTGGCCCTTCATGTTCGATTCTGTTATCACATTGACACTGCCAAACAAAAGCTTAGTAATCTGAGAGTTAATCTGGCACTTAACGGCCAAATTACTAGCGCAGATGGAGAGCAAGGACAATATGAAAACATAATCAAATATGAAGGGCTAAAAATGAAAATTTTGAAACGTAAAGGGCCAAAATGAAAACAACCCCAAACTTGAAGGGCCAAAACTGTTCTTTAGTATTTTCTTTTCCTTTTTTTCTTTGAAGGGAGGGTCAGAAGAAGGGAGAGAGGCAACCTATTAGTTGTAAGTGGTCAGTATTGTTTTAAGTTCAAATGTTAAGTATAATGTTTTATGAAGGAAAAAACTTCAACCATATGACTTAAGTAACTTCAGATATTCAACTAATGTCAAAAAATCCTTAGAGACATTACTGGTTTAGAATAAACACAATCTAGGAACACAGAGATTAGGTGAAAAATTTGAAAACTGTGGCACAATCACAACTTTGCTGACCTGTATAGTTAAATAATGCCATACAGGATCTGACTCAGGTTCCAGCTCCAACAAAAGCCTTACAGTATTTTCAAGCTACAAGAAGCATTGAAAGTTAATTTTTTTGAAAATTAAGTAATGCAATTTTATTGATAATGCAACATGCTTTGTGTTCACAATGACGAACAAAAAGAGTCATAAAAAATATCAATTGGAAGAAGCAATGAAAGTTATAGGCAGCCACAAAAGGAAAAGGCCACGAAGTATTTGGCTTTGCACAAAGCAGTACATAAGAAAGCACATAAACAATATAATAACAAGATATTGCTATCAAGTTGTTCCTTACTTAAATACACACATCATCAATCATCACACCCAAGCCACAAATCATAGGCACACAGCAGGTTGCCCTGGTTGTTTCTATCAACCAGGTCCCAAAGTGGTCTATTTAACTAATCAGCAATGAGATCACATAAGCCAACAACCAACAGGACCAATTGATCAAAATTTATTTAGAAAAATATATAAATGGAATAATTTTGAAGCATCTTTGATAAATTAGTATAGTTATAAACTAAATTCATGAGATCATTATTTTAGAGTTATTAGAAGACACATTTTAAGTTAGAATGTCAAACTTAAAACTTGCATTTAATGTTTTTTTTTTTTTTTTTGGGGGGTAATATACTTTTATTACATTGTCTTGGAAAAGTCCAGGTGTTATTAAATGCAAATTATGATGCCAGATTGTATGTTTCTTCTTATGCTTTCCCTTGGTAGGCTAAACATTACCTAGATGCCACATGGGACTGGCAAAACTGTTAAACACAAGTATTTAAGTATTGGTATAGAGGTGTAACTGAGTCAAGTCAAACGGAGTCTTAATCTATTTGAGGTTAGCTTGATCATGGGTGAAAGTGTTCAGGCCTAGCTTGTGCTCAACTTCTCAAGTCAAGCTGTACTAGCCTTGTTCAAACTCGGCTTGAATATGTTAGCCATGAGCTCAAGCTTGGCTTATTCAACTCAGTTGCAACAAAAAAAAATAACAAAATAGTAGATCAGAAGGGTGGGAATACAGAAAACACAACTGCTGCACCCAACAGAATAAATAAAGCTTTTAAAAATTAAGCTACAAGATTAATTCCCAAAAGATATCCATGTATGATAAGGGGGAAAACCCTTAAATGAAAATCATCAAAAAAAATTTATTAGTAATTGAAAAGCCAGAAGAGAGGAGGTGTTAAACAGAAATCTAAAAAGGCTTGGTTCCTTCTTGATTTGTTTTTGTTGCACAACTGATCACCATCTCTATTGACTAAAAAAGACCCCATGTCTGTTTGCACTAAAGAGGAAAAGGGCTGAGAAGCTTTGGTGGCTCCAGAGTAACAGAAAGACAAGACGCCTTTGATCAATGGTTTTGCATGAAGCCGTATGTTTTGAATCAGAATGAAGTGGAGGATGTTTGATAGATAAGAAATTCCCTGTCCAGGTAAGTATCTGGTAGAGGGGCAGTGAGAATGAATTGGCAGTACTTTATTTGGCAAACAATGGTGTAAGTCATAGAGGGCCCTGTCCAAGCTTGTTGCAAGTCTAATGAGTCTTCTCAAGTTTAGGCTTCACCATTAATCCTCAAGCCTTATGTTCACAAGCCTGTTCATGAAGAAAATAGTTTGCTTGAGCTCAGTTTGCTCATAAAACAAATTTAATAATAGGGCTCGATCTTGGCTTGCTTCTGTGCATGCTCAAACATAAATAAGCTTTGTTCACCAAGTCATGCCCAAGCTTTTCATGAACAGGTTGGTGCATTTACTGCTCTAACTGGTCTAATGAAAATGGTATTCTATGTAAAAATATATAATTAATACATCTTAAAAATCCAAGCAGGAAACCTCAGGTTACTTCAACTTTTTATTACTTCCAGTTCACCATCACCAGCAAATAGTCAAAAGAAACCAAAAAGTACAAAACAACCTTACATTTGTGAGGTCTATTTGCGGATCTTCCATAGATTTGTAAAGCATACTTTTGAACTCATTCATCACTTTCTCAACCTCTTCAAGAACGCGTTTTAGTATTCCCACCTGAAAGTGACTTATAACCGTAAGTATATTTACTTCAGTGGGAAAAGAAAACTGTCTAGCAATTATTTTATAAATCAGTGGGTATAAATAATTTGATAATTTTGTTTTAACTGAAATATTCCTCATGAAATTAGCTAATTCCATAGTATACTATGACACAATGATAGTGAGCATATGTGATAGAACTACACCAAAACATCTAAACTACGACCCAAGATGAGGTGCCTTACACAACGGTTAAAATTTTAAGAAGAAAAACAGGCAAAAGTTTTTCATTTCAGATTATAGATGTTAGCATTTACAACATTCATGATTATAATTATAAACATAGAAACATGATTTATAATCAAATCAATTTTAAGAGATCTATTCATTGATGAAGGAAAAGAAAAACCAAGTACGGCAATTTGATTGAAGATAAAATAGAATCTTAGCTCTTGAACAGTGATTGTGATGATAAAGAAAGAACATATATTATAGAACGGAAAAGGGGCAGGGAACCCCCTAGACCCCTAAAAAACAAAAAACCAATACCAGAACTCTTATTGGTTACCTAGTTTTAGAAATAGGAAACCAAACCTTTATTTTAGCACATATTCTGGGATACATTCATTAACTTAACGTTGTGTACAACTGTCAAAATGACAATGTGATGCTGCATAAAATCAGTCAAGTATCTTGTTCTTTTAATGAGAATGAATTTTACAAAACATAAATACATTGACAAGGACATTTGCAAATGCACATAAAACAGATCTTGGAAAGAAAAAGGATGATGATGGATAAAAACGGAAGAAAGAATTTACAAACATATCAAAACTGAACTTCAACCAACAGGTTAATTGATGCTTCAATGCGAGATCATAATTTTTTTTCTGCCTTGACAAAAATTAAATTACTAGATGAATATAAATTATTGTATACATGAGATGGCAGGGCAATTGACTTCGCCTTCTTGTATTCCCTTACTGCCAAGTCATATTCACCCTTACTAATGCTCCCACGAATTGTACTTGGCAAGTTGAATAATGTCCGAAACCTCTGTAGCATTCCTTGGACAGACCTGATCTTCTCAGCTTGATCCTACAGCAGACCCATTCAAAAAAGAGAGAGGGAGAGAGAGAAATGCAACAAATGTGATCAGTGTTGCATCAGATGTTATATATTTCCAATCCAATCAAAATTTGAATTTTACAAACCTGTCTCTCAAATAGAGGCTGAAAAGCACGATTGGCCTGCAAACTTACTCCTCGAATGCAATTAAACAAATGAGAAGTCCCTGAACCTTCAGGATCTTCTTCTATTCGTTTCAACTTTGACTCAATATCTGGACCAAGCATTAGAATTCCCCAGATCAAAATCAAGAACTAATCAATCATATCAAGAATTTTAAGCTTTGCACACATATATACACAAACAGGAACCTGAGAAGTTTGATGGCAACACAGCATTCTATGTTCAATTATGAATGTTAAAACTTAACACCATAACAAGTGACATGAAATGGATGCATACCATCAATTGTGGTTTTGCACGAGACAAAGCAGTCAAAATTGTCTTTAACCAATTGTTTTCTCTGTTGAGTCCTTCCTTTGAGATCAGTCTTCAAAGCAAGAGCACCACCCTCCAAATCTGCTGCAGTTGTATCTTGGTGAATTCGGGATAGAAACAGCTTTGCATCAAATTTCTCAGAGAAATACATCAACTTCTCTGCAAGTATTTGCATCAAACATTATGTCAGCCATAAGGCCATAGATGGAGAGGTAAATATAATACTCTTAACTTATGTGACACAAAATGCAGCAATCAGTATAAAACTTCCATGTCATCCAAAACTAACAAGGGAAAAAAAAAACATTGTTTTACAGTCAATATTATTGTACATTTCACTCTATTATAATAATAGATATTGATTATATTACTACTTATTTTTATTAGAAAAAGAGCAAAATAACCTAAATTTTGTAAAAACTATAAGATGTGTGTTAAAAATATCCACTACTTTCTAAAGAATTACAATCCCTTGAACTCTAAAAAATATGCTTATGCATCAAATGTGCTCAATACTATGCATCAAATGAGCTCAATACTATGCATCAAATGTGCTGAATATGATGAGAAAATGCAATACCTCGAAGGCTGCTATCCAAAGAATCTTTATCCAACTTGGTTGGAGAGCTTTCTGATGTGTTGGTGATCAGCTTTAATGATTTGTTGTCTATTATTCTGTAAGAACAGCACAAACTCAGGATAGTGGAAGTAAAAATAAAAGATAAAAAATTTTAGAACTACTGACTTCCGTCTGCCATAGGAAAAGTATCAGGCTTGTGTTTCTATTAGATTCAATTTTATTTAATTGCAAATAGTACAAATTAGGTTGCCTTGCCTTCAAATGAAAAATCAACAACAAAATATTATAAATTCAGAATCCTTTAAACATCAATGCATATCCAGTAGCTGAACATAATTAAAACAGTCAACTAGCAGAAACTTGACATATTAAGGAGACACTTTCATTTGTGCAAGATATTTTTTTTTTTTTGATAGGTAATCAGAGAAATGTTATAAATGAGAAAAAATAAAAGTACAAGTAGTTCATGATGATGAACAACAAGATAGAAGAACCAAACAGCAAAACAAAAGATAAGGAAATCAGAAAGATAATTTAAGGGAAAACAGAGGTAACATGGCAAAAAAAAAAGGGAAAAAATTTTCAAAACAGATTAATCATGTAAGGCCAGAAGAAATCATGATTCTGTAAACCAAGATAGGCATTACACAGAAGATTTTTACCCCAATCCTAGAGGATCAACACATTCCATGCCACGAGGGAATGACTGTAAAGAGGTAAGCCCCTTTCTAACACCTACTGATGCTTTTCGCTCGAATTTTTGAGCCACAGGTGCTGTTCTTGTCTCCCGCATTTCACGAACCCTACGAGAAAGCTGTCAAAGACACACAACCAAACGGTATCAAACTAATGGTCCATAAAATAAATTGACAAAAAAAAAGGAATAAAATATTTAAAAAGAAATCAAGTTTTCTGATGTACATTATACTGTCATTTGGAAGGCATTCAATACGAAGATACCTAAAAACTAGTTTTAGGGCCTTTAGTTCAGGATATCAATTTTTTCATTTTATTTTATAAGTATTTGAAAATAAGATAAAATATATATATATATATATATATAAAATGTATCAGCCTTGTCACCGAGAAAAATATCCTAAGAAGAGGAAACTCGGAGCTAAAGGCAGAGTTACAAGTATGGAATAAATACAAGTAACATAAAACTTCAATATAGCCTAATGATAGATTCCATTTTTTTCTTTTCTTTTTTGTTGAAGAGGGGGGGGGGGGGGGGGGGGGGGGGGCGCAAAATAAGCAATAAAATAATAAAGACTCAAGTAACATTGAAAACAATAACTTGGTGTTTGGTTCAAGATATCCAATATGACCCCCTCATCTAGAACCTCGAGAATGTTCAATGACAACAACCAAGCCTTAGTCTCAAAACTAGCCACGACAATGTGATGTCTAAATATATGAATGTTTGAGAATGTAAATAATGTACATGTTTGCTTTGATTAGGAATTTAACAAAATTCCTATATCTGTTATTGTCACACTTGGTTTATTCTTGGGAGTCTTGTAGGAATTGTTTATTTTCCAAAAATAAGCCAAGAACATCTCATATTGACAAAAGGAAATTTTCTATTTGTCTAAAAATACAGCCATTGGGAAAAATAAAACTTATGATTAACTCTCCCATTAAGAAGACATGAAGTCAATGTAGTCTTTTTCGAACATATTTTTAGGGGAGAAGCAATGCCTTTAAAAAATCAAATGAGAGTACCATAGTAATTTAACTGAAAACTCTACTTTCCTTACTCATGGTAATGCATATGCCATTTCTTCTTCTTCTTCTACTATTTCTTTTTCATTTAAATCTACAATCCCACAAAACTAAGGTTTTGTGAAAAAAAATATGTTTGGTTGACTATATTGCTTTGTGAACATTTGGATGCCCACAGGCATTTAGGCTCCCAAGAGCTTTTGCAACCAAGTGTGGGAACAATTTAGAATCCCAACCACATTCCATGGAATCTGAAAATATTCCACAAACCAAACCTGACTTTAGGGTCAAACTGGCCATGCATGACAATGTTTAAGTGAGGTTTGACAAATTTGCTTCGGCCAGTTTTGAAAATGTTTAAGTGAGAGTACACAAAGGCCTGTGTTTGGATTGCATAGGACATGCTACAAGGTCTTTCTGGAAACTCAACAACGTCCAGCACCAGCTCAACCTTACTTAAAGAAATGGGATGACAAGTCCATTATAAAAAGTAGTATATGAATGTAATAAATTGATAAATAATTGTAAAATTGCTCAAGACATTGATGGTTTTGCACCAAGTCACACAGATGTTTCAAGGTAGATGGCAACTTCATATCCATTTCAACCTTAAATTATAAATTCTACAAAACAAATGGTAATTATAATTCAATGGTAGTATATACACTTTGAGGTAGGCGAGGGCAGCTGAGTTTGATTCTGGCATGATAGGAGGTGTGGAGAACAACTGTCGAGGATGGTCTATCTTGAATTGTATGATTGCTCCTTGGCTAGAGATGCTTCAGTAGATCCATGTGGGGGAGACAGCATGACAGGGAACAAAGGAGTTGGGATGTAAGTTTCATGTAGGACTTTAATGATTGGATGATAGAGGTCGTCACCCCTTTCTTCAATCTTCTTCATTCTATTATCCCTCTTAGGTCAGGGTAATGAACACGGATTTTGATGTCCTTTTATGATGCTTAAGGGGTCTTTGTGCTATGGTTTTCCTTGGAAGAGTATTTGGCATGTTAAGGCCCTGAGGAGGGAATCTTTCCTTGTATGAACAGCAACTTGGGGGAAGCTTCTTTTTTTTTTTTTGGGATAAATAGCTTGGGGGAAGATTCTTATGTGTGATAACCTCATTTAGAGAGGATACATGCCAGTAAGTTGGTGTTTACTTCACTATAGTGTTGCATTTGAATGGTGGAGCTTTGCTTTAGATCTTTTGGGTTTCAGTGGGTGCTACTAGAAAAGATCGCTAACCTTATGTTTGGTTGGCGCAATTGGATAGGCAAGCATTCTCCAAATATTTGGAACATTGTTCTGTTACGTTTGATGTAGACATTATGGCAGGAACCTTTTTTTTGTAATTTGATAGTTACAATGGGGGAAAGGGGATTTGAACCTTGAACATATTCATCACACATTTGAGGATAAGCAAAATCAAGGCCACAAAATTTTTATTTTTATTTTTTTAAAGTAAATAAATAAATTGAAAATCAAAAAAGAAATACACTGCCCAAGTACACAGGCAGTATACAAGCAGCACCGCAGGGGGAAAAAAAAGGCCTCGGTGTGGGGTTTTACTAACAGCAACTCCATTGCTGAGTTTTTCAAATCAATAACCTTCTGTACATAAACTGTGGTAATTCTTTAGGCTACTTTGTGTTAATCCATGTACATGAAGTAATCTTTTGTCAATATAATACTTATTTACTTATCAACAAAATTTATAATTCAATTCAAATCATGCTAAAAGTACTACAATAAAACGATTTTCCTAGTCAACTTTCAGATTATTGAACTAATCTAAGCCACATTTAGTCCATTCAAGCAGTCTTCTTCAAGTAACAAGTTCGATAATTCGACAGCTAATACTAGTAGAAATAAATCAACAAATTGAACTCATCAAGGCTTATTTTCCTCGAATTTAACACCAATCCCTCACTCTTTATCTCAATCTCAGTAGAAAATTCATACAAAAGCACATCAAGAGACTCACCTCGGCCTCGTCGACTTGTTTCCAGAAAGAAGGCTCGTCGCCGTCCCAGGTGACGGCGGCGACATCGTCATCCCTGGACCGAGCCAGGGAGCCGCGACCGCCGACTCCCGATCCGCGATGAGGATGCTGATCTTTAGTGGAGGAGTCATCGTCGCCGCTAGATATACTAAGCATCTCCACTTCCGAATCATCGTCCTCCTCCACCACTGGTCTCCGCGCCGCCCCCGCCCTAGAATTAGCATTCGCCGCCACCGGCTTCTTCGGCGGTTGTTGCGGCGGAGGCTGCACGTAATTCACCACCGGCTTCCTCGGCTTCTTGTTGTTGTTGCTGCTATTGGTGTTGGTGTAATCGAGATCTCGCTGCGCTTGTTCCTTCAAAGCCATCTGGAGAAGCTCGTCTTCGTCGAGATCATCGCTATCGCTCGACATTTTCTTTCTTTCTTTTTGGGATTTTGCTTTGGGAGGTAGAGAGAGAGAGAGAGAGGGTGGGTTAAATTCTACAGATCGAGAGATCAATTTCAAAAATATAAAGCAGATGTAGCTTTAGCTCAATATGTGGCTCTCTCAAATGATGAACAATTCAACGAGCCGAGGTGTTTTCCATTACATTTCAATGTTAAAACTTAAGACATTTCCTTTCCGTTAAATATAATTCGGGGAAATGATACGGTATGTTGTTATTGGTTGTAAAATTGTTATGGGTTGTGAAAAATATAATCGTAGATTCAAATTAAAATAAATAATAACTTAAGGCTTATAATTTGTTTTGAACATAATATCCTTCTATAATTTGAGATCAAGAAAATAATTTGAATGAGAAAATTTTTTGTTTTTAAAATAAAACTACGGAGAATTTTTTTTTAAGTGAACAATAATACTTATTAGAGCACGCATAAAAATAAAACTAAGAAAATTGAGTTTTTATATATATTTAATTATTAATTCTAAATTTTTACTCAAATACTTATTAACATGAAAGATTAGTAGACTATATACTAGTTAAATTTTTGTTAAATCTCCTTTTCAATTAATAATTATCAATATAAAATTTTTTGTTAATTTTTATTTTGAAAATATTCTTTATTTAGAAACAATTGTAACAAGTATGTATCTATATACACATGAGAGCCTCATTACACACACAAATGCTATGAGGCTTTATTTTTGGTCTAGTATCATAATTTTCTATTCATTTCAATTTTTAAATTATGACACATCTAAATACTAAATAAAAGAAATCGGTGAGTCTTGCTAAATTTTTTTTTTTTTTTTTTTTTGAATAAGTTTGTTTTGAAGAAATTGATTAGCAGGGGAGTGTCCTATTTTTGTAAATATTTTAAGCGGAGTGGGAGATATATTTTTACCAAATTGTTCCAAAGTTTTGTTATTGTTAAATGTAGGGCCTAGAGGTATTTCTGAACCACATAAAATTCTAGTCCAAAGAGAGGAATCCTGTTATAAATAGTATATATATATATATATATTAAAAGCCAAAACTTAGAGAAAATTCAATTAAATTTTAATTGGATTCTTAATTTTTGTGCTACATATCTCATCTAATTTTTAATTATTGTGTCAAATGAATTATTGAGTATAAAAATCAAAGAGTCCAAATCTAATTAGATTCAAAATTGGACTCCAATATGTCCTGTCTAAATTTTAATTTTTGTGCTAAGTGAATTATTGAATATAAAAATAGAAGAGTCCAAATTCTATTAGATTCTAAATTGGACTCCAACATGTCCCATCTAATTTTTAATTTTTGTGTCAAGTGAATTATTGAGTATAAAAATTAAAGAGTCCAAATCCAGTTAGATTCTAAATTGGATATCAATTGGAGTCCAATTTCGCACTATATGCCATCTAATTTTTAAATTTTTGTGATAAGTGAATTATTGAGTACAAAAACTGAAAAATATAAATCCAATTAAATTCTATATCATATAAATGGCTGGTGAGCACTAGAAAATCAAAATACTACCAACTTACTTATAGAATGGTTATACTTGTTCTTATTGTTTCATTTTCAATTGTAACTATAGAGCAATCATTTTCAATTGCAAATATCGTTAAAACTATAGGCTTTGTAACAAAATGGAATATGATTTTTTATGAACTCTTTGATTTTGTACATTGAAAAGGAAATTGTTGCACTATTTAGTATGGAATTAATAATAGATGATTTCTTATAAAAGAACGCAGGACTTTTCATTCTGATAGATAATTGCATTGAAATATATATAATTGTTGATAATTTTTTTTTTTTTTTGATCGATGGGATTGTATTTCATATTATGGCGTCAACTTAATGAAGATTATTCTTTATTATCAAGCCAAGAAACTTATTGGTATTTGGTATGGACGAGGTTTAAATCCCAGATCTCTTATTCAATAACAAAAGACTTTATCAGTTGAGCTAACCCACTTGTTGATAGTTTGTTAATACTTATTGATGCTTATTTAGATTTTCATGATTTTGATGTCTCCCTACATGTAAGGATGAAGCTTTTCTTGGACTTTAAGAGGGGGAAGGGGGAGGGGGGGGGGGGCAATTTTTTTAAAATGCTAATATATATGATCTAATTTTAGCAATTTAGCTTCATTAAATTACACTTTCTCCCCCTAACAATGTCATCGGTCCTTTTAAAGGCTAGAATTTTTTTTTAGGTAAATTACAAAGTTAGTCTCTATCTTTTACACCATATGTCAATTTGGTTCATAACTTTTCAATTGTGTCAATTTAGTCCTTAACCTTTTCATTGTTATGTTAATTTAATCTCTACCGTTATTTATTAGGTGGACAAAGAGTAGAGGCAACCCAAGGACTCCTTCATAAGCCACAAACTAATCATTAGACAGATGTAAACCATGAATTTGCTGCAAATTGATCAAATCGTTATCTGCAACTTGATCTTGACTCAAGTGAAAGTGAGGGTGAGGGAGAAGAGAGGGAAGATGAATCAACAAGAGAGAAGAAGTTAGGGATTTAGAATTTTCCCCAAACTTATCTCATGTTTGAATATTTTAATTTGTGTTTATTTTTATTGGGGTGATATAGTTGACCATTGATGTGACATGAAAAATATTTTTTTATTATTTCATTTGACACATCAAGTTTTTTATCCAAAAGATAACCACAAATACTAAATTGACATAATATTGAAAAGGATAGGGACCAAATTGACATAATTGAAAAGTTAAGGACCAAATTGACATATGGTGTAAAGGATGAGGACCAATTTTGTAGTTTACCCTTCTTCTTTTTTTTTTTAACATTTGAAGTCTAAAAAAAATTATTGAGCCCCAAAAAAATTAGCCCAACAACAACAATTACCAATAGCAAAGCTAAAAATAAAAAAAAAATTAAGTCCAATTAACCAATTTTACCAAAAACAAACAATCTAGCCATTTAAAAAAGTTTAAGCTGAACTAGAGTGGTCACACTTGTAGAGTGGATGGAGAGAATTAGAAAATCAGAATAATACCTATTTGTTTGTATAGTGGTCATATTTTTGCTGACCTTAGTACAAGCGAGCTATGTTTGACTACTCGACTTGGCGGTTGACTTTGATAACAAGTGATACAAATCCACGAGTAGAACTCACTTTTGATAACCGGCATGCAAAGGAAGGGTGCCCAAGAACTTATATACACATGGTTAAGTTTATACTTAAACCATGTGAGACATTAGGATCATAACAAATTTTAGAGAGAAACTTAAGTTTTAAGTTTTTCTTTAACTCATGGCATTTACTTGAGAATATTTTTACATGAATTTGATATACATCAATCTTGCAAACAAAACAATAATTAAGTGAGATTTATAATGGCTTAGGTGCTTTTGTTTCTATGGATCAAGGAAAGACGAAAAAACAATATAACAAAATCTCAAAGAAATTCTATGTAAAACTAAAATATATATTGAAATGGAATGCCTCCATTGGGACAAGATGTGTCTACCTAAGGAAGAAAGAGGTTTGGGTTTCGAGATTTAAGGGCATTCAATACTGCCCTATTGGCAAAGCAAGGCTAGCGCTTACAAACATGCACAAATTCTTTGGTTCACTGAGTGTTTAAAGCTAGATACTTCCCTCATGGTGACTTCCTATCTGTTGAATTAGGTCACCACCCATCATATGCTTATAGAAGCATTCTCTCGGTTTAATCAATTGTCCGAAATGGTCACCGGTGGCAAATGGGCAATGGAGAATCTATTAGGGTCAGGCATGATAGATGGCTTCCAAATCCATCCACTTTCAAGCCACTTCACCATTGGCTGGACTGCCTTTTGATGCAAAGGTGAACTCCCTCATTATCCCTTTGGATAAATGTTGGCATACGGACATGATTGGACAGGCTTTCTCTCCCGATGATGCCACCACAATTTTAGGCATGCCCCTGAGTGAAAGACTATCAACTAATCGATTGGTATGTGCTTATTTCCCAAAGGACATTTCATGGTTCACAACGCATACAAGGTTGCTCTGTCCTCTACTTCTAGTCCGGTTCCTGGAGGCTAGACCTTCCGATGGGCAGAATAGTGGTGCATTTTGGAAATCTTTATGGTACCTTAACGTTCCAATAATATTAAAAGCTTTGCATGGCGTGCAAGCCGCAATATACTTTCAACCAAAGCCATCCTCTGTCATCGGAAAGTCTTAGACAATCCAAAGTGTGAGGCTTGCGGACTAGAAGTAGAAAGCAGTGGGCACCTATTCTGGAAATGTTAGAAAACTTGAGAAATATGGACAACCTCTGGAGTTCCGATTGACTCAAGTGGGGTACATTTCAATGAGTTCATTGATCTTTTATGGCATTTAAAGTTTGTGTAGCATGTCGGCGACGAAATGCTGGAATTAGTCATCACTATTGCTTGGAGCATTTGGTTCAATCAGAATCAAGTTCGGCAAGGGAAAGCTAATCAAACGGCTAGTATGATTATTCAGGTGGCAAACTTTCAACCTTCAAGATCATCTGTGAAAGAAGTAGAACTATGGATCAATCAACACAGATGGGGTGGTTTTTATTCAGCAATAGGCAACAAGGGTGGGCGTGGTTATTCGTGATCATGAAGGCAGGGTAATGGCTGTGTTAAGCAAGAGGCTTCATTACCCTTTGAGGCCTTTAGAAGCTGAAGCGAAAGCAATGGAGGAAGCTGTGGAGTTTGCCTGGGATGGTGGTATTCGGGATGCGCACTTTGAAAGCGACTCACTTATACTCTCTAATGCTATTCAAGGTCTGTGTAGTCCATGGTAGCCATTTCTAATGTTGTCACCGGGATTTGTCATAGACTGCAAGTTTTTAGATCTGTGGTTACGTCCCATGTTAGGCGTAGAGGTAATAAACCTACGCAAATTTTAGCTCAATATGCCAAAGGCATTAGTAGTTTTTCTAACTTGGGTAGAAGAGGATCCAATTGTCATTGAGTCAACTTTGGCTCAGGATGTATTGTATTTATCTTCATCTTAATAAAGTTATTGGTCTTTTCAAAAAAAAAAAAAAACAATATTTTAATACTATATACATTATTGTTAGTGGGTTCCAGTTAGCTCAATTAGTAAAGTCTTTAATGGTTGTATAAGAGATTTAAAGTTCAATTTCTGCCTACACTAAAAATTGATTAGTGTCTTGGTCTGATGATAAAGAACTATCATTAAGAGCGAACGTCATAAATTAAAACTCTCTAAAAAAATATATATATATATATATATATATTTTTTTTTTGAGAAGCGTGACCTTGAACTTCATTAAGAAAAATCAGACGTGATTGGCAAAAAGTACATGAGAAAGGTGGTAAGGAACATTCTTCGTCCACATCGAAAAACCTCTAACATGTCTAGCATGTTGAGCTGGTTATGTGCTACAATATTACCCGTTCGACCAACATGAGAATACCTAATGCTGTTTCCTGCCACCACCATGAATTTTGCTGAGCTGAGGATATGACTAAATGGGGAAAGGGATTCCTCATTAGACTTCAGAGCTTTTATAATATTTGCAGAGTCCCCCTCTAGTATGAAGGAGGTGAAGCCGAGCCCCTGTGGAAAAGAAATTGCTCTAGCTGCTGCCATAGCTTCAACTATTTCTGGAGAGAATGGAAGACTTGCTTGCTTAGACAGAGAAGCAAGTGCTTTTCCTCTGTTGTCTCGAATAACAACTCCCAAGCCTGCTTTGCCTATATCTCTGAATTGAGCTCCATCAAAATTAATTTTAATTTTTCCATCCGCCGATGGTGGCCATTAAATTTGGAATTGAATAGAGCCTCTGTTTTGCGATGCATCAATGGAATTAGCCTGTTGAAAGTTTGTTAGCACTTGAAGCGCTGTTGGTGTAACCTATGTGAACGGATAATCTTTAGGCAAGGTTCGAACCTGGTTTCTGCGATGCTAAAGAGTCCCCATAATCGAGGCTAGCAACTCAAGATTTTTCTATTCTCTGTTTGTATAAGTGAGCACTTCTTGGATGGAGGAAAATACCCTTGTCTGTCGGAATGAAAATGAAGGAATTGAGCCCCAAACCTATGTGAGCTGTGAGCACCCCTAGAGTGCATGGAACATTGATTCGGTCTCAAGCTTGCAAAGTTCAGAGATATCTTCATTTAAGATGTACCTTTGTCGCAAGTTTTGTTTCACCGGTAAAGCATTGTGGCAGGACCTCTATAAGAAATTTCGGACTTTGCTTTGCACATTAAGACTCCAAATTTATTTCCACAATTCATTATCAGGCTGGGCTGACACAACGGGTTGACATGGAGCTTGGGCAGAGGTGAGGAACCTTGTACCTGATCTCACAATGTAGGTACCTGATGGGGTAAAAGGCCAAACAATAACATCCTCCACTACATTAGGACACAATGGAATGCTTGAAATCAACTCTGCCTCCTGGGTGGTGAAGAGTCCATTTAGCATGTTGGAGTCCCACTTCTTTGTGGCTCGGTCTATGAGGGCAGGAACTTTCATATCCTCAAAACCTTGTACCACTTAAGATTCAATTCTCGGATGAACATTTGATGGTAGCCAATCATCGTTCCACCAAGCTCCCTTTAACAATAGATCTCGCCCTTTCTATATGCTATGCCATGCATATGACCCCAAACTTGAATAAGGAGCTTCTAGGATAGAGCAATGTGGAAAAAACCTCACCTTAAAAACTCTATAAAATAGAGAATTTTTTGGTGAAGTAATCAACATGCTTGCTTGGCTAAGAAAGCATCATTGAAATTGGCCAAGTCTTTAAACCCCATGCCCCTTTCCGACTTGGGTTTACAAAGGGTGTTCCACTTAACCCAATGTACCTTCCTTTGGTCACCTTTTTGGCCCCACCAAAATTTTCTTATGAGGCTCTCGATATCTTCGCAAAACCCCAAAAGGAGTTTAAAGTAGCTCATTATGTAGGTTGGGATTGCTTGAACTACGGCCTTGATAAGGATTTCTCTACCCGCTTGAGACAAAAGCTTTTCCTTCCACCCTTGAATTTTTTTCCAAACTGTCTCCTTAATGTAGTTGAAACTGGCCTTTTTATTTTTCCCCACCAAGGATGGTAACCCTAAGTACTTCTCATATTGTAAGATCACCGGCACATCCAAAGCAGATTTGATGTGGTTTTTGACTTCCTTTGAGGTGGACTTGCTGAAAAAGATGGTGGTTTTTGTTTTATTGATTTGTTGACCTGAGCACCTGCCATAAGTCTCTAGTATATCCAAAATTTGTTGGCATTCCCAGATTGTTGCCCTGAAAATAAGAGACTATCATCTACAAAAAAAAGATGGGTTAGTCTGGGGCTATTTCTGCATAGGGCATAACCTTTAATATCACCTTTTTCCGCTACCTTATTGATGAGACCATTTAATAGAAAAAGGAATGGTGACAATGGATCTCCTTAACGAATACCTCGGGTAGGGTATATCATTCCTTTTGGCTCTCCATTCACCAATATAGAATAAGAAACCGTCTTAAGACATAACATCAAGAGTTTAATCCATCTTTCAGTAAATCCCACACGTCTCATAACTGATTCAAGATATAACCATTCTACCTTGTCATATGCTTTGCTCATGTCTAATTTGATGGCCATATAATCTTCCTTGCCCACATGTTTCTGCAGACTATGGAGAGATTCGAAAGCAACTAGAATATTGTTAGAAATTAATCTGCTTTTAGTAAATGCACTTTGATATTCAAAAATAATCTTTGGAAGAATTTTCTTAATTCTATTTGCCAAGACCTTTGAAAATATTTTATATAAAACATTGCAAAGGCTGGTGGGTCTAAAATTTGAAGCATATTCGAAAGAGTTTTTTTTTGGGGATGAAGGTAATAAAAGTGTGGTTGAGATTATCAAGAAGATATGCTGAATTAAGGAAATGTAATATAGATTAACATCATCACCAATTGTGCCCTAATAATGTTGGTAAAACAATGAAGGCATTTCGTCCAGTCCAAGGGCTTTGAGAGGGGCCATTTCTTTTATTGCTTTTTGAACCTCCCACGTAGTAAAGTCCTATGCAAGCTGGTTGTTCAAGTCTAAGCTGATGACCTTTTCAATAGACACTGTGGTTGCATCACATGGGGACTGATTGGCCGAAGCGTACAGCTCTTGGAAATAGCCTAAGAGTATCTCGACTACCTCATCATTACTAGAACTCCATTGTCCACTTGATGACCGAAGCTTCTGAATGGTGTTCTTTCGCCGTCATTGAGTGGCCCGACTGTGAAAATGCTTTGAGTTTCGGCCACCCTGTGTAGCCCAAAGCACCTTTGACCTTTGAAACCATAACCTGTTTTCCTTACCCACCAAAACCGAAATCTCATTCTTTAGTTTATGTATTTGTAAATTCTGTCCAGTGCACATCGCCTCCTTTTCAGCTTCAACCAACTCCTTTATTTTTTTCCTTAAATTTTTTCCTGATGTTGCTGAAGTGGTCTCTCTCCCATCTTTTTAGTTCTCGGCCACATTTATCAATTTTCCAAATGACTCGAGCTGCTGGATCGTCCACTTCCCTTGCTTCCCAAATTGCTTCAGAAACCTTTGAACATGTGTGAGTAGACAGCCACACCTCTTCAAACCTAAATGGTTTGGAGATGGATTGAATTTCTAGGCCTACCATATCAATCCATAGTGGATTGTGGTTCGAAGATTCTGACTTGAGATGGTGGACATTTGTACCTGTAAATCTCAAAAGCCAATCGTTAGTAGCCAAAACACGATTAAGTCTCTCCCATATCAAGTGACCTGCAAAAAAGTGTTTCTACCATGTATACCAGGGGCCTGAAAAACCAAGATCATTAAATCCACACTCATCCACTACATCCTAGAATAGTTGCATCCGTGTTTGGCTTTTGCTACTCCCTCCCAATTTCTCAGAGCTTCTCATGATCTCATTAAAATCCCCAGCACACAGCCAAGGGAGATTAAATTTGTTATGAAGGTGTCAAAGCTTATTCCATGACTCAATTCTTTTATGCGTCACTGGTTCGCCATAAAAGCCTATGAATCTCCATACCTCCTTCTTCCCTTTATTGATGATGGAGTCCATATGGGTTGGTGAGAAAGAATTAACGTGCAAGTCAATTGAATTTTGCCAAAAGAGTGCTAGACCCCCACCCTTATTATTTCTCTCAACAAAAAATAAATTATCAAATTCAATTTTACGTTTGATCTCTTGTAGCCTTGCTTCATCCGCTCATGTTTCGGCTATAAACATGACGGAGGGATTTTTTGCTTGAATCACTACTTCAAGCTCTTTTCCTATTCGTAAGTTCCCAAGTCCACGACAGTTCCAAACTATAATGCTCACGGTTCTTGGCGGGGCTGCTTGGCAGCCTCTACTAATAAATTTTTCATATCATCATCTTTTGAAACCAAGATCTTCTTCGTTGGTAACTCAGGATGGGCTCCCTCATCAAGCTCTCTGGTTCTTTTGTGTGCTATACGGTGGTGAATAGGAGTCTCTGGTGGTATATTATTTTGTGCTAACCTCTTCCACGTGTGAAGTGCAATAGTATCATGTGGGGTGATTTGGTTGATCATGTGAGGGGAATTACTTTGTACCTCATCTGCTAAAATATCTATAATTGTCCCTGATTTGTCTCTAACGGGATTTGAGTGCGTGGGGGTGACAATTGGGGTATTAAATTTTGAGGGTGTGTGGGAGTCAAACTTCTTCAAAGCCAAATCAATCTCATCTATTTGATTTTCGAAATCTTATGGACAGATATGGGAGGGAGAGGAATTTGGAATGCAATTTATTGCCCGTTTAATTAGAGATAAAGTAGGACGTGAAATCTGCACTAAATCCTCCATGAAATCCGTGGCATCCATATGAAAAGCCTGAGGAAGGTCCACATTGGATTGAGCGTTACTAGATTGTTCCTGGGCAGGTCCGCCCTGTGAAGTCACCAGCAGTGACTCCTCTTCCGCCCTATTCTTGTTTTTAGAAGTCTGCATGGTGACACCTCTAAACCCATCCAAGACCTGACACAGTTGTACACGGGGACTTCCCTGGATTGAAAGGAATAGCCCGCAACCATGCTCCATATTCCTGCTTTACTTGAGTATTTGATCCTTTCCCAGCAAGCCATTTTTCGCACTCTTTCTCATCATGAGACACCATACCGCACTAGTAACAGAAGTTAGTGAGCTTCTCATATTTGAAAGAGACCCAAGTCTCGATGTCTTCGTCCAAAACAACTCTTCGACCTCGGCACAAAGGTTTTGAGACATCTATTTTCACCCTAACCCGTACAAAATCACCCCCCCCCCCAACCATCTCCTTCTCTACTTCCTCAGTTGACACCTCTCCCAGGGTTTCTCCTAATTCAATGGCTCTTTCGGGGTCTAACATTCTCATTGGTAGACCATGTATTTGCACCCAAAACATGATCTTTGTAAAATGTAACTGTGTGGCCGGAATCGAATAATCATATCTTTGGAGAAGAATGAGATGCTTATCAAACGACCATGGTTCTTGAGCTAGTACTCGTTCCGCATCTGTCTCAAGTTCAAAAACAAATAATAGAATGTGGTCTCCTACTTCTCTAATCTTAAACTCGTTCTTGGCCCTCCATAAGGGTTTGAATGTTCTCCCAATTGCATCCACGTTCAGGGCATGTTTTGTTAGAAACTTCGTTGCAAGAACGTATTCTTTTTTTCTCAGATTTTTGGACTTTTTCAGACTCAGTTTGGTACCTTCCTCGGCAGTGAGGGATAGGTTTTTCCATTCACTGAGTACTTTGTCTATGGTCAGATTTGAGAGGCTAGTGTAGAAGGGACGTAGAAAGGAAGAAAGAAAGAGAGAGAAGTGTTTCCCTAAACCCACGAAAAAATCAAACCAACAAGTCCTACTGCTAACCGTGTTAACAGAGGGAGAGGGATATCATTTCGAAGAAGATAATAGGGTTTCTACGGATCCGGATCCTCTCCATTTCCCTTTGAAATGGAGAGGCTCCAGTACATGGTCCCGATTTTGTCCAAAATGATCCACGCTAAAAAAATGGACACGTCATTTAAAAATTTAACACCACACTTAACTGGAGTTCAACGCATTTAACTGGGTTTTAACTCAACTGAACAAAAAAAACTCAAGTTAAACTCTTAACTCTCACCAGCCGTTCAAACTCTCTCAACCTTCACTTCTAGCATACTCAACTCAAACCCATCAACAAAAACAAAGAAAAAACCTTAGCTCACCAGAGATCCCGACACCCATACACGCATCCTTTTTAGACCCAGATCAGAGAGAGAGTAAGGGTTAGGGTTTGGAGAGAATCGGGTGTAGAGAGAGACATTGATGCTTTTTAGACCCAAATCAGAGAAGGTTAGGGTTTAGAAAGAAGTTGATGATCTTTCAGGTTTGATCTACAGAAGGAAATGAGATTGAGAGACAGAGAAAGAGATTTTGGTCGAAGGAGAGAAGAAGCCACCATCGGAGGTGGTGGTTGCGGTGAGCTAGCCTTGCCGATTTGGTTTAGACCCAAATTAGAGAAGGTTAGGGTTTGGGTTTGGAGAAATATGGCCAATCGTATTGGACTCAGAATACATCACAAGCTGCTAGTGGTTCTAGCTGGTGGTGTGTATCCTTGTTCATCCTCTTTCTCAGTCACTTGTGCCGTTGGTTCTGTACATCCTAGTCTATCAAAAGCACTGAAGAAGTGGACAAGTGGAGGAGGAGGAGGCAGAGCCCCTTGGCGCTTGATATTGGGACTTGGGGTTTCATTTTGGACTCAGTATATGAGCATGGCTGGTGGTTCTGTTAGAGGGAATTCTTTCATTGGCTTTGCTAGGAAAAATGGTGCTGTTGAAGAGGTAAATCTTTCACCATTCATTTACTTGAATGTTGGTTTAGTTTCTGGGTTTTCTTGCATGTTCAATTTTGAAGATTGGTTGGTGCTATATTGATGAAATGTTGTGATAGACTTCAATTTTCAAAGAGTAATCCATATTTCTTGGTTTGGTTTCTGGGAATTTGATTGATTGCATTTGTTTAGCTTCTGGGCTGGAATTATTTGGTTATTTTCGAGAATTGGTTGATGGTAATATAAAGAAAACAATTAATTTAATGGGTGGTGCATTGATGAATTTGGTTCATTGATTATTAATTTAGATATTTTAGTGTTTGGTCTTTTTGTTTTAGAATCATTGCGATTGATTCATGTTGAAAAAATGGGGATAGACATTAGTGTAGACAAGAATTCCAAACATGAAATAAAAAATTGTGCAGTGGATATCATTGTTTTTATCAAACCAATTGTATAGTGGTTATCTGAAATACTTGGATTCTATTCTGCAAATTAAATTTACAAAGTGCCAATTCAGGGTTCCAACTTCCAAGGCCATTGCTAAAGGATAATGCACTAGGCTCTGAAAGACAGAGAAGGTTAGGGTTGATGCTCAATCTCCATGGCTACTGCTAGCAAACCTTTGAAATGAATTCCTCAAAAGTTAGGATTTTTTTTTGGGTCCAAATTGGAGTATTTCTTGATCTTTTTTTTTTTTTTTTTTTCATGTGTATGATAGTATGATGAGTTTAAGTGTTTATAGTCTAGCTGCTTGTGCAGACTGTGAGCAGAGTAACATTAAGACTAAACATGCCTTTACAGGTGTGCTTTTCTTTTTTGGAACTGTCATAAATACTGAATTGTTCATGGTTGATGCATTGTTTCTTTTTTATTCTACTCATGATGGGTGCATTGTTCTTTTAAATGTCAATATCAAGTTTGCCTTGTAAAAGTGCAATGTTGGCATGCTTTGACTTGAAATGCTACTATTTGCTAATCTTGGTCCGATATTTTGTTTAGGGTAAAAATTATGGACAATATGGACAAAGTGATGGGTGCATTGTTCTTTTTTCTTGCATATGATTAATGATGCCATATACAAACAATATTGAAAAACAAGTATCAATAATTTTGTGTATCATGGTGTAGGGCTTTAAGTAACAATTGATTGCAAGCCAGAAAATGGACACTTCAAGACAAGAGGGGTAGGGAAACTCGATGAAGAAGGAAAGTTCAAAGTGTCTGTTCATTGTAAGATTGTAAAAGATGGAAAACTGAATGAAGAGTGCTATGCACAGCTTCACAGTGCATCAGCTGCACCATGCCCTGCACATAATGGCCTAGAGTCTTCAAAAGTAGTATTCAAGTCCAAAGCCAAAGGAAAATACACGTTTGGGTTGGTTGGTAAACTCAAGTTCTCCTTTGTGACATGCACTTTAGCTTTCTTGTGGCCTCACTATAAGTACCCACCACTAATCAAGAAGCAAAAGGTGGAATGTATAGTCAAGCAATAAGCACACCAATTGTAGAAGTTTCATATTATTTTAATCAAAGTGTTTATTTTAATGGAATTTTTGTTATGTGATCATGGTGTACATTTTAATAAAATTTGTTCATTTTTTTTATTAAATTCTCTTATTGTTTACTGTTGGATTGAATTTTGATTGTAAGGATTGTGACAGTTGTTATTGTAAGGATTGTAAGGATTGAATTTTGATTGTAAGGATTGTGACAGGTGGAATGTGGATATTTACAGATATTTGTAAATAAGGATTGTGACAGTTGTGGGCTATTGATATTTGTAGACATTTTTAAGTAGGTGTAAGGGTGTGTTGCACAGGTGGTGCGGGTAAAGCTGCTGGGGTGTGCGTGTAGGTGTGACAATTGTGTGTGTAAGGGTGTGCACAGGTGTGTGACAATTGTGTGTGTAAGGGTGTACACAGGCTATTGATAAATAGTGCTGTGTAAAACTCATGCAAAAGAAAAATTGACACACCTATATATAAAAAACAACTCTTGCCTAGCATAACAGCAACACTTATATATAAAAACTTAATTATGCAGCAACACTTAATCAAAACTTGGCTTATTTATATAAATTTTTTCCCCAAACAGCAACACTTATATATAAAAACAACTCTTGCCTAGCATAACAATTATGCAAAAAAACATAATTATGCAGAATGTGCAATACCAAACCTATGCAGTAACAGTAATTGTGCAATACCAAACCTATGCAGTAACAGTAATTATGCAGTAACAGTCATAGGAATTATGCAGTAACAGTCACATTAATTATGCAATAACAGTAACAGTAATTATGCAATAACAGTAACAGTAATTATGCAGAAATAGTAACAATTTCTTAATTATGCAGTAACAGTCACAGTAATTATGCAATAACAGTTACAGTAATTATGTAGTAACAGTCACATTAATTATGCAGTAACAGTAATAATAATTATGCAATAACAGTAACAGTAATTATGTAGTAATTATGTAGAAATTATGTAGAAACAGTAACAATTTCTGCAACAACAAATAATTATGCAGAAATTAACACCTTGCAGAGATACATCAGACATGCAAATTAAGTATTCTTTCCAAATAATAAAAAATCTAAACATTTGAATGTGACTAAGTTTTGGATCATCAAAACTCCAGTCCTAAACTAGAAAAATTACAAAACAAGAGTACTTAATCTCAACATGTCCTAAACTAGAAAAATTACAAAACAAGAGCACTTAAATTATAAAACATGATCCTAAACTAGAAAAATGGCTTGACTTTATGAACCATCGGATTCCACTCACTTGTAATACTTTCTTGAGTCAAGGGACCTCCACTTGCAACACTTCCTTGAGTCAAGAGACCTCCTGCACCATTAATTTTGTCATTGGAGCCTACAACACTTGATGTACTCTCTAAATGTGATGTTAATGCAACACTTGCTGATGAGCCTCCTTGATGTACTGCAGAACTTGTAGAAGCCGACTACAAAAAATCCAATTACACGTTACACATATCACAAGCTTAGCATTAAAATTATCAAATCATGCATCTACACTATTATTAATATCAAAATAAAATATATAATTGTAAATATCTTTACCATTAAAAGTTGTGTAAAACTAGTAATATTTTCAGAAGATATATCCTCAGTTTTCTTTTGTGCCATGATGTCATGTGCATATATTTCCTGTAAAAATTGTACTAGTTTAGCAACAATAATAGTATACTATATTAATGTGTAAAAATAAAATAGAATGGTGAAAATAAAGATAATTGAAGATTACCTCCTGCACTTTTCTTTTCTTTGTTTGCTTCTTTGATGTGCCTTCCTTTGGTTTCCTCATCTTTTCT
Organism: Quercus gilva; assembly: GCA_023621385.1. Lineage (NCBI taxonomy): Eukaryota > Viridiplantae > Streptophyta > Magnoliopsida > Fagales > Fagaceae > Quercus > Quercus gilva. Next base: position 35,468,055 of record CM042474.1, on the reverse strand, counting down.
ATCCATGATTTCGTCCTACGCTTTTTATTACGATAAACCTCTCTTTTCTTTATCCCTTTTGGTACAATCGTAATCGAAGCACATAATTGATCTTCTTTGTCTACAAAATCGATGAAAGGCCTAATGATGTCTTATTCTACATTAGCTTTGTAATTCCTAAGGTCACAAAGTTTTTTTTTTCAAATTTGCAATTACTAAGCTTAAAATATTATGGCCTTCTTTAGTTTCACATGCCTCATTCACCAATTGAATATATTTTGGACATAAATCTCGATACCGATCTACATATTCCAGTCGAGTATCCGACTTAATGTTATGTGTTGTGCAATTTTTTCCGCTTCCATCTTTTGCATCTCTTCTCCACCTCTTTATGATATATCTATTAGGAATCAACTTGATATCTAATGCATTAAGAACTTTCAAACCATGCCTACATAAAATACCAAATGACTCAAACTTTCTGCAACTACAAGATAGAGTCTCATCTGATGGATTCCACATGACCTCATATTTTCCATTTTGATTGAAAACTCCAACCACATAACTATGTGTTTGACTCACATTGCGTTCTAGGATGGAAAGTGTCTTTACCTCTTCAACTTCTATCTGAAATAAATCAAACAACTTAGGCGTGTACACTGTTTCTACTTAGTTAAACATAAGAGAGCTTTTGAGCTTTAATCTTGGAAATTTCTGTCTAGAGTTGTATTCTGCTTCTAACTCTTTATCCCGCTTTTGATTGACAACTGTTTCAAAATGAGTGAAAAACTCTACTATATTGAGATCAGTATGCAAGCAATCCTTCAAGTCAGCATTGAAAGTCTCACTAGGCTGGGTTGTCTTCATTTCTGCAGTAAAAGTTCTCTTAACATATGCTTGGACCCATTTTTCCTTCAATTTAAATAGATCAATTAGCCATTTATTTTCACGAACATCGTACTTATCTAGCATTTCATTCCAAGCTGTAAGAAACTCATCTTCACCGTCATACTCATAGATACATGTTAAGAAATCAGCGTTAAATTGAGAATCATTTTTTAGTAAATGACCCAAGTGTTTCTCAGCATTTTGCCACATATGCCAACTACACAATGCATGATATGTCTTAGGCATGACTACTTTTATTGCAGTTGACATTGCTGCATATTGATCTGTGAAAATAGTGATTGGCTTCTTTTCAGACATTGCTTCTAAGAAGGTCTCAAATAACCATACAAAAAATTTAATCGTTTCATCATATAAAAGTGCACCTCCAAATACAATAGTTTCTCTATGGTGATTGAGACCCAAAAATACTCCAAGTGCCCTTACATCTCTATTTGTACTATACATTGTATCAAACGTTATTACATCACCGAAGTGGCTATAATCAATGATCATTCTTGCATCGGCCCAAAAGATATTAGTAATCAACTCTTCACAGTCCAATTGAGTAGTGAAATAATATGAAGGATTTTCCTTAAGTTGACTACTGAAATATCTTCCCAAACTAGCAGCTGCCCCATGCTCCATGTCTCTCTGTCACTTAGTGCGTAAGTAGTTTTTATGATCTTGATTGGTAAAACTAAGATTATCATATCCACCAACTTGCTTACTAAGAAGCTCATAAGATTGCTTTAATCTTAATCCCGATTCATGTGCCAAATCAATTTTAATAGCATGAGTTGCAGCCACTTTTCGTTGTGATGGCATCATGTGCACAGTTGATGGAAGGTGGAGATAGTGGTTATGCTTAGCAATAAATTCACTCACCACATATTTTTTACTATCTCGATTAAGTATGATAACCAAATGTGCTTCACAACCACATCTTGTTTCTGCTTGTGGATTCTTTACATTCTAATCTCTCTTGTCTTTGCCTCAAACTCCCTCCTTCGCGCACACAAATCTCCTTGAAGTAACCACTCCAATCTTTTTACATTTATTTACATACTCTTTTCTAATACTAAAACCAGCTTTTCTGCCATATTCATTATAAAAACCATATGCAATCTCATCCGCTTCAAACTCCATCCCTTTAAATGGGATAGATTCCATGGGCACATTAGAAGGAACATGTATTCCCATCATTATCCCTAGAAAAAATTCAACATAAATTTATTATAACTTTCACTTATCATTTTTTTTCAAAACAGAGATGATGTAAAAAAAAAATATGAGGATGTAATGAATGATCAACATACTAATGAGGATGTACCTCATATGAGAGAAATGTTATATATCTTTGTTACTAAACATAAAAATTCAAGATGACCAAGCATGATTTCAACTCAACTCACTCAAAGGCCAGTCAATTTAAACATGACAGTAATAAACATGTTCTTTGAAATCTTGCATCCATAATATGCCATCAAGAATCATTATAAAGGAATCTTCTTATTATGATTAAAAAACTTATTTATTATGAGAATTTTTTTTTTCAAAAGAGAAATTTATTAATTTAAATATCTAAACCTTGTGATCAACACCACAACAGTATCCTTTTGATCACCTCTCTCTATATGTCCATAATCCACATTAAGCGTACAAGTAATCATTTTTTAATTTCACATAACTCATCATTGATACTATTTTCTTATGAACAGATTATAATAGACTATATTAACAGCTGTGGAAATATATATATATATATATATATATTTTTTGTTTAAATTGTGCCACTAAACTTATTGATTACACGATGAATTAGGATGATGTGTGTAAGGATTTTAGTGTTGATCCATTCCATAACATTTTATGGTAATAAATTCAAATTTATTGATGTAATTTTATCCGTTTGAAAATCTAGTTAGTTTTTTAGTTTATACTTTCCTAATCTACTTTCTGAAGTGGTTTCTCCATTAAAGATATTCTTCTTTGATTTTCCACTTCGTCACCAAACGTTATGTCATGCTCAATTGTGTTTTTTATATTACTTATTGATTTGTTAATTGCTTAACTATAGTGAAAAATTAATTGTCTGAGTGGATCACTTCACCAATATAATTTGATAATTTTGCTCATTAATTCACATTGGGGTCTAAACAGAAATTTCAATGTTCAATCTTATTTAATTATATGAAATTTTTAAGGAAGACTCTAACTTGCGTCCAGCCATCAAAACAACAATATAAACTTGTGAGCTTGTTTCTCTATGTGTAGCTTTTATTGGTGGCCATCAAAACAACAATATGTTCAAGAAATTTTCAATGTTCATTTTCTTATGTTAGGCCCACGTAAGCTTGTTTCTCTGTGTGTACTAATAAAGATTCAATCTTTATCTCAAAAAAAAAAAAAAAGATTCAATCTTTATCTCAAAAAATTAAAAATACTCCTAGAATCATCCAGCCATTATAAAGATTCAATCATTATCTCAAAAAATAAAAAATAAAAAATAAAAATTTAGATAGACTCTAACTTGCATCCAGCCACCAAAACAACCATATAAACTCACCAAGACAACAATATAAATTTAGAAAAATTATCAAACATCAAATAAGATAAGCATAAACAAGTTTTACTGATATATCTCTATTTGGCAAGATAGAAACAAAGATGTCTTCTCTGAACCTTCTGTGAACATTTTTTTTTTTTTTTTGGGTTAAAATCTATGAAGCTTTGAACGTGCTACCTCTGTTTCACTTTTCCCTCTAAAAGGATTTTTTTTTTTCCAGTGCACGGATATACTTCTGTGAGGATCTGGTGAAGCTTTTATTTTTTTGTTAAAATCTGTGAAGCTTTGAACGTGGGCTAACTTTGTTTCACTTTTCCCTCTAAAAGGTTTTTTTTTTTTTTTTTTTTTTTTTTTTTTTTTTTTTTTTTTTTTTTTTTTTTTTTTTTTTACAGTGCACTGATGTATCTACCTCTGTTTCTCCATTTCCAGTGCACGGATATAGTTCTGTGAGGATCCGGTGAAGCTTTTTTTTTTTTGGTTAAAATCTGTGAAGCTTTGAACTGGGCAACTCTGTTTCACTTTTCCCTCTAAAATGTTTTTTTTTTTTTTTTTTCCAATGCACTGATGTATCTACCTCTGTTTCTCCATTTCCCTCCAAAAAGGTTTCTTTTGTCCAGTTTAGTTAAACCCAAGTCAAGTGCGTTGAACTCCAGTTTAAGTGTGCAGTTTACATTTTAAATGACGTGGATTATTTTTTAGCGTGGATCATTTTGGACGAAATCGGGACAGTGTACTGGAGCCTCTCCATTTCAAAGGAAATGGAGAGGATCCGTATCCGGGTTTCTACAGCCTAGTTTCTCATAGAGAAAGTGAGGCCGAGAAAGAGAATATATATATTATTGTTGGTTCATGTAAATATTATAATATATAAATACATTACTGTTGTTTATACTTTATATTGCACTACTTATTGATATTTGGTATTTATAACTTACCGATTCCTCAAAATAAAAAATTGGCATTTAGTAAATAGAGATATTGCATACTGGGCAGTAAGTGAGTTGTAGAATTATTATTATTTATATATGTGTATATATATATATGATAAATGTAAGAATTTTTGAGACATTTAAAAACAATTGTTTAATTGTACCTAATCTGTAATTTATACTTTCACATATTTTCTCTCAAATAAACTTTTTATATAAATAATTTATAAAAACAATCTTAACTATTCCGCAATCTTCTTCTATGTTGAATTCTTTAAAAAGGCTCAAAGATGTGAAAGAGAGTTGGTTTGAAAATTTAGTTTAGAATCAATTATAAATAATTTTAATACAATGAAAGAACATAAAACACAACTTTATTAGATTAAAAGTTAATATGTAAAATAAAGTATTTGTTTTGGGTATGGATTTTTTTATCTAAGATTTTTTTTTTTTACTTAATTCGCTTCGCCCCTTAGATTAATTTCCTGGCTTGCCTCGTACTTCACATCTTCTATTAATTCCATATTTTTCACGAAAAGTAATATAAAAAATGAAATAGCAAAAGTTGACTAATAAAGCAACCATATAACATAGGCAATAGGCAATATTATTTGAAACAATAATCAATATAAAGGATTCAGATCATAAACTTTTTTTTTTTTTTTTTTGAGAATCAAGACAAAAACATTTTATTAAGGCAGACTAGTCATATCAGCCTGAAAGATGGGTACAAGGTCTGGTGGCACTTCTTTCATCGACGGACATAGAGGGTAAAAATTTGGCCTTACGAGCTAAAGAATGGGCCAACTTATTGCATTGTCTACGTACAAAGGACATAGTAAAAGCTGAGCAATATGAGCTAAGAAATAAAATATCCTTTATGATGTGGCCATGTTGTGCCAAGCTACTACCTCCATTCTTCAAAGCTTTAAACAGTCTCATTGTCGCCTTCTAGTATGATATTTGCAAGGTCAATTTCTAGTGCTAACTCCATTGCTTTTCGTGCTGCGAGTGCTTCAGTCTCGATCATAGTGGCTGGCAGTGGGATCATTGTGTCAGCGAGGCCATTACGAGACCTTCACTATTTAGGATCGCAACTCCCAGTCCAGCCTTACGGTCTTCAGCGAAGGTTGCCATGTCATAATTAATCTTGTATCTCGATGCTTCTGGCAGAGACCAGGCCACCTGATGTTGGCCTCGATGCAGAGATGGGATCGCTGGAGGGACAAGTGCTTCAAGCTGCCACTCCCGAGCATGCTCTGTTATATTGTCTAGTGGTAGAGCAGTCTTGCCGAGTCGAAGATTGTTACGGTGGTTCCACAGATTCCATATAACAAGGGAAAACAGCTCTGACTCCTTATTACCTGCAAAAATGAAGTCCATAATGTCAGTAAAAGTCCTGCTGCCCTTGAGTGCATCATGACCCCATATCGGAGTTTGACTCCATAGTGGATTCAGCACAGGGCAACAGTATAGGGCATGGGTCATGTCCTCCTGGTGCAGTCTGCAAATATCACACAGGCTGTTTGAGATAATTTTGCATCGAACAAGGTTCACTTTGGTGGGTAGGGAGTTTGTGCACGCACGCCAGACCAGGTTTTTAACCTTGTTTGGCACTTCCAAGCCCCATATTTTTTTCCATAGAGGCTTCATGACTTCAGTGTTAAAGGGTCCTGGCTATTGGAGTGTGTTTGCTTCTTGTAAGAATCTATAGCCCGATTTAACAGAGTACACCCCATCTGGATTAAAAGGCCAAATCAGGACGTCTTCCTGAATGGAGCGGCACAGAGGAATGTTTTTAATAATAGTTGCCTCAAAATCATAAAAGACCTGGTCCACCACATCCTCCTTCCATGTTCTATTTACTGGGTCGATCAAATCACTCACCCATATTGTACTCTCCACATCTGGCGTAGGTGATAAAACTCTGGGCTTGTTTTTCACAGGGAGCCAGTTATCCCCCCACACCCTAATTGAATTCCCAGTGCCTATTCTCCATACTGCTTCACGCTTTATTACCTCTCTTCCCTTTATTATGCTTTTCCAGGCATATGAAGCATTATTCGGGGATCGTGCTTCCATCACAAAGGTATTTGGAAAAAATTTGGCTTTGAAGATCTTGTAGAACAGTGATTGGGTGTCATGTAGAAGTCCCCATGTTTGTTTAGCCAGAAGTGCATCGTTGAACATGGTTAAATCTTTGAACCCCATACCTCCTTGTGTTTTAGGCTTACATAAATCCAACCATTTCACCCAATGGATTTTTCGGTTGTCACCTCTTTGGCCCCAAAAAAATTTACGGATTAAAGCCTCAATCTCATTGCACAGGGTTAGTGGTAGTTTAAAACAAAACATCGTGTAGGTGGGGAGAGCTTGAGCAACAACTTTAATAAGAATTTCTCTACCTGCTTGGGACAAGAGTTTTGATTCCCATCCTTGTAGTTTCTTCCAAATCTGTTGCTTAATATGAGTGAAGCTCTCTTTCTTGTTTCTACTAACTAGGGAAGGGAGATCCAAGTACTTCTCATATTGCTGAACTACCGTAACTCCCAGCATATCTTTGATCCTATTTTGCATATCAGCATTGGTGGACTTGCTAAAAAAGAGTGTGGTTTTTGCTCTGTTTATTTGCTGACCAGAGGCACTCTCATATTTAGCAAGAATGTTCAACAAAGTTTGGCATTCATTCTCCGTAGCCTTGCAAAATATTAAGTTATCATCTGCAAAAAGCAAATGGGTTAGTTTAGGCCCATTGTGATAGATTGACATGCCTCTAATTTCACCATTGTCTGCTGCTTCCCTTATCAATCCATGCAGCCCTTCTGTGCATATGAGAAAAAGATATGGGGATAAGGGATCTCCTTGTCGAAGTCCCCTTGATGGTGTGATGTGGCCGTGGGGTTCCCCATTTATCAAAACTGAGTATGAAGCCGTGGTAATACATGCCATCATCAGTTTCACCCATCTATCTTGAAAACCCATCTTTACCAAGACTTTCTCCATAAAAGACTATTCCACCCTGTCATATGCATTGCTCATATCCAACTTCAATGCCATAAAACTTGTCTTACCCTTATTATGATTTCTCATGTAGTGCAGTGTTTCAAAAGCCACCAAAATATTATCTGAAATCAAACGATCAGACATAAAAGCACTTTGATGTTCCGAAATGAGTTGAGGCATAATAAGTTTCAATCTATTAGCCAAAACTTTTCAGAAAATTCTGTAAAGCACATTACTCAAACTTATTGGTCTAAATTGAGCCACATATTCCGGGTTTTTAACCTTAGGAATTAGTGTGATGAAAGAGTGAAGTGATTATGGTAGCACACCACTGTTGAGATAATGCAATATAGAGTGAGTAACATCAAACCCAATCAAAGACCAATAATTTTGGTAAAACAAAGGGGGCATACCATCAAGGCCTGGAGATTTTAGGGGGGCCATCTGCTTGATTGCCACCTCCACCTCTTCAATAGTAAACTCTCTATCGAGCTGGACATTCATGTCAGGTGTAATCACATGTGGGATAACTTCAATCACTTCGGTCAGGCCACTCGATTCAGCATATGAGAATAACTTCTGGTAGAAGTGTAAAATAGTGTCATTCATGTGCTCTTGCCCATCACACCAGTTTCCCATGACGTCTCGTAGCTTGGTGATGTAGTTTCTTCGGCGTTGTTGTGAAGCATTACTATGGAAGAATTTTGTATTACGGTCATTGTCTCTAAGCCACTGTATTCTTGAGCGCTGGCCCAACATCTTGGATTCTTTATCCAGTAACTGATTTATTTCTCTTTCTAACAACTTCATACGGCTCGAGTTCCCAGTCCGAGCTGCCATCTTTTCTGCTTGTTTGAGTTGCTTTCGTTTATTTTCCAGTTCTCTTCTGACACTGCCAAAACATTTCTTACTCCACCAAGTCAATTCTCTACCACACTTATCTATTTTGTTGAGAACTCTAGTGTCCCACGGGTCCACAACTCTTTCCCTCCACACTGCTTCAACTGTATTAGTGCATCCTTCATCTGTTAGCCACATTTGCTCAAATCTAAATGGTTTATGAAAGTTGGAGTCCATCCCTTTTGGAGTTATCCACAACGGTTTATGGTCAAAGGTTGTTACATCTAGGTGATGAATTTTGGTACCTGGGAACCTTGTGAACCACTCAGCCGTGGCCAAACCTCTGTCAAGTCTCTCAAAGATTGTGTAGTCAGCAAAATGCTTATGCCAAGTGTAAGGAAAACCCACGTATCCCAGGTCTATAAAGCTATAATCATCTAGGGCATCTCGAAAAAGTTGCATTTGTGAATGTGGCCTGGTTCTCCCCCCTATTTTTTTGGACTGGCGAGTGATCTTGTTGAAGTCTCCAGCATGTAACCATGGTGAAGTGCTCCTACTTCTCAAGTTTCTCAACTTATCCCACGATTCATGTCTTTTTTGGGTGTCCGGTTCACCATAAAAACCGGTGAATCTCCATTCATCTGGTCTATTCTTGTTAATTGTGGTGTCTATGTGGTTTGGGGAGAAAGTTTCAATGTCTAAGCTGAAATCTTCCTTCCAAAAAATGGCCAAACCACCTGCTTTATTTCTTCTTGGAACCTCAAACAGATTCCTGAATTGAATTAGTCTTTTCACCTGTTCTAGCCTAGCTTTATCTACCCATGTTTCGGCTATAAACACGACAGAGGGATCTTTTACCCATACCAAGTTTGCAAGCTGGTCTTCTGTCAATGGGTTCCCAACCCTACAATAGTTCCATACAAGGAGACTTATTGCTTCTAGTAGGGCTGATAAACAGCCTCCGCCAATATCTGAACATTTTCCTTACCACTCTGAGAAACCACAAATTTCTTGTTAGGTAACATAGTATGGTGTGTAGGGTTGCTAGCTGGCCTTTTCTGACCTAGGACTTCAAAGGTATCAGAGGTTGGTTCTCCTCCAGATCTGTGTAAGCGTTTCCAGGTTGTAGGGTTGGCTTTGTTTTGTGGGGCTTCTTTTAAATTTGAGATATCAAAGAGGGGATTGGGTGGTGTTGGTGACGTGGTAGTATTTTTGGAGGGAATAGCAGGGCAGTGGGTTGATGTGGTAGTATGGGTTAATGTGGTAGTATTTTTAGAGGGAATAGTAGGGTAGTGAGTTGATGTGTTATTATGGGTTAACGTGGAGTTGGCTATGTTTTGTGGGGTCACTGTCAAGTTGGAAATATTAGAGAGAGGGTTGGGTGGTGATTATGACGTGGTGTTATTTTTGGAGGAAATGGGGTAGTGTTTTTGTGTGATATTATGGGTTAATGTGGGGTGAGCTTTTCTTTATGGGGGCACTGTCAAGTAGGGAGTATCAGAGAAAGAGTTAGGTGGTGCTGATGGCATGGTAGGACATTTGGGGTGTATAATAGGGTGATGTGTTGCAGAGGTGGTATGGGATGACGTGGGTGGAGAGTTATTTTGAGGTAAAGTACTGTGGGAGTTGTTATCTGTCAGAGGTAATTAAAATATGCTTAGATCATGGTCAATATCATCAATAATCTTTTGGAAAGTATCCCCATGAGTAAATTTATGCATAAAATCCGTGTGTGAATGAGACAGATCATCTGTGGACTTACCATCAAGGAAAGTATCTTGTACCTGTGGATTCGGAGCCTTTCCCGATTCAGTACATTCCATCTCGGGTTGGGTTGCCGTTTCAGGCTAGGTTGACTCAGCTGTCGCCGGCGAGTGGTGGGTGGGCCTTGGGGGACGTTCTACAGCAGACTTGGCTCCCTTTTTCGTGTAAAAGCCTGGGACTGATACCACTGATTTATTTTTTCCATTAAACAGCGGTGCTTTAATCCATGACCCATATTGCTTCTCCGTTTCAGCTAAAGTGCCTTCGCTCTCAATCCACAGATCGCAGTCCTTGTCGCTATGTGTCAGACAACCGCACCAGTAGCACAGGTTAGGCAGCCATTCATATTTGAATGAGACCCACTGTTCCCTGTTATCATCAAAAGCAATCACACATCCTCTACACAGAGGTTGTAAGATATTTACTAAAACACGGACCCTCATAAAACTGCCCCCATCCTCTGTTAGAGCAGTTTGTAGGTGGCACACTTGACCCATTGTTTCACACAAACCTTCCGCCACCTTCTTGTTCATAAACCTAACTGGAATACCATGCACTTGAACCCAAAAATGGGTAAGGTCAAAGGATAGGTCCTCTACATCTGAATCCGCTTCAAACCGTTGCAACACCATAAAATTTTTATCATAGCTCCACGGTTCATTAGCAAGTATATTATCTACATCGGCCTTGCTATCAAAAATGAATAGTACTACATGGTTACCAAGATTTTTCAGCCTGAAACCATTTTTGGATTGCCACAAAGGTTGGAAAGTCACTGCAATGGCGTCCATATTTAAAGCTCGTTTCGTTAGGAATTTAGCTGCGATAATGTACTCTGTCGTAGCCAAATCTGATCTCATTCGGAACTTGGGGCCTTCCCTTTGAGAAAGAGAGAGTCCCTTCCACTGCTTCGTGAGATCGTCCATGGAGGTGTAGTGCAGTGTTTCCCTAAACCCCAAGAAAAAGAAAAAAAAAACCCAACAAACCTTAGTGTAACCTTGTTACCCTGGACAAAGACACCTCCGGTGAGTAGAGTCATGGGTAAAGAGCATCAACTGATACTTCTTCTTGAGTAGTAGTAGGTTTCCATATAGTCTTCCAATTTATTATCATAACACCAAAAACATTGGTAAGAATTTTACAATTAAAAGCCTTTCAACACAAAGGATACATGGAGGTGCATATATCAAACTTTAGAGACTAATTTCTTTCAAGCGTGCATATATATATATATATATAAATATATAAAGAAGGGAATTATGATTTCATCTTTAAGGTCAAAGCATGAAATAAAAAATTTCACCTTTTAAGAACAAGAATTATAATAAAAATCAAATCTAATTAATTAATATTTAAAGATAATAAATATACTAAAATTCAAAATAAACTAATTAATATTTTAAATTATTGAAATATCACTTTGATACTTATATTTTTAAACTAATAGTCATTTTGGTTATTACCATTATCACACTTATAGAAAACACATAAGTGGCTAATAAATTGCATTTGTTAGTGAAAAATAGTGTTTTGGTAAGTGAGATGATGACAATGATCAAAATGAAAGTAAGTTAAAAAATACAAGTACCAAAATGAAAGCCGTAAAAATTTGAAGGCAGAATGAAAATAAGGTCAAAATATAAAAATAAAAAATGTGTTTTTTTCATTTCAAAATAATCTATCCTCAATCACTCATTATGTTTTAAATTTTATAATATGTTCAATATTCTGAAATTTTTTTTGTCTATATATTGAACAAATGAGAGTTTTTTTTTTTTTTTGATCATGCACAAATGAGAGTTTATTGGTGATAAGTGTATTGTTCAAAATTTATTAGGTGATTGAGGGAGAGGCAAAATTAAGTAAAAGTGGCAATGGTATTGTTGAAATAGGAGAGAGAGAGAATAAGTAGGCAGAGAAAAGAGAAAGCAAATTCGGCTAGAAATCAAATTGCTATTTAACTCCCATGGGCAGGAGAAATTATAGAGTGCTCTGGTGGACCACGTCACTTATTTACCATTCTACTAAAAAACTTCCACTTGTTTAAAATTGCTGAGTCAGTAATTAATTCCTGTTTAAAATTTTTTTCTAAATAATAATTTTAAACAGATGGAAGTTTTTTAGTGGAATAGTGGATTACATCACTTGTCCACCATGTGGATCTTATAATTTCTCCATGGGCAGTTAGTCATATTCACTCTTTACTCAGCTGGAAATCTTTAACTGTCAAAACCATTCAAAATACTAGGAAGCAGGAACAATCACACTCAAGCAAGGTTTGAGCTAGCTTGGCCTAAGAGGAAACTAGTAGGCTTGGCTAGCTTGTTTCTTCAAAGTGGCGGGGACTAATTCATAAGGGAGGTTGAGGTAAGATCTAATAGTAGGGCTATAAATGAACCAAGCTGTTCATAAACAACTTGGGCTCAGATTGATAAATAGCTCATTCATGTTCGTTTGTTTATATATAAGCCAAGTTTGAGCCTTAATTTTAGGCTTGTTTGATAAACAAGTTGAGCCCAAGCAAAAAACATTGTTCGTGAACAATAGGACTAGATAAAAAACATGCCGAGCTTAAACTTGTTTATAGCTTGATATATGTTTACTAAATAAACTCATTATTATGACATTACACATATCTTAAAAATAACATTGTCCACATGAGACCACTTACCACTACCCATTAATTTTTCTTCTTTCCTCTAATATTTTTTAACACTCCCTCTAAACTAACCATGGAACACTTTTAGACTTAAGTTACTTTATTTTTAATTACTCAAGCTATAGACAATGAATGATGAATGAATGGATTTAATTATGTAAGTTGTGATTTGAACAATTTCTAATCACGGGTGGAATTAGAAGCATGATAAAATGAGTATATTATTTTCTTTTCTTTTCTTTTTTGTTTACTTGATTTTTTGGTGATATAAGTATTTGATAATGCAATTTTTTTGAACCCTAAGCTAAAAAGCTTGACTTGAGCTCAAGTTTGAGCTTGATATTAGGCTTAAGCTTGGCTTGACTAATTAATTGAGCCAAGCCAAGTCAAGCTCAAGCTTTTTGTAATTCTTACAAGCTCGAGTTGAAACATTGTTTTTAGGCTTGTCTCAAACTCGAGCCAAGCTTGAGCATTTGATTTTTATTGACGAGTCAAGCTCAAACAAACACTACTCAGCAAAGCTTGACTTATTTACGGCCCTAGATCTGAGGAACTCAATGCCATCGTTTCTGTTGGGAAATTTAGACTCCGGTTGATAGAATTAACAAGTTTTAAATCCAAATTGTTAATTAGATTTATTATGAATAAACCTTATTAAAACAAATAAACATCAATATCATGTCAAAAATAAAAGCAGTAGAAAAATAAATAAAACAAGATATGATGACTCAGGAAATCCAATGAAACAAACTAGTTTCACAGTAAAAAACCTAGGGGAAACCTTTCCGAAAAGCAATCCACTATAGTAAAGAGAAGTTTCAGATCTAGTATAAAACCTTTGTCCATAGATTCTACAATCCCCGTAGATGAACTTACAGTAGAAACCTTCTACAGCTTCAGAATCTCTGAAATCTTCAATATATGAACGCCACCCTTTTTGCACGGATCTCAGTACGTGACTAACACAACAACTTAAAGAAGATGTTGGCTACAAAGTTCTTTACTTCATCAACAATAAAGATGAAGAAGCACTTGGTTACAAAACCCTAAGGCGCAAAAACGCAGTAGCTTCTTTCAAAGAGAATAAGGTACTCAGTCACTTTTTCATGTGTTCTCCTTGTATTCTCTTATGTGACGGCCTTTAAAATAAGCCTTATATAGGTCTAGGATTGTGAGAAAAGAAACCCTACACAAATACATAAGAATGGGAAGAAAATCAGATCTGAAAAATTAATTTTCATAATTCTCGATAGATACCTCGATAGATAGTATTTGTCGAGCCTCATTAAACCTCGATAGATAGCTATCTGTCGAGCAGCTATCGAGCTATCTGTCCGCAGCTGTTGAGCTATCTGTCTAGCTTTAATGAACAGCTTCTCTTCACTTGTTTCTTGGTCCAATCTTCATGGCTTTAATACTAGACTTGAATAACATGTTTCTTGAAGTACTAAACCCATTCTAGATCTACCAAATTACAAGTAAAGTATGTTTTGTCAAATGATTAGCTAATTACATAAAATATGTCCTTAACAATCTCCCATTTTGGCAATCCGTGACAAAACCACAACAAACAAATGAACATATGAGAGAAGTCATAAAACACTCAACTCATATTCACTTTTTACATACAATAAAATCTATCCTAACACAAACTCTTGAAAAGCTTTGCAAGAAGAGAGTCTATGGCAAGAAAGACTTTGACAACTTGTATTTCTGAAACACTTTAAATAGAAATAGTAGATTGCATACAAGTAATAAGAAACATGTGTATAAAGATAAAAAAGAAACAATACATGTAAAGGTAGGTGAAGAAGACATACATTATCATCATATATATATCAAAGATAATCACAATATATGTAAACATGGTCACAAGACCGGTGTACAAGAAGAAGGAGGTAAGTACTCCCCTTAACAAGATGAAACACATCTCCCCCTTACAAAGGCATGTATTTCTCCCCCTAACATGTAGAATCTTAAAAAACGAAACTATAAATTCGCCCCATTTTTGTCATGATGACAAAGGGTACAAGAAGCTAGAAAGCTTCACCCGAGAAATATAAAGACGATCAAAGATGATCAAGGGGGTACAAAGAATCCATATAAATGCATGAATGTGATGAAACAAGATGCTATGGATGTCAAGATAAAAGAAAGATGCAAAACATGAAAAAAACAATGCATGTAAGAGGATCTCAATGGATTGAGAGGTGTTGAGATGCTATTGAGCAGATCTTGATGGATTGAATAGCTATCGAGGGGACATGAACTTCCTTGATCGATCCACCTATCTATCGAGAGGTGTCGAGATTGCGATAAAAAGCAACTAAAACACTCGACAGATAAGCCAGGTATCGAGAGGTGTCAAGGAGCTGTCGAGATTGCTTAAAAATAGTTTTTCAAAGAAGAGAAAAACACATACATGAATGCAATCAAACATGCAACTCAACCAAGGATCCAAACAACATTTTGACCTCTCAAAAACATCTCTCAACAAAAATTGTCAAGCACATAGATCCAAAAACACACACACACACACACACACACATACACACACACACACACACACACACACACACACACACTAAACAAGTCTAACAAATTTTATATTTAAAAAACAAGTTAAGACAGTTTAGTGAGCATACATTAACACATGTAAACCTTGTAATGGCCAAATCACATTGTACCTGAACGTGTATCAAGAGTAGCAAAGAATATTGCATGTTGTGTGTGAAAAATATCGCAAGATTACAAAAGTGTATACATGTTATGACAATTTGAGATATAAGAAAATCACTTTAACTCACACACAATCATAACTGTTTGATGGGGACTATCACCTTCGAGGTATATCCTATAATTCCTACATCTTCTAGAATACACGCTTGCAATCATATGAAGCATTTTATTCTTTTTGTTTCTATTTTCTTCGCATATTTTTCTTTTAAACAAACCATACATGGGCATATAAGAGAGAGAAAAGAAATACCCAATGATGTTAAGCATTTGACATTCCAATTTTGCTATGCCGAAGCACACAAATGTCATTGATATTGCACTTTTACTATGCCGAAGCATACGGATGTCATTCATGATTGGCGGGCAACAATGGTGAGATGATTATTTATGCCTTTCTCTTAGGATTTTCTAGTCCTTCCCATCAAAAAGAGTGATACGAGTGTTAAGTACAAGAGATCACTTAACCTTACTCATCACAAACACGAGTCACAAAGTTCACTTGCTTAGTTGTGCATAGAGATGCTCATCTAAGCTACAAAAGATATAAAGTTTAGAAAACTTTGTTTCAATAGCCATCTAAGGTACACAAATACCAATGTACACAAACACATACTGTTTTTGTATTTTTATAATTTTGATTTTTTTCCTTTTATTTTGAAAAACAAAAAAATAAAATAAAATAAAGACTAAACAACCAAATAAAAACAGATAAACAACATGAAGGCATGAAAGAAAGATGCATATGTATGAAGGCATGATAGAAGGGTGCAAATGCATGAAAGCATAATTCCAAAAGTAGATAAGAAATCAAGTAAAGAGAATCCTACTTTAGATAGAAAGAATTAAAGCAGAGGACAAACAGAAAAGACAATTAAGTCTTAGGCTCCTTTTTCACCCACACAGCATGAGTCTTTGACCGTGAAGATGAAAAGACACGTGTCCTAGTATGTCTACTAAAGGACATAAAAGAATTAAGATTCTCCTGAAATTGAGTTAAAAAGCTCAAAACTTTTAATAACTCTCCAAACAAAGGTGTAGGTCCTTGAGAGGAAACCTGTGACCGTTTGGACACTTGCTTTTGAGGATACAATTTAAAGCAATTAGGACGAATGTGTCCATAAACACCACAATGATTACAAACATTAGGTCTAACAAAGGATTTAAAATTAGACAAATTAGTTATGGATCTCATACCTTTATTACCTTTCTCAGATTGGGGCATAAAGACAGTCCTTGATCTAGAAGCCGTGGAAGAGGAGGGGTTGAAGGAAACAACATATCCTAAGCTAGTTTTATCAGAACTAGACTTTTGAGCACTTAATACTTCATCAAGCTTTGCACTAGACATCCTCTCTATTTGAGTTCTAACTTTACTAAGCTCAACCTTAAGATTTTTAACCTTCTCTTCTAATGAGGTGTTCTTCACAACAAGAGTCTCAACTAACCTTATAGTCTCATCTAGCTAGACTAACGGATTAGCTTTTTCAGTTTTTACCTCATTAAGCTCTTTTCTACAAAGATGAGAAGTTTTTTCAGATTTTATAAATTCAGTGCATAGCTTATCATAGGCTTTCTGAAGGGTCATCTTCTTGGGTACTCCTCATTAGAAGAATCCTCACTATCACTAGCACTCTCCACAATCACCTTATCGGTTGTGGCAGCAAAGGCCATAACGTGACTACATTCATCCACATATTCATCAGAAGAGTCGTCCTCAGTATCACTTAAAGTAACAACCAACCCTTTATCTTTTGAATTCTTGGTATTTTCTTTCATAAGGTAGTTTGGGTACTCTATCCTCATATGACCAAAACTTTTGCACTTATGGCATTGAATGATAGGTTTCTCATTCTTGCCCTTCCTTGAGGATTTAGATTTCCTAGGAGGTTTGCCCTTATCCTTTTTCCTAAATTGAAAAAGCTTGATAATCTCATCAGTTATGAAGTTTAGATTCTCATCCTCATCAACATCTTCATCTTCACTTTCATCTTCATCTTCAAAGTCCTCAATCTCTTCCTTTATACCCTTAAGAGACAAGTTTTTACTCTTTCCACCCTTTCCCATTGAGCCTAATCCCATCTCATAAGTTTGAAGGTTCTCTACAAGCTCAGTCAAAGGAAGTTGATCAATGTCTTTCACTTCTTTAATGGCGGTGATCTTGACATGGAATCTTTTAAGTAAGGACCTAAGGATTTTTCTAACAATCTTGGATTCTGCTATAGATTCTCCAAGGTTGAAGGCAGAATTCACAATATCCTTAAGTTTAGCATAGAACTCATCAAAGGTCTCATCCTCCTCCATCCTTATTTCTTCGAAACTACTAGCGAGTTTTTGAAGCTTCACAGTCTTTACTGCTTTGGTACCTTCATAGGTGGTCTCAAGAATGGTTCATGCTTCCTTGACAACTTCCAGGGATGATATTTTCTTGAATTCTTCATTGGTCCCCCACAAAATAAAGCATTCAAGGCCCTACTATTGAAATTTTTCGCTATGATTGTTGCATCATCCCAATCCACCGACGTTTCCTTTGGCTTAATCTAGCCAATTTCAACAGCTTGCCATACTTGTTCACCTAGAGCCTGCAAAAAAACTTTCATACAAACTTTCCAGTACACATAATTAGTTCCATCAAATAAAGGAGGAATCAAAAGAGATTGTCCACGATCCATGATAATGGGGGTCATGGATCACACTTAAGAAATTAATCCAATTAGAGTGTACCCGCTCTGATACCACTTGTTAGGAAATTTAGACCACAGTTGATAGAATTAACAAATTTTAAATCCAAATTGCTAATTAGATTTATTATGAATAAACCTTGTTAAAACAAATAAACATCAATATCATGTCAAAAATAAATGCAGTGGAAAAATAAATAAGACAAGATATGATGACCTAGGAAAACCAATGAAACAGACTAATTTCATAGTAAAAAATTTGGGGGAAAACCTTCCCGAAAAGTAATCCATTATAATAAAGAGAAGTTTCAGATCTAGTACAAAACTTTTGTCCCTAGACTCTACAATCCCCGTAGATGAACTTACAACAGAAACCTTCTACCGCTTCAGAACCTCTGAACTTTTTAATATATGAACACCACCCTTTTTGCACGGATCCAGTACGTGACTAACCAATGATGCACGGCTCCCAATACGTAACTAACACACCAACTTGAAGAAGATGATGGCTACAAAGTTTTTCACTTCATCAACAATGAAGATCAAGAAGCACTTGGTTACAAAACCCTAAGGTGCAACCTGGCCCGTGTTTTTGGTGTTAGGCCAAACCCACCTGAATAGGTGGAGTCGTGTTATTGCCTCTCAAAATGGAGGTTTGATTGATTATATTTTCCCCTTTAGATTAAGGCTTTTACAATGGAGTCGCCACTTATTTAATTGTCGGAACAAATAAGAAAATCATAATTGAAAAATTCATCATTTTATTTATTTGAAATTGAATTTACATTGATCATAGGAAATTACACGACTTTAGTCCTAGATACAATCTAAGATAAAGTACATGATTTTGTTTTCTAATTACAAGGATAAACATTGATCTATTAACCCTTGATCTAATCTTGGATGCTATGTTACAAGGTGGAAAGGTGTTAGATACCTACCTTGCTAGGGGAAATCGGTCTTCTAGACTATAGTAGCCAACATTCATATCATATTATCTAATATGTCAATCAATTTGTATGTTTGAATTTAATGTGTGTGCATGTGATAAACCCTGATTCAATTTATTAAGCATTGCATTTAGATTGAAAAATAAATTCTAGTGAATTTGTATGGATGGTGATATCCTAGATTCAAGGATTTGAAATAATTATGAAACAAACATCTTTTTCATATTTTTTATGTGGATTTAAGATTAAATCTAGTGTTATGCATGAACATGTAATGAATAACTAAGAACATGTGAAAACACATAAGAGCATTCAAACATATTCAAGGAATTTAAATAAACACTAGCATACTTTAATCTTAAATTAACATTATAGCAACATGTAAAACAAGTTAAGGATAGTGATTATACTTGCATGCAAGATCCACACGGTAGAGGGGGAGGCTCTTGGTGGAAGTCCTAGGCGTGGAGTAGAAAAGAAGAATTAGGAGAGTGAAAGGAAGTCTCATTTAATACCTTGAGTCTCAGGAAAACCAAGATATAATAAGACTACTCAACTTCACTAGAACTCAAGAGAGGAGAAGAGAGAGTGTTTCTGTGTGTCTTGGAATGGAGGATAGGGGGTTTATATAGTAGTAGTGGAGAAAATATGAATAGAAGGTCATTTAATGATGGTTAATAAAGGATAAAAAGGAATCATGAACCTAGACCTTATTTTAGTCTTTGGGGAATCTGGTGCATTAAATGTAGAGATTGGTGGGAGTGAGGAGCAAGCAAAATTCAGTTTTCCCTTAGCTACTATAACAGCCTGCAGAGTCAAATTCAAAAAATCATATCTTACTTAATTTTGATTGGAATTTTCTTGTTCTTGTGCTCAAATTGAAGCCCCAGATGTTTAGTTTTTGGGAAAATTAACCTCTTTCACAGATTCAAAATATTCTGAGAGATATAACGAAATTGTGAGAAGAGGTTATTTGTTAGAAAATAATTTTAGCACAATTAACATTAATAGGTCTCAAATTTATTAACATTAATAGGCTTCAATAACTCCCATTTCATACTTAATTTGTTCCAAATTTACCCTAATTAAGAAGATATTTACACGAATTACTCATGGAATAATTAATGTTTGACTATCTAATCAATTAAGTGTGTGCAACCTTACCATAAAATGTAGTCCTAGCTAATCAAATTATGACACATCATTAATCTCAAATTGATTATATTCATAACCAATTAGAATCAATTGTTCATAATCACATATAGTCGGACTCAATTTGTGATAGCGCATCTCGGCCATTAAAACTTGATTTGATGATAGCTTTTAATCTAATGGTCTGATTAGGGCTTATGACCAGTCGATTTGATCGTTACAACATCAAGGTCATTTTAATGAAATGAAATTAAGAATCTAATGGCCACGATTAAGATGCTTATTTCCAAGGTAGAATTACCCTTTTACCCTTCATGTGAGGTTAAATGCAGGTTGCAAAATGGGGCATTAACAGAATACCCCTCATTGACAGAGCTTGAAAAGCGAATGTCAATGTATGAAAAAGATACCAAACTTTACAATTAGTATTTAACCATGGTAAATGTATGATGATTGCAGATCAAAATGTGGACCGAATTTCGGAGGAGATTGCCTACGTACTTGTTGGTGGGAGGATCAGGTCTAAACGTAGTTCATGCATGCAATTTTTTGTTGAATGAGTACAAGACATGCTTACCTGAGGACAAGAAAATATGGAGATTCTGTTTGTGTGTTTCAGAGGACCAAAGGTTATGGGTCTTGGACATGTTTAACATGACTAAGGATTTTTGGGCTTTGGCTCATAATTTCAGAGGACCAAAGATTTTTTGGGCTTTGGCTCACGTTTTTAGAGGACCAAAGATTCTGGATCTTGGCTCACATTTTTAGAGGACCAAGGATTTTTGGGCTTTGGCTCATGTTTTCAAAAGACCGAGGACCAAAGGTTCTGGATCTTGGCTCACGTTTTCAAAGGACCAAGGATTTTTGGGTTTTGGCTAATGTTTTAAAAGGACCAAAGGTTTTGGATCTTGGCCCAAGTTTTCAGAGGACTAAGGATTTTTGGGCTTTGGCTCATGTTTTCAGAGGATCGAGGACCAAAGGTTCTGGATCTTGGTTCACATTTTCAAACCAAGGATTTTTAGGCTTTGGCTCATATTTTAAGAGAACTAAAGGTTCTGGATCTTGGCTTAAGTTTTCAGAGGACCAAGGATTTTTGGGCTTTGGCTCATGTTTTCAAAGGACCAAGGATTTTTGGGCTTTGGCTCATGTTTTCAGATGACCAAAGGTTATGGATCTTGGCTCATATTTTCAGAGGACTAAGGATTTTTGGGTTTTGGCTCATATTTTCAAAGGACCAAGGATTTCTGGGCTTTGGCTCATGTTTTCAAAGGACTAAAGGTTCAGGATCTTGGCTCATGTTTATAGAGGACCAAGGACCCTAGTACCTGCAAAATAAATATTTTCAATTAGTAACAAAGTTATTCATTGAAAAGAATTCAACATACTTGGTTAATGCCCCTAATTTGGGACATATTCCGTGCTTTGATGAATTCTGATGGTAGATAGTTGACTTGATGTTGCACCATTGAAGAATACAGAAGAGGATCATAATTTTTTGTTCTTGGTTCCTAAAGAAGAATTTAATGAAGATTTTTCCTGGGACTTCTTGAATTTTTTTTTTTTCAAAGATTTGGAAATCTTGAATTTTTTTTTTTTTTTGAAAGAATTGAAAATCTTGATTGAATTGTTTTTGAAAGCAACCTAAGAAGCACGAGCCCAATGCCCCTAGTCCCAAGGCTTTTTGAAAATTCTCTCTTTTCTTTTCTTTTCAATCTTTTTTTTGAAAGATATGGAAATATATATATTGAAAATTTTATCCTTTTTTTTTTTTGAGATATGAAGATTTGTTCATTATGAAAAAGAGAAGAATATGAAGTTGAAGATGGAGTAAAAGTGATGAAGATTTATTCATGATGATTTTTTTTTTTTTTTTTTTGGTTGAATAACCTATCCTTTGAATGAGAATAACTTTGGCTGGAAGTTGATGTGGATTGCTAGATAAGTCTTTGCTTAGTTCCTATAAAAAGATAATTTCAATTAGCAATTAATTTTTTCATTGAAATGAATTGGAAGTACTTACCCAGTGCCCCTAGTTTGGGGCATATTCCATGCTTAGATTGAAGTTGAGTTCATTTGATGTTGCGACCATTGGGGAACATGAAAGAAAATCACGGTCTGCCATTATTGGTTCCTGCAAAATGGCTTTCTTTCTCAGCTTGTTAGAAACCAGTTATCATAAAAACATTTTTGGCTGTTACCCTTAGTTTGGACATGCTTGCAAAAAAAATGGATTGATGCCTTAAATGAAAACAGGTTTTCATGCAAGAAGGACATATCCGCATACAATATAAATAGGCCAATGCCCCAAGTTTAAGCATGCTTGATGCAAAACAAATGGGCTTAGCCTAACATGTATCCAAACAATTTTGTCACATTGTTTTGACTTAGCCCTAAAGTTGTTTAGGTGATTGGGACCGGGCCTTTGAAAGACTGCCTACGTACCTCTTTCATAGAGGATTAGGTCAAGACGTAGTTCAAGAAAAACTGAATTTTCGAAGTGAAAGATTTTTTGATTAAGATTCAAACAAATCTCTTTGATTAGGAAGGATCAAGATCATTAAACTCATGTAATCAAATTTGCTTATTTCTTTTGAACATTGTCTGAGTAAGTCTCCAAAGGCAATCAAGAAATGAAATGTGATAATATTTAGGAATCACATTGTCGGATGCTAACAAGGAGAGTGCTCCAAGTTTGAAAGTTCTTTTGAGTCATTTGAGTATTTGAATTATTATTTTTTTTGGGAGATATCAGCTAGTGGGGCTTGAAAATCTTGTGCATTTTTCATTTTTAATTCAAGAGAAAATATTATTAGACTTTAAGATGTGCCTACACTTAGCAAGACTTCAAGGAGGTCTTATTCATGGATTGTAATGTAGGCTGGGTTCAGGTTATGAAATGAAGGATAAAATGGCTCAAAACCCCTATAATATTCCCCCTAAAGTATGCATTACTTAGAAATCAAGTATTGGAGGAGTTTTCCCATTTTCCTTGTCATCTTCTCACTGGTCTTCATTGTCACTTGTATCAACATTTTTTTATGCTGATTCATCTTGAATTATATCTCTAGACTTTCATCTTGTGAAATCCTCTTCTTTTTAGGTTGCATCTTCAAGTTTCCAACTTGGTGGGATTTTCCCCATTTTTCTTTTCTTTGGCCCTAACTTTTGCCTGGGCCACCTTTTTGGGTTTTCAACTTAGCGGACTTTCTTTTCTTTTCTTTTTCCTTCTCTCTCTTTATATGTATATAATTTTTTTGGCCCTAGCTTTTGCCTAAATTGCCCATTTGGGTTTTCAGCCTAACGGGTGTTTGTTTTTTTTTTTCCTATGTCTTTCATCTTGTTAGGTTTTTAGACCCCTTAAACCAACAACAATTGGATTAACCTAAAGAATTAGCCAAGTGATTAACTTAGTCAATTTATGAAATTCTAGGTTATCACAATCAAGCAATCATATCAAGAATATATAGCAGCAGAAATATAAATAATACAATGATATGATGATCCAGGAAACCACACGGTAAAAACCTGGGGAGGATTTGACCTAGCTATCCTCAAGGTAAACCTGAATCCACTATGAAAGAATCGAAGTTCATACAAAAGGACTTACAAGCACCCCCACTTGACTTCCTAATGCTACCCACTAGTAGAACTTATTGACACGACCACGTGCAAGTTTCGAATCCACGAATTCCTTCTTTCTTGGATTCTCCACAAGATACAAGCACTCTCGCTTGTGTTTCTTTAAGCTCCAATGGCAACAACTAAGTTGATCATCAAGGTGTTGATAATATCTCTACCTTGAAAACCCTAAGTTTATCTGAAGGAAATCTCCTCAAAGATCTCACAAGAGATTCACATAAACAGCAATATGAGCAACAAAGACCTTAGAGAGGTTTGGGTACAAAACCCTAGATACAAAAAAGGCACTTTCTTCTCTCTCTTAAAAGTCTCTTAAAAACGTGCTTAGGGTTTCCTTTATATAATGGGAAAAGTAGATCTGAAACCCTAATCCTTAATGGGCTTGGGCTGAGTTAGAAATTCTACAGAAAAAACGTTCTGCCCAAGATTCGATCGATCAAGCCTAAGCTTCGATCGATCGAGCCAGACAGAAAGTCACTAATACTTCTGCAGCCACTCGATTCCAGCTTTACATAAAAACATACTTTGAGCAAGTCTAAACAAGACTAAAAACTGTTTTGATCATGGTTTGCCAACAATACAAATTAGAGTTCTAAATACATTAGTTCCTAAGTCTTTAAAATCTAACAAACTCTCTCTTTGGCAATTTGTGACAAAACACAAACACAAAGCTCAAAGTTACAAGTAAAAGCCCTTTACACAAATAATGCCCATTACAAAATAATCCAACCTAACTACCATCCATCAGTTGCAAGTGTAGACAGCAACTCAATTGAATCAACTTGTATATTTCCTAAAACACTAAACAAAACGTATAAACGAATGTGTGACAAAAAAACAGTAAATCATCAAATATGTAAACTAACTCTCCCCCTAAGTTAGATACAAAAAAAATTTATTTTCTCCCCATATCAAAAACAAATTCAGCTCCCCCTAAACAAAACAAAACAGGATTCCCACATAGTCACATCTAAATCTCCCCCTTTTTGTCACGTATTGACAAAGACAACTCATATAAAGAGTAAACAGTCAACATACGCAATAAAGGATAAAAGAAAATAGAGAATCAAGGAAATACAAAACAATTCAACTTTATAGAAAATAGAGACAGCTCCCCCTATGAAGAGCAATAACTCTCTCTAAGAACCACAAAGGTTAAAAAAAAATTTCTCCCCCTATAAAAATAGGAAAAACAAAACAAGTTTTTGGAAAAAATAAAGGAGGTGGGGAAAACAAAAACACACAAACCAAAGTTAAAAACTAAGGTGAGGATACACATGAAGAAAAATATTCTCTTTTTTAATAAAATGCATCTCTTAAAAAAAATATTTTCTACAATTCACACATAAAAAATGCATATACTAGAAAGTACATAGCTCAAAAATTAATTAATCAATTTTTTAATCAAGTTAAGTACTCAATGTAGCAAAGTGTATGCATGCTATGTGTGAAAACAATGAGAGATATGACTGCAAAACTGCAAGATGGATACAGAAATCAATGCAATACATGTGAATTCTAAACACAAATAATGCATGAAAAAAAATTTGTCATGATGCATGCTCTAATATAGTGAAACTAAGTTCAATTTAAGTTTAATTTCACAAAAATGGCTTGAGCAAAGAGTTTCTTAACAAAAACCACAAAATTTAAAAACCACTTGTTAAGATTTTGAGAAAAATTCGACCAATTGATCATCACACAAGCTAGAATACACATTATAATGAACAAGCTAGAATGCACATTATAATGATCAATTACATCAATTCAACAAGCCAATTGTAACAATTGAATCCAATTTGAACAAAATCCCCAATTCGGATACATTCAAACTCTAGTATGTCCAATTTCTCAAACTTTAAACACATTTTGCATTAAGATCAAGGAACTTTTAATCTTGGATGGCCATAACAAAATCACACACAATATAATGTATCAAGTTTAGCAAAGAGTAACTTGTGTAGTGTGTGCAACTAGCAAAAACTTGAGATACATGTAAGGTGATATGTGAATAGAAATCAAACACAAAGTCTACAAAATTCATCACATAGAATTTGAAAAAGACTATCACCTAATGAGTTACATCATATAACTCTCACATCTCTTAGAAAA
This sequence comes from Quercus gilva, assembly GCA_023621385.1. Classification (NCBI taxonomy): domain Eukaryota; kingdom Viridiplantae; phylum Streptophyta; class Magnoliopsida; order Fagales; family Fagaceae; genus Quercus; species Quercus gilva. The sequence continues at coordinate 35,442,157 of CM042474.1, read as the reverse complement.
CAAGCTTGCAATCATGTAAGTTTCTTAATTTGCCTCATATTGTATACACCAATTTTATTTAATCAGAAACTTATTAAAATAGCCAGGATAATGTACACACCAATTTTAATTATGTGATTTGGCATCAAGCCTAATAGTACACTTTATGTTCTTTTTGTGCATGTGCTACATTTTCTCGAGCACAAAATCTTACGATATGCACTAAGGTGTTCATGATTGGCTAGTGAACAGTGGTGAGATGGTTATTTATGCATTTCTCAAAAAGATCAAGTCTGACAATCAAAGGCATGTGATTTCAAGATCAAGACAAAGTGATCAAAAACTATAAACATCTTTTCCACACAACATGCACTACAAAACTCAAACTAATAAAGTGCAATGAAATAAGCTCATCCAAGCTAAACAAGGTACATAAACATGTTATGTAAAGATAATATGGCCAATCCTTGATTATAAATTCAAGATGTGAAATACAAAACACAAAAATCTTTTTGGTTTTAAAAAAATTTTATGACCAAAAACAAAAAGCACATATTATGCTAAATGAACAATGCAAAAACAATGCATGATAGTGCTAAACTAAGCTATAAAGGGTACACAAACAAGAAATATCAATTTCTTAATTAACCCTTGAGTACATGTACAAATTAGTACATACTCACACAAAATCAGAAAAAGCTTAGCACTTATATAATACATGCTATTCAAATTTCTCCACAATGTCAAACATGTTCTAAATCAAAAGAGAGATATCATAATTCATGTAATCTTCAAAAAGAAAAACTAGACACAAAATAAAATATTTTTGTCTTTTTGAAAATTTTCAATGTTTTTGGATTTTTTTTTAAATAAAAAACAAACTAAAAAACAAAGCAACTAAAAACAGAAACAAGACATTCCACAAACAATTGCAAGAATTAAAATAGGGACAAGTCAGCAACACTCACCTTAGAGAATCTTTTCTCACCCATATAGCACGAGACTTTCGCTTTGTAGGTGAAAATCCATGAGAAGTAGAGTGTATTTGAGGGATTACACCAATCTTCTAAGAAAGACTAAAATCCTGCATAATTCCTTTCACAAGCTAACAAGCTTAAATTTTTCAAAATAATATGAAACAATTTATATGGACTTATAGCAGGAGAAATATCATCACATATCCTAAATTGACATACAGAATGCTTAAATTTCAATTTATGACAATTAGGACGAATGTGACCACGGACACCACAAAAGTGACAAACATGAACAAATTTAAGAACATCAGTATTCCTAGTGGCAAATCTAGTCTCAGATTTTGGTTTTTGCCTCAACAAAGAACAGTTTGGTCTAATATGACCAACAACACCACAAAGGTGACAAGTAGGCACAGAAACAGATTTATTATGCTATCTAACAGTAGGTTTAGACTTAGGTGTAGAAACTTCAGCGTCTACATTAGAACTTTTATCTTTGTCTAACCTAGCAAAATAAGTCTTTTATTTATTATTCCTCTTGAAATGAGGGATATAAACTTTCTCAGTTTTAGGCTTAAGAGAAATAGAAATACTTCTATTATCAACAGCAGGATTGGTACTAGTCAAATTTTCAATTTTAGATTTAGATTCAACTAATTCTTGTTCCAAGCTTTTCATCTTCTCATCTTGAGAGGAAATTTGATTTCTCAAAAATTCATTTTTTTTATTAGATTCATCTAATCTAACAAGCAATTCCTCTTTTTCAAGATTAGCCAATTTTAACTCTTTTTTAAATTTCTTAACAATTTTCATAGATTTCAATAATTCCTTACGACGAGTTTCACAGGCATCAATAAAATCAACAGAAGCATGAGAAGAGACATGATCAGAAAGACACTTCAAATTATCCATGACAACAGGGGTCAAGGATCAGATCTTAGATCACAAGATCTAAAACAAAAGAGCTACCTGCTCTGATACCACTTGTTAGGTTTTTAGACCCCTTAAACCAACAACAATTGGATTAACCTAGAGAATTAGCCAAATGATTAACTTAGTCAATTTATGCAATTCTAGGTTATCACAATCAAGCAATCATATCAAGAATATATAGTAGCGGAAATATAAATAACACAATGATATGATGACCCAAGAAACCACACAGTAAAAACCTGGGGAGGATTTGACCTAGCTATCCTCAAGGTAAACCTGAATCCACTATAAAAGAATTGAAGTTCATACAAAAGGACTTACAAGCACCCCCGCTTAACTTCCTAATGCTACCCACCAGTAGAACTTACTGACACAATCACGTGTAAGCTCCGAATCCACAGACTTCTTCTTTCTTGGATTCTCCACAAGATACAAGCACTTTCGCTTGTGTTTCTTTAAGTTCCAATGGTAGCAGCTGAGTTGATCATCAAGGTATTGATAATATCTCTACCTTGAAAACCCTAAGTTTATGTGAAGGAAAGCTCTTCAAAAATCTCACAAGAGATTCACATAAACAGCAATATGAGCAACAAAGACCTTAGAGAGGTTTGGATACAAAACCCTAGATACAAAAAAGGCACTCTCTTCTCTCCCTTAAAAGTCTCTTAAAAACGTGCTTAGGGTTTCCTTTATATAGTAGGAGAAGTAGATCTGAAACCCTAATCCTTAATGGGCTTAGGCTGAGTTGGAAATTCTGCAGAAAAAACGTTTTGCCCGAGATTCAATCGATCAAGCCTAAGCTTCGATCGATCAAACCAGATAGAAAGTCACTAATACTTCTGCAGCCACTCGATTCCAACTTTACATAAAAACATACTTTGAGCAAGTCTAAACAAGACTAAAAACGGTTTTGATCATGGTTTGCCAACAATACAAATTAGAGTTCTAAATACATTAGTTCCTAAGTCTTTAGAACCTAACACATCTCTTGATTGAATGAACTTTTGGGGATCTTTTGTCTTCCTTGTTTTTCTCAGCTTAAGTCATTTTGATGCACTCTCTAGACTTCTTTCTTGCCTTGATGCACTTGCACCTTTCTGTGCTTGATGAATCTTTTACTTTTTTGATGAACTCTCTTTTAGATGAATCTTGTATTCCTCTTGGCATGATGAATTTTGGGCTCTTCAAACTTGATGCACACTTTTTTTTTTTCTCTCACATTGATGGAATTTCATTTATCTTTCCTTTATTGAGTGAAACCTCATTTTTCTTAGATGATCTCTTATCTTTAGTTTAAGGAATTCTCTACTTGTCTTTCATGTCTTCTAGGAGAGTTTTATCAATTAGCTTCAAAGCTACAAGGTCAACTCCTCCTCAACATGAGATTTAAGCATGCATACTTTGATTTTTCCCACTCTAGGTTTAGATTTTAGTGGGTTCATGCGAAAAAGAGGCTAAGTGTTTAAAGGCTCAAATGGGCTAGCAATGGATAATGATCATTCTAGGTATTAAGGTATAATCTTGTTTTACCAAAGATGGCCTCCTATCCCTAGCAATGCTTGCTTGTAGGCACGGTGACTTGAGCTCTTTCAATAAATTCCTCTTAAAAGAAAAAGACTGAATGCTCTATTTGAGACACAAAAGTTTTTAGAAATTTGGAATTAATGCATGAGCTTTTTGAATTTTCTGATGGATAGTTTTCTTTGATTGCCTTTTAAGACCATTTCTTCTTTTATTCAAAGTAATTTAGCAAAAGTGTTTACATGGATCAAATGAAATTAATCATTTCTTAGTACAAGTTGATTGTTCAAGCCTTTAAACATCACAATCTAGAAAAAGTTTTGTCTAAGGGATCCTCATGTACCATTTTGCAAAGAAGACTTTAAAGAATCTTGAAATCTTTGAAAGAAAAAAATGGGCCTTTTTGAAAAAGTCACTAGGAAGTCCAATGCCCTTAGTTCAAAGAAATTTTTTTTTTTTAAATGACTCAAGGGCCCAATGCCCCTAATCCAAAGACATTTGAAATTTGAAATTTTTTTTTCATTTTTTGGGAAAGATTTGGAAATCTTGAATTTTTTTTTGGTTTTTTTGTTTTTTTTTTTAATATATATACACGAACAAAGCACATTAAATGCTACATGAAAATTTTGAATTCAAAGAAACATAAAAACATGGAATAAAAAAACAAACTTTAAGCTTAACCATGATAGGCTATAGCATTGTTGATTTTGATATATATGGAAAGTACTTTAATGCAACACCAAAAATATTGGTAAGAATTTTACAATTAAAAGCCTTTCAACACAAAGGATACATGGAGGTATCTATATCAAACTCTAGACTTATTGCTTTTGTATCTGTACAATTCAAATTTAAAAATAAAACCATTTCTTAAAAAAAAAAAAAATACCAACAAACGGTCTAGATTTTACACCCACCCCCTGAAGTTTGATTATGTTTGCATCAACAACCCGTTTGTCCATATTTTTCGTTAAAAACCACATAAACTTATCACGTGTGTTTAGTTTGTCCAATAAAATGATACAATGTCATTTTTGTAGCCAAAAAAAAAATTAAAAATTAAAAATGACATGACAAAATAAAAATGACATGACATTATTTTATTAGATAAACTAAATATACGTGGTAAGTTTATGTGGCATTTAGTAGAAAATATGGAGGGAATGGCTGTTGATGCAAACTGAATAAAATTTCAGTGAATAAAATCCAAATTCTGAAATTTTAATGTGTAAAACCCAAACACCCCCAAACTTTAGGCTTGTAGTTTGCAATTTAGCATTTAAGTTTTATAATATGTTCAATATTCTTCTAATGTGTTTCTAATATATATATATATATATAATAGAAGAAAAAAAAAACTCAAACAAATGTTTTAGGTGTATTCAAGTAGCAACGTGACAATATTAAATCTCAAAAATTTAAAACTTTTAACTTTAGATCCAAAATTGAAAAAAGTTAAAATTTTTAATTTTAGATCCACAAAATAGCAAATAGTTAAAGTATAAAAAAACATAGTCTTTTTTTAAAAAGAAAAAAAAAAATCAAACCACTACAAAAAAATTGTCTTGTCCCAGCGTTTTTTTCCTGGCATTTTTACAAACTGCCGTAATAGATAAGTCTGTACTAGCGCTTTTTGAAAACGCTGGTATAGGAAATTCTATTATGGCGGCTCAAAACCGGCGCTTTACAAAGCATTGCAATAGGAGGCCTATAGCGGCATTTTTCAAAAACGCTGGTATAGGAAGCCCAAAAGCACTGGAATAGGGTTACCGATTTCCTTTATGGGGAAAGACCTATCCCAGCGCTTCAAAAAGCGCTGGGATAGGTCTTTCTCCATAAGGGAATGGAGGGACCTATTCCAGCGCTTTTGAAAAGCGCCGGTATAGGTTCAAAAACCCTATAGCCACATTCACTGCACGACAGTTTGAAGCACTAGGATAGGAATTTTGACCTTATCCCAACGCTTTTTGGGGCTATCCTAGCATTTTCGTTTTTTTTTTTTTTTGTAGTGAACAATACTTTGAACATTAAGAACAAATTTGATACCAATAATTACGTAGAGTTTTTGTTTTGGGAAGGACCACCACTATATAGGAGTGGACTAAATGACCATTTAAAAAAAAAAATTGCGTTTTTTTTTTTTTTTTTTTTTTTTTTTTTTTAATTTATTTTGCGTTGGGGGAAGGGGGGGGGGGGGAGTTGTGGGGGGTTATAAATTTTTTTCCCAAAAATTCTAAAATCTTGGGGGACCAATGTTAATATATATATATATATATATATAAATATAAAACTGAGAACAATCCTAAGAATTTTATAATTAAAAACCTTCCAAAACAAAGAATAAAATATATGATATTTTAAAATGGAGTTATCTTTAGCAAACAACAGACTTGTTGCAATCAAGCATATTATTAACTTGAAAAAAAAAAAAAAATAGAAATAACCCTAAGGTTGTGGGTAGGAGTTTATATACATAGAGTAAGAATTAGGTTCAGTGCATAGGAGTTTATATATGCACCTGTTTTTAAATGCATTTATACATACATCTAAATTATATATACAAGAGAGAGAGAGAGAGAGAGAGAGAGAGATTTGGAACTTACCGAATCCAAAGATGGCTCTTGAATGTTTTTTGTATAACAAAGACTACTTTTTAAATTTAAATAAGTCACATAGTAAGATGTTATGTGCGAAAGAACAAGTTGTTTTCATTTTAGGACCATATTGTTCTGGACAACCCTCACATGATAAACATTTTGCAACACCTTTTGCCACTCCAAGAATTTTAGACTTTCCTAAATGAATTGTTTCTTCTAAAACTTTAGAGAGTTTAGGAAGATCACTGATTATAGTAGTGACCAAACTATTCTCACTACTTGGGGGAAGAGAAGGGGGAGTAGGAAGTGGAGAGGGAGGGAAATGTGCGGAAAGAGAGGATTGCGTTGTCTCATTGGCTTGAGATACACCTAGGGCAAGCATAACAAATCCCATCATCATAGTCATTACTATTACAAGTCTCATACTATTTCCATCCATTACTCTTTCTACACCCTCTTGAGTTTTTTTTTTTTTTTGGGTATCTTTTGGGTTTTGAATAGAAATAACAAACCTTTATATATAGGTTCGAAAGACTCAAAACCCTTTTGCATGTAAGAATTGTAAGATGACTTGTGAACATAATACTACAATTTGAAAAAATGGATACTGGTTGTTAGGGATAATTTATTACATTCATATTGGATTGAACTTTTGATTTAAATGATTCTTTATTTATGCAGTATGACTTTTGGTCTCATGAAGTACAATTCAAAGTCCAAAGTTAACTTTACCTAAAGTAATATCTCTTGATCCCACTACAAGAATTTTGGTCTTTTGCGACCAATATTTTAGCAACGACCAAAAAGTCATCACTATTAGGCATACATAAGCGACGATAATAAATGGTCATCGCTAATAAGTGTATTGTAGCGACAACACTAAGGTAGTTGGTAATAAGTCGTCACTAATGCCATGGAGGGAACTTTATTTACTTTTGGAAAATAGAGGGAAACTTTTAGCAACAACAATATATTTTGTTGTGACGACATTTACGTTGCTAGAACAAGGTTTATTTTAATGATGACATTTATCGTCGCTAATAATTATCTTTAGTGATGATCTTATGTTTCGTCACAGATATGTGGCCAAAAATATATAGTAAGTATATTATATATATGCTTTATTTATCAGTGATGACACATTACTGGTCGCTATTATAAGGCTATTAGCGATGACACAATATGTTGTCACAAATTTATCTACCTAAATATAATGGAGGGTAAAATTTTCACTCTCAAAAAGTGGTGGGAATTATTGGAGGGAAGCAGATTATATATTAGCAACGAATTAAGTCGTTGCTATAAGGGATCTTTTAATGAAGACAAAGATTGTTGTCACTAATATGTGGCTAAATCAATTTTGATATAATATGATTTTTTTTTTTTTATCAAATCCTCCAAATGCCTCTTAAAATATTCAAAATGACATAAATTCCTTAAAAATATTTGAAATGATTAAAATACCATTAACCTCGTCAAAATGACCAAAATACCCCCAAACTTATATAATGACCAAAATAAACTTGAAACCTCCAAAGTAACTTAAAACTTTCAAAATCAGTTAAAAAAAAAAAAAAAAAAAAAAGAGACAACGAAGGGCTTGTTGCTTCAAAATACTCTCAAATCATAATGCTACTCATTTGAAACTTGAAATCGATAAAATAATAAAAATTGAGAAAGTTCTGATTCTACTCAAAATACTGACTAATTCTCATAATTATCAAAATGAGAATCGTATCGTGAATCAATTTTTGATTTTTCTGTATCATGTGTCATAAGAAAGGTATTAGTCAATATTTACCAAACTAATAAATTCATTATAAATATATGAAAGGTACATTCATTATAAATTCATAATATATACAACTAATAACCAATTCAATCATCAATTATGTAATAATATTTACCAACAGTAAGTAAATATATCAAATTAAAATATATTTATAACATACATATTCAAATTAATTAAAATCAGAAGTGATAATACATGATATATGAGTGAAAATAATAAAAAATTTCATCATTTTGCCTAATCAACTTTATCTAAGTTAATGTTAACATGATGTTCATCATCTTTCAAAATTATTTCTTTATTAACATTTTCTAACAACTACTCCAATACCCAATAATCCACTAAAAACCTTCCCACTAAACCTAATTTTAAAAAGTCTAGTGGTCTCGAGACCATCTATTAAGTTTGACCAGATTTGACCAACTTTAACTAAACTTTGACTGTGCCTTTCTCTAAATCTAACAATTTGATTGTGACCATAATTTACTAGAATTAACATTTCATTACACTCTTCAAATCCAACAGTTAGATTTCAAATCTAAGTATGACGTGAGATGGACATGTGTTGTGTATCTGTATGGCTATATTCTCTAAATCTGACCATCTAATTGGTCTCAAATTTCACTAACACCAATATGTCACCATATTTTTCAATCCCAATGATCAAGATTTGAATATGAATTTCACCAATTCCAGTGGTCACAGGGCCATCTATTAAGTTTGATCGGGTTTGACCAATTTTAACTAAATTTTGATCGTGCCTTTCTCTAAATCCAGCCGTTTGATTGTAACCATAATTTACTAGAATTGTGCTTTCATTATACTTTTCAAATCCAACGATTAGATTTCAAATCTAAGGATGGCGCATGATGGATATATGTTATGTACCTTTATGACTATGTTCTCTCAATCTAATCATCCAATTGTTCTCAAATTTCATCAACACCAATATGTCAACATGCTTTTCAATCCCAATGATTAAGATTTGAATAAGAATTTCACAATGTCTAGTAGTCTCGGGACCATCTATTAAGTTTGATCGGGTTTGACCGGGTTTGACCAACTTTAACTAAACTTTGACCGCGCATTTCTCTAAATCTAGCCGTTTGATTGTGACCATAATTTACTAGAATTATCCTTTCATTACACTCTTCGAATCTAACAGTTAGATTTCAAATCTACGGATGGCGCGTGATGGATATATTTTATGTACCTTTATGGCTATGTTCTCTCAATCTAATCATCCAATAATTCTCAAATTTCACTAACACCAATATGTCACTATACTTTTCAATCCCAATGATCAAGATTCGAATATGAATTTCATAATGTCTGGTGGTCTCGAGACCATCTATTAAGTTTGACTAGGTTTGACCAACTTTAACTAAACTTTGACTACGCTTTTTTTTAAATCCAGCTGTTTGATTGTGACCATAATTTACTAGAATTATCCTTTTATTACACTCTTCGTATCCAATGGTTAGATGGCACGTGATGGACATATATTATGTACCTTTATGGCTATGTTCTCTCAATCTAATCATCCAATTGTTCTCAAATTTCATTAACACCAATATGTCATCATACTCTTCAATCCTAATGATCAAGATTCGAATATGAATTTCACAAAGTCTAGTGGTCTCAGGACCATCTATTAAGTTTGATTAGGTTTGACCAACTTTAACTAAACTTTGACCGTGCCTTTTTGTAAATTTAGCCGTTTGATTGTGACCATAATTTACTAGAATTATCCTTTTATTACACTTTTCAAATCCAACGGTTAGATTTCAAATCTAAGGATGGCGCGTGATGGACATATATTATGTACCTTTATGGCTATGTTCTCTCAATCTGATCATCCAATTATTCTCAAATTTCACCAACATCAATATGTCACCATACTCTTCAATCCCAATGATCAAGATTTGAATATGAATTTTGCAAAGTCTAGCGGTCTCGGGACCATCTATTAAGTTTGACCGATTTTGACCAACTTTAACTAAACTTTGACCGCGCTTTTCTCTAAATCTTGCCATTTGATTGTGACTATTATTTACTAGAATTATCCTTTCCTTTCACTATTTGAATTCAACGGTTAGATTTCAAATCTAAGGATGCCGCGTGATGGACATATGTTATGTATCTTTATAGCTATGTTCTCTCAATCTGATCATCCAATTGTTCTCAAATTTCACCAACACCAATATGTCACCATACTCTTTAATCCCAATGATCAAGATTCAAATATAAATTTCACTAAGTCTAGTGGTCTCGAGACTATCTATTAAGTTTGATAGGCCACAAACTGAATGACTCCTTGTGATTAAACTAATTAATTAATTAGCCAAGTTATTAATTAATCAATTTATCATGCAATTGCGTGGCAGCACAAATAAATCACCAATAAACTAATTATGCAGCGGAAATAAAATAACACGATGATTTGTTCACGAATGGGGAAAACCCTAATAGCAAAAACTCTATCGGGTGATTTTCAGGTCACCACTCCCGAAATTCCACTATTATCAAATCAAGCGGTTACAAGTAAAGGAATCCCAAGTACCTTACCAACCTACAGTTGAACCCTTACCCCAATACCTAAATGGACTTGATTTGTAGTGACAACTTCCACCTTTAATGCACGGCTCCCAAGTATGTGACTAACCAGATGCACGGATCCCAGTACGCGACTTCAAATACCAACTTAGAAGAAGAGGTTGGTTGCAAAGTTCTTCAGTTCATCCGACGTGATGAAGATCAGGAAAATGCTTGGTCACAAAACCTTTTGATGCAAATACACAGCAACTTCTTCAGAGAAGATGAACTAGGTCAAGAACTTCGTCTTTGATTACAATTTGCTTGAACAAGGATTGCTCAATGCTTTAGCAACTTGTGTCTATTATGACGACTCTTAAAACAATCCTTTTATATGTTTAGGGTTAGAAGAAAAGAAGGCCCAAAAACATATTCACGGATCCCAAGAAATCAGATCAGAAAACCTGATTTTTTAAATCTCGACAGATAGCAGGTGTCGAGGAGCTATTGAGCAAGTGTCGAGCTTTAATGAAAATGCACTTCAGCTTGTTTTTTCTTGGACAAACCTGATGACTTCAATACTTGATCTTGAAACCTTGTTTCTTGAAGTATTAAAAACACCTAGAACTACCCAATTACAAGTAGAGTGCGTTTTGTCAAAGGATTAATCAATTTACATAAATAAGTGTGACATATGTTCTTAACATGTGAACCACATATGTCCTAACAATCTCCCCCTTTGGCAATCCATGACAAAACCACAACAAACAAATGAACATATGAGAGAAGTCATAAATCACTCAACTCATATTCACTTGTTGAATACAATAAAATCTATCCTAACACAAACTCTTAAAAAACTTTGCAAGAAGAGAGTTTATGACGAGTAGACTTTGACAACCTGTATTTCTGAAACACTTTAAACAAAACTCATCAAGGCATCTTATGTGAAACAGAAATAATTAGATTGCATACAAGTATAAAGAACATGTGTATAAAAAGAGAAAAGAAACAACACATGAAGAGATAGGTGAAAGAAACATACATCCACATAGAGAGAAAATAAGTACAATGTATGTAAAACTGGTCACAAGACCTTATATACAAGATCAATGTATCAAAAAAAATAGAAAAGAAAAAATACATCAAAACCTCACTACATCCCTCATAATATCAACTCTCCCCCTATCAAAAATGTCCTATACTAACTCTCCCCATAAGATGACTACTCTCATAACCCAAAACTACTCCCCCTTTTTGTCACGAGTGACAAAGGGTAGAGTGTCATGTAGACATCTCATCAGTAGAGCTAGTATCTCCATCATTATCATCCGAAGCATCATCGTCATCACCATCATCATCATCATCATCCTCAGCATCAGAATCCGAAGCGACTGGAAGAGGTAGTGGAGGAGAAGTCTCAGAAGCAAAACCACCCATGGTCGCTTGCCATCGTGCAATACGACCAACACGAACATTCACCTGATACAACTTAGTGGAGAGTGTCTCAAGGCGAGCATCCATGCACTGCAGCTACGCCATGATATCTCCAAGAGATACATCGCCTGTAGAGGTAGAAGGAGCAGATGTAGATGGAGTTGATCTGGATGGAGCCGAACGGGAGGGAGGAGTGGAATCTGTCTGTCTCAACCTAAACTGAGCCTCACTACATTTTACAGTAGCGGCATCTATGGCAGAAATGTGTGTGAAGTGGTCGGACACAGGGAAAGGGACAGAAAAATGGCGTAGAATCCTCGTGATAGCGGAAGGAAAGATGAGCTTATCACGGGACGCCGAATCTAGATGAACATCTATGATAGAGAGAATGAAGTGAGAAGGAAAATCTATCGTAAGATGCTCAAGAAGAGATAGCAAAAATCGAGTACGAGGCTCTATAATAGAGTTGTAGTGAGAGAGTGGATGGAGTACAAAAGTCATCACCATGTTAAGAAACCTAGGACCTTTAGCAAAAGGTCTACATGATGTATACTGATGCTCACCCCAATCAGAAGGGCACTCACAAAAAGTAGAAATGAGCTCATCCTTGGACACAGTCCTCAGACACTCACAAGAAGGATAGTCAAGAAACTCTATCCTAGGAACCCTAAGCACATCCGCAACTAGCTGCGGTGTGACAGCAAAGCGCGTACCTCGAATGTGAGTGTGAAAAAGAGGTACTGAACGATTAAACCCGTGCATATTGGAGTAAAACTCCTGAATCAGCACGAGAGGACATGTGACCGAGACGTCACACAGTGACTCTCATCCCCTATTGTGAATGACAGAGGGAAGGCCAGTGTCGGCGAAGTCCGCCAGAATGACATGGCGTTCCGAATGAACACCTCGTCTAGAAAAGTTCTCAGTAAATGCCTTATGCGCATCTCCATCACGGAACCGAAGATTGAGAGGAGCAGAATTAGAAGAGGAAGAAGCTCTAGAACGCAAAAGGTTCCGAGCTGGAGTGGATTTACGTTTGGGTGCCATAGACATTACTAACGTAAACACAATGAGAAAGAGATAGAGAGGGAGACAATCAGAAAAGTCCTAAACAGTTCAAATATCAAATATATTGAACAAAAAGTACGTATGCATGGGGAATGCATGAACATGTGACATGCAAACTTAAAAAGCATCATGGGCTCAGCCCAATCCAAACCTATCAGCACACATACAAGAAACACACATCTAAATGCATGTAAAGATCATTCTAATGCACATGAAATGCAATGTATGACATTTTGAACATCTTTTAGTGAAAACCCAACCCAAAATTTCAAGAAAAACTCATTGATTTTGAAAAACCCCAAAATTTTTCAAAAACCCCAAAACCTAAGATTCAAAACATGAAATACATGAATAAAGAAGGAAAATGAGATCTTACCAAGAGATTTGAAGCAAAGAATGGCCGAAAATCACGAGGAAAGAAGATTTTGAGTGAGAAAAGGTGATTTGGAAGATGAACAGCCGCGGACAGATCGAGAGAGATTGAGCAAATGAAGTTCAGATCGCGACAGAAGCTTATATAGAAGCTTCAGTAATTTTCGATAGCAGAGGTATCGAGAGGTGTCGAGGTAGGTGTCGAGAAAAAACACGTCGATAGCTGAAGGTGTTGAGGAATGAACACCAGAACCAAGAACAGAATCTCGATCGATCGACTAGGTATCGAGAAGGTATCGAGGAGACAGGAGCTTTCTCGATCGATCCACCAGGTGTCGAAGAGGTGTCGAGATTGTGATAAGAAAAAGGCTTGAGAAGCTCGACAGATAGACAGGTATCGAGGAGGTGTCGAGGAGGTGTCGAGACAGCTTTTAAAAAGAGTTTTTCGATAAGAGAAAAACATAAACATGAATGCAGTCAAACATGCACCTCAACAATGATCCAATCAACATAAAAAAGGCTTTCAAAATCATCTCTCAATGAAAAAATTTAAGCACATGGATCTCCCAAAAACACACACACACTAAACAGGTCTAACCAATTTTATTTTTCAAAAATAAGTCAGGACAGTTTAGTGAGCATACAAAAGCACATGTAAAACCTTAGTGATGGCCAAATCACATTGTACCTGTACATGTATCAAAAGTAGCAAAGAATATTGCGTGTTGTGTGTGAAAAATATCGCAAAATTGCATATGTGTATACATGTTATGACGATCTAAGATATGAGAAAATAACTTTAACTCACACATAATCATAACTGTTTGATGGGGACTATCACCTTCGAGGTACATCCTATAACTCCCACATCTCCTAGAATACACGCTTGCAACCATTTTTAAAGCATTCTTGATCTTTTTGCTTTATATTTTCTTTGCATATTTTCTTTTTAAGCATATCATGTATGGGCTTATGAGAGAGAAAATAAATACCCATTGATATTTTGACATTCCAATTTTGCTATGCCGAAGCACACAAATGTCATTGACATCACACTTTTGCTATGCTTAAACATACAGATGTCATTAATGATTGGCGAGCAACAGTGGTGAGATGGTTATTTATGCCTTTCTCTTAGGATTTTCTAGTCCTACCCGTCAAAAAGAGTGATATGAGTGTTAAGTTTTAAAAGATAACCTAATCTTACTCATCACAAACAAGAGCCACAAAACTCACTTGCTTAGTTGTGCATAAAGATGCTCATCTAAGTTACAAGAGATACAAAGTTTAGAAAACTTTGTTTCATTGGCCATCCAAGGTACACAAGTACCAAAGTACACAAAACATACATTGTTTTTGTATTTTTCTGATTTTTTAATTTTTTTTTTTTTTTTTATGTTTATATCAAAAACAAAATAAACAAAACTGAAAGTAATCACACAAAAACATGTTAACAAAGCAAAGTATAAAATTAGACTGACTCAACAAAAATGCAAAACACACAAGCAATGCAATAAACAAGAGAAAACAAGAAGGGAGAAGAAAGTGATGAAATCACTTAGAATCCTTTTTCTTCCACACCTTGGAAGAACCTTTCCTTTGATTAAACCCTTGAATCGGCGGTGAGGGGGAAGAATTGAAACCGTTCAAGTTTGAAAGGAACATAAGGGCTTTTAGAAGATCTCCAAGAGGAGCAAGAGAGGATTGAAGCTGATTTTGGCTTCCAGATGCTGTCATGCTGTTGCTCTGTTGGGTGGCTAGCCACTTGTAGCAATTTAGTCGAGTATGACCGGTAGCTCCACAATGATGACAGAGATGCTGCTTCTTTTGTTTGGGCTTTTGAGAGTTAGCCTTCTTAGCCGTAGGGTTTCTAGCATCTTTCTTATCTTACTTAGGGGGTGCTCCTTGTTAGGTTCTAAGGTTTTAGAATTTTATGTATTTAGAACTCTAATTTGTAATGTTGGCAAACCATGATCAAAACAATGTATTTAGTCTTATTTAGGTTTGCTCAAAATTGGTTTATTATTGTAAAGTTGGAATCGAGTGGCTGCAGAAGTACTTTGGACTTTCGGCCTGGCTCGATTGATCGAAGGACAGGCTTGATCGATTGAAAATCGCACAGGTTGATTTTTCTGCAGAATTTCCAACTCAGCCCTACTTCATTAAACGTTTAGGGTTTTATGTTTTTACCCTAGGTATTTAAACAAAACCTTAGCCACGTTTTTGAAGGTTGTCCACATTGTATTGTTGCTCATACTTTGCTGTTTTGTGTGAATCTCTTGTGAGATCTTAGAGGAGCTTTCCTTTACACAAAACTTAGGGTTTTCAAGGTAAAGATGATTTCAACATCTTGAAGATTATTACAGTTGCAACCATTGGAACTTAAAGAATAACAAGCGAGGAGCTTGTAGCTGATTGAGGAATTCAAAGAAAGAAGGAGTCCGTGGATTCGGAGCTTACACGTAGTCGTGTCAGTAAGTTCTAGTAGTGGGTAGCATTAGGAAGTCAAGCGGGGAGCTTGTAAGTCCTTTTGTAAGAACTTTAATTCTTTCTTAATGGATTCTATTTTGTCTTGAGGATCGGTGGGTCAAATCCTCCCCAGGTTTTTACCGTGTGGTTTCCTGGGTGATCATATCATTGTGTTATTTATTATTCCGCTGCTTTATTCTTTTGATATGATTATTTGATTGCTTTAACCTAGTATTGCATAATTTGACTAAGTAACAACTTGGCTAATTAACTAGGCTACGCAATCTGGTTGTTTTTAAGGGGTCTTAAACCCATCACTCCTAATATAGATTTATCATTGTCTAAGTTCTCACTAGCTAATTCAGTTTTAACATCAGTGTTCTTAACTTTAACAGTATTAGCAGAAGGAGCAAAAACAGTAGTACTAGTGAAAGCAATATTAAAGGAAGAAAGATCATACCTTAAACCTGTTCGATCTGAAGCAGATTTCTGAATGCTAAGCATCTCATCAAGTTTTGCACTTGAGGTCCTTTCTAGTTGGGCTTTGACTTGAAACAGCTCCGCTTCAAGCTTCTTGGTCTTCTCTGCTAGGAAGTTGTTCTCAAACCTCAGTGCTCCAATAGTTTGATTTGCCTCATCAAACTTTGTGGACAACTCTTCACGATCAAGTTCCACATCACTGAGCTTCTTGGTGGTCAGTCTATACAACTTCTCATGCTTCTCAGAGATCTTGTAAAGCTTCTCATAGGCTGAATGGATATCATCTTGATCATCCATCTTCTCACACTTGGTGTCCACCAATTCTTCTTCTTTATCCACTTCTTCAACAATCCCTTCAGTAGGATTGACTTTGGCAGTGAAGGCATTTAAGATTCCGTCATCCTCATCGTTGGAATCATCTTCAAGCTCAGTGTCACTTAGGGTTGCAACAAGTGCCTTACTCTTCCCAATGCTCTTGAGATATGTAGGACACTCATTCTTCATGTGTCCAAACCCATGACACCCAAAACACTTAGGTCTTGCGGGAACAGTGTACTGACCACCTTCCTTTGCATCCTTCTTCCCTTTGTCTTGGCTCTTAAACTGAGAAGAACTAGATTGCCTGCGGTCCTTGTCGAAGCTCCTCCCATTGGCATTCTTCATAAACTTCTTGAACTGCTTAGTAATGTAGGACTTCATCTTGGAATCTTCATAATCGGAAGACTCATCTGTATCACTGCTCTTTGCCTTCAAGGCCATGCTCTTGCCTTTGCTTGACTTGCCAATCCTCGATAACCCTAGCTCATAGGTCTGCAAGTTCCCAACCAGCTTAGTCAAAGGAATTTTATCAATATCCTTTGATTCTTCTATTGCCGTAATCTTGGCATGAAGTCTCTCAGGTAGAGATCTGAGCACTTTCCTTACAACCTTGGGTTTAGGGATGGTTTCCCCAAGATTGAAGGCTGAGTTCACTATGTCCTTAAGCTTGGCATAGAACTCATCAAACGACTCATCCTCCTCCATCTTAATCTCTTCAAAGCTAGTAGTGAGCCTCTGTAGCTTTGAATTTTTGACAGTCTTTGTTCCTTCATAGGTTGTCTGGAGAATGATCCACGCCTCCTTAGCAGTTTTAGTTGAGGATATCTTCTTGAACTCCTTATTTGTGATTGCACTAAATAGGGCATTCAACGCTCTACTGTTGAAGTTTGCCGCTTTGATCTTGCCTTCATCCCAATCGGCCAGCGCTTCTTTTGGCTTGGTCCAGCCAATCTCAATAGCTTGCCACACCTTCTCATCTAAGGACTGCAAAAAAGCTCTCATGTGTACTTTCCAGTAGGCATAGTTAGTCTCATCAAATAAAGGAGGTATAATTAAAGATTGTCCTCTATCCATGACAAACAGGGGTTAATGGATCAACACAGCAAAGATTAAAACCTAATCAGAGTGTGCTTGCTTTGATACCACTTAATAGGCCACAAACTGAATGACCCTTTGTGATTAAACCAATTAATTAATTAGCCAAGTTATTAATTAATCAATTTATCATGTAATTGCGTGGCAGTACAAACAAATCACCAATAAACTAATTATGCAGCGGAAATAAAATAACACGGTGATTTGTTCACGAATGGGGAAAATCCTAACGGCAAAAACCGCACCGGGTGATTTTCAGGTCATCACTCCTGAAACTCCACTATTATCAAATCAAGCGGTTACAAGTAAAGGAATCCCAAGTACCTTACGAACCTACAGTTGAACCCTTACCCCAATACCCAATTGGACTTGATCTGTAGTGACAATTTCCACCTTTAATGCACGGCTCCCAAGTACGTGACTAACCAGCTGCGCGGATCCTAGTACGCAACTTCAAATACCAACTTAGAAGAAGAGGTTGGTTGCAAAGTTCTTCAGTTCATCCTACGTGATAAAGATCAAGAAGATGCTTGGTCACAAAACCCTTTGGTGCAAATATACAACAACTTCTTCAGAGAAGATAAACTAGGTCAAGAACTTCGTCTTTGATCACAATTTGCTTGAACAAGGATTGCTCAATGCTTTAGCAACTTGTGTCTATTATGATGGCTCTTAAAACAATCCTTTTATATGTTTAGAGTTAGAAGAAAAGAAGGCCCAAAAATATATTCACGGATCCCAAGAAATCAGATCAGAAAACCTGATTTTTTAAATCTCGACAGATAGCAGGTGTCGAGGAGCTATCGAGCAAGTGTCGAGCTTTAATAAAAATGCACTTCAACTTGTTTTTTCTTGGACAGACCTGATGACTTCAACACTTGATCTTGAAACCTTGTTTCTTGAAGTATTAAAAACACCTAAAACTACCCAATTACAAGTAGAGTGTGTTTTGTCAAAGGACTAGCCAATTTACATAAATAAGTATGACATATGTTCTTAACATGTGAACCACATATGTCCTAACAAAGTTTGACCAGATATGACCAACTTTAACTAAATTTTGACCGCGCTTTTTTCTAAATTCAGCCATTTGATTGTGACCATAATTTACTAGAATTAACATTTCATTTTACTCTTTGAATCCAACGGTTAGATTTCAAATCCAAGGATGGCGCGTGATGGACGTGTGTTGTGTACCTTTATGGCTATGCTCTCTCAATCGGACCATCCAATTGTTCTCAAATTTCACCAACATTTTTACAACAAATTCTAAGTAGTAAGTTATTACTAGTTGTTATTGTTGGGGAAAAAAGTAATGTTAGTGTTAGGTTCAAATTTGAACTGATAACAACTAACCACCTATGATTTATTGTGAAAATGTTGTGCATGTAACACTTCTCATAAAAAAAATGTGTGTTTTTTTTTTGTCTTTGAAAACTTGAAATACATATTAGGTATGGAATAAATTAATTTAGTTTCTATACGTAGCACTTCTCATAAATTTTTTTTTTTTTTTTTTGTGTGTTTTTATTGTCTTTGAAAACTTGAAATACATACTAGATTTAGAATAAATTAATTTAGTTTCCATTTAAAACAAACATGCCGGGCAATAGTATAGTGGTTAGTTCCTAGTTGCATTAACTTTGCTCATGGGTTCGAATCCCCCTTGTTTCTCATTGATAAGATTTTTTGTCAGCTTTTCTTTCTTCTTTTAGATGTATTTTGGTTGATAAGATTTGAAGTTTTTTTTTAGTAATAAAAAAGAAAAGATGTGAAGTTTGTATTTATCTTAGATGTATACACACAAAACAATAAAGTAAAATATAAAATTATTTTATTCAAAATAAATAAATAAGGAGGCTGAAGTTGGAACTTGAAAAAGTAAAGTAAGGTGAAGCACGTAAAACAAGACAATACAACATTGAAAAGAAATGGTAAATGAATCAACAAATTATGTAAAAAATTATTTCTAGTTTTAATTTAAATTCACTACAAAAAATTAATTTTTTACTCACCAATATTTGCTAAAAATAATCTATTAATTAAAATTTATTGTGCAAATATTGTGCTAACAATTTTCAATGGTAATTTTTTATTCTTCATATTATTTTTCCTTGGTTAGCAAAATGGTATTAAATATATTTTAAAAAAACTAATTAGTCAAAAAAGGTGATAAAACCCAAAAAATGAGAACCTACTTTTACTGTTTTTTCACAACTCCCAACCTAGCTTTTTAAGTTCTCCACTCAGACACGTTAATTAGCTTCCAGTTTTTACTTATCCAGTCCTTCTTCCACTGTTTAGATAAAAAAAAATCTGAGTCTCTTGCTATCAAGAGTCCACCTTGGTCATTGCATTTAATGGGTTTGAGACGTCCCATCATGGTTTATAGTAGCTGTAGGCTATATAGGCTATATTATATATAGTCCACCTTGGTCATTGCATCCAATTTTCAGGTCTGACTTGTTATGTAAAAGAAAAAAATAGTAACTATATAGGCTAGTAATAGTAGCTAACTAGCTATAGGCTTTAACCAAAAATAAAATAAAATAAAATAAATAGTAGCTATAGGCTAGTAATATAGCTGGGAAGCATTATAGTTAATATTCTTAAGGAATTTTTTAAGTTCTCACGTCTCATCTTTGCTCCCCAAGTCTGTAAATCTTAAGATTCAAGCATTATAGTTTATATTCTCTACCTATCTTCTTCTTCATTTTTGCTGCTCAAGTCTGTAAAGCTCTTCTCTTTTTATTTTATTTTTTACTTTCACCACTTAGAGTCATGCAAACTGTAAGGGTAAGAGGCGGCACAAATATGAGCGACTTAAAGATGGAGATTACCTTAGACATCCAGTCGATTCAATAGTGTAGAAAGAGTTTGATAAAAAACATGCTTGGTTTGCTGCAGATTCCCGCAATGTGCTACTTGGTTTAGCAAGTGAAGGGTTCAATCCATTTGGTAATATGAGTACATCATATAGCATGTGGCCAGTAGTACTTATACCGTATAATTTACATCATGGAGGTGTATGAAGGGTCCGTATATGATTTTGTCCTTACTTATTCCTGGACGTAAGGCACCTGGAAACAAAACTGATGTGTACTTGCAGCTGTTGGTGGATGGTTTAAAAGAATTATGGAATGAGGGCATCAAGACGTATGACGCATCAACGCATCATTCATTTAAGTTGCATGCAGCGTTATTATGGACTATAAATGATTTTCCTGCATATGTGAACTTATCTTGGTGGTCTACCAAGGGAAAGTTAGCATGTCCCATATGTAACGAGAATACAAACTTGAGTTATTTGAAGTCTAGCCACAAATTGTGTTACATGGGTCATCATCGATTCTTACCTCTGGAGCATAACTAGCGCCAAAAAAAAGAATTTTTTGATGGAACTGAAGAGCATGGGATAGCCTATAATGAATTATCAGGAGATCAATTGTTACAGCAACTAATGATGAAGCTATAAGAAAAAGAAAGTGCATGAAGATCAAGTTGAACTGGACAAAGAAAAGTATTTTTTTTGAGTTACCTTACTGGTCAACATTGAAACTAAGACATAACTTAAATGTCATGTATATTGCAAAGAATATATGTGACAGTGTCTTAGGTACACTGATGTATGATAGTGGAAAATGGAAAAATAAAGACCCTTCTAATGCACAAAAGGATTTAGAAGATATAGGCATACGTAAAGAATTGCACTTACAGAAAACTGGTACATCTACAAAAATGCCACAAGCAAAGTATACATTGACAAAAGCTGAAAATACAAGATTCTGTGATTGGCTGAAAAATGTGAAGTTTCCTGATGGCTATGTATCTAACATTAGTAGATGCGTGAACACCAATGAAGGTACGATTTCAGGAATGAAAAGCCATGATTTTCATGTACTCTTACAATGATTACTTCCTGTTGTAATTCGTGGATATTTCAATGATAATATATGTACAACATTGATTGAATTGTGTTTATTTTTTAAGGACTTGTGTTCATGAACATTGAAATTAGATGTCTTAAATCAAATGAAGGAAGACATTTTTGTGATTTTAAGCAAAATGGAAATGATATTTCCACTCGCTTTTTTCGATATAATGGTACATCTAGCTCTTCATTTACCATAAGAGGTAGAGCTTGCAGGCCTTGTTCAATTTCGCTGGACGTATTCAATTGAAAGGTTTCTTGGTAAATTAATGCGGTTTGTGCAAAATAGAGCACATCTAGAAGGGTCAATTGCTGAAGAATATTTATCTGTTGAATGTTTGACATTCTGCTCCATGTATCTTTGTGAGATTGAGACAGTTTGGAGTTGTGAGGAGTGAAATAGTGACAGGTGCCAAGGGGAAAGGGATATAGGCTTGTCCCTTTTTTCATAACTAGTACGTCCTTTAGGAGCAGCAAAATATGTAAGACTTGATGATACGCATCTCACACAGGCTCGATGGTATGTGCTTAGCAATTGCTCAGAAATTGATTCATACAAAACGTAAGTGTTTCATTGAATTTCTTTTTTCAAGTTACATGTTACTTAGCAATAAAATGAAGTGCTTATATGTTTTTATTATGTAGTAAGCGTTATCCGAAGATCCATTGATTTTTTTTTAAAGAAAATTTTCATGTTACTTGAAAATAAAATGAAGTGCTTTTACGTATTTAAAATGTAGTGAGCATTATTTGGAGATTCAGGGAGAATGCACCATTGACATGGATCATAAGCATGAAGTTGAATTCGAAAATTGGTTAAAAAATCGTATATGTGGGAGTAATGTGACAAATGTGTCAAAAGAGTTATATAGTCTTATATGTGGATCTAATGCTCTAGTTGCAGTTTACTAAGGTTGCATTGTGAATGGTGTTAGGTTCCACACAAAAGACCGTGAACATACTCGTTGTACTCAAAATAGCGGTGTCTTTGTTTCGAGTGAAGATGGTGGAACAGAAATTGACTAATATGGTGAGTTGAGGAATGTTTTGGAGCTAACCTACCTAGGCAATAATCATGTATATTTATTTGAGTGTGATTGGTGAGACACTAGGGATGGAATAGGAATGCAAAGGGATGAGCATTGTACAAGTGTAAATACATCTCGTACATGGTATCATTCTGACCCATTTATCCTAGCATGCCAAGCTTCATAAGTTTTTTACTTGAATGATACCAAATTGGGCAGTAGTTGGCGAGTGGTGCAACATATGATGCATAGAAACATGTATGATATTCCTATAGGCACAGAGAAAGTGCATGAAGAAAATGAAGAAGATAATGGTGATGCGGTATACTAAGAAAGTGAATGTATTGGGGTTAATGCAACAGTTCAACAAGAAAATGATGAAGACTTAACTTTGTTACATAGAGATGGTGTGCTAGTAATAGATTGGGGGGACTTAATACTTGTTGATGATGTATATGTGCAACTTAATGAAAGTATGTTCATCAATGATGACTTGTCTAATGAGGAATGGGATACAGATTCCAACAATGAAGAAGAAACATATAGTCATGACGATGTTTCAAGCTCAGATCAAGAAAAAGATTTATCTAGCAATGATGGATCTATTGGAGATCTTGGGGATGAAGATTAAGTTGAGTTTTGATGCAAGTTAAGTTTTGTTAAATACATAAAGCTTTCATATCTTCTCAGCTATGGTATTTTTGAAAAATAAAAATGTTAAAGTTTTACTTGGATGTTAAAACTATTTTGTATACATTTTTGTCATCTACTTTAGTTCACCTTTACATTGGTTTATTCTTTTTATTTTAGGTTAAAATGTCGCATGCCTTGGGCTACTGATGATGTTGAGGGAAGATACTTTTCATTGCAAACTTGGTTGTATATCTTCTTGAGAAATTTGTTATTATTTTATTATTATTTGAGAGAGTAGATTTGAATTTAAATTATGTATATGATATAGAACTTGAGTATTGTTTTTCCTTATTAGTAGTTATTGATTGAGTAGTTGTTATGCTTATATGAGTATTTGTGATTAAAAATTTGTGATGTGTGGAATTATAGTTTATTAAAGTCGGATTATTATGGTAGTGACCTGATTGTCCTTATCATGAGTTCCTCTTTTTTAGCCCAATTTAAAACTCCTGTTTATAACATGCAAATAACACCTTATCTTCTACATCATGGCAATCCATCTGGCAAAATCTAATTCACAAATGGCTAGCATGTGATCCTTGTAGAAGATCCACATGCTTGACCCACTCATGCTGTGAAACTTTCTGATTCATCTACAAAATATACTACATAGTTGTCCGGTATTAAAGCACATTATTTATGTGTCATTCTACATTTTAACAAGTGCCTCCACTTTTGGAACTCATTTTTTTGCTTGTTTGTTTGGATAGGAGATTGATAATGAGAAATTTAATTTGGAACATGTTTAGCTTTCAGAGGAGAATAGTGGGTTATGTGTGTAGAATAAAATATTGGCCGAAGAGGCTTTTTAAGCAAAAGAACTGGCTTCTGTTGCTGTTGTGGATCTGAACAATTTGGCTAGTGAAGTGTCAAAGCACTCCAACATTTCTGTTTTGGGTCTCCTTGTCTTTAAAGGCTGTGAGTAGTCTCCCTTTCTTTTCCCTCCTTTTGTGTTTACTTCTATAATTCAATGTTATTATAAATTATTCCGTATTAATCTAAAATTTTATTGACACCATTCAGAAGCTTTTTTTCGTCAATAACGAGTCTTAGCAAGATGCAGAATTTGGCCAATTCAAGATTTACTAAAATGAGAATTAATTGGCTCTACCAAGTCCACGAGTCTTCTTTTTAATTTTTAAGTCCTTTTTCCTTTAATAGTTCTTCTATTTCTTAAGGCCTTAGATAACCAACCAAATTCATATAGAGATTGAGAGTTTAAGAAAACAGATGAACATTTTTGACATCTTTTAATGAAAAATTAAATGGAAAAAGGAATGATGGAAAAGACTCTTTGTGATAATTGAACTATCATAACATTTTAAATTGTTACTTTCTTTCATCTTCAGTTTAATTTAATGACTTTATTGCCTCCAAGCCATTTGCTGAAGAGTTAACTTCTGTTGGGTCTTGTTTTGAAGGTTATGCTGAAAGAACCAGTGGTGGTTCGTCTTGAAGGCACAAACGTGATCAGAAAAGAGCACGATCTCACTCTTTTGTTCAACTTGTAAGTCCAAGGCGTTTACCAGACACTATGTGAAAGAAACAAAGTTTTTATTTTTATTTTTTATAGAAGAAGAAACTAAACTCAAAGTCTAACCCTTCAACTTTGGGGAGTGTCAAAGTTCACATCTTTCCTGGTTGCGTTAAATTGAGGTACTTTTGATAATCTCTCTTCATTTTACCTTCTGGGTATTCCTTAATTTTGGTAAACAAGTTGTGGGTATCTTTGAAAATCAGCAATTGTTTCATGGTTCAGTTGTGGGTCTCTGTGTCTTAGAGTTTCATGGGTTTTGAATGATTTTTGGAGTTTTTGTGTGTTTTGGGTGTAACTGATTGGTGAATTGTATAAAGGGTCTTAATTTAATTTGAGTTATGGAATACTTTTTAAAAGGAAACTAGTTTGGAAATACCGAAAAAATTGGATATGGAATTTTAGCGGTTACTTTTCTTTTCTTTTTCTTCTTTGTCTTGTTCCTTGTTGGCTCTTGTTTTGTGTTTTGTTCATTGCAACAAGTTTCACCTTGGTTGCATATCTTCATGAGGAATTCGTTATCATTTGATTAGTATTTAAGTGAATAGATTGGAGCTTTAATTATGTATATGATATTGAACTTGGGTATTATTTTCCCTTATTAGTAGTTATTGATTGAGCAATTGTTATGCTTATATGCGTATTTGCCATTTGAAAATTTTTTATGTGCATATGATTGTGCTTTGTTATTTCCCAACAGCTACCCATGTAAAATTTAGGATGTAAATTTTAAAGAAAAAAAAATGTAAAATATTATTAGCGACAACAATGTCATCGCTAATATTTTATCATATCATTAGTGACGACAAACAATATCATCGCTAATATGCAATTTTTAGTGATGACATGTTTATGGTCACTTATATATCATTATCTGTGACGATAGCAAGCTTCGTCGCTAATAATGACATATTAGCGATAACAAAAATGTCGTCGTTAATAATAATCTACTAGCGACGACAAAAAAATTTGTCACTACTAATGAGCTAGTAGCGACGACATTTCGTCTTGGAGTCTCGAGTTATTTATGACGACAATTGTCACTATTAGCGATGACTTTGTAGTCGTTAATAGTATTGTATTTGCAATGACATTAATATCGTCACTAAAAAAGTTTTTTGTTACCACTTTCGTTTAAAGAAAAATAGCAATTACATTTTTGTCGCCAATATAATTAGCGACGATATTTAAAGCATTAGTGACGACTATATGCCGTTGCTAAAGTCCAAATTTCTTGTAGTGTGAATTGGATCATGAGCTTTCAAACAAAAAACAAATAAAAAAATTTATGTGACTTTTAGTTTGATAATTGATTTATTCCTAACATTGAATTTTGTTAAAACAAAAACCTTTGATTTAGGTGGGGTTTGGATTTGCGTTTGTTGCGTCCATGTTTGCTGCAATGCGCGTTTTAGCTTTTTCTTTTTCTTTTTTTTTTTTCTTTTTTTTTTTTTTTTTTGCTTTCAGCCGCAAATGTTGACTTTTCAACTGTGAACAGTGCACCCGTCACTATTCACGGACCTACAAATATTACTTTTCAGCAACTTTTACATTAAAAATGAGTCCCACGATACTATTCACACATTTAAAAAGTATTTCCCTACAATGTTTTCAGTTTTCAATTTTTAGTTTCAGGAAAATAAGTTCTATCTAAACGGATCTAGAAAAGAAAGATCTATTTTTCACAATTTATATGCTATGGCTTTAATTGTTCTTTAATTTACTCACATACTTGAACTGGCTCTAATTTCCCTAAGTCAAGTCTATTGGTTATGGACGTAACTTTTTACAAAAGGAGTGGGCAAGAGTGATGCACAAGAGTCATGCTTAGATAGCAGCATGGGAAAAAATCCTTACTTATAATAATCTCCTCAAGTGAAAATTTACCTTGGTTGGCTGGTGTTGCATGTGCTGATGTAATAGATAGAGAGACAATAGATCTTTTGTTGATTAATTTTGATTTAGTCAGTGATTTGTTGTGCTTGGTTTTCAAAACATTTGGGATCCATTGGTGTTACTAAGGAGGGTGACAGTTCTCTTAAATAGGTTGCGGAATTGGTTTATTATATAGGAGGTACATTTAGAAATTTGGAATGTGGAATCGTTATCTTTGTTGTAGTTCTTTTGGAAGGAAAGAAACGATTACATGCTCGTTGAAGGTTCTGATAGATCAAAGATTCTGTTGCAAGCATTGCTAATTAGAATTCTTTTTGGTTAGTTTTGTGCCTGGGGTCTTACAAAGTGTAAAACTCTTAGGGGTACATTTGGTATACTAAATAAAGATTATGATAGGAATTGTAATATTTATTATTAGTAATAAAGTATGTTGTAATGTAATAACTAAACATATTCATTAGTTTGGTTGTAACTTATAACATTAGAATGAATCTTAACATTTATTTTAAGAAATATCTTATTCATATAATTATATCTCTTTAAAAATTGTTATTTTTAAATTTAAGAGAGATATGTGCTATTTTTTATGATTTTTTTTATTTTTATAATTGTTAAATGTATATGGAAAGTTTGTTTATTTGAAAATATATTAAGTATAAAAATTATTGCACTTACTAAGGAATAACTAATACCACCTTTTAAAGAGAAATAGTTATTCCTCATTTTGAAAAATAACTATTCATAAGGAATGACTATTCCTTATAATAAAAATATAACCAAACTAAAGAATAACTAAACTTTAGAAGTAATTATTACATTACAACGCCTATTACAGTCTACCAAACATGCCCTTATAGATTTTACAAAATTACTTCTGTTTAGTGTATGAAGTGCTCATCATCATGAGCATGAAGTAACCTATCTTATTAATAAATTTTATTACTTATCAAATAAAAAATACAGAAAAATTTTGGACAACAGTTATGTTTTAAAATTTATGGCTGATTTGATATGTTATTTGGCGGATTGGTAGAGAAAATATGCGGATTTTAGGATTTTGATAGGTAAGGAGACAAGCATGATTTGGGTTTGAAAAGAAGAACAAAAAGATTATAGAATTGTTTTCTATTTATAAGAAGTTCATAGCCAATGGAATGAAGTTCGTTCCTCACATATGATTATAAAAAATTACGAACATAAAGAGATTTGCTATTTCAATTTTATACAATTACTTCTGCAAACTGATCTTCGGTACAAGACAGTCAGGTTGAAATTATGGTCCCTATGCCTCAAGAGAAAGAAAGTAATAAAAATGGCCCCTACTACACATCAATAAGCAGAATTAAAATGAGTGATGCCTAGCTTGCGCAATCATCCTTCTGGTTCCTTCTTCGGTCATTCGAAAAATTACACTTTAAGAAGTGATACGAAATTCAAGCTTTGATGCGCTTCAACGCAATGTAAGCCAATATCCTATACCCCACAAACATAAATAACAAGATGCCAA
Source organism: Quercus gilva (assembly GCA_023621385.1). Lineage (NCBI taxonomy): Eukaryota > Viridiplantae > Streptophyta > Magnoliopsida > Fagales > Fagaceae > Quercus > Quercus gilva. The sequence goes on along the minus strand of CM042474.1, from coordinate 35,413,995 downwards.
CACTAGCCAGAGGGCTGATTTGCCCTCCAATGTCTTCTTCAATAAACTTGCAGCTAGCTGTATTGGGTCCATGCTTCGAGTTTGAGCAACCCAACAATGATGAAATTTTCTTTCCATCCCCATATTGGACGTTGATAAAGAGCCTGTAAGTATAAAATGTAGTAGAAAGGTATTTTATCCAAGCCATACAAGATGGTACCTTATGCACGTAAAACCCTCCAGTTAACACAAATGCTAACATTGTGATTGTTACCAATGTAGATGCCTGTTTGGCATCCATGATAGCCGCACCTAAAAATAGGCCAAGACCCTGTGACACAAGCACATAGCCGAGAAGAACCAACAAAGTCAATAGAAAGGCACCCAATTCTGGTTTTAGTTCGGCCATCCAATAAGTGACGGTGATAAAAATAGTGGGAAGAATGAGCTCCATTGGCAAATCTCCGGTAATTCGAGCCATGAAATATGAAGAAAGTGTGTACATACCAGATGCCCGTTCCTTCATAAAGATGGCGCGTTCTTGAGGGAAGGCGAACACGGCGTTAAACGAAGGGAAGACTCCCCAGAAGATGGCAATGAAAAAGAGGAGGCCTAAACGATCTTGAATGTCCTTATAATCAGAGTGCCACCACATTAAACCAGAGAGTATTGCAGCCGCGATTACCTGGAAGATTCGAAGTGTGTTAAACGATTCGTGCTTTCGTTCTATGAGGCTTCTTTGAAGCAGAATGCTGAATTGGTTGAACCATGTGGAAAGGGAGAGTCTATTGTTGCATCTGTGCTCTTTTGTAGAATGGTCTCCAATAAAAATGGTTTCTTTCGATGGAATGGTGGTAGTGTCCATACAGGCAGCTTTTACCTTTGGAGCCAACAAGGTGTTGTATGAAGAAAAGAGGATTTGCTTGATATTTGGCTTATCTCGTTCACTTATATTATCATGTTGGCAGACACCTGCATAAATGAAGAAAGACATTAATCTCTTGTTGGGATTCTTTCCCCACTAAACCAGATATTGATCTTTGAATAGAAATTAGATAAGAAAGTTTCTAGCTATCTTGGATGGCAAGAATGCCTTTGCAGCAACAACTTATTTTTATGACCACACTCGAAGTAACTTAATACAAGGCACAAATTTTGGAAAGAGAATGTGGGCAGGGATAACCATTCTGAATGTTGTATCTTAAGTTCTTAACCAAAAGATGAACTTTGAAAATAATGGATCTCATGGTAAAAATATTTTTATTTTAATAATTCAATTGTTATAACAAGTAGAAGAGAGATGATTTGAACCATATTTCTCTTTATAAAATATATCAGACAATATCACTAAGTTATGACTCAATCATAGACATAAATAAATTAGTTTGAACGACTAAGATTTATGTGGCAATCTTGACATTACTCTTAAGTTGTTACTTCTAATTGTAAACCTTAGAATGCAATTACTTACACGCAAAGGGAAGTAGTTTCAATTTGGCATATAGTTAACAACTTTGAATCATGAAAACATGATTGTTCACCACCCAAATTACAAAGTAATTTCACAGCCAAAAGCCCTAATGAACATTTGCAATTATTGGCAAATGACACGCTGGAACCATTGGTACAGGCCTCGAAAATAAAGCTCCATATCTTTACGTAGTTTGAAATTATATTCAATAACCAAGTAAACAATACAGCACTAGATAAGAGAGTCTTGTTGCTTAATAGTCTTTCTTGATTCTTCTTACCTAAAGAATCTAGGTTCAAATTCTTCCTCCACCAAACTAATGTAAGAATAAAAAAATTTAAAAAAAAAAAAAAATTGAGAAGAAGAAAGATGATCCTTCATCTTCATGCAATGCTGCAACACGTAATCAAACAAATAAATCTAGGTCCAAGATTCTTCAATATTATAATAACTTAAAAATCACTTTTAAGAAAACACTAAAACTAATTGTAAGAGGAAACAAGTAATTGGTTCTAATTTTGTTTGTCTCCCTCTTAAGAATCATATGCAAATCCACCAAAGAAGTTTTTGTTGGGCTCACCAAAAATGTTATTTACCACAGAGATGTTTCATTAACCAAAGAGAATAGAGAGGGTTGTGTCTTGTTCAACTTTTAGTTTTTAGTTTTTAAGAATAGTCTTTTTTCTTTTTTTTTTTAATTTCTCACTTTTTAAAAATATAATTTCACTTTAACAAATCTTCAAAAAAAGAAAAAAAAATCTGCAATTTTTTTTTTAACAAGATAGAAATTCTACTTTAGCTTAATCTAAGTGTATATGTGTGTGAAACTCCTTCCTAGAAACTTGAACCCCAGTCTTTATCCCTCATACCCCACAAGTATTTATACTCGTAAAGTGACCATTGCACTAAAGATGTATGATGGTAATATGCAAAAAATTGAATAAGCTGCCTGCTGTCTCATCATTAACTGAGGTGGAGAGTACATCATAGAGAGACACGTTTTAATGGAAGAGAGACAACCTATTACGCCGCTTTCTTTTTTCCTCGTTAGTTCTAGAATCTAAACTTCTAGTGTATTGACCAGGTGCATAATAATAATAAAAATCATTCTAATGTGATCATTTAAGCTAGTTGACGTGGTTGGATCTTAAACATTGTTTGACTATGTTCATTGCATTCTTTAAAGCAATTCTTCTAAAATATAGTCGTATATACTGTTAATTAGTTTTTTTTTTTTTTTTTTTAATTTTAAAGTAAAATAAGGAAAAAAAAAATCTAAGTTAAATAAATGCACACGCGTACAATAAAAACTCAAAGAAGATGCTTTAAAAATAAAAATTCAATATGACAAGACTTTGTTGAGTGGGGTTTACTTTGCAGCTAAAAAGCAACAGATTTTAATTCAATTGAAAAATAAAAAACAATACATTTGAGAGAAGCTCCAGTGATTTTGGGAAGACCGAAAGGCAAAATTGGTGGAGGGAGAGAAAGATCCATAATGGGCAAAGATCATAGATTTTCTAAACTAGATATGATCACTCATATCTCAAACAAAGGGCATATAATTGACCCTAGTAAGATGCATTTTTTTTTTTAATCCATTATTATTTATTATTATAGATATAATACAATTTTAACATATCGATCATGTTCACTCTATGATAATTAATTTTTATTCTCACACTAATTAATTTTTATCATTGGGAGAGTTTACACCTTAAATTATTTATTTGACCACAAAAAATTTTACCAGTTAAGTGAGCGTTTGGATTTAGAGGTTTCTCGTCTACGTTTTGAGTTTTCAAGTTTCCTTTTTTTTTTTTTTTTTTTTTTTTTAACTAAAAGTTGGTTTCACGTGGGACACAGACCTACCAGTGGGTCTAGTGCACTGTGCACGAGACCCACTACCCTTTTGAACGCCCACACATTTCACTGGAAAGGCACTGTCAGTGGGTCCCGTGCACTATTCACGGGACCCACAAACATCTTTTTTCACCAAAATTTTAATTAAAAATGGGTCCTATGACATTATTCACACATTTAAAAATTATTTTGTTACAGTATTTTTAGTTTTTAGTTTTTAATTTTCAGCAAAATAAGCGGTATCCAAACGGACCCTAAGTTAAATAAAACTTAATTCTTGTAAGTTGCTAGATAAATGTACATTAACATGTACAATATCTATTTTTAGGGTCCGTTTGGATACAGTTTATTTTGCTAAAAACTGAAAATAGTGCAACAAAATAATTTTTAAATGGATGAATAGTACCGTGAGACTTATTTTTAATTTTTTTTTCCTGAAAAAAGTGGTTGTAGATCCTGTGAACAGTACATGAACCATGCGTGAACAGTAACTTTATCGCTTGAAACACATGCAGAAGGAAAAAAAGAAAAAGAAAAATGCAAACGCAAAACGCGAAAACGCCAAATCCAAACGCTAGCTTAGAATAAAATATAAAAACAAGGACAAGGAAAAGGACAATAGGCAGGAAATGCACAATAATAATAAATTAACAATAAAGTATTATTAGTTGATTAATGGTGTAAGACTTAATTAGTGACGTGTAGGAGCAAATAAGTAGCACAACAACAGAAAAAAGGTTACTAAACAAAAGCTGACCAATGTTAGTGGTAAAGTATGGTGGGAATCCACTCAACAGTTGGTGGTGAGGCCCTAGAGTTAGGGCGACCACACTTTTGTTTATCTTTGTCACGCGAAACTCTCTTATTTTTTTGATTTCTTTTCAATTTCCAAACCAAAGCTAACAAAACTTTAAAACCTTTTGATTGCTTTGGAAGAACTATGGTGGAGTTCAATTCAAAGCAACCGAACACGTGTTGCTCTTCAACATAGGTCCTAATAAGTCTAACCAGGAAGTAGAGGACGTGCAGTATCTAGTCTTAACAGGTAATAAAAGTTGCATGGGACATCTTAGGACGGTGATATCTAGTACTGTTTCCGTTACATGCAGTACAAATTTTAGAATACTTTTTATTTTTCCATCCTAGCTAGCCAGGTGACCACAACGGAAACACTAGTTACTTTTTCTATATTCTAGAAGATCATTTTCCAATCCAATCACCAAACACAATAATTTATATTATGAAGAAGTAAAAGAAAATAAATTTTCCATTCAGATTACAAATATGTAGAATCTCTTTTTGAGGTCTGATCCAAAAAAAAAAAAAAAAACTTTATAGCATTAAAAGTGGGTTGGATGTAAAATAATATGATATATGTCTAAAAATGATCATATATGTGTGCAACTGTTATTTTATATGAAAAATATGCATATAATTTAAAACCGTATAAAAAATAATAAATAAAAATGAAAATAATCTGATAATTTAAGCTAAAATTAATTAACTACGCACAACTATATTACAAAAATAATAAAAGTTAAAATCTAAGTTAGATCCTTGCTTAACAAGTGCGTCAGCCACCTTAATATTATTATCCTCCGTAGTCCTCTAAAATACTTATTGAGCATTGCCTAGCTCGATCCACCTTTATTTCATATCATCCCTTTGCCTTAAATCTCCTTGGTCCAGTAAAAAAAAAAAAAATCTCTGTCCACAAATCACTGTGTTCTCCACTTCTGACGAGGAGTATATTTATGTTGGCCACTCATCTTTTCATAGAATTACCACTTGCCTTAGCTTAATTATTAGTGATACAAGAAATATCACAAAATCAGTGGTCAAAACAGCAAACAACAATGAAATTGAAAGAAATCTAGGGGTCCTATCCAATGAGCGCATTCCCCATCACAATATCACACAGAAAAAAGGTCAATTAGCTGATTATTAATGACGCTAATCTTTGTCCTCTTGTATGTTTTTTTCTATAGTTTAAAATGCTCCTAATGCAAACCTATGGAATCCCATTAAGTAATTTCTTGGATGTGATTGAATTGAATGCTTCACTACCGGTAGATATTGTTACCCCATATGGCACAAACCATGAACACTAGTTAAAGATTGTATATTGCTAGTAACTCTAAACTTATCCAAAGAACAATCTCCCCAAAGGACAAAAGAATTAAAGAAGCCTTAAGAACTATTTCTTACAATTTGTAAATTATAGGAAAAGCAGTAATAATCCTTGCCCAAGCCAAACAATTGGAAAAATTGGGAAATAATAATATTTCCTCTTAAATACTTTTCAATATTTTTTTTTTCTTTTTAAAAAAATCTATAAAAAAAATAAAAAAAATTCCTCGAAACAAACACAACTTTAACTAATTCATCGTCGGCTTCTCTACCACAATCCACTTGATAATTATTGTGTCCAAGAATAAATTAAAGGGGAGTTAAGAGACTACCCCCCATATATTTTTGTATGCACTAGTTGAGGCACCTAGTCAAAGAGCACTTATTCTACAGTCTTGTATGCATTATTTAATTCTCAACTCTACTAAGTGACATATCCACCAAGACATTCAAAAATGACACCTACTTTCATTATAGGAGGCATTTGTGTCGAAGAGTTACACTCAAATCAAAACCTAGGTCTTCAAGCAATTGTATACTGCTAGAGACTTGATTCACTATGCGGTGGTTTATTACCTAACAAATGACGTAACTTGTTAGAAACGCAGGCTTAGTACGTAACTATAAATTGTGGCACAAGGATTTCAACCATTTGATTTGAAATATTTAATAGACCTTGTACCATGAATTTATTTACCTTCAATTATTCTAAGAGTTTTATTAACGTGTGCTTTTAGGGAATATATTAGTAAATCATTTTAGAAAACTTTTTTATAAAAAAATGAAAAAATTAATAACTTTTTTGACAGATTTTTTAATTTCCTATAAAATGTTTTTAAAAATAAATTATTAATATGTATCTTAAGGACATATATTCACCGGACCCGACAATGAATAGTAACATTGCCACTACCTCTACGACTACCTAGGTAAAAAGATAAATTTGAGCCCTTCCCAACAAGCTTTTGGCTTTGTTAAGAATAATTATAATTCTTGCACAGTGCATAACTAATATTAATTATAATGAAGAGTCTTATAATTCAATCAATGGTATAACATATATACTTTCGTTTATAATTCAATCGATGGTATAACATATTTTTCTTTATTTGAAAAATCAAGTTTCAAATTAAAAAATAATACTTTTTCAAAATAATAATAATAATAATAATAATAATAATAAGAGTAAGTGCCAAATATTATGATGTTACTTTAAATATAGTTAAAATAGCCTAATAGTGCCTCTGTTTTTGATATTGCCTCTGTTTTGTTTAAAAAGATGGGTTCTAACTCATTATAGGTGTGAAATTAATGAGATAAAATAAATCAAATATTTTTACGAATGAAAAATCGATCACACTAATGACATTATAATGAAGATCTCATCATCAAAGTTTAAAAAGAATCATCGCTGCTACAATCACCGAATCAAGATAGGTGTCAACTCATTTCCTAGGGGCACCTAACCTACCCTAAGTTAATTGATATGATTCATTGGACTGTCCAAAGCTCATACAGTCATTTGTATTCCAAGACAAGGGACATGACTGTAGGGTCCCTTGGAATGTTGGGGTGTGTTGGGACCCACGTTCCATCCATAAAAATCCCTATTGGAAAAATGCTTTTAAAGGCAACAAAAATGATTCGCATATTGCAAGCTTCCCCTCCAACATTTCCAAAACAAAAATAAATCCAAAACTCAACCTCTTGTACGGTAAGCTATTTACTATTATATATTTAGTAAATGGAATGGAATCGGAGGAATGCTAAAGCAAGCTCTACCTCATAAAACTTAAAAAGATTCAGTACAATTGCATTTTAAGATATATTTCTTATTTTATTGGATTGACACATTAATTCTCATCCATTGTAAATGAAAGCTTCAAAACAGTGGCGAACTGCCACTCGCATAGAGCAGGCCCTTACTTTCTTGGCTTTTAAAACTTTTGTTAGTGCTTTACAGGTTTCTAAATGGAATTCAAATCCTCCTATTCATTCACTATGTACATAAGCACAGAGTTTATATTCAATAGTTGGGGGAAAAAGTATCTAAATCTTGGATGTTTTTTAGTGTTAACCCGTTGATCTACATCATTCTTCTCCTCTCATATGAATATAAATAGTAAATTTTACCGTAAATTTAATTAATGAGATTTCATATCATGTCAAGTGAGAATAAAAATTACTCAATTATACAAGCAAGATTGGAATCTTAGATAATCACAATGTTTAAGTTAAAGGAGGCACGAAGGCAGCGGCTATTGCTAATCCTGTGGCTGATGGGCAGTGGATAACACTACGCACAAAAGAAGATAGTGGGATAAATTCATTAATAAAGCTAAAAAGAATAGGAAGGATTGGAGCATAAAGAGTCAAATCGAGGTGGCCAAAAGGGCAAAAAATAAATAAATAAAGAAAAGTTGGAGACCGTCAAACTCAAGGAAAGAGGACATGTGTTCTTTTGTTTAAGGAAAATGGAATTATTACAGCAAAGAGGACACGTGGAGTGTGCATCAAGAAATTATTTTCCAACCAAAAATACTCAATATGGAAATAAAATCAAAGCCTAGTACGCGTGTAATCGATTCTATCCACCACAGTTCCTAAAAGGCTTTGCCTTTTCATTGCATTTGAATTAAAAAAAAAAAATAAATTATAAATTTATAAAGCCCTCCACCACTGCCACCAATACCAACACCAACACCAACTCCAACACGACAAGCCAGTACCATTTATTCACTACCGACACACCACTGGATTTATCAGGGGTTCTTTTAATTGGAAGTATAGTAATTAGAAATTAAATAAAAGGGTCGAAAGAAATAAATTATTTATTGATTAAAAGTTATTAGAGCATGACATGAAGAATGCCAAGTTACACTATCACACCCCTAGTTAGGCCAACGTTGTGGCAAAAGGAGATAATCAATTCACCATCAATGTGACACAAACCAAGATCAGTGTGGCCCATCATTTGGGTTCTTTAGGGACCAAGCTGGTCAGTAATAATGACCGACACAACTGAAATCTTAAGTATGGAGAAGTAGTCACATAGTTTTGTGCCTTTGTGTGGCGTGGGACATTGTCCTACTAAGTGATCACGTTAGCCATAACTGCCATTATAATGCCCACATTATAACTAGTGCTACAAAATGCCCTCAAAACAAACCAAAGAAAAAGGGGGGAAAACGAAGTCAAGAAGGTACACTCTTCCTAATAGAAGAGTGTAAACTACTTACATTAAAAAAAAAGACACACACAAACAAACGTTCATTCAAAAGATGGAGCTGGCCAACCTTGCTATTACTTTTGAATCAAAAACTACAGATCTTAAATAAATTCAACAATCATGTTCGCCGCACCAAACTAAAACCTAGTTAAGTCAACCGACAGATATTAACACCCTCTCTATTTGAAATAAATTAAATATTATAAAAAAATTCAATGTAACGTTATATTCAGGAAATAAAATCTTAGTGTAACGTACCATTAGCGAGATCAAGCAGGAAATCCGCAGGGTTCATGGCAAAAGACGGCGAAAAGCCGACGGAGTCAAAGTAGCCGAGAGCCTCACCACCTTTCCCAAAGTACAAGCACCTCCCTTCTGAGAGAAGCAAGACTGAGTGAAACATCTGGTAAACTTGGCTAGATGGTTGGTGCATGGAAGTTACTATGGTCTTGCCCTTTTGAGCCAATGACCCCAACGTGGTGACCAACCGGTGTGCCCCGGTTGAGTCCAAACCCGACGTGGGTTCATCCAATATGAGCAAACTAGGGTTAATCAGCATCTCATTAGCTATGCTCACTCTCTTTCTCTCTCCACCAGAAATCCCACGTATGAAACTGTTCCCTATGATTGTGTTTTGGCATTTCACTAAACCCAGCTCAGAAATCACCGACTCAGCCATTGACGCTTTCTCTTCTTTTGTCAAAGAGTTTGGTAAGCGAAGTAAAGAGCAGAAGACTAGGGTTTCACGCACAGTCAAGTGAGGGTAGAGAACATCATCTTGGGTCACAAAGCCGGTTCTTCTCAGCACGGTTTTGCTGAGTTTAGCACCGTTGGCGAGGATTGATCCGTTGAGGCCATGACCATGGTGGAGTCTACCTGAAAGAGCATTGAGGAACGTTGATTTGCCACTCCCTGATGGGCCTAGGACGGCTAGGATTTGTCCTGGGGACACCATGCCTGTGATCCCATTCAGGATTGTTCGTTCTTGATCGACTGTTTGTGTGGGTCCATCACAAAACATGCGTTTGAAACCAAAGTTGCGCTTTTTTTGCTTGTTCTCTATCTTCACTTGGTAACACACGTCCATGAACTGCATGAACAGCAAAAGAAAAATGTTAACAAGGTCAAAGATTTGGCCAACTCAATCATGACTATGGAATGACTTGGTTTTACTGTTGCTGCTGTACATCCAGAAATAAAATCATCAAGTAATGAACTATATGACAGTATTGACTCTTATCACTGTATTGTTAGATCTTGAAGAATTAATATCGCTATACTGTCGGATTTAGAATTTTTTTTTTTTTTTTTTTTTTTGGTGTTGAAAATGATACGTTCCATTAAAACATACCTAAATCATTAGATATGGACTCTTTTCTCTTTATATTTGTTACCTTGAGAGTAATAGGAAAACAGGGAGACGATAAAGATGGCAAGACACGCGTATTTCGAGAGCTATCTCTAGAAAATCTTGGGCCGTTTGATGAATCTCCAGTGGGAGTTTCGACATCAAATCCTGGCATTATTTCCTTTTGTTTTTTTTTTTTTTTTTTTCCTCTGAGGAAATGAAAGAGAGTGAATAGTATGATAGTGGGTATGAGTTATGAGACAAAAGGGGGGAGATAGACAGTTTGAAAGTTATGAGTAGTGTTAGTGATGAAGAGAGAGCTAGCGGAAACCTCTAATACAAAGCCTATTTATGAAGGTCTAAGATCTCAGTGCATGCCACGTCAAAGTGAAACGCAACAGCACAAGTGCTACGTGGCAGTTCCAAGAGCCAGTTGGCAGCCTCTTAAGGTGCGTTCATGCAAAGTAGCTGTTTTTCTCTGATGATTCTTTCTCTTTCTTAAGTAAGAGGGAGAAAAAAAAAGTTTTGGAAAGGGAAAGTGAGAAGCCGGGTGCATTACTACTTTCATAACTCAGCAAGCTGATAAGAAGGGATAAAGTAAGAGAGAGAGAGAGAGAGAGGAACTTTCATTGGGATTGGGATGAGGGGGGAGACTTTGGGATTGAGAGAGTGGGGAGGGTGTGGAGCAATTACTACAGGGCATGACTTACATTCGGTATCTTAAATACAGATTGTTAGATTCGGCAAAAGACATGGCGAGTACATACGAAGATTAATATATGTACGTAGTGTTGATGGTGCAATTTGGTGTGGTTTTAGAGTATATTTAGCATCGCACCGCAATTTAATAGATCGGTTACCGTGTAGTTTTAAATTTTACGACTAAAAGTCAGTTTTTATATATGCTAAAAACATATTACAAATATATACTAAATATATTTAATATTTGCTAAATATCTATTTGATATATTTAATATAAAATAAAATTTATCTATTAATATGTGCGGTGTGGTTTTAATATATTTTTAATCAAATTGTAATATATAGTTCATATATATATATATATATATATGGGTACGGTGTGATGCCGTTTTCTTAATATTGAACTGCAAATCGCACTACTTCATGTGGTGCGGTTACTCAATTTTACGGACAGTTTTGGTTAGTTTAGATAGGGTCCAAGCAGTTTTGTAAACACCCCTATATATATATATATATCAATTGCCATACTCATATAAGATATATCTATCTAATTAATGTAATTTTAAGCAATAAAATAATCAGAGTCTGAGAATTGATTACTTTTGATAGCTTATCTACGTAGTATTTATTAAAAAAAAAATTAAACTTTTAAGTTAAATGTATTTCAAAAAGTTAAAAGGTTAGTTTATATAAACAATGCTGAATGATTTGCAAAAAAGCTACTCAACAACTCCCAATTTCACACTAAATTGTCTAAAATTAATTATATCTTTTCTTTTCTTGCTGATTGTCTATGTAATATTTGAAAATGCAATTTAGATCCAGTTCATTGATTTTACGGGAATTAAACAAACTTTGCAAATTAATTATGGATTCCAATTGAGTTATGATTAATTACTACAACATAAAAATATCACATAATAAAAAAAAAATGACACAAATGATTTGTTAATCAAGTGAAAAACTATTAGAAACACTCAAAGGGAAAAACACACAAACACATCGAGAATTAAACCCTAACTCCAAAAAAAAATTTCATTAGTATATTCCTATAGGCTATCAAGTAGTAATTACGAATGTGACCAAACAATTTACTTTAAATTGTTTGGACTCTTCTAAGTTGAACTTCTCCGCACTAACCACATTTATGGTTGGGCGTGGATCCACGTTTGCGTTTGTGTCTCTGTTTTTTTTTTTTTTTTTTTTTTTTTTTCACGTGTTTTAAGAGGTTTGAGGCTACTGTTCACGGCTACTGTTCATGAACAGTAGCCGCAAATGTTGACTTTTCCAGAGTGAACAGTGCATCCATGCACTGTTTACGGACTCACAAATATAACTTTTTTAGCATTTTTTTCATTAAAAATGGGTTTCACGGCACTATTCACACATTTAAAAATTATTTTGCTACAGTATTTTCAGTTTTCAGTTTTCAGTTTCAGCAAAATAAGTTCTATCCAAACGGAGCCTATAACTTCCAGAATCTCTATGAAGATTTCTTCTATGTTGTGGAATAGGAAAGGCTATGTGGCTTCAGCCTTTGATCACCAATTGAAGCAATCGTTCTTCAAATTTGCTTTTTTGAACTCAGTATTTGTCGAAATAAAGAGGTTTAAGATTTTAATCTTCTTAGATTCATGGCGATGATCTCTAATTTCTTTTAATTGACTTTTAGGGAGCCTTATATAGTTGGATAAGTAGGCACAATTAACATGTCATCAACAGACTTAATGGGTCTAATTAAGAATTACGTTTTCCGTTTCTTAATCTAGAGAGCCATAGTCAAAAAACGATCAACGATCTTTTCTTGATTGATTGAGAGACGATCGAGGATCAGTCTAGAAACTAATGACACTTATTCGATCATTCTTACTTGCATGAAGGCCGAATAAAATCAACTGGATTGATAACATTTAATGATCGTGTTAGATGTTTTCAAAAAAAAAAAAAGAGATCGTGTTAGATAAAAAATGTTGACATGAAGTTTAGATAGAAAACAAAATACTAGGAGTCTAGGACAAGTCACATTTTCATATGAGTCCTCCAAACTGTACTAATTTTTCTTTATATTTTAAAGTAATGAACTGTAGTATTCTAGTGAAACAAGATCTCCCTAGAAGTTTGAAACCTATTTTTTCACTTCTGACTTCTGACTAGATTCAAGTTCGCCTTGTCCTTGGGGCCTGGAGATGTAATCTGTTGTGGCTTCTTTATGTTGTTTTTGTGTTTAGTCTGTATTTATATATAATATATGTACGGTTTCAAATATATATATATATATATATATGTGTGTGTGTGTGTGTGTACAAGTGGTACACTCTGTTTGCTTGAAAGGGAAAATGGAGGGACCATATTCTATTCTATGGTGCTCGATCTGTGTATAAACTATAAAGAACTGCTTAATATTGGAAAGATTAACACGTAAGGGTAAGGCATTAGGCATGGGTGTTGTGACGAGTTCTTTTTTCTCCAATTGGGTTTTAAACTTGTTTTCTTTTTCTTTCTTCAACTTCACCGACCTTTGATCTTAAGGATAGCAAAAAAACAAAGTTAACCACCCCAAGCCAAATTAGGCTGGTCAAATGGATTTTAGAAGTGATAAAACATCCTATGCATCTGGAATTAGAGTATTAAATTCGTAACCTGTATTCATCCAAATATCATCGCACGCTTCATTAGAATTTTTTATCAATATAATAAACGAATAAGTGTTATCCAATATTTAGTCAATGTTTATAATTAATTATATCCAACTAAATGTTTAAAAAAGATTGTGGTTCCTACCATCCTTAATTAATTATACAAGTCTTGATTTATTTATTGGACACGTATATCATTTTTCATGTTTCCTTTTGGGAAAGATTTAAATATGATCATCTTTTTCTATTAAATTGATACATGGTTAACAAAGGTTCCCAAGAATCCATAAGTGCGTAAAATGATAGCTTTTACACATGATGGCCACGGTATTTTAGAATGTGCATTAGAATTTTCCTGTCCTAATTTTTTTTTAAAGATCCTTAATACCTGTCTTGAAGAATAGAAGTACTAGAATTTATTCTTTCTATTTGAAATTGATTTATTTTAGTTTTAAAATAAAATATTACTCCTATAAATTTGAATGTATATTAATTTTATTGTTTAAATTAAATTTTATATATCTAAATATATATCTAATACCATATTATTTAAATTTTAAATGATATGACACTCTACACAAGCTCAATTCAAAAAATAAAATTTTATTTGTAATGAAGAGAATCATGTTTTGTTAGGTCTTATAGTTAATTTTGGCTAATTCCATGACAAATTTGATGAAAAATTTTTTTTTAATCTTAAACTCTATGATTTTTCATGTAAGTCTGTGGGATTTCATTTGTATTAAGTTGGTGAGGTGAAGCACTCAAGAGTTGAAATTGAAGTTATGTGTTGATGTACTTCACTCCTATGAAATACAAGGCAAGAGGTGAAGTTCAAATTTGAAATTCAGTTAGAATAGTAAATTTGTCTTTTCCCTACCTCACATTTTGAAAGGGAGACCTTCACTGAACCTGAGAGAATTTTGTTTCGAAATTCTCTGTTGTACAACTTACATAAGCCTCATCTCCCACGAATTTGATGTAGAGAATTAATTCCTATATGAAGATTTAGAGGGAACTCATAAATCCTAGAGTAAAACCCATACCTATCACTCTATCTTCTCCCTCTCAATTGCTCTATTCAAGAGAGTAGATCAAATCCATCATACACAAACCAACCTTTTAAGTTATTGTGTTGATTGGAGCTTGGGAAGCATTGGAGCAATCACTAAATAACCAAGAAGATTGACTTGGAGTTTGCAATTGGAGCTCAACTACAAATCTAGACCTAGAGTGGAGAAAAGACTTGCGGAGTTAGTTGCTATAACAAGAGACTTGAAGGGATCGAATACATCGTTTGTGTCTTAACTTGGAGGACTATGTATGTAAAATGTACTGCAACTATCTATTATATAATTTTAAACAGTGAGATCGTAAAGAGGCTTTTACGCTCTATGTTTAAATTTTCCTCTTCGATAACTTATTTGTATGTTATGATAATTGTGATTTTATGTGGTTTTGTTGTTATTTGTGTTATTCAATGCATGTTGATGTGAATTTATTTATCACTCTGATAATTGGATCTAATTGTTAGATTAGCTCAAATTTAAATAAACCGTAATTAATTTGGAATTGATCTAAATTTCTAGAGTTTTTGTGTAATCCTATATTTCATGTTTAGTGATAGGAGTAGGAGATAGTGCTAGAAGTTTTAGAACGTCATGCTTTACGTTTCTACGTCCTTCATTTCACTTTAAAGGGACAATCTCGATCTCCCGATCAACAATAAGGTCATAAAAATTCCAAGTGTTGAAAACCGGAACTCCATTGGTCAACCAAACCAGCTTTTTACTGTTTTTGCTTCCCTCATCGAGATTGTCACGAACACAAGATAGTGGAGATGATCCCTTTAACCTAGACGTTACCCTTTTTAGTGGGGGGTGGGTGTGGTTCCTACACTATAGGGGTCAAGGAGCCTCAATATAGACGCTGACGCGTGTCAATGAATCGAGGTAAGTGGTACGTGTTGCCCACTCAGTTTCCCCAATTTAGACCTCCACCGAATCTCTTCCCACTTCGCTTTGTTTTTCTTTTTCGGATTATTCTCACGAGTTTCCCCCACTCGCAGTCCTTTGCTCGTGCACAGCGCGTGTCCTCAGAATTGGGCCTCTCGTAGTGGAGATAAATATGGAGGTATGGAGGTGAAATATTGTCTCCCTACCATTGGACCACATAATCAACTATAACTTTTTAAGTGGGCCATTTATGAAATCCCCTTGTCACTCTCTTTTTTGGATAGAAAAACCAAAAAAATCTAACATCACAATATTTTGTAACATAATTTTGATACAATTATAACGTGACAAACAATGTATTTGGCTATATAAAATAATTGTAAAAAATGATATCATTAAGATTGTGATCCTTGAATAATTATAAAATTACAAATTGATTCTTGAGTTATTCACGTGTTTGTTGCATATGATGGACGGACTAAAATCATATGATTCATAAACATGATGAATAAGAACATATATGCAAGAAATAACATGGCAAGGTTTTATTTTAAAATAAATAAATAAATAAAAAATAATAATAAGAAGGTAGTTTGAGATTATATTGTTAGAACTTGTTAGCCCAATATGTTGGGTTTGATGGTACTAAGAAACATCATCCTATGGTCGAGCTCTACAAACTCATAATAATCACATCACCGAGTTTTCTTTCATGAATGTGCATGGTTCCTTTGGTATCAAGTTGCCATTTATGAACCGAGCAATGAATCATATTCAAAAGCAAGGTTGTTCCATGTTGGAGATACCCCATTTTAGGACAATTAATTTTAGTTTTTCAACATGTTTAGTACTAAGGGAAAAATAATAATTTTACCCAAGCAAAAATTCCATAAATGACCTTAACCTCAAAATTCATACCATAAGTAGTCATTGTGCAATTAAGGATGAATTGATCTTTCATAAAAAAAAAAAATAAATAAAAAAAGGATGAATTGATCTTTTTCTGTGTGTAAAACTGTGCTTCAATCATGACTTATAAAAGCTTAAATTTGATTGGTTAATCAAAAGTCTTGTCATATGATGGTGGAAGAACACAATCAAGATTTCATAAAAAGAAAAAAACACAATCAATAAAGAGTCCAAAAAATGTTTAAAGGTCATAAGTATCTCCTCAAAATAACTTAATAATAACAACAACAACAACAACAATAATAATAATAATAATAATAATAAGGGTAAATTTCATTAACCTCTCCTGAGGTTTGGACCACTCAGGTCCAAGATATTTTAAAATTAACCAATTAGGTCCCTAAGATACAATTTAATCCCTAACACCCCTAACTCCGTAACCCCCTCTGTTACTCATTTTTTTTACCTGGTCTCTTCTCTCTAAAGTCTCTTCTTTCTCGTTCCTCCCCCTCAGACCACTCTTCACTTATCTTTGTCTCTAACCTTAATTCTGCTCCAATTTTACCCTTACCCAATCTCAGCCAAACCGACGACAACAAAACCCAAATCTTACAACAAAACTCAAATCCAAAAAAAACTTATAACAAACCAACCACCACATCAGATTTGGGTAGTGCTTCTTTAAGAGACAATGAAGCATATTTGGCTGTGAGGTTTGTGGCACGAGGGCCTCTATGTCTTCCTTGTCCAACTTTGAGGATTTGAAAGAAATTGATGTTGATGATAAGGGTTTGGATTTTGGGGTGGGGCCAGTTTTCTTGCCCTTGCAACATTGCAACAAGAGGAAGGTGTGGGACCCAATTGTGGTTGATGAAGATTCCGTTGAATTTGGTGGGTTTAGAGGGATCAAGGCTTCCAATAAGGTCGAGGCTATGCTGGGTGAGTTTTGATAATCTTTGGTTTGAGAAAGTTTGGATTTATTATTATTATTATTATTATTATTATTATTATTATTATTATTATTATTATGTGGGTGTTTTGGCTTGTGGGTTTAATTGGGTTTGCTTGGTTTTGTGCTTTTATGGTACAAATGTGGGTTTTTGAACTGGGTGGAAGAGTCCAATATGGCTATGACTGTGTAGTGTGGTTTTTGGGCAGCAGTGTGGGTATGAATTGTGGCGATGTGGGGCAAAAGAGAGAAACAAATGGGGCAAGAGAGAGAAGAGAGATTTGATAGAGAATGAGTGGAATGAGAGAGAAGAGACAAGTCTGAATGAGGGAAAGAACAATAGTAACAGAGGGGGTTACGGGGTTAGGGGTGTTAGGGATTAAGTTGTCTTTTAGGGACCTAATTGGTTAATTTTAAAATATCTTGGACCTAAATGGTACTTGTTTAAACCTTAGGGGAGGTTAATAGAATTTACTCTAATAATAATAACAACAACAACAACACAATGAAAATATGGGGCCACCAATCCCAATCGACACTTCTGGAATGACCAAAGTGCTAATTCGGGGAACCTAAATGTTGATTATCACTCTAGTTATTGCCTTAAAAAAAATTTAAATTAAATTTGATTTTTGTTATATACTAATTTGATATCTTATTTATCTAAGGAATTCAAATAATATAATTTCAACTGTAATTTATTTATTAACATATATTTGTGAAGAGATAAAAAATTTAGTTGTGATATTTACAATATATCAAAAAACAATATATTAAAAAAAAATACATTAATTAAATAGCTCATGAACAAGTTAGAGCTTGTTTGACACTAAACTGAATCATGCTTGAATATATAATTTAAGATTATTGATAAGTTCAAACTCGACTTGTATTTAAAATAAAAATAAAAATAATTAATTAATCATGAACTTTTTAATACTCAATTCGATCTGACTTGTTTATTGGGTTAAAATTGGAATGGGGAAATGCTTAGAAGTATCTACGGTATCTTCCAAGGCTTTGGATGGCTTATGGGCTTCATGTGATGGGCTCATAAAGGACAAGCCCGATCCTAACATTGCTAGTCTTACAAACAACCGAGATAATAAAATATACAGTAATATCCTCCCACTTGAACTGCTAATGATGATCACGCATACTGTGAGATGATAAGGCCTGGAGGTGAGGTTGCTAATAGGGAGGGATAGCTAGTTGTTGGGCTTTGCCCTAATGGCGAAGCTTATATATGCATGTGATGTTTTGGATTATGATTTGATGAGAGAGAGAGAGAGGGTTACATCTGGTGTAACTCTAAACAATGTTACACTACTCAATAACTTGTTATTGAATTCATATTTTGAAAATCTAATAATTGAATTACATGTTCTATATGTTCTTAATATGCACGTCAATTTTCATGTCAATCGGATGTTATTTATCATTTAATCTATAAATTCATCTTTTATGCATTATTTTAAACTACAAAAACTTGAATTTAAATAACTGATTGATGACATGACTATTAATCTTTGATCACCTTAAAATTTTACAAGTAATGAGATTATACGAAGATAATGTAATCTAATGGTTGATTTGTCAAAATTTATATCCAATTAAAAAATATTGAGTGGTATAACATTCTTTAAAGTTATACCATGTGTAACTTGAACCCAACCCATATATATATATATATTGATTGATATAAATTCTTAAAAATAGAAAACAATACCTAATTGTTTTACTAAACATGTTTATGGGAGGGGGTGGTGGGCGAGAATTTAGATATGGGTAAATGAGTCGAGTCGATTAGATTTGGGTTTAAATCATTTGGGATTGCGTCAAATTGGGTTTAGGTTCAAAAACAGGTCATCATATTGTCTTTGTTTTCATTTAAATATAAAGAAGAGAAAAAAAATAAAAAATACTCAAAAATAAAAGTAAATAATACATATTAAGTAATGAAAAATGAAAAATGAAAAAATATTTAATATGAATTGCACCTCAGTTTATGCAGTGTTAGTAATAAATCTAGTACTGGAGATATTTATACTTGAGAATTTGCATCTTAAGTGGTGAGTGATTTCGTTAGTATTATTCTCTACAATATGTTAGTATTATTATCTACAATATGAACTTTTAATATAATTTTAATATATAATAAAATTAAGCCAATAAATTATTTTATAATTATGAATATTCTATAAATGAATTAAATTACTTTCAAATTCATATAACGAACTTCGAGTGTACAACAAAGTGTTTTTATATTTTAAATGCACTTTAATTTCGTGCCAAGTGTCAATCTTTTATATATAAATTCATATGTATGTATATATACACTCAATTTATATTTACCATTGTAGGGTCCAAACTTTGTAGCCCAAGCCCAAAAGGTTTGGATTGTGAGCCCAACGAACCCGGAACAAAGAATTTGTAGAGAGTGGGTGAAAGAGGTGGGATGGTTATGAATTTAGCAACAGTTAATTATAATATACGATGATGATCTAACATAAAAAACACACTTGAAAACTCCATCTATTGAAATCCGAAGAGGTCCATTATTGATAAGTGAATACAGTTCTTAAAGTTACAGTCAGATCTTTTTCTCCCTCTCCTTTTTTCCTCCCCCCTTCTTTAGAGGCCTATTACATTTATATGTTCTTCTTTTCCTTCATCTTCATCGTACACCTGTTCTTCATCTAAACATTCACTTGAGTACATGTCACATCAGATATCTGCTTTAGTTTTCTGTAAGTGGTGGTAGCTGAGATTGCACTATTCAGGAGTCTTCTCCACATAAATGCAACCAGAAAATTTGCTGCAGTGCATTAAATGCGGTGGTAACAGCTTTTCCTTTTAGATATTTCTCCGTTCTTATCACCTCCAGGCATGCCCAAAGCTTGTCCTTATCGTTGAAGTTGTTAGAAATATCACTCGGAGCTTCCATATATTTGTTTGATCAAGTTCCCTTGGTATTCAAGGAGAATGACCTCTTTGGACCACTAGGGCTCTCTTCGGATTATACTTCTCGTTCATTTCCAGGTATATTTCTCCCACCTAGACTTCTTCCCAACCATCTTCTTCTCTCTAGACATAGTAATATTCAGATAGGGCCCTAGGCCCAACACGTCATGTTGGGCTTTTACCCCCACAACCATGCTTTTATGTAGGTTATAAGGTAATTTAAAACTTACTTTTCATAATGATCACTTTATGCACTCAATTAGTATTTTTTTTGTCAAATTAAAGGAAATTTTTTTAAACATTGTTTTTTTAAAAAAAATAATGATAATTTTTTTTGGGGTCAATTTATCAATAACTATTGAATTATTTTAAAAAAATAAAAAAAATTACACTGACTTTAGGTCATGATTTGACTTAAACAAAATGCATCTCACTCAAGCAAAATTTTCAGTGAAATTTTTTGAAATTAGACAAAAAGTTTGCTTGTTCATCTACTATCACTCGCTTGTGTAGACCCCTTCACTTTTTTTTTTTTTTTTTTGCTAGGTGATTGCGGGGGCTAGAACCCCCAAGCAAGAGGTCATATAGGTACCTGGGTGCCAATAGGCTACTAAGGCCAATGGCGTGTAGACCCCTTCACTTAAGCACAACTGAATTTCGCTTGAGCAAGATTCTTAAAACATGTTTAATTTCACCTTTAAAAATTCTATATTTTCCTACTTTTAAAGTAGGATTATGTCACATATTACAACTTTTAGATATACACTCAACTGGACTAGACTAACTCAAACTTGGGCTAAAGCCCATTTAGTAAACTGGTTTCATCAGGATGAGGTGAATAAGTCTTTATTTATTTATTTTTTTTTAAGAGAGTTTCAACCTACAGCGTCCGCTCTTAATGGTAGCTTTTTATTATCAGATTAATACATCAATCAGTTTTTGGTTTATGAAAGTAAGTATGAAAAACTTAGTTTCATTTATTTTTGGATTTATTTATTTTGATGGGAAGCTTGTAAACTTTATTAAAGAATTTTTTTTTTTGAGAGGATCATTAAAGAAACTTAATTGCATTTTTATTATTAAAAGTAAATGAGATGCTAAAGCACTCATGGGAAAATGGAACAAGGATTTTTTTTTTAAGGCATTAATATAATATAATTGAATACTACTTAATTCAAAATTTTAAATTAAGAAACTAAAACTTATTATATTATAATATTAATCACAAATTTTAAACACGTAATTTTCAAAAAAATCTTTCTTGCGCAATTAGTATGAATGGAATAGATGAGTTTCAGTTAGTTCAACTGGTAAAGTTTCTGATAATTGAATAAAAGATCGGGGGTTTAATCTCCACTTACACCAAAACTAATTGATATCTTGACCTGATGATAAAGAGTTATTATCTATTGTTAGGAGCGGACGCTATAAGTTAAAACTCTCTTAAAAAGAAAAAGAAAAAGAAAAGACGGATGAAATATGGTAATGTATTATTGTATTATCATATCATGGACACTAGGCTTTATTTATTTGCCATTTATTCCGAAATTTCATTAAAAGTTTTTCTTTCCTATTTAAAATTGGAAAACAACTTTTTTCTTTAAGCTAAAGTAGTTTAGAATTTCAAACTTTAAGGTTAAAGTTTTTTAATGCATTGTTTCAACATTTAATAAAACTAATGCATTCACATAATGGCTACTATACGTATTTATCAAAATGACACCCGATACCCATCTATTTTGAGAGGGAGCCTATTCTTCTTTTGTTATTTTTCACTTCTAAAACTTTAGTAAATCACGAGCACAACTCCACTGAAAAAAAAGAAGAAAGAAAGAAGTCACGAGAAAAAAGGACCTATCCAAATTCCAAATCAAACTTTACGTCCAAAAGCCTACACAATTAGTGGATTATACTTGGCTCGTGACTGCAAGAGAACAAAAAACTTAACATCCCCATTGTTCCAATCCCAACTCGATCCCCTATTTATTTTGCAAAATAATATTAATACAAACAATGATTGATAATTTATACTAATTAAGAACAATTTTATTCTTGCCAATAACCCTATAATTTAACTAGTATCTTCTGATATTTTTAATAGAGATGTCTCTATTCTCTAGTGTTATAATTATTAAATTATAAAAAATAAAAATAAATTTTTTTTTAAATGGTTTTAGAGAAACCAAGACGAAGTACGTACATAAGTATATTTATTCAATTTATTTGTTTAAATAAATGATGAGACAAAAAAATGATTTTAATTATTTCAAATCGTAAATGTAGTCAAGCACCCACGCAAGGCTGCTGTGGGGTCGAACCTCACATGCAAGTAAAAAACAAGGGTTTGATCACGTGCTTGTGTCTACTAGTAATCTTCTTTTTTTTTTTTTTTAGTAATCTTCTTTTGTTGTCTCCCTTGCACTCCTCTGTATTTTGAGATCACGTGCACGTATTAAATTTCATATATCATATTTATAGTCATATACAGTGAGTAGTGATAAGAGGGTCCACAAAGGAAAATATAGGATTAGGAAGGGTAATTTGAGTCATTTTGAACTCGAAGTGCTTGTGATCAACTAATTTGTATATATGAACAGTGAACTATAAGGTAGTAGTAGGCTTATACGTTATGGTCCACTTTGAGAGTTTGAATATGATCATGGGTTTGGACCTTACCATATCTTTCGGGTATAAAATTTTATTTCATTTATTTAATATTATTTTTTATCCTAAACTTTAGATGAAATTTATTTTTCATCCCTAAAGTTCAAAAATTTTCTACTTTTCGTCTTTAAACTTTTGAAAATATTTCCATTTATATTATTCTATCAAATCCATTCCCTTCTATCTCACTTTCTTTCTCATTTCTTTTCTCTTTTCTCTCTTTCCTTTCCTCCTATGGCCAAATCCACCACAGCCAATACAACAAAGCCATGAATCATGAAAATAACAGCCTACATCAGTTTAAAGAGATGACACTTGAGTTTCACGTAATTACTCTGAGCAAGAGCTGGCTAATATATTATTTTCAGTGCTTCATGATTCCTTATGATCAGCTCGAGTCCACGAGGTAAAAAGAAAAATTGGCAAAACTATTGTGTTTCTACTCCTACGAACATCATAAGACATTAAGCTCCATACTTTCTAATTTTCTTGGCATCAATAAAATGTATAATTGAAACAGAACCCATCAAAATTAACAAAGAAATTAACTACCACTCAAATAACATTGTAATTCAAGACCCACCCATTGGAATTAAAAAAAAAAAAAAAAAAAAAAAAAAAAAAAAAAAAAAAAAAAAAAAAAAACTCCACAAACGATAACAAAATTTGCAGAATTGGGTTTAAGTTTAAGTAGGGAAAAAATTACTATGAAGCAAATATACAGGACAAAAAAAAAAAAAAAAAAAAAAAAAAAACATCAAATAGCACTGCTTGGTCTCCAAGGACATGTATAAAAATTGAAAAAAAAAATCTCAATTTCTTTATTATTTAGTGTGCGTTTGAATACTGCTTATTTTGCTGAAAACTAAAAACAATAAAAAAATAATTTTCAGTTACTGTTCATTAGCCTATTTGCACTGTTCATGTCCCATGAACAGTGCAAGAGGCGCTAGGTTAAAAAAAAAAAGAAATAAAAGAAAAAAAAAAAAAAAAAAAAAAAGGAAGCTAGACGCAAACTCGTTCTCCAAAACGCAAACCAAACAGAGCCTTAAAAAATTAAGAACAAAAAAAAAAAAAAAAAGTTAGAAGAAATAGAGACAACGGCCAACAAAAAACAAGGAGTAAATTGCAAATCACATATCTGAAGTTTTTGGGTCATTTTAATTTTGCCACCAAAGGTTTATTTGCTCCCTAACGTTAGGGGTTTGTTTTGATTGAAAGTCTCTCTATTAAACTGGTGCTGATTTTTCCCGTCAAGTGACACTTAAGCTTGCCACACATGCCACTTCACCCAATTATTTTTTAATTTAGCAATCATTTAAAGCTCTTAAAGGAAGCATCATAGCTATAAATACATATTTTAGACCAAAAAAGAAAAGGAAAAGCAACTGTGCAAGAATTTCACAAATCTGGATCTAGGAGTCTAGGATAGCCACCTACCGATTAGATTTTTTAACAATTGTATAAACATCGGAATCAAAATGGTTTTCAGATAATTATGAGGTTCGAAATTAATTACTAGTGCCATCACAAATGTCAACCTTACATTTTTAATAGAGAAAATTGAATATACAAGTATGGGATGGTTCTTCCAAAAAAAAAGGGGGGGGGGGGGGGTGGTGGGTGGGTGGGTTGGGATGGAGACAACCATGGCAGCAGCGACAACCATATTTTTGAGTATGCATGGCTCATGAGGAATTTTTTTTTAATATAATGATATTTTAATGACAATTATTTCAATTGGTATTGTTTTAAATTTATTTGGGGATATAATATTTTCTTCAAAATCATGTTTATAAAACACGAATTATTCAACTGATTTAATGGAATTATAAGTCCAACACTTACACTAGATCCTCAAATAGTTTAAAACAATGTTGGTTTAAATGATTATTATTTAAATAATATTATTTTACAAAATTTTCCGTATGTATGCTCTGTACGCAAATGGCATATATATATGGAATATATATTGCAGTCTATTGAGATTTTTCTCTCTTTTTTTGTTTTTATTTTTTCTTTGTCTGTTGGGTTTGGTTTTTTTGTTGTTGTTGATATTTTGATAGTTATATCGGATGAGGGGCATTTAAACCCTAAATGTTTCCGTTGAAAACACCAAAAAGTGTCAAATAATTAAATTACATAGTTCTTAGCGAATGAGGTTATTGTTGAATGCGAGCAAAAATTGAAATACCCCCTCCAAAGCAAACATAAATACATAACCTTACCACATGTTTGGTCTTGGGATAATGCAGGTATTCATCTAAAAAATTTGGGAAGATTGTCACAAATTTAAAAGTTGAAAATTCCTCGTTTTCAAGTCATTTTCATGCTAAACGAGGCTTCAATTCTAGAAACACGAAAATTTAAATTTGATACTTCAAGAAAATATATATATATATATATATATCTTATAAAATGCGTTTTTTGTGTCATTCCTGAATTTTTTTTTTTTGGCAAACTAAAATAAATACTATCAGTCTCAAATTAGAAGGAAACTATAGTATTAAAATTAAGCTGATTATATTCTTACCTCTAATTTTTGCACTAGCATCCAGTTTGTTGCACAAGCTTTTGAAATGCATTTAGTTAGTTTTTCATTTTTAATTATAGGCATGATAGGCCCAGTAGTATATATCGGGCTGAGGGCCCAATCCGAGGACACC
The DNA here is from genome assembly GCA_023621385.1 of Quercus gilva. Classification (NCBI taxonomy): domain Eukaryota; kingdom Viridiplantae; phylum Streptophyta; class Magnoliopsida; order Fagales; family Fagaceae; genus Quercus; species Quercus gilva. Next base: position 35,388,530 of record CM042474.1, on the reverse strand, counting down.
TAGTAGTCCGAGGACGGGTAAACATATTATAGAGGTCAGCGCTAATAAATAAAGGAAGGGATCTAGGCATGATGGTCCAGGAAGATGGTTCGAGGAGGGATGCTTCCTCGGATAAATAAGGCAGAGGTCAAAAGGTGCGGCCTGTCATGCAAAGCAACTTTCTAGGAGTTTCTATTGGTAAGGATGCACGTCATGGAGGCATGAGAACTATGAAATATCTAAGAGAAAGCTGTATCACTGCATTGAATACTTTGTAGCTAACTCTCTGGCTGCATTAATGAGGAAGTAATACATGAACAGTAATTTTCAGCCTTACAACTACTCCTCAAAAACTTCAAGAAGGTGCTGATGGGACAAGGATTAACACCAGCAATCTAATCTACACGTGGAGGGTAGAGATGAAAGAGGAAGATAGTATAAAATAGAAAGAAGACCCTAAGGAAAGAGGATCGGAGAATTGAAAGAGAAATACTGTAGCAATAAGGGTTGTAATTGTAATCAACTTCAAGAATTATATACCAGAACTGATCTCCTTAGACTGTGCTGAGGACGATTTTCTTTAGATAAAACTAGTTCATTTTTACTTTATTGTCATTTGGATCCGCTATAATTGCTACCTAACTCATTAGGTTTTCTAATCCACTCTCTACAAATTCAATGTATTGGGCTCTTTGGGCCTAGATCCTTCTACTTTTTGGGCTTAGGATTCAAATTGTGTCCTTACAATTGGCGTCGTCTGTGGGAATTTCTGGTGTTGTAGTGAGTTTAACGTTCAATTATGGTAGGTTCAAGTCTGAATCGGGAGGAATCTATGGGGTCCCAACGTCAAGATTTATTAATCTTGAGCGAAGAAGGAATCGGGAGGTTAATGTGCATACCACCAATACTAGCAGGAGCCAACCTCAAAGCGGGTGCCACCTTTCTTATGAGGAGAATACCAAAGCCATGCAACTAGATATTGATCATTTGAAAAGGAAGTTATGCCATGAACAGCGAAGGTGAACTCCCTCCAATTTTGATTTCTCTTCTGGTGATGAGGAGGATGGTAGTTATAGATCCAGGTCAAGGACTCCCCCCAGTGAATCTTTCTTGTGTGATGAGGACTACCACCGTGAGCGTAGGAATAAAAGCCCGTCTTGCAAAGGCCTGGGAAACGATGCTATGAGTAAGGCGTTGAACTAAATTTCCAGATCGCCTTTCACACGTAGAATTGAAGGAGGAAAACTTCATCGGCGTTTTGCTCAGCCAATGTTCACCATGTACAATGGTCGAATAGACCTTACAGAGCATGTAAGTCACTTCAACCAGAGAATGGATGTCCACTCTAGGAATGAGGCCTTGATATGCAAGGTGTTCCTATCTAGTCTAGGGCCTATGGCAATGAGATAGTTTGATGGTCTGGGGGCAGGTTCTATAGATTCCTTTAAGGAACTTACCCGGGCGTTTGGATCTTGCTATATTACATGTAGTAGGGTCCCTCGGCCCTTAGATTCCCTGTTGTCTATGATCACGCTAGAAGGGAAGACCTTGAAAATGTACTTAGACAGATACTAAGAGATGTTCAATGAGATAGATGGTGACTTTGATGATGTGGCCATAAGAACTTTCAAGGTCGACCTACCTGCCAAGCATAGTGTGAGGAAGTCTTTGACTGGGAAACCTGCTAACAGTGTCCGTCAACTCATGGACCGGATTGACAAGTATAAGCGGGTCGAGAAGGACCAACAACAGGGGAAAAGAAAAGCTAAGGTTATCCCTCAAGAGGGAAGGGATTTCAGGTCGGACCGATACAACAATAACTAGCCGAGGAGAGACTTTGCTAGGCAATTGGGGTCTACCGCTACTCAAATGGTTAGTACAATGTTTTGAGAACTAGTACACCAGGTCTTGGAGAAAATCAAGAATGAGCCATTTTTTAAATGGCCAAATAAGATGGAAGGTGACCCCATGAAGTGCAATTAAAGCCTTCATTGCTAATACCACCAAGACCGGAGGCACACTACAGAGGATTGTAGAACTTTGTGGAATCACTTGGAGTAGCTGGTCCGAGAAGGGAGGTTAAAGCAATTTTTGTATCATCCTAGTAGGCAAGGGGGCAAGATTGGAACCTTGGAGAGACGCCTCTTCGAGAGCCTCTTTGGTCACAATTAATGTCATTCTCGCTGCCATAGGGAGGACTAGTTCTCATCCCTCTAGGGTGATGTCTGTAACTCGGCCACCTGCCGAGGACTCTAACCATGAGCTGAAGAGGGCTAGGATGGAGATCTGACTACCGTTAAACTTCTCGGATGAGGATAAGGTTAGAACCATACAGCCACATGATGACACCCTGGTAGTCACTCTTAAGATAAGGGGGTATGATGTGAAGAGAGTGTTAGTGGATTAGTGTAGCGGGGCAAAGATTATGTACCCTAATTTGTACAATGGGCTAAACTAGAAACCTAAGGATTTGATAGGTTACATTTCACTTTTGTTGGGCTTTGATGGGAAGGTTTTTATTCCAAAGGGCCAGATTAGACTACCTGTGCAGGCTGGTTCAGAGGTGGTGGAGGTGGATTTCATTTTGGTGGATGCTTATTCTCCTTACACAACCATTGTGGCACGCCCTTGGCTTCATGCCATCGGGGCTATTTCTTCCACCTTTCACTTGAAAGTAAAGTATCCGTTTGGGGATCATATTAAGGAACTAGTTGGGAGCCAGTTCGTGGCAAGGCAGTGCTTGGTGGCTGCGATTATATATTGGCCTGAAACAGGATCCTCGGCTTCTGCTGATAAGGGTTTATAACAATCAAGGACTCTGGTGTTATCCGTGGATGAGACGGCCGAGGGGGCGAAGTGTGAGGGGTTAGAGAAGATTGTTGTTGACAATGATTTGGAAAATTTTTTTCAGGTCGGAGCTTAGTTGCCTCCTCAGGAGAAGGAAGAGTTGGAAAAGTTTCTCATGAGGAATATTGATGTGTTTGCATGGAGTGCTTATGAAACTCCTAGGGTGGATCCAAACTTCATCTGCAATCATTTGAATGTCAATCCATCAATTATCCCTAAAAGGCAACCACCTCAGCGCTTATCTAGAGACCACTCTGATGCTATCAAGGACGAGGTGATCAAACTTAAGCAGGCTGGGACTATTAAAGAGGTGTTTTACCCCGAGTGGCTAACCAATACTGTAGTGGTGAAAAAGAAAAGTGGGAAATGGCGAGTGTGTGTGGACTTCACAAATTTGAATAAGGCCTGTCCAAAAGACCTTTTCCCTATATCTCGGATAGATCAGCTAGTGGATGCAATTGTAGGCCATCCTCGGATGAGGTTTTTGGATGCCTTCTAGGGATATCATCAAATACCACTAGCCTGGGGTGATCAGGAGAAGACAACTTTTGTCATTCCTACTGGAAATTATCACTACAAGGTGATGGCTTTTGGTTTGAAGAATGCAGGGTCTACCTATCAGAGGATGATGACTAGGATGTTTGAGCCACAGTTGGGCAAGAATATTAAGGTGGTGTCTAAGCATGTAGGAGACCTCGGGAATATTTTTGAAATACTGAGAAAACACAAATTGCGCCTTAATGCTTCCAGGTGCTCCTTTGGCTTGGGATCAGGCAAATTTCTAGGCTATATGGTCACTCATTGTGGAATTGAAGTCAAATTTGATTAGGTTAAGGCAATTAACAGTCTACAACTACCTCGGAATCCTAAAGAAGTCCAGAAGCTAACTAGAATGATGACTGCCCTAAACCAGTTTATCTTTCGGTCAGCAGACAGGTGCAAACCCTTCTTCCAGCTGTTGAATAAGTGGAAGGGATTTTAGTGGACCGAGGAGTGTGCCTTGGCCTTCCAGCAGCTTAAGGATTACCTTTCTCGACCACCTGTTATGTCCAGGCCCGAGGTGGATGAGGTCTTGTTTGCTTACATTGCTGTGGCTTCCCACGTCGTAAGCTTGGTGCTCATACGAGTTGACAATGGTGTGCAGAGGCCAGTTTACTATGTGAGCAACTTGTTGCATGAAGTAGAAGTTTGTTATTTACCATTGGAGAAGGCCATTTTGGCCATAGTACATGCTACACGTAAACTCTTTCACTACTTCCAATCCCACACAGTTGTTGTTTTAACCCAACTCCTGCTTCGATCACTACTTCGGAGTGCTAATTTCATAGGGAGGATTGCCAAATGGGGTACGATCCTAGGGGCGTTTGATATCAAGTATATGCCTTGCACTTCTATCAAGGGTCAGGTCCTCACAGATTTGATGGCCGAGTTTACTGAATCCCCAATAGAAGAGGAAGTAGAGGAGCAAGACATGGATGGAAAATCAATTAGTATGGTCTTCTTGCAAGAACCTTTATCTTGGAGGGTGTATGTTAATGGTGCAGCGAATCAAAAGAGGATCTGGAGTGGGATTAGTTTTAATATCTCCTGAGAAGATCACTATTAAGAAATCCTTAAGATTGGGCTTTTCGGCCACAAACAATGAGGTTGAGTATGAGGCTCTATTGGTCAGAATAACCATGGTTCAGAAAATGGGAGGAAAGACAGTGGAGATATTCTTAGATTCAAGATTGATCGTAGGCCAGGTGAAGGGAGAGTTAGAGGCCAGGGATGGGAGAATGCAAGAGTATTTAAATCAGGTTAGACACTTGCAGTTAAGGTTTGAGTCTTTCAACTTGCTGCATATCCCTAGGAGTGGAAGTACACAAGCTAATTCTATGGCCACTCTTGCAACCTTCTTGACACATGGCTTACCTCGGGTTATCTTTATTGAAGACTTGTGTAAACCTACTGAGATGAAGAGAGAGATGGTCCACATCCATCAAATTAGGGTAGGACCTAGCTGGATGGACTCCATAATGCTATTTCTTAAGGAGGATATCTTGCCTGAGGAGAAGTTAGAGGTTGACAAGGTACAAAGAAAGGCTTTTCAGTTTTGGCTGTCCAAGGACCAAAATTTGTACAAGCGCTCTTTTTCTAGGTCATGCCTGCTATGCATACACCCTAAGGCATAAGAGCTACTCCTTGAGGAGTTACATGAAGGGATTTATGGAAGCCACACAGGAGGTAGATCCTTGTCTTATAGAGCCCTCACTCAGGAATACTGGTGGCCGAATATGCAGAAGGAAGCACAAAAGTATGTGAAGTAGTGCGATCAATGCCAAAGATTCATCCCAAATATTCATCAACCGGGGGGCGTCCTTAATCCCTTGTCTAGCCCTTGGCTTTTGGTCAGTGGGGCATGGATATTGTGAGGCCATTCCTTAAGGCAGCAGGAAATAAGAGGTGGCTGCTAGTCGGCATAGACTACTTCACCAAGTGGGTTGAAGCTGAACCATTGGCAAATATTAGGGATGTGAATGCCAAGAGATTTTTTTGGAAAAATATTGTCACCCGGTTTGGGATCCCCCTCATCTCAGACAATGGGCTTTAGTTTGACAGTAAGGCCTTCAGGAGGTACTGTTGTGATTTGGGCATTACGAATTGGTATTCCACCTCGGCTTATCCACAGGGGAATTAACAAGACAAGGTTGTCAATAAGGTCATAGTGAATGGACTCAAGAAGAGGTTGGATGATGCGAAAGGAAAATGGGTAGAAGAGCTGTCACACGTCCTTTAGACATATCGGAATATTCCTTGCACGTCAACAGGGGAGACACCATTTTCAATGACTTATGGAGCCGAAGCAGTGATTCCTCTAGAGACCGAATTCCTAACACTAAGGATGAGTTCTTTCACTTCGGGTAATAATGATGGGCTACTAGAGAAGAGTTTAGATTTAATAGAAGAGCAAAGAGAAAATGCCATGGTTCAATTGGCGTATTATCAACATAAGCTCAAGTAAGGATATGACGCCAACGTAAGGTTAAGGCCATTAGTGCCTGGAGACTTGGTATTAAGGAAGGTCTTGGGTATTACAAAGAACCCAGCATAGGAAAAGTTAGGGCCCGACTGGCAAGTACCGTATTGCATCACCTAGGTGGCTGGGATAGGTGCATATTATCTTGAAGATCTAGATGAAAATGTTGTACCTCGCCCCTAGAATGTAAATAACCTGCGAAGGTATTATTATTAATGAAAGTCTTTTCTGCTATATTTTTGTTTATTGTATTATGTGTCATACATTGTATTTGCTTAAGTATCAAACAAACTCTTGGTCATGTCTGGCTCCTTGGACCACATACCTTGGGTGAATTGATATTTTCAAGCATTTTTCTAAGTATTAAACAGAACCTTAGTTATGCCTGGTTCCTTGGACCACATATTTTGGGTAAATTAATACTTCATGACATTTTTCTAAGTGTAAACAGAACCTTAGTTATATTTGGTTCTTCGGACCATATACTTTGGGTAAATTAATACTTCATGACATTTTTCTAAGTGCTAAACAAGACCTTAGTTATGCCTGGTTCCTTGAACCACATACTTTGGGTAAATTAATACTTCATGACATTTTTCTAAATGTTAAACAGAACCTTAGTTATGTCTGGTTCCTCGGACCATATACTTTGGGTAAATTAATACTTCCTATCATTTTTCTAAATGTTAAACAGAATCTTAGTTTTGCCTGGTTCCTCGGACCACATACTTTGAATAAATTAATATTTCATGACATTTTTCTAAATGTTAAACAGAACCTTAGTTATGCCTGGTTCCTTGGACCACATACTTTAGGTAAATTAATACTTCCTGTCATTTTTTTAAGTGTTAAACAAAACCTTAGTTATGTCTGGCTCCTCGGACCACATGCTTTGGGCAGATTAATACTTTCTGTTGTTCGTTTAAGTATCAAATAGAACCAGCCATACATAATGACAGAGATTTTCATAGTAATAGGTTGAGCAAATGGACATTCATGAGCATCACTTAAAGCATTTGTAAGTATATCAAGTATATTTATTGCCTGTTTAAGAATTGATTGTCCCTCTAGTCCTTTAGACTTACAGATAAATAGGGGGGTTAAGTGGAGCCAGACATGTATGGATGCTTCACCATTGTATATTTCTGAGGTTAAAATTATACTTTGTTGAGATTGTGGACTTAATAGGTCTAACCTATCCTGTTGCTGATCATGTAAGGTGTAGTAACTATGCTATCACTTATGCAGATAGCTAAAGGGAATTATCTCTCATTGTTGCTTTAGTTAAGTGTTAAAAGAAACAGAAACTATGTGTGGATCCATTCAAATATCACAAGTATAAAAGAAAAGCTTGCAATTATCATTAAACTAGGCCTTGGAAAAAGGTAAATAAGTTACAAAAGATCAGACTAATTACAAGTGTTGAACACAAAAGTTTTTAAAAAAAAAAGAAAAAGAAAAAGAAAGAAGCTACACTAGAAACTACTTCTTTTTTATTATAATCTTTTCTTTGGCTGGGGCCTTAGTGGACTGAGTGAGTGCTGCTTCAGAGGCCTTTGGACCTTTACTTGTGAGATCACCCTTAGCAGGCACGGGAAGAGTGGCCAGGACTATCTCCATCCTTGTAGGGGCTTCTTTCTCTGTGGGGAGGTCCTGGGGAGCAACTTGGGGCTTTGTGGCATCAAAGGCCACCCCCTTGGTTGGGTTTGCTTCCTTTTCAACAACCCCAGGCTGCTCGGCCACCTTGGAAGGGCTGTCAGGAGGGTCAAGAACCTTGGTCGAGCTGGCCTTGCCCACGTCTGCCACCTCGAAAGAGGTATCAGTCCTAGAGCTGGCAGGGCCAGATGCACGGATGGTAAGAGGGTAGTATACACTCTCTGCTCTCCTTAGTGTAGAAAAGGCCTCAACCCTAGCCTGGTTGAGGGCCTCGTTCCAATACCTGGAGGCAATAGTTCCTACACACCTCCGAGACCTCAGCCTTAAAGGTTTCCTCGGTCTTCGCCACTCCTACATCGTACTTGTCCTGCTCGGCCTGTTTCCTAGCCTTCTCTGCCTAGTTCCTAGCCTTCTCAGCCTCCTCCAATTTCTTCTTTAAAGCTACAATTTGTTCCTTGGCAATGGCCAATTGGTCTTCGGACTAGCGAAACTGCCTCTGTTGACCTTCAACCTGCCTTTCGGCCCCTTCCAAGGTGGCTTCAACGCTCTTCTTGTCCCGGTCCGCCTCGGCTTGCTTATTCTTTAGGTCTTGGACCCTCTTCTCAACCATATTGAAGGTGTCTATGACAGCAATGCGCCTCCCCTCTTTCTCCTTCGTCATCTGGTGGGAGGTGTTCACCATCACCTCGGCCCCGAACGTGGCTTGGATGGCCTATGAAGAGAAAAAAAATATAGTTAAAAAAAGAAAAGAAAAAAGAATAAAGACTAAGACTAAGGTAGTTAACATGGCAAGGTCCCTCTTCAAGCCGAGGAACACCTCATACTTCCTCATAGACCTAAAGTCAGCCATGTCATTGGGCAGTAATAGGGACTACTCCACGACGTAGACCACGTACCCAGCCTTGCCCTGCTGGAAATCTCGGATGGAGGCGTTACTAGGGAGAGGAGCTCCATCTAGCACCAAGGGTGGGGCCCAGGTTAGGACTGCAGCTTGCTGGTCACCCCTCCTCTCACCCTCGTTGGATGACCTCATCTACATAACTTTAGTCTACTTGGCCCCCCTCTAAGGCTCAACCTCCTGGGAGGGGTGGGTTTTTCCTCCTTCCACCACCTCCTTGACCTTCTGCTCCCTCTTCCTTTTGTGGTTAGTAAGATCAAATCGGAGGGGTGGGGTGGGTAGAGGAGTGGGAAGCCTAGTCTGGGCTGCCTTCCCAGGCACGTTTCCCCTAGGTTGGGACTCCAATATCTTAGAGAGTTGACCTTGGCTTGCGTTGAATCCCCATGGCATCTAGTATATTAATAACTTCTTGATTATGATTGACTTGGGCTAGGAGAGGCTGCCTGAGGTCACCAATTGGGATCTCTGGGGACAGAGGCTGGTTAAAAACCTCATAGTCGTCCTCTGAGTCCAAAACGTCTACTACCTCTTCTTCTTTTTCTTCTTCTTCTTCTTTGATAATAGGATGGGAAGTGGTGGCCTCTCTGCATGTATATTGAGGCGGTAGAGTTACTTGAAGTACGCCTTCTGGAATAGGGCCGGTGGTGAGGAAACTAGGAGTAGCGACGCTTATTTGGTGCAAGTGTAGATCCCTTGCCTTTATCTGGCACTTCGGCACCTAGAAACTAGACGACAAAGGCTTGTAGTTGAGGATCATGTGGGCCGCTCTCAGTTGACCGTCTTTGTGAACAAACACCTCGGCTTGGAGTATCCTATCTAGGCTTGGCTGGTTGACAAGGCTGAAGTTCGGAATGGCGGTGTGATGATCTGCAAAACCATTAAAAGAAACAATCAAAAAAGGGAACGACACAAGTCAAAGGAAATTTCAAATACCAGCACGAAAGGAAGAAAATAGGTACAGACTGTGTCAAAGTGAAGAAAGGGTAACTTAAAAGAAATAAACCTAGACCTAAAACCTCACTTGGTTGCCCTGCTCTTGTCGGGCAAGGGAGGTTATCGTGCCACTCCTTTGAAACAATCAAGAAGGCATGAGATAAGTCTAACCTCGGGGTACCTAGTCTTTAAGTAATACCCCTGTCCCTTTAGGTGGTGAAGGTTGTAAACCTAGTTAACGTCATGGTGGGAAAGGTTTAAGCCCATTTTCTCATTAAGGGCATCTACACTACCTAAAATCCTAAACATGTTAGGGTACATTGAGTAGGAGCTAACCTATGAGCCCTTAGGTAATCCCTAGTGACTGTACCCATGGGGATTCTCATCCCTCTTTCTATGAAAGGGATCATTGGAATTACCACTTCTTCTTTCTACCTATTGGTGTGCCAATCCCCTTCCTTACAGTACTTAATGGAGACTCCCCAGCGGGATTCTGTATTAAGCTTTAAAGTTCTCAATATTTTTCTCGGAGTCTACCAAGTAAGCGAATCTACCTATGTGGTTGGAGATAGGTGAAAGTAAGAAGAAGGGGAAGGGAAATTAAGAGGGCCGAGGAGGAAAAAAACTCTATGAAAAGAAAAATAGAAGGAAAAATAAACAGAAAGGGTTAAAAAGACTTATGTAAAGTAGGAAACTCTTCTTGGACTAGCTCTTGTTATTTATGAGTGCAAAGGTTTAGTTTGTGAGTGCAAAGGTTAAGTGTATGAGTGCTAAAGTGTGGTGAGTGAAGTGTTTGGGCAACATTTGTATTAGAAAGACAGTGACAAGCGGGAAAATTCCCACCTGAGTTCCAATAAAATCTTTAGTCGTTGGATCGCCATCGCATCATAGAACGTGGGGAACATGGAGCTGCAGGAATTTAATGAAGGTGTGTCTTAGATACCAAAGCGTTAGGAGTGTGCATTGGGCAGTTAAAAAGGAACTTGCACGGACATAAGTGATGTATGATAAGTACGGGGTGGTTATGGCGATATCAAAATCCTCATTTTTGGCCGAGGAGTAAAAGAGGAGAATTTCGATGGGCTATTGTAGGGATGATAAGCCTAGTAGTATATATTGGGCTGGGGGCCCGGTCCAAGGACACCTAGTAGTATATATTGGGCTGGGGGCCCGGTCCAAGGACACCTAGTAGTCTGAGGACGGGTAAACGTGTTATAAAGGTCGACACTAACAAATAAAGGAAGGGATCTAAGCATAACGGTCCAGGAAGGTGGTTCGATGAGGGATGATTCCTCAGATAAGTAAGGCAGAGGTCAGAAGGTACGGCCTGTCATCCAGAGCAACATTCTAGGAGTTTCTATTGATAAGGATGCACGTCATAGAGGCATGGGAGCTATGAAATATCGAAGAGAAAGCTGCTACCACCGCATTGAATGCTCTGTAACTAACTCTCTGGCGACATTAATGAGGAAGTGATACCTGAACAGTAATTTTCAGCCTTACAACTACTCCCCAAAGACTTCAAGAAGGTGCTGATGGGACAATGATCAACACCAGCAATATAATCTACACTTAGAGGGTAGAGATGAAAGAGGAAGATAGTATAAAATAGAAAGAAGACCACAAGGGAAGGGGATCAGAGAATTGAGAGAGAGAGATATTGTAGCAATAAGAGTTGTATTTGTAATCAACTTCAAGAATTATATACCAAAACTGATCTCCTTGGACTGTGCCGAAAACGATTTTCTTTAAATAAAACCAGTTTATTTTTACTTTATTGTCATTTGGATCCGCTATAATTGCAACCCAACTCATTAGAGTCTAGTTTTCCAACCCACTTTCTACAAATTCATTGTATTGGGCTCTTTGGGCCTAGATTCTTCTACCTTTTGGGCTTAGGATTCAAATTGCGTCCTTACATTAATATATATAAAAGACTTCGTAAATCTACACAATATACACAGCTCAATTGAGTTTTTGACAATAAAATTTCAAAATATTTATTTATTTAATATATACACTTTTATGTATTTTTGTTTATACATATTTTTTCCTATCTATCTTCGAGGTTTACCTAATTACTAAAAATCATTAGATAAAATTTTTTTGATTATGGAAAAATTAAAACATAACATATTTACATATAACAAATTATAAAAAAATAAGTACAGGCTTCTATAATTTTTTGAGCACTGCAACTAGTCATCTTGTAGGGGGCAAAAATGAATTTTCCTAACCCAACTTGATCAAGAATGGGTTGTAGTTAAGGCCCAACACAACTAATTTATAGAGGTAGATGGCTAAGATCAACCTTCAAGGTCTTTGGTAGTCTTGGTTTAGTGATTTAAAGAAAGAAAGTTGGCAACAACAACAATATAATTTAAGAGCTAAGTCAAGGAACAAAGAAGGAATTTTATATAAGTTTCTTTCTCGAGTTGGCCGAGGAACAACAATCCTATTGATTTATACTTCTCGGTTCTACAATGATTAATTTCTCTCTCTACTAATCTTATTTCTCTCTTCCAACTTTTTCCAATCCCCCTTCCAAGAGGAGCTTCCTTTCTTTATATAGCTGCTTAGATTGCATCCTAGCCCTCTACTTAGACAATCATTGATCCTTACTTGGATACTTGTCCCATTGTTGCCTTGCTGGTGGTGGTAGAGTAGGGTACAGGTTGTGAGAGCACTGTTCAATGGTCATTTTGTCATGAATGTAGCAAGCTAAGTTGGTACTGTGCATTAAATGCGAAAGTGATGAGTGCTTTATTTGGAAGCTTCCTTATTCTCTTGCTTGCACGTCTCTACTTCCTTCTTCGGCTTCCAGCCCTATGGCCTAGGTGTTCTGTCCCCGGTATCCTGAGGAGCATTTGCTCCTTGGTCTCCTTAGGTGAGCTGTTTTTCGTGGTTTCCCTGATTGGATTGTCTTGACTAGGCTGTGCCTAATTTGATGAATAGTTGGGCCCCATTGTCTCTTAGGCATATTCTACCCAATGATCCTCTTTCTTTCAGCTTCCCCCTCCAACACATCTCATATAATTTTCCTTGCATCTTAGAGGAAAGTCACTCCAAGATATACATTAACACTGATGATGCACAAAAATCGTTAGTGAGTTGATCATCTACACACGTGCCAATGGGTGTACCTAAAGAACAAAAGAGAAGAACTAATCAGAGAGCACTGGTGGGGTGCCGGCTAAAGACCTTCCGATGGTTAATTCAATGATAGAAGAATCTCCAAGAACTCAAGAGTGTAAGAGCTAGGGAGAATTCACGTACCTCAAAAGGGTTATGGTTTGTTGTTTAAATAGTAGTGGAGAGCTGACTCGAATCAATTGATAAGGGGGAATTTCCTTGTAGAGAGAAAGGTCCCAAGATACTTGGGATCACCTTCCTATATATAGGAGATCTATTTGTGCGGTAGGATCATTGGTCGTGATGTGCAAGTATTTTCTATGTGTGGACATATGAGTGGACCCCACGCAAGTTCCATGGAAAACCCTAAGGTGATGGGTTGTTGGGATTGGGGGTTAGATCGTCAACCTGGATCAGATTGCCCATGGGTCGGTCATCCCTTTGGGATCAGTTTAGGTGTAAGACCGATGATCAGATGGGGAAGGTTCATTGTGCGAGGAAAGTTCGGCACACGAGGAAGGTTTGGCACCCCGTGTCAATCAATCAAAAATTATCCTCATCAGACACCATCAACAACAACAGATATGCTGTTATTTAAATTGGAACCAATGAATGGCATCAATTCATAGCTAATAGGATAAATATTTCGTGTTAAACTTGTTGGATTTACATTTAAGGCTTGGCCTGGATAGCAAAAAGTTCGTGGATGATATATAGATAGAAGAAGTGGAGGGAAGCTATTTGGAATCGCTGTCCTTGCCAACTCATGCATAAGCTTCCTGTACTTCACATCCTCAGAAAAATAAGATTTTTATTTTGAGAATGAGAAATCATTAAAAAGTTGAAAATGAAATTTTTAAAAAGTTGAAAATGAAATTCTTAAAAAGTTGAAAATGAAATTTGTTTTCATTTTCAAAACTAATGAAAACCACTTCACCTATGTTCAGTACGGCCTTAGCTTCAAATTCCTTTGCCAAACTGCTTTTTTTTTTTTTTTGTTGAAGTGTATAGTTAACTTATTTTATTTTATTTTATTTTCATATATAGTAAATATTTAAAGTTTAGATTTTTTTTCTTAACCAAAAAAAAAAAAAAAGTTTAGATTTTCTCTCTGACTACGCTAGGCCATTAAAAGATCACTTCCTAGCAGAATAAGCTTGAAATCTGTACTTAAATCTTATCTGTCTTAAAGTTTTGATTTTCTCTCTGACTATGCTAGGCCATTAAAAGATCACTTCCTGGCAGGATAAGCGTGAAATCTGTACTTAAATCTTATCTGTCTTATAAGTTATAATCACTACAAGACACTTACCAGATATTGGAGGCAAGCCTAAATATCGAATATGTAGCTAATATGCACCAAAATTTAGTGAAGAAGCTTTAATTTATGTAGAAACTAGAAACCCTCTAAAAAAAACACTTCACTTTTTTAATTACTGATATTTGCTTGCAATCCTGACAATATTGTTTGGAATTCATCCAAATTTCCTTTAATAATATTAATGCAAAAATATTGTTTTTGTCCTCCAATTTGCATGAATTTCACTTTTCGTTCATAAATTTTAAAAATTTAATTTTTCATCCCTCAACTTTTTAAAAAGATTTTTTCAATAATTTAGCAACAAAAATGAACTTTTTTTACAATAATTTAGAAAGAAAAAAGAATTCTTTAATTGAAAATTGATAAGCAAGTTTAGGAATAAAAATAATATTTTAGCCCAATATTAACAAAAGCGAACACAGCATTTTTGTTGAGACCTCATCAGCAAGGCATAGATGAGTTAGTTTTAGCTTATCATACTTTGGATGGAACTTAAACCCTCTTTCTTTGGTAGCTCTCAATCCATAAACCTTGTGAACACCTCCATAGCAAAATATGTAGCTCTCAATCCATAACCTTTTTGAACACCTCCCTAGCAAAATACAAGAGAGATAGGGTGGTAAAGGGTTACGTACCTTGTCTCAACTTTGCACCCTTTTAGATACCCACGCAAGGCTGCTATCAAAAGCAAATTGAGAATTTAGGTAAAGTTTTTTTGAGAACAGAATTTATGTAGAGTTATGCAAACCTTCAGAACATAATCCTCTTCTTTTTTTTCTTTTTTGACAAGGTAATCCACCTCATTTTAAATCATTTCCATTTCGTCAGCTTTACGGTTAAGATTTTAATTTCCAAATCAACTATGTACAGACTACCAAATCATTTAAAATTTCAAATGATATGACAATTTGGACATTTTAGATTTATCAAATTTAATATGAACTATGATTTAAATCCATTTCAATGGAGAGGATCGATTATCAAAAAAAAAAAAAAAATTCAATGGAGAGGATCAATTTCTCACAGCATTATGGACGTCTTCCTTGACCAGATGCCAAGCTTGTTCGAAAATGTGCAGAATATTCATCTAGACCAGGAGTGAGTTTGGTCTCCTTTCTTTTAGAACAGAACCAAATTCTATGTACCTGTAGAAACATCTGTTTGTAGCGTTGCTTTTCTCATCAGGGATCTTAGAATCCATACGCAAAGACAGAGACTATCAATTATGCTTTGCTTTATCAGTGTGAGAATTTAGAGGCTGCCAATCTTTGATAAAAACTAATTTCCAACTCCTTCAATGAATGAGAATAATCCTCCATGCATTTTACTGCCTTGATCATCACAGAAAGCACCTGCTTTATTTATTTTTAGCATTCCTAAATTTAACTACTCTTTGGAAGTAAGCTGTATTCAGACTTAGCCAAGAATTCCTTGATTCCTAGACAGAAAAGACAAAATTATTATCTCACCGGTGAGTATCACACTCCCAAAACTATCAGAGGTCCCACGGAAGGATTTAAATAAAGAAAGATTGGAAGTAAGCTGTATTCAGACTTAGCCAAGAAATCCTTGATTCCTAGACAGAAAAGACAAAATTATTATCTCACCGGTGAGTATCATACTCCCAAAACTATCAGAGGTCCCACGGAAGGATTTAAATAAAGAAAGATCGACAAAGCATTAAAAGGGCTGAATTTCTTTTCCTCCAAATAAAGTTGACACAAAGTACAAAAATAGAAACAGCAAAGTCTAAACGATTGGAGATTATTCATTCAAGAAACTATGAGAGTGGCTGAACTAATAATAATAACAATGATATATAATAATATGAGGAATCCGATTGGTATGAAATTAGTTTAATGCTCCTTCTCAATTACAACTATAAAGTTTTTTAATTAATTTCTATAGATCATTAGAATATACTATATAGAAAATGTAAGTCTTTAACAATTTTTTTTTTTTTTTTAATTCAATAATTGGGGAAGGCGGGATTTAAACTTTGAAGATATTTGTTGAAAATACCGTGAGATGCTAATTGAACTCTTAGCAATTTCTAACAACAGATTGAATCTAGAGTCATTTGCATTTAGTTTGGAGGGTAGTTAAGTCTTTGCCCTTAAGCACCATCCAGCACGATCTCAAGATATGATGTGAATGCATGGTCTTCACACCTGTATAAGAATATGCATTTAATATGTATTAGAATGGTTTGATTTGCATCGAGTACTTTGTACACAACTTATGTTCTAAAAGAGGGTAACTTTGTGTCGGTCTTATATCTTGCCCAGTGCAAATGAATATTAATCAGAAGTTGTACCTATACTAGAGAATAAATCATGACATAATTGACATGACTTGAATTGATATATGTAATATATGAAAGGTAAAATCTAATGATGATTTTATTTTATTTATTTATTTTTTAAATTTTTGTTTACTAAGAGTGAAATTAAGAGGCACATTTGAATCCAAATTTCCTTATAAAGAGACCGAATAATGCCACATAAGAACATAACCACAAACTCTTGGTGAGTTTAACAAAATGTTAATATGATGAGTTCCTCAAAAAAAAAAAATGTTAATATGATGAAAAGTTTTTAAGGTTTTATAATATCAAGAATGAATGACCGCCAAGTATTTAGGGTTTGAGGATGCTCATGCTAACCCCACCGACTCTCCTCCTCCCATTACTTTAGAAAAAGAATGACCACCATGTATTTGATTTTGAACCTAACCCATTCATAAAAGATATAATTGAGACTTTTCCCTAGCAATAAATGATATGAACAACATTGGCTACGATTATAAATGACTATTAATCTTAGACGGTTGGACCGAAAGAAAGAAATTTAGGAAGTTAGGTTTTGAACCTATTAATTGTAACTTTTGATGGGGACTCAGCGATAGTTATCCAAGCTATCACTTGTGGGGATCCTGAATTTCTGCCTTTTGGTAATGTCATTGATGATATTCGGTTACAAGCCTCTGCTTTTCAATTTTCAGAATTTTGTAATGTTAAACGCAATGGTAATATTGTGCATGGCTGATGCTCTAGCAAAAAAAGCTAAATGTTGTACGGGGCTGCAAGTATGGTTGGAAGACCTTCCTGTGGATATTAGCCCTTTAGTTTTATTTGATGTTCATTGAGGTTTATGAATAAAGTTAGCCTGGTTTTTCAAAAAAATTCATATAATTCAGTTACTATGACTTTTGAGTGGAGTTGTAATATGCCTTTATGTTAGAACTCATTTTCCTCTGTATGTGCGTTTGTTTCACAAAAAAAAAAAAAATCATACAATTCATCATAGGTCACATGCCTAGAATCCTAATCAATTTTAGATGGTTTCTTAGTTTAAAATGACTAAAAACTTTTGAAATAAAATCTTTTATCTCATTTTAAATATTTTATCAATTACAATTTGGCACATTTAAAAAAAATATATATATATATATATATAAAGTAATTAAAGTTTAAAATGAAAAAATATATATAAATTACACATTATAATTGGAATATAAAATAGAACACTAACAATGTGATAATGGATTTTTTTTATTAGGTTATGTTAGTGGATGCCCTTTGGACAAATTATTAATAAATTATATTAGGAAAGATTTAATACCACTTTTATGGGAAATATAAAAAACTGTCAAAAAAATTAATCGCCTTATCATTTCCCTATAAAATGTTTTTAAAAATAGTTTTTGATGAACCAAATAAATCCCTTCGTCCACATAAGCCCACACTAGACGAGGGAAAGCACCATTAATAGTACATTCAATAAGAATCTGTTGCATGCCAATGAATGTAGGAGATGTAGCCGTTGGAGAGGATAACAAATCACTTCATTAAAACCACCCAAAGATGTTACAAGAGGGTATTCAAGCCACCCTTGAATGCCACCAGTGGCTAGAAGAGAAAGCCTTATATATATACAATGTCAAACCCTAACAAATGGTACTCTCATTCATTTTCACACATACTAAGATTAAAGCTCTTGCCGTTACTACTGTTTTGTTTTTATCTAACTTTGCCATTGGAGGCTTAGTGGCCAGCACCACATTGGTGATCACTCAAGCAGAGCTTTCTTTTTGCTCTTGTGTAGGACCCCTGATGAGCTAAGCTGCATTCTATCTAGACGATAAATTCAATTGACGATTTTGGCATCATCAATTTGGCGTTGTTTGTGGGGACGACTTCAAACCCTAGTTTGAAGACGTGACTCTTTCCTTTCTAACAACCAGATGGAGTCCAAGGCACCTCAAGATTCGGTAGCACTAGTCCTGCAGGTTCAGACACTCACAGCCAATATAGAAAAGCTCACCAGGCAAAACCAAGAGATGAGATTGCAGCTGCAACAGGAGGAGAATCGTGAAGGTAACAAGAATGAGGATGAGGAGAACAACAACAAAAGAGATGACTCAAGGAAAACGGATCCGTCTGATGGGGCGAGCAACGACCTCCTCAGAAGCATGCGAAAAGAGATGGACGAGCTAAAGAATGCGATGAGGGAGAAGACGGATAAGAACCTAGATGGAATGGTCAATAGGACTGATTCCCCTTTTACCGCAAAGGTCCTGGGATGTCCCTTGCCACCAACTTGAGTCGTTTGATGGCTTAAGGGACCCATTGGATCACATAATCACATAACCACCTTCAAAATGACTCTGAGCTTGTAGCAAACTCCCAATGAGATTTTGTGCAGATCTTTCCCTACAACCCTTAAGGGGGCTACAAGAATATGGTTCAGTAAGCTTGCTCGATCGTCCATAGACAACTTCGAGCAACTAAGCAATTCCTTCGTGCGCCACTTCATTAGTGGTTAACGATAGAAGAGGCCAACGGATCACCAACTTACAATCAAGAATGAAGAAGGGGAATCATTGAGATCATATGTGAAAAGGTTTAATAAGGAGGTGTTGGAAGTAGATGAAGCTGAAGACAAAATGCAACTGACTATGTTCAAAGCTAGGTTAAAATCCAAAGAATTTGTGGTCACCCTCGTGAAGATTCCTCCCGGATCAATGGCAAAAATGTTGTTAAAATCCTAGAAATACATGAAAGTGGAAGATGCTTTGGCCACGATTGAACAAAGGAACGAAAGGAAAGACAAAATGAGCATTCGAGAAGACCCGAAAAGGAAGAAGAGAGAAAGAGGATATCATTCATCCAGTCGTGATAGCGTCAAAAAAAAGAGACAACAGAGCCTCGAGGACGGTAAAGTTCACACCCATAGTAATGCCTGTTGACAAAATATTGATGCAGATTAAGGATGACCATGCCATCAAGTGGCCAAAGCCACTCCACCCATCACCCAATGTTCATGACAAGAAGAAGTACTATCATTTCGATAAATATCACGGGCACTATACAGAAGATTGTAGGGACTTAAAAGAGCAGATAGAAGTGCTGACCTGAAAAGGGAAGCTACAAAAGTTCGTGAAGAAAGATGTGTTAAGACAACATAAGCATGACACACGAGCAAGATTAGAAGAAAAGCCCTTGGAAGAAGGCTAGTCACAAGACCATCCAAGGAATGACATAGGAGAAATAAGGATGATCAATGAAGGCCCCACCGTAGGAGGGTCGTTCAAGTCCCTCAAAAACTCTCAGCAAAGGCAAGTTAACAGCGTCCATCCGGTGCCCCCGTCCAAGCACCGAAGAAGGGAAAATCTGGATATGGTCTTCTCAAAGGAAGATGCCCGAGGAGTGAAGCAGCCACATGACGACCCCCTAGTCATCACGCTCATGATAAAAGGGTTCAACACCAAACATGTCTTGGTGTATAACGGGAGCTCAGCTAACATCATTTACCTTTCCACCTTCCAACAGCTAAAGGTGGACCCGAAGAAGTTTCGTCCATTTGAGTCCCCCCTCGTCAGTTTCAGTGGGGACAAGGTGTACCCGAAGGGGATAGTAACACTGACAGTCATAGCAGGCTCGTACACTTTCCAGACAACTAAGCAACTTAACTTCCTGGTAGTTAATTGCTCTTCGTCCTACAATGTCATCATAGGGAGATCCACCCTCAACTGGTGGAAAGCGGTTACATCCACATATTGCCTAAAGGTAAAGTTTCCAACGGAGCATAGGGGTGGAGAAACAAAGGGAGACCCAGTTTTGGCCCAGGAATGTTACCAGGTGGTGTTGGCCTCAAAAGAAAACCATATCTGGATGATCGAGGAAAGGACGCTGGAAGTCATGGAGGCTCTAAAGACAATCGAGTTAGTGGAAAAAGAACCGACGAAGCTAACCAAGGTAGGGACGAATCTAGCTATCTCAACAAGGGAGAAAATTATAGGTTTTTTGAAAGAAAACCTTGACGTTTTTACATGAAGACATGAGGATATGCCTGGCATATCGGCGGACATCATCCAGCATCGTCTGAATGTGAATCTCGAAAGAAAACCAGTCCAGTACAGAAAGAGGGTTTTCTCCCCTAAATGGAATAGAGCAATCATGGAAGAAGTGGACAAGTTGCTTGCCACCAATTTCATCCAAGAAGTGTCTTACCTGGACAAGTTGGCCAACGTCATCATGGTTAAAAAGGCAAACAAAAAGTGGAAAATATGCATGGATTTCACAGACCTAAATAGCACATGCCCCAAGGACAGCTTCCCCCTGCCAAGGATTAATCAGCTCGTTGATTCAACAGTAGGACATAAACTCCTCACATTCATAGATGCCTTTTCAGGCTACAACCAAATCCAAATGTCAGAGAAGGATCAAGAGAAAACAACTTTCATCGCCAGCCAAGAACTTTATTGCTACAGGGTTAAGCCTTTCGAATTGAAAAATGCAGGGGCCACGTACCAAAGGCTGGTAAATCAAATGTTCAGTAAACAGATTGGGAGAAACATCGAGGACTATGTCGATGATATGCTCGACAAGAGCAAGGAAGAAGAGAGCCATTTGGACGACCTCAAGGAGACCTTTGAAACACTAAGGCAATACAAAATAAAGTTAAAGCCGACCAAATGTGCCTTCGAGGTTTCCTCGTGAAAATTCCTCGGCTTCAAGGTATTACAAAGAGGGATATAAGCCAACCCAGAAAAGGTAAAAGTTATCCTCGAGATGTCTTCACCAAAGACTGTAAAGGGAGTACAAAAGCTCACAGGAAGGATCGCTGCACTTAACAGTTTAGTCTTTAAAGCCACAAATAAGTGTCTTCCTTTCTTCAAAACTCTGAAACAGGCTTTTGCATGGACGGACGAGTGTGAACTATTATTTCAAGAACTGAAGCGCTATCTGAGCAACTCGCTACTTTTAAGTTCGTCTAAAGAAGGCGAGAATCTATTCTTATACCTGGCGGTATCCACGACAGTAATGAGTGCGTCGTTAATCTGAAAAGAGCATAGGGTATAGCGCCCAGTGTACTATATTAGCCAAGCTTTCCAAGGAGCCGAAGCTAGGTGCCCATGCATGGAGAAGTTCATATTTGCCCTAATCATAGCTTTCCGAAAGCTTCGTCCATATTTTCAGGCGAATCTCATCCTAGTAATGACGGACCAGCCAATCAAGAAGGAAATAAACAAACCTGAGGCGTCAGGATGAATGGTACAATGGGCTATCGAGCTTAGCTAATTCGACATAGAGTACAAGCCTCAGATAGCCATAAAAGCCCAGCTGTTAGATAACTTCATCGTAGAGTTAACCATACTTGAAGACGAGGAAATCCAAAACAAGTCAGCCCTATGGACGACACTTACAGATGGCTTATCAGTATAGAATATGGGAGGGGTCAGTGTCATCATCTCTTCCCCCAAGAGGGACACCCTGAAATATGGAGTTTAGCTTCGATTCCCTACAACCAACAATGAGGCCTAATACGAGATGATATTGACAAGGCTCAGGGTTGTAAAAGCTTTAGGAGTCAAGAATGTGCTCTAGAAAAGTGATTCAAGGCTCGTTGTAAGGTAGATCAACGAGGAGTTTGAAGCAAAAGAAAACAGGATGCAGAAATACCTAAAGTTAACAAACCAACTAATCGAAGAGTTTGATCAAGTAAGCTTTGTGCAAATCCCACGAGATCAAAATTCAGAGGCTGATGAAGTAGCTAGATTTGCATCGTCGGACGATAAGTTTGCCAGACCTGAAACTGGAAATGCAAAGATCCTCTAGCACCAAAAAATTTAAGACCTTTTCGATTTAAGACCACACCAGCTGGACGAGCCCAATCTTGTTCTACCTCAGGGACAGGCAATTACCCCCTGATTTAGACAAAGCAAGGAAAATCAAGAAACACGCTACTAGATTCATGATTCTAAACAATGTGCCCTACAAGAGAGGATTTTCACAACCCTACCTGAGATGCATTGAAAAGGATGAGTCTAAGTATATCCTGGAGGAAGTCCATGAAGGGATTTACAGTGATCATATAGGTGCAAGGTCTCTAGTAGGGAAAATGCGGGCAAGCTATTTTTGGCCCACAATGCAGAAAGAGGCAAAGGAGTTCATCAAGAAATGTGACAAGTGCTAGTGGTACGGAAATGTTCAGTGGTTGCTAGGGGAAAAGTTGACAGCCATAACTTCACCTTGGCCATTTGCCCAGTAGGGGATTGACATTATAGGTCCTTTACCGCAAGGTAAGAAATAGGTGAAATTCCTGCTCGTGGCAGTTGCTTATTTCACGAAATAGGTAGAAGTAGAGGCATTGAAAACAATCAAGGAAGCAAAGATCCAGAACTTTATGTGAAAGAACATCGAGTGCAGGTTTGGAATACCTAGGACAATCATTTCTGATAATGGTTGTTAGTTTAATAGCCAAGGTTTCTGCACTTTCTGCTCAAACCTCATCATCAAGAACAAATTCTCTTCCTTAAGACATCCTTAGACCAATGGGCAAACAGAAGTGACGAATCGAACATTGTTGAAGATCATCAAAGCTCGACTAGAAAGGGCAAATAGGGCATAGCCCGATGAACTACCAAGTGTCTTATGGGCCTATCAGACCATAACCAGAACCCTAATAGGAGAGACACCGTTTAACCTCATATACGGCACGAAAGCTGTAATCCCCATCGAGATAGGAGTCATCAACTTAAGAAGGAGTTTTTTTAGCGAAGACGGTAACGACGACTAATTGAAGTTGAACCTAAACTGCTTGGACGAAGTAAGAGATGAAGTATCCCAGAGAATAGCCAAGTACCAACAGAAGTTGACCAAATATTACAACTAGAGTGTAAAACTCAAGAGATTTAGCTCTAGAGACCTCGTCCTATGAAAGGTGACACCAGAAACAAAAGATCCAGCACAAGACAAGTTGGGGCCAACATGGGAAGGCCCATACAGAGTTGTCCACTACTTGAGACAAGGGAGTTATCATCTAGTAGGGTTGGATAGAAAGAAGCTGCCCCGCCCATGAAACGTCGAACAGCTAAAAAGGTATTATCAATAGAAGTCAAAATTCTTATGTAAACGATTGATAGTGTTTTGTGATTTGAAAGCATATTGATAATTGTACTATTCAATAATCCTCATTGCGAATGCGTTCAAATAAATGTCCGAAATAAAATTGGCAAGTGATAAAATTCCCTGATCTAAGGGATGTAAATCACATGACGAAGTAAAAGTGATAAAATTCCCTAAACGGATGTAGATCACTCGACGAGGCCATGTGATAAAAGTCCTTAAATGAATGTAAATCGCATGGCAAGGCCATATGATAAAATTCCTTAAATGGGTGTAAATCACATGGCAAGGCCAAAGTGATAAAATTCCTTAAACAGATATGAATCACATAACAAGGCCGAAGTGACAAAATTCTTTAAACGGATGTAAATCACATAACAAGGCCAAAGTGATAAAATTCATTAAATGGATGTAAATCACATAACAAAGCCAAAGTAATAAAATTCCTTAAACGGATGTAAATCACATAACAAAGCCAAAGTGATAAAATTCCATAAATGGATGTAAATCAATTGACAAAGCCCTGTGGTAAAATTCCCTAAACGGATGTAAATCACATGGCAAGGCCAAAGTGATAAAATTCTGTAAATGGATGTAAATCACTTGACAAAGCCAAAGCAATAAAATTCCCTAGATGGATGTAAATCACCTAGATGAGGCCAAGTGATAAGATTCCCTACTCTAAGGGATGTAAATCATATAGACGAAGCCAGGGATGCAAATCACTTGGATCAAGCCGAGCAATAAGCTTTCCCGATCCAGAGAGACGCAAGCCATATAAACAGCACTAAGTATTGCTAAATGCATTCATAGACGAAGCCTTATTGACGAATGACAGTCCTTACAAAGATGCCTACCACTTAACACAAACAATGGTGGGACCAAGATAAGGTAAAACCAAACAACAAATATGCATGAAAGACAACTTAACCATTATGAAATTATGTCTAAATTGCAAAAAGCCTCAAAACAAACGAGGCACCATCATAAAATGTTTGGAATTAGCAAAGGCCCAAAAACATACAGGGCACTATAAAAATTTAAAAAAAAAAAAAAAAAAAAAAGAAGAAGGAAAAAGGTAAAATAGTCAAGCAGCAGCAACATTGCCTCCAACAACAAGGCTAGGAAGGGTGGCTCTAGGCTCTCTTCAACAGGAGCAACAGCAGCTTAGGCATCCTTGTTAGTCTCCATCTCCTTGTCTACCTACTTGAAGTCGAGGTTCTCCAGGTCAACTCTTGGCATATGCTTCAGTAGATACCTTCAGAGAAGCTCGAAACCCTTATAGTACCAACTGAAGATAACGGTGTTGTACTCTTCAGTAAGCTGGATTGCCTGAACAGCCTTGGCAGCCATAGTTTTAACTTTTTGGTTGGCCACCTATAGCTACTCGTCTTTCTGCACCGTCAATAGCTTCTCCACCCTAAACTCCTTGGTCAAGGCCTTAACTTTTCCTTAGTGGAGTTCCCCTCGTCCATGGCCGTTATAAGTTCCTTCCTTAACTTGGAGCTCTCTACTTCCAGCGTTTCTGCCTTAGAGCCAACCACGACCGCCTTCTCCTCTTGAGTCAAGAGCTTCGTGGTGGTATGAATCATCTCTCCTAGCACCTAACAAAACATGAGCTAAGAGAGAAAGATAACATTCTAAGAAAAAGGAACTGTTAAAACCAAAGTATACCTAGACAAGCTTGTGTATATGACAATTCACCACCTCGTGAGAAGGGATCCCTAAAAGCTCCCTTAGGTCGTCTATGGTGAAGACGTTATGCGCCCTTGTCAAGGCCACTTCAGCATCGTCCCACATGCTGGCATCTGCCTTCTCCTTGCCTTTTCCACTAGTCTTACACCTTTTTAGACGAGGAGTGATCTTCTCAATGGAAGTAGTAGGAGAAGCAATCTGAGTCCCCTCAAAGGCCAAGATAGGAGGAGCCGTCTCAGGAGTCTCCTTCTGGACGACCAATACCCTCCTCTAGCAGATGCTAGAAAAGAGCTCGTTCTTCTTAGCCTTTATGTGGGCATACATCTCCAGGTTAAACTTGGTCGTCATCTCTGTGGCAGGCAAAGAAGATCAGCGCAGGACAAGACATTTAAGAAAAAAAATCCTTTCAAGCAAACTTACTTTTCTCCTTTATTTGTATAGCTCGCAGGAAGAAAGAAGATGGCTCCAGGCCCAGGAAGTAACAAGCTAAAGTCCAAGGATCAACGAGGTTGTCAAAATCCTTGATGGTTTCCACATACTCAGTGGCTGCTTGGACACGCCCTTTATACCTACTCTTGAGTGGTGGATGCTTTTTTGCAGCATGAATGAACACTACAAGGTTAAAGATGGACGATGATAAGAATTTTAAGAAAACACTCACAAAAGATGACGTATCTAATTTCAGGGTCCCCCACCTACAAAGCAACCTAGGAACCTCACCTCAAAGGTCGTCAAAGGGAATCTCCCAACCATCACCCAATACAAAGAAGTATCTGGACTTCTAGTATCGAAAAGAAGAAGGAAGATCAATGATGATCCTAGCCTTCCTATCCCAAGGAACAAGTTCGTAATACTCGAATTCTTTAAATTTTGTTAAACGATATAGGTGAAAGAATTCGTCCAGCCTGATTATATCTCACTCAGTGACAATCATCCAAATCTCCATACAACTAATCATGATCCTCCAAGAATCTGGCATAAGTTGCCCATGAGCAATATTTAAGTGGTGGAGGAGCTCCATTATGAAAGGATGGATGGAAAACCTAAGGCCATTCAAGAAAGCTGCCTTATAAAAACACACCTCCGCAGGGGTAAAAGAGGAAGACTTTTCTCCCTCACGAGGGACACGAATCTTGGTCTCGTCAGGAAATTGAAACCTATCCCTGAACCTAATAAGGGTCTCCTCGTCTAGCATACACTCCTCTTAAAGAGCGTGAAAAGCCTTAATTTCCCTCCGACGAGGAGAGAGGGAAGACGAAGGGACAGAAGCAGCAGTATCCCCTTCCACCTCAGCTAGGTCATCACCAGATGATAACCCCGTCTTCAACTCGCTAGACCTTACCTCAGATGTAACCCTCTCCCCTCTAGACATCTCTCGAAACCAATTTAAGGATTGGTGCAATATGGGGTACAAGTCAGCCAACACTAAACCTAAATTGCTACCCTTGAATACGAAACCCTCAATCGGGGGGCAGCAACCACTTGAAGACCTAAGAAAAACCCCTAGACGAGCAAAGAAAAACGACATAAAGGGGGAAAGGCGCCTAATTTTAGAGGGATCAACCATCAATCAAAAAGAAAAGAAAAAAGGAAATTTTCTTCAAAGGAAGGAAAGGAAAAAGTAACTTTCCGAAAAAGGAAAAGGAGAGGATCATACCTTAAAAAGGGGTAGAATCAAGCTTGCAAGGAAGAAAAACGCAGGTAAAAATGGAGAAAACATATAAAAGGAAGCAAAGAGAAAAGGAAGAAGAAAGAAGGAGTTTAAAAGGCTCACTTTGAAACTGAAAAACCGCTAGAAACCCAAGAGTCTCTTCGGAGGAAGCGCCACTCCCAGCCAACCAGAACGTGACACGTGGCCATGCTTTGTATGGCGCTGTCACGTTGCATTGAATGTAAGAAAAACGGAATCCCAAAAGCCACGTTTAGATAATGGAGACCCTTCATATTCCTATGATCGTCATCACGCAGGTGGACGACCACGAAATAGGGGGCAGCTAACAAACCAAATAAATCCCTTCATCCACACAAGCCCACACTAGATAAAGGAGAGCGCCATTAATAGTACATTCAATGAGAAACCGTTGCATGCCAATGAATGCAGGAGATGTAGCCATTGGAAAGGATAACAAATCACCTCATTAAAACCACCCAAAGATGTTACAAGAGGGCATTCAAGCCACCCTTGAATGCCACCAACGGCTAGAAGAGAAAGCCCTATATATACATAATGTCAAACCCTAATAAAATGTACTCTCACTTATTTTCACACATACTAAGATTAAAGCTCTCGCCGTTACTACTGCTCTGTTTTTATCTGACTTTGCCATCGGAGACTTAGTGACCAGCACCACACCGCTGACCATTCAAGTAGAGCTTTCTTTTTGCTCTTGTGCAAGACCCCTAACGAGGTGAGCTGCATTCTATCTGGACGATCAATTCAACTCACGATTTTGACATCATCAGTTTCTAAACCAATGCCCTTAGGGCATCTTTAACATTTTCCTTTTTTATTTATTTCTACAATTGATGGCTTAATACCCATTTGAGACACAAATTGTGGTTCCCATTTTTGTGTGAAATTCTTATTATTGTGTCTTTCACCGTAATGAAACCCTTTTACATACAAATTGAACCCAACCCCTCTTTAAAAAGTGATCTTTGGTTGGAAAGGTTGGTGGTCCTTCAAACTAATATAAACTTATTATCATTTCATCTGTACAACGATTGAAATCAATAAATGAGATGAAGTTTATTTTTCATTTGGGACGAGGTAAATAGTCTTAAAACTAGAGACATTTTTTGAGTTAGCTACAGAGATTAAATTAATGATGAAAACAACCTGTTAATGCGGGGCAATGTAAAGCTACGCAGTCACTCTAAATTACATCCAAGATATCATTACTAGATGGGTTAATGAGCTTTGACACAACTTTTCCTTCAATAATTCTTTGAAAATTCAAGGTACGGAAATGCTGATAAAATATGAGAAAAATTACAAGTTCCATTATGACTGTGTTATGCTTTTTATATTTAAATTAGAATATGAGTGGTGTAATATTGCAATAAAGTTACACTAAGTATAACTTAAACATTTTCTCAAAAAAAAAAAAAAAAAAAAGAGTGTAACTTAAACTCAACCTCTATATATATAATCATTTATATGGTGAAAAAAACAAAAAAGAATTTAGCTGATGTGAACATTGAAGGAGCCTGCAATTCATAAATTGATAAATAAACTTGAATAAAAGAAGAAAATATCAAAGAAGACCGTTACTATGTTAAAATGCTGCAATCTACATATCTTGAGTGTTGGTAGATGCTACTGTGCATGAAGTCCATCTAACTGTTCATCGATCATACCATACGCATAATTTGATACCTTTGAAGCAATAATTAAAGCTTAAACCCTTCACAGCTTCACCAAACCTAAAGGAACAACTGGTCAACTAGTTTTTCTCACCAGTGCAAACTGTTTGACCTAATAAAGAATGCAGTGGATAATGAGAAAGGAAATTGGTTTTGGGGCATGGGTTTGAAGTGCTGTGATAGTTAGCTATTTATTTAAGAAGCATGAGAAATAACTCAATGCAAAACTATTAGATATGTAATAGAAATACTTGAAAATAATAAAAAGCTTAATTTGAGCATGGTGCAGCTAACATATACTCCATAATAATAGTCCTAAAAAAGGCATCTTACCAACCACAACCTTCAGCTCCATAATAATACTCCATTTCGAACTGCCTAGTTAGCTTGGAACGCTTCTCTAACCACTAAAGGTTCAGGTGTGAGGCTATTGCTCTAGCAGTCTCTTTATTGCTTTCATTGATAAACTTGTTAGTTTTTTACGTCATACAATGTCAGCACAGAAACTGAGCTATCTGTCCTGTCAATTAAAGGAGATAACTGATCTTAAATTTGCATTGATCTTTTAGTTGCACACTTGCACTAGCTACTTCAAATTGTCAAACATGAACTTACGGATTTTTTTTCTAAATAATCATATTCTTCAAACAATTTCATTAATTAGCAAAGTTTTAAAACTATTTAGCAATCTAACAAATTGAATTCCTTAGACTCGATTTTGTTCAGATGGAAATCGAGTGTTGGACACTCGAGTTTCATACTTGAGAATGAAACACTCGAGTTCCTTGCTCTTTCGTTTTCCTTCATTCTTCATTCTTCATTTTCCTTCGTTCTTTGTTCTCAAGAACAAACCCACAAATCCAGAAACATCCACCCACGGCAGAAACCACACCCACCCATGGAGATCAAACCAAACCCAAAAACCACCCACCCATGGAGATCAAACCTCTAAGCCGATTAAGAACACCAACATCGAACACCCACACAGCGGTTTGATTTCCTCGCCCTTCGTCTCCACCATCATTGCTAGGTTTGTTGCTTGACTTGATTCGTTATTTTTATTCCTTCATCGTTTTTGTTCGTCTTCTTTGGTAGTTCTTCGTTTTTGTGAGTCTTCTCTAGTTCTCTGTAGGGAGATTTGGGTTCAGAGCAGGGTGTGGGAGGTTCGTGTAGGGAGTTTGTGTGGGATTTGGGTCTAGAACTTGAGTGTTTAACTCTCAAGTATGAAACTCAAGTGTGAAACACTCGATTTCCATTGAAACTCGACTCATCCTCCCTCGATTTCAAATAGCAAAATCGAGTCTAAGGGACTCGATTTGTTAGATTGCTAAATAGTTTCAAAACCTTGCTAACTAATGAAATTGTTTGAGGGATTTGGTTATTTAGAAAAAAAATCATGAACTTACCCTTCCTTTTGTGTTTATTATGGTACAAGGTAAATCAATAGGCATTAGTCCTTTAATGCAAATGAAGTACACATATTGATTAAGAGGGGAAACTATATTTTTCCACCTTAAATTATCACCTTGATTATACTCCACTCTCTGAATTAGGAATGGCAATTTTGCCCAGCTCTGCTTGACCTGCCCCTTTTCGCTTCGCCATGTGTGGGTTTTCTCTAGTCCGCCCCACAAAGGTGGTGGGGCAGGGATGAGATGAGATTTTAGCCCCATACCATAGGATGAGACGAGGATGGGTTTAAATTTTTTAGACTCGCCCTGCCCATCCCTGCCCCGCCTCATATTGATAAATGTTAAATGGTAAAATTTTTATACTCTAAAACCTTACTATTTAAACAAACATATCATCAGTTTATTTTATTTTACCTAAAAAGGCTTTCTGCCTCTTTTTTTTTTTTTTAGCAATGTTGGAAATAAGGTACTAATTTTAACATTTTCTTTTGTCTTTATTATAAACAAATTTATATACTATTGAATAATTTATTTTTGTATTATGAGATTTTTGCTTTTGTTGTGATATTGTCTTGTTGAACACTTTAATAATATTATTCAATTTTTGTTAAAAAATAATTTGCTTTGATGTGATAAATTTATTTATAATTTCAAGTATATTTTTATTAATGAAACAGGTTTTATTAAAACAATTGTAATAGTTATGTGCAAATTAACAAGAAGTAGAGTTTTACGAGACGGGGCGGGGCAGGGCGGAACTTGCTCCACCCCATTGCCATCCCTACTGGCCTACTCTGAACTATCGAAATGCATGATCAACCCCCCAATTTCAAATATATGTTACACTTAACCCTCTGATGTTTATTTTGCTATTAACTCTAACAAAATTTAGCATTGAAATACCAATTTATCCCTCAATCACAAGTTTTGTAGAGAGAGATAAATTGATCTTTTAGTTATAAATTCCATCAAACTTAACACCAAAATAAACGGTTAGAGGGACATTGAAACAAAATTATAACTATAGGGGATCGATCATACATTTCGATAGTTAAAAGAGTTAAGTGTAATCAATGTGATAATTTAAGGTGAAAAATGTAATTTGCGATCAATACTGAAATAACCTTTTGGATTTGGTCATAAAATGCAAAGCTACACATAAACACCTCTAAATCCATCCCCCACCCCCTCGCACGGCTAAAATGCTGCCATTTTTTTTTTATACGGTAAAATGCTGCCATTGATACCATTTCTTACTGTGCTAATTAATGAGCACATTTAACTGCAGAAATTAATCAATGATGAATATACGTACCCTTTGTGGTTCATCATTTGTGCAAGGAAAAGCTACAAACCACGCTAAAAACACTGTTGAAAAATGCTACCAATTAAGCTCCAAATCAAAGCATTCTCATCAGCTTATGCATAAATTTTTCCATTTTGCACATCTAAAACCTACTTTTTCTATTTTACACTCTCATTTTTATAAGACATCCACATCAATTTGTCTACTATGCACATTTATTCAAATAAAATATTCTAAACTCAGCCACCATCAACCCGATCAATACCCAGCCACCATCAACAATCAATTCCCAGCCTCCATCAACTCGATCAAACCCTCGGATCAATACCCATCAATCAATCAATACTCATCAAAATCATCAAAACCCAGCCACCATCAACCCACAGATCAATACCCACGGATCAAACCGTGCATATATACCCATCAAACAAAACTGATCAAACAGAAAATTTAAAAAGGATCAAAGTCTGGTTTTTATTGGTGAAGCTGGATTGATCAGCGAGGCTGGACTGATCAGAGTCAGTGAGGTTGGACTAAGGGATCAGAGATTAAAACAAAAAAAAAAAAAAACAAAACAAAAAAAAACAAAAAAAAAAAAACAAAAAACAAAACAAAAAAAATAAATAAAAACAGAGAGGTGAGACTGAGAGGCTGATTGGCGAGGCTGGACTGATTGACGTCGATGAGGCTGGACTGAGGGATTGGAAATAAAAGAGAGAGAGAGGTGAGTGAGGAGTTGAAATGAGAGAGTGAGCTGAAGGAGAGAAAAAGAAATATAAAATAAGAAATTCAAAAGCTACGGTGACCGTGCATATATGCACGGTTATTGTAGCAACTTGCATAAATGCGCAATTTTGGACAAGCTAATGTAGTGTTGTTTTGAGGCCAAAATGTGTAAAAAATGTCACTTTTTCTATTTTGTAAAACTATCCACAATCTGATGTGGATGCTCTCAGTCATTTTTTTTATAAGGGAATAGGGAAGAGGTTATGATAAGTACATCTTAAAAGAAGGAATATTTCAACTATTATTGAATCAGAAAATTGGAATATCAACTGGGAAGTGATCTTACACTTTCATTTTAGCACTAAAATGATGGTAACAGATCAACTATTTGGTCTTATTATACGCACTCTTACAGTCCTACTTCAATAATCCAGTGTCACAACCATGAGCTTGTTTGGTAGCATTTCAGTTCAAAGAAATTTTATGAAGATTGCGCAATATTAATGGACTGAAATCATTAGGTAAGCTGGCTTTACATGCTTGTTCTTGTAAGTTGTAACTCAGATTAATAAGATAGCTAATTTTGATGATACATATATAGAATAGATTCTTGGCCTTACATGCCTTGTGCATTTATATTTCGTACACTAGTTAGTTGGGATTGCACAAAATTTCTTCTCTTTTCTGTTTGCCATGGTAATTGAAGAAAGGGAGATATCAATATTTAGCTTGACTGTTCAGTGACATGATCATAAACATTTAACATATTTGACAAAAATAGAAGAATGTTTTCTGATGACCCTCTCTCCACTATCATTGCACCTTAGAACAACATACACATACTACCATCTTTGTGTCAGAATTATTTTTCTCCTTTTTTTCTCTCACATGCATAATGCATTGAATGCCACTCTCGTCTGTACGAACTACGAAGTGTCAACAGTATATTTATTTATTTAATATCAATTAATCTACATAGAAAAATCAAAAGGTATACAAATTGTTCGTTATTTAAAATGTTTAATGACGTAACACTTTATATTTTATCGGATCCAATAAAATAAAATCTTAAATGTAAGATGGATGCTTTGCACGCAGTTGGATCTTGTTTCTAAATCTAAACTGCTCCAATAATTGTTGGATCTTGAAAATAAAAATTTAACTGTAAGATGAACACTCCATGGTCTATACGCTATTGGATGATGTTCCCAAAATCTAAGTTGCTCCAATAATCTTGTTTGCTAAAACTACTAATTAATATGCAATACATTTGCATATGACATACTAAAACATTCTTGACAATTTATATTTCCTACCTATGTCCAATATAGCATCCAAATAGGTTGTTTACAATTTATATTTCCTACTTATGTCAAATATAGCATCCAAATAGGTTGTTTTTCTCCTTGGAAGAGGCGAGAAATGACTTGATGAACCGTTCACTTGTTTATTGTAGAAGCTGTAAGTACACAGTACCTCACCACTATGAATAGTACCGTGGGGTTGAACATGAGAGTGCCCACATGATATTGGTTTTAATTTCATCTTTAAAAGGTTTATAAATTTAAAAAAAAAAAAAATCATTGTCAAATTAAAAGTTAGTAATCTTTGAAAATTTAAAATATTTTGGGTCATTTCATTCACTTCCATTATTTTTTTTTTTTTTTTTTTTTTTGCCAACGTATTTGATGGAATGTATAAAAATAGAACATGAACAATATTTTAGGGACAAAAATAGAATCTAAATAACTACATTCTTTTGTTTACGAATATAATTCAAGTCTTATTTTAAGCATCAAAATATGTATTTCATTTGACATACTACAAAGCAAGGTGGTTGATATCGTACCGGTACCGGCCGGTGTGTATACCGGTATCGAAACGCCAATGTTTCGTACCAGTTTAAATATCGGCCATACCAGCTATGTACCGGCCATATCGGCTGATTTCAGGCATTACTGGCCGGTACCCAAAAAAAAAAAAAAGTTTTTTTTTTTAGTTTTGTAATTTTTGAATTTTTATAAAAGTAGAATGGTAACTTATTTGCATTAACTTATTAGTATTATTTGTTTTCTTAGTATGAAATGAACAATTAAGCTTTCTATTTTTTATATTGTGTTTTTTTCCTTTTAATTAATGCTAAAGTCTAAAACCATAAATAATTTGTTCTGAATTGAGGTAATATTTTATAGTAAACTTTTATATTTATTATAATATATATATACACACACACACATACATATATATGTGTATATATATATATAAATATAAAAAATAATGATACACCGGTATTGACCGGTACCGAAATATATCATTCCACTGGTCAAACCGGTATAGCCTTCGGTACGAAATTAAATCTCTTGCTACAAAGTACAAACAACTTAATTAAAGTATACCAAAAGAAAAATTTTTTTTAAATATTTACAAATAAAATTAGAACTTATTAGATCTTGGGGATGAAAATGAAAATAGAACATAATTATATTTTATAGACAAAAAGAATATTTTAACCGTTGTACTATAAAGCATTAGCTTCCTTGTTGGTAAAATTTAGATGGTTGTACTGATTGATATAAATATATAATTATAAGAGCATCCGTATCAGATGTGCCAAATACCAAATATTTGGCACACCAAACACTAAAAACACCCATTTATCAAATGTGTTAAATGTTCTAAATTTTTGCAATATGCTACAATGCCATTACAATTTTGGCACTGTACGGACAAATGTGACATAATATATATTATTATTTTATTCTGTTTTCTCTCTCCTCATCACAATATCAGTATCACTCTCTTTGTCTCATCTCTATCTTCTCTCTTCGTCTTCCACAGCACACTAAAGACCAATGGCCACCACTCAACGCCACCGATCACACCACTCGACGCCACCGTCCATCTGTCTTCCCTATTCCGCTTCGGGTTCTTTTTTTTTTTTTTTTCCGTTCACTTTTTTTGGCTGTGGTTTGATGGGTGGGTTCGGATGGGCAGATCGGTGGTGGGTGGGTTCAAGTTGTGGGTTATGGCGGTGGGTGGGTTGAGTTTCATGGGTTGTGGGTTATGGTGGTGGGCGAATCGGCTGGTGGTGGGCAAATCAGTGATGGCGAATTGGTGGTGGTGCCAATCTATGTTCTGATCTCAGTGGTGGTTTTTTTTTTTTTTTTTCTTGGTGATCTGTTCTGTTATGATCTGTTCGATTTCTGGTTGTATTTGTGGTTGTAGTAGTAGTAGTTGTTGTTGTTGTTGTTGCGGTGGTGGTTGATGATGACGATGATGATGGGGGGAGGAATTTAATATATTATTTTAATGTGTAGAAAATATTATTTTAATGTATAGAATTGTAGTATAAAATATCTGATAAATGGGATGTTGTAAAATAATGTGGTAAAATAATAAAGTAGGGTTTTAATGCGGCAAAATGGCATAATTTTTGCCACATTTGATGCGGATGCTCTTAGTAGATGTAAAATTGCATAAATGCCAGATTTTGGCTATCCAACCTAAAAAATCACTCATATCAATTTGTTTAAAATTATTCTTATTTTGTCCACAATTATAGTATTCATATAAATTTATACGACTACTATTCATATGTAAAAACATATTTTATTTATTTTTCAATTCATTTTTTCGATTAGAGTGTGTGTGAGTGTTTTGCAAAAATAGTTATGTGAATACAGATGAATATTTTATTGAAATAGTTTGTAGAATAGATAATCTTATGAGAGTGTTTTTGAAAAGTGACTATACAAAATAAAAAAGTTAGTTCTTATGCTAAAATAGACAATAATTTTTGCATTAGCAAAATACAAATATTCTTATATTCACTTCATGATCTTGGCTACACTGTGAGCGTGAGTGTATAGGCCAATATGTAAGTAGGTTAAATGTAACTAGCTGGTGCTCATCTGCTATATGTACAAATTCAAAGATAAAGAGTATTCATCAGAAAAAAAAAAATTCAAAGATAAAGAGTAACTCAAAGACATACATGTTCAAAGAATTTTTAAGACCTAGTATTTTAGTTAAATGTTTCCATGATCATGGCCCCTTTTCTAATTTCACAATCTGGGTCGCTAGGGGTAAAATATGGATTTTAAGGAGGCGCATCTATCAATCAATAATTTATTTGATTTGGACCGGGTTTGGCTCTCCCATACCGGGCCACCTCCATGTAACGTATTAAAATAATACCTTTTTTTTTTTATAAACAATACTACCCTAATTTTAAGACATGTCTTTCCCATTTTGTCCCCATTTCATTGTCTCCTCCTAGTCCCTACTTCATCAATGACATGGGGTCGTTTTCTTAGTTAATTATATTTTTAGTTTTTTTACCTCTAGATGTCCAAAGTTTATGAGCATGGGTAACATATCTCTATATATAGAAGCAAAGAAGATCAACAAGGAAGGAAAAACTAGCATAAGAAACCAAATTAAGTCTTCCTTCTTCAATGGATTCCTCAGCAACTCTTAGTAGCCGTGCCCAACTTGTCTCTAGAGAATGTGACCACATATTTCTGAGCACAAAATACCTATCCTCTCAAAGGACACCTTCCTTTTCCTCCTCCTCATCACTTTCACCATGTTCTTCTTCCTTTGGATCTTCCAATTTTGCTGATGATTCCCCACTTAGTCCAGCCACTCCCCTTAGATATTCCGGTGTTCCATTTTCTTGGGAACATTTACCAGGAATTCCCAAGAAAAAACAAGCATCCAAGAAAGAATCCTCATCAAAGCTGCTTCCATTGCCACCAACTAGTACCACAACTCCAAGCTCTAGGAAATCCAACTTGGAAGATGTGGTTGGGAAGAAGAATTGTAAGCAGACTTTTGAAAAAGATCCATTTTTTGCAGCATTGGTTGAGTGCTCCAAGGATGATGATCAAGATCAAGAACCAAATAAAAGCATTTGGAATAGTGCCAAGGTGTCTAGGAGTCTAAGTGATCGTTTTGGTTTTATTAGTCTTTACACTTCTTGCAAGAGAACTTCTGCAATCTCAGAGTCCATAATCTATATTCCAAGGTCAAGCAGAACCTCCTATGATCTGATCTGATTCATCACCGTTCCAGCTGATCAACTTGGTATAATATTCAATGATTCGACTGCCGGGTTTGTGTTTTCTAGTTATAAAACAAAGCACTTTTTTTTTTTTTTTTTTTAATTTCCCTGTTTTTGTTTTTTTACCTTTCTTGGTATTTGGACTTGAAGAGGACAAGTATGTATCAAAAAAATATTTAAGTTATTGTAACATGTCAATATTACTAGGAAGCAGTGTTAGATCCTGCTTTGTTTAGCGAATGATTTGCATTTTTTTTAATCCTATTTTTGCATTGTGTTGTCAAAATCTATTTATAATATATGATGTTTGCTGTATTTCATGTGATGCATGAGACAACAGGAGTGAAATTTACTTAAGCCCATGTGGGAGCAAAATGTAGGACCATAGTAGACCGCTATGGTATTAATTTGTCTTTTACGTTTTACTTTTATGATATCTTTTTTTTTGGTAAACACTTTTATGATATCCATAATAACATATTATTTTTATTTATTTTTTCAAACGATGACACAATTCTTTTTTTTTTTTTTTTTGAGAAAGAACGATGACACAATTCTGACACTCTTACGTGTGTATCAGG
Organism: Quercus gilva; assembly: GCA_023621385.1. NCBI lineage: Eukaryota > Viridiplantae > Streptophyta > Magnoliopsida > Fagales > Fagaceae > Quercus > Quercus gilva. The sequence goes on along the minus strand of CM042474.1, from coordinate 35,351,182 downwards.
AAAATGTTGGTTGTTGAGCTACCTTATGCTATAAATTATTTCATATTTTATACTATTTTTCTTTAGTATCTCACAAGTTTTTCCTGATGTACACTCTATAATATATTAATATGTTCTTAATCGAGTAAAAACTTTGATAAAGTTGTTTATTTATTTTACCTTATATTTTTCAATAAAATTTGACAATATGGTTGTATTAATTTTTTTTAAGTAAAATGTATTAATTAAAACAACACATCATTTCATAAATACAATTATATAATTTATTGATCAATGCAACTAATTGAATTTATCTGAGAACATAAATATGTACAATATCTAAGAAATTATATCCTTTTTAAAACTACCCAAAGGCATCTTAGGCCATAAACTGTTTTGGCTTTCTTTGTCCCCTTTTTTAAGAAGTGAGTTTATGTGAGCGTTTGGATTGACCTGAAAGTGCTGTTTTGCGTTTTGCGTTTTTAGATTTTTTTTTTTTTTTCTTTTTTTTTTCTCTGCGCATGAACAGTAACATCACATGGGTTCATTGTGCAGGGACAAAAATGACTGTTTATCACTGTTCACAGCACTATTCACGCACTAAAAAAATATTAAAAATGGATCCCACGGTACTATTTACACATTTAAAAATTATTTTGCTACAGTGTTTTCAATATTCAGTTTTCAGTTTTCAGTTTCAGCAATAATAAGCTCAATCCAAACGGACCTTATGTTCAATTTACTGTCTCCTCCTCTGAAAATGAATTTGACTTCCCTTAATTCTAACCCCTTTGGATAAATTTTTTATAAACATATTCTTAAAATTGATCTAGATGCTAGGTACCCCTTTTATCTTGACAGTGCTTTTATTTATCTAAGACAATTTATAATACTTAATAATTGTCATTAAATTAGTCAAGGGTCCTATAACTTAATTACTTGACACCTCGTGGTTTTTTAAACCAAAATAGCTAGAATTCAATTCTTTCCTTCCCTAATTATTGAATTATTAAAAAAAAACAATTACGCTTAAATCAGAGAATTATTACTCTTATTTTAGAAACGGATGGACTGATGTCTTCAATTTACACCTATAATAAGTTTACCTCAAACTTCGAATGTGATAATTAGATTTTTTTTTTTTTTTTTTTTTCTAGTTCTTTATATCGAAGAAAATTCTTCTAAAAAGTTCCTACAGCTTCTCCAAAAGAAAAGTTCCTAGAGAAAAGGATATGCACGATTAAAATGGTGAAAAGCATTGAACATTCGTCATAATTGAATTAGACAATCTAGACAATCTAGACAATCTTGAGTCACAAGTGTGATGAATGGCCCACCAATAACAATTAGAACGGAGGATAGTCGTGTCCTTAAATTCATGTTTCACTTGTATTGGGTCTCCTTAGACAAGTGGGCGTGTATCTATATTATAAATACAATAGTATTTCAGATTTATAGTAACCATTTTATGATGATTGTTATTTTATTATCGGGTCAAGATAACAATTAATTCTTGTGCAAGTAGAGAGATTAAATCTCAAATCTCTTATTCAACACAAAAATTTTTACTAGTTGAATCAATTGGAACAAACAGTTCTTGAATATTCAATTAACTTTCATTGAGACCCCTTGATAGGTGCCTTTGAGGAGGTATCTTTATTTGCGATGGTGTTGCCCTTTCTTCTAAATTGTTTTCTTTTGTGTGTTGCATATGATGAAAGCTAAGGTGAGCATCTTCTTTCTGTCAATTTTGTGGTAGTGGGAGTGCTGAAAGCAGGGATGTGTTATCATGAAAGACTACGTTTGGCCGATCTGCTCCATTATCTACATTATTTATTTTGAGAAGCATCTCTATGATATCATAACTTATATTTAAAGTGAATTAAAAAAAAATTAAAGAAAGTGGTCAATGATGGTTGATCGGATTGACTTGTGTAAAAAGTGCAAAGCCATTCGGTAGGGACTAGGCGGAGGTTACGACAACTTGAGTGTGCCCATTCGGCCATTCCTAAGGATGTTAATTGAATGCAACTTTTTTTTTTTTTTTTTTAAGATTTTAAAAATTTTAATTTCATCCTTTTAATATAAATTTAAAAGATAACCAAGGTGCGAATATGAAGAAGAAAGTTTGATGTGAAATCTGAAGAGTTATATTCCTCACTTCTCACTAGATTATTAACTACTAGCTTATGTTGAAATATTTCGTTAAAATTATGTTATGTTTCATGTATAGTACTTATTATGTGTAATATTTTGGGGATTCAACTTTAATTATATTATAATTATTTTACTTTCTCAAAAAAAAAAAAAATTTTAATTATAATATTTTATGCTATTAGAGAGGATAATATATAAAAAAAATATTAAAAGTAAAAGAGTGTTTGTAATAGGTAAAATTTAGTAACAATTTCTTAGTTGGTATTTTAAGTTGTCCAAGTACATATTTGGTCCTTAAAATTTTTAGTTATTGTCATCTTGATTCTTTAAGTTTCAAAATTTTCTTTCTTGCCATTTATATTTGATTTTATTTTCATATTAGTCTTATTATACATCTTTGTTAATAACCTAACCAATAAGTTCCCTTCATGTTTAACTATTTTATGAAATATTAACTCTAAAACATTGTGGAATGCAAGAATTTTATTGTTGAGTTTAACACTTGATGTAACTCTAAACAATATTACCCCACCCAAAAACTTGTTATTGAATTCATATTTTGAAAATTTCACTATTAGATTACATATTTTATATGTTCTTAACATGCATACCAAGTTTAATAAAATAGACTATTTCAAGAGAATCTAGTCTGACCTCCAAAATAAAGCTTCCCTCAATAATAATATCTATAGGGTCCAAATTTGGTAGGCCAAGCCCAAATTTTTCGGATTGTCAGCCCAATGAACCCAAAACAATGAATTTGTAGAGCGTGGATGAAAAAGCTGGGCTGGTTATGGACTTAGCAACAATTCACTTTAGCCAGTTAGAATAAATTGAAGTAAAAACACTTGAAAAATGGATAATACTCAAATCCGAAGAGGCTTATTATTCATGGAAAGGTGAATACAATTCTCTCTCTCTCTTTTTTCCTCCCCAATTTCTTCTGCTCCCCTTCCATTTAGAGGCCTATTTCATTTATATATTCTTCTTCTTCCTCATCTTCACCGTACAGTTGTTCTTCATCTAAGCATTCACTTGAGTATATGTCACGTCAGACGTCTGCTTTAGTTTGCCGTGAGTGGTAGTAGCTGAGGTTGCACTGTTCAGGGGTCTTCTCCACATAAATGCGGCCAGTAAAGTAGCTGCAATGCATTAAATGTGGTGGTAGCAGCTTTTCCTTTTAGATATTGCTCTGTTCTTATCATCTCTAGGCATACCCAGAGCTTGTCCTTATCGTGGAGATAGTTGGGAAGGTCACACAGGCCTTCAGTATATTTGCTTGATCAAGTTCTCCTGTGATCCGAGGAGAGGGACCTCTTCGGACCAATATGGTTGTCTTCGGACTTCTCCTCTCATTCATTTCCAGGTGCGTTCCTCCCCCCCCCCCCCCCCTCCATGGACTCATTCCTAATCCCTTTTTTATCTTCGGACACATAGTGATATTCGAATTGGGCCCCAGACTCAATACGTAGCGTTGGGCTTTTACAATCACAATATCTTCTAGCCTGTTTTATCTGTTAGGATAGATAAATAGGTTACTTTACAAGATAAACATAATATTTTAATTCAAAAAAATCTAAACTTTGTCTCTAAGTAGATAAGATTTATCCAAAGATTAACCTAATAATTTATCTCATCATTATCTATGTACCCAACTCCTAGTAAAATAAATACAATCTTAAATTATATAATTAAATAAAATGCTGGCACATAAGTGACATAACAGATTGCTTACAAAAATTAAATGATAACCATCTATAAGTCACATGATTATAATACAAAATTAATTTCATAATAAGCTATATTGCGAAATTCTGAGTTATCATGATTTGGCGGATTAAATAAGTGTTAAAAAATATGTTACGTATTATAGATTTTTTTTTTTTTTTTTTTTTTTTTTTGGATAGGATACGCATTATAGATTATAATACGGAAGGAAGTGGGTTTGTATTTTAAGATTTGTACCATATTGAAAGTTATCAAAGCCTTTTGTGGGTATAAAGTAACACAAACACTACAAGTAAAATAATTAAGAGAATCAATGGATATGTGGCTCTGGAACACAAACACGTGCGTGGTGTATGTCACTTTTGTAGCACACGTGGCACGACCCATGAGTAATTACTCTTCATTGTCTATAAAATAAGAACTTGAATCATGGTCAAGAACACAATTTGGTGACTTTGTCGTCATCTTCTGGATGGAGGTGAATTTCTCTTAACTTGACAACAAACTATTTCAAGTGCGGGATAATTATCACCTTAAAGAAAGTGTTTTTTAGCATACCACAATATCAAATTAATTCTGATCTTCATTAAGTCTTCTTCAAATTTTTCTGGTCAACCTGGTAGCTAAAGGTTTCACCCAAAAGACGGTATAGGTCATTTTGATACTTATACATCAGTTGCTAGAATAGCATCCGAGCATTCCCATTGGCAATTGTAAATGGTATATGTAGGAAAAATTTAGCATAAAGGTACAAAAAGAGCCTCGCAGCCGGACTTGTAAAATCTTACAATTGCAAATTTTTTTGCAATTGTACTACAATGTCATCAAGCATCCACAACAGGCAAATGTGCCAAATGCCAAATATTTGGCACATTTGCCACACCAAACACAAAAACATAGCTTTATCAGATTTGTTAAATTGTCAAAATTTTGCAACATTGAATAGTACCCTCACAAATTTGGCACGGTACGGACGAAATGTGGCATATGATATATTATTTTTTTATTAAGCTTTTCTCTCTCCTCTCACTTCTTTAATTGATTTTTTCTCTCTCCTCACAATTTGTCTCTCTCTCCCAACCGGTGTTCTTTCCTCAAATCAAACCCAAAAATCTTCTTTCTTCTTTCGTTGCACCTCAAATCAAACTCCAATTCCTAGTTCAAAACAAAACCTAGAAATGCTATCATCACAAACCCAGAAAGAACAAAGGAATCGGTGATGGAGGTAAGGTAGAACTTGGTGCTAGGGACGGCGAAGCCATGAAGATCGGCGTTGAGGTGAGATCAAAATCGTGGATTACCGATGCTAGTGGGTTTTGGTTGCCGATGCAAGTGGATTCATGGCTTTGGGTTGGCGGTGCTAGTAGTTTCGTGGGTTTGGGTTGTCATGTTTTATGGGTTTAAGTCATGAAGATCGGCGTTGAGGTGAGGTCGGAATCGTGGGTTGCCGGTGCTAGTGGGTTTTGGTTGCCGGTGCAAGTGGATTCATGGCTTTGGGTTGGCGGTGCTAGTAGTTTCGTGGGTTTGGGTTGCCGTGTTTTCTGGATTTGAGTTGCTGTGTTTTTCGGGTTTGGTTGTGTTTTTTGGGTTTGAGTTGTTGTGTTTTCTAGGTTTGGTTATGTTTTTTGGGTTTGGTTATGTTTTTGGGTTTAAGTTGCTGTGTTTTCTGGGTTTGGTTAAGTGTGTTTTAATGGGTTTTGTGGTGGGTTGTTGATGACGGTGGTTGTGGTGGTGGTTTTGTTTTCAGTTTTTTGTTTTGCAATGGATTGTGGCTGCCATGGTGGTGGTGGTGGTGGCGGCGGCAGCAGTAGTGTTGTAGATGTTATTTATTGTGTTAGATATATTATTTTATTGTGTTGTTTATATTATTTTAATGTGTAGTAAATATTATTTCAATGTATAGAATTGAATAATAGAACATCTGATAAATGGGATATTGTAAAATGATGTGGTAAAATAATAAAGTATGTCTTTGGTGTGGCAAAATGGCATAAATTATGCCACAGCTGCTATAGATGCTCTGTAGGATGATACTGTAGCACTTTAGTAAAAATTATAATATATTTTAATTAATAAAGTGAAGAGAGATGGGGGAAGAAAAAGAGAAAGTTGTATTGAAATATATTATATTATTTTAGTAGGTAATATATATTATTTTAATGAGTAGAATAGGAAAATAAAAGTTGAGATGTTGGTTGTGTTGTAAAATGGTAATGTATAATTGATAAAGTAACTTTTTGAGATAGTAAAATAGAATAGAATGGAAGTTGCAGATACAAATGCTCTAGAGTGCTTATGGAACAACTACAATTTTCCATATGTGTATATATATATATATATATATAATGACTGTTAACAATGTCTTTCTAAATAGTGATTTGGTTAAAAATGTGTAATTTTTAAAATAATTTGCAAATTATAAGCAAACAAGCTATCTTTTCACACCTAGCTTCTTCTTTTTTCAATGTATATTCAATAAATAAGCAATTTTTTTTTTTTTTGAAGGGCAATAAATAAGCAATTAGAAATTGGGATAAGAGCTTATGTATTCTCTCTAAAAAAAAGAAAAAAAAAAAAAAAAAAAAAAAAAAAAAAAAAAAAAAAGAAACTTATCCAAACGCGCCAATGTCATTCCTACTTGTTTAAGACCTGGGCCTGGTGACACACAATATATAAATGCCAGCTTTGTATCAGTAGTCCCCATTTCTCCCAACTTCATGATAATGTTTTACTTTTCCCTATCTTAATTAAATACAAACTCATGATTATTCCAACTTGCACGCTTCTCAGAATTCGATTAACTGTCTCGTGTGTTTGTTAAGTTCCTGGAAGGATTGAATGTGTAATGGTAATGGACCAATATATATATATATATATATGTGTGTAAAGAGAGAGAGAAGCGCTAGATTCACAAAACTTTTATAACAAATTTTAAGAGTTAAATTATTACTGGTGATTGAAAAAGTGAGTCATTAGTAGGCTAGATTATAACCGGTAAAAGGCTATAATATAAGATTTATTGGAAAAGTGTTGTGGATCATTACTTATTATCATTTTTTTATTGGATAGTTAGAAGGAAGAAGAAGAGATTGAAAAACTTAAGTCATGAAGAAAGCTAGAGAATGAAGGTTAATAAAATGGGTTAGAGAGAGAAAAATGGAGAAATGGAGAGAGAAGAGAAGTATTTCAATTAAGGATTTAGATTAATGGATGCCACAAAAGTAAAGCTTTGATAATTGATGGAGGTTACATGTGACTTGCTCGGATGCCATATTAAAAATATATGGCTCTAAATTCATATTGATATTATACAAGATAAAATATAACTCTGATACCATTTTTTTTTTTAAAAGGCTCAATATAGTTTTGAAACTATTATGTTAGTTCCAGTTAACTTAGTAGGTAAAGTCTTTTATCTTCAAATAAGAGATATGATGTTTAAATAACGCTTACACCAAAAATTAATTAAAGAAGAAAATAAAACTTTGAAGAAGAGATAATGGTTCAAATAAAACTTTGAACCATTATGAAGTATATGATGAATATAGAGAGAGAGAGAGAGAGAGAGTTACAACTTGTGTAAATCTAAGTAATGTTACACTATTCAATATTTTTAATTGGATGCGAATATTAACAAATCCACTGTTAGATTACATTATCTTTTTATATTTTTCATGCTTGCAAAATTTCGAGGTGATCAAAGATTAATAATCATATCATCAATCAATTGTTAAAATTCAAATTTTTGTAGTTTAAAATAATGCATAAAAAATAAGTTTATAGATTAAATGGTAAATAGCATCCGATTGATATGAAAATTGGCATGTATATTAATAACATATAGAACATGTAATTCAACGATTGAATTTTCAAAATATTAATTCAATAACAAGTTATTGGGTAATATAACATTACTTAAAATTATACCAAGTGTAATTTGAACCCAATCCAACTCATATATATATATATATATGAAAAAGAAAATAAAGTGTAGGCATATAGAGGAAGAAAGACAACACTATGGGTGAGTTTGCCATCAGTTTTAAGTTTTAGCTTTTAGTTTTTATATACAACTTTTTAAAACCTCATTTTTTTTCTTTTTTTTTCTCACTTTTTCAAGGTAAAAATATACTTTGTTACTTTAGCACACTTTTAGCAAAAAACTATATAAATTGTTCCAAATTTGTCCCCTGAAAAACAATTACAGCTCATACATGAAAACTGATCAGAAAACTCCTAATTTCAATAATTTCAATTGAGGCATGAATTGGGACAAAAAAATTTCTTATATATAATTCTTACTTAAAAAAAAAAAAAAAAAAAAGTGTCCAAACCTCTACAAATTAAAATTCTACTTTTCTATGACAATCCCAATCTAGAATTTAATTCCTAACTCAATGATGCAGTTTAATATAACGGAATCTAAATATCAAATGCTCCATCTGAAAGAGCAAATTTAGTAGTGTGTATCCACATTCCACAATTAATGCAGCTCACCACATTTTTATTATGTCATTACCATCATTACTCTTGTCGTGACTGAAAATCAAACAGCAACGCCGACAGATAAACGGGAAAGTGCCGAAACATATAGGACCTTATGGCATGATAACCACGGATGGTGCCGGTTGCTTGACGTGAAAGCCAGCATAAATAGGTCATCAGTATCACTCGCCGACTTCGTACTTTTTATTTTCTTTGGCAGCCAAAAAAAGTAACATAAATAGAATAAAAACTATTTACAAAAAAAAAACAAAAAACAAAAAACAAAACAAAACAAAAACTCCTACTTTTTTATTTGGCAAAAATATAATTCTAATCCCTCAAAATGGTTGAAGTCATATTTTAATTCATAAATGGATTTCAATTTTTTTGATGGAATTATTTTTATGAAAATAAGTGGATTTTAATTAGCTCAATTAGTTTAGTCTATTATCATTAAATATAATACATGAGCTCAAATCACACTTACCCAAAAAAAAAAAAAAAAAAAACCAATTAATATCTTGACATAGTTATCACAAAACCAATGTCAAATATTCAAATCATGCCATATCTATTAACAGAATTTTCTAAAATTTAAAATTTTCTAGTTTAGTTATTAAATTTTGGATAAATTATAAATTACACACCTAAAGTTTGAGGTATTTATAGATTTTACATCCTGAAATTTCAAAATTTAGATTTTATCCCCTAAAGTTAGGAGTGTTTGGATTTTACATCCTAAGAGCATCCACATCAGTGGATGCAAATTTGCACATCTAAAACCTATTTTTTCTATTTTACACTTCCATTTTACAAAACACTCACATAAGTTTGTCTATTATACACATTTATTCAAATAAAATATTCATCTTCAAATCAATCCACACCCACCCAGCCACCACCATTAACCCACCCACCTAACCACCACCATCAACAATGCAATTCCAAATCCAAATTTTTTCACACTTTTCAAGAACTACAATCCGGGCACCATTGCATTCCAAGCATTTCTAGACTCTGTCTTCTTCCTCATCAAACACCTTCCTACTCCCATTACAATTCGTGCACGACGCGAACCAAACATCGCCGCAGTTGTTGCAGCCGAAGCTAAACCTGAGTTTCTGAACTAGAAACCCTTCGAGCAATTTCGCCAGCTCGCATGTTTCGAACAAGTTCTTGATCATCTAGGCTCCTCCGATATGCTTCCTTCTGATGAAAACCTGAGGTAAAGTCATCGAGTTCTTGCTATTCTTGTTCTCACCCGATAACACGCTCTGCAGTTCTTTCTTGTACGCTGAGTTGAGCGATACATCTCGCTCGTCGACCCAAACCCGAAACCCTTGAAATATCATCCTCAACGACTAGCAATCCTTGTAGGTCCGCCGAATACCGCGCAAGCTAGTGAAATACACGACGATTCTGTCCTCAATGCCAGCCAAGATGTCATCTCTTCTCCTTTTTGTATTGATCATGTTGGTGAGGCTAGACTGAGGGAAAAGAGATAGAGGTGAGAGTAGAAGCTAAAAATGAGAGAGTGAGGTGAGGAGAGAGAAAAAATGTAAATAATAAATGCAAAAGCTACAGTAACTGTTCTTATAACCGTACATATATGAACAGTTACTGTAATAATTGTGCATAAATGCACAATTTTACACCCACTAATGTGGGTGTTTTTTTGGGTCAAAATGTGTAAAATGGGTAAATTTTTCTATTTTGCAAGAGTTTACACATGCTGATGTGGTTGCTCTAACGTTTTAGGATTTGAATTTTACCTCCTAAATTTTAGGGGTATTTGGATTTTACTACCTAAAATTTGGGAGTATTTGGATTTAAACACTCCCAAACTTTTGGGGGTAAAATCAAAATTTTGAAATGTCATGGTGTAAAATCCAAAGACCCCCAAATTTCATGGGATAAATTCCAAATTTTGAAACGTTAAGGTGTAAAATTCAAACACCCCAAAATATAAGAGTGTAATTTTTAGTTTACCCTTGATTTTTTTTTTTTTTATGTCTCTAATATATAGTCATAGTCATTCAATCTATGTAATTGCTAATGCGTGACAATTTTAAAAGATGTGGCACTTGGGCTTGGATAATTGAAAAACATCCAGACAAGAGATGAATAATTAACCTTAAAAAATTGCCAAATGCCCTTTTCTCCCAAACTAAGCAGTGTTTTGCCCATTTTTCCAAACTAATTAGGGAAATGCCTTTCTTTTGTAACCGATTAGAGATAAATCGAGTTTAAAAAAAAAAAAATTTCTGGAGCCCTATAGCGGCGTTTTTAAGGACCTATAGTGACATTTTAAGGACCTATAGTGACGTTTTGTAACTCAACCTCTATGAAATCGAGTTATAAGCAATTATTTTTTTATTTTTATTTTTTTACTTATAACTCAATTTCATATAGGACGAGTTATAAAACGCCACTATAGGTCCTAAAAATGTCATTACAGACTCCTAAAAAACGCCACTATAGGGCCTAACTCGATTTATCACAAATCAAGTTTCAAAAGAGAAGTATTTCCCTAATTAGTTTGGGAAAGAGGGCAAAGAGCTGCTATTTTTGCCCGAAAAGGGCATTTGGCAATTTTTTCCAACCTTTTTATCTTAAACAATTAATGAATAAATAACAAAATTTTTATTTGTACCCTTAAACTCCAAGGTAATTTTGATTTTGCCCTGTAAAGATTCAAAATTTGGATCCGTTCCCCTAATGCTACATAATGTTTGGATTTAAGGTGGGGGAGGAAAATAAGGAAATAGTACGTACTCTCCATCAAAGGAAAAAAATAAATAATAAAAGCCTTTTTAAAAAAAAAAAAACTAAAAACTATTATTATTACCTTAAAAAACGATTAAAAAAATTATGCAATTATGTGTTATTCATTATGAAAATTTGTGTTGTAAACAATTAAATTTTTTTGAGAATATTGTAAACAATTAAATTGAATATACTAATTTTTATATCTATTCATCTGATATGTGGCACAACTGCATGCAAATTTTCCTTGCACACCTTTTATTTATAAAATTATGGAAAATGTTAACAAGCACCTTAAGGTTGAATTAATATGGGTTTCATTTAATAAAATAATTGAATAAATAGAAAAAAAAGACATAAAACTGACCCCACAATTTATTTTAATTTTTTTTTCTTTCTATGAAACTGGCCCCACACAACTTAAAAGCTACAAAAAGGTTGTGCCCATTAACACAACCCCAAAATTATATATTGATTTAGCTTTTACATTTTATTGTTAAAAAAATAAAAAAAATAAAAAAAGTATAAACTTTGGTGAAATATTGAAATCTATTAATGTAATCTCTCTGTCCTAGTTTGTTTGTCTTCTATTCCATTTTTGGATGCCTCAAAATATTATCATGTTTCTAAAAGTAAAAGTTATTAATTTACAAATGTTCATATTATAGCCATACTTTATTTTTAAAACTATTTGAAAAGAAAACTAACAAATATTTAAAAAATAATCTAATTGGGGTACCTTTTTAGTTGTCTCATTAATACACCTTACAAGAGTTATCGGCTTTTGTAAGGGGTAAGTTATGTGATATTATACATTTGTCTCCATTCCCTGTGTGTGTTATTCTGTTTACATTCCTTTTCAAAAAAAAAAAAAAAAGTTGTCTCATTAAGAATAACTTTGTAAAAAAAAAAAAAAGCTAATAAATTTATTTAAAGGTGGTTTTATAAACTTATACATTTTTATAAGATAGACAAGACAATAAATAGTGTTCTCTTAAAAAGTTTGATTTTTCAAATAGAACAAACAAATTAGAATTGATCGGGAGTAATTAATACCCATGTACCTGTCCTTGCCTGGTTGTCAATTTTCTGTCGTTGTGAAAAAATTCATGCAAGCTAATCACCATAGTTAATTTCGCTTTGGGTCTTGTTAACGCTTTGGGTCTTGTTAACGAGTGCTGCATAGCACCTGTTAATGTGGTATAAAATTACAATAAAATACTCATGTTTTATGGGAAGTAGGAAAAAGCTGAATTTGTGTTAGACGTGTGTCAGCTTTCATTGAAAAATCAAGTTATTTTGCAACTAGACCAAAGTGCTCTTTAATTTTTGGCGTAAATATATTTTTAGTCCCTATATTTTGACGTTTTTTTATTTTAGTCCCTACATTTTATTTTTTCCACTTTTAGTCCCTAAAACCAATTAACGCATTCCATTTTAGTCCTTTCCGTCAGTCAACCGACGGAAATAGCTGAGGTGACAGCCGGAGCAATTAAAATATTAAAAAATGCCACATCACCTATGACACATCAGCATATAAATTTAAAAAATTAATTTATTAATTTTAACAAAATTTAAAAACAAAAAAACAAAATTCAAAACATAAAAATAAGTTAGAAAATCGAACCAAGAACACAAATTCAAAATTAAACCCAAGAACATTGAATCAAATTAAACCTAAGAACATCCATCATCAGCCCACAACACAAATCTATACGAGCAGACCAGCATTCCAACAAAAGTTAAACATTTCGCACATCATGCTTGATTCTTTAGAGAATCCCAATAGAGCACAAAATAATTACACTACGAATCTAACAATTGAATCAATAAATGACACCCAGAAAGAAAACCCACCAAGCTGAAACACAAATCAAACCCACAGCAAACAAAATCCATACCCACGGCGAGCAAACCCAACGAGCAGAGCAAACGCACGACAAACCCACGGCAAGCAAACCCATGACTGACCCACGGCGAGCAAACCCAGCGAGCAAACCCACGACGAGCAAACCCAGCGAGCAAACCCATGACAGACCCATGGCGAGCAAACCCACGACTGACCCACGTCGAGCAAACGGCGAGCACCACTAATCCACGGCGAGCAAACCCACGACCGGCCAAATCTTAACCCACTACACCCAAATCACAAGACCCACTACTGATCCACAGCCCCTCCAATCCACTGCCAAAAAATCGAGAGAGAGAGTCCAAGAAAGAATAAAGAAGAATGAAGAATGAGAGAAGAGGTAATTGATTTTCTGGGTTGTGCGTTGATGACGGATGTTCTTGGGTTTAATTTGATTCAATGTTCTTGGGTTTAATTTTGAATTTGTGTTCTTGGTTTGATTTTTTGACTTATTTTTATGTTTTAAATTTTGTTTTTATGTTTTTAAATTTTGTTAAAATTAATAAATTAATTTTTTAAATTTATATGCTGATGTGTCATGGGTGATGTGGCATTTTTATAATATTTTAATTGCTCCAGCTGCCACCTCAGCTATTTCCGTCGGTTGACTGACGAAAAGGACTAAAATGGAAAGCTTTAATTGGTTTTAGGGACTAAAAGTGAAAAAAATAAAATGTAGGGACTAAAATGAAAAAACATCAAAATATAGGGATTAAAAGTGCATTTACGCCTTTATTTTTTTTCCAATACCTTCATCTAAGCGATTAGGCTAATTAGCTTTATGCCTTCATCTCTGGAGTCACTTTTTTTTTTTTTTTTTTTTTTTTTTTTGTCCTTATGTAGGAGTTGAGATTCCCGTTTCTTTACTTCTTCTCCTCTTCCTTTTTTTTTTTTTTTTTAAAAGGATAATGCTAGGCTCCCATTATTTTTAAAACAAAAATATAATGAAAACAGTTTTTCCATAACAAATTTTATAATATTTTTAAAGTGGTCAATTAGATGTGACAAATTCAATTATTCATGAAATTGAAAAGAACAAAAGGAATATATATATATATATATATAAAGTATATTACAAAACAAAAAATGAAAAACTTTTGTTATATGTTGGGAAAAGTAAATATTAAAAGCAAAAAAATGAGATTGTTTGTATAATTTTTTTTAGGCTAAAATGCAAAACTCATCCTTTAAATTTCTCCAAAATTCATTTCAATCCTCTAACTTTCTTTTCTTTCATTTCGATTCTCTAAATTTCAAATTTATTCAATTTTAAACTTTCCATCAAATTTTGTTAAAATTTTTTGAAAAAAAAATTGGAAAATATTCTTCATCATTAATTCAATTGAATTTTTTTAATTTAAAAAATTTGAACAAAAAATTAAAAAAAATTGGAAAATTAACCACAACATATAACAAAAGTTGATGGAAAAGTCATAATTGAATAAACTTGAAAGTTAAAAGACTAAAATGAACAAAAGCAAAATTAAAGGATTGAAATGAATTCTGGTGAAACATAGAGAGTAAGTTTTATATTTTAGCCTTTTTTTAATATGAAGAGGGGCAATTCTATTGAAGTTATAGAAATAAAAGGGAGAAATTAAAAAAGTCAAGGAGTTCACCCTTAGACAAAGCAAATATTCAATTCACATTCAAATTAGTATAACAAATTCAAGTAGTATTTTATTTTATTTTTTTTCTTTTTATGAATATAGGCGTGCAAAGTTTTTGAGTTCTTGACTATTCCCTCAAATATGGGTGAGGCAAGCTAAAGGGTTAAGTGGGATGATTCCTAACCCCACACCCTTAAGGGTTTGTTTGGTTGGAGGGATGAAAAAGTAGGAGGATTGAAAATGAGGAGAGAATAAAAAAGTAAGAGGATAGAAAAAATTTTGTTTTCTCTCATATATATTTGGATGGGAGGATGAAAAAGTTGAGAGATGTAAAACTACGAAAAATGAAGTTAATATAAATTTACAATTATATACCTATTAAATATAACAAAAGAAAACACAATTTTTTATACACTTATTTATTTAAAAAATTATATATAGACACTTCACTTTTGGATGATTCTGGCCTCCCCTTGTGGCATCACTATCAATTGTCCATTTGGATGATACTATGGAAGAAATTGATAAAAAAAAAAAAGATAGAAGACAAAATGTGAGATAAGTGCACGCAAGCGAGCGCGCCCACACACACACACACACACAAAACCAAAACAACAAAGCGTACAACCAGTGAATAGAAGAAATAGAAAAATAAAAAGATGAAAAAGACAAAAGGTGGGGTGAAAACAAGAAGAAGAAAAAGAAATTAAAAAAAAAAAACACGAAAAGAAAAAAAAAATGAACAATGTGAACCAAAAAAAAAAAGAAAATATTATTAAGTTGGTTGAAACAGAGTCAAATGCCGACGATTACCTGAGATTTCCATGTTTAACATTTCAAAAAGAGGGGAAAAGTGTAATTGATTGGGTTGAAATAAAACCCCCTAAGTTTTCTCTTAAAATTGGAGAGATAGGATTTTGGTGGGCAAGGGGAGAAAACACTTGGGCCCTACCAAAATTTCCTTTCACTCCCCCTCCTAATCAAACACCTCTCTCACCTATTTTCACCTCTTTTTTATTTTATTTTATCTATCCTTCCTATTTCACCTCCAACCAAACGAGGCCTAAAAGCCTTTTTCTCAACCAAAAAATCGATCACAAGCATCTTCCAAACTTAGAATAAATACTCACCATTAGCCCACAAAAGGGGGATCACATTTTTCTCTTAGACTTGAAACTTTGACAGAAAATCCCAGTTAGCTAACAAGAATATTTACGATTCCAAAGGCTAGGGGTGGAAGTACTAGTACAGAGGAACTTCCCTCTTTTCCTCACTTCCTCTCTTAGTTTGCTCTTCTTAGTATCAGTGGGTCGAAATTTTGGACCTGTGTATATTTTCTAAACTTTCTTGTATTTTAGTTTATTTTGATTTCTCTTTCCACAAAGCACCATTAGCCTTTGTTTGCTATACATTGTGAATTTTGGGCTTGACTCTCCACAAAGATTAAGTGCCCATTTAGGGAGCAATTATAAACTAGTTTATTGTTTATTTTCCTTGCTATTTTATGGGTCTCACGTGAGTCACAATAGGGGACAGGGGATTTAAACCCCAAATGTCATAGACATAATAGGAAATGTTGTCAAAGTCGGAATCCTATGTAGGATTATGGGAGGTTGGTGGACTCATGGTTAATAAGATATACATTTTTTAGGAAAAAAAAAAAACACACACACACACACACACACTAGTAATGACTTTGCTTGTTAAATAATCACATAAATTATGAGTTCATTCATTAAAAAAAAAAAAAAATTTAAAAAAAACAAGACAAAGATTTGCATAAATAAGATTTAATTCCTATTCCATCAATTGATGCATCTATCCTAACGAAACAAATAGTAAATTTGAATGCTTATTTTATAGTGACACACAATAGCTAAGCTCAAAAGAATTCAATTATCTCATTTCTAACAACTATAGGGAATAAATTTGTAATTTAAAGTGAAATTTGTTTTTGATATTTTTAGTTTACATAGAGGTATTTTCAATACTTCAACATTGTTTAAGGCCCATTGGATTATTTTCAACACAACATTTTTAGTTTACATAGAGGTATTTTACTCCTTCACAAATCAATGAATTTTACTACGAATGGAATTATTAATTATAATTAACTATAAATCTTTTATCATGTTTTTTGAGCTCGTTCATAGACATATTATTATGCTTGAGCTTAGCTCGTTTAATAGTTAAGCTTAAATTTGGCTTAATTTTGGTTTATTTGTTAAACAAATGAACATAAAGAAGATAAAATGCAAGATTCTTTTTCCTAGTTACAATTTAAAAACAAAGTAAAAGAAATATATAGGAAGGATGTAATCTAAGTCTTAGGTTGTGTCAAGTTCGAATTGATAATTTTTTCAATTTGTTTGACCCAAAGCAACCCACCATATTTTTAAGTTTATTTTGTTACCCTTATTTTAATTTTAATTTGATTTATTTTTGAGAATTGGTTTTGATGAATCTAGAAATTTGGAATATATTTAGGCATATTATATGAATTGTAATAATATATATTGAAAAAAAGTGCTTAAATAGTTCATGGAATTCCAAGTTTTACAAGAGATTAAACATATATAAGTATAACCACTCGACCTAATTTAACTAGAGTCATGCATGTTAATAAGAGATTAAATATATAAGTTTATTTTGAAATTTTTTTTTACTATGCCACTAATTTTATCTATGTATTCTTATTTTTTCTAGATAATTTTTTTTAATGTTCCATCTTATGAATATTTGAATTTAAGAGTCCTATTTCTTTTTTAAAAAGTTATTTTTTGGACGCTAAAGCATAATAATAATAATAATAATAGTAATAATAAATAACAAATGGTACCTTTGTATTTGCGCCTGACACACGTTGTAGCTGTGTGGGAGAGGGGGAAAAAATATAAAGATAAGGATGAATGAAGAAACCAAAGGATGGGGGGAGATAAAAGAGAGATGGTAAAAATGGTTGAAAGGGTATTTAAGTAAAAGCTGGCAACATTTGTTGTTTTCTATGCCGCCTGACACACATCTTGTTTTTCTTGATTTCCCAGTTAAAGTAGGGTTATTTCAGTAAAATTATGCTGACTTAAATACTTCCCATGCAGACTTAACGGGTTCTGTCCAGCACCCGTTAACAAAAGCCTTTCGGTTTTATTATGATGAAAAGAATGTATTGGTTCTCAATCACAAATTTGGTATGTCTTCCCATCAATCCAAGCTCTAAAGCGTTGATTAATGAAAATTCCTATGACAAAGAGATTTAATTAATGAAAATTAATTAGTGCAATAATGAACGAAAATGCTTATGACAAAGAGATTTAATTAATGAAAATTAATTAGTGCAAGAATTGACGTAGCTCAATATATATACACCATACACGTACTTTCAGCCAAGGAAAAGGATGTATATATAATTATATACACGTGCTATACATTCTCAAAAATAAAATCATGTTTCCTCATAAGTAACACAGGGAAGCACAAATCTTTTTTGACAAATTTATTGTACTACTAAATATTTTGTGCTGGACGTTGGTTCCAGACTTCCTGTTAACTTAATGGATAAATTCTCTTGTGGACGTGGTTGAATAAGATATCTAGCCTTGACTCCTGTCTACACTAATAAATGATTGATATTTTTAGTCTAATAGTAAAGAACGATCATCAAACATAATAGGATAAAAAACTATATATATATATATATATATACATATTTGCGGACGGAACCAATGGGGGTTTAGATTAAAGACAAATCCATTGGTTTGTAATTACATATGGCTTGTACGAATCTGGGAAAAAAAACTACTTTGGCTTGTATAATATCATGTTAGTTTCCCGTAGAACATGAAGAGCTGGTGATAGTTGGTGATTTGGTATGTAACAAAATGGTAAATACAATTATTTGAACAAATGTCATACTTAATGAAACAATACATAGTTTGGTGGGTACTGGGCCGGGTAATTATGAGAATCCCAGTTAACTTGAGATAATCAAGATTATTCGTATCCCCCAATAGCCAATTTCATTTAACTGTGGATACGTCCCCTAAACTAAAAGAATACACAATATTGCAAGGAAATATTTCAAGATATTTTAAAAAAAAAGGAATATAATAAGAATTAGTCTTCTCTTTACAATATAATAAAATTACATTTTTATCAAAGATAATAATAAAATTACATTAATTTACATCCCACTGACTAAAAGAAGGGACAATGTTGTATTAGAGTTTACCATCTCTGTTAATTTATTTCTTTAAAGGATATTTTGGTCAGCTAGGTACAGTATATTTTTGTTTCAGGGATTGAACTTCAGATCTTTTATTCAACTTTAAGAAATTTTACCAGTTTAACTAACTGGAACCCACATTTTTGTCTCCAATTAAATTAACAGAGATGGCACATCATTAGAAAAATTTCACATTATTGTTTTGTCAAGACACATAGGGACCAATAACCCTTGTCTTTTAAACTTTACTAACTAAAAATGCTCAACAAGTCAATTTTTGAGACCAATAATACATTTCAGCCAATGACGATCACAAGTAACAAACTTAATTATAACAAATCTTCTTAATAACGCATTGTCGTCTACTTGATATATGGTTAAACTTTTTTATTTCTTTTTTGAGACAAAATACAGAAAAACTTTTATAGCAGTTTGAATTACATTTTGGAGTTGTGGAGGGACATCTTTCATCCACAGAGGTAAATATGGACCATGAGCAACTTTGTTGCAGTGAAACTAAATTTAATAGAGATGAATCAGTTATGTAAAACTTGTTAAATTTAATGGTCATTCTATGATGTGGGTGGCCATGAGTAGGGCTGTTTACCAAATCGCATAAACCACACAAACAGCAAAAATCGCACCAAAACCACCTGCAAAATAGCATAGTCGCACCGCACCACAAGTAATAGTGCACCGCACCGCACCATAAGGCATGATGCAATGCGGTTTTATAATAAGAAAACTGCACAAACCGCACCGCATCGTACCATCTCTATATATTAATATATTTATTTATTTTTAATATTAAATATATTATTAATAGTTTAATAACCCTAGTTTTCCAAAAAAAAAAAAAAATTTAATAACCCTAGTAAGTTTTGACTAGAAAAACCAACTCAAAATAAAAAATAAAAAAAACTAGCTCAATAATTTAAAACTTAGCCTAAAAAAAGGGAAAAATTAGTTTTTGGTTGATTAGGAAAAGCCCAAAATTTGAAAAATATATCTTCAAACCGCATCTTATACATAGTATCGCACATGTGATCACAAAAATGACGTGCGGTGCGGTTATAGTTTTGGCTAAATTCTAAACCGCACTGCATATATGACTGCAAAAATAAAGTGTGGTGCAGTTAAAGTTTTAGTTAAATTGCATCGCAAAGTACAGTACTAAAAATGATCTATAAAACTACACCACACTGCACCACCAACACCCCCTGAGTATTTTTTTTTTTTTTTTAGCTCGGTCCAAAGAGCCAAATGGAGGCTGCCACTCAATGCTTTCTGAAAATTTTGGGTTCAGTTTCACTAGCTTAATTAGACTTCGGTGACCTGAATAAGCCCACTTGTAGACTTTTTTTTATTTAAAATAGTCTAAGGCCTTGTCATGTTATTACTATTCGAAAGAAAATCAAACCTTGAATTGCCCAGCAGCCCAATCAACTAGCGTGTTTATACACTTTAAGAGCCCATTTAGAAATGAACCAAACAATGCAAGTTGTGACTTGCCATTGGCGGGAAAAAAGTATAACAAAAAAGTGGGACACCGGTGTGCATTTCTTAGAACACCCATAACAGTAGTGTTAAAAATTTAGTTATTTAACACCTACAAAAATCACTTTATCTATTTTACCTCTTCACACCTAACATCAATGGATTTATATTTTTAGCTATTTGATTAAAATAATACAAATAACTCATTAGAATAATAATAAAAACATCCACCACAAACTTCAGTAACCAACTGCAACCACCTCCACCATCAACCATAACCACCACCACCACCACCACCAGTCCACAGCAGAAAAAAAAAAAAAAAAAAAAAAAAAAAAAAAAAAAAAAAAAAAAAACGCCCGAAATGGGTTGGTGACGTTGAGCTTCAGGCGAAGAAAAAAATAATAAGCAAAACAATAAATTTTTAATACCAAATCCCCAATCTTTTTCAACAACCCAGACCATCAAAAATCACCAATCACAAACAAAATCAAAAATCACAAAAAAAAATAAAAAATCACCAATCACGCCTATGTGGGTAGGTGATGGCTGATTGCACAAAAAGTTTCGGTGAGAATAATGGATGAACAAAGCTGGGCTTTGGTGAGGAGGATGGTGTCGGCATGGGTCGGATATATGACGGAATGGGTCGGCTTGGGACTTGGGGCTTAGGGCTTGAGTCGGCAGAAGGGGTGGGTCGAAGCTGGGCAGGCGAGTTGGGTCTATGGCAGCATGTGTCGGCAGCGTGGGTCAGGGGAATGGGCCGGTGAGAGTTGAGTTTCAAGGTGGGCTGGCGGCAATGAGAGTTGAGAGAGAGAGCTAAAAGTTGAGAGAGAGTTGAGAGTTGAGAGTTGATAGAGAGAGGTCTAAAAGGTCATTGAGTAAAAAGAAATAGAAAAAAAAAAAATAAATTATATTTTAATCAGAGGCAGAATAAAAAATTAAATTTTTTTTTAGTTTTCAGCTATAGTGCATAGTCATATATAGTTATGCACTATAGTAAGGTAGGTAAAATATTTACCTATAGCACCACTATTGTAGTGCATTTTTTGTATATAGTGATGCTAAAAATAGCTTTTTAGATTTTAGCACCACTATTGTGGATGCTCTAAGCAACAATTGGTGGTGGTAAAATAGCTTTCACATCAAACTCCAATTTATTTGCCAGCATCAATGATGCCAAAGGCAAATTTTTTTGCCCTCTAGCTACAGTGAACTGCCAAGACTAGCAGTTCACTGTAGCAAGAAGGCATAAAAAAAAATATATTATTTTATCACTTAGTTAGGTTTTGTGGCAAAGAGGAAGAGAGAGGAAGTGAGAAAGAAATTAATAAAAAAATGAATAGTATTTGGCTAATGGAAAAAATAAGAGAATTGATGTAGAGTATCTGTTAAAATAGATAAAGTAGTTTTTTGAAATGTTAAATGTTAAAATTTTTAACTCCACTAATGTGGATGCTTTAAGTCTAAATTTTTACAAATTTTGTGTAAAACATTTGGTTTACACCCTCCAATAAGAGGGTGTCACATCAGGTTTTTCCAAATAAAAAAACAAATGCTACCATCAAATCAAACCCAAAAACAAATGTTCCTTCCCTTTGGGTGTGTTTGGTAGAGTGGATTTTAGGGAGGATGAAAAAAATGAAGAGAAAATGAAGAGGGAAAACTTTTTTGAGGGTGTTTGGTTGGAAGAGGGAGAGGGAAAAGAAAGGTTGGTGGCTGAGTGCTTTCTCCTCCAAAATGGAGAGAAAACTGGGGGGGGGGGGGGGGGGGGGGGGAATCTGATATGTTTATTGACTAAAATGTTCGTGTGCACTTGCACATGGGCTTTGCCTAGTACTCTAGTTTTTTTCTTTTTTTGGACGTTACCTCTTTCTTTTTCTTTTTTCTTTTGATTTCCTAGACTGTGGGCATGATAGTGCTTTGTTTTAATTGGACATCATTATTTAACAAGGATATATGAATAAATTTATACAAACTCACTTTTTTTATTCCTCCACTTTTTTACTCCCAACCAAACAAAAAGGAAGGAAATTAATATATTTTCTATCATCTCACTTTTTCATCCTCCCAGCATTTTTTATTCTTCCACTTTTTCACCTCTCCAACCAAACGGACTCTCAGAAACATTGCCAGAGACTTAAAAGAAGCTAGTGCCTACATGAGCGTGGTGTCCTGATAGTGAATGTCATCTGATTGCTCAAGAGTCAAGACCACACTTATCATGCCCCTTTTGATGTGATTGTGGAGTCATTTTTTTTTTTCTTTTTACAATTCTAGTCATTTTTTTTTCTTTTTACAATTCAAGTCCCTTTGTTTTTATTGATGGAGAGGGAGAGATGCAAATGTCATTCTAAAATCAAAAAGAAATTTTAGTTTTATTACTAGTTTGATACACACAAAAAGACAGATAATTCATTTGATTTTGTTTTGGGGGTTTGTTTCGATTCTTTTCTTGTAAAATTGTACCCTTCTATCCTATATATGTTCATTTGGATACAACTTATTTTTGCTGAAACTGAAAACTAAAAACTAAAAATAATGTAGCAAAATAATTTTTAAACGTGTGAATAGTGCTGTGGAACCCATTTTTAATATTTTTTTTTCTAAATAAAGTGGTGTGGTCCCATGAACAGTGCCGTTACAGTGTGTGAACAGTGATAATTGTCCCCTGAACAGTTCTGCTATAGGTCAACATATGCGGCTAAAAAAAAAGAGGAAAACGCAAACATGGAAACGCAGACGCCCCAGACGCCCAATCCAAACAGATAAATAGCCTTTACATTTTTGTTGAACACCGTAAATTCAAGTTTTTTTTTTTTTTTTTTTGTTCTGTTTCTTGGATGGATGTTAGAAGATTGGGATTCTTGAAGTCACTGTAAATTATATGAATACAGGATATTGAAATATAGAGAAACCCTTTTGTTTACAGAACAATTTTCAATGGCCAGATATGTAAAGCCAGCTTCTATTGCAAATTCGATGGCCTTGTGACAAGCTAAAATCTCCACCTCATCACTATTAGCAACTAAGGGACCTTTAGTAGATATGGCAGCCATAACTTCACCATTTCTGTTCCAAACCCCAACGAACTTTGGTAAGAGTAAATGGCAACATCAAAGTTCAACTTGTAGCAAGAAGGGGGTGGTGTACACCAACTAGCATTAGTTGATGGGATTAATGGCCTAGACCGAACATGAAGATGCTTGTACTCTTCTAGGATGTCTTCTGCACGACAATTCAGAGCACTTGGCAATTGTATCGGTCCACCATGAATCACCAAACTACGTTGGTGCCAAATTAACCAAGCTTGAACCAAAAAAAAGAAAAAAATCCAGCCCACTCTCCTCTAAGAGGACCATCAGTTCAACCATCAAGTTAATTACATCTACATGGCCAAGGACACTGAATTTCTACAACCGAATTGGACATCCAGCCCATATGTCTTGTGTAGTTCCACATTCCCATATAGTATGCAATGTTGTTTTAGGATAACGTTTGCAAATTTCACACTGATCATCCATCAATACAATGCGTTTGACAAGGTTTGCTTGTATAGGTAAGATATCCTTGCAAGCACGCCAGCCAAACACCTTAATCTTGTTGGGTAAATGACGCTTCCATAGCTTGGTCCATACATGATGCCCGAAAGCACCTCCTGAGTTCTTTGTGATAATCCTCTCCCTAGACATTTGCCTAGCCAGATAGTAACCATTTTGCCAAATAGAATTTGATGCGGGATACAGAAGTGACAAGAAACAGAACACATCTACTTCAACAAAAAATAAGAAACAAAACATGTTTGCTTCTAAAAGATAACCTCAAATCAATGAGAATTCCTTGAATTCACAAGGAAAAAGGGGTCTGAAATCTACCAAAGAAAAAAGAGACAAAACTTCTAAATTTTTTTAACTTGAATAATTGTTTAAAAAAAACGTTTAAAGACTTGGGGCCTATTAAAAGGTTTCCTAAAACTTGACAAATAATAAAATATATTCTAAAATAAATATTAATTAATACCTAACCATAATATGAGCCAAATTTGACTAAAAGGCACTAAAAGCTCCTAAAAATTATTAAATAAATACCCTAAACCTGAGGCATACTCACTAAGTTTATACAAAGCAAGTCTAACTTTTCTCCCATCAAAAATATTCTTATAGTAGTCAAATAAATCATCTAGATCAAGTAACCAATCAAGAAAATTTTCTTTATAAAAATAACCATTAAAACTTGCAATTCTTTTATAAGGCTTGGATGAACTTTTTTTACTAATAGGTTGCCCGTGAGTTATGTCTTTGTAGAAATTATCCCTATTGTTTCCATGCACCAACAATGCCATCGTTAGCCATCAGATCAGGATAAGACAAGGCTCTGATACCAACTAATGTGGGATGCAGAAGCAACAAGAAGTAGAACATGTTTATATCAACAAAAAATAAGAAACAAAACAAGTTTGCTTCTAAAAGATAATCTCAAATCCACGAAGTTTCCTTGAATCTACAATAAGAAAAGAGTCTAGAACCCACCAAAGAAAAGAGAGACAAAATGTCTTAATTTTATTAATCTTAATAATTATTAAAAAAAATGTTTATAAACTTGGGGTTTATTTAAAAGGCTTTGTAAAACTTGACCCAAGCAAGAAAATATATTCTAAAATAAATTATAATTAATACCTAACCATAATAGGAGCCAAATTTGACCATAAAAAGCACCTAAAAATAAGGAAAGAAATACCTTAAACCTAAAATAACTAAAATAACATAAAAAAATACTACAATTAATGAATTACATAAATTAAATTATAGATTTTTTCCTACATCATAATCCATTTTATGTATGAAGCCAAAAATATAGATTCTGCAATATGGCGTCTACTCAATGGAACCCGAAAAATTGTCTTCGCATCTTCCTTACTAAATATCTTATTGATGAGATTTGTATCCCACCAATTCAGGTTTGAATTGATCAACTCTAAAACTCTGCACTTTGGATCAATCTGGGCTGTTGGGTATAAGATTTTCTTACTGTAATTGTGTGGGAGCCAATTATCATGAAGCACTCTAATTGAAGACCCATCTCCAACCTCCCAACAAGTTCCTCTCTTGAATAATGGTATAGCTGCAACAATGCATTTAGTTTACCTAAAAAAAAACAATGCATTTCCAAACATACAAGCTGTTTGGACGATCTATTGCCTCTAAAAAATGGCAACATGGAAAATACCAAGCTTCAAAGCATTGATATAACAATGATTCTTAATTTTGAATCATCCTACAACACTGTTTAGTGAGCATCACTAAATTAAAATCATTTAAATCTTGAAACCCCATAGCACCCTTAGATTTGGGAAGGGTAAGCTTATCCCAACTTGCCCAGTGAATTTTCAATTCATTGCCCATCTGACCCCACCAAAACCTTGCATACATTGAGTTTAATTCATGACACAACTTTGTAGACAAATTAAAAACTCCCATAATATAAGTGGGAATGGATTGAGCCACAACTTTAATAAGAACTTCCTTCTCTACTCTAGGGTCTAGATAATAGCCTACCCTTCCAACCTTGTAATTTTCCCACACTCTATCCTTTAGAATTGAAAAAGTTTGATATTTAGCTCTACCAATGAGAGTTGGCAACCCTAGATAGGACTCAAACGTTGCACCTCCTTCAGCGCAAATAATTTCTTCACCATTAAGCGTTGTTGCTGGTTAGTATTACTACTAAAAAAAAATTGATAACTTCTCCATATTAATGCATTAACCTGAAGCTTCGACAAACAATTAGAGGATCTCATTACTTTTAGCTACTTAATTTTTTAAGTGGCATAATAAAAGAGTAAAGAATCATTAGCAAAAAGAAGATGGGAGATAGTTGGTGCTCTTTTATATATGGATACCCTATGAATTTAGCCCTCAAGTTCCGCCTTCTATAATAGAGATGTAAAGCCCTCTACATAAAGAAGGAAAAGTTAAGGAGGAAGAGGCTCTCTGCCTTGATGGAGTAATATGACCATATGGTTTACCATTAATAAGGACAACATGTGATGGTGTAGTAACATATCCCATTAAAGATTTAATTGAATAAATTGGGAATCCCAATTTTAGAAGTAAACATTTGAGAAAATGCCATTCCATTTGATCATAGGCTTTATTGACATCAAATTTTAAAGCTAATTGGCCCTTCCTACCCCTCTGTCTATTAGTCATAGTATGCATAACTTCATAGGCTACTAAAACATTATCAATAATTAGACAGTCAAGAAGAAAAGTACGTTGTGTGGTAGAAATCAAATGGGGTAGAACCTGTTTATAATTTAAATTAGATGCTTTTAAAGTGTTTATTGGTTGTGAAAGGCATGATTTTAGTGGTTAGACAAATTAGAGAATAGTGTTTGATAGTTTTGATGCCTATACCTCAATTTAGAAGTTTAAGTTGGGCTCCTAAAGTTATATAAAAGAAATCTTAGCTTCCAAAGGTTACATTCCAAAGTAACTAATCGTTGCTTTCTGGATGTTTTGTGAACTGAGTTATGTATGACATGCACAAGTTTGGTTCATCAGGTTCTTATAAGTCAATATTTTTGAACCTATACTATATGACTATACCTTTTTTTTTAATATGTTTCTAATCTAAATTAATTTTAGAAAATATCTGCAAGTTAAACAAAGTTTTCCAAAAAAAGTTGTTGTTCTTTAAACTTCTTTAAATTTAAGTGATTTTAAATTCATGTTCTTTATTCAAAAATAGTATTTAAAATGTTTCTTTTATTAAATTGAGATTACATATTTGCTTAATGAATTGTAAAATA
The DNA here is from genome assembly GCA_023621385.1 of Quercus gilva. NCBI lineage: Eukaryota > Viridiplantae > Streptophyta > Magnoliopsida > Fagales > Fagaceae > Quercus > Quercus gilva. The sequence goes on along the minus strand of CM042474.1, from coordinate 35,324,018 downwards.
TTTTTATTAACTTTCTAATCCTTATGTGTTCCGTAAGATAGTCAAGCGTCTTATGTCTTATGTTTAATTCAATACTATGTTTTTCGATATGTCATTATATGTTTGAAACATTCTTACTTAATATGTAAAAATTTCAATTATGTTATGAAATATGATATATGAAACATAAAATATTTTGAATATTGGTCAAATATAAGTGTAAGGCCTACTCATAGGGTTATACGTCAGACTATGTGATGTGTTAAATCCCTTGAGATCAAGGGTTAGATGGTGGTGCTACCATGTGAGAATATGTAATTTGTGTATATGTGATACTATATATTGATCAAATATATTTATATGTTTTTAAATGATTTTAAAATTTTTAAATGCATATGTTAAATGGTTCAATATGTTATCAAAACTATTAAGTAGATTTGAGAATTTAAATTATTAATGCTTAGCTTGACTCTACTCTATTGTTTGTTATATAAAGTGACTTATTAAGTGTTGTGTTATTTAATACAATTAAGTACAGTAGCTATGGACCACTTGGTAAAGTATGGAGATAGATTTTTGGAGTACTCAAGGGATGTCTTTTGTGATTGATTTTACTCATAGCATGTTTGTCAGGTGTTTTTTTTTTTTTTTTTTTTAATGTATGACATGGAATTTTAGTTTGATACAGATAGTTATGGTTGTAAGTGATTTATTTGAAAGTTTGTTAATTTTGAGTTCTATTATATTTCAAAGTTAGTAACTTTAATTAACATCTACTAGACTGACAATTAAACTTCATGAAGAACAAGCTGCCAAATTTCTGTACATATTAGCACATTGGTTAGTATCATTTTTCTTCCATTGTTGTAGTGATACTATAAGCCACCATTTCCATTGGGTCTTAAGATCTGTGATACTAACTCTGTTGTTTAGTACACTAATTCATTGTGTGTTTCTTAATTTGTAGAATGGTGATGGTGATGGTGATTCTGCAATGAATATCCAGTCTCCCAATGCTCAGCACTTATCATTTGATGATACACAGTAGCCGATACTTTGGGCACCTATTTTGGAGTAGTTACTATGATATTTTGATATTTATAATAAAGTTTCAAACTTTGATATATATGTACACATCATAGTTGGAAACTTTATTATAACATTTTAGACAATTAGAATGTACTCTTTTATACAGGACATTCTATATAGTTAGAATGTATTCTTTTGTGTAAGACATTGTACATGGTTGTTTAGAATGTATTATTTTGTGTATAAAATTTTAGACATTTGGGATGTAATTATTGATATGGTTTAATTAAATATATTTAGTTTCTTGGTTTAATGTGGTATGGTATTTGCTATTGGAAAATATGAATTGTAGTTCATTACAGTTGCTATAAAACAGGTATTGGAAAATATGTATTTTAGGTACATTACAGGTGCTAAAAAAATTAAAAAAAAAAAAAAAAGGACCTATACCAGCACTTTTGAAAGCGCTGGCATAGGTCCTTTTAAATTATACTGATTCACGATCTATACTGGCATAGGTTTTTAAATTATATTAATTCAAGACCTATACCAGCGCTTTTTAGAATGCTAGAATAGGTACTGTCTATGCCAGCGCTTTCAAAAGCATTGGTATAGGTCTTTTAAATTATATTGATTCATGACCCATACCAGCGCTTTTGAAAGCGTTGGCATAAGTAGTACCTGTTTCAGCGCTTTCAAAAGTGCTGGTATAGGTCTTGAATAAATATAATTTAAAAGGCCTATAGGGCGTATGCCTTTCCCAGTGCTTTTGAAAAGCGCCGATACAGGTCCGGCGACCCTATACCCACATTCACTACATGGCGGTTTGAAGCGCCGAGAAAAAAAATGCCGGGATAGAAATTTCAACCCTATCCCAGCACTTTTTGAGGCTATCCCAGCGGTTTTGAAAATGCTGGGATAGCCCCTTTTTTTGTAGTGAGAATTAGATAGAATTAAAAGAGAAATTTGTAAAACAACTTGACGTATCTCAAACTCTAGTGGAAATACTCAACAATTCTAGGTTCTTCCCATATTTTAAGGTTTTCTTTAAAAAAATTATAAATAAAAAAAAAAACCTTATTATACTCTAATAGCTTGATTATGTTATATATGGAAAGAGAGATTACATTGGGTCAATTGATGGAACGCACATTCGAGTAAAAGTTCGTCTTGAAAAAACACCAAGATATCATTGTCGAAAGGACTATCCAACAAAAATGTGATAGCAGCATGTATATTTGATTTATAATTTTCTAGTTTTTTCTTCTTCTTTTTTTTTTTGCCTAGATGGGAAGGAACTATATTAAACTCAAGAATTTTAAATAGTGCATTAAGAAGACGCGATAACCTAAAAATCCCCCATGTTATTTTTTTAAAGAAAAAGATAAGTTTTTTTTAATCATTAATGTATAACAACATAATGAAGCATGTCATTCCTATATGTAAATATTAATTTATTAATGTTGGATACATGTTGAGGATCACACTTCTTACACTCTATTAAAAAAGAATATTTAAGAAATCCACCATGTACTCCTAAAAAGTTATTCAACCTTCGACATGCATCCTTACGCAATGCAATTGAACGAGCATTTAAAGTCTTGAAGAAAATGTTACCTATAATAGTAAACACAACTAAACAGACTTATAGAGTTGAAACCCAAAATGTTACCTTGCCTAAGGCTTATGCAAGTGTTCTCCAATGCCATAAAATTTGAATTGCCCAATGCCTTGTTGGATATTGGTGATATTTATTTATTTTTCTCGATACCCATTATAATTCCTTTACTTGTTACATTTTCTCATTCAAATATATTTCTATAGCTTCAAATATGCAAAAGAATTAGTGATGAATCCTTTGCTTGTTACATTTTCTCGTTCAAATATATTTCTATAGCCTCAAATATGCAAAAGAATTAGTGATGAATTTAAGGACATCTTGTGTAGGAAATAGAATTGGTGCAAATTTCATCACATGTGTGTATCATAATATTGTGAAGGAATTATGCATCCACCAAAAATTATTTCTCCCACTTCAATTTTAGCTTCATAGTCATATCCACATCTTTTATTTATTCTATTTTTACTATTGTCCACCTTGATAATGAGCTGCCAATATCTACCTGCTACGCTTGTGGTAACAAAATATAGGCTTCATGTATTGTGGTTGTTCTTTGTTAAACATTTTATGGTACATGATGTAGTCCTCAATAACCAAAGGTTGCTGGAATTGATTTAGAGCAAAGAAGAAACAAACCTAATTAGAGCTATAGAGAATGATTCTCTATAATAGATATATTAACTCTACACCATCCCATATTTAACATGTAAATAGCATTACATTATCCAGTGACAGTTTGCAAAAATAAATACCCTCTCTAGCTCCAAGATCATGCAATCAAAAGATCACGTAAGACTATTCTTTCAAATTAAGACTTATTAATTGACTTAAATTCTACACAAACTACAACATAAAACATATTATAATTTAACCAGATTTTAAGACTTATTAAACATAATTAACTGGCTGCATCAATACATGTAGAGGTTCAAAACGTTATTTAAATTTCAAATTTCAATATTCAACATGAAAAATGCTTTTGATACAATTTAAAAATAATAAATGCTAAAAATATTGATTTTTAAGACTCTAATGAATAAAACTTGTACATGCACAATTTTTTACAGTACTTCCACAAAGCAACCTTGATATATCTCTCCCTTTGAAAGCTATTCTTCATTATAGAGTTTAAGGCGTCCAACTTCAACTCCTAAAAATATAGGTATTAAACTCTTAAAAGTATAGGCATTGAACTATTAAACATTATCCTAAACAAAACTTGAATTTTTTTTTTTTTTTTTTAAAGAGAAAAACGAAACTTGAACTTTAACATTCCTACTTAGAGAACTTAAAATTCTCTAATCTGTTTAGCCACTAAAATTGCACATTTTCCAAATAAGAAACGTTTTGTAAGCCTCTAATTTAACTTAGAAACATTTTTGTTTAATCTCAAAATTCACCCAAAATAGATAGCCATGTAAAAATGGCAAAACAAACCCTTAAAAATTTCAATAACTATACACACTCAATTTCAGGAATGAGTTAAGCCCAATATGAAAAAAAAATTGAATTTTGATATTTTCAGTATGAATTTAATATGTTTAAACTTATTATACACAAACTTTTATGTCCTAAATCTATTTTTAAGTAACGTTAATTAAGGGATCATATATTACACTTAGTGTCCATTTAAGAACAGTTTATTTAGTTTTTTACTGAAAACTTTTTTTTGAAAGTGTGCTAAAATATACTTGTACCTTAAAAAATTTTGAAAAAGTGAAAAAATGTAGGAAAAAAATGAGGTTTTAAAAAGCTATATATAAAAATTAAAAACTAAAAGCTGAAAGCTGAAACTAATGCCAAACAAACTATTAGCATTAAAAATTCTAAAACGATCATAAAGTACACATAGCATTGAAAATTCTAACATTACCGTCAACTTCTTTGAAGTTGATCACCTAATGAACATGAAAAATCACAAAAGTTTTCAGAATTAAAGTTTAATATCTAAATTATAAATACCTAAATTCCAATGAGAAATTGGATACCTAACTTATTTTAGAGATTTTTAGACATAATGTTTTTTATATTTCTCCTATAAGTTTGTGCTAAATTAATTATTTTGAGTCTCTTGATCTCTAATATATCCATGAATAAATCTCTAAAATCCCCAAAAATCATTTAAAATAAAATATAAAACAGTCACCTAAAAAAATCTGATTACGATTGGAGTTTCTTACCTTGATTAGTTTATTGTTTTTCTTGTGGCACCTAACCTAAGATTGAATCTTGAAGCCTTCTAAACCATATTTTCTATAATTTTGATGGTGACTAAACACAAATAACACCTAGTTAAGTTAAAACATAGGAATCAGAACCATAGAGAAATCATTAGAATCCTAAGTGTAAAGGCTTAGATTGAGATTTTATCCTTCCTGGCCATCTCTTTCCCCCTCTTTCTAATTTTCTTTGGTATACTCGTTTAATTAAGAAGCCCTAGATCTTTAAATATTGCATCAAGATTTTAAAATTTTCTAATTGTACTCAATTTAAGATCTAATTAACTATTGATAGGTAGACTATGACTTTAAGGTTTATCTTAATAACTAATGGTGGAGGCAGGATTTTAATTTAAGAGGGCAAAGATTGGAAACAAAATTAATCCTATAAATATTAATATAACATTAATAAAAATAAATTAAAAATTATATAATAATGTAATCATTATACAAAATGTATTATAATTGTGGGGCCCGAAAATTTGGCAACCCCGGCCCACTTCATATCAGGCCCAAGGCTCATGCTGAGGACAATGCAGTATCCGAGGATGAGCGGGGAAAGCCCAAATTGTCAAGGAGCATCGCCAAGGACGACCATGTCCTCGGCTGGCCAATATTGAAGAGGGGAAGGTCGGCGCCCCACCAAAAGCACCCTCCCAGGGCATGCCAAAGAAAAAGACAAATACCCAGGGTCGATCGGGGGAATATGGCAAAAGAGTAATTCGAAGGGAAGTTGTCATTCCCACATTAAAAGCACGCAACTGACACTCTAGCCTCATTAATGAAGAATTGACCTTTGAACAACGATACTTTGGTTACTTCAACTAATAGGAGGTCTGGAAATGCGGCTAATGGGACAAGCCCTCAGACACAAGCTCAGATGATCAACAAGTGGAAGGCAGAGATCAGCTGAACAGGATTATATAATAGAATGAACCCCCCAGAGAAGAAGGGTTTCAGGGGACAACCCCTATTTTCATTAGCAATCGGGGAAGAGTTCCTCGGACTAAGCCGAGGATGAACTTCCCCTTAAAAAACTTAGCTAAATCTCATTTGATGATCTTGTAAACCCACATTAACCATTGTAATATTCACTAATGCCTTATCCTTCTACCCACTCTCTACAAATTTATTGTATATGGTTAACTGGGCTTGGGTCCACTCATCCCTAGGAGGGAAGTGCCCACTACAATAATGTACAATTTATTTTTTTGGTAAAAACACCTTTTTGGTCATTATATTTTTTTTGCATTTTTTTTTTCAATTTCATCTTCAAGTTTTCACAACTTTCATTTTAGTTCTTTATTTCAAAAACTTACTATCATTTTGGTCACTGTCGTCATCTTAGATCAGTTACAAAAAATGATATTTTTAAACTAGCAAGAACTTGCTAGTGGGTTGTGTATATTCTTATTTTAGAACAATCTGTCAGATTGTAGCCTATTGGTTGGAGACTTGGGAGAACTATAGACCTAGAAATCCTAGGTTCAATTCGCACAAAAAGTTTCCCTGTATTACCTTATACATTGTGATGGTGAGTGGGGTTATGTATTCATAGTTTACTTCCTATTAGTGTGTCCAAACTCCAAAGGGCTTTGCCTTGATGAGGTTCTACGTCATTAAAAAAAAAAAAAAAAAAAGTAGTACAATATCTAGCTATGTACCCAAAACTCTAATTTAAAAAAAAAAAAAAAAATTATCCAAGAACAAATATCTTGATTGACTGATCAATTACAATTTTTATTGGTCTAAACATGATAAAACATTATAGAAGCAACAAATGTCCCCCCGACCTGGGTCATGAATTAAATTGACATATAAGATATAAGTTACATAACCTTAAAGCAGTGGCGACTCCAGAATTTTCTTTTAGGGGTGTCAATAGTGTCTTGAGCTAGGATTTTGTTGTGGGGAGTAAAAAATAAAATGATTATTATTATTATTATTATTATTATTATTATTATTTTGTATATACAATTGTCATATTACATGCAATAATCTAACATAGTATTCTAAATAGTATACAATACAACTATATTGTAAAATAGTCTAAAAAAATTATTAATAGTTTAAAAATTGGTAAGAAAACAATGATAGAATGCATATAAATAAATATAAATAAATAAATAATCATAATATATGTCAAATTAATAATAATTTATTATAATCATATGTAATATCAATTAAATAAAAATATATGATAAAGAAGAATAGTAACACACCAAAGAGTGGGCTTGAGAGTAAACGTTAAACTAAGCAAAATAAATAGTAACTTATATAAGATTTTGCTTTTGAAGCGTATAGATTTTTAACCACACATGTGGTCATTCTTTTGGAATTGGAGCACGCACTAAAAGACTTTTTGGACTCAAAAAATTGTAGAACACTTATTAAACTACTTGATTAGATAGAAAGAAAATACTGAAGGGAGAAATTGAGAATGAGAAAAGAATCATAGATGTAAATACAAATCAGTTGGTTGTACAAGTGGTGCAATCTTGTTGCTGATAAAGAAGAAAAGTGCAAGAAAAAAACAGTTTTATTCTACCCTCAATAGTAAAGTAAGCCAGAGCCCAGAGAGAATGTTTATTTATTTTTTAACAAAGGAGCAATTTTAAGAGTAGTGCTATTGACAAAACATTTACACAATAAAATCTAGATGGCAAGTTGTTAAAAGTACTTAAAAAAATGATGTAAAATATGAGTTTAGATAAAAAGTCAATTACAACTTGTCACTTAACCTTTATTGTAAAAATATTGTGAAAATAACACTAACATGATCATATTTCAAGTTTATTTCAATTGGGTTTAAACAAAATTTAGTGTTAGGGTGTTCAAAATTTTATTTTAAGGGTCAAAACAAAAAAAAAAAAAAATTTAAAAATTTTATATATAATTTTTTTTTTGGGGCAAAGCCAGGGGGTTCATTTGAACCCCCTGGGCTGGCTATAGAGCCGCCCCTGCCTTAAAGGTTAGGAACCAAAATAGGTAGTTTACTCTAAAAAATAATACCTTATTATTTGTTAATTTTGTTTCATATGATGCAATTGGAAAATTTGAATCTCTAGAAATTATCTAAAATTTATATAAAATTGAAGGCGTTTAACTTTTTAGTATTTTTCCATATAAGCTTTTGGAGCCTCACTATTTTACACATCATAATTATCATATACATTTTTAATTGAATTTCAATTATAGTATATATTTAACCCTCTATTAAAATCCTGGCATATTAAATGTTAAGATATATAGTTTCAAAATTTCAAATACAAGTACAATCGTAATAAATGCCTAATAATATTAGAATATATATTTTTATATATAAACATAGTCGTAACTCATAAGAAATGTTTATTAATTATTGTTATATTTTATATATAAATTAAAAAAATTATATTATAATTTTTTTTTCGCGCATTGTATTTGTACATGTTCCGATTAGTTTAATTTGAACTGATAAATCATAAATCATAGAAGTCACACGTGTCAGGTAGTAGTTTTAGAAGATAGAAAACAACGAAAGAAAATGAATGAGTTATTTCAGCACACCGACACGGGAAGTAGGAAGTGAGAGTGTGAGTGGTGGGGGAGTTGTGTTGGTTGGAGAAGCCGCAAGTGTACACTGTACTTACCAAATACACATAATCTGTAGGCCCACCTCCTGCCCGAACCTTCCAAGTGGCCTAGTTGTCCATTGTCAATCTTACTAAATTAATTTATTTTCGTTCTTTAAAAAAAAAAAAAAATTGTTTTCCTCTTCCGTTATTATCAATAATTGAGTTAAAAAAAAAAAAAGTGAAAAAAAAAAACATATTCTTTATTTGTTTTTATAGGTAGTGTGGGGACAAAGAATTTAGCAAGCCCAGCTCACTTTATACTAAGTCCAAGGCTCACGCCGAAGAGGAAGAAATGTCCGAAGATGAACGAAGAAGGCCCAAATTGCCAAGGAGCATTGCCAAGGACAATCCTAACCTCGGCCAATTGGGACCATAGAAGGGAATAGCGGCACACCATCAAAGGCAGCCCCCTAGAGCATTCTAAGAAAAAAGACAAGTAGAACGGGTCAACCATGGAAGCATGGTGAAAGAACGATTCAAGGAGAAACTGTCACCTCTACATTAAATACCCACAACTAACGTTCTAGTCGCATTAATGAGGAAATGACCCCTAAACAGTGCTACCTTGATTGCTGCAACCCATAGAAGGTTTGGCAAGGTGGCTGATGAGACAAGCACTCAAGTAGCGACCTACATGATCAACAAATGGAAGGTTAAGATCAACCGAAAGAGGATATATATAGTGTAAGAAATCCTCCAGAAGGAGGGGGGGGGGGCGGAGAATGCTGGAACAATTGGTATCAGCTTTGAAACCTTTGTAACCCAACACTGAAGAGATAACGAGAACTACAAGCTCCTAAGATGAGGGTCGAGGAATAAAATTTCACACTTTAATCCACATCCTTATTATTCAATCTACTCGTAACCATGTCTAGTCTTTGTAATTCTCACTAAAGCCTAATTCTTAAACTCATTCTCTATAAATTCATTGTATTGGGTTGGTTGGGCTTGAATTTATCCACCCAATAGAAGAGGTATCCAAACCCAGTCCCTACAATTAGCGCCGTCTGTGGAAAGATCTTGCGTGTTAGTAAGGGCAACAATCAAGCATGGTAGGATCAGGCCCTCATCAAACAGGCTCCCATTAGCCTAAACTGGCTAGATCCCAACAACGGGGTAACTTTCCTAACCCTGAGCGTGATCAAAATGAAGAGAATGGAAGGTTTTGAGAGGGAAGTGTGCATACCACTCAAACCAGCGGTAGCCACTCTCATGGGGGCAGTCACATGCTCCAAAGACAAAATAACGATCGGGCCATGCAACTAAAAGAAGTTAGGAGTCACGTATCCTAGAGACAGAATGATAAGCGGGTTATGCAATGAGAGATAAACAACTTGAAGAGAAAGTTGCGCCATGCACAACGAAGGCAGCCTCATTCTAGCCTTGGCATGCCCTCCGATGATGAAAGCAATGATGACTATAAGCAAAGATCGAGAACTCCTCCAAGTGAGACATTCTCTCACGAAGAGGAGCACTACCGGAGGTGTAAACGTAAAAGCCCATCCTCCAAGGGCTTGGGAAACGATGCCATGAGCAGAGCACTAGATCAACTCTCCAAGTCACCTTTCTCATGCCACATAGAAGAGGCTATACTTCCTCGGCGATTCCAGCAGCTAACCTTCGCCATTTATAATGGCAAAATAGACTCCATGGAGCATATGAGCCAGTTTAACCAAAGGATGGCTGTTCATTCTAAAAACAAGGCATTGATGTGTAAGGTTTTCCCATCTAGCTTGGGACCAATGTCGATGAGATGGTTCAATGGCTTAAAGACGAATTCCATAGATTCGTATAGGCAGCTAACCTAAGCCTTTGGCTCCCGTTTCGTTACAAACAGCAGAGCTCCTCAGCCCTTGAGTGCGTAGTTGTCCTTATCCATGCATGATAAAGAAACTATAAAAGCCTACTCAGACAGATATTAGGAGATGTATAATGAAATGGACAAAAATTTTGATGATGTCGCCATCAGCACCTTCAAAAATAGTCTCCAACCAAGCATGGCTTGAGGAAGTCCCTGACTGTCAAGTCTGCCACCAGTGTGCGCCAACTAATGGATCGGATCGATAAGTATAAACAAGTAGAAGAAGACTAACTGCAAGGAAAGGGAAAAGAGAAGGTTATCCCTCAGGAGAGGAGGGATTTCAAGTCGGACCGATATAACAACAACCGTCCGAGAAGGGATTTCGTAGGGCAATCCAAAGTAACCAACACACAGATTGTCAATGCTGTATTCCGAGAACCAGTACATCGGGTGTTGGAGAAAATTAGGAACGAGCCATACTTTAAAGGGCCGAATAAGATGGTGGGAGAGCCCACAAGGCACGATTAGAATCTTTATTACCAATATCACCAGGACCACGGACATACCACGGAGAACTGCATGAATCTCTGAAACTATTTAGACCAGCTAGTCCGAGAAGGAAAGCTGAAGCACCTTCTACATCATTCTAGTAGTCATCAAGGCCAAACCCATCAAGAGCCCCAGAGAGATACTACCCTAAGGCTACCCGCAGGGACGATCAATGTAATCTTGGCCGTGCCAGGAAGAATTGGCATGCGCCCTTCATGAGTGTTATCTGTGGCCCAACTGCCCGCCAATGAGTCCCAGCCAGAACCAAAGAGGGCCAGAGGGAATTTTCACCCAATCTTGAGTTTTTCAAATGAAGACAAGATTGGAACCACCCAGCCCCATGGCGATGCGTTGGTGATCACTCTCAGAATCGGGGACTACGATGTGAAGAGAGTGCTGGTGGATGATGGCAGTGGGGCCGAGATTATGTACCCCGACCTTTACAAGGGGCTAAGGTTAAAACCAGAATATTTGATGCCTTATAGCTCTCCTTTGATGAGCTTTGACGGGAAGTTTGTTATTCCAAAAGGCATGATTAGGCTACCCATCCAGACCAGCCCAGAAATAGTAGAGGTAAACTTTATTGTGGTGAACACCTACTCTCCATACACAGCCATCGTTGGTAGGCCTTAGCTCCATAACTTGGGGGTTGTTTCCTCCTTTTTGCACCAGAAGGTGAAATTCCCATCGAGGGATTAGGTTCTCAAAATTCGTGGTTGTCAATCCACGGCAAGACAGTGTATGGTGGCTGCCATTTCACATTGGATTGACGTAGAGTCCTCAGCCACTGCTGAAGAGAGCTTATAGCAATCAAAGGCCTCGATGGTACCTCTTGTTGCAGTTGCCGAGGAAGCAAAATGTGAAGACCTATAAAAGGTGGTCATTGGTAACGACCTAAAGAAGTTCTTTTAGGTCGGAGCTCAGCTGCCTCTTCAGGAGAAGGAAGAGTTGATTAAATTCCTCAAAAGAAATATTGACGTATTTGCATGGGATGCTTGTGACGCTCCAGGAATTGATCCAGCCTTCATCCGTCACCATCTCAATGTTAACTCGTCCATCACTCCCAAGAAGCAGCCACCCCGGCGCCCATCAAGAGAACATGCCGATGCGATTAGGGACAAAGTGAAGAAGCTTAAGCATGCGAGTGCTATCAAAGAGGTTTTTTACCTCGAATGGTTGGCTAACACTGTGGTGGTCAAGAAGAAAAGTGGAAAATGGCGGGTTTGTATAGATTTCACGGACCTAAATAAGGCATGCCCAAAGGATCCGTTCCCCATGCCTCGGATAAACCAACTGGTGGATGCAACTACGGGCCATCCTTGGATGAGTTTCTTGGATGCCTTTCAAGGCTACCATTAAATACCACTAGCCTTGAAGGATCAGGAGAAGACAGCCTTCGTGACACCCATTGGGAACTACCACTACAAGGTAATGTCGTTTGGTTTGAAGAACACAGGGTCCACTTATCAAAGGATGATGACGAGAATGTTCGAACCGCAGTTGGGCAAGAGCATTGAAATTTATGTTACTGATATGGTGGTGAAGAGGAAAATGGTGTCTGATCATTTAGGAGACCTTGGCAGCACCTTTGATGTCTTGAGGAAGCACAAGCTGTGTCTAAATGCTTCCAAATGCTCATTTGGCGTAGGATTAGGGAAGTTTTTAGGCTACATTATTACTCACAAGGGAATTGAGGTCGATCCTAACCAGATCAAGGCTATTAATGATTTAAAACCTCCCCAAAACACTAAGGTCCAAAAGCTTGCTAGAATGATTGCGGCCTTAAATTGATTCATTTCCAGGTCGGCGGATAGATGCAAACCATTCTATCTCTTGATCAACAAGTGGAAAGGATTTGAGTGGTTTAAGGACTGTATTGTGGCCTTCCAGTAACTCAAGGAGTCCCTATCCCGGCCACCTATCATGTCCAACCCTGAGTCCGATGAAGTCCTATACGCATATATTACTATGGCTCCTCATGTTGTAAGCTTGGTGCTAATACAGGATGATAATGGCCTTCAAAAGCTAGTCTTTTACGTGAGCAAGTAGCTACATAAGGCTGAGGTCAAATACTTACCCTTGGAGAAAGCCATACTAGCTGTGGTCCATGCTACACGAAAGTTTCCCCATCATTTCCAAGCCCACACCGTAGTTGTTCTAACCCAACTACCCTTGAAGTTTGTACTTCGGACTGCTGATTACACTTGAAGGATCGCCAAATGGAACATAATTTTGGGAGCCTTTGACATCAAGTACATGCCTCGGACCTCTATAAAGGGCTAGGTTCTGGTTGACTTGGTGGTCGAATTTGCTGAACCACCTGTAGAAATAGCAGTAGAAAAGCGAAACATAGATGGAAAATCAGTTGGGGTAATCTTTATGCTAGGACCCCAATGTTGGAAGGTGTATGTTGATGGCGTAGCAAATTAAAGGGGGTCTGGAGTGGGGCTAGTCCTAGTATCCCCTGAGAAGGCTATCATAGAGAAATCCCTGAGATTGGGGTTCTCGGCCACAAATAACGAAGTCGAGTATGAGGTCTTGTTACAAGGGATGGCCATGGTGCAAAAAATGGGTGGAAAAGTAGTAGAGATATTCTCGAACTCGAGATTAGTAGTGGGCCAAGTAAAGGGAGAGTTGGAGACCAGAGATGCGATGATGCAAGAGTACTTAAGCCAGGTCAAACGCTTACAGTCAGACTTTGATCTTTTCAGCTTATCCCACATCTCCAGAAGTGGAAACACCCATGAAGATTCATTGGCCACGCTTGCCACCTCCTCGGTAGGAGGTCTGCCTCGAATTATTCTTGTCAAGCATCAGGATAGAGCAAATGAGGTTGTGAAAGGCATAGTTCATATCCATTAAGTTGGAGTGGGTCCTAGCTGGATGGACCCTATAGTGAGATTCCTTAATGATGATATTCTGGCCGAGGAGAAGTCAGAGGCTGAGAAAATACGAAGAAACGCTTCTCGGTTCTAGTTGTTCGAGGACCACAAATTGTATAAGCGCTCATATTCTGGGCCATATTTGATGTGTATTCACCCTGAACCATCAGAATTACTGCTTGAAGAGCTGCACGAAGGGATCTGTAGGAGTCACACAGGAGGAAGATCTGTATCGCACCGACCCATTACCCAAGGATATTAATGGCCAGAGATGCAGAAGGAAGTCCTAGAATATGTTAAGAAATATGACCAGTGCCAAAGGTTTGCCCCAAATATTCATCAGCCAGGAGGGGTTCTCAACTCTTTGTCTAGTCCATGGCCGTTTGCCTAGAGGGGCCTGGATATTATAGGCCCTTTTTCCAAGGCACTAGGAAACAAGAGAAATCTGTTGGTTGACACAGATTATTTCACCAAATGGGTCGAAGCAGAGCCATTGGCCAACATCAGAGATGTGAATGCTAAGCAATTCGTCTGGAGAAACATTGTTACACGGTTCGAGGTCCCTCATACCCTCATTTCAAATAATGGACTCCAATTTAACAGCAAAGCCTTCAGAAGATACTATTGCGAACTGGGGATCACAAACAGGTACTCAACTCCAGCTTATCCTCAGGGAAATGGACAGGCCAAGGCTATCAACAAAGTCATAGTCAATGGGCTTAAGAAGAGATGCCACACGTCCTATAGACTTACCGGACTACACCACGGCTGTCAATAGGGGAAACACCTTTTACCATGACTTATAGGGCTGAGACTGTTATCCCTCTAGTGGCAAACTTCCCAACACTGAGGACGAGCTTCTTTACTACAAGTAGTAATGACAAACTATTAAGGAAGAGCCTGGATCTAATTGATGAACGAAGAGAAAAGGCAATGATCCAATTGGCCTATTACCACCAAAAGCTCAAGCAGGGATATGATGCCAATATGAAGCTAAGACCACTAGCACTAGGGGACTTAGTATTGAGGAAAGTTGTGGGTGTTGCCAAGAGTCCCTCTTAGGGAAAGCTAAGACCCAATTGGGAGGGACCATACCAAATTACTTCAGTAGCAAGGGTAAATGCATACTACTTAGAAAACTTGGATGAGAAAGCTGTATCACGTCCATGGAATGTAAATAACCTGAAAAAGTATTATTATTAATAAGAGCATTTCTCTGATTCAACTCTTAAGTCTATTATGATTGTATGTCTTACATTTCGGCAACCATCTAAGTGTTAAACAGAACCAAGGTCTTGCATGGTCCTCGAACTCAAGCCTATGGAGAAACTAACTACTTTAAGAAAAATCTAAGTATTAAACAGAACCAAGATCTTACATGGTTCTCGGACTCAAGCCTGTGGGAAAACTAACTACTTCAAGAAAAATCTAAGTGTTAGACAGAACTAAGGTTTTGCATGGTCCTCAAACTCAAGCCTGTAGGGAAACTAACTACTTCAAGAAAAATATAAGTGTTAAACAGAATCAAGGTCTTGCATGATCCTCGGACTCAAACTTGTGGAGAAACTAACTACTTTCAACAGAGGTGTGAACGAACACAAACCCATGAACATCACTTAAGGCACTCTGAGGTACATTGAACTTAACTCCTTTGCATAGTCAATAGCTAACTGTTTTCTTGAGGTCAGTAAACTTTTAAAACATACTTATAAGTACCTTTGCACATTGTGTTGTGGCATTTGATCTTAGGATTCATATTATAAGGTTACTGCCTTTTATGGTCTATTCAACAAAAGCAAGTCGAAGCAATAAGGTGGCTCAATTATTAATCAGAGTCTAAGTGGAAATTATCATTATGGACTTTACATTTTTTGGCTGCTGTTTCAAAAATAGAAAGCAAGTCACACTATTAAGATTATTTAGCTAATAATCAAAGCACAGGTTATATAAATAGCAGAACCCATCATAGCAACAACTAACACATGAAAAAGGCATGTTACTGTCATTTGATCGTATGTAAGTGTCAAAAAAAATGCGAATCAAATGAACAAAGAACTCTGCCATTAAAGGAAACATACACATTTCATTGCAAAAAAGGGAAAACAATTCCTTTACAAAATCCAAGTACAACAACAACAACAAAAAAAAGGGAAGGAAACAATAAAAACCCAAAAACAGTTAGCCTATTTCTTCAGCTTGATGGACAGCTTGTCCTTGGGGATTTGTTGAGAGGCAGCATCAGGGGCCTCGGAGCCCTGGCCTGGCAGAGCAGCCTCAGAAGGCACAACAAGGGAGGCTGAGGCTAATCCCTTCTCAGCATGAGGGACTTGAAGATCAGTTGGAGGGTTCATCACACCTTGGGGCACCTCCTAATTGCTAGTCTTTTCCTTCTCTGACACCCCTGGATGTTCAACCTCCTCAGCTGGCCTATCAGTTGGAGTGGGCTCATTGGCAGTGTTGGCCTGATCTCCATCTGCCGCTTCGGAGGCGGTGTCAACTTCAGAGTTAGCAGAGGCAGCCTCACGGATGGCAAGAGGGTAGTATACATTCTTTACCTTCCACAAATCAAATGAAGCCTCAACTCCAGCTTATTTTAGGGCTTCATTCCAAACCTGGGAACAGTAGAGTCTGCATACCCCAGACACTTGGGCCTTGAGAGTGGCTTGGGTCTTAACCACCTCCAAGGTAAAGGCCTCCTCCTCGGCCATCTCCTTAGAAAGCTGAGCCTTGGCTCTGGCGAACTCTGCCTCCTCCTTAGCCCTCAAGGCTTCATCTCTAGCGAACTCTGCCTTGGCTAATTTCTACTTCAGATTAGCGATTTGCTCCTTGGCAATCTTCAGCTGATCATTAGCTTCAAGCAGGCGCATCTTCTAGTCTTGGGCCTATTTTTGAGTGCCAGCTAAGCCTGTTTCAGCGCTATCTCTGGCATTCGTCATCTCCTTCAGATCCTCCCTTGCTTTCAAGAGATCGGCCTTAGAGATTTTAAGGGTCCGAGCAGCGTCTAGGCGCCTATCATACTCAAGGTCCAAGGCCCTGATCTGGTTGTTGGCTACCTCTTCCAACCTGAAGGTAGCCTGGACAGCCTTCCAATTGAAACGAGCACACAATAAGTCAGAAAGCAAAGAACAAAAATCAACAGAGTCACAAGTGTTAGAAGTTTTACCATGCCTAAATACCTTTTGAGGTTGAGGAAGACCTCTTGCTTCCTCAAATTCTCCAACTTGACCATGTCGGTTGGGAGCAGCAAGGACCTTTCCAGCGCATAGGCCCCTCGGAAGTCCCTAAGGGAGGCATTATCCATCAAGGGCTCCCTATGAAGCATTGGGGTAGGGAGCCAGGTCTGGGGTTCAGACTATATTGCAACTTCCTTTCCTTGGCCCTAGTGCCCGGTTTTTTGTTACTTTAAAGGTCGTCGAGCTTCATCCTCCTCCTAGGAGGAACGAGACTTATCTGCTTCCATAAGTCTTTTGCCTTTAGGGTCCTTTTTATTTTTAGGATCAGTGGGCTCAGACCTTTGTGGCAGACTTGGCTGAGGTGGAGGAGGTGGAAGCTTGGACTAGGTGGAAGATGACTTGGTTTAAACAGGCTAAGACTTGGGTGGAGGAGGAGGAAGCTTGGATTGAGACTTTTCCGGCGCGTCCTTCCCCGGTTAGCCCTCAATGAGGTCAAATAGGCTAGTTTGAGGTTGTCTCTTGAAACCTATCTCGGCTTGAGGAGAAGTCCCTGCTGATAGGAGGTCCACTTCAGCCAAATTGGGGTCGCCTAAGTCACCAAAGGGATCCTCGGACAGATTAACTTGGTCGAATGCACCAAATTCATCCTCGGACGAACCCAAATCAGTGACCTCTTCTTCTCTTTCTACTGTCCCTCCATCGGCCTCTACAGCTTGATAGGACGAAGAAGGGCTTGCCACCAGAATGCCTTCTGGGAAAGGAGATCCTTTGGGAATCAAGAACCCGTGTTCTGCTATGGTGATTCTGTGAAGCCGAGGATTTTTAGCCCTGATCACCTACTTTGGAGCAGAGAATGACTTTTGGATGGGATCGTACCTAAGGATCTTATGAGTAGCTCTGATTTAGTTGTCAGCTTCGTTCACGAAGACCTCCGCCCTAAGGATGGCTCCCAAATCTTCCTGGTTGACCAAGTGAAAGTGTCGTTCGAAGGCGTGTGGATCTACAAAAAAGAAAGTATAATCATATTAGCAACCAAACAATGCAAACCGTGATATCGCAAATGATCAACCCTCTCCTACTCTGAATACCCCACCTGGTGTCCCCTCTTTTGTCGGGCAATGAAGGCCGTCGTGCCACTCCCTGGACACGATAAGAAAGTCCTTATTTAACCCCTTGCTGGACTCGGGGAGGCACTAAATAAGCCAAACCTTGCCGTCTCTTGTCTTTATATAATAGGACTTACCCTTTAGGTGTTAGAGGTTGTAGCACCAGTTTACATCGTGATGCGTCAACCTCAACCTCATTTTCTCATTTAAAGCGTCCACGCAACCCAAGATCCTAAACACGTTGGTGGCGCACTAGGTGGGAGCCAACCGGAAATGCCTAAGGTAGTCTCTCATCACCAGCCCTATAGGGATTCTCATACCACCTTCTATGAAGGCGATTATGGAAATCACTACTTCACCCTTTTGCCTCCTAAAATGCCACTCTCCTTCTTCACAGTATCTCACACCCATGTTATTAGGTATCCTATAATCGGCAATGAATTTCTCCATTACCTCTTCAGACTCAACCAACTTTTTAAATCTACCCATCCCTAGAAACGGCTAAAAGACCCAGGGAAGGACGAAAGAAAGGGAGGAACAAGAGGAAAAGAAACTTAGAAGAGAGAAAACACGAGTTAGAGAGAGAGAGAAAAGACTTACAGAAATGAGGAAGAGCTCCTCGGACAGGCTTTTGATATTGAAAGAGACATAAGTTTGGTTGGAGATTTGAACAAACTCAGGATATGTGCGCAAGAACTCTTAAGTGCAAAAGTAAAGAGACAAATCGGTTTGAATGGGTATTTATACCTCCAATTAAAAATAACCGTGCGGGTTTTCCCGCCCATAAAGCTAAAGAAATCTCCACCGTTTGATTACCATCACACCGTTGAAACGTGGGGAACATAGAGCTGCCAGAATTTAATAAGGGCGTGCTCCGTATATCGAAGCTCTAGGAATGTGCCTTGGACAGGCGAAAAGACTTTGGTACTAACGGAGGACAAGACTTGACAAGCCTTAACAAAGGCCCAAGGACATTAAAGTCCTCCTCTCCGTCCGAAGAGCCAAACAACAGGATTTTGAGGGGGCTATTGTGGGGACAAAGAATTTAGCAAGCCTAGCCCAGCACACTTTATACTAAGCCCAAGGCTCACGTCGAGGAGGAAGAAATGTCCGAGGACGAATAAAGAAGGCCCAAATTGCCAAGGAGCACTGCCGAGGATAATCTTGACCTCGGTCAACTGGGACCATAGAAGGGAATAGCGGCACGCCATCAAAGGCAGCCCCCTATAGCATCCAAAGAAAAAAGACAAGTACAATGGATCAACCATGGGAGCATGGTAAAAGAGCGATTCAAGGAGAAACTGTAACCTCCGCATTAAATACTCACAACTAACGTTCTGAGTGCATTAATGAGAAAATGACCCCTGAACAGTGCTACCTTGGTTGCTGCAACCCACATAAGATTTGAGAAGGTGACTGATGGGACAAGCACTTAAGTAGTGACCTGTACAATCAACAAATGAAGGGTCAAGATCAACTGAAGGAGGATATATATAGTGTAAGAAATCCTCTAGAAGGGGGGGGGGGAGGGGGCGGAGAATGCTGGAACAATTGGTATCAGCTTTGAAACCTTTGTAACCTAGCATTGAAGAGATAACGAGAACTACAAGCTCCTAAGATGAAGGCCGAGGAACAAAATTTCACACTTTAATCCACGTCCTTATTATTCAATCTACTCGTAGCCATGTCTAGTCGTTGTAATCCTCACTAAGGCCTAATTTTTAAATCAATTCTTTATAAATTCATTGTATTGGATTGGTTGAGCCTGAATCTATCCAACCAATAGAAAAGGTGTCCAAACCCAGTCCCTACATGTAGGATAAGATAAGAAGAACCGTGAGTTTTAATTAGTACAACTGGTAAAGTATTTGATGATTAAATAAGAGATTTGAGGTTAAATCTTCGCCTACACCAAAAACCAATTAGTGTCTTAGTCTAAATTCTCTCTTAAAAAAAAAAAAAGACAAGAAGAACATTTGCATCGGTTTGTATAATTTTTTTTTTCTATTTTAGTATAAGAATTTATATATATTTTAAAATTTTTATATGACAATTTTTCAAAATTTTTTACATTAGATTATTTATTTTATTTTTTATTTTATTAAAATACCAAATTTTCATAATTTTTTAATTGCGTTTCTCTCTTAACACATCACAACTACTATCTACTTTTTTTTTTTTTTTTATTCTCGAAAAACACAATAAATGAATAAAAATGTATATACACAACTATAGTAGTCATGAAAATTACTGTAGCTAAAATAGAAAATAAACCATAAATGCATAACTTTACACTAACTTATCTAAGTAATTCCCCCTCCAAAAAAAAAAAAAAAAAAAACTTATCTAGGTAATTTTTAAGGTTGATTGGCCGAAACTTTGCATGGACTAATGCAAGTGCTTTAATAGGCTTGTAACTTAATTGATATTTTTTATTGTTTTTAACATGGTTAAAAATAAAAAAATAACACATTATAAAAAATAAAAAATTACAAACCTATAATGTCCTTTATAATAATTAATTTTTATCATCAAAAATCAAAATATCAATTGATTTTTTATCTGGACAATATTGGAACTTATATTCTTTATTTAATAACAAGAGATATGACTTGAGTTAAGTGGAACTCGCTTATTCTCGGGGTGATTAAAACATTTCAAAGAGCAACTCTTCATTGGACTTATATTGAATCTAGTGTCCATTTGCACTAAAGAATGAGTACATTGCAACTAGACATTTAATTACAAACAAAAAAACAAAGAAAAGAAGAAGAAGAAGAAGAAGAAGAAGAAAAAAGAAGAAAGAAAGAAAGAAAGAGTGCCTTAAGATGGACCCAAGACCCAACTGATTAAAAGTTTTAAATGAACATTGTCCTATTGTTTGATATTTCTTTTTTTCAAATGTATACTCTCTCACATTTGATAACGCTACTAGTAGTGTTTTATATGTCCTCGTGGGTCATCATCATTAAACTGGTTTTTTAGAAATAATTACAATATGTTGTTAATCCACAGTTCGAATCATTTTTTCCATCCTTCAAGCACTCTGTGCATAAGAAGGTGTCAATTCAACTATAAAGCCTTTGACAAAGAGTAATCATCCTTATCAAACTATGTACACATTTTTTCCGTTTGAAATCTGCTTATTTTGCTAAAATTGAAAAAAAATTGTTAAAAATATTATAGATAAAGGTAAAAGTTAGCTGAAATAATACAGTAGGACCCTAAATAGTACCAAAAATGGAATGAAACCTATGAATAATAGCAAAAATAAGCTATAAATAGTAAAATAAGTTAGCAAAAATATTTTTTGCCAAACAGACACACAATGTAGTAATATAACTTCTTCTTTTTTAATAAAAGTTGGCTACAAATTTAATTATATATTAATGCTGTGTTATCCTTAAAAAAAATTAATATCACTATATATTTTAAAAATTTAACTGTTAGTTTATGTTTTTTATACTTTTAAAACACATATCAAATTTTGTACTAATTGAATATTATTTACTATATAATCTATTAACTTATTTTTTATATATAATTTTAGACTACAAAAAATTTCAATTTAAATAATTAATTGATAACATAAGTAAGAAGATAACGTAATTTAATGAAAAATTTGTCAAATTTTACATAAAATAAAAAAAATATTTAGTAAAATTGTAACTTTTAGCTGTGAACAAATTTTTAGCCAAATTTAAAAAAAAAAAATTTATTTGAAGTAATCTAACTCTTTTGGCCGTGAGGAATGAAGATAATATCCAAAATAGTTAAATTTTTTTTTTTTTTTTTTTTTTTGGGGCAATGGTTAATTGGCTTATTTATTCATATGAAGATAAGCTGTATAACAAAATTAACCATCATTATCTAGAAAAACCCATTTTATATATATATATATATATATATTAATAGAAATACTTTTAATTTTCTCCATACAAATCCATTACTACCAAAAAAAAAATCCTACAAATTGAAAAGCATCAAAGAATTAAGAAGAAGATTCAGATTTATTCTTCTTCTTCTTCTTCTTCGTCTTCTTCTCAAATGGAAGCGGATGTATCTATCAATTTCTGCAAAACCCTAAAAATTTCTCTTTAAAGTTTTCGTTTTTCTTCATCTTCTGAGGAATTAGGGTTTGAGAAATCTGAGGAAAATAAAAAAGCTATGAATTCTGCAGTGCTTTTATCGTTGCTCTTTCTATTTGCTAGGTGTTTTATGGCGACAGCGAATGTTGTGCTCATTGTGCACAACGCCACTTTCTCTTTCCAAGATGTTGAAGCTAATTTCGGTTAGTTTTCTAGCTTCAAACTTCAATTTTTATCTTTATGTTTTGTTTGGTTGCTGAGAAAATAGAAATTTGGTATTTTATTTTGGATGTTCAGATATTGTTTCTGGTTAAAAGGGTATTTAAATTTTGATTTTTGGGGACATGGATGTGTTGAAATTTTCACTCAGGTTAGCTAATTCATTTGTTTGACTTGGTTGAGTTGAGTTGTTTCTATTTTTGGCAGGTAAATAGTAACATCATTAGTTGAAACAATATTTGGGAGAGATTAGACAATAATAATAACAAATTTCATTAGGTTATTGTTCCATTGCTATGCCTTGCTGACAAACTCTTCCAACAGATAATAATAATAATAATAATAATAGCTTTCAAAGACATCACCTATTTATGTTATACTATTAAATCAAAAAAAAAAAAAAAAGTCATAGTATGCATTCTTGTGTGTGTTTACATAATATTTGAATTAATATATTTTAGATTGCTGTTGAATATTTACCACTTTCTAAGAAGAGGTGGAAAATTTTAAGTTAAGATTGTGGAAGGTTTTGGTTGTTTGCATGTATCCTTGATGGTCTGCACAGCCAGATGTGTTGCTCTGTTGTTTGTGATGATATGTGATGTTAATACTTCCCTTGATTTGTGTTATGCTGTTTTTTCCAGCTCCACCGGTTAAAGGTTCTGGGGAATGTGGAGTATTATACATGGCAGAGCCTCTCGATGCATGCTCAACATTGACTAATAAAGTTGAAAAAGCTTCCAATTGCAGTTCCCCATTTGTTCTGATTGTTAGAGGAGGATGTAGCTTTGAGGATAAAGTTAGAAGAGCACAGACAGCTGGATTCAAAGCTGCAATTGTCTACGACAATGAAGATAGTGGTGTCTTGGTTGCAAGTAATGACCTTTATCTGCAATAAATATAATCATTTTTTTTTTCCAAAGACATTCGTACCCATAGTTATTGGTCAATTAAAGAAACGTTTCTCTTATTATTTGAAAAACTGTCTTTTTGGATTCTCAAACTCCAGGGTTAAATAAGGTTCTTGAAGAGGCTGTCCCAACTGAAGTAGATATGAAAATATATAAATCCTCACATGCTGTCTACTAGGGTAGTGAATGAGATTTTATTGCTTATGTGCTAGATCCCTGACAAATGATATGATACTTTCATAATGATATTGTGGTAATACATGTGCCTTTGGGGGTGAAATGGTAGTCTAAAACATACCTGATCAGTTCATTGGCGCATAATATGATGCCAGAATAACAGCCATGTTACTTCAATACTGATTGTGGTGGGGTAATATGTCAAGGATGTTTTTTGTTGCAGTGAATAATATTTAATACGTTCACTGCAAATACATATCGCTGCATGTGTGTGCACACATTTACTATTAGTGACAAAAACCTTCCACAGCTGATTAAAAAGGGGGAATTATACTAATCCCGAGTGGTCTGTTTTCACTTTGCCACCTGTTAAAGAATCTGTCACTTTGTCCTTCTAAGGTTCATTATCTTGCATTTTGTTGCTTAATATAGACTGAATATTGAGGTGAAGCACGTGCTTCACAAAAAGATGTAATTGGAATAGATCTCTCAAGGGTGTTAAAGAGATACTTACCAAGTCTCAAAGTGGCAAAATGAAAATGGGCCTTTCCACTGGAGGACAAAGTGCAATTTTCCACTAAAAAGAGTTTAGGTTTGTTGAGCACTCCCATTTTTGTTTTAAAATGTAATGTTCAAGTACTATTTGGAATTCTGATTATTTTGCTTGTACAGTCTATTTTCCATGTTCCTGTAGGGGAAGAATTCTGTGACTTTCTTCTTATGTTGACTTCTTTTAATTGGTAACTAGATATTTTGTTATTGTGATAATCCCTAATTCAATCATGTGGATAATGCAGTGGCAGGAAATTCAGCCGGTGTAAAAATAAACGCTGTGTTTGTTTCTAAAGCTTCAGGTGAAATACTAGCAAAATACACTGGCTTAACTGACATGGAGCTTTGGATTATCTCAAGTTTCGAAAACTCAGCATGGTCAATCATGGCAATCTCTTTTATTTCCCTACTTGCCATGTCTGCAGTGCTTGCTACTTGTTTCTTCGTTCGCAGGCATCGTATAAGACGTGAACGGCCTCGAGCTTCTCGTGTGCGGGAATTCCATGGAATGAGCAGTCGATTAGTGAAAGCAATGCCAAGTTTGATATTTACTGCTGTTTTAGAGGATAACTGTACTTCAATAACATGCGCTATATGCCTTGAAGATTATACCGTCGGAGAGAAGCTTAGGATTTTACCATGTCGTCACAGTGAGTCTTTCTTACCATAGCAAAGTTCATACTGCTTGCAATTTTACATCATTAATTGCATTTATTTTAATTGGTGGCATGGCTTTTCTTGGGGTGAGCATTTTAAGTTTTTCAATGGTAGGAACAACTCTAGTGATGTTTTGTGTTGGGTGGTTGTCAATTCACATGGACTTTACCAATGAATATGCATTGTGATGGAGTCATTTGAGATTTTAACTTCAGATAATGGTGATGATTTTCTAATTAGCATGATCTGGAGACCTATGTAGTTGTAAACTCTTAGTATATGACCTACCATGAATTGCATAGTTTATTGCACAACTGAATTTTACATGGTCTATTTGGTCCTGTTGGCAGCCTTCTATTTCTGGGTGTTAGGTCGCCATGTATTTATTGCATTGCTTTATAATTCATGTTTTAAGGTTTTTGACTATGTCCTTTTACACTGTATATATATAAGAAACTCTTTACAAAGATAAACATTGCTCCTCCCTCTAAAACTAGGATTTTTCTACTGAACAGAAAAGCGAGAATGGGAGGTAACAATAATGAAAAGGGACCTTGTTTCTATATGATAGAGTTTTAGGGTTTCCCTTTTAGTTTATGCTGCCACATTGTCCTATTGAGTGTTCATTTTTTACCCCATTATTAACCTTAGTTTCTAGCTTTGAAATATCTTTAGCAATACAGCCCTAGATTTGGTGTGCAATCAATCCCTAGCTTTAAGCAAAATGACAAATAATCACCTGCTGTTGGAAATTGCCATTAACTAGGTTCCAAAGATGGAGAGAATGTATTTCAAAACTCTTTTTTTCCCTTAATTTTTTCCCCTTACTCCCAGAAATCAAGATTAAACAGTTGAGAACAGGGAGTTGTATGTTTTATATCTATTTATCAGTTAAACTGTACAAATTGTCAATATCAAAGTGATTATATTTAGTGAAACAAAAATAGGGCAGAGGAACGCATACTAATCTGTCTCTTAGAAATGGATGATATCGTAAAATTTTATGAACTAATTGTTTTGTTCTACAATGTTAAGCAATTTGTCTCATGTTTCTGTGCAAGTCACATGCTCCTTGACATACCTGGTTTAAAACATCCCCCATTTGAATACTTATTGGGTGTGCCCCTGAAAGCTAAGCATAGGTTGTGTTCATCTTAGTCACTTCATGAAGGAAAATAATAATTTAGCATCTATATATTTCTGTTTATTGTGTAGCATATTTTGTTTCAAATGAAATGGAATTAAGCTAACCATTTGGGAACCCAAGTGAAGGAGAAAAGCCTAGCTTATTCTCACCGTTATGTAACAGTGAGAGTAAGCCAGTAAAGAGTTGTATTGTACCCATAGAGAAATGACTGCTTTTAGCAATGGCTACAACAATGACCAAAATCCCCAAATCACCAACCAAGAAAACTTAATCCACCACCGTTCGAGAGAGAGAGAGAGAGAGAGAGTTTGGGCTGAGAGGAGGTTCAGGTCAGGTTGAAAGTGGTGGAAAAGTTTAGGGTTTTATTGCAGTGAGTATAGGAGAAAGAGATGATCTCCATGTGGTCGTCAATGAAAGGCATCGCCAATTAGTCACTCAGTACTGGTGAAGGCAATGTAGGATGAAATTGCCCTGTTGCCTTGGTCATTGGCAATGATCTACATGTGGTTGTTTTGCCACTTGTTTATAGAGCTATTTTTAAATTTGCTTATTTTTATCCAACTTATTTGACACCCAACCTATTTCTCTCACTTTAAACAAATAAGCAAAAATAAACCAATGAAAAGCTTATCCAACCCAACTTATTTCTCATCTCTTGGCAGGATAAACTATGATTTTGGCCAAATAAGCATGGCTTCTTTTGTTTAGCAAGCAATTTCATTTATGAAAGTATTTGTTGTGCTTTATTAGTATGAGATTTCATACACTACCAATGATTATGTATGGGATTTGTGCCTGTTTGGTACAGCTCATTTTCAACTTTTGAAAACATGGGTTTTGAAAAAACTGTACCTAGAAAAAACGTCGAGTTTAAAAATGTTGTACTTTGAGAAAATGCAGTTCGATAATGCGTTACCAAACGAGCACAAAGGTTCTTTTGTTGAAATGAATATATGCAGGAGTACTTGTATATAAACAAGTTGGGTTCTAGTTAGCTGAACTGGTAAAGTTTCTTATTGTTAAATAAGAGATTTTGGGTTCGAACACTACCTAAATCAAAAAACAATTGGTGTCTTGACCTGATGATAAAGAGTAATCATCATAGAGCGGATGCCATGGATTGAAATTCTGTTGTATCTAAAAATATAATAATAATTGTATGTAAACAAGGTTCTTTTGTTGAAATGACTATATGGGAGTTTTTATACACACATAGAACCTCATCTTATTTCATGCTGCACAGCGTTTGTAACTCGAAGCTATTTTATTTTTTTTTTGTAAATGGTGTAATATTTTAAATGATTCTTCTTGTGCAGTGACTTATTCTCATATGTAATGATTGATCTTGTGCAGCAACTTATTTTATCTTCTTTCATTTCATTCTCATACATTATTTATCTTGTACATATAGTTATAAGGTTTTTGGGTATTTGACAGAATTTCATGCTCTCTGTGTGGATTCATGGCTTACTACCTGGAGAACCTTCTGTCCAGTTTGCAAGCGTGATGCTAGAACTAACACAGGTGATCCACCAGCTTCAGAATCAACACCGTTGCTTTCATCCAGCGCAGCCTCTGTGGCTTCTTCTGTGTTATCGTCTATGAGGTCATCGTTTGCGTCATCATCAGCCATACAAATAGCACCAGCATCATCTCAATCCCCTTCAGTTTCTCGCATGCACTCTGTTGCTAGCACTCCTTACATTCAGAACTCTCTTAGGTCCTACCGCCAATCCCCTCCCATGCATGTAAGCCGAAGCTCAGTAGATGTCAGGAATACATCATCCCAAAGATCTCAAGCTCCCCATTTCATTTCACCCCACTCATTGGGTTACCCATCCTATTCACCATATAACTCACGATTCATGTCTCCACATATTCCCAGCCCAAGCAGTGCATCACCAAGCTTTGTCAGTTCATCTGGTCGTCAGCAGCACCCTCTGCATTGCAGCGAGTCAGCTGCAAGTTTTTCTCCCTTTGCTTCTGCCCAATCTCTTCCAGAATGCTGAGTTAAATTTTAGCATATGTTTTGTAAGCTCGATAGGTGCTGCCAAGATCTCACCAGTGGGAGTTGAACCAACATTCCTGAGATCATTTTTACCTCAAGCTTGCACTGTAAAGTTGTTGCGTCATGATTGGATTCTATTTGACATAGTTGCTTGCTTACACCAGTTTTTATGTCTCGAGTGGAATTTGTCGCGAGTGGAACTTGTTGCGACCTCACGTGTACATTGTAGCATAAGGTTTTCTTTTTGTTTTCAAGTGATTATTGTGGTTCTTTCATTTGAGGTCTGTGAAGTGTGTCGGATAAAAGCGTGACTGTATTGTGCTGTATTTAGGGTCTGTTTGGGATCCGTTTATTTTACTGAAACTGAGAACTTTTTGCTGAAAGTATTGTAGATAAATATAAAAGTTAGCTAAAATAATATAGTGGAATCTATGAATAGTAAAGTACAGTGAGCTCATGAATAGTAGTAAAAAATAAGTTGAATGGTAAAATAAGTTGGCTTTTTAGGGCCTATTTGGTACATGTGTTTAAAAATATGTTTTCAGTTTTTAAATAATATTACAAGTATTTTTACATGTTTTTTTATCAACACGTATTTTTAAAAATTATAAACAACGTTACTGGAACAACATTACTAAACGGACTCTTAATTTTGCCATACACACTTAATTTCATTGACATGTTGTGATAGTGTTCATGGTGAATATATGGTAAGCCACAATAACCAGAATTGTTTAGGGCTGTGTAGAAATTTGCAGGCGTGTAGGCTTGGTCTAAATATGAAGCACGCTTACTTTTTCCTGGCTATTTTGCTGAAATCTTAAAATGTAAACGTTAGTGAGCTGTTTCTAAATTAAAATTTTCTGTCATGTTAAATGGAGTTTGCTTTAAGAGAAGCAAGATGCATGACCTAATGGCCTTAGGCCAGCCATCAGGTTCCACGTATCAAGGATATAATACCTAAAATATATCACAAGCTTTTTCAAATTTACCAAATAGAATTGGGTAATTTTGGGAGCAAATCACGTGCTGGACCAATAATAGAAGACATAATTAAAAATTATTCATCATAAACAAATCAGTTTTTTTTTTTTTTTTTTTAAAGTGATTCCAAGATGGTCATAAAAGTTCTCATGTAGTGAATATGAGTCATTCTCCTTTTAAATCACCTTATTATCGAAATTAAAGTATGTACGATTTCTTTTAATTTTTGTTGCTTTTCTCAAATTCATAAACAAAGTATTTGTGTTGCTCATATTCTTGCTAGACATGTTAGTGGTCTTTCTGTGTGGACGAAAGATATTTCTTCACGTATCAACTCTATTCTCTTAGCCGACTTTCGCTAGTTTGTTTTCTTTTAATGCAAGTATCTTTTTCTCAAAAAAAAAAAAAAAAAAAAATAACCTTTTTTTTTTTTTTTTTAATTAATAATTGATAGTCAAAGGAGGGGAAATTTCTTTCTTATAACCAAATAGGTCTTACCCAACCAAACAAGCACAAGCAAATAGGACCACCTCTTCGTAGCCAAATAGCCCCAAACCCCTACATCACAAATGCCATCTAGTCACAAATCAGTCCACCGTCAGCCACCTCTCAATGCCATCGACCACCGCACTATGCCATAAACCTCTACACCATCGTCATTTGTACCCATACTCAACGCCACCTATACCCACAGGCCACATCCACTCCAATCTCCCAAGGGGAGCCATTCACAAAGACTTTGTTTAACATTTCGCTCCAAGCCACGTAAGGCTCCATGCAAGGTATGCAAACAAATTGTTGTCACGAATGGGATCATACCGTGAAATCCTTTTTTGAAATCGCTTCATGTATTATGGTGGATCCAACCCTAAATCGAATCTGTTCAAGAAAAGAGAAGGCGTTTGTTACGATCATGACGAATTTTATGCTGGAGTTGTAGCGGTCGTGGCATCAAATCTTAGTGGAGTTGTAGAGGCCGACAACTGATCATAGAGGTTTAGAGTTTGCTTGATTACAGGTAGAAGTGAGATCACTTTTAAGAGTTAACACCTTAGTTATGAGTTGGTGTTTCTTTTAATCACCTGAAGCTTCATTATTAGTCCGAACGCAGTGTAAAGATTTCAAATTCACTAATTGCCGGTGATATGCTCTGATTATGTCTAATGGGTATATAGTAACTTTAAGTTTGGAGGTCTTTTTAATAAAAGATGGAGATCCACATTAATCCCTGTGGCCTTTAAATAACATGCATTTTTATGAGAAAATTGTTTATCACTTATATGATAAAGCAGACCAGCACAAGTGTTGTCACGAACAAAGGACAACGTTAACTGTGTTTTTATGGTGAGAAACAAGTTTGTGCTTTCAAAATCAATAGATTACCTGATGTATATAACATTAAATTAGTGAAAAATTGTCTAATAGTAAACTGACCAAGTCATGCGCATAGATAGGATTCTCTACAAAAGCATTAAGTGCAGCGTAACCTCAACTCTAATATCTTTGCGAATTCTGTTATTTGTTTACAAGGACATCCTCAACTAGATTCAGTTAGAAGTCCACATGCCCAACTTTAATCTTCCTTGTCTCCAGATCTGTACTCTTTCTTTTCAGTCTCGGGGACAGAACTGCTTGCAGTATCAGCCTCTTCTCGAGTACCAACCCTGAGAGGCTCATCGTCTCCTTTGTTGATGGTTTGAATTAGCATAATGACTACAACCACAAAAACAAGCATGAACACTGTTCTCATGCCAATTAATGAATTGATAAAGCCAATAAAGGATGGACCGCCGATGCTTTTCTTTATAGTTCTTCCCTCCTTATATCCTTCAAGGAATTGTGAGATTTGAGTCGCCTGATCCTCCTCATCAATACTTTCGAAACCAATTACCTAATAATTAAATGTAGTAGTCAGTGTCAAAAGTGGCAGCATGTAATGAACATTTTCATTGAGGATGCTGAGAAGTTATTCCAATGATGTCATATTAAATATTATAAAAAAAAAATTCTACAGAATAGGTATTGAAAAGATTAAATGCAGGTTAAAACCAACGAGTTCAATCCATGTGGCATGATTTTTTTTTTATAAGTAATAATGATATATATTCAAGAACACTACCTTATGCAAAAAATACATAAAGCAGAGAGAAAAATACAAAGGGAAAAGAAAGAGAAGAAAGAAGAAAGAAAAGAAAAAATACTAATGACACAGGAGAGAGTTAAGAAAACTAGGGAGAGAATCACTAGAGGTGAGTCCCCAAACCTTAGACCAATCAAACAAAGAGCCACTAAAGAAAGCCAATAGCTGGTCATCCGAACTATCCATGTCCTCAAATGTCCTCCTATTTCACTCCCTCCAAAGACACCACATTAAGCATAAAGGAGCTAAACACCAAATGCTAAACAAATGCTTTCCAAGCCAATTCCACCAACCAAAAAGAGTACCCGCAACATATCTTGGCCAGGCCCAAGAGATCCCAAAAGATCTAAACACCAAACTCTACAACCAATTAGCCTTAAAACAGTGAAGTAACAAATGATCCACCGTCTCCCCATTACACCGGCATGTGATGCACTAGTCAACAAAATCCATCCCCCTACCCCTCAAATTGTCACCTATAAGGATCCTATCCCATACAGCAGTCCACACAAAGAAGGAAACACGCCAAGGAATCTTAACCTTCCAAATGCCTTTCCAAGGAAAAATAATGGGCAGTGGACTTCTCAACTTATTGTAAAATGATCGGATATCAAAATTCTCATTCTTTATCAACTTCCATCACATACGATCTCCATTCACAGAGGGAGGTAGATTTGAGTTCAAAGTACGAAGAAATTCATCCACCCCACCCATTTCCCAATCATTAGGTCTCCAAATAAAATGAACATCCTATCTTCTCCGTTCCTCTATCTCCAACCGTTCAAGATAAGAGGCCATCGATGCCTCTTTATTGGATGCAATCCCATACACACTCGGGAAAGTCAATTGAAGTGGAGAATTCCCACACCAATGATCTGTCCAAAGCTTAACTCTATCACCCACCCCCACCCCCACCTCAAAGCGAATATTTTTGCTAAAGTCCTCCCAACCCATGCGGATACTTCTCCACAAGCCACACTCATGTACCCCTCTACCTAGCTTGGATGACTATCCCCCCTATTCCTCCCTAAACTTTAGAGCTACAACTCTTCTCCAAAACCTTGTCTCCTCAATTCCAAACCACCATAGCCACTTCCCTAGTAAGGCTTTATTAAAAGTAGTTAATTTCCTTACTTCTAACCCACCATTTTCCAAAGGTGCACACACCTTGTCCCAACCCACCAAATAAGTCTTGGAGTCCCCCCACAAGAAATCCCTTTGCACCCTCTCAATTTTATTGGCCACATACGTAGGGATGGTGAAAAGAGATAAATAATAAGTGGGAAGACTAAATAAAGTGCTTTTAAGTAACGTTAGTCTTCCGCCTTTAGACAAATACATATACATCTTCTTCCAACCGGCCAACTTACCCTCAAATTTCTCCAAGATAGGGTTCCAAACAATGGGAGACTTATGGGACGCCCCTAATGGCATACCAAGATAGGTCATAGGCAAAGACCCAACCTAGCATTCCAAAATCTCTGCCAAGACAAAGACATTAGAGACCTCACCAATGGGAACCATCTCACTCTTCAACGCATTAACCTTTAAACTTGTCATTGCTTGGAAACAAAGGAGAAGCATCCGAACATGAAGAATCTGCTCCTCATCTGCATCGCAAGATAGAATCATATCATCCGCAAACAAAAGATGCGAGACCCCTACCCCTCTACCCTGTCTACTAGTAGTCCTAAGCCCTCGAAGCAAACTAACCCCTTCAGCTCTTTTCATCATCTTACTGAAGACCTCCTTCATAACCAGAAACAACATGGGAGATAGCCAGTCCCCTTGTCTCAAACCCCTCGAACTCCCAAAAAAATTAGCAGGAGACCAATGAAACAAGATAGAGAATTGGACTATAGAAATGCATGTGCGGATCCACCTACGCCACCTCACCCCAAAGCCTATTCTCTTTAACAAATCAAGGAGAGCCTCGCAATTCACATAATCGTAGGCTTTCTCAATATCTAATTTAAAAATAACCCTTGGAATCTTACTCTTCGCCCTACTATCAACACACTCATTAGCAATAAGAACTGAGTCAAGTATCTGTCTATCACCCACAAAACTGTTCTGAGAATCAGATATCAATTGATCCAAAACCTCTTTTAGGCGGTTAGCCAGCACATTAGCCAGAATCTTGTAAACACTCCCCACCAAACTAATAGGTCTAAAATCTCGAATATTAGAGGCACCATTCTTCTTAGGGATTAAGGCTGTGAAGGTTGCATTAAGGGATTTTTCAAACTTATTGTGTTGATAAAACTCTTCAAACACAGCTAAGACATCTCTTTTCACAACTCCCCAACAATGATGATAGAAAGTCAAAGAGAAACCATCAGGACCTGGAGTTTTATCTCCTTCCAACTCCTTAACCACTCGAAGAACCTCCTCCTGATCAAAACTCCGTTCGAGCTAATCCCTCTCCAACCCCTCTATTTGATCAAACTCCAAGCCTTCCACAAAAGGCCTCCACTCTTCTGTCTCCTTATACAAGTTTTTATAAAACTGTACAGCTTGGTTTGCCATCTCGGATTCGTCCTCATAAATAACCCCATTCACCTCCAACATACAAATATGATTATATCTTCTTCGAGAATTGACCACCTTGTGGAAAAATTTGGTATTATTATCTCCTTCCTTAATGCAAAGTATCCTCGATTTCTGTCTCCACGAAACTTCTTCCAATGAGATAAGGTTCTGTATTTGAGATCTCAACAAAACCCTCTCACCTAACTCCACTTCAGAAAGGCCAAACTCCCCTTCCTTAAAATCCAATAATTTCAAAGCCTCCAACAATTCTTTTCTCTGACGCTCTACACTTCCAAACTCACTCCGATTCCACTAAATTAGATCTTCCTTCAATGCCTTTAGCTTCTTGGCAAGAACAAAACTAGGGGTACTTAAGAAGGAATATCGATTCCACCAAGAGTGAACCCTATCCTTGAACCCATCTGTCTTAAGCCACATGTTCTCGAATCTGAAAGGACATTTCCCCCTTAATATCCCTCCTGCCTCCACTAAAATGGGGAAGTGGTTTGAAATAGGGCGAGGTAAAACCCGTTGGGTCACATCCGGAAAGTGATCCTCCCAATCATAAGAAACTAGAGCCCTGTCTATCCTAGACATCGAAGGCTGATCCGAACCACTCAACCGTGTATAACTCCCTCCTTCCAATGGCAAATCTATCAAGCTAAGCTCCTCGATGAACTCAGAAAAATTCTCCATAGCCGGGGTAAGACGTGATCCCCCCATCCGTTCGCTTGGGAAACGAACAATGTTGAAGTCCCCTATGTAACACCAAGGAACTTCCCAAAGTTGCTGAATTCCAATCAACTCATCTCACATTTGCCCCCTCAAGTTATTATCATTCGAACCATAAACCCCAGAACATGCCCAAATAAAACCATCACCCAAACCCTGCCACTAAACTGATACAGAAAATTGACCTACCATAACCTCCAGCTTTTCTAAAGCCCTCCTATCCCACATCAACAAAACCCCACCAGCTGTTTGATCCACATCCAATGCTACCCAGTCTACGTAGAGACAACTCCACAAGTTGCCAATCAACTGTCTATCCATGCCCGCAAGCTTAGTTTCTTGAAGGCAAACTACATCACAATTCCATTCCCGTAATAAATTTCTAACTATCAAACGTTTCCGCGGATCATTCAATCCTCAAACATTCCATGACACCATTTTTAACTTCATTGAAACTATAAACTCCCTACTACAACCTCAGAAATGCAGTCGAAGAAAATCTTCCATCATAATTAACCAAGGAAATCAAATTCCTCAACTCCCTTTTTCCCTTTATCCTTGGAGACAGCTTTTCGGCAGGCAGCATCTTTCCTGTGCACCAGATTGGCTGCCTCAAACTCTGTCTCAAGTCTTTGTAATAGCATAATACACCTCTTCTTATGCCAACACAAAGGGAGCCCCATCATCTTACTGAAACCAGTAAGTCTCTGTTTCACCCAATTAGAGACATTCGATGTGTTATCAAACCTCAGCACCTCAAAATTACCATTCAATTTAGCGGTCACAACCAACTCCAGAGGATTAATAGTCATCAAGGGGAAAGAACTAACCACATCACCCAGACCCTCAGTCAGTGCCAACTCTGACTGGTTAGACTGCTGGGAGGTGTCAAACCCCTGAATATCACTAGCACCCTCAACCCGATCACCTTCATCTCCACCCAGCACACCCAAATCCTCAATCCCAACTCTCGGTGAACTCAAAACATAATTGGATAACACGAGACCTTTTAAGGCCCTTACACCCTCAGTATCTGCCTTACCCATTGTGATCAGAGGCACATCGACGAGTCCCATCAGAAACAGCCTCCACCGAAGTCTCCGCGGGGCAACCCAAAGGCTCGGTTAGAGGAATAGACGTCAAAACAATCCTCGTGGTGTTGAAAATATCAAAATCGGCCCCACCCAGTGTCGCCAGTGTTGCCGGTGAGTCCCCACCATGAAACCCATCAAACATAGGACATCGGAACTCCATCGATGCCTTCACGGGACCCCAGTTCATCTCGGTTTAATCCACCGAGTTCATCACAGTACTGGCCTTCTCCAATGACACCAGTTCATCTCAATTTGACCCACCGAGTTCATCACCGTCGTTGATGCTAGTTGTCGCGTAGTACCGGCCTTCTCCAACAGCACCTGTGTCGTCCTGAGCAACCAAAGCTTTATGAGATGCTTTGGACCTCGCCGGTGAGTGGGCTTCCTAAATTAAAGGTCTCTGGACACCCACATTTGGGCTAACACCCACTACCAATCTACTTGAGCCGGTGGGTTCTGGAAAGGAGATCACTGGAAGGCCCATTTGTTGGTCTGAGCCCACCACAGGTAGTGTGTGAACCCGTGACCCACTAGGACCCACCACGTGCTCCCTCTGACCCCTAGAGACCCATATAGAATTCCTCAGACCTCCTTTCTTCCATGCCACATGCCTTTTTCCTTCTCCATTCACCTCTACAATCACTCCTACTCCTGTCCAGTTAGAATTCCTCAGTTCTCCTTTATTACCAAAAACATGATCAAACCAATTTGATTTGAAAATCAACGAGGATCTCCTCTTATTTTCTACCAGATTTGTCTTTTTAAAATTAAATACCTCTGTACTACACCAAGAGCCTATCAAAACCAGAAAGCTCACCTGCGATTCACACAGAAAACTTTGTTTAAGTGCTGGGTTCTGCTTCTCCCCCTTATTATCCCCTAAATGCAAGTTCCTTTTGCCATGGGCACTTAACAGATATGGTTGAATTCTGTCCCTGACCTGCATCTGATGCCCACACACCGTATCGGCATAAGATTTAAAAGGTTGAACCCCTGAGTTATCCTTATGAAACTGAGCCACAAATTTCAAATGCCCAGACCCACCATTCACATAGTTATCAGGTTCCAACAACTTCCTTAGCTCTAACCCAAAAACCCTCCATCCATTCTTTTCTCTGCCTACTGGAATGATAATAGACCTCCTAAACCCTCCAACTTTCAGTTCAGTCAAAAGTAGGAACAACCCAAAAGAGTTGGAACTCCATTGGAGGGTGTATGCTACATCACCATCCCTAAACATATAAAAATACTTCGGACTAAACCCCACAACAATCTGTTCTATACTCATCATCAGCCATTGTGCCACATTCTTACCCATGAAGTACCTACTCCGCTCAAAAATCCTTGAGGAAAAATACCGTCCCCCCTCCTCTACCACCAGTTGAGAATATTTGGATTCAATACAAAAACAGCGAGAACCACCCTTGTCTGTCACCCTATCAAGTACTCCATGTGGCATGATATGCACATTTTACTCACAATTAATGTGTCTGGTACACTTTCTAGCATGACAAACATGTCAAGATTTTAGAAGCGACCAAAACAGATTGTCTTCGGCAAGGAAGATAAATCAATATCAACAAACTATAAGCTTCCAATAATGCAAACATTATAAAAATTTATCATTATAACTTATCGTTCTGAAACAGGTAAGGATAGCAGGAAACATGGATTTTTCTAATGAATTAAGCTATAAAAAGAATTTTTTTTTTTTTTTTAAATAGTCATAGAAACTAGTGGTGGATGATTTAAACATAAAACACCACAAATAGGCAATACGCTAGCTACCGTGTGATGTGCAGAATGGAAAAGTGCATCGTTTTGAGCATATGGAAGACATTCATTAATAACAGAGCATTTATATACAATTTAATAATGTACATCACATTGTAAGTAACACCAAGTCAGTCAGCATTGCTCAGCTGTAAGTTCATATGACAACCTGCTAATACTACCTGGTCCAAAGAAACCAGTCTTACAACTTTGTTAAAAGTTACCCTACATATGGAAAAATTAATACATTTATATTCAGTTAAGTTAGCCTAAATTTGACGAAAATAATTTCATGTTAACAACAAAGACTTCAAATATAGCACTTTACAAAGGTAGAAGTGCTTCAAGCACTTAAATCTATGAATGGAAATAAGGCACCATGCTCAAATGAGTTCACTATTGCTTTCTTTCAGAAGTGTTGGAGAGTGGTGAGTGGTGATATCAAGATGATTTTTTTTTTCCCACTACTTCAATAGAGGTATGAAAAAATCCTTGATGCTAATTTTATTGCTCTATCAGTGCCCTTGACTTTAGAGATTTCAGACCTATTAGCCTCCTTGGTAGCATCTACAAAATTCTTGCTGAAATCTTGGCAAACAGGCTAAAAGGAGTGTCCTAGAAGGTCATGTCACTCAAAATGCATTTATAGAAGGAAGACAGATCATGCATTCTTTTCTTTTCTTTTTAATAGGTAATAAGAGTTATATTAATGATAAAAGAAAAAGAAAAAGAAAAAGAAAAATACAAGGTGTTCATGATGATGAACACAAAAGAAAAACAGGAACAATAAGCAAAGAGACAAGGAAGTCAAGAGACTATTCTAAGAGAAAAAAAGGAACTCTATGATGGGAAAACAATTCAAGGAACCCCAATACCGAGACCAATCAAAAAGAGTTCGCTGGCACAAATCTTTTAACTAATCCTACAATTTCTCAGGATCCTCAAAGGAGCAACAATTCCGTTCCGTCCAAACAATTCACATCAAACAGACATGAACCAAATTCCAAATATCTGAGTTAAGACAGATCACGCATTCAGTGATGATAACCAATATATCCTTGGATACTGGATAGTTGTTTACATTCCAAAATTCCTGGTGTGATTTTTCAACTAGAATTGGAGAAAGTTTACGATCACATAACTTGGGATTTTCTGATATATTTATTATTTATGTTTTTTTTATAGGTAAATTTGGGAAAGGGGTATGGTGGGGTTCAAACCCCAGTTCCCAAGCACCCTAAGAGGTGCTGGAACTAATAGGGTATCCCTTAAACCCCAGATGCTCTTCATCATCACAAGCCACTCTCTATCGTAAGCTGCCCAGGATGGGCATTCATTTCATCACGCACCACATTCTCCCAAAGAAATAAGGTGCTGTCAGTGATCTGAAGTATGACGGCATGACCATCCTCTTCTATCTTTTTCTTCTGATATACAAACCACCCCTTGTTGAGATTCACCATATACTCTGATAACTCTAGGAATCTCCCACTTCTATTACTGCATTGAATCAAGTGGATAGCCCAATACAGATCACAAAAAAGCTTGAAAAACAATGAGAATGATTGATTCTTATTAAATTGCTCACACATACCTTGGACTCCATGTTAGAATCTTAACCAAAATTCTAATGCAAGATGCTACAGTTGCATCTTGCTCTTCAGCTATAAGAAACAAATCAGATGGCAAAGTTTTCAGTAAGCATTATATATAGCAGAAACAACTCCGAGCAACCCCTCTGGTGTTTTTCCATCAACCCATCCCATGAGAACCCTTACCATAGCAGAATTCCAATAAATCCACTCTTCACCATATTTCAGCCCAATACTTTGTCTCTAAAGATGATTCCTGTCACCTCCGTATAATGCAAAAATCATTTTCCCTAATAACTTGGTTAAGCATCTGAACCCCAAACCTCCTATGCAGATGGAAGAAAAAACCACTTCCTAATTTACTAGGAAGCACTTGAAGCCATCTTCTACATAACCCAATATAATATTCCTACAATAACTTCTCAAATCTGCTGCCCACACGAAGAGGTACAGCGAAAAGTTTTTTTTTTTTTTTTTAAAAAGAAGGAAGGCAGGTTTAAAATATTGGCGCAGAACATAAGCTCAAATGGGCGCTGTCAATTTGATGTAGGGTCTTAGGAATTCAGCATTAAATTAGATTCTTGATTAGATCTTGAAGGTCTCTTGAATAAGATTTGAGGTTTAAGGGTTTAGGTAATGAAAATATGGGATCCTGAATATGTGTGATGACTGTTTGGTGTTAAAACAACAAATAGAAAGTGAAATAAAAAAAGATACAGCACCAGCATATCGCAACTAAGTTATTGTAAGGAATCAGACTTAGGACACTTAGGTAGGAGAAGGAAATCACACCCTCAAAGCTTAAAATAAGCCGGTGAAACTATATTGAAATCAATCTGACAATCTCCTTTTATTGAATACATAAAGGCGCTTTTATTGCTAATGCCAATACTACTCCTAGAAGGACTAGGACTCCTAAATAACCTTTTTCCTAGAAAGACTAGGACTCCAAGTAATAATGAAAGCAATTAATAACTTTTAAACCAAATAGAGAAAGTACTCAAAAAATTAAATAAGACTCATGGGCCTCTAGAACAGCCAGAAAATCTGAACATTGCCAAACTACCCCTATTTTGTTAAAACTTTATTATAACTAAACCAGCTACGTTCTAACCTAAAAATCTTAAAACTCAATAATAACTAAAGCTGTGAAAGTTGCCAAGAAGCCCCACATCAAAGCTAGAACACAAATCTTGAATCTTTTGGTATTTAATATTGTTTTTCCTAGAACTCTTTACTATCTGTACCATATGTGCACTCTTCCCACTTTTGACAAATTGAATTTCTTCCATCTGGCCATTATCCCCTTGATCATTTCCATATTGCATTGTAGACCCTACTATCTTTTTGATAAGTAAGAAGTTTATTCATATCAAAAAAGGAACACCCTAGTACACAGGGAGTGTACAAGGGGTTAAACAATTCAAGAAAAAAAATTACAAGAATCTAGGAAATCAAGAAAAGAAAAAAATGATTGGTTTCGCAAAGTAACCAACCAATCCATTAAAGTTCTAAAGAAAAATAACTTCAGGTCTGGTATGGATCTCTCATTATCTTCAAAACACCTACTATTTCTCTCCCTCCAAAGACACCACAATAAGCAATGAGGAACAATCAACCATGTATACCCATTTTGATGATGACCAAATCTGCCTTGCCAACATGCTAGAAGCCCCACTACAGATTGCGGCATAACCCAGCTTACTCCAAACAAACCAAACACCATAGACCACAGATCCATAGCAATCGGACAATGAAGAAAAGATGATCAATCGATTCACTATTACACTTGCACATGTAGCACCAATCCAATATCCAACCCAACTATCTCCCTATCTCACACAAAGATATATTCCCCATCTTTTTTCTATTTTTCTTTTTCACTTCCTTTTGTGTGACATAGAGCAACTCATAGTTGCATACTAAGAAATATCTTAATCCAAGGTCTGTGGTATAAATATTGTGAACCTTTATAAGATGAAAAATGAAATTATTATGGATTTACAAATTACAATCTCTTCAGTCCAATCAATATAAGCACAGACATGATCAAAAGTTAAGCATAATTGTAAACAATGCCATGCTGCACCTATGATAGAGTCCTTCACTCAGGAATTATGACATGTTAAACATTTCACATCCATGATAATAAAATAACAAATAATTTGCAGTACTAAAATTAGCATAAAAATTAATATAATTATTTTCGTAAAAAAAAAAAAAAAAAAAAAAAAAAAGGGGAACTTACTGAAAAGTACTCCACATCTCCATCCCAAATGACCATTTTTGGCAGTTTTGTCTTTTTGTTAGCCCCAAATGTATCAGCAAAGTCATCCCACTGTTTGACGCCAACATAACCAAATATTAAGTCACGATTTGCAGATGCAGCAGCCTTCAATAACTTGAAAGTTTTCTTTGATTTCTCTTCTGTATCATCCTCCACAATTGTCAGGACAATTTTCCTATCATCGTCTTTCAGCGCCTTCAGCGTTTCATGGTTTATTGGTACGACCGGAGGGAACATGTTTTGTTTTATAAAATCTTCCAAAAACACCTCTGCATATTGAAAACAGGAAGTTTAAACAACCTTTTCTTTGCATGGCCAGTGATAGACTGAAAAATGCAGAAGATATCAATACAAGACAGAAGGAAGATGGAGAGTTCAAATATACAGTAAGAAACCAAAGGAAAGGAAGAGGTTGCACTGAGCACTTGGGTCTTCAAGTCAGCTTGGTTGATCCCATTAATGTTCAAAATCAGTTTGAACTGGGCTAAAATTTCACATGCTAAGTTCAAGCTTTACTTAATAAATTGGAATTTGGAGAGATATTTGTGCTTGGCTTGCCTTAAAAGCCCATTTTTACTTCCCCAGGAACTCAGCCAACCACCTCTTAAGAGGGAGTCAGAGAGAGAATCCATTTGGGTTCATATTCAAGAAAAAAACTTCATAAACCAACATGAATCTACATGTTCAGCATTAAACTTCAGGATGACATTTCTAGGTACAGATAAAACGTCCCTGGCCTAAACATGGACAATCAAGCTCAGTTCATTTAAATAGCAAGCTTATTAAAGCTGATCCTTAGAAAACTTCAGTGGTCTAGTTCATCTTAGAGTCCCAACTATGACGAAGTGTGGGCACCATTGCTCAAGTGGTTTATACTTGAGGATGTTACATGTTAAAACAAATAAGGAATAGATGATCTGAACCATTTAATATAACTCAATGTACCAATTATAAGACAAAATGCTGTATTCCTTTTTGTTAGTAACATTCTACATATCCATCTAATTATATAATTTTAAGCTATTAATTTAAACATTAAACCTAAAAAAAATTTAGTATAACCCACATAATGATTTTTTACTGGCACCAAATTAGCATTATCCTTTAGAAAGAATAACAAGTTCCATAAGGGCCACTCACTCATTTAAAAAAATAAACGATTGACATGATCCCTATGAGAAAGCTAATTATGGAGTCTTTATGATGACCATCAGTAAGGTGCAAATGAATAGCTTCATGAAAGCTATGGTGTTAGAATAAACTCTGCAAATTAGAATTCAAATTAATTTCAGAGGTGGATGTCAATTATGCAGTGGAAAATTAACAATTGCAA
The DNA here is from genome assembly GCA_023621385.1 of Quercus gilva. NCBI lineage: Eukaryota > Viridiplantae > Streptophyta > Magnoliopsida > Fagales > Fagaceae > Quercus > Quercus gilva. Next base: position 35,281,816 of record CM042474.1, on the reverse strand, counting down.
AAAATCAACAGGACTGAATTTAAGGATTATTTTAAATCTCTTTAGCAAATCTTATTGCTAAAAATATACTTTACTCCAACTAGCTCCGTGAAGTTAATAATGTACTTTATACGTAAATAATTGCAATTTATATCTGCCTCCACCAGCATATTCAGTTTGGCTTAATGATGAAGATATGATTCAGGCTACAAAGTCATTTCTCAGCCTTCTCAATTACACTAAAATTAATAGGGAAGACCGAAAGAGTTGGACTCCCGCTTGCAGGATATTTGAGGTTAAGTCTTATTACAAGTTTCTTACAAATGGAAACCATCATTTCTTTCTGTGGAAAATCATTTGGACTGTTAAGGTTCCCCCAAAAGAAGCTTCCTAGCTTTCTTTACGTGGACAACTGCTAAAGAAAAGATTCTCAGTATAAATAACTTTCCAAAGAGAAATATCTGTAGTGTAGAGTGGTGTTGCATGTGCAAGAACATTGGGGAGTCTATGGACCATTACTGTGGGCATACATGTGTAGAGTGGTGCTACATGTGCAAGAACAGTGGGGAGTCTAAATTTTTTTGATAAGTAAAAAAGATGTATATTCAAAAAACTGCAAAATGCAAAGAAGCACAAAGCAAATCAAAAAGTACAAAAAAAGATGGAAAAGCAAAAGCATAAAAGAAGCACTAATTACAAAGAAGGAGAGAGCTAAGGAATAAAGGGAGAGAATCACTAGATGTGAGTCCCCAAGCCCTAGACCAATCAATGGGAAGTCTAAATCATTTGCTCATTCACTATGCTTATGTGCATAATCTATAGTTTTTGCTTGTTCAAACTCCATTAGGTTATGTCTAAGAGAGTAGTGGATTACTTGTTGAAAAAGGAGCTTCGGCAAACTTTGAAATGCTGACATATGGGGGGCAATTACATTATGAATCATGTGAACTATTTGGAGAAAATGCAACCAGCGTATTTTTAAAAAAAATTGAGTGTTCATCTTTGAAGTTAAAACTGTCTTTATTACACTCCATGTATGATTGGATGGCTGATTTTAGTGATCACTCCTTTTCTACTTTGGAGGAATTTTTAGTTTTGTACAAGTTTAGATGATATTTGTAGCATCCCTAGTCATAGTTGTCAAATCGTGAATCATATCATGAATCGATTTTTGATTTTTTTGTATCCTGTATCGTATCAAATTGTGTATCGTAAGATACACAAACACCTAATAAAATTATAAAATAATTATAGATATACATATATAAAAGATATATTCATTATAAATTCAAAATATGTTCAACTAATGAGCAATTTAATCATTACTTATGTAATAAAATTTAACAAAGCTAACTAAATAAATCAAATTGACTTATGTTTATAACATGCACATTCAAATTGATTAAACTCATAAGTAATACATGATATATAAATCAAAATAATAATATCTTTTTGTCATCTTGGCTAATCAACTCCATCTAAGTCAATGTTATCATCATGTTCAGCATCTTGCAAAATTATTTTTTTATAGACATTTTTTTTATTATTATCAACATTTACTTTTTTTTTTTTTTATTCTAATAATTTTTTCTTTATATTTTTTCTTGGCATTCTACTTTTTAGACTCAAAATAATAATAACAAAATAAAAAATAATTATATTTTCATTTAATACATTATTAATAGCACAGAAAATAAATTTGCACATATGAAAGTGCGTGTTATGAATATAGTCTAAATTTTGTAAGAGAAAGAGAAGAGAGGAAAAAAACTCATGAACTTGCTATTTCATTAGACTCAATTAAGTTTTCCAATAATTTTGTGTTAACAAAGTCTAACAACTTGTTTAAATCAAATAAAATCACAAATTTTTACAAAAAAACTCATTTTAAACCCACGTGTCTATGTATCGTACGATACGTATGATTCACCGATACAATACAATTCATACAATACGCACCTATGTATCGGATGATTCATGAGTACTTACGATACGAAACTTTTTGTACATGATACGATACGTATCATACGATACATATCGCGTATCGTATGATATTGACAACTATGTCCCTAGTACACTACCTATGTACATGGGAAGTATGACTTTTTCTTTTTTCTTTTTTTTTTCAATAGAACTCTTCAATTATAGGACTTGAAATGTAATTTTCCAAATAAGAAATGGATTAAGTGTCAGCATCTCAGCCACCAATAATAATTCAAGGGCATTGAATATGAGCAAGATGGAAATACAAGTACAAGCATACATGCCCAAGATAGTCAAAGGCAAAAGGGGAGCTTAAGATGCCAAGGCCTTGTATTCCCTAAGGCGTGAGGCAACAAAAAGGCGCTAGCCCGATTGAAACAAGGCTCCAAATTCTATATATATATATATATATATATAGTTATTTCTCAAAAAGAACTTAAATCAAATGTATCTAATGTATTGAAATATATAATCAAGTGTCTTTGACATGTATTGCATGAAGAAATTAAGTCCATTAATTGATTTCAAAAGAGGCTTAACAAGGTTTAGGCTCTATTAATTATCCTAACAAGTTTTACAACAAGCTTTTATAATTATTTTTTTGATAAGTAATATAGATATATATTCAAGAACGCTGCCTTATGCAGAAAAACATAAGCTAACAATAGATTTTACAATATGTTTTACAACAAGCTTTTGTAAATTAATTAATCTAACAATAGATTTTACAATAAGCTTCTGTAAATTAATAATCTACCAAAAGGTTCTACAACAATTCTATAAATAATCAATTTCCTAATAGGTTTGAACGCCTAATGTTGCTCACCACCACTTTTTTTTCTTACTTTTTTCAAGCATTACATTCCTATTTTTTTGGGCTTTGTTCATTTTTTCCTGGCTTTGTGGCCAATGGTGTTTTATACAAAGTATCATTTTTAACTTGCAAGAACTAGGAAGTTCAACGGAAGGTTCCATCTTTTTCTTCATTGAATCAAAGGCCTTTGAATTCTCAGTAGAGGAAGGGGGTTCTATCTTCATTCTCTGGATTTATGAGAGAGCTAGAGACTCAATACAATCGGTTTTTATAGGCAAAGAGTTGTGCTAAGAGACTGTTGATGTATGTAGAACAGATGTTGTCTACTCAGTCGCCCGGTTCTTTTGTGAGAACTTTTAGGGAGGGGATAAGGTCTTCATTCTCCAGTTGGGGTCCAATGCTCATGGTACCTTTTTGCTGATTACAGAGCTGATGAATGGCCGTCATAGGGGTTCTATATTTGTTCCAGAAGGGAAGTTAGGTGTGGATGGAGAGGTTTTGGTTTCCATTTGAGAAAAGCTATCTTTCCAGATTCTATTGCAGCCATTACTCACCATAAGAGCATTGTCATCATGTGTGCCAAATGCTAAATTTTTAGCATTTGGCATACCAAACACCAAAAATCATACCTCATTACCAAAATCCAATTCTTTTTGCAACATGCTACAGTACCCTTCTATTTAAGGGTACTGTAGCAATGTTGTAAATTTCATTCTCTCTCCTCTCTCCTCTCTTTTTTCCTTTTTCTTTCTCTTTCTCTCTCTCAGGCAGTCTCTTCTCTTTTCTCTTTCTCTCCTCTCTTCTCCCCCTCAAACATCTCCCCTCTCTCTCATAAATCTCTCCTCTCTCTTGTCCTACTCTCACCGGTGCTTTTTTTTTTTTAAGGGTTGAGATCGGTGTTTTTTGCAGTGGTGGGGTTGAGATTGACGGCTGTTGGGGTGGTGGGGTCTTTGCTATGGGTATTTATGGTTGAGATCGGGGATTATTGGTGGTTGGGTTTGTTTTTGCAGTTCAGATTGGTGTTTGTGGGTTAAAATGGCAGTGAAGGCTGAAGCACACCGGCAAAGCCACCACTAGTGGCCACTAGCCTCTCTCTTCTCTATTTTCTATCTATTTCTCTTATTTTCTTGTTCTTGTTTGTCTAATGGTGTTTGTGATTCAGCTTTGGGATGGGTTTTGTGGTGGTTTTGGTGTCTCTGGGGGTGGGTTCCGAAATACTGATTGAAGGAAGTTGTGTCTTTGGATTTATCCCTTGCTTTGGAATGCGGCATTGATGTACTCTGGAGGATTTTGTGGTCTAAAGCCACCAAAGTGGGACCACATGACTTTCCCTCTAATCCTCAAGCAAGTTGGCCCTTCTCTCAAGAGGCTCAATCCATTGCCTCGGGATCCTAAGCCCTTTTCTCTAAAATTTGCTTCTCACCCCAAGCCCAATTCTCATAATTCCTTAACAAATATTTTGCCCAAACCCATCTCCTTTCTTAACTCTTTGACTCTCCTCCCTTCTCCTTCTTCATCTCCATCAAACCCGGCTCTAAAACCTATTGCTACTCCAAACTTCATCTTGGCTGATATTCCTTACATTAAGGGTTTCGCTCATTCTAATGGGCAATAATGTGCCACTAAGAAGGTGGTTCCTCCTCTTGCAACCGACTCTTCTCAGGACAAATAGAAAGGCCTCGTAGAAGCGGTAACATCAACCCAAGTTTCGTCTGCTTTGTCCTCCACTTTGATGGTGACGCAGCCCATTCCCAACCCTAGATTGAGATCGAGAATCAAGTTCAAACCGAAACTGAGACCCAGTCCCAATCTGAGGCTGAGACCGAGACTCAGATTCAAACCATGATCAAGACCCAAACGGTAGTGATAGAGTTTGTCCCAGTTGCCCAAAGAATTGAAGAGCTTCAACTCTTATCCAGGCACCTTTGATGGTTTTGGATAGATCTTGGGGTAATTCTAGAGATTAGGACCTTGCATTAAGAGATGGGAGACAAGTGGTGATTCCGCTCTCCCTTTTTTGATCACCGGAGAGCCTCACATAATTTTTCAGGCTTAAAGGTCGACTTAGACAGTGATCATGGGCAAGGAAACTAATGATTCCCGCCGGGGGGGGGGGGGGGGGGGGGGGAAGAGGGATGGAATAGAGCATTCCAATAGGAGAGAGAAAAAATAAAGAAAGAGGGGGAGTTGCTCGAGAGGTGAGAGGAAGAGAGAAAGAATTGAATAATAATAAAAATTTAGGGCTGTCGCCTTAGCACCTTGAACATGGTTTAAGGCACTCACCCCTTGCTCACTTAGGCTCTAAAGGTGCCTCAGCCCACCTAAGCAAGCATCCGACTCTCCTTTGACTACCATGTACATGCCTATCTAACCAAATCAATAGCTATTTTTGTTGATATAATCCACTCTAGGAACAAAGTTAGCATACACACTAAGCAAGTTCTTGCCCATTGATTGTTCCCCATTGCTTATTATGGTGTCTTTGGAGGGAGAGAAATAGTAGGTGCTTTGAAGATAAGGAAAGATCCATATTAGACCTGAAGCTATTTTTCTTTAGAACTTTAATGGATTGGTTGGCTGTTTTGCAAAACCAATCATTTTTATCTTTTCTTGATTTCCTAGATTCTTGTAATTTTTGTTCTTGATTGTTTGACCCCCTTGTACACTCCTTGTGTACTAGGGTGTTCCCTTTTTGATATCAATAAACTTATTACTTATCAAAAAAAAAAACTAAGCAAGTTCTTGCCCAAAAATAAACACAAGGGGTATTAGATGTCAAATGTCACATCATCAAAATATCCTATACTATGGAAAAAGTTCTGAAAAGCACCAGGGTCAATATGCATGTGCATGAAGAAAACTTAAAAAAGTCTAAAATATCTTTCTTTTTTATGAATGTGACATTTCATATGAGGTACTTAACAGTTAACACAGATTTAACATGATTTTAGTATTAAACTAGGGTAGTGGTTCTGTGTAAAAACTTACCTTCAAAAGGGCCATAAAAAATGCTATTCTCATTGTAACTTGGATGAAGGGATACCAAAGCAGGAACCTTATCAAAATCATACAGCACCATGATGTCCTCAGAGAAATCCTTCACCACAGAAAACCATGCCTTTTTCTTGTACTTTATCGCTAACTTTGATATCACTGACTCATCCAAGCCAAAACCTATATATATAGGAAAGGAAATGCCAGCAGCTTCAATGAATTCAGTGATACCAGAGTCTGAATTAAGAACCGCAACATCAGGAGCAACAAACTTTTTAAGATAACGAACAAGTAAATCTGGTTTCCTCGGTCCATAATAATCAACAGGGATGCCATGCATAAAGATCTTGAGGGAGGGAAATCCACTGCATCACAGAAATATCAAGGGTTCACAGTTACATAAGAATCATTAAGTAGTAAGCTCTGCTTTCTAAAAATAAAATTATTTCAGAAAAGAGCGCCGAGAAACATATTCTGGGCAGGAATTCTGACTACTACCACACTGAAAGCACCAATCTGGTGCCTTAAACAATATGGTGGCTTAGGAGCAATGTCTTACTATTCTAAATTAATCAAGTGTAAAAGGGAACCCGAATGGCAAACAAAAAGACAAGTTTGATTAACATCAACAGGATTGAGATGAAAGCCATGGAAGCATACTCAATTTCATATTTACGAGCAAGACGGGTATATTTGTCAGCATTTAATTTTGCAATAACTATGGGTACTTTCAAGCTGGCAAGTATGGGGGCAGCTTCATCTAACTGCAATGCAAAAATTAAAGTTGTTATTGTTCTAACCACAAAATACAGGCAGTAATTAACTTAAGATCCAATATTTCAATGAAATAGAATATTGAAGGAATTCCGACAACCAATTGGCACTGCAATGAGTTATAAGAAATCTATAAATACAAGCACTCCAAATAATCAGAAATTTAACGAGGACTCAAAAGATAACACAACCAACCAATTCACAAGTTTCATGCTAAAGGAAAAATAGGCTGTGGCATATAGTAGAACATGCATGCACTGTGGCAATTCCTAGATACACAATAAAGTGTGAGTCCAACATACTAATCAGCTTTACACCAAACAATCATATTGTAAGGTACAACCGTACTTAATAAGCTGCATAGTGCATAATCCTTCTTCACCATTTGTTCATATCCTGAGCCATTTTTTTTTTTTTTTTTGATAAGTAATAAGTTATATTGAAAAAAAAAAAAAAAAAAAAAAAAAGGAACACCCTAGTACACAGGGAGTGAACAAGGAAAAAGAAATCAAATACAAAAATTGCAAGAGTCTAGGAAATCAATAAAAGAAGTGAATGATTGTTTTTGCAAAGCAAACAACCAATCCCTTAAAGTTCTAAAAAAGAGTAGCTTGAGGTCCGGAATAGATCTCTCAAAATCTTCAAGCAAACATATATCCTGAGCCAATTTTAAATTGAAAAAAAAAAAAAAAAAAAAAAAAGCAACTGCCAAGCTGGTCTTGTTCCATACTGAAATGAAAAAGTGACCAGATTTATATGAGAATAATCTATATTAAGTTCAAATTCAAAGTCCTAAGCCCAGAGTGCATCACAATGAACTTGACACTTGTGTAGAACATTTGTAACAGCTCTGTTGAAACAAAATAATCTGCACTCAGCCTCATGCCACCGAAAGATACCAGTGATCCATGTGCCCCCACGCGCTCAAACATGCCAATAACGCTCAAGCTCGCACACCACAGAAACCAGCATCACGACTCGCCATCTGACTCATGCACCTCATAAGGATAGACATGCCCTTCAAACCATATTTCAAACAACCACTAGTAACACAGTCCATAACTAATGCAGTCATTTCGACTGTTAATGCGCAATCGCATGCTCTGGCCATCCGTGACACATTAATCTACCAATGCATTTCTAACAATCAATGTCAGTCATCATCACTAGTTGGTTGCCACCAATATCTATCTTGCGCGCTTCACTCTGGTTACAGTTTACATTCACAATTTTACATTTCAAACGCAAGGTTCCACCTCAAGTTTAAAGGCGTCGTTAGAAAATATGGTTTGAGTGGCGCAAACTCATTGTAGACCCATGATATTCTATATATATATACCTCACATTTGGGTCCATCGTAATACACAGATCTTAAAATGTAGCAATTCAAGGCCTTTCCACTAAAGACATAAGCCATCAAGATGAACCATGTGAATTCCCCAAATGCTTCCGCTTTCTATATCTCTCTCCTCTTCTCCCCCAATCACTCTCAATCTCCCAACAACAAAAGATTAATAGATTTGCTTCTTAAAATTTCCTAGTGGTATGAAGATACAATAAACTTTTTCACAATCATTAGATTATATTATCTAAAATCATGTTAATTTAGACCAAACACACACTCCACCATGAAACTCATTCTTCAAAGATTGCATCAAAATTTCAAAAGGGAAATGAGTAGAGAGAGAGAGAAGGACCTGAGGAGAGAGACGCTTGCAGTGGCCGCACCATGGGGCGTAGAAGTCGACGAGGATGAAGTCGAAGGTGGAGATGGCCGAATCGAAGTTCGATTCGTCCAATTCCAATACCTTTCCATTCACGGAAAAGGTCTGCTCACCATTACCAGAAGACGATGATGATGAAGATATTGGAATGATGAGTAAACAACACAAGATCACCGTTATTGAGAGAAAAACGCGCTTCGTCATTGATGATCGATCCCAATCTGACACTTGATGGTTTGTGTTTATCTGTTCGTTTCTCCTTTCCTTTTGTGTTCAAACTGTTAACTTAAGCCTGTCTCTGCATTTCAATACATGACGTTGTGAGACTTTTGTGGAAACTGAAAAAAACACTAGGCTGACCAGCTTCTCAATATTTCGTTTTTGCCTCTGAAAATTTTAAATTTTATCTTTTAGACACTAAATTTACTATGGGTTTTTCATTTGAGAGCACATGTATTTTGTAATGCTACAAATACAATATTTTTCACAACCGGGCACGTAATTGTTGATTTTCACATGGACCTATTATAGGAGAAGATATATGGTGAGTGGAAACATAATACACTTTTACCTATTATAGACACTACTTTATTATCTATTATTCAAAACTTGACACCTCCCCAAATTGTGCACACTTGAAAAGCAAGATAGAGCAACGCTCGCAATCCCCCAAACACTTAGACCTAAAAGACTATAAACATGACATCGCTTGCAACTCAATCAAATATTGGGGTATGAGAGTTGCTCTATGATGATCAATGATGTTTAACTGTCTCCAATGATTTCAGATTCACACAAGTCATGTATCATTAGAGAATTCACACAACAAGCTTTATTTTAAGAGGTCACGAGCTAGAAGACTCTAATGGTCCGTTTGGATTGAAAGGGGGGGGGGGGGAGGAGTAGAGTAGAGTAGAGTAGATTTGGCCCAAAATTAGCCTATTTTCAGCCAACTCTACTCTACTCTCATCAACTCTCCTTTCCTCCCCTTTCAATCCAAACAGGCCCTAAGGAATGAGTTCGTAATCAAGGAAACTTTGTAACATGTTTGGGTGGCAACGTTCTTGCATTTGTAACCCCTTAAAATTGATCTTGACCCTTCGCCATGCACCAAGGCTTGCTCATGTTAAGTTTGGGGTTCTAATCCTCAGCCTAGATTGCACGTAGAGCAACAACTCTCTTCTTTAGTGGCATGACTAAATTGGCTAGCAGATGAAAGAGGAAACGAGGAAATTACTATAAAGGAAAATGACAAAGAAAAAACAGAGATTCTTTCTACAATTCTATTTATCCTCTATGAATAAGTGTTTTTCCAAAAGAGGGAGAATTGAGAGATTCTAACTAATTAATATTAATGCATTATTGTGAAGATTCTTCTTTCTGCAATCATATGATAAATGAATGAAAGTTTTTTTTTTTAATTTTATTTTAGAGTATAATAGGATGAAAATTTGCACTATCCTTTATCAAACACTTCCTAGCCCAAGTCTTTATTTTATTTTTATTTTTTTGATGAGACTAGCCCAAGTCATATTGAACATGATGTAATCCAACTAGTGGCTATTTTAGTAAAGATAAAGCCTATAATATGCCAAGTGAAGAAAAGTAGCAGCAATAAGAACATGCTTAGGGCCTTTATTGGGATGGAACCAAGATTCAAACTTGAGAAGCTTAAAACAAGAAAAAAAAAAAAAAAAATGAAAATGAAAACTAACGTCTATTTCATATTTAAAAAATATCAACAAAATGCAACATACAAAATAAACATATAAAATAAGTGTTTCTTAAACATTCCATATTATAAAATTATCAACAAAATATAACATACAAAATAAGTGTTTTCTAATGTCATATATGATTGATTTTGTACCAAATTTTGCAGCAATCTCCTTTTCAATTTACAAAATCATAGACTCTATTAGAAATTTATCTTCCATCTTGTTGCAAAGCCTATTCTTGACAATATTCATGGCTGAAAAATGCTCACTCTCTAGTTGCAGTAGAAACTAGAAAAGAAAACACAAGTGTAATCACTTTATAAACATATGGGTAAAATAATGATTTTTGGGTTTTTACCAACCATTGGTACAACTCAGAAACGCTTGATAGCTTTTTGAAATCTGGATATTGAACTACATTACACTCATAATGTTCAACTTCTACCCTTAAAAGTATCATTTTTTGATCTATGAAGTCTTTTGGATAAATTTGCTTACCAACAACAAAATGTCCTTGCTTCTACAAGACTCGTGTGCCTCTTTAGGATCAAGAGCTAAACTAAGACAAAACAATTCCATTGCATGCTTATTAAACCGATGATTTAATTCCTGTAATATAGAATCTATTGTAGCATAAAAAATCTACCCAATAATGATGCTTAATTGTGAAATCATCTTGTTGATGATGAGCTAGACCTGCTCTCTCAACATAACGAGCATTCATATCTGGGACATCTATGTTGTATGTCTCACAAAATGATTTCACAATGGTAAGTAAAATATCTCATTTATCATCACTGAATTTTTAAATAAGTGCTTTAGTAAATGAAACAAAATACATGGCATTTAAAATGTCTTGAGACTAACACTACAAAGCTTGACAAAGTGCATTAGTAATCTCTATAATTTCTTTCATGAGATGCAAAATAAACACAAATTCCAAAAAAAAAAAAAAAAAAAAAAAAAAGAACCATAACATTATAAGATGAGTATGCTGCTTCTTGTTAGGAAGTAGTATTTTCCTCCTTGATGATCATAAGTAAAATTTCACATGTTGGACTAAATATCTTTACTAAGCTAGAAATCCATCTCAAGTGAAAACCTTAACGAGTATCTTCGGTCCGTTGCAATGTGCTAATTTGTTTAAGTCCTCTTTCAATTTCAAGCAAGGGAGTCAATACCGTACCGGAGGCTGTACCGGTTTGGCCAACGGTACGATATATTTCGGATACCGGTCAATACCGGTGTACCGTTTCGGATTTACCGCTATTTTTTATATTTTTATATATATATATATATATGTATGTATGTATGTGTGTGTGTGTATTATAATAAATATAAAAGTTTACCATAAAACATTTCCTCAATTCAGAACTAATTATTCATGGTTTTAGACTTTAGTATCAATTAAAAGAAGAAAAAAAAAACACAATATAAAATATAGAAAGCTTAAAAGTTACCATTGCATACTAAGAAAACAAATAATACTAATAAGTTAATGTAAATAAGTTACCATTCTGCCCTAACAAAAATTCAAAAATTACAAAATTTATAAAAAAATTAAAATTAAAATTAAAAAAAAAAAAAAAAAACTTTTTTCCGGTACGGGCCGGTACGCCCGGGTACCGGCCGGTATTGCCCGAAATTGGCCGGTACGCCCGGTACATGGCCGGTACGGCCGGTATTTTTTCCGGTACGAAACAGGGGGGTTTATGTACCGGAATGCTTGCCGGTACGAAATATTCCGGCCGGTACGGCCGGAACGGAACGGAATTGACTTCCTTGATTTCAAGCTCACCAATTTCAACCATATATGCAATTTGATCAGCATAAGCATTTTTTGGTTGCTCTGTATGCTTGCATGAAGCACCAACAACAATAGAAGATAATCCATTAAAAAAACTTTGAGCAAAAATAACTTCTTTTGATGCTGCCACTAATGCTAATTGCAAGCAATGTGCAAAACAATGAATGTAGTAAGTACTTGGATAATCATTTGAAACCAAAGCTTTTAATCCATTCCACTCGCCTTGCATATTTCTTGCACTATCATATCCTTGCCCTCAAATATCTTGAATATCTAGACTATGATGTAGCATCAGGGGCGTGAATTACCAAAAAAAAAAAAAAAAAAGGTTCTTGAACAAAACCATCTTTGTGTACAAATCTTATAACAATAGCCATTTGCTCCTTCATTTAGTCATCACAAGCTTCATCAACAATGAGGCAAAACTTTACATCATCAATTTATTCACAAATTACCTTCTTCACCTTGTTTGAAAATACATGTAAGATTTCTTTTTGGATTTTGTGATTTGTAAGAGACATTTTTGGGAGCTTTCTCTATCACTTCTACAACATATTCATCATACGATACCACAAAATCCAATATTTCAAGAAAAGTTTCATGATTAATTGAATCAGACTTTCATCCTAAACTCTAAAAGCAAGGCCTTGAAATGCAAGCACTTTGATAGCATCAATTGAGGCCGTTAACCACAATTGATTGGTTCATCAAATCCACCATGCCTGCTCAAAAGCTTTATGAAAAGAGTTAGGTTCTTTCCCCATATGACTCAAAAAGGCACAATTGATTCCATCATTAACTTTCTTCCAATTCTTATATCTGTCCTTAGTGAATACATGATTTTCAAGCATTTTGACAGCATCAATTGAGGCCTTTAACCACAATTGATTGGTTCATCAAATCCACCATGCCTGCTCAAAAGCTTTATGAAAAGATTTAGGTTTTTTCCCCATATGACTCAAAAAGGCACAATTGATTCCATCATTAACTTTCTTCCAATTCTTATATCTGTCCTTAGTGAATACATGATTTTCAAGCACTTTGACAGCATCAATTGAGGCCTTTAACCACAATTGATTGGTTCATCAAATCCACCATGCCTGCTCAAAAGCTTTATGAAAAGAGTTAGGTTCTTTCCCCATATGACTCAAAAAGGCACAATTGATTCCATCATTAACTTTCTTCTAATTCTTATATCTGTCCTTAGTGAATACATGAATTTCAGAATTATCAGTTAGCTTATTAAAAAGAAAGCATGATAGACAAAAGGCAGCTTTCTCAATAAACATTCAAGCCATGGACGAAATGAGTCAATTGCAAACCATGAATGTTGAAATCTATGAGAATGACTTCCAAATTTATTTTTCTTGTACTCATCTAGTTCAGGTTGGTATGGACCAAGATTAATATGAGCCCATTGAATTTTGTCCCGTTCATTAACATCATAAACTCCTATTTGCTTATGCTATCCAGGATTAAGCATAAAACCTGTACTTGTTTCACTTTTGTTATTGGTAACATTTGAAACTTTTGTTTGAAAATTTTCAAAAATTAGGACATCAACGCTAGAGGTTGGCAACCTTGCATCATCAACTATGACTTCTAAATTATTTGGATTTTTTCTTTTGAAAAAAATTTAATATTGTAGTTGACTTACTCATGATCTACAAATCAAAAAAATTTTAAAAAAAAAGTTTCATTATTTCCATATTTCATAGTTCTATTGTACCAAAAATTAGTACAAAAAAAAAAAAAAAAAAAAAAAAAAAAAAAAAAAAACCCACTAAAAGAAAGGAATGAGCCACCCCATATTGAATGGTTAATGTGGGGCCTCATATGTTAAAACCACCCCGGCCCACTCTATGCCTGGCCCAAGACCCACACCGAGGATATTGTAAGGGCCGAGGATAGTGAAAATGGCTCAGGTCACCCAAAGGCCTCGCCGAGGATGACACGTCCTCGGCACACCGACTTCGTTAAAGAGAAAATATCCCTCATTCGTTGAATATATCTCACCAACATTCTGACTACTTTAATGGTGATGTGACCAACGAACCCAGTTGCCTCGGTTACTCTAACTAATAAAAAGCCTGCAAGGATGGCTGAGAACTAACATAAAGCCTACAAAATCAGATGATGGGACAAACTCTTATCCACAGTGACCGAATAACCGACAGGTGGACGGCTGAGATTAACTAAAACAATACTATATAATCAAGAGGATTCCCAACAAAAGAGGGGATTCGAAGAAAATCAGTCCAAAAGAAAAATGACAGAATATCTATCAACTCTAAGAAAAATAGATTCTCGGCCTGGGCCGAGGATCAATATGCTTCGTAAATACACAATCAAAGTGATGGTCATTCCCTATAAAAACACTTAGCCAAACTTCTAGAAGGAGATTCTGATGAACTTCATATCACCTATTATTTGTTATAAACACCATATCAACCGTTGTTTACTTCAGTGGTGCCAAATCCTTACACCCACATCTCTACAAATTTTTTATTGTTAAGGGTTCATTACAAATTGAGTCCTTACAGTTAATTATAGCTACACCATTTATTGAATAGTTAATGCTAGTTACATTTTTGTTTTTTTTTTTAATAGGGACAAGATTTCTTTCCAAATTAGTTTGGAGAAATCCTTCAAATTCTCTCTATATCTTTTTATTGGATGTGAATTTTGAAAATCCAACTGTTGGTTTACATGTTTCTTATTGTACCTCCATACTTGCAAAATTTTCAGAAAATTAAAGATCAATAATTATATCATCAATCAAAATTTTAATTTTCAAGTTTTGTAATCTAAAATTATGCATAAAAAATAAGTTTATTGATCGAATAGTAAATAACTTCCGATTTGAACGAAATTTTACATATGTGGTAAGAACATAAAGAACATGCATTCCAACAATTAAATTTTCAAAATTCACATTCAATAAAAATATATAAGAGAAGTTTGAAGGGTTTTTCTTCAAATTAGTTTGGAGATAAACTTTTCCTTTTAATAGTTTACGTTACACCTGTATGGTTGTATTTTCATAGTCCAAAAACATGTTACACGCTTATTGACCCTTATGCTATATTTATTATTTTTGTTTTGTTTTTCCTTTATACAAAAGGTGCAAAGTGCAAACCGAAAGTCTAAAATGTCTCTTAAAGCAATTGCATCAGTATGTCTAAAAGATTCTGTCTATTTTACACAAAAAATTTACTTTTTCTATTTTACACCATCACTTTTACAAAACACCCACATCAATTTATATATTATACACACTTTTTTATTAAAATAATATTTTTCCTCACCTTTTCTATTATTTCCCACCTACCCGCACCTAACACTTACTTCCTTTTTCTCTGAGAGTCTAAATACACTCCCTTCTACTTCTTCTTGTCCTTATCTCTATCTCCTCCTCTCTTTCTTCTCCTTTTTTTTTTTTTTTTTTTTTTTTTGAGAATCTTTTTCTTTCCTCTTCTTCTTTTACAATTTGGGTTTTATACTTTTATTATAAATGATGATTTTGGGTTGGGTTTGATTAAGGGCAGTGATTTTGGGCGGAGAAAGCAAAATTTCGGTTTGGGTTTGTTCTTTCATCTTTTTTTTTTTTTTTAATAAACCTCTTTCATCTTCTTCAGCATCTTCTTCTTTCTTACTTTTTCTTCTCCTTCTTCTTTTTTCAATTTCGGTTTGATTATTTATATGAATTTGTATATGGGTTTGATGAATTTGGATCTAGATTTAGAACGATTTTGATGATTTTGAGGTGTGTTCGTGTTGTTATGGTGGTGGTTGGCGGTACTGGGTTGCAGTGGTGGTGGTTAACGATGCTAGGTTGTTGTGATGGTAGGCTTCTTCTTCTTCTTGGCATTGAAGAGTGGGTGAGAGAGAGTCTGACAAGGCAAGAGAGAGGAGAGAAAAAAAAATATAAAATAATAATAGAAGAGCTATGCACGGTTACTGTAGCAATTGTGCATAAATGCATAATTTTACACCCACTGATATGAGTTTTTTTTGCTTAAAATGTGTAAAATGAGCTACTTTTTTCTATTTTGCAAGATTTTACACATACTGATGCTAATGCTCTTAGATGCTAGTAACTCTTTAACTCTAAGACTTAAAAGTCATAGGCTTATAGATATTAGCCACATAAAGTCACAAACTCAGTTTATCAGATAAACCAAAAAACAAGTTGTTGTTCCTAAGAATAATAATTGATAAATAAAAAATCTTCAAAATTTCATTTAACTAATAACATATCACATAAATTAGAATTTACCATAAACTTTGAGGACAGTTGAGAAATATTATCTCGATGATGCTTTAAAATTATCTCATAACATGATAAATAATTTTACAGTTAATTCATGATTTTTTAGATGACAGAGTTGAGGCATGGACCAAGTCACTATCTTGAGATTATACACTCCGTCTACGGGATTTCTAGTGTAGTAGACTAACAACATTTTGCGTGTGACCCTTAGAATACAACAACCAAAGCCGCCTTGCTGATTATCCTTACAAGCCTACATAGCTTGTTGGATCAGAAGCTCCCAAAATAGTGCTTTGCTTACCCAGAAATATAGTATAGTAGAGATATATATCTTATCATAGAAGAAGAGGAAAATATAATGCAAATATTTGGTGCTGTATGTAATGGTGAGAAGATAAAATCAACCCTACGTCCTCTTTCTATTATCTTCTAAATTTTGAGTTTTTTGACCGTACATATAGGCCATATATAGACCAAAGAATCCCACTTAAAATTCATGATAATGGGAATAAATATTAGAAATAACTTTCTTCTCTCTTTTTTTATTTTTTATTTTTATTTTATTTATGGAACTTTCTTCTCTAAATTGTTTTGACTGATCAATAACGGTCATAGACTTATAGATAACATATGGTAATGCCATAATTATATGTAATGCCATAATTATATTAAATCAAATAGTTATGATTACATAATACAACAAAGGTAATATAAAAAGTATATAGCTGTATACGAATTTAACAAATTACATTTACATCTATTAACCCATGGCATTATATAACATTAAAAGTCATTCTTATCATTTTGGAAAGTTTTTTGAAATCAATGGGTAAAATAAATTGGAAATGTTAAGAGATGATTTTGATTTGAAATAAATATATAATTGTTTTTTAAAAAAATTCCCACACAAGCTACGGTCTACTGAACCAAATACAGAGCAGAGACAAAGTCACAAATATGAACATTTGAGGGGAGAGAGATATCTCAAATTCATCATATCCACCTTTTATATATATATATATATATATATAGGTGAAAAGTACCTTTTAGTCCCTACATTTTCAGGCTATTTCCATTTTAGTCCCTACATTTTATTTTTACAGCTTTTAGTCCCTATCCTGAAAAACGCTTCCCATTTTAATCCATGCCGTTACATCAGAAACGGAGAAAACTGACGTGGCAAACAGCAGGAATAAATAATACTAAATTAATATCCACGTGGCCTAAATTAATAATAAAAAATATTTTTTAGCATTAAAAAATCCCACATCAGCATATAAATTAAAAAAATTAGTTTATTAATTTTACCTAAATAAAAAAAAGTTATAAACAAAATTAAAAACTAAAAATCATATGAATTGAGATCTAAGTGTGTCTTGAACAAGAACAATAAGAACACAAACTCAGATCCAAGTACACAGACCCAGAAATTATAAAAAAAAAAAAAAAAACCAAACCTAAGATCAAAGTATATCTTAAACAAGACCAAAAAGAACATAATTCTAGATCCAAGAACAAAGAAAGAAAAAAACACCCACATACACACACTTTATTTCCTTCGCTCAAACTCGCTTAAAAAAACAACACCTAGATCTCAAATGTAACAACACCAACAATAACTCTCTGGCTCTCTATCTCTCTCTCTCTCTTTCTTCATTCAAAAATGTCATCCCAACAACAGCAACAGCAAGAAGCCAAGAACCTAAATCCAATCCAAAAGCCACAAAGCAAAACACAAGATCTCCCTCCATATCAACCCACATAGCAATGGTGGAGCTGAAGCAAAAAATCCTGACTTCTCTCTCGAACTCTTCGACCGCCTATCACAACGCCATTGGCTCGCTCTCCAACCTCTACCTCAATGCTTTAAGGCTGCTCCTCCCGCTGCCGCCACTGCGGCCACATCGGAAAGAGCTGGCCAAGAATCAAGCGAGGCACCAATCATTATAGGAGAAGGAGAAGGAGCATTGTCACCATTCATCGCCACCGCCGCTAGAGTCTTCCACGCAGACTTCGACTTTGACTTGGTACCACTTGCTTCCTAATTATTCTCCGCCATCACCATCCCTCCTTCGATCGAACCCAGAACCAAAAAAAAAAAAAATCCCACCAAAACTTCTCTCACTCGCAGCTGCTAGAGAGAGAGAGTGAGTGAAAACAAACCCAGATTTTGGGTGTGGCTTGTTATGGTTATGGGTCTTTGATGATTTTGTTGGGTTTGAGAAAATGGGGGCTTTGAGATTTATGAATTTGTATTTAACCAAGATCTCACTCTGTGATTAAAACCCAGATCTTTCATCTTCTTAGTTCAATCTCTTGATGTCTAGTTCGTTCTCTCTCTAACTCATCATTTTTGTCTCTCTCTTTAACCTCATGGCAATCGGTAGTGATTAGGTGGTCTATCGGTCCAGATCTGAAAGAGAGAAGCATAAAGGATCCGGGTTTTTCTTGGGGTTTGTTGAGGATCTGTGGCCAATCTGTGGTTTTTTTTTTTTTTAAAAAGAATAATTGAGTTTGTGTTCTTAGATTTGAGTTTATGTTTTTGTTGTTCTTGTTCAAGACATATTTAGATCCCAATTCATATGATTTTTAGTTTTTAATTCTGTTTTTAATTTTTTTTATTTAGTTAAAATTAATAAATTAATTTTTTTAATTTATATACTGACGTGGCATTTTTTAATGTCAAAAAATATTTTTTATTATTAATTTAGGCCACGTGGACATTAATTTAGTATTATTTATTCTTGCCGTTTGTCATGTCAGCTTTCTCCGTTTATGATATAATCGTAGAGACCAAAACGGGAAGCGTTTTTTCAGGATAGGGAAGCAGTAAAAATAAAATTTAGGGACTAAAATGAGAATAGACTGAAAATGTAGAGACTAAAAAGTGTTTTTCGCCTAATGCAACACAAGGAACTAAAGGGACTAAAAAATTCCAACACAAGCTACGGTCTACTGAACCAAATGCAGAGCAGAGACAAAGTCACAAATATGAACATTTGAGAGGAGAGAGATATCTCAAATTCATCATATCCACCTTATATATACATATATATATATATATATATATACTAGCTCCTTTTTTTCTCTTTCTTTTTTGTATGTATGTAAATTGCTTTGGAATTCTCATCCAAAAAAAAGCTTAGGAATTGGATATGTTGATTTGACTCTAACGTTTGTACTTTTGCATCAATTATGTAACGCCTTTCTTATCCATCGTGACGTGTATTCGACCAGCCGTTACATTTAAATGTCTCTTATTTCTATGCATGTTTTGCATTGCCCCATATTTTGATTTATACTTCATCGAGGATTAGAATGATTTTTTTTTTTTAGGAAAAGAGGACTAGAATGAATTAATGTCTAGTATTAGAGAAGAAAACCAGAACAAGAAGGTAGCAGTACAGCCTAAGGCTGTTTCATGGCAGGAGAAGAAAAGCCTTACAGATAATGAAGAAAAAGTCCTGCAAAAAGAAATAGAAGATCTTAGATTATGGGTAGGTTTCCTTCAATTCTCATCCTTTTTTTTTTTTTTTGCTTTCTTATTTTTAAAGTTGTTAGCCAAATTAAAGAAAGCAAGAAAGAACTAAAAGTAAGTAACTATTTTTTCTTGATAATTAAATTGTAAATATGAGAAATTAACGTCAGAGAGATTAGTGATACATCATTTTTACTGACAAAGAATGTCCATCTCTTATTTAGGTGGGGAAGGAGGAGGAATGTACTAGTATTTTTTTTTTTTTTTCAATTGCTTTGGATTGGGGAAGAAATAATCAAAACCTCCTTCTTCTTATCGTTTATATTTAGGCATTAAAGTATGGCTGAAAAAGTTGGTATATAAACATTGAAATAATTTCTCAATTTCATTTTCATTATACTAGAATTTGGTGCACAATGCTTATGCAATAAGACAAAAGATTTGCCCCTAAGATAATAATGATGAATGAGTAAATACCATGAAACCATACTTCTTTGTCTCGTGGGTACCTATCAATCTATCATCAATTATTTTCTCCCAGATTAATTTTTCTGTAACTTTTATTTTAGGTTGAGAGAGAGTGAGACTAAGTCACTAAAGTAGCGTTTGAATACTTGAATTTGGATTTAGATTTAAAATTTAAAGTAATAAATTTGAATGCCTTCATTCCAAATTTATAAATATTGAAGTACTAATTACTGTGTTTTATGAATTTCTAAAATTTTATAGGTTTAGAAGTTATTTCAAATTCAATGATTTGAAGGTTTAAAATCCTTAATAGATTTATCAAATCCAAATTCTTGACCCTTTTTAAACTATCAAAACAAGATATTTAGATTTTAATCATCCAAATCCAAATTCATATTCTCAAATCCTGTCATCCAAATACACCATGATTCTAATGCATACCAAATTCTTTGCTTTATTTGACAGGTTGAAATGATGGATACCATGAAGGATGAGCAGTTAAAGGAATATTTATATAACAGACCTAACGAACTAAAGACTGTGAAGATCCAAAAAAGCAAGCCTAGGCAAAGAGTAAGATACAACGTTTTCTATGTTGATCAAAAAGGGAAGTATGAGTTTCACTTTTCCTAACATTATTCTTTATGATTATGACAGTGCTCATGTTGTTAGTGCAGGTCCAAAGAGTTGAGAAATCTTCGACTTCTGATGGTATATTGGCTTCTGTATGGAAATTCCATAAAGAAGGGACGAAGATTTGAAAAGTAGGTCTAATATTGTTTAAATGTCTTTTATTTATTTATTTATTTATTTTTGGGGGGGGGGGGGGGGGGGGGGGGGGTAACATTATGTTGAAATGTTTAGTTGCCAAAGTAGTACTATATTGGCTTCTGTATGGAAATTCCATAAAGAAGAGGATGAAGATTTGAAAAGTAGGTCTAATATTGTTTAAATGTCTTTTATTTTTTTGGGGGGAGTAACATTATGTTTAAATGTTTAGTTGCCAAAGTAGTACTATATTGATTTACACAACTGTATTTCCATTAGGCTAGATGAATCGCCTTATCAAAAGTCAACCTCTTTCTTACAACAATGGAAAAAATTGTTCTATGGTAATACTTTCACTCATTAGTTCCGGAATTCTTCTTCTTTTTGCTCATTGAATGCCTCTGCTGCAATATTACACTCATAGCATTAGAATACCGTTTTTATTGCATTTTACCACTTGGTGGAAATTATGTTATATATGCACTCTTGTTTGTTTCCATATGTTCAGTTGCAACTTTTATATATATATATATATATATTCAGCAATTTATCTTGCAAATGTGATCATTAATATTTCATTTAGGTGATGGTGTCAGTGACAGAAATTGTGGTCATGGAGAAGGTATATTATATAGCCGCTCACAGCATGTGGGTTCTAATAGTGTGAGAGGTTAGATACATACACCTGTTATATGACATACGTTTTCGTTGTCATAGGGCAAGGGGATGTTGCGGTGGTCAGGGACGGACCCAATTGGGGGCCCCCTGGGTCCAAAAATTTTTTTATAGTTATTATATGTTTAATTTTTGTAGTTGGCCCCCTTCCAAAACCTTAGGTCCCCCCTTCTCCTCAATAAGCCTAACTAACCTTATCCAAATAGCAACTATTCAATTCAAAAACTTAACAAAAACAATAAAAATATTCACAATGGTGATTGTATTTTAGCAAAAAAAAAAAACTATTTTACCATCAAAGAATCAAAAAATCATGTGTTATTGGAGAAACTAAAGCTAAATTTTTTACAATTACAATAAACTGGTATAAATACTAGCTAACTGTAGCAAATTGTTAAAAATAAAATACAATATTTTATGAAGATTATATCCCTTCCTTCAATTAAAAAACTCAAATTCTCTCTCTTCCTTTATATTTTAATGAGTTTTTTTTTTTTTTTTTTTTTTGAAAGCATTTTAATGAGTTGTTTATATTATTTTAGATGAAGTGATTAAAAAAAAAAATAGTACATTTGATATTGGATGTATTGTAATGTGAGGTGATCAAATAGATAAAATAGTTTTTTGATGTGCTAAATGTTAAAATTTTTAGTATCACTACTGTGAATGCTTACTTCAACCAAAAAAAAAAAAAATCCTAGTCAGCCTAGTTTAAAAAAAAAAAACATTATTTTGTTTTTGCTTTTATCTTTGTTGGTAAATAATTGCATCTTAATGTATTTAGAAACAATAATTTTGAGTATTTATAATTTTTTAATACTATATAGATGCCTATTTGGATTTTTTTTTTCCTTTATACTCCGGCCTCCATTGGCATAAAATCCTAGGTCCGTTCCTGGTGGTAGTGATTGCAACAAAGGTGTCACTCGTGGTGGAGTTTGAAGTGAGCTAGTGGCATTGGTGATAGCAATGGTAGTGATGGTGGTGGCACAAAGGAATGGAGATGAATGAGGAAACATGGAAATCACGGAAATGTTTTTCCGTCTCGTTTGGGTCATTTTCTATTGAATTTGAAAAATGCTTTCCTTTGTTCAAAATTTTCCATTGCACCAAAAATAAGAAAATTGGAAAACATTTTTTAGGAGGTGGAGAGCATTTAGGAGGCTTTTCATTCTAAATAAAAAAGATTGATATGACAATTAACCATCCATTTCTTCACACAGAAAATATTTTTCTGAAAACTTGGCTCATTTTCTTGTAATTGATTAAAATAAAGACAAAACTTAAATACAATACTTAAGTGATGATTCTTAGGATTTCCTCTTAAGATTCAATCATGTGGGTACTTAATTAAAAAAATACACGTTTATCCCATGAGAAAAAATCTACATGACATAATTTTAAGTGAAAAACCTAAAGAACAATACCTAAATAATGTACCTAACTCTTACCCTTGAGATAAATTGGAAAACTTTCTGTTCATCTAAAAAAAATCATTAATATTCTTGTGATTTCAATTAATTATATGATCCCAAACTTTCTTTTACAATATATGAATATTACGTAGAGCAACAAGATTTTTTTTTTTTTTTTTCAAATACACATTTGGTAGTTCATCCAAAAAAAAAAAAAAAAAAAAAAATTCATCAAAAAAATTAATTATCCATAATAGTTAAACATGTTAAACCATCTGAGTTAACTTGAATAATTCTTAGGTAGTTAGGGAGTAATGCTTTGAGCTCTCACATTTGGAGTGGGCCCCACAATGAGACCCAAGTTTTGGGCTCACCCTCTATGTGAGAGAGCCTAAAGCACTACTTCGAGACTATCTAAATAGTTTAACATGCCAAAATAATAATGTTTCTAACTCCAACCGCTTTGGTTTTTTTTTTTGGGTGACAAGAGCCACTTTGGTTTTAAGGGTGGTAAAAAGCATTTTCTGTCCAAAACCTTTGTTTTATCATTAACTAGCCTACAAGTTTTTAGTTGACCAAAATTTTCTGTTGTACCAAACATTAGAAAATGTTTTTCAAAACAAACAGCACAAAAATGTGGACAGTGAACTAGAATTGAAAATTTTGAATAACACAAAAATATAATGATACATATAATTTTAGTGGTCCATAAAAAGAAGTTGACATTGCTAATGGGATGACTTTTTGCCACACATATCACTCAATCATTGGTTAATTAGACAGCTAACATGGTATCTCTATTACATCATATACTCTCTTATAAATCACTCAACATGGGAGGACAATTTTTTAGAGACAAATTACATTTTAAATCCCATGATTTTGAGATCATTACAAATCAAACCCTATATTTAAAGTTTGAAATTAAACCTTAATAACATTTCAATTCAAACCATACACTTCTAATCAAAAAGAAACCCATACACCTATTTATGGTAACATCATTAACTGAAAATACTTAGACAAAATAATGATGTGGTAATTTCAACATGTGTCTATTATTTCACTCCACGCCACACACGAAAATGTTTGTTTGAAGCATATTTTTCATTAGGAAAATCACATGTAATAGGTTTACTATTTTTTAAAGTGCACAATTTAATTCTAAACTTATAAAATCTGGGGTTTAATTTAAAATCACCCTTAAATTATAGGGTTAATATCCCTATAAAATGTAATTTATCCAAAATTTTATTCCAAATCTATTGTACAATAATTAAAAAATTGCTAAATAATATCACTAGCACATTTAACTATGTCGATTATCAAAAAAAAAAAAAAAAAAGATTATCAAAAAAAAAAAAAACTATTTCAATTATAAATTAAGGCATAAGGTTATGAAATCACCTTCGCATTCTTTTATGATAGCTCAGTGATGATAATATTATTTGTGATACCCATATATGTGGTTCTAATCCCAACTCCCCCTCCCCTACTATCTACCTATCTCCCAAAAAATAAAAATAAAATGCATTCTTTTGTTGCAATCTCTGAGCTCCATAATCCATAGGACTAAACAAATCGAATAGGTTTAGGTTGGATTCGGGCTAACATCATTTTTTTCTCAACCGTATACTCTATTCGTATTCCATATTTCGACATGTCATTCTTGCCTGTATACACCTAAAAATAACCCTGGCATTAGAACCCCAAATCCTAGGATCAATTATGATGACCATCACAAAGAAGTGAAGAACTCAAAAATTATAAAAATTATAAATAAAAAAAAGAAAAAAAGAAAAAAAGAAAAAAAAGAAGAAGCACCAAAATTCAAGAGGCTTTTGCATTTCTCCCACCTTTTCTGCTAACAGCCTCACACAACCGGCATGGCAATGTGTCAAGGCTCATCGCACGGGTCTTTCCATAGTTACCCAGTACACCACATCTTCTCCAAGCATGGTACTCTGCATAGGCTACTGGGTCATTAGCAAGAGACTTAATGTAAGAAGCCAATTCCTCCAAGGAGTTGAATTTAGAGCCATCTATAATTGAATGTGGGGGCACCAAGTCCCAGACATTTGGGGCACCAAAATAGATAGGTACTGCACCTGCGTCTAGAGCATAAAATAGCTTCTCTGTCACATAACTCTCTGTTGCAGTGTTTTCAATGGCCAGAACAAACTTGTAGTGAGACATTGCACAATGTAAATGGTCCCACCATTTTGGTGTGACACTGGCATCATTGGCACACTCAGGATAGAGAGATAGGGCCATGTCTAGGCCACCAACATTGTTCAAACACTTGCCAAATGAATGATGAGGTAGCAAGCTGAGAAGCTGCTTGGCAAGCCGATTTCTTTGAGGAAGACAACGTGATGAAGACCAATATACAAGTGTATCCTGGAAAATGAAAACCCCATTTAGAGTTACAACAACAGTTGCTCCAACCCCCACCCCCAACCATTTTCTAATGAACAATCATATAGGAAAGCTCAGTACTTACATTGTTCTTAGAAAAAGACACACGATAATTTCGACCATTATGAAAGAGTGCACCAGCATAGGTTGTCTGAACATCATCTTTGGCATGATAACTAATAAATATATCGTCTACCCCTGACCGCTTCCGGCTAGCCTCAAGGTCCATGTATACACGAAGCGGATCTCCAATGCGTCTCTGACAAACAAAAGGAAAAAGCCACAATGAAACATGCCAACAAAAGAGTTGTGTGGAAAGCACTTAAAAATATGCAAATTAACATGTATAATTCCCAAGAAAAAAAAAAAAAAATCTGCTGACAGACTGTTCATTAGCTTGTCCACCTAAAGAATTAAAATTTAGTGAGAGGAGTCAGCATCGAAGTCTATAACATCCATGGTTTTCAAGATGCCTTAGAATGTCATCCTTATGAAAATTGCCCAAGAGCCTGCTTGAGCACGTATCACAAGTGCATTTGCAAATTTGTCACTAATTGTACATTGATGACCATTTAAAAGACAAAGATAATTGCTAAAAATGAAAACTAAATTTAGGCAACAACGACAACAATATATCTCTGCACGCTCACACACAAACAACAATATTGTTAAACAGGCATTACATAGTATAAACGATAGGAGCAATGACTATGATAATCATGATCAACGGAAATTGACATTGAAGGCAATCAACTTGACAACTATCAGAAAGAGCAAGGAGTCAACATGTGCCTAAAATATTGGATTCTCTGTTGCTCTTTCTAATATCCAGATCCAGAATTCATCAGCAACATAATTTTAGTACACTCAGATTTTTTATTCAAGTTGAGGAAAAGAAAAGAATTAGAGGAAGACTAAAATAACATTGCTAGTGGTAAAAAAATGACATGTTAATGAAGGAGGTGACAAAGATAATGATTTTGGATGATGATAGAATGGTAAAGAAAAATACATGTAGTATACCACAATTAGTTTGTTTAGGATCCATACATAAATCAGTTTTTGGACTAAAGCTTTGTTGTTGCAATGTTGTTTTAGTATAATTTTAGTAATTGGATTTTTTTTTCCCCATCTCATAATCTCTGGTCCTGTTTTTTATCCACTTAAAATGTTATCCGTCATGTATGACTACCATCCTTATCAAGCAAAATTTCAAGGTGGTCTATTCAACATATATACTTAGAGGACTGCTACTGATCAAGTACAAAATTAATCAGCCCATCCACAAATCGACTCCGATTCTGCTAGGCCTGCTCATGCGTGGCAAAAGCATGCTTTACACATGAAAAGTCATTCCCCTATGCTTCTCTTCACCTTGGTAGATGCTTCCAAATCTTAATATATTTAAATAAATGAGTTAATGAAGGCAATCAATTACAAAACATTCCTATATTGTTTTATGACACGGTTTATTCTTATAAACACCATAATAATGACATACTAAGTGTTTTTGCTAGAAGGTTGTGATATGAATAGCAGACACTGCTAGCATAAGTTTACAAAGGTTACCTGTCACTAACTAGTAACTACATATCATCAACTAACATTCTCCAGATACTTCCTCATTATGATTTAGGAAGTCCCCCTCCAGAGTCATAAGTAGCTTCAATTTTTTTCGTTGGGACAATTAACAAATGCACCCAGTAGAATTCAAACCCATGATCTCACCCACCACACCATACTTATTGCTAACAAAATACCATGAGGTCCAAAGACCATCGGTCAGAAGTAGCTTCTGGATTTCTTTATTTTTAAAAGATATACCATTATTTTAAGTGCCTAGTAGGCATACATATGTCTTGTAAGGGAAAGTACTTTTAGTGCGAAGCAAAGGGTCTAGATATGGGTATCAAAGCTTTTAGAATTTACACTATATTTAAAATTTTTAAATCCACAAGTTTTCAATTGTACTACTCAGTCTTCTCTAAACCAATTAATAATGTACGATAATTCCTCTCTCTGTATTGCCCAAATTAAGCTTAAAAGGCTATATTCCAAACAAAAAACCTTCTTTACCAAACCAACTTCCACAACCTTCTAAGGCATGACTCAATGTACCCCAAAAATACTAAGAAAAAAAGACCACTAGTCTTGGGCTACTTCATGGTGGATTAACAAACGGTCCACAATTTCACCACCACATTTGCACATACAACACCAATCTACCAAAACAACTCCTCTTTAACAAGGTTTTCACCTGTCAAAAATTTCCCCATGTTGTCACTCACACGAGGAAAGCAACATTCTTTGGACTTTTTGTGCACCAGATACTCTTCGAAGGAAATCTATTAACATTGAAAGCTCTTAGAGCCCCTTAGAAAGAGCGAACATCAAACTTACCATCATGGTTCAACCTCCACCTCAACCAGTTAGATCCATCTACATTTGAGAGATTGGAGTATAACATATCAAAAAATAGAGCCTATTGACCCTAACTCCCAATCATGAAAAGTTCTCACAAATCCATTTTTCCATGAATGGTCCCTCTCTTTATCTAGAGGTCCCAAACAAGTGTATACATACAGATGTCTCTTAATACATTGCAATCAAATACATTCTGGATTTAAGTCTCTGAAAGCACAATTCTCACACCACACATCATGTCAAAACCAACTCTTCTGCCAAGAGCCTTGTGGCTCAATTGGTTGGCACCTCCTAATGTTTTGAACAGAGACACATCTAGGGTTCAAATCCCCCACCCTGTTGTACTTATCGAATTATCAACACACACCAAAAAAAAAAAAAAAAAACAAACTCGTCTACTATCCCCAAAAAACATAGGTCATGTATTGCAAATTTATCCCAACCACCACTAATGCCTCTCTAAAGTCAACAACCATAAGTTTCTTGCAACATTTGTTGTCTAGTGTCCCCAAGCCACCCTATTCTTTGTTCCACTGACTATTATCCAAAGATAGTTTCCTTCCTCTCCACATCCCTCCCCTTTAATCAACTCTAGGACTTGGATTCATATTTGACTATCTCCACATTTAGATCAGAAACATTTAAAAATAACACACTAATATAGTATGCCATAATCATGTCATGTGGAAGTCATATACCTAATACCCTTCTTTTTCTTTTATAGATACAATAGGATTAGAACTTATGGCATTTGCTCTATGATGATTGCTCATAACTATCATACCAAGACACCAATTAGTTTCAGGTGTAGGTGGAATTCAAACTCACATCAACTATTTGATAACATGCGACTTTATTGGTTTAGCTAATTGGAATCCATGTTATGTAATCCTCTTCTTAATAATACCAATTCCACCAAATCAGTAACAACTAATCAGCAACCTCCAATCAAACAAATTTACATATGAAAAAAAAATAAAAATAAAAAGCCTCTAAAAATTGAAACTTAAACAAATCCAATTATTTGAACTATAAAGAAAAAATAAAAGGAGTACCTGAAGCGGAGGAGTAGTGGTCTCGAACAACAAGGCATCAGGCTTGTCAGCAAGAACAGAAGATTTAGTCCACAAACAGCTTAATCCACATCGACACGAATACAAATTGTCCAAATTATCAGGGATCCAAGTCCAACCTTTCACCAAAACACTCACATGCTTCATTTTCAGCTCACGGCATTCAAGTTCAGACTCACCACCAACCTTTTGCAAAGAAGAAGACCCATTTGACTGAACCGAGACAAACCCAATTTGCTTCTCCTTGAACCGGGCACAACCCACTTGAGAATCCCACTTCCTGAAGGCGCTGATCAAATTGGTAAATGGGTCGGGTCCGGATTCGGGTCCAGACGAAGTGGGTTGTTGGTTGATGGGTTGAATTATGGAGTTTGATACAGCTGGGAAGTCGAGGAAGCCCGAGATGAAGAGGATCAAGAAAGTGAAGCCTAACATGGAGAAGATGGTGAAGACGTTGAGGGACTTCAATGGCATGGTGGTTACAGATCAAGCAAATTCAGGGTCTCTCTCTGCATAGACTCAGAGAGAGAGGGTATAACTGAGGAGGGTCAGTCAACGAATTTGATTCAAAATTAGGCTGTGGTTTTAGACTTTTTGTTAGATCGGAAGTTTTTGTCTTCTCGTCTCACGTTATCTGTCAAGTTGATGGTCATAGCCATAGATCAGAGGAGAGTTACAAATTAGTTCGGAGCAGTTTTTTTTTTTTGGTCAAGACATGAAATGGTAGTTTAATGCATTCTGTCACAATCTTATTAAGGTTGTGTTTGGGAGCTATGACTTAGATTTTGTCTTATACTGGAATTTGGATTTGAATTTGGATTTTAAATTAATAGATTTGAAATATTTTATTTTAAATTTATTAATTTTAGGAGTTATTTATCATTTAAGCATATAAAAAGCTTAAAATATTTGGTAGATTTGTCAAATTCAAATCTTTATTTTTTTTAAACTATCCCAACAATATTTGAATTTTAATCATTCAAATTCAAATCTAAATACTCAAATAATGTCATCCAAATTCCAAACGCATCATAAAGGTATTTTAAGGTTAAAGCTTTCGAGTTTGTTTTTTTAATCTATAATTTATGCTTAAATTTGTAATTTTAAAGTAAACCAAAATACAATTTTTGTCTTATATATTAGGGCCACTCTTAATTTAGTCTCTAGATTTTGGTTTCGATTAATTTAATTCATGTAATTTTCAATAATTTGGTCTCTACCATTAACTCATTAATGGAAATTGATTGCAAGTTTACAATAAGTAAAAAATAATATGGACTAAATTGATTTATACCAAATTGTAGGGATTAAAGTTATCATGGCTATTAAGTAAAGTTGTGGTGTGCTTTTGTGTTAGAACTCCTTTCTCTCTCCCTTGTGTGTGTTTGTGTGTGTTTGTTTCTCAAAAAAAAAAAAAAAAATGACAACAACCTTAAAATGTAAATACCTTTAAAGTATTGTTGATTGTAATTTATCAAATAGTAAATACTTTTTAAAGTAAAATTTTATATATTGGAGAAACTTTATTACAACTCTACCATTAAAAAAGTACTTTTTAAGATCTTTCGCATAGGGTATTTCAAAAGTACCAAGAAAATGCAAGTAGATAATAAAAACACAAAATCACAACAAAAATCTTCTCTCATTCAATAATGTATATTACACAAATTTTTTACAACATTCTACACTAAGGGTCTGTTTGGATACCGTTTATTGCTGAAAACTGAAAACACCTTAGCAAAATAATTTTTAAATGTGTGAATAATACTATGGGACCCAGTTTTAATAAAAATTTTGCTGAAAAAAGTATTTACAGGTCATGTGAACAGTACATGAGACCCCACCATCTAAAAACGCACCTCTGAAAAACACACAAAACGCGCTTCCCAAACAGGCACTAAACATGTAAATGTACGTGTCCGTTGTACCTCATCTAAATCTTTTTCTTTTTTTAATTTTCTCTCTCATTTACTTAAAAACACACACACACACACACACACACACACACACATAAAAACTCTCTTTTCTCTCTTCTCTCTCACACCTCCTCTCTCCTCCAATTGAGTGTCGCACACAACAAGCATGGTGTGGCAATGAATTGTGGGCTTTATTAGGTGTACATCAGTGATAGTGCCTCTCTCTCTCTCTCTCTCTCTCTCTCTCTCTCTCATATTTGTGCCTTGGGCTTGTTGATCATCAGGAGGCGTCACATTACGCAATCTAGATCTCAGATTTGTGGTGGTGGCTAGGTGGGTTGAGTGGTTGGGACACTGAGTTATTTGTTGGGTGTAAAAAATGTTATTTAGATTATTTAATAGGTGTATTGTAAAATAAAGAATAAGATGTAGAGTGGATTGTTAAAGCGCATATGTAAAATAGATAAAGTGGTTTTTTGGCTATGTAAAAAGATTTTTTTTTGGGCATTCCTTATGTTAATGCTCTTAGGAGAAACTTGATTACCAAAATTTTACGGTTAGTTTCTAAAAAAAACAGAAAAACCAAATCAAAACTCCACCGTTCAAATTATACTTAGGACAATACCAAACATGCACTAACTAAACACCTTAATTGTTTGGAAATAAATGGATTAGTTTATATTGACCCATATACCCTAGGAGACCAACTTAGTTGGGCCGGGTGGGGTGTTTGACACCTTCCCACCTATGGAATGTAGATTAGGCATTTTCCTTATTTACTTTCTTTAGATTGACAACTCCATTGTTTAACTTTCATTGCTTAGGGGGATGAATATCGATAGTTGACTTGTATATTGACTCCATTATTTATTTTATATTGACTTGTATACCCTAGGAGACCAACTGAGTTAGGCGGGATGGGGTGATTGACATCTTCCCACCCAATAACTTAGCCCTTGAACCTAATCTCTAGGGATGCAGATTAGGCATTTTCCTTATTTAATTTCTTTAGATTGATGACTCCATTGTTTAACTCCCATAGTTTAGGGGATGAATATCAATAGTTGAAGCTCCATTTTGAGATTTGCTACCTTAAAGCAGTGGTGGGAGTTTTAATCTTGGAATTGAAGTTGTTCGTTTTTCTTGCGATATTCATTATCTCAACGGAAATACGCTCTTCATCT
Source organism: Quercus gilva (assembly GCA_023621385.1). Lineage (NCBI taxonomy): Eukaryota > Viridiplantae > Streptophyta > Magnoliopsida > Fagales > Fagaceae > Quercus > Quercus gilva. The sequence goes on along the minus strand of CM042474.1, from coordinate 35,249,931 downwards.
TTTGCGTGAAACTAGTTTCTCAAGGAGCTCATCCTATTCATACAGATTCTACTTTAATCTTGATAGGGAGTAAGCTGCATTACTTAATGATGTTGGTTGATACCGCTGATTGGTTGGAAAGTTAATTTACCTTAGTGTTACTTCTTGTGCTCCGCATCGGACTTGGCGGGCAATTCCACCCCACCCCCCCCCCCCCGGGCGCCAAAATATTTTTTAAAAAAATATTAGTATATTAATAAGTACTAATTTTAGCAATTTTGTTCAATAAAATTACACTTTGCCCTCCCTTAACAATGTCACCAATTTTTTTAAGAGTAATGTTATGGCCACAAACTTTTTTATAACATTTTTACAAACTGTCGAGGTAGCAAATTCTTATTAGTTCGCACACTTGCATCACTTTGTACTTACTAATAACCACTCACTACATTAGCCATTTGTAAAAAATTTTGTAGTTTTATCTTTTCCCACCTTTTAAAGGCTATAAAAAAATTAATACATTAAATCTAAAACAAAATATACAAGCTCAAAAAATTATTAGTCCAACAACAAAAATTAGTAATAATAAAGCTAAAAAACAATTAAGTCCAATCAACTTATTTTACCCAAAACAAATAACCTCGGCTCTTTAAAAAGTTTTAAACAAAAATCCTTAATGGTTAAGCAATAGAGTCAGAGGCTGGAGTCGCTGCACAACAGCAGAGCCGCCCTCCTTAACTCTAAGTCCTAATTTCATCCCTACCTAGGAAGCTATGTGTTATTTCTTGTGTCATGTGAAGGGTGCTTTTGGACGAGGACTATTGCACAAACCCATTGTTTCTCTGCATGTGACTGGTTTTTGTGATGTTGACTAGGCTGATAGTCATTCTCATTGGCCATCCATATCTTGCTATTGTACCTTTGCCGGAGGTACTATTGTTACTTAAGACAATAAAAAGTAATATGTCATCACTCGTTTTAGGGTGAAAATAGCCAAATACCATGTTTTTACAAACTTTGTGGCAATCTAGCACTATTTCGAAAATATTTAGTAATCTACCACTTTTTCAATACTCGAGCTTCATAAAATTGAGTTTTAAACAATACTCAAGTTCACTAAAGTTGAGTTCCTAGTAAGTTTGCCAAAGTGGCACTAGCTGAGCTGGAATTTTGCACATTAAAAATGCCACCTAGAACTTGATGGTGCTAAACTCAAGTTCTTTGTTGAGTAAACTCGAGTACTGTGTTATTTACATACACAAAACTCGAGCTCCTTAAACGCAACTATTGCTCGAGTACTTTACTCCACCATACTCATTTTCACAAAACTCAAGTCCAAATCGATTACTTACACCATACTTGTTTTCACAGAACTCGAGTCCAAATCGGTTAATTACTCCATCAAACTCGAGTTCATAGAACTCGAGTACTATTTAAATTTAAAACTCCCTCTCTGACTCAGTTTTTAATCTCATTCAGTCTAACTCTCAATCTCCCTCTCACTCTCAATCTCAATCTTGCTCTCACACTCTCCCTCTCCATCTCAGTTTTTAATTTCACTCAATCACTAGCCCATTACAATGTGCAAAACCAAAATTTGCATGTTTCTTTTGCTTGTATTTGTTCTGGGGATGGAGGAAGCACACACAACTTCTATTATATTGTTGACATGCCATGAAAGTCTAACAGTGTCTTGTTTACAGGTCTTAATTTTCGGTGTATCACAAATCCTGGATCTACCACACATTTTTGGACAATATGTTTCCATATAACTCCTCAAACACCAATCAACCTTTTGGTTGAACCAAAATCAAGCTCAGATACTAAATAGGCCAAAACAAATTTAACATTTAAAGTTTGAACATGGAAATGACTAACAATTTCTTCAGCAAGCCTAAATTTCTATTAACAAGAATTTTCTCAACTTTGTTAGCCCAATAAATTAAACTGTACATATTATATGAAACTATCACAAAAGTTTTACAGAGTTGTACAGACGCTCCTTTAATTGCAAGATGCTGTGATAAAAAATCGCAAGAATATTACAGGATTTTTATTTTTTTGGGTTCTCCCTAGGATTTTACAGAAGTTGAACTGCTACGATTGCTGGAATTTTCTCTCACAAATTCTTTGTAACGGCAACACAAACAGTCATCACCCTTGCAGCTAGTCATGTTATCCTTACTTTGACTATTGGTTCCTCAATTGCCACCAATTCAAGAGATCCACCAGCTACCCCTACCAAATAGGGCCTGATTTCTTCAAGAACTTGAAATGGACAAGACAAGTATGATAGACAAAACATTGAAACAAGCACCTATAAAATAGAGAAAGAGGAGGGTTGGAGAGGCGAGAGGGGAGAGGGAGGAGGGAGCATGAATTTGCAACCCCGCCATTGGAGGAAGGAACATAAAAGCAAGCTTTGGCAACAACTTAACTTAAGAAAAAAACCTACATATGTCACAAATGGTAGGGAGTCCACATAGCAGTTCAACCATCGAAGAACATATTCAGTAGATTTAGTAGACATTATGAAACTCACTATTTAAGATCACACTCAACCCAAAAGAGAATCCTAGCTTTTAGCCAAAGATAACTTAAGTAGCTTGGTAATGCATCACTATCAAGTATCAACTATTTACAGATTTAGTTTTTCCAAGTCCTGAAGTTCTTAACTAAGCCCTACAACGAATGCTTTTACCTTACTTAATGAAATTCATCATTGCCTCTCCAGAAAAACTACTTAAAAGCCAACAAAGATGAAGGACCTTCTTAATGTCATCACTACAACTTTGGCCCCTAGTGGCCGATCACTTGGTAAGAGTCAAGTGGCAGCGACGTTAACCTATTTGGTATCAATTCTGTATGCTTCCATAGCCAACAACCAAGACTTCGGATGTATGCTACCTTCTCAATATTTTCTTCATTCAGCTTAAGGCCAGATTCTTCATCAACTATTGGTTCCACTGCAACTATTTCAGGCATCTTTTCCATCAAACGATGCTCAATGCCCATTTTCTTTGTCATAATAGAACTAGGACAAGAACCACAAGCTCCTTGTAGCTTCAACCATACATCATTTCCATCAATCTCATGTAATGCCACATTTCCCCCATCTGCAAATAGATAAGGTCGGATTTCATCCAATACACTTTCAACATTCTCTGCAGTTAGTGGCAATTCCAAAGCTGAATTTGAAGTAGCAACAGCCTTCACAATTGTAAAATATGCAATCAGAAAAATTTTTAAAATCCAATAGGTTAAAAGAGGAAAAGTGAAATCACAGCCAATCCACAAATGACCAACACCCTCCAAAGAATAAAAGAAAAGAAAAACATTACATTACACGTAGGGCATTTACACATTACATTACATTAAACAATTAGTATGCAATTTTTGCGACAGTACAAATGGCAATGCTACTGACTTTTTGTATGCATCCTATAGGGAAAGTAGCTTATAGTATTGTAAACACAAAATTTCCCAATTGCAGAAAATCAAACAATTGAAAAGAAATATGGTTTGCAAATATAAATTTATATTAATGAATAATGAGTACAATCTCTATTTCAATTCTTTTATAAAAGAATACCCTCTGATTCTATCTTCTTTGAACTTGACTTGAACAAGGAATCTTCTTGCTTTTAGTTGGAAGATGGATTGAATGGTCTTTTCAACAAATCTATATCTATAACTTTGAGCTTATTAGAAATTTATTGTTCTTCAAGTCTTTGAATGTGAAGGCTCTTAGGTTGAAGTTCTTCGGGGCTTTAGAGGCTTGATCCATTGAGCTTCAAAGATTTGGGTTTGTTGAACTTTATGGAGGCTTTTTAGCTTACTTCCAATAGAACTTCAAAAAACTCGAACAAGAGATCTTCTTGACTTTGGTTGGAAGATGGATTGAACATTCTTCACAACAAATCTCTAGCCTTAAGCTTGTTAGAGATTTGTTGTCCTTCAAGTTCTTCAAGTAAGCCCTTTGAATGTTTTTCAAATTCTTCAAAGATGCTTCAAGTTCTTCAAAGATTCTTGAGACAGAATTTCTCTAGAGCTTGGGCCTCTTCAAAACTTGGTGTTGAAAATGAGAGAGGATGTCCTCTATTTATAGTTATTTCAGAGGATAAGCTCCACTTTGAATCGATATGCTTGAAAGTATGTAGTAGACTTTTGATTGGCCCAAATTCTTCTTAGAGATAATTATCTCTATTTATCTATTTTGATAAAGATAATAATCAACAAAGATAAATAACTATCTCTATTTAATTTATTTATTTTAATAAAGATAATTATCTACCAATTTTGAATAGAAAATTTATCTTTATTTTATTTATTTATTTATTTTAATAAAGATAATTATTCATAAATTTTGAATAGGAAATTTATCTTTATCTTGTGGGCCAAATGACACGTGGCAAATTTTGATATGCCAATGTGATGTCAATTTGGATGAAACATGTCATCATCTAATTTAATTAATTTAATGACATTAATTTAGAATTTGCCACTAAATTTTGATGTGGCATTTTATAATTGGTTTAAAATTTTGCCTCTTACAAATGCCCCCTCGAGACTAGTCATGTTCACAACTTTGAATGTGGAAAGTGATCAAGTCTCGACAACTTCATGCTTTGATGCAATTAGTTTCAGCACCTTTCATATATTTAGAAATTTGCAAGCAAGCATTTCGCCAAGAGCTTGAACATGTGCAGGAGTCTACCACTATGAGAAGAGTTTTGCTCCTAATCAATTTATCTTGCCAAGATAACTTTAAGAAGGAAATTTGTTTCCTAGTCAAAGTAGTAACCATATAAGGACTTGAAATTCTATCCTTTGCAATGATGATCCTTCATGCCTTCCATCAGATACTAAAATTGTCTTCCATTTTGACTTCTTTTCCTAGCCAATTTGGTCTTTGACTAGATAAATACTTCTAATAAGTAATAACCACCAAATCTTTCTATTGGCCAATTTGGTCTTTCTTAATAAATATTATTATTAAGAAAGACCAAATTGGCCATTGCAATCATCAAATTCCCTTTATATTTTCCATAGAGGTGGGTTGCATTAATGCTAATCACAGGCTGTAGTGCTTGAACCCAACAATAGATGGACAAAACGCCAAAAATACAGACTTGAATGTACAGGTTCCCCGTTCATAATTATCGTCCATTAGTAACTTATACTTTGTACCCAGACTTACATCTTTCAATCTTGCCAAAAAACAAAGCAACTCTGCATACGACTCCTTAAAATCGTCGTATATAGCTACAACGGCCTTTTGTTTGGCATCCTATACCTTGTAGGTGAACCATAATGATTACGTTAGAAATGAATACAAGTTAAATAATTAAAGTTGAAGAAACAAATCAAGACTTGTAAGGCTATAAGATGAAGACAATCTTTCTTTCTCTTTCCTTTTCTTGTTTTTTCTTGTCTTCTTTTTATTAAAACTATAAATGCTTGTTTAATTTGAATGTCAAGAATGAAGATGCTTATCAGATATTATCTGAATCACATGCATTTAGTGATTCACAAAACATTTAGTGTGTCACATGCATTAGTGATTCACAAAACAGGTTGCTACCATATACTTCAAATCACCACCAAGCCTTTATTCTTTTTTTTTTTTTTCAATTTCAATTTTCATAATATAAGGTATTCATGGGTCTTGGGAAAGAGAGGCATGAACCCATGACCTTACTTCCTTAAAAGATCATTCTTATACTTCCATGAAGACTGATGTCTATATGTTGTATTGAAAAAAGAATGCAAGTTAAAGAATACCTTGTAGTGAGATACATCGTGTTTTAAGTCTACAAAAACAAGGTGGCGTAAGGACTTTATCTTATTCGTGGAGTCTTCTCGTATATAGTGCTCAAGTACGTATGCTAGGAACACCGAATCAAGCATCCAACCATCATAAGCATCTGGAATTTTGTCACACATTTAGGGGCCCTTGCATTTTGTGATCTTCTAGACATTGTCTCCCTTGCAACAGATCGCACAGACTGACCATGAATAGGAATCATCCTCGCAACTCACCATAAGCTTCTTTGAGTCTGACTGCTCAGTTTTGAAGCTAAAATTCTTTTGCACTGCGTACCAAGTCAACACATGTTGCACTGCCAATTTAGTTGGGAATGCCATCCCTTTCACTAGTTGCTCCCCAAGCTACCAACTTGATACTGCTATTTGCATAACTGGTGATGGATCAAACATATTATCCCAAGTGTTTTTAGTGAAACATTCTGGCGTAGGATCGAGACAAGGGCATGTGTCTCTATTCTCTTCTGCAAGCACATCTTCGATACCATCAACATCCTCATGTTCACCCACAATATATAGGAGCTCCTCGAACTCATCCTTATTAACATCAATATGGGTTGCATCGTCACCAAGTCCGTGATCATCTTCATTTTCGAATGTGCCCCCATGCACCTCATGACAAGATAAATGCTCTCCTTCATGCACTTCCTAGTAGCCTTCCTCCTCCTCAATCAAGTTCACATGTGTAAATGTCTAGCATGGTTCACCGCCATACCCATCTCCTATGTTTTTTGCACACCCATGATAAGATTGTAACGGTATTGAGTCAATGTACTCATCTCTAATTTCATCCAAAATGGCATGTTGTGAACCCTCTCCAGCCTCTATTATAGTGGGCTTAACAATGACATAGAGATCCGAAGTAATGAATCCCTTTACCAGCATTTGTTCAACAGATTCCCACATCATCTTCACTTCAACGCCGCCCGATAACTATAGTGAATTGTAGAAAACCTGGTTATCTACAACTTGTTGAGGTGCTCGATACACGATGTAAATGTTATGCCTAGAGTGGTCCAACCCCATTGCTGCCAATATTCTTCGTTGCAATTTCCTAAGGCTTATCTCTTTCACCTTAACACATTTATGCTTTTGGTTTGAGCCTTGGTTTTGTAGACACTCAATTTTGCACCCATAATTTAATCAAGGATAATGACTTGAATGACCAATCCATGTACCCCAAAAATCATAATTGTATTACATGCATCAATTTGTTCTTGAATTATATGCATCATTTTGTCTTTGCATTTCATGCATTAATTCATTTATTGCATATCATAAAAATGATCTTGAGATTCTAATGATCGCAACGGTGTTTCTTGTTATCAAATCGAACTATTGGATTGAAAGATATTGCATGATCAAGTTTGCACGATCAACGTGCATTGTGTCTAGGTAGAATCGACCACACATGATCAATTTAAATTAATTCTAATTCGTTAAACAGTTAAAATTAATTAAATAATTTTGTGATTAGTTGATAATTAGTGTAAAAATAGGGATGCATGCGTGGGAATAAAAGGGATGATTGGATAATAATAAAACTGTGGATAATCTGAACTTTATCAAAATTTATTTTAGGTTATTTATCTACAAGATAATTGCCCTTAAATATCCTGAATTATCCAAAAAAGAGATGAAAAATCATAGGCGAAGGATGAAAACGCGTCTAGGTACAAGGATTAGTGAAAAAACCCTAGAAGAGGAGTCCAAACGGCACCCGAACACGAAAGTGCATTCGGAGCCATAAGGCCAATTCAGAACTTTTGGAGTGCCGTTCAGCACTCCAAAAGGGCCAAATTTCCCTGATGTGGACTTTGGCCCAACGGCCTTTGGGTGACGATTATGCATACCCTTTTCGATCTTTTCGCAAAAGGATGCATTCCGATTAAAACCCTAATCGTTTGTACCTATTTTTTAGAGTCTTCTGGCCTCTATAAATAGAGACTGAACATCATAATTCAGCACCTTTTTTTACGCTCTGAGAGGCATACTTTTTTTACTCTCAAACCACCCATATTTTCTGTTCCCCTTCCTGAGTGTAGCTACTTAAATTAGGGTTTTTAGGTTTCAAAAAGAATTGCATAAATTTCTTTGAACCCTAAAACATCCTCTCAAGAATAAAGAGTGCTCCATGCAAGAGATTGTTTCCTTCACCCTTTTCTTGTGATGTGATGATGCATGTTATATCTCTTTCTTTTTCAAATATCTATAACATGAATTGTAAATTGTTGTTTTGTTAAAGCATGATTGTTTTTTTATGTGATTGTTATAATCTTTCTTGAATGTCAATAAATCTGCATGTGAACAATAATTTTTCTTAAAACAATATAGATTTGCATCTTCATAAGATGTAGATCTGAATTTTTCTTAAAACAAAACAAATCTACATCTTTATAAGACGTAGATCTAATTTTTTTTCCCAATATAAAAAAAACAGATCTGCATCTTTATAAGATGTAGATCTGAATTTTTCTCAATATAAAAAAAAAAAACAGATCTGCATCTTTATAAGATGCAGATCTGAGTTTTTCTCAATACAAAAATAGATCTACATCTTCCTTAAATGTAAATCTGAGTTTTCTTAAACAAAAAGAGATCTGCATCTTGTAAAGATGCAGATCTAAATTTTTCTCAAATCATAACTGATTTGCATCTTGCTTAAGATGCAAATCTAATTTTCTTAATATATGCAAATTGTTGAAATAGAGAAAGAGATTGTGTATAATTGTGTTTGTGTTTATTTTAACTCATGATTGCATAAATTTGGACTATGAGTGAAACTCTCTTCTTAAAAAATCTTTTTTCCATTTTTGTAAAACATATAACAAAACAGATCTGAATTTTTGTCATCAAAAATCACTTTTTTTTTTTAATACTACAATAACAAATCTGATATTTTGACAAATCAAAATCATTTTTTTAATCATTAAAACAAATCTGAATTAAAAAAAAAAAAAAAAAAAAAAAAAAAAAAAAGCCAAAGAAGTGACTTCATTCATAAATAAATTTGTGTGATCTAATTTTTCATTCACATGTTCAACATATCATTCATGACATGCATAAGAAAGTACATTGGTAACAAGAGTCTAAAAGAGAAAACTTTGTCTGGGTGGAATGGGTGCCTAACACCTTCCCATTCCGTAACCTAGCCTCCGGATTTAGGTCTTTGGCTAAGTAGATTTAGCTTTGTCTTTGTTTGTTATGGGTAGAATGTAACTAGGACAAAAAGCCATGTATTTTGGTAGATTGTAACTAGGACATAAAGCTATGTAACTTTTTAATATTCTTTCAGATATGTATTTTTTATTCAATCAATGAGAAGGATATTATTCAGTCATGTATTTTATATTTAGTTTTTTTTTTTTTTGGTATAAAAAATAAGTGGCAACTCCATACCACTTACCCAAAAAGAGAGGTGCCCTAAAAGGTACCCGAATCTCTTTTTTGAGAGACGCTTTTCGTCGAGGTCTTTCACAGTGGCGACTCCGCTGGGGATACTTCAAATCTCTCTTTTTTGAGAGGCATATTTCGAGGTCTCTCACAGTGGCGACTCCATTGGGGATGTCGAGGGCTAAGCTTCGTATTAGACTTAAATGACCAAATATGTACCTTTGTTTTGCATGTTCTTGCATGATATATTTGTTGTTTGTTTATTTATGTTTGATGGGATGTTGCATAATATTGTGGTGTATGATATTTTGTTGTTTGTTTTGGTTGTTAAAATCTTTCCCTAACTGTCATAGTGTGTGCCATCTAAACAACAATGTATGCACCCCTTTCAACAATTTGTGGTAGTAGTAACCATGGATCACTGGTCTTCATTAGATTCGGGTACCAAGTGGAGAACTCACCAACTCATAGCCCAAAGTCACTTGATCATTTCCTGTTGACTATAAAGGACAAACCATATCGTTTGGACCAACGCAATGTTCATTACATTACAAGTTGGGAGGTGTAACATCCTAGCTATGGAAAACAATGAAACAACAAACCTACTCTACAACATAATGACTTAGAACCTACCCTTAGGTCAGTCCCGGTTAAAATTGGATTACATGTTGTGTGTGTTTGTTTTGATTGACTATGGATGTAGATGAGGTCTTAGCTATGATTAACCTGACCAAGCCTGTCATTTGGGGAGAATCTGGTCAAGATCTGAAGGAAGGCTACAAAGAGAACCAAAGCCCGATACTCAAGCCAGTGGCTCCAGCTCCAAGCCCGTCACTCCCATCACAATATTGAAGCCTTCAAGCATAGAAGAGATTCCACTGCCACATCATCACAACCCCATCTTCGACATCCAAGGCAATTCAAGTCACAAGAAGTCTAAAGCTCCTAGTAACATGGCAGAAGAGGAAGAACACCCAAACACAGAGGAACCTATGAACATCCAAGAGCTACTAAACACTAAGGTAGCTAGTCAGATTTAGCTGAGGGAAGACATGAACCGTATAATGAAACAATTTCAGAATTTGAAGAGTAATTAAGAGGGGGATAAGGTTGATTATGATCCACCAACCCTAGAGAATGAGAAGAAAATCAACGAGAGGATGAATAGAATGGAAGAGATGATTAGAAAAGCCCGCAAGATGGAGGAACTTATGGACTGCGATTCACTCTCCTTGTTCCCTAATGCAAAGCTGCCACCCAAGTTTAAGATGCCAACCTTAGACAAGTTTGATGGGACCGGCTGCCCAAAGTCCCATCTGAAGATGTATACGAGGGCTATGCAACCCCTAGGCGCAACCGAAGAAGTACTTGCCCAAATGTTCCAAAACACATTGACCGAAGCCGCTCTTAGGTGGTTCCTCAACTTGGATGATGCAAGAGCAAGAAGTTGGGAGGACATTTGCCGAGAGTTTCACAAGCAATACAAGTACAATATGGAAGTGGACACCATAAGTAAAGACTTTGAGACTACCAAGCAAGAGCCGAAAGAATCCTTCTCTACTTTCATTACCAAGTGGAGAGCTAAGGCTACACAGATGATGAGTAGGCTGAGTAAAGAAGAATAGTTAGCCATGGTTGTAAAGAACTTATTGCCTATATACCATAAATATTTGTTTGCATAGTATTTTCCCAATTTTAAAGCTTTAATTGCTGCTGGAACTCAAATTGAGGATGCTATAAACAATGGCACTATAAAAACTTATGACCTTCCAAGATTTAGAAAGAATGTATGGTCTAATTCTAAGGCTGTGGAAATTTCCAATATTCATAAAAATGATCCTTATCAATTGATTGCACCCATTGCACACGTGCAAGTACCCCAAGGACCTAGGCCTAAGAGGGAATTTCACGAGTTGTACATGCCCATAAGTCAAGTGTTTGACAAGCTAAAACCAAAAGGGTTACTGAAGCCCTTAGACCCAAGACCAATTCCAAACCCCTTGCCCTCAAAGTTTGATGTGAATTAAAGATGTGCTTACCATCAAATCCCTGGTCATGACACTGACCAATGTTTCACCCTTCGTCATGCAATTCAAGACCTAATAGACAATAAAGTTGTGCCGCCTACAAGGCCTAGCATCACTAAAAACCCCTTGCCCAAACACAATTTTTAAAAGGACTGAGGATTAATTGCTTGATGACTGAAGAAGAGAATAAGGGAGACCCGCCTGACTTGATCTATGACCTACCCGAGTGTTTCATGATGACATGAGGAGAATTAATAGATAGAACCTCTACTACCACCACAGGATATGACATATGGCATGAAGTACCAGAACAGGAAAACAACCAAACATCTATAAATGGGGGGAGACACTTCAAACCCCAAGAGAATAACCAAAAAATCATAAATGGGGGAGACACTGATCCCCATGATTCAACCAAAATTGCCCATATCACAAGGGGGGAGACACTTCAAACCCCCACATTTAGAGACCGACAACTCGGTGGAAGCTTTGAGCAGATCCACTCAACAAACACCTACTGAAGAAGATGAAGTTCTTAAGCAACTACAGAAGACACAAGCTAAAATATCCTTATGGGGTTTACTCATGGCTTCATACAAACACCGACAAAACCTAGGAGACTTGCTCAACCAAATCCAAGTCCCGACAACCACAACCTCCCAAGATCTGAATGCTATGATTGGGTCCATAAATAGGGAACTCAGTATTTCCTATTTCGACAAGGATCTAACCAAGAAGGGGAAGCACCACAACGATCCATCTCATATCATTGTAGATTCCATGGGGAAGAGAATGGTTTTGGTAGATGATGGAAGTGCCTTGAATGTCTGTCCTTTAAAGACTGCAAGTTACCTTGACCTGAGCATTGAAGACTTTGTGCCTATTGATCAACATGTAAGGGGATACGACAACAGTAGAAGAGAAGTCTTGGGAACCATAACATTAGAGCTTACCATAGGATCAATGGTTAAGAAGGTGGATTTTCAAGTCCTTAATATAGCCTCATGCTTTAATATGCTCCTTGGGTGACCATGGATCCATGACATAGAAGCCGTACCTTCTTCCCTATATCAAAAGGTTCGATTTCCACATGAAGGGGATATTGTGACAATCTTTGGAGATACTTTGACTGTGCCTAAACCCGTTTATGGTATTGATTTTGAGAAAGAGCCATTGACCTTGGATGGCTTTGAGATCGAGAAGCCTGGCTATGAAAAGAGAGGAGAAGAAGTTGAAAAGATCCCAATGGACTTTGCTTCTTATGGTAACAACAATGTGGTAGCAATGATGAGGAAAATGAGCTACCTTCCTAGGATGAATTTGGGGAGAGCTGTAAAGAAACCAACTGTTCAAGACTTGACAATTCCTACTGCCACACCACCTTTTTGGGCTAGGCTATAAGCCCACTAACGATGATTTGTTGGAAATGGAAGTAAGAAGGATGGCTTGAGCCAAGACCAAAGCAAAAGGACTTCCTTGTCTTCCAGAACCTCTGAAGCCCTACACTCCTACATTGAATGGGAAGTTTGTCAAAGCTGGAGAAAATCAACGTTATTGGGGATTCCAAAAACCGAGATTCGATCCTATAACAAAGATAATGGTGCCCAGTTTCGAGATACTACTTGATTGCAACAATGAGGTTCCAGAATTGAAGAAAGAAGATACCACCTAGGTTCCTACTGATTGGGCGATCACATGGATCCTGACACCATGACTACACTCCTTGGAGATCATATCTACAACATAAAAGAAGAAGAATATTGGGAGGCCTGCCAGCATACATTGAAGAGCCCGTATGAACTAAGAACTAATGATGAAGACGAGGAAAGGGGAGCAGCCCCTAGTGATGATGAAGATGAAGGTGATGACAAGAGTGATAGTAGTAGTGACAGCAACAGCATTGATGGTGGACATGGTGATGATGACAGCAATACCAATAGTGATGACAATAGCAACAGAAGTTATGATAGCCCGTACAGCGGAGATGATTGGGGTGAACCCCCTAATGAAGGAGAAGATGAAGATGCAGACCTATTTTATGAGGAATATGACAGTGATGTGGACTACTATGATCAAGATATTGAAGATAATACTGAAGCTAACAGGTGGAGCGATACTAATAGTGATCAATACAGGTTGTTAAATGTGTTAGAGAATGCAAGAGAGGAGAATGCACAAGCCAATTAAATGTATCATGAAGAATATCCCTATGGGCATCTTTCAGAATTGAGTGATATCACTAATGTTAGTTCAAGGTCTGGCCCTAGGTATGACAAGCTTGGAAGAGAGGTTCTTGAATTGGGGTTGTATTATGATTCTGAATTGGGGTCATCCTCTACAGTATGTAGAGGATGATGACATAGATGCTAGGTTGGCCGTTCTAAACCAAAAACTGATGGTTCACAATCTTAGAATCATGGCACTTGAGAATACTGAACGTAATGAGGAGAGAATAGAAGGAAGTGAGCCAGAGCATCTCCCCCAACCCACTGATTTGGGCAACAGAGGCAAGTATGAGCCATTTGATAAATGGATGGATAGCATGGAGCGCCTGGATGCTTTTGTGACCGACAAGCCTACAGATATAGAGGTTGAAGAAGAAGCTCCAGATTATATGGATGTAAATCCCATGGTATTGATGCCGGGGGAAGAAAGGGCTTACTGGGAGCCACCTGCCATTATGGAAGCCATGACCGAGTTGAAGAATTGGGCATGGGAGGGAGCCGTCCACCCTATGGAGGACTTTGTGAGGAAGATCGAGACTGTCAAGTCAGTCACTTCTGCCAAGAAGATCAAGACCGTCAAGTCAGTCACTTTTACCGAGAACATTGTTCCATTCCTATTAAGTCTATTTCTGCTAGTGTCTCTATTCCTGTTAAATCTGCATGTGATAGTTTTCCAGTTGAGTCTGTTAAGTCTATAGAGTCTGTTAAAAACTCTTTCCCTTTTAATATGATTTATGATTTTGCTTATTTGCTAGCTTTGAATGTTTTTATATCTAAAATTAGTAAAGAAACTCTTAATAATAAGGAATTAAAACATGGATACCTAGAACCCATAAAAGAAGAAACCCAACCCATTAACCTGGGAATTGATGATGATCCCAAAATGATCCAAGTTGGCAATACCTTAACCACCTCAGAGAAAGATGCATTAGTGGCACTACTGACCGAGTTCAAGGAGGTCTTTGCCTGGTCATATGAAGACATGCCTGGGATTGATACATATATAGTACAACATTGCATTCCAACAGTTCCAACCATGAAGTCGGTCAAGCAGAAGTTAAGGAGAATGAAGCCAGAATGGACTCTCAAGATCAAAGAAGAAGTAGAAAAACAGTACAACGCAGGATTCTTGAGAGTGGTCAACTATCCAGACTGGTTAGCTAATGTGATTCTGGTACCAAAGAAGGATGGGAAGGTCAAAATGTGTGTAGATTTTAGAGATCTGAATAAGGCCAGCCCAAAAGACGACTCTCCTTTGCCTCACATTGACATCCTGGTTGACAACATAGCAGGGCATGCGTTGCTCTTATTTATGGATAGATCTTTAAGATACAACCAGATTAAGATGACTCTAGAAGATATGGAGAAAACCTCATTTATCACTCTATGGGGGACGTATTGCTACAAGGTTATGCCATTTGGCCTTAAGAATGCTGGTGCTACTTACCAATGTGCAGTTACCACTTTGTTGCATGATTTGATCCACAAAGAAGTAGAAGTTTATGTAAATGACATGACAGTAAAGTCCAAAGACCGTGAAGGGCACATACTGGCTTTGAGGAAGTTCTTTAAGAGAATCTGGTTCTACAAGTTGCGGTTGAATCCAAAGAAGTGTACTTTCAAGGTCATATCCAGAAAACTGTTAGGGTTTATGGTAAGCCAGAAGGGAATAGAAGTTGATCTTGACAAAATCAAGGCAATTGTAGAGATAAAGCCTCCAAAGATTGAAAAGGAGATTCGAGGATTTCTAGGGAGGATACAGTACATCAACAGATTCATAGGCCAACTCACTATGACGTGTGAACCAATCTTTAAACTGCTTAAAAAGGAGGTCCCAACTGTGGAACGAACAATGCCAAGAAGCCTTTGAGAAGATCAAGAGTTATCTAATGAAACCACCAATACTTGTTCCACCAGTTCCTGAAAAGCCATTGTTGTTGTATCTCACCACTACAGATACAGCAATGAGGGCTTTACTTACTCAATACTTAGAGAAGACTAGAAAGGAGAATGCCATATACTACATCAGCAAGAAGATGTTGCCCTATGAAGAGAAATATTCACCGTTAGAGAAGACGTGTAGCACTTGTATGGGCAACCTGTAAACTCAGACATTACCTGCTTGTTTACAAGGTTCTGCTGATTGCAAGAATGGATCCTTTGAAGTACCTAATGGAAAAGCCTGTGCAAGATGGAAAGACTGCTAAATGGGTTTTGCTTTTGTCAGAATTTGATATTAAGTATGTAATTCAGAAATCTGTGAAAGGAAGAGCAATTGCCGATCACTTAGCCCATTGTTCACTAGAAGAAGCTGAAGAAATTCAAGGAGACTTTCCAGATGAAGACATCATGGGGATTGAAGTAGAATCATGGAAGATATATTTTGATGGAGCAACAAATCAAAACGGAAGTGGAATTTGAGTTCTCTTGATTTCTCCAAAAGGGGTACACATTCCATTTTCTGGCAGACTCAACTTTCCTACTACCAATAATGCCACAGAATATGAAGCTTGCATTATGGGCCTACAAGAAGACTTAGGCCTAGGAGTGAAAGAGTTGGAGGTGTATGGAAACTTAACTCTAATAATCTCTTAGGAACAGAATAAATGGAAGATCAAAGAAGAAAGGCTTATGCCTTACCATCAATGTCTCCAGAAGTGGTCATCAAAATTTAGCAAGATCTAATATCAGTATGTGCCAAGGATGCTGAATCAAGTTGCAGATGCTTTAGCAACCATGGCATCTATGATGGATGGGCCAAAAGAAGATGAAGCTAGATCGATAATGTTGGAATGAAAAGAAGAACCAGACTATTGCATGACAATAGAAGAAGATGAGGAAAAGAATGGGGAAGGCAAATGGTACTCAGACATCCTACAATAGCTTAAGAATGGAACATATCCGGAGTCTGCAGACAAGAATGATCAGTAAACCATCCAGAGATTGCCTATTAATTACATCGTTTGTGGTGAAAGGCTTTATTGAAGATCATATGATGGAATTCATCTCCTTTGTGTAACTGCCAAGGAAGCACAACAGATAATTAAAGAGGTTCATGAGTCAAGTTATGGGCCACATATGAATGTGCATATGCTATCAAGGAAGATAATGAGACAGGGTTACTACTGGACCACTATGGAAGCCGACTGTGCGGCTTATGTTCGAAGATGCCATCAATGCCAAGTCCATGGAGATTTGAAACACATGACACCCATGCCATTACATATCATGACATCACCTTGGCCATTCTCTATATAGAGAATAGACATTATTAGGAAGATCCACCCTACAGCATCCAATGGCCATGAATTTATACTTGTAGCCATTGATTACTTTACTAAATGGGTAGAAGCTACCTCATTCAAGGTTTTGAATTCAAAGAAAGTTGCTCAGTTTATTCAAACCAATATCATCTATAGATACAGGGTACCGCATGAAATTATCTCCAACAATAGGTAGCATTTCAAGGGAGAAACAGAAAAGTTACTACAACAATTTAATATTTAGCACCACAAGTCTTCACCTTATTGTCCTCAGACAAATGGAGCAATTGAGCCAGCTAATAAAAACATTGGGTGAATCTTGAAGAAGAGCATAAAGAACTACAAGGATTGGCACCTACGGTTGCCTTATGTACTCTAGGGGTATAGAACATCAATCCAATCTTCCACAGGAGCCACTCTTTATTCATTGGTGCATGGGATGGAAGCAATCCTTCCCATTGAGATGGGTTTCCGTTCACTAAAGACAGTATTGGAAAGTGAAATCTCTGAAGTAGATTGGTTGCAAAGCAAATATGATCAATTGTGCATGCTAGATAAGAAAAGACTCAAATCCTTGTATTACATTCAATGATATCAAAGGAGGCTTAGGAAAGCTTTTGACAAAAAAGTGAGAACCAGAGATTTGAAGTTGGGAGACTTAGTGTTGAAAGAAATCCGAACCCCAGTTCAAGATGCAAATGGGAAGTTCAAGCAAAATTGGGCAGGCCCATACATTATCAAGCAAATATATTATGGGGGAAGCAGTAAGATTGATGGACTTAGATGCAAACCCTTTCACTGAGTCAACCAACATGGATCAATTAAAGAAATACCATGTCTGAGGTGGTTGTAAATTAATTTATTTCCTTTCCTAGGTTTGACTAAAAAAAAAAGAGCTCGTTAAGCTGAAAACTCGAAAAGGCGGTCTAGGTAAAAGTTAAAGCAACAAAAAAAAAAAAAAAAAAAAAGTGAGAAAGCCTGCTAGGTTGAAAACCCGAAAGGGTGACCTAGGCAAAAGTTAAGGCAAAAAAAAAAAAAACCATCACATCCATGAACTACAAGATGACCTAATCCTTCTATCAAGGGGGTACGTAGGCAACCATGTATTGGTTCGGTCATAATTTCCCAAAACCCATCATTTGCCCATTAACCAAAATTACAAAAAATTCAACCATTCCATTACACAAAATCTAAAAGCCCAAACCTTAAATCAAACCATAAAAATTCCAAAACCCCAGAAGCCTACACTTTAAACAGAATCTCTAACCTGCAAATCCTAAATAATTCCTGATAGTGCAGTTGAAGCACCAAGTCTTAGCTCGTCCGTATGGGCCGTCCATGAGCAATAAAGGGAGAGACGAAGTTCAGTCGTTCGTGAGAAATAAAGGAATGGACGAAGCTCACTCGTCCATTCCCTATTAAGGATGGATGAGTACTAAAGTCTACTCGTCCTTAAACTTGTAGGTAGCTCCGTCCACCCTCATTAAGGATGGACGAAGCTAGTTCGTCCATAGGACGACCCTATCACATCGTATTCATTAGAACAATGGAATGATGCCTCCTAGATCAACCATTACGATACACCAGTGCAAATAAAATAACTTCCGCGGTGGTTATGGAGGTTATCTCTGAATCCTCTAAAACCTCACGATGGTTGGAGAAAGAACCGCTTCAGATGGACACTATATAAGGGTCATACTACGTGAAGGTAAGTGTTCTGGGACTTTAAGAAAATAATAATACTCTCTCTACATTCTGAAATTCCAGATTTTCTGACTTTGTCATCGGAGGGTTCTTGACCGGCCCACCACCGGTCCTTTTTTATTCTTGTTTGTTTTTTTAGAGTTTATTCACCAGATTACCAACGCCTGGAGCTTTCAGTCCACTGATTTTCGAGGAACTATCAGTTGGCGCCGTCTGTGGGAAAGGAGTAATACTGTAGAATTTTTTACGTTTAAATTTCATCGTTGAATTCTGCAATTTCTTTCTCCGACAAAGGGCTGAAATGGTCCGGACAAGATCGAGGGCCACCAGTCCAGGCCTTCAACAGAGCAGAGATGCCTTTAGTAACCCTCATCGTGACCGTCAATCGGTGCCTGCTATGCAGCCTTCATCAACCCAACACATGCAATCCATGATTGCTGCCATGGCAGAACTAACTCGCCAGAATCAAGATTTGCAAAGAGAGATTAATCTGAGGAGGCAACGGCATGAGGCCCGTGAAGGGGAGCGAGAACAAAGTCAGGAAGATGAAAGAAATATTGAACCAGAAAGTCAATCAAGGGGTACCGCTTCACGAAGGGTGCTGCATTTGGAAAGAGAGGTGGACCAGATGAGGAAGGCTATGGCTAAGATGAGAGAAAACATGAGGAGGACTAATCCTGTAGAAGATTTGGTTCACAGAACCGATTCTCCCTTTACACCATCTATCAACGGCCATCCATTGCCATCAAAGTTCAAGATGCCTTCTCTGGATTCGTATGATGGCGCGCGTGATCCCTTTGACCATATCGCTACCTTCAAAACTACCATGCATCTTCAAGGGGTTCCGGATGAGATAATGTGTAGAGCATTTCCAACCACCCTCAAAGGGCCTGCGAGAGTTTGGTTCAGTAAGATACCCCCCAACTTAGTAAGTTCTTTCGAGGAGTTGAGCAAGTTATTCGTTAATAATTTCATTGGAGGTCAGAGACATAAACATTCCTCGTCCAGCTTGCTAACCATAGAGCAAGGAGAGAATGAAAGCCTGCGTTCCTTCATCACACGCTTTAATAGAGAAGCACTGACCGTGGACGAGGTAGATGACAAGCTGTTGTTAGTTGCCTTCCATAACGGGGTCAATTCTGATTTGTTCATCCATAAACTCTATGAGCAAGAGCCACAAACCATGGCAGAGCTCGTCCATTCAGCTTAAAACTTCATGAACGCGGAAGATGCGATTATAGCTAAGAAAAGGAAAAGGACAGAGAAAATGGAGACAAGTCATCACCCGGAACAAGGACCTCGTCCAAAGAAAGGACGGACGGATGATAGAAAATATCGAGACAAGAAAACAGGTCCATCAGCACGCACCCAGCAATACACTCCGTTAAATCTATCGCTTGAACAAGTCCTTATGCAAATCAAGGATGAGCCTTCCTTGAAGTGGCCGGAAAAGATGAAGGGAGATTCCAACAAGCACAATAGGAATAAGTATTGTCACTTTCACAGAGACCACGGACATGACACGGACGAGTGCTTTGATTTGAAGCAGCAGATTGAGAATCTTATAAGGCAAGGCAAGTTAAAAAACTTCCTCGGACGAGACCACAAGGACGAAAGATTGAAAGGAAAGGTAGAGGAATCATCGCGACCACCCCTCGGAGAGATCAAGATCATCGTTGGTGGTAGTTCAACGGTCCAGTCGTCCAAGTCAAGGAAATCATACCTGAGGGTAGTGCAGAGCGTCCAACTCTCTGGACGACCACCAAGGGAGAAGTCCACGGACGAACAGGCGATCACTTTCACGAATGAGGATGCTGACAGAATTCACCATCCTCATGATGATGCTATTGTTATTACCGTGCTTATTGCTGGTTACACAACTAGGAGAGTGCTGATAGATAATGGAAGCTCAGCGGACATTCTATATTATCCAGCTTTCCAACAAATGAGGGTTGGACGAGACCAACTTCGTCCAGTGCAGTCGCCTTTAGTAGGTTTCGGGGGAATGAAAGTACAGCCTGTGGGCACTGTTACATTGCCCGTAGTGGTAGGGGTATACCCACAACAGTTAACTACAGAGGTGAGCTTTCTGGTAGTAGATTGCTCGTCCTCTTATAATGCTATAATTGGGAGACCGACTTTAAATAGGTGGAAAGCAGTTACATCCACCTACCACTTGTCAGTCAAATTTCCAACAGAGCATGGAGTAGGACAGGTGCAAGGGGATCAACTAGCAGCAAGAGAATGTTACTTGGCTATGCTGGCCATGGACGAGCAAGTCTAAACCATGAATATTGAAGAAAAGAAAGTTGTGGCAGAACCCATGGAAGCATTGGAAGATGTTCCCTTAGATGAAAATAACCCTGAGAGCTGCACCAGGGTTGGAGCAGATCTTGAAGCGAAGATAAAGAGGGACCTCATTTGTTTCTTAAAAAGAAACAGGGATGTATTTGCATGGAGTCACGAAGACATGCCGGGTATAGATCCAAATGTTGTTACCCACCGTCTAAATGTATGTCCTTCCTCCAAACCAGTGCGACAAAAGAAAAGGGTGTTTGCCCCTGAGAGAGACAATGCTGTTAAGGAGGAAGTTCAGAAGTTAATTGTGCCGAAGTTCATTCGGGAGGTGTACTATCTTGATTGGTTAGCCAATGTAGTTATGGTCAAGAAGGCGAATGGCAAATGGAGAATGTGTGTTGATTTCACTGACTTAAACAAGGCTTGTCCCAAGGATAGTTACCCGTTGCCGTGGATTAACTAGTTGGTAGATTCCATTGCAGGCCACAAGTTGCTCAGTTTCCTGGATGCTTTCTCTGGTTACAATCAGATTAGGATGGAAGAAGCTGACCAAGAGAAGACGTCCTTCATCACCAATCAGGGACTATTTTGTTATGAAGTGATGTCTTTTGGTTTGAAAAATGCTGGAGCAACATACCAACGACTGGTCAATCATATGTTTCGTCCACAGATAGGGCGGAATATGGAAGTCTACATAGACGATATGTTGGTAAAAACTTAAGACGAGAAGAGGCATCTGGACGACTTGCAAGAAACATTTGACACATTGAGGCAGTATCATATGAAGTTGAATCCTAACAAATGTGCTTTTGGAGTTTCATCAGGGAAATTCCTAGGATTTATGGTCTCCTACAGAGGAATCGAAGCAAACCCTGATAAAATCCAAGCAATATTGGATATGAAGCCTCCGAGCAATGTTAAAGAAGTTCAGTCCCTCACCGGACGGGTTGCCGCCCTTAACAGGTTTGTTTCTAAAGCTACTGACAAGTGTTTGCCATTTTTTAAGGTTCTTAAAAAAGCATTTGACTGGACCGACGAGTGTCAGAAAGCTTTCGAAGATTTGAAGATGTATCTCACCAAAGCCCCATTGTTGAGCCCGTCCGTGCAAGGAGAAGAGTTGTACTTATATTTGGCAGTCACCCCACACGCGGTGAGTTCAGCGCTAGTGAGGGAAGAGGGCAAGGTGCAAAAACCTGTGTACTATACCAGCAAAGCATTGAGAGGAGCAGAGGAACGATACCCGTTGATGGAGAAACTGGCTTTTGCATTGATAACAGCCTCTAGAAAACTGAGGCATTATTTTCAGGCTCATGTGATTAATGTCATGACGGATCACCCACTCAAGAAGGCAATGAACAAGTTGGAGGCTGCAGGACGTTTGATCCAATGGGCCGTCGAGCTCAGTGAATTTGACATAAGGTACCAACCAAGGCATGCCATAAAAGCTCAAGCTCTGGCAAATTTTATTGCTAAGTTTACCTTAAGTTGTGAAGATGAAGGTGAAGTGGAAAACAAGTGGGTCGTCCATGTGGATGGCTCGTCTACACAGTACGCAGGAGGAATAGGTGTAGTTTTACAATCTCCAGAGGGGGACAAACTAAAATATAAAGTTCGTTTGCAGTACCAGACAACTAACAATGAAGTTGAGTATGAAGCTCTCCTCAAGGGGCTTGAATTGGCCAAATCTGTAGAAGCAAAGTCACTCCTCGTCTTAGGAGATTCTCAATTGATCATAGGCCAAGTGAATGGAATGTTCGAAGCTAAAGAAGAATGAATGAGAAAGTATTTAAACAGAGTGATGTGCCTTATAAAAAAGTTTGGAGAAGTTAGCTTCGTTCAAATCCCAAGGGAGGAGAACATGGAAGCTGATGCCCTGGCGAAAGAAGCCTCAGCGAGTGAAGCCGTAGATAAATTTGATGAAATTCAGTATATGCCGAGTATAGACATACCAGAAGTACAACAGTTAGAACATAGAGCAAATTGGATGACTCCAATTGTGTCATACTTAAAAGACGGACAAGTCCCAGAAGAAAAGGACGAGGCAAGAAAGCTAAGGGCAAGGGCAGCCAGGTACGTTCTTATGGACGAGATTCTCTGCAGAAGAGGTTTTTCCCAACCTTATCTCAGGTGCTTAGCCCCAGACGAAGCTAACTACATATTAAGAGAAATTCACGAAGGCGCATGTGGCAATCACTCAGGAGTCAGATCGCTCGTCCACAAAATTGTCCGCGCAGGATTCTATTGGCCAAACATGCAAGCTGACGCTAAAGCCTAGGTCAAGGTCTGTGACCAATGTCAGAGGTTTAGCAACATCCCCAGGCAACCATCTGAGTACTTAACTCCAATGACGGCCCCGTGGCCTTTTGCATAGTGGGGACTTGACATTCTGGGCCCGTTTCCACTGGGAGTAAGGCAAATGAAATTTCTTGTGATTGGTATAGATTATTTTACCAAGTGGGTAGAAGCGGAATCCTTAGCCACCATCACACAGCAAAATGTCAAGAACTTCGTGTGGAAGAACATCGTATGTAGATTTGGAGTACCCAGAGTACTAGTATCAGACAACGGAAAACAGTTTGACAATGCGCTTTTTAAAGATTTTTGCACACACTTTGGAATTCAAAATCACTACTCCTCACCAGCCCACCCACAGGCTAATGGCCAGGCAGAAGTCGCAAACCGATCCTTGTTAAAAATAATCAAGACTCGGCTTAAGGGGGCTAACGGAGTATGGCCGGATGAGCTACCAGGTGTTCTGTGGGCATATAGAATCACAGTGAGAACTCCTACAGGAGAGACTCCCTTCAAGCTAGCATATGGGACTGAAGCAGTTATACCCGCGGAAGTGCACATAGCCAATCATAGGGTGACAGCCTACCAGGACGAAGCTAATGAGGAGCAACTCCGTTTGAACCTTGATTTAATTGACGAGGTAAGGACGGACGCTGAGCAAAGGGTGGCGAGGTATAAAAACCTTATGGCCAGGCGGTATGACGCAATGGTAAAACCAAGGCGATTCAACATAGGGGATCTCATCTTAAAAAGGGTTTCCTTTGCAACAAAGAACCCAGCCCATGGGAAATTGGGACCAAATTAGGAAGGCCCCTACAGAGTC
Source organism: Quercus gilva (assembly GCA_023621385.1). Taxonomy (NCBI): domain Eukaryota; kingdom Viridiplantae; phylum Streptophyta; class Magnoliopsida; order Fagales; family Fagaceae; genus Quercus; species Quercus gilva. The sequence goes on along the minus strand of CM042474.1, from coordinate 35,226,101 downwards.
ATCAACTGCAAAAGACAAGGATCTTATTACTTGGAAGCCCTTGATGGGAGGAAGTTGGAACATCCTTGGAATGTAGAGCACTTAAGGAAGTACTATCACTAGAATGCTAGCCTGGAGGAGCATAACTCTAGACGAGCTCTGGTTTCAAAAAGTTTCGAAAACTTTATTATTATATTGTGTGGTTTTGTTGTTATGATAAATTTATGGACGACGTTATAGTGTTGTATAAATAAAGGTATGGGCCTCTAAGGTACATACCCCGTCTATGAACAGTGTTTATGTTGTGAACAATATTTGTGAAATGTACATAATGTTGTGTGAATCAATGATTTCCATAGCACTTCTGTTCATATTGATTCCTGAAGAAAGCTGAAAAACTAAAGACGAGAAAATTCTCTGGACGCAGAGATGTAATCTCAAGTTCTCAAATCAAGGCCTACTCGTCCGTCCAAATAAAAGGACGAGATAAATCCCATGCCTAACATTGAAGGCATTCTCGCCCGTCCAAGAAAAGAACGAGATAAATGCCTTGAGAGCAAATTGCGAACAAATCTAAGGCATGCTCGTCCATAAGATGGGCGAAGTAAAACATAATACTCAACCATATCATGGACGAGCAAAATACAACGACGAGTCCAAAGGACGAACAAATGCTCTACCATGTCACTTGGATAAATCACGTTTAGTGAAATTCCAATAAAGATGGTCAAAGTATACGTACATATATGAAATGTAGACGAGTTAAACAAAAGTTTTATAAATGGAAATAAGAGTTCTCGTCCATACAGGTATAAAAGAAACCACATTCATTCATACTCGAGGGCGGACGAAGAAACGTCCAAACACCCCCAAAATTAAAATTGTTTCATAAAGACTCGTCCTTAGACATGGACGAATCTAATGTGCTAGGATTACATGTAAAAGGAAGATAGAAAAAAATACAACAAAAGTAAAAACACTAAACATTTGAAATATTTTTTAAACTGAGGCATTAGCATTGGAGGCGTCCTGAGGAAGGGTTGTAGCATCGTCTTCAACATTAACATCCTCGGAACCAGTCTGAAGGAGAGAACTAGTGGCAGCAGCATTCAGATTAAGGACGATGGGGCTGAAGTCTATATTGGGGAATTTCTCCATAGCCTCCATTCTGAAATCTTCGAACCCAGGTGCATAGTTAGTGTCCAAAACATCAGTGTATTGTTTGGACACTTTAAACTCAGCCACTGCGTCTTCCTTCGCTTTGGAGAGGAGACCGCCATACTCATCATTCTTTTTCTGTAAAACCTCAAGACAAGCGTCCTTCTCCGCAACGCTGGTTTTTAACTCCTCAACCATTGTCTTCAATTCCTTCACCTCCTCCGTGGTTTTGACAGCCACTTCAGCCCATTGCTTAGCCTCGGCCTTTAACTCCTGGATCCTCGTCTCCAACAGGATCCTCGTCTTGTCCAACCCCGTGGCTTGCCTGGACGCCGCTATAAACTTTGACATGCCCTACAAAAAAGAAACACAACAACAAATAAAAGTTAAAAAAGAGAGACGAAGAAGGAAAGTCAATCCTTTGACAAGACGAGGTGTGAGTGTTACCTTGAAAAGGTCATGAACACCAGAGTGTTCAAACTCCTTAAGGGACATGTCATAGCAAACGTTTATATCTTCGTCAGTTACGGCCTGCTTGAAACGTTCCCAGGCCAGGTCCTCATTTTCAATAATATTTGAAGGAACCGTTCGAGGAGGCTGAGACGAGGTTGACACAGTCTTGGACGGAGTGATCTGGGACGGAGCGGTCTCAGTTGGGATGGACGAATCTACATCAACTATATCCACAGGCTGCTGGGACGAGGGTAGGGAAAGCTTGACTATCTGGGACGAGGAACTCTTAGCCTTCTTGCCTCTGCGACTGGGAAGATTTCCCAAATCCAAATTCTTGGATAAATTTTTCCTTTTCTCCCTAATCGCAGGACGAGCCTGAGACCCCACCTCAGGACGATCCTCCTCAGCACTTACTTCTTTGCCCTTACTACCCCTCATGGTTGCCATTCCTATGAAGAGACGAGGAGAATTTAGAAAGATGAAAGTTAAACATATAAGGAACGCAAAACTCTAGCACTTACTTTTTCTTACTGTGACTTCGTGTGCGATTGCTTCGTCAAACGAGTTAGGGCCCAATCCCCACTTAGCAAGCTGTCTAAGCGAGACCAAAGAATGAAAGTCCCTATCCACGTGAAGACGAGCCCTATGGACGCGGTCACGGTGGAATTTGCTTAAAGATGGACGTTTAATAGCTGAAATGAAACAAATAAAAAAAATTTCTTAATTAATCAATAGAAAAAAAAAGGAGGGGAAAAATCAAAAGAAAAAGGGGAGCAACTTACCCTCAGGACGAAGATTTCCTAGGTCCCCGTTATAACGACCAAACGTGTCCCGGCCAACGTCTACAGGATTTCCAGCCCAAAAGCCGGAGACGAAGAAAAATTCCGTCTTCCACCTTCTGTTAGACGAGGCCAGGGACTTGATCAATCTACAATTTTTATCCCTGGCTGTGAATTGATGAAAGCCAAGGGACTGATGTATTTCTGAAGGTTTGTAACAGTAAAGGAACTCGTCCACAGTAAGAGGACGGTCCCTTCCGAATACTTCACCCCACAAAATTTGCATTAAGATGATCAATCTCCATGCATTTGGGTTGAATTGGCATACTCCTAAACCTAGTCTAATCAACAACTCTCTAGTAAAGGCATTTAAAGGAAATCTCAAACCCCCCAGAAGATAAGCTTCATAGACGCCTATTCCAAAATGAGGCTTGCAACACCATTCTCCTCGGACGGGTACCCTAGGGTTAAACTCGTTTGGGATTTGGTACCAAATCCTAAGGTTTTTTAGTCTTTGCTCGTCCGTCCTAGAAGGAATGTCTACTGCACAACTGTAAACAGTGACCTCCTCTTCGTCCAAAGGACGAGGAGGAGGAACTGCGGATGAGGTACCAGCTTGAGACCCTGAGGCCTTCCTAAGCTGTTCCTGTACTACCTCCATAGGAAGCCCAGGGACGCCAAAGACATACTCCTCGTCCGTGGTGTTCCCCCCACTACTATCACTACTGCTACTAGAACTGTAGTAGCTACTTTCATCATAATATTCATCTATGGCTTTATCTACACTATCGCTAGACGAGGAAAGCACAACTTTAGCCATCTTAAGAGAAAAACTAAGGACGAGGAGAAGAGAATTACCTGGATCTAAAACGATGGAAAGCTATGGACGCGAGAAGCTTTAAGACGAAGATCTAGGACGAGGAAGGACAAGGAAAGAAATTTCAGAAATGAAGAGGGTAGTGGAGGTATTCCACTATTTATAGGGAACCAACCCCAGCACCTGAAGCAACGCAGCCCAATCAGCGAGGGACACGTGTCGTGCTCCTTGGTTAAATCAATCGACGAAATTTCTTCACTAATGAATTTTTGACACATGGCACATCAATCTGCAATCAACGCTCGTCTTGAATTTCCCTGGACGACCCACAGACTAGGGGGCAACTGATAGTGCAGTTGAAGCACCAAGTCTTAGCTCGTCCGTATGGGCCGTCCGTGAGTAATAAAGGGAGAGACGAAGTTCAGCCGTTCATGAGAAATAAAGGAATGGACGAATCTCACTCGTCCATTCCCTATTAAGGATGGACAAGTACTAAAGTCTACTCGTCCTTAAACTTGTAGGTAGCTCCGCCCACCCTCATTAAGGATGGATGAAGCTAGTTCGTCCATAGGACGACCCTATCACATCGTATTCATTAGAACAATGGAACGATGCCTCCTAGATCAACCATTACGATACACCGGTGCAAATAAAATAACTTCCGCGGTGGTTATGGAGGTTATCTCTAAATCCTCTAAAACCTCACGATGGTTGGAGAAATAACCGCTTCAGATGGACACTATATAAGGGTCATACTACGTGAAGGTAAGTGTTCTGGGACTTTAAGAAAATAATAATACTCTCTCTACATTCTGAAATTCCAGATTTTCTGACTTTGTCATCGGAGGGTTCTTGACCGGCCCACCACCAGTCCCTTTTGATTCTTGTTTGTTTTTTCAGAGTTTATTCACCAGATTAACAACGCCCAGAGCTTTCAGTCCACTGATTTTTGAGGAACTATCAATTCCTAAACATAAGAGTTTTTTACATCAACTTCTAAAATAAACACGATTCAAAGCCAAAAAAATAAGGTCACTTTGTCTTCAGTCTTTTCTTTTTATGTTGATCATCAATTCCCTCTGTGATAGGTACTTTGTTAGCATTGTCCCTTCTTTTGAGTTCATATTTGTCTTCATCAGGTTCTTCCCGGTTGTCTTTAAGAAACTGTTCTCTCATAGCAATCCTTTCAGCTTCCTTGTCAACAATCTTGTCTATCAACCAGTTAGAGTATTCTGTAGTCATGTTGTGGAAGTGAACCTTGACAAAAGATTGGTCTACTCGGTCAGCCATCTCTAAACCCAATAGCATGTTCTGTATAGAAGTAGGATTTGTATCCACAGGAGAGAAAGGTCTTCTTCTTTTGCCACCAAGCATTCCTTGCTCATATTTGAATTGCCTTAAGAGTCTATCTCTCTTGTAGAAAGTTGTTCTCCACAATCCAACAAGGAAAATATGATCTGATCCTGGAGACCTTAGTAAAGGGGGTGGGCACTTCCACCAATAACAGTCCCATTAAATTGAGGTACTAGATTTCTTGTCTAAGAATTTCACCCAGTCACTCTCAGTTTGGCATTTAGTCTTGATTACAGCCCTGCTAAGAAAATTGCCAGGCCTATAATTACCGGTTGTAGGCTTGGCAATCATGACCAGTCACTTTATTAGCCATATCTGCAAAGTCAAAGGACTCCTTAAAAAGTTCTAAGTTTCTCCACCATGAAATACAGCATCTAGTCCCAAAAGCATTTCTGCCAAGATCAAAGAAACAAGATTATCGCCATTCTTAATCTGACTCACAACACTTATAGCTCGAGCACCCACAAAGCTATGTCTTCCAGAGCAAAGCAAAAGTTCTCCCACAAAGCATAAAGCCAAACCGAAGTTTTTCTACATGTTGTCAATCACTCCATAGGTGCGTTTCTCAATCAGCCGAGAGATAATGGCACGAAGATTCACCATATGACCTTCAATCATACTATCAGTAATGGGAGTAGGAAGACCGAGAGCATCAGACAAAGATTCCTTATGCCTAGGGTCACATGAAACCACTACAAATTTTTTACCCTGGATCATAGCCCAAGATAGCAGAGAATTCCTTAATTGTCGGACAGAGTTCAGCAGTGTTAAACTGGAACACATGATCTTGGGGATCCCAAAATTTCACAGCAACACGAAGGAAGTCCCACTTGATTTTGAGATTCTTCAAAGCCTTGATTCCCTCTAATTTAAAGGTTGTAAAATTAGTTTTGGTACTGAAATCAAAGCTATAAACCCATCTATTGATGTCATGAATTGTTGAATGAGAAAAATTATGATTGCTAGCCATGGATGACTTTTGCTTGTGATTATTGTGTTTTGCTAACCTTTATGCATAGATTTGTCGTAGGAGAATTCGTTTAAATTAGCTGCTTCAATTCCTATTGAAATAGGTTTTAGAGAGTTTGTTCCTGACTAGGAGAGAGTTTCATGATCACAAACGAAGTAAATGTTGTTCAAAAAATGCAAAAACATAAGGCGCGCATTGGGAGACCATGAAGAGTCGACCCACCATGGCGTGAGCGTCAAGGTGTGGCTTAGTGCAATTCAGCACTCTAGAAGTGCCGAACGACACTCTAAAAGTGCCGAACAGCACTCCAAAAGTGCTGAATGGCACTTTTCAATTGCCAAGTGGCACGCAGCCCCTCGGTCCTACACTCGTGCAATTCCATGCAGTTTCATATTCTCATGTAATTTTTTTAAGATCGTTTGACACTCAAAAAGATTTTTTTTTTAAAATCAAACTAAGACATTCTGACAAGTCTAAAAAATCATCACCTACATCATTGTTCTTAAAAAGTGATCAACTTAAGTTTTCTGAAGACCTATGGATTTATGTTCCAAACTAAGGGCATTTGCCCATACCTCATGCATTTTCAAAAAAAAAAACAAATGCCACCATCATTTTCTTAAAAAAAAAAAATCTCATCAAGATTTTCAAAAATCATGCATTCATTTTAAACTAGGGGCATTCGGCTCCATCTCATGCAAGTAAGTGCAAATTCCAACAGAGCCAAGCAAGATAAGTTAGTACTACAAGATCTCATCAAGTGAATTCTAAACTTGCCTTAGTTAAAGTTTCTACATGATCCAAGGTGATACCAAGGACAAAGAGCTAAACATGGAAAATAATACAAGATTGTCTAAGGAACACTTCCTTTTGTTTTGTAGGAAAAATAAACATACAAGTCATGCATCATTAGGACTGCGAGTCCACCCGTGAGAGGATCTCCTTGATCCACCTCTAGAGGAGCCACCTTCAGTATTTCCTTCTTGACTTGCGAAAAAGCGAGGACTGTACTGACCATTTTCAAGTTCGAGGCTTCTGATCCTTTCCTCTAAAGCTCTCCTAGTAGAGTTAGCAGTTTCCATTCGATGTGCCTAAAAAGTTAGCAAAATCAAGTGTTAAAGACACTATCAAGCAAACCTCAAGCCAAAGATACTCAGAAAATAATATGGCATACCCAATTAGAATCATTGATAACATATTGGGAGGAATGAGTACAAGCAAATGACTGTAAGCCTCCAATCATCCGCATTCTTTCTTCCACAAGATCCACATCAACCTGAAGCACAACTCTACCGAGTTAGAATCCATTCAAGAAATAAGGACAAAGAACTGAACATTGAAGAACACACCGGATCGGGCCAAGGAACATTTGCAAATGCTCTAGCCTAGTCAAAGGCATTGAACTAGACGTTCCGTCAGGATTCATCACATCATACTGCCATGCTGGAAAATGAGGATAAGTCTCTGTGAAAGAACTAGAAGAACCACTAGCATGGTGAGGTGAGGGAATCTCTTCCTCTCCTTTAGAAGATGGAGGCTGAAAATCCAACATGCAAATATTGTTACCAAGCAAAAATATGGAAAAGGAATTGGCAGAACTTTAATTTTAGCAGGGAAGGAAAATACCGTTCTGCCAACCAAACAGCCTTGCAAATGATCCCGAACAAATTCAGAATAATTTCTTCATCAGCTAGAAAGTCAGCCAACCAAATAGTGTGACAAGGATGAGCTAGAATTGTGGCAGGAGGATACACATGTTCAACTTAGGGTAGCACCCGATCACCAAGATACTAGTACTTTCCATGCCCACATTCAAACAATACTTGGCAGCTATTCAATTCTAGAGCCCGCTCACACTCAGCATACCTCTCTCATCCAGCCCAAGGATTTAAGTTATCTGAAAAGTCACAAAGAAACTCAGAAAGAGAAGAGATTGGATCATAACCAAGTGCCAAGGATTTAAAAAGGAGAAAGAAAGAACTCACATCATCAATCGTCAAATTGTCAATCACCAAGCGCCAAATCTCCAAAGAATGCCTAGAGGGTGGAGACAAGTGATGTTTGGGCAACCAATGAAGAAATCTAGGAAAAATGCCAGTAACTTTCTCCCAGATTTTAGGACCAACCCCAAAATACTCATACATCCAAACTTGAAAAATTCACAACACCGTTACTACATAGCCAAAATAATTTCCACAACCTACATATAGCCACAATAAATACCAAACCTCACCTGCCAAACAAATGGACCCCCACCCAAGCTTGAAAGACTTCGCCTAGAGAGTTAGGTCATGAAATGCATTAGAGTAGCATAGGTTATGCTGCCCCAGTCATAATTCCGAAGATGTTTAATTTTTCTCAAGCTCCTTAAGTAGCACAGATTCATAATACTGCCTAAATTCAAACACAAGAAAGTCCCAATAAAAAGAAGCATGAACATACAAGCACCCTTTGCCACAGTCTCACATTGGGGAATACTCTCACATAACCAAGACAAAGGAACATTATTACTCCTCATTCTAGAAGGCATTACACCTAGAAGTTTCTTGAGCTCAGTTGAAGTAAGGGAATCATTGACAAGAATTATTTTACCACCCAACCTCAGACCAGTGATGACAGAAAATGAAAGGTACAAGTAGTGTGCCGAAAGCGCTCTACTAAGGCAAGAAATAACTGAAGATCCTTGTACTCATGTGTCTCATGATTTGACAAAGGTTTGAAGAAAGTGCCAAAGCCTGCTTCATTGATGATGTTTTTTATACTAGGAGACAATGCTGCCCGTGCACTTTTCAACATTTGAAGACTCCCTCGACTCTAAAGGCTCTACAACATAAAAATTCAGCTCATTAATTTCCATAACCCAAAACATATAACCAAAAAATTTCCATACCCAAAAAAATATCCTCACAACCAATACCCCACCACCACAAATTCAAATCAATGCCCCACCAAAATGTCACCACTACCAAATTTATCACATATCCATACAACCACCAAATTTTGCCATAGCCATACAAAAAGAAAATTTCTACATGTCCAAGAAAAAATTCCCACAACTTCATGCACAAATAAATTCTCACATACCCAACAAAATTTTTCCACAATACCCACAAAATTTGCCAATACCCATAAATATATCCATGCACATACCCACAAAATTTTTCTATGTTCATAAAACAAAGTTTACACATGCCAACAAGTTTTCCCACATACATCATGAACACATTCATATAAGTCAAACACAAAGTTTTCACAATGCCAATACTCCCAAAATTCATCCAACAACATCACAAATTACTACATTGTCAAAATTCCAAAAGCCACCAACATTGCCCAAATTGCACCATGATCAAAGAAAAAACACACTTCAAGAATGCTCCAAAGCCAACATTCCAAACATAATCAATCACACAATGCCCCCAAAATTTCAAAAGTGACAATATCTCACCATGAAACTTTCAATGAAACATGCAACAACATTTTTCCAACCAAAGAAACCAAAGAAAACTCACCTTGGTGTCCACATTACAATATGGAGCATGGGTCCTAGGGTCTTGAAGAAGTCCATTATCATTATTCCAATCAAATGTTGGATCATATTTCTTACCATGAGAAGCTATAAAAGAAGATTCCTTGGAGGAAGAAGCCATTTTAATGCAAAGAAAATGGGTTTTAGAAAATGGGTTTCACCAAAAATGGGTGTGGAATGAAAATGCCCAAAACACAAAGATCTAAAGAAATATTGATAGAGATAGATGAAGGAGAGTTGAGAAGCTTAGAAAAGTTTTGTTTGTGAGAAGAAATGGTGAAATGAAAAAGAAAAATCAAGGGGAAGAAGAAGGTGAATAGTGCCAATGGAGGAAGAGAAGTTGATGGAAGATGAAGCTAAAAAGCAAAAAGAGAGAAACAATGAAGTGGTTTGGCCCCCACACTCTTTAACTCAACAAAAACTGAGTCAACTCAATCAACCCAAAAAAAAACTTTCTTTTTAAAAGTTCTCAAGTATCTTCCCAAATCCCAAATTTTCAACTCAAAAAAAAAAAAAAAAAAAATTTCATTCCCAAGCTTTCAATTTCACATTCTCAATGCCCAAATTTTAAAACCCAAATCTGTAGTTTTTTTAAAAAGAAAAAAAAAATTTCAAACTTCAAATTTCATGATCAGAATTCCAAGCCTTAATTTTCAAAATTCTAAGGCTCAAAATTTCAGATTTCAAATAAAAAATTTAAATTAAGAGTGAGCAAATGAAGATCACACATCTCAGAAACGGTGCGACCATGAAGCACCTGTCAGTTAAAGTCTAATTTAAAATTTTGACTTTTTGCAGAAAGCAAATCCAGATCGAAGTAGACAAGATCCCCTTAATTATCATTTCAGTTCCAAATTATCAAAATAGAGGAGATCCCTTTGATCATCATTTTAATGCCAGATTATCAAGGTAGAGGAAATCTCCTTGATCATCATTTCAGCTCCAGATTATTGAGGTAGAGGAGATCCCTTCGATCATCATTCCAAAGCCAGATCGAGGTAAAGGAGATCCCTTTGATCGTCATTTCAGCTCCAGATTATCAAAGTAGAGGAGATCCCTTCGATCATCATTCTAAAGCCAAATCGAGGTAAAGGAGATCCCCTTGATCATCATTTCAGTTCCAGATTATCAAAGTAAGGGAGATCCCTTCGATCATTATTCCAAAGCTAGATCGAGGTAGAGGAGACCCCCTTGATCATCATTTTAGTTCTGGATTATCAAAGTAGAGGAGATCCCTTTGATCATCATTTCAGTGCCAGATTATCGAGGTAAAGGAGATCCCCTTGATCATCATTTCAATTCCAGATTATTGAGGTAGAGGAGATCCCCTTAATCATCATTCCAAAGCTAGATCGAGATCAAAGTAGAGGAGATCCCTTTGATCATCATCCCAGACAACTCCATTTTCAAGATCAGGATAGGAAAATTTCCTAGTTACCCCAATTGCGAAGAATCATTTCCAAAGTTATCAACTACCAGCTAAGTTCGGTATTTTCATTTTTTTTTAGTCAAAAGATGAGGCTCGTTCTATGTTCCAAGGTTTTAGGTTCGAGGGCTAGGTAATCTTTGAAGATTCAACCTCAATTAAATCATGGTCGCTAAAATCAATGTCTTTGTTTTACATTGACATTCACTTTTCAAACTCTGTCAATAAGGGGCATTCTGTAGACACTCAATTTTGCACCCATAATTTAATCAAGGAGAATGACTTGAATGACTAATCCATGTACCCTAAAAATCATAATTGTATTACATGCATCAATTTATTCTTGCATTACATGCATCATTTTGTCTTTGCATTACATGCATTAATTCATTTATTGCATATCATTAAAATGATCTGGAAATTCTAACGATCGCAGCAGTGTTTCCAGTTATCAAATCGGACTATCGGATCGAAAGATATCACATGATCAAGTTTGCACAATCAACATACATTATGTCTAGGTAGAATCGACCACACATGATCAATTTAAATTAATTATGATTGGTTAAACAATTAAAATTAATTAAATAATTTTTTGATTGGTTGATAATTAGTGTTTAAAATAGGGATGCATGCGTGGGAATAAAAGGGATGATTGGATAACAATAAAACTGTGGATAATCTGAACTTTATCAAGATTTATTTTAGGGTATTTATCTACAAGATAATTGTCCTTAAATATCCTGAATTATCCAAAAAAGAGAGGAAAAATCATAGGCGGAGGATGAAAATGTGTCTAGGTACAAGGAACAACCAAAAAACTCTAGAAGAGGAGTCCAAACAGCACCCGAACACGAAAGTGCATTCGGAGCCATAGGGCCAATTCGACACTTTTGGAGTGCCGAACGGGTCTCTAAAAGGGCTGAATTTCCCTAATGTGGACTTTGGCTCAACGGCCTTCGGGTGATGATTACCTTTTTTTTATCTTTTCGTAAAATGATTTGTCCGGATTAAAACCCTAATCGTTCGTACCTATTTTTTAGAGTCTTCTAGCCTCTATAAATAGAGACCTCATAATTCAGCACCTTTTTTTTTACGCTCTGAGAGGCATACGTTTTTTACTCTCAAACCACCCATATTTTCTGATCCCCTCTCTGATTGTTGCTGCTTAAATTAGGGTTTTTAGGTTTCAAAGAGAATTGCATAAATTTCTTTGAATCCTAAAACATCATCTCAAGAATAAAGAGTGCTCATGCAAGAGGTTGTTTCCTTCACCCTTTTTCTTATGATGTGATGATGCATGTTATATCTCTTTCTTTTTCAAATATCCATAACATGAATTGTAAATTGTTGTTTTTTTAAAAGCAAGATTGTTTTTTATGTGATTGTTATAATCTTTTTCTTGAATGTCAATAAATCTGCATGTGAACAATTATTTTTCTTAAAACAAAACAGATCTGCATCTTTATAAGATGTAGATCTAAATTTTTCTCAATATTAAAAAAAAAAAAAAAAAAAAAAAAAGATCTGCATCTTTATAAGATGCAAATCTAAGTTTTTCTCAATATAAAAATAGATCTACATCTTCCTTAAATGTAGATCTGAGTTTTCTCAAATAAAAAGAGATTTGCATCTTTATGAGATACAGATCTAATTTTTTCTCAAATCAAAACTGATTTGCATCTTTCTTAATATGCAAATCTAATTTTCTTAATACATGCAAATTGTTGAAATAAAGAAAGAGATTGTGTATTATTGTGTTTGTGTTTATTTTAATTCATGATTGCATAAATTTGGACTATGAGTGAAACTCTCTTCTTAAAAAATCTTTTTCATTCTTTGTAAAACATATAACAAAACAAATCTGAATTTTTGCCATCAAAAATCACTTTTTTTTTTAATACTACAAAAACAAATCTGATATTTTGACAAATCGAAATCATTTTTTTAATCATTAAAACAAATATGAATTTAAAAAAAAAAAAAAAAAAAAAAACAAAGAAGAGACTTCATTCATAAATAAATTTGTGTGATCTATTTTTTCATTCACATGTTCAACATATCATTCATGACATGCATAAGAAAGTACATTGGTCACAAGAGTCTAGAAGACTAGACTTTATCTAGGCGGAATGGGTGCCTAACACCTTCCCATTCTGTAACCTAACATCTGGATTTAGGTCTTTGGCTAAGTAGATTTAGCCTTGTCTATATTTGTTATGGGTAGAATGTAACCAGGACAAGAAGCCATGTATTTTGGTAGATTGTAACTAAGACCCAAAGCTATCTAACTTTTTAATTTTCTTTCATATATGTATTTTTTATTCAATCAATGAGAAGGATATTATTCAGTCATGTGTTTATATTTAGTTTTTCTTATTTTTTTGGTATAAAAAATAAGTGGCAACTCCATACCACTTACCCAAAAAGAGAGGTGCCCTAAAAGGCACCCGAATCTCTTTTTTGAGGGACACTTTTCGTCGAGGTGTCTCACAGTGGCAATTCCATTGGGGATACTTCAAATCTCTCTTTTTTGAGAGGCATTTTTCGAGGTTTCTCACAAGTATGACAACCCATGCAACTCATGATAATACGTCTCTCCATCGTAATACACATAGAAATAGTGAAAATCCATCACCGACCTGTTCAAATAATATTATTGTTGTCATAATCTATAACCAGTTAAATAAATTAGGCGTATGGTAAAAAGAATTTATATTCAAACTCAACCTCCTCGACTTCATGTATACACATATAAATAATTGAATTTCGATCATACAAATAATTTATACACATAGACATAATGTGCACTTAACCATATATATATATATATATTATACACATATAAATAATTAAAACTCAACCATTTCAACTTTATTTTTATTAAGTCAATTTTTTTGTTGAGTAATGAATTCATATTGCAATGAACTCCCATATTACTGTAAAAGTCAATAGAATATCATATTATCTCTATCTATCAACCACATGAGTTTTATACAATTAAGCCACTCGTGATCTATACTTGGCTCTAATTGGGAATTCAACTAACATTTATTAATATATGTGTGTGTGTGTGTGTATATAAATCAGCAGTTGTACATAGTTAATATTTATCTAAAACTCATTACATGAAATACACCCCATGCACAAAAATTTTATACGAACCACATGCAAAGACAATCTGATTAAGCATTTAACTATTACCTCTATGTACTGACCATAGCAGGATTGACCCAAAGGTGGAAATGGACCTCACGTTGGTCTTGGATGGAGACACTCACACTAAGAACCCAAGACTTGCAAATGGTGACCTAACGACCAGTAAGGCTTCTGCTTCTTCAGAGAAAATAAAGTGGGATTGGTAGATACTGAAAATGGTTGAGAGCTGGCGAGGGGTTAGAATGTTAAGAGGTACTCGAGTTTAACAAACTCGAGTTCTTAAATTAAAAAAATACTTGAGTTTAGAACTCTCAAGTACCATTCATTATGCATTAATTGAGATGGTTGACTCCAGTAAGTTTGTGTGCGTAATAAGTATAGAACAAGTATAGAACTCGAGTTCAACAGACTCGAGTTCTATACTTTCTAAATACTCAAGCTCAGCATACTTGAGTTCCTTTAATTAAATGTTCACTTTTTTCCAACGACTACTCTGGCAGTTTGTACCCAACATTAACTTCAAAAAACTACTATGGTGGAGTATTAGTCACAATTTATGTGAATTCCTTATTTAAATATTTTATTAATTTAACAGAAATTTTTAAAACTTATGATTAAATGTAATACCACATCAAATTATATTACTTACCCAGGTCAAAAAAAGAAACTAGTTTTACGCAAATACAAATTCTAAGACCCAATTTTTATTAAACAGTATGGCATAGTAACGCTATTTTTTTCTTAATGGTAGGCATCACAGAGCAACGCTTGTAACTTCATTATCTACCTTCCAAGCCCGTTAACAAATGAAAGTTTTTTTCTTTCAAGAGAGAGAGAGAGATCGTCTTATTGTACTATTGTTCGACTGGCAAGTGAGATACACTTGACCTACAATTCAATGTCAATAACAATCACTACATATAGAGAGAAGCCTTGAATAAAAGTGGTAAATTCATCAGTAGCACCAAGAATAATGTCGTGGAAGCCTAATTGGTTCAAATGAAACCAGCTTTCATAAGATTCTCAAAAAAAAAAGAAACCAGCTTTCATAAGAACATCGTTCAAATGATCCCAGGTTTTGGGTCTTAGCGATATCCTTTCTCTAGTAGCTTTTATTGAGTATTTTTTTTGTTTGCTTTTAATTCCCACTAATTTGTACTTCTTTATAATATTTTATGCATATCATTTGTCCCATGAGGTAGTTCCTATTTTCCAATTAAAAATAATGACTAAATGAAAAAAATTGACATAAATTGGCAATTCATAAAAATCAACTTATGAAGAAAACTGGATAAATAAGATTGACATAAACTGAAAAACCAACATTCCTAATTCCATTTCATGCGTAAGTTGGATAAATAAGATTTAGTAGGCTGAACTAAACTACGCAAAGTGAGGTACATTTGTAACAGAAAAGCCTTTGTAAACTTACCAAAGAGTCCCAGTACGTGGTCTCTTTTGTAATATGGTGTCGAGTGCGGGGATGAAACCACACCATATACTCGTCATTGTAGCTCATCTCCCAATGAAAGAGTAGTGCATCGGCAATTGTGGCATGCGCAACCCATTTAACAATATGCGTGGCATGTTCTACAACCCAGTTTTTGTCTTGCTTGCCCTGGGGTGTTATTTTGTGAAGTTCAGGTGAAGTATTGACATTGACCGATATGCCTAGCTTCATCCCAAACTATGGGTGAACACGTTCAAGGTGATGGCCTTCAACCACCTAAAAATGTATGAGTAGCACGATAGACCTCCATTTGTGTTGGCCTGCCGTACAATATGCAGGCAGGGAACCCAACACAAACTTGTATGGCTCCCAGACAATCTACAATGATCCAACAAATGCAAACAACTGTATTTACAATATAATTAGAAAAAATGTGTAACGAATGTAAACAATACATAATACAAAGATGTATCTCTATTCTAAAAAATTTAACTCCAAAATCAAAAATGTTTATTCATTCCAAAGCGAATTGTAAGTAGAACAACTACATGCCAAAGCGGTCCCTACCAAAGGCACGATACCTAATTTGGCGGTAGCGAAGCAAGCAACATACGATAGGCGCGTAGGACGTGCATTGCATGTTTAGTTGTGCACGTAGCCCCTTTCCATCTAGCAAACAACACATACATTACCTTCATATTAGTTACTTACATAATTCCCATGCGAAAAATTTAATGCGGAAATGTAAAACTATAACTATCTAGATCTTACATACCTAACAGCAAGTGGACTTGGGGGCAGTGCCTGGTGTGGATGCCTCATCACAGGACATATGTGTGGAAACCTAGCCCACGCCCATAACTGCACCAATAGCAGTGCACCGCCAATCTGCTTGGTTGTCTTCTCTGATGCCTTACAGAGGTGTTTATATAGCCAACTTAGTGCTGCTCTACCCAAACTATAATTCTTTCCATTGTTGATTGGATTGAAAAACTGTAGATACATGACTGAGAGCCATTCGCCAGACTTGTCCATAAACAGCTTACCGCCCAACATCTCTAGTATGTAAAACCAAGCATACCTCTACACAAGCAAGTCAATGGCACCAGCCAGGAGAGGGTTGTTAAATTGTGACTCGAGCCAAGATGCTCTTAACCTCGCCCCACACAGCATTGCAATGTTCTCATTAGCACCGTCATCTTTGCCTTGTGGCCTATGGCCTAGCAACTCGGTGCAGAGGTCGGCCTAATCGTTCATACGGGTAAATCCCCCCACCGGCAAGCCATCTACAGGTACCCCCATTATAACCTCCATGTCTTGTAGCGTGATGGTCATCTCATTTTGGGGCAAGTGGAATGAGTGCGTCTCTGACCGCCATCTCTCCACCAACGCCATGATCAATGCATGGTCAAGCTTTATATTTGGGACCTGAAGTAGCCCACCTAACCCCACATCTATGATATAAGCGGCAACCTATGGATCTAACCCACCTTCAAGCATACCACTAAATCAATGACGACAAGTTAGTACACCTGGAACTTCCTGCAAATGGAGCAGCGTTGTATTAATAATAGCATTCAATAAGCATATAATAATTATGCTTCAAACTTAAATGCCAATGCTAGGGACAAGTGCATAGTAAGAAAAATCTTCGTAGTACATATATTGAGTACAATTTTGGACAAGTGCATACCTTACTTGCCGAAGGAGCATCCCAAAGAAAACTTGAATGATGCTCAAGCTGCCTTGTCAAGACAGTACTCACAGAGTGTCCCACTCAATCTGGGTCCATATCTGGCATAAATTAAAGGTAATTAATGGCCCATTAAGTGACTACTGGCCGAGTACATACAGCAGTTATGCCAATTGTACTTAAAAGCAATAAAATACAACAATATGCATCCTAGTACAAGATATTCAAATAGGAGCTTAAACACCATAAAACATTAGGATAAAATACTACCAATAGGTCCAAATCCAACGGTTTATTCTTTAATCCCAATTGCCAATACTAGACAAGGATTAAAATGTGTAGAAAACCAAAAGAAACTTTGGGGCACAAAAGAATAAACCTAACCGCCAAACCGTAACCCCCAATGGTTTATTCTTTAATCCAATGGTTTAAAAGATATTTATCTAAAACTATAAGGTTGATATAAAACTATTTGAGACCATGCGATTTAAATCAAACTTTTCATAAACTATATGAGGTTAACAATTTCACAATTTGTGATTATTTTAATTTTGTGATTCATGGGAAGTGTTCACTTAGGAGTTAGGACTTGTGTTTAGAGGAAAGTAATTATTGTTTCACACTCTTTAATGTATACTTTGCACATACAATATACACACTATTACGCAAAGACATACCAAAGTATTCATATTTTTAAAAAATGCTTACATTTAACACGTAATGTACACATGATTTATACAGAAAGTGTGTAAAAGAAGTGTGAAACAATCAAAGTTCAAATTCAAAACTCTGGAAAGTCAAACTAATAGTAAACTATATATAGGAACTCTTATATTTATGCATGTCATATTGTATTGTATTGTAGCAAAACAATGGATACACGATTAGAATATATATCTCAGTTATTTTTCTTATAACTCATAGTCAATAATCGAGATAGAAGTAGGTTATTCTGCTATTTTGACTTACCGAAGAGAACTGTTGTCCAAGAGAAAACAGAAAGGAAAAGAAAAAGTAACCAATGTCAAATCTAAATTTAATTCCAATCCCAATTACCACAAATAACCCTAACCTCCAAACCGCCCTAACCCCCAAACCGCCCTAAACCAAATGGTCAAACAAATATTAAGAGTAAGATTGAGTATGTACCTTGTGATTCGAAATTGAAGATGCAGATCACCAACTAAAGACCTCAATATCATCAACATCAAGATTGAGAGTAAGAGTACACTGGAGAGTGAGAGAGAGAGTGAGAGTGAGAGCAAGAGCGAGAGTGAGAGAAAATTAGGTGGGAGGGAGATTGAGAGCGAGAGGGTGATTGAGAGCGAGCGGGAGATTGAGAGCGAGATTGAGAGAGTGAGAAGGAGATTAAGAGAGTAAGACTAAGTGAGAGAGAGGGAGATTGAGAGTTAGACTAAATGAGTGTTAAGACGAGGAGTGATTTTTAAACTTGCATAGTACTCGAGTCTATGGAGCTTGGTACCCGAGCCAAACCCGAGTTCATTGAACTCGAGTATGGTGGACTACAATAAACCTGGAACCCAAGCCAGACTCACGTTTAGGAAGCTCAGGTACTGTGTATGTAAAATATCACAGTACTCGAGTCCTGGGAACTCGATTTTAGTCAACAAAGAACTCGAGTTTAAGACCATCGAGTACCAGGTGGCATTTTTTAATGTGCAAAATTCTAGCTCAGCCAATGCCACGCTGGCAAACTCAATAGGAACTCGAGTTTAAAGAACTCGAGTACTAATCAAAACTTGATTTTATGAAGCTCGAGTACTAAAAAAGTAGTAGATTGCTAAATATTTTCGAAACAGTGCTAGATTGCCACAAAGTTTGTAAAAATGTGGTATTTGGCTATTTTCACCTTCGTTTTAGTGCTGAAACTAAATATTGAGCTATGGCTTATACTGCTTCCGAGAGTTCTCTCTTTCCTTTCATGACTTAAGCCAACTTTTCTATGTAAACGTTCTATGACAATCAAATTTCCATCTTCATCACTAAAAATTTTGTTTTCCATGAGAGACTGTTACTTTATTCGATATATGTTAATGTGGCAATAGTTCGATTAGATAACATTCTCACAATTTATCAAGAAAAAGATGACATACTCACAAGGCATTTAGTTGAAGCCTAATTCAACGTCTACCTTTTTAAGTTGGGCATGTTTGAGGAGTGTTATAATTACTGTCATTATTTTACCTTAGCAGTATTTTCTATTTACCATAGTGGTATTCGGGTAATCTCGCCATATCACTCTAATATAATTATATAAATACTAGCCGCTAATCTGTGCAATGCAAGGAAAAACTATTGCCTCTAAACAAAAATCCAACAATGTGTAAATAGATATTCTGAGAAAATTAATTAATTGAAATTAATCAAATAAATAATTAATCAACCAAAAATATAGGTTTTAATAAGAAAACAAAAAATCATATGAACCTAAATAAAAAGCATTTAAGGTAAAGAATTAAGATCAACCTACTAAGACCCAAATACCAAAAATCTCAAGACTTAAAACTTCAAAATTTATAGAATCTCTAAATTCTACTTCAGAACCAAACCAAATTCAACAAATTTATATATAACATACCAAATAAAAATTTATCATTCCTTAGGCTGGAAAACATAGGTTGCATCTTTGATTTTTCTCCAAAAAAATAGAGATGCTTTATCTGCCACAATTATCAACATGAGTCTTTTTTTTTTTTTTTTTGTCCTGTCATAATTTTTTTGATATAGATTATCAACGTTTGAGTTTGAGTTTAAGCTGGACTTGTTAGAGAGATAAACTTTCACTCCTTGTTAAGTTTTGATTAAATAAAAATAATTTTATTTTAAAAAAATGATAATGATGAGTTTGAGTTTAAGTTGGACTTATTAGAAAGATAGAGTTTCACTCCTGGTTAAGTTTGGACTAAAAAAAAATAATTTTATTTAAATATTGTGTTGACGTGAAAAATTGTGAGAGTTTCAGAGGCTTCAGTTATATATATATATATATATATACTAGTTAATGGCCCATACGTTACACAATTTTATCATAAACTTAGAGAATATAGTATATTTTATCTTATAAACAATAACGAAATAACTTACTATTATAATAACAAAATGAACAAATTGTATTAGTATATTAACGACCAAAATGGGGATATATCCCTTTCACACAAATTTTTTAGCAAAATGCCCCTATTTTGAAACTATATAAGGAAATGCCCTTGTTTGAAACTCGATTTTTTAAAACTCGAGTTCCAATGAAAAACTCGATTCGCCCAAAATCGAGTTATAGGCAAAAACTTGAAAAAGTTTACATGGAACTTGAGTTCATGGAACTCGAGTTCCATCTAAATTTTTTCAAGTAACTTGATTTTGGGCAAATCGAGTTTTTCATTGGAACTCGAGTTTTAAAAAATCAATTTTCAAAACAGGGGCATTTCCCTAAATAGTTTCAGAACATGGGCATTTTGCTGAAAAGTTTGCCCGAAAGGGGCAAATGCCAATTTTCTTTGTATAATAACTATCAAGTATAAAATGATAACACCTAAATAAAAAAATTATTATTTATAACATACCAATTGTGATTTAATGTGAATTTAGTATCTTTGGGAGATTGTTGAATACCTTTTTGTACACTATATTTTTAGTGTATCATTGTTTTTGTTTGTCATTGTTCTTTATTGAAATCTTTAGTCCTTCGAGGCTTGTTACTCGAGACATAGCAACGTACAAAAAAGACTAAATGGATCGACTGCCTTCTTTTATAGATCAAAGTGTACAACTCTAATTAAAAGCCAGTTAGCCAAAGCTATTTCAATCAGGAAAAAAAATATATCAAATTGTTATGAACAATTTATCATCAAATTTATATCAAGACATGCTTATTAATAAGCTAAAAATAAGATTGTTCTTTAAATCAAAATTGAGAGTATGAAAGCAACATATCACCATTGGAACCCATGTTATAAAACACCAAAAAAAAATCATGTCTAAGCATATTTAATGATTGATTCTCAAACCATAAACATATAAATTGGATAAAATTTAAGGAAATTAGGTTTTTAAAAAAAAACAAAAAATACATAAAACCTATTCAATTTAATGAGAAAAAAATTAGAGTAAACAAATACATATCTGCAAGGTTGTAAGTATAAGAATAGAAGAATAGAGAAAAAGAACCGTATGGCAAGTATTTATTATGAATTATTTGATATATATATATATATATACACACATTTCACATTGAAGAAGTTGACATGAACAAAAAGTCTAAAGTTAGTCTAATTTGTGGAAGTGTGAAACTGAAATCTAAATCTTGAAAGAAGTAGCGTGTGAACAGAATATTCAAGGGGGAAAAAAAAAAGTCATAGTGTGTGAAGAGAAAATTAAAAGAATTTAGTGTTTTATTTAAACACTAAAAGTAGTTGCTGTTTTTATTTAGTGTTTTATTTATTTTTAAAGTAGTTGCTTTTTTTCTTTTTCTTTTTTTAATGTTGATGTTCTTTTTTTAAGTGTAGTAATATAATTTTTTAAAAATAAATAAAGAGGCTTTGTCGCTTTAGCTAGGCAAGTGGTGTATATTTAAACTTGTTCTGTATTGGTTTGATCCATGTTAAAATGTTTTTCCTTTTGTTTTTTGTTTTTTGATTTTTTTTTTTTTTTTTTGGTTGTGTGTAGTACTCAATGATTAAGATCTCACCGGCATTCTCATAAAAAAAATAAAAAATAAAAGATCTCTCCGGCATATTAGTCCAGTAGTTTGCACATTTTTGCCCTTGTAATTGTTGGCGAGATTCAAAACAATAAGATATATTTATAAGAAGAAAAAGGATTAGATGACAAATTTGGGTTGTAATCAAATTAAGATATTTATCTATTATAGGATAAGAAGATAAAAACAAAAATTTATATCTATTTAAAAAAAATAAATAAAATCTATAAAAATTTATGGATTTTGGTAAAGCTACTTAGTGTAACCTCGGCTTCTAAATCTAACTTTTAGTATAGAGTATAATATATATATATATATATATATATAATTTAAATATTGTGCTAAGGTGAAAAATTGTGAGAGTATCAGAGGTTTCGGTTATATATATATATATATATATAGATGAGCACAGTTGTTGTATAGTTAAACTTGATCTGTAGTGGTTTGATCCATGTTAAAATGTTTTTCCTTTTGTCTTTTGTTTTCTTTTGTTTTGTTTTTTTTTTTTTTTTTTTTGGTTGTGTGTAGTACTCAATGATTAAGATCTCACCGGCATTCTCATAAAAAATAAAAAATAAAAGATCTCTCCGGCATATTAGTCCAGTAGTTTGCACATTTTTGCCCTTGTAATTGTTGGCATGATTCAAAACAATAAGATATATTTATAAGAAGAAAAAGGATTAGATGAAAGATTTGGGTTGTAATCAAACTAAGATATTTATCTATTATAGGATAAGAAGATAAAAACAAAATTTTATATCTATTTTTAAAATAAAATAAAAAATCTATAAAAATTTCTGCATTTTGGTAAAGTTACTTAGTGCAACCTCGACTACTAAATCTAACTTTTAGTATATAGTATATGATATATATATATATATATATATAATTTAAATATTGTGCTAAGGTGAAAAATTGTGAGAGTATCAGAGGTTTCGGTTTTATATATATACTAGTTATAGGCCCGTGCGTTGCACAATTTTATGAAAAAGCTTATAAAATAAATGTATATATAATCTTGATAATATTATAAATTAAAATAAATGTTGATAATTGAAGAATATGCATGTAGAACATCTTGATAATTTGATGTAACATAAAAATCAAATAAGAAAATTGTTAAAATTAATCTATTAATTCTAACCATATTTAATCATTAATTCTAAAACCCTAACCCTAAGCATATAAATTAGATCAAAGCTAAGAAAATTAGTTTAAACAAAAGGCAACCAATATACAAAACCTAATCAATTTAATAAAAACAAAATACAAGGAGTTCTCTCTCTCGTGGGACCACGAGACTTTTCTCTCCCTTAGTCTAGTTAGGGGCCTGTTTTTTTTGTTTTTTTGGTCTCTGTTTTCCGATAAAATGGCAGAGGATGTTATTAACGGCTTGGAAAATATGAAGTTGACCGTGGAGGAGGAAGAAATTATAGCTATTTCAAATGAAGGTCGGAAGGAAGAAATTGAAAGCTGCAGTCTTAGTTTGGTTGGAAAGTTCCTAACGTGTAAACATTTCAACAAAAAAGCAGCCCAAGCCACACTGAGAAGAGCATGGGGACTTGAGGATGGACTACAAATTGTGGAAGTTGGGTTGAATCTGTTTCAATTCAAATTTGAATCTGAGTTTGAGTTGGTTCGGGTGTTGAAGGGAGGACCGTGGACATTTGATAATCAAGTTCTATTGATGCGCAGATGGCAACCCGGAATGACTGCAAAGAATGTTCAGTTCGATACGGTCTCTTTATGGGTGCAAATATGGGGAGCTCCGTTTGATATGGCTTGCCCAAAAGTTGCAGAGGAAGTAGGTAGACAGATTGGAGAGGTTGAAGAAGTCGAGAGAAGGCGAAGACAGGATTTGCAGAACTTGTTTATGAGAGTGAAGGTGGCCATTCCAATATCGAAACCGGTGCGGAGAGGAGGTTTCCTAGCAGGGTCAGATGGAAAAAAGACCTGGGTGTCTTTTAAGTACGAGAGATTACCAATGTTTTGCCATCACTGTGGGCTACTAGGGCATGATTTGAAGCACTGTGCCAGTTATTTTGCTGCCACTAAAAATAAGAATGAGGTACCATGTCAATATGGGGAGTGGTTGAAGGCGAGTGGAGGAAGACAGATGGCCAGAGGAGGAAAGGAGTTCCGAGCTGATCAAGTGGTGGATGAAGGAGGCCGGAGTTCGACTGGGAAGGAGTGACGGCGGAGGAGCAAAACAAGGAAAACCCTAGGGATCACGTGGAGGCTGAAAAAAGAGAGGGTGGAAATTAAGGAACAGTTACAGATTTTGTGATTAATGTCCCTGAAATCATGGAGGAGATTGATACAGTTATGGAAGGGAAGGATCTGGATTAGGTAGGCAACAGCTCACAGAATTTAATACACGTGGAGATAGGAGGTAAGGGAGGCGCTGAGGTGCAGGGGCAGAGTAACGTAACAAAAGAGGATGAGGTGCACGTGGAAGGCAGGGAGGGCGATGGGCCAAGAAGGTTAAAAAATAAGCCCACTTGGACTAGGCTAGCCCGTATGGTTGTGGGGCAGGAAATATTAACCCAACAGAGCTCTATAAAGCTGGGTAAGAGAGATTCGCCTCAGTGGGATGAGCAATCTGTAACAGAGGAGGAGAAGCATACAAAGAAACATGGGAAGCTTTATGAAGGAGAAATTGACAAACAAGCGGCCGGGGTGTGTGATCACTCCCGCCGAGCACAATGAGAGTGTTAAGTTGGAACTGACAAGGGCTTAGGAACCCTTGGACAGTTTGCGGCCTTCGCAAACTTGTGAGGGAACAAGCTCCTAAGGTGTGCTTCTTAATGGAGACTCGTTTAGACATGGAAGGGTACAAAAAGCATTGCAAAGAATTACCATTTCAGAACAAATTGATAGTTAAGAAACCAGATTTAGGAGGAGGTTTGGCGCTTCTTTGGAAATCGGAGGTGAAACTAGAGGTGGTGAATTACATGGACAACCATATTTTGGCTAAAGTGGTGGAAGATGATGGATTTGAGTGGCATTTAATAGGTTTTTACGGATGGCCTGAAGCTAGCCAAAAACACAAATCTTGGGCTCTTTTGTCACATTTAGCTATGTCGGTTGAGGGTCCATGGTGTTGCATTGGAGATTTCAATCCTATTTTACTCTCTTCAGAAAAGCAAAGTAAGCACCCACCACCATACAAGAAAATGGAGGATTTTAGTTTGGCACCAGAATCATGTAGGTTGGCTGATATGGGTTTTTGTGGCTATCCTTTTACCTGGAATAACAAGAGACCAGGGGATGCTAACACAAAGGAGAGGCTGGATCGGGCAGTAGTAAATTTGGAGTGGAGAGAGAGGTTTCCAGCTAGTACACTTACACATTTATTTTCTCATGCTTCGGATCATGCACCACTTGTATTACAGACCAAGACTGATAATGGATTGAGATGTAGAGGGGCAAATGGCTTTAAATTTGAAGAGTCATGGCTTTTATGGGATGATTATGAAAGAATGGTGGCTGATTCGTGGACTGTTGGGCATGTAGATGCAGGTTCGGCCATGTCAAGTATTAAATCTAAAATAGAGAAATGTGGGGTTGACTTGCATGCATGGGGTTCCTCCAAAACAAAACCGGATGTGGATGAAATTAAAAGGTTGCAAGCTGTGTTGAAGAGTATGAATAAAAGGGAGCATTCTGAAGAGACAAGGGACGAATATTTGGATGCTAGTAGATCTCTTGATGCACTTCTCCTTAAGCAAGAGATTTTCTGGCACCAACGCTCTCGGGTTTCTTGGCTAAAATATGGAGACAAAAACACAAAATATTTTCATTCAAAGGCTTCACAGAGGCGGAGAAGAAATTTTATTATGGGGATTAGAGATAAGCAAAATAATTGGGTGGAGGAGATGGATGATATTGGGGAAGTAGCAACTGATTACTTTGAGACCATTTTTACTTCAGGTAACAGCAACAGATTGGAAGAGTGCATAGATTCAGTTTCTCACAAAGTAACAGATGCTATGAGGGACTTTTTGTCCAGTGAATATAGTGCAGATGAAATTAAAGCAGCATTGTTTCAGATGGGACCAACCAAGGCTCCTGGACCAGACGGTATGAATGCCCTCTTTTATCAGAAATTCTGGCATATTGTAGGTAATGATGTAATTGCTGCTGTGTTAGATTTTTTGAATTCTAGTTTTATGCCGCCTGAAATAAATTACACCCATATTGTGCTCATCCCTAAAATAAAGAATCCAGAGAAAATTACAAATTATAGACCCATTAGCCTCTGCAATGTAATCTACAAAATTATTTCAAAAGTCTTGGCCAATAGACTTAAGACGATACTCCCACAATTAATTTCTCCTTCACAGAGTGCCTTTGTCCTTGGCCGCCTGATTACTGATAATGTGTTAGTTGCATATGAAACCTTGCATGCTATGAATAATAAGAGATCGGGTAAAAAAGGCTCTCTTGCTTTAAAATTGGATGTGAGTAAAGCATATGACAGGGTTGAGCGGGGCTTTCTGAAGAGCATTATGTCTAAAATGGGTTTGCCAGATATATGGATTGATAGAGTTATGTGTTGTGTGACGTCTGCATCCTTTTCTGTGCGTATTAATGGAAAAGCTTATAGTAATATTCACCCTTCTAGAGGGATTCGACAAGGGGACCTTTTATCACCCTATTTGTTCCTTCTTTGTGCAGAAGGTTTCACATCATTGCTGGATAGAGCACAAAATGAAGGGCGTATTCGTGGGGTGGCAGTGTGTAGACATGCACCCTCTATATCTCACCTGTTATTTGCAGATGATTCTTTATTGTTTTGCAGGGCCACCCAAGGAGAGGTGTAGGTTATTTCTGAATTACTGCAGACATATGTAGCTGCCTCTGGACAATGCATTAATTTTGATAAGTCCTCAGTATACTTTAGTACGAATACAGCCACGGATCAAAGGGAGAGAATTATGGAGGAGTTAGGTGTCCGGGAGGTGGACAGGTTTGAATCCTATTTGGGGTTGCCCACATTGATTGGCCATGCTAAATATCAAACTTTCTCTTTTATCAAGGACAGAGTTTGGAAGAAGATCCAGGGTTGGAAGGGACAATTGTTATCAAGAGTAGGGAAGGAAATTCTTATTAAAGTCGTAGCACAGTCTATCCCTACATACACTATGGGAGTTTTTCTTCTACTGGTGAGGCTATGCAATGATCTGAATGCAATGTGTGCAAGGTTCTGGTGGGGACAGATTGGTAATGAAAGAAAAATCCATTGGAAGAGCTGGAATGCACTAACACTACCAAAGAAGGAGGGCGGAATGGGGTTTCGTGACTTACATAGTTTTAACTTAGCAATGTTGGCCAAGCAAGGATGGAGACTATTACAGGAAGAGGATTCGTTGGTGTATAGATGTTTTAAAGCTAAGTATTTTCCACGTAGCAGTTCTTGGAAGCTTCAGACGTGCCTAATAGTTCTTTTGTGTGGAAAAGTTTATTGGCAGCACAACCAGTGCTACAGAAGGGATGCTGCTGGAGGGTAGGAAATGGTAATTCCATTCGGATTGTGCATGAAAAGTGGATCCCAAATCACCCTAGCAACCAAGTATTACATCAACCACTAGAAATGGATGGGGAAATGAGAGTTAACGAGCTTATAGATGAGACAAGGCATGAGTGGGACAGGGTGTTGATTAGAGAGATGTTTTCCAGGGAGGAGGCAGAAGCAATAATTCGCATCCTATTGAGTAAAAGAGATGTACCAGACTCTGTTATGTGGCTTCCTAATAAGGATGGGGTCTATTCAGTTAAATCGGGTTATGTTATTGCCAGGTTGCTTTCCAAAGAAACTGATGGCACGGTAGGAAGTTCGTCTGGACAGAATAGGATGTTGATTTGGCAAATGTTGTGGAAGCTTCACCTACCAAATAAGATCAAAATATTTGGTTGGAGAGCTTGCCATGATATTTTGCCAACAAAAGAGAATTTGGTCCGGCGAAGAATCACAGAGGATAGAATGTGTGAACTCTGTCAGCAAAGTCTAGAAACAGGGATCCATGTCTTGTGGGATTGTTGGGTAGCTAGAGGTATTTGGGCGGGCAGCAAGGGTAGATTACAGAAAAGTACAGGTGGACAAGAAGATTTTATGCAATTGTTTGAGGAATTAATGGATAGGTTGTCAAGGGAGGAGCTCGAAGCTTTCTTGGCGCAATGTTGGCTCATTTGGAATCAAAGAAACTCTGTTTTACACGGAGGTTCTGTGCAGGACCCTACTCGGCTGGTTCAGCGAGCTGCGGACATTCTGGATGAGTATAATGATGTGCAAGAGCATTTGGTTATCTCATCTCGGGCAGAACAAGTGCAGCAGTGGGAGCCACCAACGGGTTACTCGTACAAGATCAATGTCGACGCTGCGGTGTTTGCGGAGTTAAATGCTCCAGGCTTCGGGGTGATGGTGCGCAATGAAAGGGCTGAAGTTATGGCATCCCTAGCAGCTAAAGGTCCACCAGTACAGGATAGTGAAGAAGCGGAATTGCTTGCTTGTCGTAAAGCGTTGGAGTTTGCTCTTGACGCCGGCTTCATGGACGTGGTGTTGGAGGGAGATAGCTTGAACGTGATGCGGGCTATCTCAAATGGGAAAGCCAACAGATCACGGTTGGGTAATATTTATGAGGATATCCAGTGCCTTGCGACAGGTTTTCGAAGCTATTCTGTTAGCTTTGTCAAACGCAGTGCAAACGGGGTAGCACATGCACTTGCTCACTTTGCTAAGAATGTAGTAGATGAATTAGTTTGGCTGGAGGAAGCCCCACCACCAGCACTTGAGGCAGTGTACTTTGACTCTCATTGTTTGTTTAATCAATGTATGATATTTAAGGTCGTTTTCAAAAAAAAAAAAAATCTCCCCTCCACGCATCTTTTCTCTCCTTCAACCCAAAGCAAACCATCAACCTGTTTTGCACAATACTACTTACCACCCGTGGAACCTTCTGCAACGGTTTCAAAATCTTTACAAGATATTTCCTGAAGCATCTAAAACTGGAAAAGGCTACAACAGGAAATTCACAGTATATCAGTAAACATAATAGTGCATTCTAATTAATTCAGTCATCTACTGTTAAGAATCACGTGCATATCACCCTTCACCTTTTCCAGCCAAAGAAAAACAAATAATCAAATACATACATCATAACCTCCACAGCTATCTACTTTGAACAAACAATACATGTGTTGAATTGTTCATGCCGCAAGAGTGCATCTACACCCTTCTCTAAGACTCGGTCTAGGAAAACAGAATTGCACACCAAAAGCTTGATGTCAATGACTAAACTAAAGAGCAAGATGTCTCAAGCAGGTAAAATTTTCTCTACCAACCCAAAAAAAAATATTATTGGTAAGAGAACTGAGCTGAATATGCCATATGATTGGGCTCCGAACTTAAATGAGGAAAATCTTCCAAGAGCTTGGCCATGAGAATCCTACATGATGCTTATAACTGGAAAGTGCCCAACTCGTGGCCATGCCCTGTAAGAAGTACTTTCCGTTCACCAATCCATTCTAGCCGATAAGACAGATCAAGATTATGAATCAACAGTTTCAAACTGTCCGCATGACTCACACTGCTAGCATTCTCCTGCAAAAAGAAAGATAAAAAGGTGTTATCTTCAACAAGGAACACTTGCAGTGATCCTTAGTGGATCAACAAAACCAGATAGATGCAAAATATATAGATGGCAGTATTATTGGCAGAAGTCATAATCAAACAGACTAAAGTGAAAAATATTTAAGGATAGATGGTAGTATCAGCTTCAAAATTCATGTCTATAAATGCAACATAACTGATAACACAAAGGAAAAATACCTGTGAATTGACCTGTCTGTTGTTTCCCGTTATGCTTGCCATGATGCTCAACCTCGAAGAATTAGGGGAGAGTCCCTCCCATGGAGGAACAAAGATCAGTTTGGTACATTGCACAGGAACAAAATTCCGGCTCAATCTTTCCCACCATACAGATCCCAACGACCACCATCTGATCATCAACCCATGCTCGGAAAAAGCAAGCAGCCCCTGAATTTAATAGGATACAAATTAAACTTCACCATTCAAAAAATCAGTGGAGAAGGCAACTGGAAAAGATAGGACTAGAATCCATTAACAATAAACGCTGGACAGCTAGAGCATAATAAAGCCTTATTTTGAAATGTGAATAAGATCAATGCAGCTGGCTCGCATACCATGGTTGAAACCAAGTCAAATAATGAATTGACAAAAAGATTAGAACAAAAAGAATACAAGTTTGAACTAACTCACTGGGCAATGTGAGAGGTAAAGACTAGCTTTGCCTACTGAAGTTAGAGTGAGGGCACCTTTGGGTGTGTTGGGGTTTTGGGTTAGTTTATGTTTGAGAGTCTTTTTGTGAAAGTTTGTGTGGTTGTAATTTCTATTATTAATAGTGAACTTTGGTTGGCATTGCCCGCAGAGGTGGGTTTGGAGTTAGCCTAACCATTTAATTTTTTTTTTGAGTTCTCGTGCTTGGTATTTTATTATTTTGCATGTATTTCACAACACAAATAATTCTTGCCCCTGCCATATAAGTGCTATGCCCCAATTTAATCTATAAGAAAAAGATAAATTACCATGGAGTAGACTTGGGAAGGATCATGCTAGAAAAATGGTTAAGCAATTTAGCATCTCCTATAAGCTTAAGCTTAAGTTCTTGGTACAAGTTGTAATTTATCATGTTATCAGAATAGGTGGTCCTGAGTTTGAATTTTCTCTAATCTACCTCCCATTTAAAAGTTATAAATTTCACATGTTGGTCCCACCTATTGATAGAGAGTCTAGGCCCACATGTACGGGAGAGTGTTAGATCTACCCTTCACGAATTTAAAAATTCCAAGTGCAGGGACCCAACACATGGAATTTACAACTTTAAAATTGAAAGTAGATTGCATACGTAGTTTGAACTTAAGACCACTTGCTCTGATACAATAATAAATAATAACTTGTCCCAAAACTTAAATTGATTGGTAATGGTTAATTAATCACTTAACCATTATTCTACTAATGGTTCAAAATCACTCAACCTAACTAAACTTTCTAACCCACAATTATTCAAACTACAATATAATGGCACTTAACATTATAGAGATCTCCAAACAAAAAATGAAAAGACTAATATTTTCTTAAAAAATAAAAAATAAAATAAAATAAATAAATAAAAGAAGCAAACTGGGTTGGCACTGGTCAGTCAGATCCAGAATCAAGACCAACCTTCTAAATCAGGTTGGTTACCAGGTTTGTTCGGACATTGCCACTCTTAATAAATCTTATTTTAATTATCTGCCAAGTGAATACATGCAGAAATAAAGATGCTATAGAGAAAAATAAGGTTGGTCATTGTACTATGAACAAGCATGAAAAGGAAAATTTGTGTTTCTAGAGTCTATCAGCAAATAATTAAGTACCTCTCCATCTGGCGAAAAGCTCAAAGCTGAAATTGCAGTAGTTACCACCGTTTCTGATGCTGTTGCAAGCAAAGTTGGAAGTCCAGGAGGTCCAATTGCATCCAAAACTTTGATTTTCATCACACTACATTGGAAGTCAAAGACACAAAAAATTGAAACAATTATTCTCTTCCATAATCTTTGAAAAGAAATACAAGAAGCAAGATGACTGAAACAGTTCAAGAAAAACATATAAAGTACATAAGAAATATAAAACTAAACTCCAACGGTGTCAGGAAGAAGAAATTCTTGCTTGTATTGAGAAAAATTAAAGATCAAAAGTAATTTAAAATAAATTTGTGCCACATATATGAAGAATTGATCTGTCAATGATGCAAAGCCAACCCCAAATTTTGGGACGAAGGCTTTGTTGTTATTGTTGTATATGTAAGAATAAGTCTTTTTTTATTAAATATGACCCCAACAGACAATTCATCATATAAACAAATAATTAATTTGATAACATATGCACCAGCTTGGAAGCTAATTAATAATTAATCACCTAAACAGAGTACTATATGCATGGGTTTTTCTCCAATTTTTGAGGTAATTATAATTAATAGGACCTCAAAAATATAGCATCAGCTTCCCAAGTTCCTTTTCCTGATTCCCCAGATACTGTCATTGCCTTGCCTCTAGGAAAAGAAGATCATGATCTGTAGGCCTTCTACCTCCAAGCAGCATTGCTCCATTAGGCTTTTGCCCATGCTCGAAAACTAAAAAATTAAATGGTTGTCCAACCATGCTTGTGTATTTCTTTTTTCTTTTACTTTTTGTGTGTGTTTGGGGGGGGGGGGGGGGGGGGGGGGGGCGCGGTGGGAGGGATGCAAGGGATTTTTTTGATAACATGCTGGAAGGTCTGACATATTTACTAACCCAACACTGTTAGTCCCAGTTGTGCATTCATTTAAATGGAAAAGGTTATATTGGATCTCCTAGTACCTTTGCACATCATATACCCGAATGCTAGCATTGTTGAGCTCTCCAATCACATCCCCAATAGCCAATCTGGTCCATGTGTCATTCAAGGCTACCATAGGGAATACACGTGCAACTTCCTTTAAGGCTGTCATTGAACTTTGAAAGCAAGTTTTACGCATGACAGAATTGCTAGGGTCCATAGTTTGTAAAATGAAGTTAACCACCTGCAAATCTGTCCAAATGTCATATATAAATTCATATTGACTCAATAACAATATTTTTTGGTGGTGAAAACTTATTTAAATTTAAGAGAAGTAAAATATTCCTCAGCATTGTGAATAACTGCACTAGACAGAAAAAAAAACAGGGATCAGCAAGGGTGTTAACTTTTGGTGGACTACAACAAATCTTGATAGCAGGTGAAATTGGATCAGTCACCACCAATCAAATTATAACAATAATAAAAAGGAAAGTGATAGAAGCATAAGCCCGCAGATAAAATATTTGAGTAAAAACCAAATGTGTGAAGCAAGAAGCAGTTATGACACGAACTTCCCTAAAAGATTTGAAACAAACACAATACAAAATAAAAGATAATTACTGAAATTATTCATTCAGCAGTTATAACTGAGTACATATACATAAGCACATACAAACACAATATATCATGACTCTTAATGTAATTATCTTAACATGGAAAGAATAGGATACACGTCAACAAACTAAGAGTCCAAGATATGTAAAGCAATATACAAAATGACTCATATAGAGGCTCCAAATCCTATCATCAGCATTCCAACCTGACATACTAAATCTAACAGATCTCAAAAACATATATCAAGAACATTAATGGCATCATCCGTGCCTCCTTTATGCTGCTACACACAATGCTGAATTTTCTATAATTTTGCATGATGTCATGAATTTAAGATTTCATCATTTTAATCTCCCCTTCCACCAAAAAAATATAACAAAAGCACATGGACTATTTGCTGCTCAATTGGAATTGGCCATACAAACCTTATCAAGGTACTGAGCTAAGCTTCTTGGAGAAGCACGGATAACCCTGATGAGTGTCATAAGGGATACCAAATGAACAGGTGAATCAGATGCTGTAGACCAGACTTGGCTCTCTATAAAAGTTAAAAATCCTGGTATATCAGCCAGTGCTAAACTTGGAAGAAGAATCTCAACCAAAGTTTCCCGAATGGCAACTGGTATAACTGGATTCTGTGCAGCTGAGTTCGCTGATGGACCACTAACACACTCTATTTGGAAGAATATATCTCCAACCAAACGAGGTATTTCAGAAACAAGGCAAGCTTTCCATGTACTTTCCATGCCTTCTGCAAGGAGCTCTGCTGCAGTAGAACTATATTTCCCATTCATTGCCATAACCAATTTCACTAATGGATGAACAACCAGCATGGCAAGATTTGGCTTGACAAGGCTGGGATACCAAATAGACAATGCTGCTGCAACAATAATATGAGAAGTCATTGCATCTTGGCTCGTTCCTCCTACACATGAAATCCAGTCTTGCATTTCAAATGATTCTAGCCAAGCAAGTATCTTAGATTCCTCAACCTGAGATATCCCTTGTGTTTCCAGCAGCTGGTCAGAACGCAATCCGTTAGCAGATGATCCTTCTATGTTTAATTTGTCATGTTCATTTTCTCTGGTTCCAATTAGAGAGTTCATATTTGCTCGATCAGTTGCTTTTTGACTCTGTAAAGGAAGTGGAATTGCCCGTGAAGCAGCACAGTGGAATAAAGAACGAGCAGCCATACGTACGTGTTCACTTTCATCTTGCCAGAAACTCACCAAAAGCTGTAAAACAGACAATAAGAAATAAATAACTTAAAATTAACCAAAACTAACTGGTCTATTCAGCCATGCCACTAGCTCAACTTGAAGTCATTTTTCTCATATTATCTTACAGAATACTAGAACAATGAAACACACATGATTTCTCACCAAACATTAGGATTGTTAAATTACTGATTGTCCCAAAAGCTTAAGCTATTGGGATATAGTAAATTTAATCATTTAACCACACACTTCTAACACTCCCCCTCACGTGTGGACTCGAACTCCCTTTTAATAGGTGAGGCCCAACACATAGGATTTTATATGGGAGGTAGAATGGAGGAGACAGGGATAGAACTTAGGACCATGTTAAATTACCAATTATCCCAAAAGTTTAAGCTATTGGGATATGGTAAATTTAATCATTTACCCACATACTTCTAACAAGGATAAATGTTTTTTTTAATAAGTAAAAAGTTACTTATGAAGGTCATTAGGATAAATGTTAGGTAATTGAAAAAACTGAAACCAGGCTGTCAGGATTCCATCCTGTTAATACACATATAAAATGTAATTAAACCTTACCTGGAGTTTTGCAATTCACTGAACTACTAATTTTAATTAATGCTATGTTTGGTTGGGGAGAACTCAGACCAGGAACAATGGTTTTAGAATTTTAAGTCTTGTTTCTAAATCGCAATCTTCTCAGCAACCAAATGTATCAGATGTGCATAGTGAGGACTAAAAATCAGTATATACTTTCAGAAGAGAAGATATATCTGCATCACATGTTATCTAATCGCTTATAATAAATTATCATGTGAAGTTACTACAAAATATAGAATGCTTCTGTACCCTCTGGTTAGACAGAAACCAGGTGAGAAGCCATTTATATACACAGAGAAGAATCCTATAATGTATGAATCCTGTGCCTGACAGCAAATCAAAACAGTTGTTGAAAAATAGAAGCTTTTCAGGTACTCATCACCTCTAGAACATCAGGAAGGGAAATCCCGATTAGTAATTTAGTTAACACAATTTAATGACCTTGTTCCTTGATAGGAGTTCATTCAGATCTGACATCAGCCTAAGTGAGTAGTTCTAACAATGTGATACATTACTAAGAAAATAAAGTAGTTTTGTTGCTTTCTTAAGGTAACAACATTATTAAGGCTGGACTAATAAAAAAAGAGCCTC
This sequence comes from Quercus gilva, assembly GCA_023621385.1. Lineage (NCBI taxonomy): Eukaryota > Viridiplantae > Streptophyta > Magnoliopsida > Fagales > Fagaceae > Quercus > Quercus gilva. The sequence goes on along the minus strand of CM042474.1, from coordinate 35,191,214 downwards.
CTTCGGATAGAATGAAAAACATCAAGAATATTTGTCTTATATTTACTAAGTCAATTTCACACAATATTAGGTTCAGATCAGGAATATAGAATAACAAAAGCATTAGCAGAAGATAGAACCTGGAGTAAGGGTGGCTTCAAATCTGGATGTTTTTCTGCAAAATTCCTAGTATAGAATGCTGCTAAAGCACTGCAAATAATACCCATTATGTTGAAAAATTAGCAATAAAAATATATATAACTAGTCTACATTACTTCTAAGGGAAAACAATGATTATACAGGGAATAAAAAGACCAGAGGAAATGCTCAGTTGGCATGATTGACATTTAGAGAGAACATTGCTACACTAATAACCTAGAAAAGGAAATAAAGGAATTAAAATTGAGCACCATAATTACATTTATTCTACTGCAGAGGACAACCTAAGTATCAGGCTTCCTTTAAAGTAAAAGGTCAGCTAGGCCTAAGGTCAACTGAATGCAATATACCTAATCTTCATTTGAAGTTTTCTTTTGAGTCAAAACATATATATTGCTCACCATTTGGAGTCAACAATTGCCCAGTAGACAAGACAATAACTTGATTTAAAGAACATATTCATATCCAGATGGCCAAAGAGATTACAAACCTACAATTCTTTTAATCACGAAAACTGTCCACAAAACTCTTCAGATATCAGCCAAAATGGAGCTAGTTAATTTTTTCTTTATCATTTTTAGCTATTTCAAAAATTTTGACATTCTTACCTTTCCTACACAAATTCCCAGCAATATTGCAACTAAAAAATGAATAACTGAACAGGATGAGGAATAATAAGTCTAATAGAAATTATATGATGCAATAAATGGAAACTTTGTATTACCTACTAGCAGTGGAGCCAGAGTGAGACAAGCTAATCATGCGTTGGGCAAGGGACACTATTGTCAGTGATCTCATCGCACAAAATTCGGATGAAGATTTCCAAAGCTGAAATATTGTTTTCAACATCTCAGGAAAAAGTGGAAGCAACCAAACAAGAAAACATGTTCCAACATTTAAAACAGTTCATCCAATATACCTCAAGAATAGAACTCAAACCAGGAAATGTCAATGTCAAAGACCCTTTGTCCCCAAGCAAACCAGAAGCTACAATAAGATTCTCCGGCCTCTTTAGCTTCATGTCAGTTATAAGTAAATTATCAAGCTCACAATCTACATTCCACAAGTGTAAAAATGATAAGCTAAATCGAAGTAAACATTCTTCAAGTGATCTAATCCAGTCAAGTCCTTCCATAGAATCAGTCATGTTTCCATGCATATCAGAACCATCATCTATATTAATGTGGCGTGGGCTTGGTCTTTCAGTAACCTGTTCCTTCACATTGGTACTATCTGCCTTATCATTGCCATTAGCAGTGGATTCACGCTTCTGACAGGGAAGCATCAACAATCCAAGGTCAAAACTCAGAGTTGAAATTCCAGGGAATGGACAATAGCATTTGATGGAAGGCTTGATGCTTTGAAGGATTGATTGAGCGGTCAAATATGGTTTTACAGAAATTCCTTTACTAACATTTGCTTGGGAAGTATTGGGCTCAATTATATTTGTAATACCCGGCACCACATTTGGCGAAGTAACCAACTTCTCTTTATTATTTAAATTAGAAGGAGAAAAGCTTCCATCATCAATTATTGGAAGATTTAATAAGGAAACTGAGGTATTTCCATTCAATACAGTGCCATATAAGGAATTCAAGCTGATGCCTTTACAGAAATGATCAAACATTGAATGAGAAGCAGTCCCACGAAGAACCCGCTCCCTGGCGCCAGACTTTACATCCCAAATATATAGAACATCATTGGCATCAGACGTTCCTGAATGGTTTTGGCAGAGGCATGCAATATAACCTCTTACACCATCCCATACAACTTTAGCAGGACAGCTGGGGTGTCCAGGAAATATTCTCTCAACCCGCAAAGTCTCAAGAGAAGCAAGAGCAACACATGAGTCCTCCCCAACAGAAAGGAAGCAATCACTCCAAGGGCGGTCAGTCCGAGATGGAGGAAGAATTATTTGGCACACTGGAGCCACATGTTGGTGCATTACCGTAATGATATTTCCTGTGTCAAGATCCCATATACGAACCGTGCAGTCCATGCTTCCAGACACTAAAACCTGATTGAAACTCCATCCTTTGCTAGTACCCACCATTCGATGCGCTGCCAAACACAGTACAGCACCTGTGTGTCCTAGAAAATATTGCCTGGATACATGTGAACTCACTGCACATTGTGGACTATTACCATGAGAAGTAAGTCCATGAAACAAATCAAGTCTTACAACCTCTATTTCCCCACTAAAGAAGCCATACACAATACCATAAGGTGCAAAGAGATTTTCTGAAATAACCATGGAAGAAGATACAATCTGTTTCTTATGCACACAGCCATAATTATAATCATCTTCATGTATATTATTAACACTTGTTGAACTTGGACCAGAAGATTGCTTAGAACTTAACTCATTCTTCCAACCAACAGGGCCCTCAATTTCTTGAAGTGGAGTAGAGTTTGCAATCCAATCAACAAAAAAACTACTTTCTCCAAGCATTCTGCATTGCAAGCACAATTTTCCGTGGTCATCATGTTCTGAATGTAGTGACCAGATTGTGATGTGTGGTTTCCACTGTAAAGGTTCTTCAACACCAAAGCAAAGTGAGTCAATGCGAAGAAGATAGCGGTTCAATTGAATTAAACAAACTGACAATCTTACATCATGGGGATGAGAAGTGGAAGGGATCTCACAAAGTAGCTCACTTTTGAATATGCTATTTGAAAATGATATTGTATACACAACTGCATAACCTTTATTATTCCACATGGAAAATTTTTTAGAAAATAATTCATTTAGTTCATCGTTGTTCAGCTCACTCCCAAAATCTTCACTTTCAAGAAACATTCCCCCTATGACATGAGATTGAGCTGACTTGCTTTCTAGACAAATGAAATTGTCCTCAAAAGAAATCTCTCCAATTGTAGTACCACTGGCTAACAACCTAAATACGCATCGGTTTTGCAAAACAAAAGCGATAACATCCCCACAGGTTGCAATTGACAAAACCTGTACGCCCTCACTCAATTCATCTGCCCAAACAGTCATTCCTGACTGAGAAGAACTTTTATGTGAACCAGTCCCAACCTCCCCATCTCGGTGGGGATCCTTTAATATCGAAACCAATTGCAATCTACCAGACGAATCACCCATGACTACAGAATGTTTCTCTCTATGCTCAGTGGGTGGAACTACAGCCATAAACTTCAACGAGCCAATAGATAAATTCCCATGAAAAACAGTTTGGACAATTGTAAGGGTATACGTATCAACAACTACTACAGTACACTTCGGTGGTTTTCTCTGCTGAGACACTCTATCCACTGACCCTTCACCTCCTTCTGCAGAGTCAGTGGAATGATGACCAGACACATGGACAGTGTCTACAAAAGAACAGCCAATGCATACATATCTTGCATTCGAAGGCAATGTTCGAACCATGGATGGACTACCTACCCAAGGTGGCAATCTCCTCCTTCGTCTGCAATGCCCACTGCCTCTGCTCCACACACACAACACACCATCAGTACACGCACTGATTAATGCACCATAATGACCAGAAGTAGAGTTCCCCCCACCATTAGTCAAAGAGCCTTTCTTCTCATTTCCAAACGCCACAACAGGATAACAAGTCCCGAGATCAGTTATGGGCGCAGCATGGCCACACAACATAGCTATTGGTGTAATTTCCTGTTCCAAATGAAAAGTTATCACATTGGGCCATGACCAATTTTGCTGGAAGAAAAATCTGGTTTTTTTATATTTTCTATAAATTATAGAGAAACAAAATTATTTATAAACAAACAAGAATTTAATCCAGCCAAGTAATGTGGTTGAAAAAAGAAAATTTTCTCAAATCTAAGAATAGCACTGACACAAATTCCAAACTGAAGCTTATGTTTGGTTGCTGAGAAAATGTAGGCAAAGAAAATGCCACAAATTAAAATTGAAAATCTAACTAATAACAACATTTTCTCAGCAAGCATACAGAACCACATTTCAAAACCAAAACAAAAATCCATTCGAATTATATTAGAACTTAATTTGTGCGATTCAGCTAAAAGTTTTGAATCAGTGATTTTAACAAACAATGAGTAATGCAAGAAAGTAATTTAAAAGGACGCTAACTACAATTAAAATTTTAATATATTACTAAATTTTCTCAGCAAACAAACAGAACCGCATTTCAAAACCAAATAAAAAAAATCCATTCCAACTATATTAGAACATAATTTGTGCGATTCAGTTAAAAGTTTTGTATCAGAGGTGGTGAGCGAAAAACAACGACTAATGATAGAAAGCGAATGAAGAGGACGCAAGCTAAGATTGAAATTTTAATTATTACTACATTTTCTCAGCAAACAAACAGAACCGCATTTCAAAACCAAAACAAAATTCCATTTGAAGTATTTTAGTGCAAAATTAGTGCAATTCAGCTAAAATTTTTGGTTCAGTGATTTTAACAAACAGGTTGTGAGCCAAAAAACAAAGAGTAATGATAGAAAGGAAAAACTTTGAAGAGAAGCGAGTTGACTTACCGGGTTGGACTCGGTGGAGGAGAGGTTCCACCAAATGATAGAGCCATCGGATCCGCCGGTGTACAGAGTCGAAGGAGAGTCGAGCACCGCCGTGGCGGTGACTCGGTGAGACGGAGGCGAGGCTGACCATATGCACGCCACGGATCGGCACTTCATGACTCAGTGAGTCGAGGTGAGTCACGATGATCGCATTCGAGCGCGAGTGAGCGAGTTTTGATTAGAGAGAGAGAAGTGGACGGAGAAACTGTACGGAATGAGTTGAAAAGTAATTATCGTAAGAAGTTAACTGGAGGGAAACTGGTTGTTCTGACGTGGCGTGATATGAATGGTTCAGGGGCTTTTAGTCGAAAATTTTGCATTTGTTTTTTTAATAACTTATATTTACGAAAACCAGTTTTAAAAAAATAATCATTTATTCAATTTTTTTAAGAAATAATTTATGTCTTTGGCCAATACTTTTGAAGGGTTTCAATTTTTTGTATTTTGTGTGTTCTTCCATCTTGTTACAACACACACATATATTCACTTTAAAATTGATTGTTTTAATCCAAATCATGTTTTTGAAAATACTCACTTTTTTAAAGTATATAGTTAAAATTTTATTTTAAAAGGGCTAATTTGAATTATTTTTATAAAAAAAATTTAAGTTAAAAGAATTGGAATTAAAATCTTGGAATTCTTCGTTTAAATTATCAATAAATATCATTTAACATAAAGATCATCAACAATTTACTTTTATTGATGAATTAGCGGTATGTCAAAAAATCAAATTTAAATTAAAAAAAAAAATCATTAACATCATCAAAATTAAATTAAAAAAAAGTATTAATAAAAAGGTTAAAAAAAAATTTGTTGGTAAATCTTATATTACATTGTGGAAATATACCATGCATAAATTACCTATGGCACAAAGTGCTTTGGAGTTTAAACTTCAAGGAGAGGAGAGCACTGAGCACATATTTGAGCTGTTGGGGCAGTATATATAGTAATTAGTATTTCTAACCATCTAAAAAAGGTAGGAATGGCAATGGGTCGGGTTCGGGCCGGGTTTTTTCATACCCGGACCCGACCCGCGGGGCAAGACCCGTGGCCCGAACCCGGCTCGGTTAGGGTACCGGGTTTTTTCCCGGGGCCCGAACCCACCCCAGCCGGGCCCCACGGGCCCCACGGGCCCCGCGGGCCCCGTTTAGAAATTGGGCCCAATTCGTGGCCCAAGCCGCCCAACCAAAAGAAAAAAAAAAATTAAGCCCAGATTTTAATTCAAGCCCAGATTTTGCTCAGATTTAAGCCCAAAAAATAATCCGTCCCTACCAGAAGGATCCCCCAGCTCTTGCCATTCATTCATTTAATCATGTAAATGCTGTAATAAATAGATAAGAAAATGCAGAAAACAAAATTGGGGTTTTATCTACCACCATCACCATGTGCACTTACGGATCTTATTTATGCAATGAGCTTTCAACCACATCCACATGCCACCAAACCAAAGAGAAAAATGAAGAACAAAACGCAGAAATTCATATACCATTCATCATCGCTTGGTTGTAAGAAAATTTTCTTAAGAACATATGGAAGCAAAATACAAAACTTGCCGCAAATAACTGTTCACAGAGTACAAAAATTCGTTTTATTAAGACATTTCTCCTCAAGAATATCCGCATGAGAGACTCTCTAGGTTCAAAAGGGTAGTAATATCCTCTGTTTCAATCACGCCCTAAAAATAACTAATACAACTTAGAAAATTGTAGATCCGTACTTCAACCGCAATGAAATTATCTGAATAAATGGTTTTACTTTGAGGGTGTGAATCTGTCAAATCAGCAAAAACTACAAGACAGTGAAAAATAACATTATTAATGCTTCACCAGTACAGAAAATAAGCTTTGCATACATCAAATATTGAAGCTTCACCAGTACATTATTAAAGCTTTACATACATCAAATATTGAAATCAAAATTTGGTAAACATTAAAACAAAGTAACAAGTTTCAACACACAAAAAATATAAGCTAAACCCAACAAAAAAAAAATCCGGAAACGGTATCTTTTCAAGTAGATACCTGAAGGCTGAAGGCTGAAGTTGAATAGCAGACCCTCTCCGATTTGGTCAAGCCGATTTGCTACTCTGGTGGAGAGTCAACGGCGTGAGCTAAGGGAGAGGGACTGAGGGTCGGACTGGGTATTTTCTGCGTATGTGAACTGGGGTGCGTGGGTTTAGTGGTTTAGGCGTGGGTTTGGTTTGGCCGTGGGGTTTGTGACGATGGTGGTGAGGCCGTGGTTTTGGTATCTCAACGAGTGGATTTGGGTTGTGGTCTCGCCGTCTGAGTTTTGGTGGTGTTCACGGAGGTGGTTTGAGATAGAGTGAGGTGAGGGACGGTCGGATTGAGAGGGAAGGAGGCTGCTGAGCTGAACTAAAGAGTGAAGACTAAAGGGTGACGAAATGGGAAATTAGGGTTAGATGTTAGGTAATATATATATAGAGGGCATTTTAGTAATTTCAAATTACCGGGTTATTACCGGGCCGGGTCTCGGGTCGGGTCTCGGGTTTTTTTATAAAACCCAGACCCGACCCGGACCTGCTTCGGGTTTTTTTTTTTAAAACCCATACCCGACCCTATTTCTAATCGGACCGGGTAAAACCCGGCCCATTAGGGTCGGGCCGGGCCGAGTACCCGCGGGTCGGGCAAAAATTGCCATCCCTAAAAAAAGGACATATGAAATAAATTGAGGAAGAAAGATGAGATAAAATGGAGTGGAGTATCGCCGGAGTGGATGGTGTCATTAGAGTTGTTCATAGGAGAGAGAGTACAAGAAATAATAAATTTTTTTTTTTTTTTTTTTTTGAGAAACGAAAATGGGGGTTAGCTAGGTTACACTAGCCCCCGGGCAGGGCGCCAGGTGGCAGCCGATGGGCCGCTCCTTTTCGTAGAGGGGCCCACCTTTACCACCTGTTGGAATTAAAGACGTCCACCAATGGACTCCTGCTGGTAGCGGGAATCGAACCTGAGCGTGTTAGGCAAAACGAACGAACCATACCCAGCTGAGCCAAGCCCCCATTGTATTTTTCTATTTTGTTAAGAGAAATGATATGTCTACAATAATTTTACAATATTTTTACAACAAATCTTAAGTGATAGGTTGTTATTGGTTGTATTGTTGGGTTAAAAAAGTAATCTCAGTGCTAAATTCAAATTTGAACTAATAATAACTAACCACTCATGATTTGTTGTAAAAATGTTATAGACGTAACACCTCTCTTTTGTTAAACAAGTAGGTAAATGTTTTAGTATAAGCAATTAGGAACAAAACTAAGACCATGTCGTTTTAAAGGGATAATTGCAACTTTTAACATGATGATGGTTTAGCGATGGTAGCAAATATGAACTTAAAGAGTCCATACTGTGTATCCAAGAGTTAGGCCCCTTTTGATATATATCACTATCAGTTTTTTTAAGACCTTATCCCCTCCCCGTGCATATGTGTTAAAATACTTAGTATTTAAAAAAAAAAAAAAAATGAAACTTGATGGAGGAAAATGACAACTCATTAAACTTATAGGTGTAATTTATATCTTCATGTGATATTGCTTTATGTAAAAATGCATTTCTAATTATAGGAAGTGTCATTGTATGAACAATTCATCATTTGTTTTAACAGTACATAAAACAATACCACATAAAGATTAAGTATTACATTTTTCTTTATTTATATATATAATTCATGTGTTACAACAAGCTAAGAGAGGGATTTGAAAATTGAAACCTTAGTTCCATAATTTCAGAGAATTCAAACTATATAGGTTTTTTTTTTTATATACTTTTCTTTGTTTTTTTTTATAAATGTTTTTGATATAAAATTATGATATTTTATTCACTTTCTAAATAATTTGTGTATGTCAATACCATAAAGTATATTGTATATAAAAAATAAATAAAAATAATTTTTTTGAGATAAAAGATAGAAAATAAAAATAATTGATGTTGTTCACGATTTAGTAGGTGTTGAGGGTCACTTTTTGAATCCGAATAAAGAGAAGAAAGCCCAACCTAGCAACACGGGCAACAGAAAAATGACAAGCATAGAGTAAAACCATTAAGCCCAAGCGGTAGGAATAATGGATCACATGCCCGTAATATAGACAAATGGGCCTTGAGGAAGTAAACGGGCCTAAAAGGCCCGGAAAGAGAGAAATGGCACCCATGGGCAGTATGTGGTATAGAAAAGTGAAAATGGGCCATGGCAGGCCCAAAGCAATGTAAACAAAGAAAGTAAGGGATTAATGGCAAGCCCATGAACCCTAAGGATGAGAATAAGGAAACTGGGCTGGGGAAGCCTAATGAAGTTAGTACAAGCCCATGGGAACGCAGAGTTAGTAAACGGGTCAAGAAAGTCCAAAGAAAGTAAATGGGCTGGAAAGGCTCGAGAGAAAACAAAAAGGACACTGGAGCCCATAAGAAAGAACACCAGTGGCCATGTTAAGCCACTAGGGGAAACGATGGAACGGTAGGCCCAAAAGAGGCCCAGCGGGAGTAAGCCATTACGGTAGGAATAACAAGTAATGTGGCAAGAAGTCAAGTAAATTAAGAAGTGAGCTGAAAGAAAATGCAAAGGCCAGTATTAAACAAAGCCCAGTCCTTAAGGAAACAAGAAATCAAAGTAGCAACACATAAAAAGCCAGAAACGGGCGGCAAGCTGTGCAGGCAAAGTCTCCAGACTGCAGCGGACACATGAGCAGCAGGCAGACTTCAGACACATACGAACAGAAGGCACGCGCAAGACCCAGGCACCACCAGCCTATACCCAGCCAATACGGGACATGATGAGGTAATGGGTCAGAGGTAAGAGGGCATGGTTTGGTGGTGGGAAGAAGGGAAAACCTGTTTTGGGGTTCTTGCTTAAATTCTTTTGGGAGATATGTCCTGCTGGGATGACATACTTCCCAAAAGAGGTAAGGCTGAGTTGGAACCACTAGGTGCATGCCATGAGGGATAGATAGAGAGAGAGAAATAGCACTGCGGCAGGAAGAAGAGTCACGGCAGACTAACAGACAAAATAGTTGTCTTTGTCTGGTAATGGGGAGTGGCTCGCAGACGGAACAGTAATGGTCGGTGAGTACACCAGACCAGACAAAGGTGGGTAAGGGGTAGAATAGTAAAATCTAGTCATGGCAGGCACTATAAAAATGAGTCCTTTGCCGTGTACAGGGGAAAACAACAACAGGGAGATACACAGGAAAACAAAGAGGAAATACAATACTAAAGAAATTACGATGGTAGAAATCGCGAAGGAAAGACTAAAGGAGAAAACAAAAAAAGGAACCCGGGAAAAAGAAAGAAAGAAAAGATAAAAGAGAGAAAAATAGAAAGGAAAACGAGAGTTAGCAGCATGCACCGATAGGTTTCTTCCCCTCTCTCTCTCTCAAATCCCTGCTCTCTTCCTTGAATAATCGTCCTAGGTATTATCCATTCAGGTCCGCCTTCCTCAAATCCATTAATTTCCATCGCAGGATTCTTTTCCTCGGAGGTTAATTGTGTTGAGAGAAGGCGTTCTTCCTCTTTGGCTTTGCTCCTGCGAACTAAACTGGACTTAGTTTCTTTATATTTTGATTAATCCTTTTATCATTTGCCCCTTTCACTTTATTTGCAAAAGTCGTTAATATTACTGTGATTACGGATTATTTGGTCATTCTCTGTTGAAAAGCCATCTTGTCATTCCAGAATACTCGGTTTTGTTTTATTTATTGTATCTGTTTGCCACAAGCTTCTCTGAAACAACTCTGCCTACCGTAAGTACACTCCTGACAGACAAGGCATAGTTTGTGCATAAGTCGGCCAAATTGAATTTCAGTTGGACCGGTCTCGACTCCCGCAACTCAGAACACTTGGGCCTACCATCACAAAAGGGCAGACCAACTCAACACAATAACAAAAAAAGGCCCCCACATTAAATTAGTGACTCCACTAGGGAGTTGAGAAACAGACAGGGACGAAAGCCCACGCAAACAAATGCCTCCGAAATCAGGACAATGCGAAATATGAGTGTTGTACCCTCACAAGCAGAGTCCAGGCCTATAACGCCCCACCAACCATAGCCTAACCAGGCAGAAGGTGCCAACAGAATAGGGGCTGACCCTCAACCGCAACCAAGAATTCCTAGCGACAATGCCAACATTTTCATTGAAGTCTTGCAGTCACTACAATACTCACAGCAGCAAATGATGGAAGAAATCTGTTAGCTAAAAGCAGACAAAACAAAAGAAAAAGGGAGCCAACATGACCTGGAGCATATGACAGACATGGAGGAGACACCAACAGGAGGTGTCCCACACAATGCAGAACAAAGTTTCATCACCATGGCCGAAGTAGCCGCCCTCTTGGAGTAGGAGAGGGCCAGGGCACCTAAGGAGAGATTCTATGCACGAAGGCCTCCTTACCTACTAAGGGTACTCAACAAACCATACCCTGAGAGGTATGAGCCAAGGGCATTCGCACAATATAATGGCAGAAAGGAAAGTGTTGTTGAGCACGTGAGTAAATTCATTGATACTTTTGGCCCTTACGCCGCAGATGAAGACTTATGTCTCCGAGAGTTTTCTAAATCACTCTGCGACCAAGCATACACCTGGTACATTGGTCTAAAGCCAGAATCGATTCCAACATGGGATGACATGGTGGACGTATTTTGCACTAAGTATTTTCACGGAGAAGAAACAGTAACGCTTGCAACTCTGCAAGCGACAAAGCAGAAAAATGGTGAGGACCTGATGGAATACATCAAAAGGTTCAGGGACATTGCACTAGATTGCTATGACCATTGTGAGAAAAGAACATTAGTAGAAATGTGTATGACAAACATGATCAGGGAGTACAGGGCAGTCCTCGAAAATTTAAAAATTTCTCAATTTGCTCAGCTATTGCAAAAGGCCAGAAAAACTGCCTAGTCCGTGAAACCAAGTTTGAACAAAAGAAATGCCCCACAGGCTATGGCAATATCTATTGGCGACAGGAGAAGAAAGACCGAATGGAGGGAATACGATACTCCCCCACCAATATCATGCACCCTGAAAGAATTAGACGTACTGCTAGGCAAATGGGTAACAGATGGAGTTTTCAAACCTAATCAAGTCACTAGAGAACCCACAGAAAAAGAGCGGAGGGACCCACGCTTCTGCTGTTTACACAACTATGTGCAACATCCTACCGCAGAATGTTAGGCGCTCCGCAGGCTGGTGCATCGTAGGATCAAAGAGAGGACTCTAGAATTATCCCAGCAAGAAGTTCAAAGAAACCTACTCCCAAATCACAAAGGGAAGGGCGTAATGGCAGTAGTAATTTGTGTAGATCCAGGGGAGGACGAGGAAGAGAATCCAGCCCTGCCTACAGCAATAATTACCACTTTACAGCAAAGCTCCAAATTCAAAAATTTGTTCGACCAGCTGGGGCTTACGACAAAGGAAAGAAAAGTAGCCACGGAGGCTTTGGTGAGCATCGCCTCTAGGGCAGGAGTAGAATGTTTATCGGCAGAAGTCCAAGATGACAGGGCTCTCTTACAGGAGTCAACTAAAATCACTTTTGGTGATGAGGATATGGAAGTGGGGTACCCAACCCACATGAGGCCTCTCTACTTGGCAGCATCCATAAATCAAATCCCCATAAATAGGGCCTTAGTAGATATAGGTGCTTCCGTAAACCTCATCCCGTTGAGCACTCTACAAGCCGTAGGGATTTCAAAAGGAAAGATTCAAGGGTGCCCAATGAAAGTAACGAGATTTAGCGAAATGGGAGAATACACTACAGGACACATCTAGCTGTGGTTAAAAGTAGGACCCATAGCTTCTTTGGCTCGGTTCCACGTGATGAAAACAGAGGTTTCATACCACGTACTCTTAGAGTGACCATGGTTACACAAACACAGACTAATTCCATCCACATACCACCAATGTGTGAAGGGAAGGATGAATGGCAGAATGGTACGCATAGCAGCGAACCATTCACCATTCGAGCAAGCAAAGGCTCATTTGGTAGAAACCATGTTCTACGACCAATGAGCTCTGTCAGGGGAAAGTTCAGTATTAAGACCACAAGGTACCTTTGTACCTAAATGGAGAGACATCCAAGATGATCTGGAACTCGATCTAAGGGAGTTGCTGGCCCGAAAAAGGAAAAGGAAAGAAGCGTCTATCGCAGGACCAGAGGATACACCTCACTGTGTCAGGATCCGAGGTCTTGACGGTAAGATTGTGTATAAATTATGAAGGTGCGTAGGGCCCACAAGTAAAATGTAAAAGGGCCCCACCCAGGAGTGGAAGCATGAGAGTTCGGCGTGTTGCGTGGTTTAAGAAAATTCAGAGGAAGAAAGCAATAGAAGGGAGAATGAAGAGGTTGTGAGAGAAAAGGAAGTACAGGTTGCGACAGAAAAAGAAATGGAAGAAGTTGACTTAGGGTCTATTTCACAGAGACCAAAGCCTATCTTAATTAGTGCAAGTTTGACAGAAAATGAAAAATCGGAGCTAATACTACTGTTGAAAGAATTCAAAGACGTCTTCACATGGGAATACAATGAAATGCCAGGGTTAGACCCTGGGCTAGTTGCCCACACGTTGAATGTGGACCCAGAGGCTAAGCTAATCGCCCAGCCTGCTAGGACATTCCACACGGAGATAGAAGGGCAAATAATCAAAGAAGTACAGAAATTGCTAGCCGCAGGATTTATCAAGCCTATCCAACACCTGCGCTGGCTGTCCAACATTGTGCAAATAAGGAAGAAGAATGGCTAGATAAGATGTTATGTAGATTTCAGAAATCTCAACAAGGCCTACCCGAAAGACGAGTTTCCCTTACCAAACATGGATTTACTGATAGATTCTGTAGCAAGAAGTGCCATGTTTTCATTCATGGATGGGTTCAGTGGATACAAACAAATCAAGATGACGCCAAAGGATGTAGAGAAAACTGCTTTCAGAACGCCCATGGGCAACTTCTACTACACTATAATGCCCTTCGGGCTGAAAAATGCGAATGTCACTTATTAACGGGCGATGACAGCCATATTCCACGACATGATGCATTGTGAACTGAAGGATTATGTGGATGACATAGTAGTAAAATCAAGGAAGAGAGAGGAACGCCTCCAAGTATTGAGGAGGGTATTCGAGAGGTACAGAGCTTTCAAGCTAAGAATGAACCTTCTTAAATGCGCATTTAGAGTGTCCTCTGGGAAGTTCCTGGGCTTCTTAGTTCACAGCAGGGGAATAGATGTGGACCCGGCCAAAGCTATGGCCATTACGACTATGAGACCTCTAGACACAATAAAGGAGTTAAAAAGCTTCTTAGGAAAAGTCTCGTATATTTGGAGATCTATCTCTAGGTTGGCATCAATCACTTCTGCTTTCACCAAGCTACTCAGGAAAGGGCAGAAGTTTGAGTGAGAGGAAGCGCAACAAGCAGCCTTCAAAAGACTGCAGCAGATCATGATGAACCTCCCCACAGTGCAGGCCTCGATTCACAAAAAGCCATTGTTACTCTATTTGGCTACCAATTCGTATGCCATTGGTGCGTTAATCGCCCAAGAAGATGGGGGTGGTGTTGAGCTACCAGTGTACTACATCAGCCGTGCCATAAAAGATGCAGAAACTTGTTACCCAAGAGCAAAGAGGGCGTGCTTAGCTATTGTGTATGCTTCGCACAGATTGCGTCATTATTTCATGGCTTACGAAGTATGGCTGATGACCAAATCTCATGCCATCAAAGCTTTACTGTAGCAACCAATCCTCTCTGGTAGGATATCCCAATAGTTGCTACAATTGTCACAACATAATTTGAGAATGGGGATACCCAGAGCGGTGAAGAGCCAGGCTATAGCGGATTTATTGGCACAATTCCCAGGAGAGGAAGAGTTCCCGCTGGATGATGAGGTTCTGGGAGAAGTGGTCATGGCAGAAGAGGTCAGAGAGCAATGGGTAATGAAATTTGATGGGTCTTCTACCACCCAATCCGGAGGGGTGGGAGTAGTTTTGTACCATAAAGAAAATAAAGTGGTAGCGATGTCATTCAAATTAGAGTTTCCATGTTCAAACAATACCGCAGAATATGAAGCCTATCTAACTAGGCTGGCCACAGCTCTTAAAATGGGAGTCAAGCACTTAAGGGTATTGGGTGATTCGAATTTGGTGGTTTGCCAGGCCAAGGGGAGCTTCTCCATAAAAGAACCCAGCTTAGCCCTGTACAGAGCAATGGTCCAGAAGATGGAAGAAAAGTTTTCGACTTTTGAAATAGAGCATGCTCCAAGGAATGAAAATCGATTTGCAGACGCGTTAGCCGCGCTAGGCTCACAAATAAGGTTTGAAGGTGATAGCACCAGAATAGAGGTCAGCAAGAGGAAAAAATTGATAATTGAGATGTTGAAGGAGAAATTCCAGGAGGAACAACGCAACGGGGACTGGCGGATTCCCATAAAGGAAGCCTTGATAAAAGAAGATGACGCCGCAAGACTAAAGATACTAAAAGACTACGCCTTAGTGAAAGGGGAATTGTACCGCAGAATGCCATGTGGAGTTTTGTCTAGATGTGTAAGGCAAGAGGAGGCCCAGAGAAAGCTGAAAGATGTACATGACAAAACTTGCGGATCCTGTGGAGAGGTCAACCTTTATCGCAGACTTCAAAGGGCAGGCTTCTATTGGCCAAACATGGGTAAAGATGCAAACCAAGTCCAAACCCAGTGTGAGACTTGCCAACTTGCGGCAGACAGAGAGGAAAGTTACGCTGTATTCATCAGCGAGGACTGGAGAAGCCCATTCATACAGTACCTAACAGAAGTCATCCTGCCGCAAAAGTACAGCAAAAAATATAAACTTATGAGGTTGGCAATGCGCTACTTTGTGCATAATATGGTCCTTTTCAAAAAGGGGTATGATAAAGACCCTTTAAGGTGTCTGGGCCCTGAAGAAGTAAGAGAAATGGTGAAAGAAGTGCACTCAGGAGAGTGCGGGGAGCACCAGGGAAAGAAAAGGCTTTACAGGTGCCTGCTGCAAATGGGCTACTACTAGCCTACCATGAAAAATGATACGACAGAATTTATAAAGAAGTGCCACAGTTGCCAAGCACAGGCCAATTTGATTCACACCCATCAGCAAAATTTACACAGCATGGTAACCCCATGGCCTTTCAACACTTGGGGGCTTGACTTGGTAGGACCGGTTAACCCACCATCACGAGGATACATATGGATATTGGTGGCTAAAGAATATTTTACTAAGTAGGCAGAGGCAGTCCCACTTCGAAAAGCCACGGGAGGAGCAGTGGCAAACTTCATCAAGGAAAACATAATCGTGAGGTTTGGGGTACCCCACAAGATCATCAGTAACAACGGTACACCTTTTGTCAACAATGAGGTGAGAAAGATGCTAGAGTTTTACCAAGTTAAGCACCACCTATCATCACCTTATTACCCTCAGGGGAATGGGCAAGCAGAGGCAACGAACAAAACTCTCATAAGGATTATCAGTAAAATGAGCCAAGAGTATACAGGAGGATAGGTCATGCACCTACCAGACGCTCTTTGGGCCTATAGAAGTTCACCTAAGTCAGCCACAGGTTTTTCACATTTTTCCTTGGTCTACGAAACTAAAGCGGTAAGCCCAACAGAGATAATGACCCAATCCCTGAGAGTCATGCAGATGCAAGAAAAAATGGGGAAGAAGAAGTCTTTGCGGCAGAAAGGTGTGAAGACCTAGAAGGACTTAATGAAAAAAGAGAAAAGGCCTAGGAACGCAGCCGTAGATATAGGCAAAGAATGACTAAAGCCTATGGCAGGATGACTAAAGAAAGGGTGTTTGTGGAAAGACAACTTGTTCTGAAAGTGGCAGACTATGTTAGAAGAGGCCTGCCAGGACCATCTAAGTTTGCACCGAAGTGGAAAGGACCCCTTGTGATAAGGGAAGCACACCCAAGTGGGTATTACCGTTTGACTCAAACGGATGGTAGAGACTTAATGGATCCCATCAACGGGAAGTGGTTGAAGCATTATTATGCCTACGGAGAAAACTCATGTGGTTGTCCCCTTCTTTTGTTTTGTTGAAAGACCCTTATCTTTCCTTTTATCTTTTCCATCTTTCAAGTAATTATATCACAAGACTGAATTTCTTTTGTAAGTCGCTTTAATGAGGATGTAATGAAAAACACGAAGTATTATCATAATATGTCATAGCAAAAGCCAGAAACAGTAACAAAGTGGTTACAAACCCAAACTATGGCAAACTAGCCAAATAGATGATATAGGAAACATAATGTACTAGATGGAGTAATAAGTCAAAAGAAACAACAAAACAAAGAAGAAACTGCATCATCATCAATGGAGTCCTGAAATGAGTGGCTGATCCCCAAAACGACCAGACCCACCGATGTTGGAAAGAAGATGCTCGCGACGACCCTCTAAGTCTGCCACTTCCTTTCTCAGAACCTCAAGGCGTGAGTCAATAGCATCAACAGTAGGTTGGACTCTCCTCATGAAAACAGCTCGGGCAATCTCTCGAAGGTGATCCAAGATAAACTCCATGGTAAAACCAACGCTAACAAGCTCCTGCACTGCAGCCTTCCACTACAGGATCCTCTTAGTGGAGACGGTATCAACAAAGTTGTGCTCAATGTCATTCATTACACTCCCCAACATCTTCAAGAAATGCTCTTTAGCGGATCGGCCAAGTCGGAATCCCTGCATGAAGTCCCCACGATTGTTATAGACCATCACCAAATGAAAAGCCCAGTCCTCGGGTATTCTGAAGCCATGGAAATCTATGTAAGGAGGCCCGGAGCCCCAAAAATCTGCAAGTCCAAGATCATTGACTTCAGGCTGGTCAAAGCGTGCAAAAAAGGCTGCAGCCTCACCCACAAGGTCAGGAATGGTGGTGGAACTGCTGCCCATTTCGAACTGAGGAGGGGCCGTAGGAAGTGAACCTGCCAAGGAAAACACAAGGCATGAGATGAGAAACTAAAAGGGGGAAAAGGAAAGAGGCAAACCCACGGGGAAGAAGAAATAGACAAGAGGAAAGAAAGCTTACCAGGGCCAGTGATAATGGGGGCTGTGGGAAGAATCGAAACAGGCACAGAGGGAATGGCAAAAACCGACGCTGTGAATATGGCAGAAGCTGGTACAGAGAATACAACAGGAATAGGTGCTGTAGGCACAACAGGAGTAGCTGCTGCAGGCGCCCCTACGCTTGCTGCAATGCCTGGCCCTTCAAAGGTCTCTGCAAACAGAGAAAATAAACATGCAAATAAAAGAGAAGAAATGAACTTAGCAAAAAAAAAAGAGGAGAGGGCACATACTCATGAATTCAGCCTCGGGTGAAGCACCCTCTTCTTCCTCAGACTCAGAAATCCTCCTTACCAGGACGGGCTCGTCATCAGGATCCTCAAGAATGTCCTCGGACTCCTTAGAGGACAAATCAGCATCGGGCCCACGGGTGGCAGAACTAGGAATGGAGGAAGGAGTAACTACCAAGTAAGAACCGTCCTTTACAGCCTGAGACAGGGCCGCAAAGGGGTCACTGGTGGAAATGATAAGGGGCATGATAGGTGAAACAGCCTCGGTCTGAGTTATAGCAAGAGGAACAACTTCCTTTGGAGGAGTAGGCATTTCGGTCGGAATAGGACTAGTCTCGTTAACCCCCTCAATATGAGTACCCTTTTCTCTGGGTACCGGTCTAGTGGGAGGGCTAGAAGCCTTGGCAGGAACTCCATATGTAGCGGCAGAAGTGACAGGTGTCTGAAATGTTTCACCAACCCCACCAAAGGAACCTTTCACGAGTGTACCCATGGAGGTAGAAAGCTCCTCGACTGTGGGATGATAAATGGAAAGGGGCTCGGGTTGATCTTGGAAGGCAAAAGAAAAAAAATATATATATATATATATATACATACGTGATAAAAAATAAAGGAACCCACAATTGATCAAAACAGATGAAGACACATGGCAGGTGAGATACATGTAAAAAGAAAAAGAAAAAGGAGGAAAAAAGAAGGGAAGGGAGATGTACCTCAAATTCAGGCTCATCAAGCTCAATGGGATGGGTGGCTGACGTATCCTCCTTGTGCTTAGATTGCAAAGGAAAAAGGAGGACAAGAGACAACGTTAAAGAAAGAAGTCAATAGGTATGACATGAGTTAGCCACAAGGAAGTTAAAGTCAAAACACAAAAGACAAGGCAGAATTTTTTTTTAACATAACGTACCCTTTGCTTAGTGGCAGACACAAGATGGGAAGTTGTCTTTCTCTTACTACCCCGTGTCCTGCTAGAAAGGGGAGCATCTGTGGCTGGCTATAGAGCAGCAGGCTTGGGCTTGCTTGCGGTCTTGAGCTTGGTAGGACCCTTCTGGATCAGCGCAGGAATATTAGTTACCTTAACTTTCTTCTCAAAACCCGGAGGAAAATCACCCGTGAGCCAACATCATCCTTTCTTCTCCTCATCCCACTTGAAGATGGCAGAACAACTCTGTTTCCTGGCATAGGCTAAAATGAACTTGGAAGGCAGGAGCAACCGAAGGTTAGGGGAGACAAGCATATTGAGCCCATCAGGAGGGATAAGGGAGAAACCATGACTACCTACCAACTCTTGTCCAAACGAAGTCATCACAACTTGCCAATAGCCATGCATAGCAGGAGTGCAAAGACCCTCCCTCAACAAGCCAGGAACTGTAACTGCACTGAAACGTTGTCTCCAAAATTCGAAAGTAGTGTGCCGTAGGAAAGGCTGAACTGAAGTAGGAGACTCCATGAGATAGGAAAGGTTATCAAGAATGTCCTGATCCAACCCAAATTGCCTTCTTACTCGATTAGCGGGATAGTGAACAAACCTGACACCTTCATCAGCCAAATAAGGCAACCACTCAACATTGGTGGCCGCCAAGTAGGTGATTCCCATCTCATCGAAATCGGCCAAAAGAGTGATGGTCCCAATGGTATCAGTAAACGAACCCATAGTAGAATCAATGCATGTATAACCCTTACCCAAGTTTCTATAAGCCTTCCAAGTAAAATCGGTACCTTTATTAAAAGACTCAATAACTAAATGATCAATGGGCTTTAAGCCAGACCAACCAAAAGCCAAAGGGAAATCGGATTCAAACCTGCCTCAGAAGTCAGTGATCACTTGCGGACATGATTGGTACTTCTCCTTCGCGAAACGAACAAGCCTACATTTCGCCAAGTATTGAGCACAGCGCTCAAACAACAATTGCTGCAGAATGGTGCTATGAACAGAGGAAGTGACTATGTAGCAGGAGCTCGCCTGGCTCTCGTCACTCCGCAGGATATCCAGTTGAATATACAAATGCCCCAGAAACATGGGGGCTAGCGGCAAGCTCACCCCAGCAGATATTTTGATAGCCAAACGAAAATACAAAGGCTTAATGGCATACTGGGGGTAGGAGCCGAAGACAAACTTACAGTGCCAAAATGCAACAAAAGCCGCGCGGTAGGCAGCAACAGAGAATTTAGAGGAAGAACTAACCTAGTATGATAACTTAGCATTTTCGGCCATCCTTTTTCTCAACTCAGCCTCAATGGCTTCTTCCTCCGAAGAAAGCTCTATGGTGGCGGGATCCACATCGCCAAGGATTGGCAAGAGTAGTTGGTTGGCCACATCCTCAAGGGTCACGGTTAGTTCGCCGCAGGAAAAGAAGAATGTGTAAGTGGTGGAGCACCACCAGCAGACCAAGTGATGGAGGTTGTAGAGGTCTCGGAAATTAGAAAGACTTCTGGATAAAACAATGGCCTTCAGAACACCGGCCCGCTATAGCAAACCCATAAAGCCCATATCGGACAACTCCCTATCAACCCACTCCTTCCAACCCAAGGCGGTGCCCATTCCGAACTCGAAATGAATCGACACAAGAAGAGCAATGCCCTGACGAACGACCAAGTTGGAGATGAAGGAAGACACTGAGGCCCAAGAAATATCGAGGTTTCGCTGGCAAAGAGCAAGCCACACGCGGCTCGATGGCGGCGACGTGTAGTCACCAAAAACCTCGGGGAAATAAGGATAGGCATTATACCAAGGGTCAATCAGGGGGGCGCACTTGCTGTCTGGGTCGCGCAGCGCCTGTTCCTCATTAGAACGATTAGATTCAGAGTACACGGCCTCCTCACCCATCTCTTGTCCGGCAGGAGAATCGGAAACGGTCTCTTTCCCTTTGCGGCGAGAAGAACCTCAACTTTTCACCAGCGCCATTATACGAAGGTTCGATCGGAGTAAAATGGGTGTGGGTATTCGAAGAGAAGAAGACAATAAAGGAAAGGGGACGGGTACAATGTTTTGGAAAAGAAGAAATTTATGTTTGGATTTCAAGGGGGCTCTCTTCTTAAATACCTAAGTCATTAATACTAACATGAAGGGAGGCGACTGGTCAGCCATCAAAAGGAGAATGAAATTAATGAAGCGGCAGTTATGTCTTAAAATAACTGCCATTCTGGGAAACTCGAAGAGTCACTACTGTTCACGGCAGGAAAAGAAATATATATATATATATATATATATGAGAAAGGGTCCACAGTTTCGAAAAAAGCCAACGAAGAAAAAGAAAGAAGAGAAACAGAAAGGACAAGAAGGTCTTTTATTCACATATGGACCGCAGGAACGTTCCATATGTTCAGGGGGCTAAATGTTGAGGGTCACTTTTTGAATTCGAATAGAGAGAAGGAAGCCCAACCCAACAACACGAGCAGCAAAGAAATGGCAAGCATAGAGTAAAACCATTAAGCCCAAGCAGCAGAAATAATGGATCACAGGCCCGTAATATAGACAAATGGGCCTTGAGGAAGCAAACGGGTCTAAAAGGCCCGGAAAGAGAGAAATGGCACCCATGGGTAGTATGTGGTATAAAAAAGTAAGAATGGACCGTAGTAAGCTCAAAGCAATGTAAACAAAGAAAGTAAGGTGTTAATGGCAAGCCCATGAACCCCAAGGATGAGAACAAGGAAATTGGGACGGGGAAGCCTAATGAAGTTAGTAAAAGCCCATGGAAACGCAGAGTTAGTAAACAGGCCAAGGAAGTCCAAAGAAAGTAAATGGGCTGGAAAGGCTCGAAAGAAAACAAAAGGGACACTAGAGCCCATAAGAAAGAACACCAGTGGCCATGTTAAGCCACTGGAGGAAAGGATGGAACGGCAAGCCCGAAAGAGGCCCAGCGGGAGTAAGCCATTATGGCAGGAATAACAAGTAATGTGGCAGGAAGTCAAGTAAATTAAGAAGTGGGCTGAAAGAAAATACAAAGCCCAGTACCAAACGAAGCCCAGTCCCTAAGGAAGCGGGAAATCAAAGTAGCAACTCATAAAAAGCCAGAAACGGGCGGCAGGCTGTGCAGGCAAAGTCTCCAGACCACGGCAGACGCATGAACAGCAGGCAGACTTCAGACACATACAGATAGAAGGCACGCGCAAGACCCAGGCACCACCAGCCTGTACCCAGCTAATACGGGACATGGTGAGGTCATGAGTCAAAAGTAAGAGGGCATGGTTTGGTGGTGGGGAGAAGGGAAAACCTATTTTGGGGTTCCTGCTCAAGTTCTTTTGGGAGATACATCCTGCTGGGATGACATACTTCCCAAAAGAGGTAAGGTTGAGTTGAAACCACTAGATGCATGCCATGAAGGATAGATAGAGAGAGAGAGAGAAATAGCACCGCGGCAGGAAGAAAAGCCACGGTAGACTAACAAACAAAATAGTTGTCTTTGTCTGGTAATGGGGAATGGCTCGTAGACGAAACAGTAATGGTTAGCGAGTACACCAGACCAAACAAAGGTGGTTAAGGGGTAGAATAGTAAAATTCGGTCACGGCAGGCACTATAAAAAGGAGTCCTTTGCCGTGTATAGGGGAAAACAACAACAAGGAGATACACAAGAAAACAAAGAGGAAACACAATACTAAACAAATTACGATGGTAGAAATCACGAAGGAAAGACAAAGGGAGAAAACAAAAAAAGGAACCCGGGTAAAAGAAAGAAAGAAAAGATAAAAGAGAGAAAAATAGAAAGGAAAACGAGAGTTAGCGGCATGCACTGATAGGTTTCTTCCCCTCTCTCCCTCTCAAATGCCTGCTCTCTTCTGTGAATAATCGTCCTGAGCATTATCCATTCAAGTCCGACTTCCTCAATTCCATTAATTTCCACAGCAGGATTCTTTTCCTCGGAGGTTAATTGTGTTGAGAGGAGGCATTCTTCCTCTTTGGCTTTGCTCCCGCGGACTAAACTGGACTTAGTTTTTTTATATTTTGATTAACCCTTTTATCATTTGCCCTTCTCACTTTATTTGCAAAAGTCGTTAATATTACTGTGATTACGGATTATTTGGTCATTCTCTGTTGAAAAGCCATCTGATCATTCTAGAATACTCAGTTTTGTTTTATTTATTGTATCTGTCTGCCACAAGCTTCTCTGAAACAGCTCTGTCTGCCGTAAGCACACTCCTGGCAGACGAGGCATAGTTTGTGCACAAGTCGGCCAAATTGAGTTCCAGTTGGACTAGTCTCGACTCCCGCAACTTAGAACACTTAGGCCTACCATCATAAAGGGGCAGACCAGCTCAACACAACAACAAAAAAAGGCCCCCACAGTAGGTAATTAAAGAAAACTGGATTACCAAGGCTAAACCGATTCCACTTTTTTAAAATAAAATTATCTATACTACTATTTAAGGGGTTTCTCTTGTTTGGAGTCCTCAATTTTGATGCCTAAAATACCCTCAAATTTACCATTTTATAAAGCTTAAATGATAGGATTAGACATGTAAAATAAAAATAAAAAACCACATTCAAACCAACGTTCAATAGCCCATTTGGTACTATTATTTAAACAACAATTTTCTGTGTTTAAATACCACAATACGTATTTCCACAGCATTTTTTAACCCACACGTATTTCCACAATATTTAAACAACATTACTAGAAATCTCTTACCAAATAGGCCCCAAATGTTTCTCAAAAAAAAAAAAAAAAACCATGTTCAAAATTTCCCTTAAAAAAACCCACGTTCAAATTTATATAAAAAATAAAATAAAAAACAAAAAAAAAACCACTATCAAATCTATAACAAAAGTTTCAGATAACTACTCTGCTAAAAAACCTGAAAGTTAAAAACAAATCCAAAAAATTTCAAATACCAAGTGTGAGCAACCGCAACCTCCACCTGCCAATTTTTTCTCAAACTGGGTCTAACCCGCGCGAACGGGTGGGATCGTGATGCTTAAAATGTCAAATTCACAGTAAAGTGTACTCCTCTATAGATCGAGGGTTTTACATGGAGTCGTCACTTATTTAATTTAAATGGGAAAATAAGAAAACCTTCTCTATAAAAAAAAAAAAAAAAAAATGCTTCTGTTGTATTAATATATATGAAAATTTACAATGCTTTTTTTATCCTAGATACAATCTAAGAAAGTAAATTACATTACTTTGTTTCCTAGTTACATTCTAAAAAATGTAAAATTGCATATTCAAGAGCCTAGTCTAGAACCCTTGATCTTGATTCGGAGGCTAATTTATGAGATGGGAAAGGATTAAGCACCTATCTCGCCCAATAAAACCGGTCTCCTAAGTTAAGATGGCCAATATCATATCATGTCAAACAAATGCAAATAATATATCACATAAACATGTTAATTTGCAACAATTGTAAACAAACATGTGTTGGGGAATTTAATGTAAAGAGAAACAAAAATTGAAATTTGTTAGATAACAATGTAATTGTAAAGAAAGCATGAAAGTAATGGCATGTTCATCCAAGAAGTTAATGTAAAACAGAGAATTCCTAACTTAGACATGTTCATCCAAGCATGTTTAATAGATCAAAAAATTAGATATATTCATCCAATCATGTTATTATAGGTAAATAATAACTTAGAAGTGTTCATCCAAGCATGTGAAGGAAAACAGAGAATTGTCATGCTATTTGTTATCCACACAATTGCAAAGAGAAAAACAAAACATTTAAGCATATTTGATCATCCAAGCAATTATGAAAAAAAAAAAAAGTAGAGAAAAATCCCTCAAACGCGTTCATCTAGAGAAAATCAAAATATTTAGACATGTTCGTCTAAGCATTTAAAATAAATAAAAAATAAAAAAAAATAAAAAAAACTACCTAAACATGTTCATCTAAGCATTCAAGAGAAAGTTGTGCATTAACCTAGAAGTGTTCATCTAAGCATGTAAAAGGAACATCAATGAGATATCTAGATATGTTCATCCAAGTATATCACCGAAACTTTAGAAAATTTGAATGTCAAGTGTCAAGGGATTAGGGAATGTTATTACATTAATTTCATGTGAAAACACATTGTATTACAAGAAACCAATTCAATATCTATATTTGTTATAAAAAAAAAAAAAAAAAAAAACAGCATGTGTTATGAGAACAAATTCAACGTACAGATGAAAGATCAAGGATTGGCATGCAAAAGGAATTCCATTATTTAGCATGTGATGAAGAACTAACATCTGAACATGTTGGAGGAAAAAAGAAAATCAAGCATGTGACAGAAAACAAAAGTTTAAACATGTTAGAAGAAAATGAAAATCAAGCATGTGATAGCAAACAAGAGTTTAAGCATGTTCGAGGAAAATGAAACTTAGGCATAGGATAACTAACCAAAAGTTTAAGCAAACTCAACATTTAAGCATGAATATCAAACTCAAGGCCGAATATAAAAAATATATGAGATCATAAACTCAAGTCAATGCAATACATATAGTTAATATACACGTGATAGTACATATGGTTTATTAGTATGATACATTATATAAACAAGATTAAAAAGAAAGAAACTGAGTAATGAAAAGAAAGCTTAATCAAAATCTACATATATTTTATGAGAACATAAAGGAAAGCAAATCAACAATTTGAGACAAATTATAATGAATCTTAATATTTTCTGAAAGACTAAAGAGAGAGCAAGAAATATAAGGAATAATAAACTAGTGCAGAAATTTAAGAACATAATTAACTACTTACCAGCATAGAGCATAAATTAAAGGGGAAAATGATCACCTAAAGGGTTAGGGAGAAAGTAAGGAAGTACTAAACTACAACCAAAGTGAGAACAATGGTTACACAACAACTTTCTTTTTTGCTTTCTCACTAGCTCTCCAGAGGGAATGAGGTGCTAAAAATGGAAGAGATCTTCTCTATTTATAGGGGAAGGGATGGCTTAGCTTTAAAGCTAAGTTATTAGCTTTCTTTTGAAGCTAAGGGTGGAGATAAACCTGTTTAGATAAGCTGGAACAAATTTGGTGTTGATCCCCACTTGAAATTTTGAAAGAAAGTTGAAGATGATGCTGAATTTGTGTTATCTTCTGCACCTGTTTAGTATTTTGGCTATAACTTTCTACTCAAAATTTCAATTAATTTGACATTGGTGTATTTTGAAAGGAAATTCAATTCTCTACAACTTTTCCAAAAATAGAGAAAACCAAATTTCAATGTTTTCTAGGCCAAAAATGCGATTCAAGTTACTGCTGAAAATAGTAACTTTTTTTAGCATTTTTCTGTTTTTTGAAATTTGTCATAAAATGTATCTTTTTCTCTATCCAAATTGTTTTTCAAAGCCTTCTTCTGAAGCTAAGGGAGGAGATAAGCCTCTTAGATAAGCTTGAACAAATTTGGTGTTGATCCCCATTTGAAATTTTGAAAGAAAGTTGAAGATGATCCTGAATTTGTGTTATCTTCTGCACCTATTTTGTATTTTGGCTATAACTTTCTACTCAAAATTCCAATTGATTAGGGATTGATTTTTATTGAAAGGAAATTCAATTCTCTACACTTTTCCAAAAATAGAGAAAACCAAATTTCAATGTTTTCTAGGCCAAAAATGCGTTTCAAGTTGTTGCTGAAAATAGTAACGTTTTTTAGCATTTTCTGTTATTTTTGAAAATTTTCATGGTCATAACTTTTTCTCTATCCAAATTGATTTTCAAAAGAGCAGAGAAGATGCCATAAAGAAAACCTTTTTTTATTATTTCTTAAAAAATAATAAAATAAAATGAAATTCAATCAAAATTCACACTTAATTAATTTTAAATTAATTCTTGGTAGAACTAATCAAAATTAAGTATTTAAAATAGGACGTGATCGGGCCCATTGTGTAAGTGAGCCACGATCATTGAAAATTATTTGTATAGTAACTTTTAATTAGGTAGTCCAATCAAGGTCCATGATAACCATTGTGATTGTTAGAGCATTAAGATTTGTTTTGTATCATAAATCTGAATATCTAATTGTTGAAATTACGATCAAGCCCTTGGTGCAACATTACTGTTTTGGCTTTAATATTGGTTAAATGCAAGTTGTAAAATAGGGTGTCTACGCCAAGTCCAAACCCAACCCATGTTCAGATTCTTTTTTAAAAAAAAAAATTTATGTTATGTTTGACAAAAGCTTTGGATAACAACTACTAAAATAACTGAAGGAAGATTCGCGTAGCTACTCTACTAAAAAAACTGAAGTTAAAGCCTCCCATGACGGAGGTTAGAGCCTCCTATGAAGGAGATGAAGCTTCAGTTGCTATAAGTCATAGCACAAGAATCCTCTGTATGATTTTTGACTTGAATGGATATACTATGCTGCATTAATCACAGGTAGGATGTTAATCAGCGTTCTTTGTTATTAGTAGTTTAGCACTGGTGCCAATTGGATGTAATTTTAGATGTTGAAATTAATCTGTGGTGATAAATTCTTGTTTTTTTTTAACAAAATGAAATACATGGTGTTGAAACCATCTTTACAAATCTATTAGGTTTACGTATATATTAAATTTTTATTAAAAATTTTTACCATGATGTATTGTAACTTTCATTTATATTTTTTGATATTCCCAATTAGTTTATATAGAGATGTTTAATTAGAAGGAGACTGCCTTTCAATATAATTTGTGTATAAAACCAATCTTATTTAAGGTAAAGTTGCAAGAACAAAGGCTTCGTAGACATTGATTTCAGAAATAATTTGCTTAACTCTCTTGTGCTTCTATTTTGGTATGGATTGTGTGGGACTAGGTGGGGATTTGACAATGATTCAAGTGTGTTGGATTCAACTCGATCAATGCACTCCTCCGAATCCTATTATGGTTTAAGATCATTGTAGGTCCTCCCGTAGAGTTGCTCTGTAGTTCAAAGCATTGTGGAATGTGGACACTTTATTATAGGCTGCAGATTATGTTGCTCAGTTTGCCATTGGTGTTGGCATCTTTGAAACAAATGTGTTACCTGCTGTTCAAGCTTTGAAGTTCTGTAATCCTAAATTATAGATTCATCTACATTTTGTTTCTTCATTGCTTTCTTCCATCCAAATTAGTAGTGTTGCGATAATGTTAGCAAAGTAGGCTATTTTTATTACTGATGATTGTAATTGGTCAGAAGATTCGTTTATTCAATTTATGCAAGCTATCATTTCCCATGTACCAATGTAATTTTCATCTTTCGAGCATTCACATTAGTCTCACCAATTTAATATTTCAGCAAAAATTTATCTAACCTCAACCGAAACAAGCATGCATCAACCTTACTAAATTAACTAAATTTTTTAAAGAGGATAGTCACGTCGCTACATATAGTGAACCTCTATTCTCACTACATTAAATTTCAATGTTTATAAAGTATTGTGCCTGATGTATGTGTATGAAAATAATAAATAGCTAAACAAGCAAAAATAGAGTTTTTTGGATTAGTTTAACTAAATATTTGAAGAGACTGATGTTAATGCTCTTAATTAAATAGTTTTTTTAAAAATACTTGGCAAACACAGAAATCTGAGATCTCAATCAAAAGGATGTAAAGAGTCCAAAATTTCTTGATGACATTGTCTATAGTTACACACTTACATTATGTAATCAGCTCAGGACAAATTATGGATTTGGAATTATTCATCGTCACTAATTATTTATGGCTTGGAAATTTGGTTAAATTAATGGATAATTTATGCCTCCAAATTTTACTCGGATTCAATAGTCTAAATGCAAAACAATCACTTGGTTAAACGAGACCACAAATTCATGTGAAATGTTATTCGGTAGTCGTGGACTTTTGTAGAATTGGACCCTTTTAGGTGGGTAAGCTTTACATTAGGATTTTACATGTTCAATTGGATGCGAAAATGTTTACGGGTGAGTGTAAGTTCAGGTGTGTTCATTTTTCTATACAAGATTTAATCACGCTTGAATCCATCCATTTTGATAATTGGCAAACGCATAAATCTCGAATTACATTAAATTAAAAGCTTTGACATTCAAAAAAAAAAAACTCTTAACTGAAATTTTATGCGTGTGTGAAATAAACGCACAACACTCACCACACTTCTAAAAATTTTTATAATTAAAAAATATAATAATTTCAAATTATTATGAATAAAAATTAATTTTTACAAAAAATATTTTAGATTCTTTGAGCAGCAATAAATATATAAAAATAAGGGCAAATAACACTCCCCTCCCTTGAGGTTTGGGAAAATGACACTCACCCCCAAACTTAAAGGAAAAAAACATTTTCCCCCCTTTGACATTTATTTATCTAAACTCTGTTAAATTGACGTTAAAAATGTTGTGCACTAACGTACCCTTTGGTTAATAATGTATTCCCAAAATTGACTCTGAAAGTTTTTTATATTGATAAGTGACTTTGAAAATTTCAAACTCATTTTTAAATAATAAAAGCTTGAAAGTTTCAGCAAATTATTTTATTTCATAAATTTTGATCCAAAGTGTTAGAGAGAGGAGCGATTAAAAAATCTAAGAGGATCATCAAACTTTAAAAAATCAATTGGAAAGGTGCTATAAGAGACTAAAAAATCAACATAAGCAACATGTTTTATAATATGTTTTATATTCCATTACTAATATTAACAGAAGGGGGGGAGTGTTATTTTTTTTAAATCTAAGGGGGGGAGTGTTTTTTCCTTTCAAGTTTGGGGGTGAGTGTCATTTCTCTAAACCTCAAGGGAGGGGAGTGTTATTTGCCCTAAAAATAATAGTCGAGTAATCATAAGCCGGCATCCACTCTCCGAACTACCTACATGTAAAGTATGTCGGTTCCTCTTCCTAATACGACCTGTACTTTGTAAAACACAATTTTTCCTAGAAGAACACTACTCAATTTCTTCGAAAGTTGAAACTCTTCTTTATATATATATAAATAAATACTCCACGCTATTCCTATTTCCCTCCACACACAAACACAAACACAAACACAAACACACTCTCTCTCCTTCTCTCTTGAATTCTCAGCTTTTTTTTTTGGTTGGTTGGTATTTGACGCTCAGCTCTGCCCAACCATGGCAAGTTCGCTTGAAATTGCAAAGAAGGCAAAAGAAGCCTTTGTGGACGACAGCTTCAAACTGGCCGTTGACCTCTTCTCTGAGGCCATTGACTTGAGCCCTAACGACGCCAATCTCTTCGCAGACCGGGCCCAGGCCCATCTCAAACTCAACAATCTCACTGGTACCCCTACCCCCACTACCTCCTCCTTTGTGTTTTTGTTTCACGTCTAATAAGAAATTTGGAGCAGACACTATTTGAAATTCGTAAAGTAAAATAAAATTCGTTGTTCGTTAATTACACTTTGTTTTTTAAAATCAATAGTACAATGGGGAGGAGTATATGAATTCGGGTTATGTTTTGTGTATAATAATTTTATTAAAACTTTGATTTTATTTTTCATTTTTTATTTTTTATGTTGATGTTTAAATTTTGAGCAGAAGCGGCTGCCGATGCAAGTAAGGCAATTGAGATTGATCCTTCCACGGCCAAGGCTTACCTTCGTAAAGGGTGCGTATATATATCTATACTATACTATACTATACTATACATGACTTGAATTTAATACTTACGACTTAATTCTAAATTATAAATCATTCGCTATTAGTTCCAAATAGCAACTTTAGTCTTTTAAGTTTAAAGCGGTCATCTTTTAGTCTAAAACTAAAATGCCTAACGTACGTGTCATCACTCTATAGGAATTAAAAGCGATCACTTTAAGTTTTTTTTAGGTGCTTTTATCGCTCATGAATTGAAATTTCAGGTCTAAGTGATTATTTTGGCCCATACATGAAATGAAAGATTTTAATAATATCTTCATAATTGAACAATAATTTAGAATAGCGGAATCCTATTGTGCAGGATGAATTTCTATCAATACAGAAAGTCATCATAAATAAATGAATTTTTTTCAATTTTCTTGAAAATTTTTGGTAATAGAGTTTTAATTGGAGCCCCACCTTATGGAACAAGCACCTCATGTAAGAGCAAACTTTTATCATTACGTTTTTATTTTATGTTATTTATTTACTATTTATATATGGTCAAGGTGTGTAAATTTTTGTTAATCTGACACTATTTAATATTTTTTATTGAATTAATATTTTGAAATTTTTCATCTTTGCATTATACATTCTCTATGTTCTTAATTTTAAAGTACAAAATTTGAAAATTCAAACATTCTAATTTTATATATGAAATAGTTAGTTGTCACTATAGAGGCTTTAAGGAGACAATGTGAACCCAACAATGGATTTGTGAAAAGAACATATCTGATATAAATTTATTAAGTAGTTTAACATTGATTGGTTATTCAATTAGCTTTAAATATTGTAAAATAGCTTCTTCTTCTTTTTCTTTTTCTTTTTTGTGGTAATCCATAATATATTTTTCAATTCCCTTTGTGTTCCACAAGACCTGTACATTTTATAGTTTGCTCAATATTTTTTCCAGTCTCCTTGCATGTTTGGGGATCCCAATGACTTGGGAGTTCTAGAATATTTGAATCCTTGATTTAGATGTTGATTTGTGATGCACCACAAAGTTTTTTCTTTTTCAATGATTGGGCTGCCTGTTTACATCATGTTCATCCGTTAAACACAGTGGTTTGCATATTATCATGTAGCATTGCATATTCTTTTTTGAAGTAAAGTGTTATTCATCTGATTATACAAGTGTTTTAATGATATTGAATTGTTATACTTCAAAACGATTAAAACTCTAACTTATCCGTTGAGTTTTTACTTTGTAATCTACAGCACTGCCTGTATGAAGCTTGGTGAATATCTTACTGCTAAGGAAGCCCTTGAGATTGGTACATCTTTGGCACAAAATGATTCAAGATTCACGAAGATGCTTAAAGAATGTGATCAGCATTTGGCAGGTATGTAATTGTCTCCAATCAGTCCAGACTTTAATGCTTTGCAGTTTTTAGAATCAAGCTCTGCTTTGATCTTTGGCAATTATTGCTTAGCTGGTAAATCTTTTAGAGGCGTTTAAGATAGTGTTATATATATTATTTTTTTCAAATCTTTATTCAGAGAAAACTAATGATCGAACCTAATGCTTGTCACCAGATTTTCAACCAAGTACCATACCTGCTTCTGCCTCTAAATTGTCTGATACAACTGCTGGAACTCTTGAAGAATCTAAAAAAGGATGTGGCATGTCCCAGCAGATTAGCACGATTACATCAGTCAGACCAAAATACAGGTTCTTGCAGTTTCTCTTACTTAATATGTCGTGTCTTGACTACCCAGAATCTGTATTACAAAAAATATTTGCCCCTGTAACTGTGTAACTTTTCATTGAACTTGCTAGTTATCCTTCAAGCCCTTATGCATGCTTTCACTTCATCCATTGTACTATGATTATGTAGCCATAAATCAAAATATTAAAGCAGCAATGTGCTGAAACCCTTACTTAGCCTCTGTCTCACGAGTCAGAAATGGAGGAAAACCCTTAGATTACTCCACACACACACACACACACACACACACACACACTCTATATATATATATATATATATATACAAAACTGTTGCTACATGGAATACCAAGCCAAATCATTTATGGTACTAGGGTTATTTGCGCCTCCTGTTGGACCTTACCAAGTTACAACACCAAAACTGCCACAATTGCCTCTACTGTCCTCACCCACTTCTGCCATTAAATTATTTTTAATGTCAATACAAGTACAACAAATGAAACAATAAAATGTTAGGTTGTTTATAACAAGGATAAATATGTTTCATTCTTCCTTGGTTTTTTATTATTTTTGTGGTCATCTGATAATTGATGGTTGAACAGCCATGGATACTACCAGAAGCCGGAGGAAGTGGTTGTCACAATTTATGCGAAGGGCATACTAGCAAACAACATAGTTGTTGACTTTGGAGAACAGATTGTACGTTTCTCTTCTAGAGATATCTTCTTCTTTTTTCAAAACATAAATTATACATTTTTTTACCCTCGTTTAAAAATTAAACTGCTGCTGTTTGTTGATTTATTCTGTTCAATATTAGATAGCTTTTCTAGTATCTTTACAAATAGTTGATAAGCTAATTTAAATTTTTTTATGTTGCAGCTGAGTGTCACAATTGGCGTCCATGATGAAGATGCTTATTATTTTCAGCCTCGATTGTTTGGGAAGGTATTGCATGAATTTCATGATTTTATGGCATTTCTTCTTGCACGGATCCATGGATCATATAAGAATTTACACTTCTTTATCTACCTGCTTGAATATTAGGAGGGCATTACTGTCAAATGTATAATCCATGTTTAATAATTGCATAGTGTAAAGCATTTGTTCTCTTTAATCCATGGATCATATATAATCCATGGATCATATAAGAAAATTCTGTTTCTCTTTTTCTTCCAATTGCATGGTTTGTAATAAGGAGCATGTAGTGGAGCATGTATTCACTCATAATTTCCACTTTAGGCTGAGGTTGGGAGTGAAAGTTGGGGTTCAAGAAGAATAGGCACCGAAGTTTTCTGTACCCCCCTGCCCTGCCCAGGCCCTCTCTTCATCAATTTTCTGCATAACAATGTCTCTCTTTTCCCTCTTAATTTTTCTCTCGTATAAAGTGAACCATATGGATAAATGAACACTCCTAATTGTCCTTTTTCAAAACAAGACCATAAAGGATTGGTTGTTTGACCATAAAGATGCATGAATACTCATAATCTGATTTTGGATTTTTTTTGTTTTGTGGAAAACAGATAATACCTGATAAGTGCAGATATGAAGTACTGTTGACTAAAGTTGAAATCCGTCTTGCGAAAGCTGAAATTATTAACTGGCCATCACTTGAATATAGCAAGGAAATTGCAGTAACTCAAAAAGTGAATGTGTTGTCAGGTAATCCATGTGCCATCATTATGCATACTTGAGCTGCAATTAAGCTTCATCATTTTTAAAGTAGATGCAGTACACCAAATAATCATTGGTACCGGTAAAACCAGAAGTGATCTTTATTATTTCCTTGGTTGCTAATAACTTGCTTCTTATTATGATTTTGCAGTTGAATCTCGAAGGCCTGCATATCCATCTTCAATGCCAAGAAAAAGAGATTGGGATAAGTTGGAAGCACAAGTGAAGCAAGAGGTAGTTTTATATGGGAGAATTTCTGTTTTCAATACTCTCCCTTCCCTTCCCTTCCCCTAAAAAAACCCCTAAATTATAGAATTAAAACAATCATGAAATTTTGTCTGCATATCTGCTTTTCATTCATATTATCGTGCTTTAAGGTATTAACCTCTTGATGGTCTGAAATTCAGGAGAAAGAAGAGAAGCTGGATGGTGATGCAGGTGTAAACAGGATGTTCAAAGACATATACCTAAATGCAGACGAGGACATGAGGAGAGCTATGAGCAAATCTTTTGTAAGTTTCCTACAGATTGTACAATTCAAAACAAAGTACACTTGCGTTACCTAGAGTTCAAATATATATATATATATATATATGCAAAATTTGGCTCCACATGATTAATTTTCAAGCCTTTAGTCCCCTCTTAGAGTATACCTTTCTCTCCATTTTGGCTGGCCAGACTTGTCCATGATCTGTTTTATTTTCTCCATATTGGGACTCCGGGAGATATTTGCAGCAAATAATTCTGTTACCACCTTATATGCTTATTGCATCAACAAAATCTCAGTTGACCATGCTTTGATTATATCGTAGATTTTTTTTTTTTTTTTTTTTTTTTTTTTTTTTTTTTTTTTTTTGAGAATAATATTGTAGAATTCAGTAGATAAGAGGCATCCTTATTCTATTTTTTTCTTTTTATTCTTTTTTTTCCGTGTTAAATCCTTTATTCAAACAAGCAATGTTCAAACTTTCTTGGAGATTTCCTTTTCTTCTTAAACTCGTTGAGAGTTCTAATGTGACATTTCAACATTACAGATGGAGTCCAATGGGACAGTGCTGTCAACAGACTGGACTGACGTGGGTTCAAAAAAGGTGGAAGCCACTGCACCTGACGGTATGGAGTTGAAGAAATGGGAGTATTAATACCAAGCACCAGCTGAGATCACAGTGACAGCGAGATCTAATTTTTCTCTTTGAACACCAATTTTGTTTTCTATCAGCGTTTGTTTATCAAATGTTTTTTAAATTTTCTATTAGGTTCTATTTGTCTAGGTTATGACAACGAGCTTTAGTTCAAATGGCATATCCTCTCGTTTAAAATAGTAAAAAATGGAGGGTGAAGTCATGAGTTTAAACTTCAAAACCCATTGGATTTGTGTTGGCTAGAAATGAGAAAATTTTAATTTTGTGGAACACTGCTATCTTTTGTAGTTCAGTTAGGATTTGTTTCATAGTTACTGTAGTTGTCTGAAACCGTTCAACGGATTCCATGTGTTAAAGAGGCTGGAATGCTGCTTAAAATTTCACTCAGTTCTGAAATGTAACATAAAATTTCATTCTGTTTTCAGTTCTTAAAAAATGCAAGAACTTGGGTTATAAAACTCTATCATTGAGGTTGCTAAAAACTTTGTAACTCAACTGGTTGATATTTCCTAATACTCACCCCCAACTATGGAATTATCAAAAACCTCGATCAAGGCCATGGCAGATAAATGTTTGTTAATATTTGGTAACCTTAACATGGCCCCATTTTCTTCTCTAATATTTGATTAAAAGAAAAAGGGTAAATTTCCTATATTGCTAGCTGCTGTTCCTATTAAACGCTCTGGCAGAGGGCTATCCTCACATTTTGGGTATTAGGACCTTCTCTATTTGAAATGGATCTGTTTTAATATCATCGTAAATTATCAAGACAAATATAAATAGATTCCCTTTCTCCCCTCCCAACTAGAATCTTTCTTTCAGACAAAGACATATTTAGAAGTTGCAATTAGGTCAAATTACAACTTTACAAGGCAACCAAAACATCACTGGTATTAGATGTTCCTGAATGGTTTTGGTAAAGGCATGCAATATAACCTTAATTAGGAAAGTTTTTTTTTTTTTTTTTTTGAAAATACCTTAATTAGTAAAGTTCATTGTCATCAAATAAGGAATCTGGATTTGAAACTCACTTACACTAAAAAGAAATTCATTTAATACCTTGGCCTGATAATAAAGAACAATTATAATGAAATGAATGTAAGTGAAATACTAGCAGATAAATGAATGAATAAATAAATAAATAAATAAACTCTTAAACCATCCCTTAACACTTTTAGCGGGACAGTCAGGGTGTCCAGGAAACATTCTCTCAACTTGCAAATCCTCATGAGAAGTAGGAGCAACACAAGTTCTCCCCGACGGAGAGGAAGTAATCACTCCATGCAGTCCATGCTTCCAGACACTAAAAGCCAGATTGAAACTCCATCCTCTGCTAGTACCCTCCATTCGATGTGCTATCAAGGTATTAAGCTTAAGTGGTATTCAGGAAAGATTGTGTCCCAATCCAACTCAATATCTTACTATCCTTCTGATAATGAGAGGAGGTATTATGAGTTTACTTTCAACAAGAAGTACCTTCAAATCGTTACTAAGAAATATTTGCAGTATGTGGTTTCAGAAGGCAGAGAAATCCAGTTGAATAGAACGCAAAAGTGGCTGCACACAAATCCTATCAAGGAGGACAATAACAATAACAAGTTATGGACCTATGTAGTTTTTGAGCATCCTGTGACTTTCCTAACTCTTGCAATGGATCCAAAGGAGGAGGAGATTATTAATGACCCTGTTACTTTCAGTAAAGAAAAAGAGTATTATGCAAAGATTAGTAAGGCTTGGAAGCGTTCATACCTCCTCTATGGTCCACCGGGAACAGGAAAGTCCACCATGATTGCTGCCATGGCTAATTTTTTGGGCTATGATGTTTATGACATTGAATTGACTTCTATTAAGATTAACACAGTTAAGAAGGATGTTTAGTAAGATATGTAATAAATCAATCATTGTGTTTGAGGATATTGATTGTTCTTTGGACTTAATTGGCGAAAGGAAAAAGAAGATGGTGATGGTGGTGATAGCAAGATTACACTCTCTGGACTTTTGAACTTCATTGATGGGATTAGCTTTGCCTGTGGAGGAGAAAAATTCATTGCATTCACGACTAGCCATATTGAAAAACTCGACCCGGCTCTCATTCGAAGAGGAAGAATGGACAAGCACATTGAGTTATTCTACTGCAAGTTTGAAGCTTTCAAGGTATTGGCTAAGAGCTATTTGGAAATTGAGTCACGTCCACTGTTTGAAAGGATCAGCCAGTTGTTGGAAGAGGTAGACATGTCTCCTGCAGATGCTGCCAAAAATTTGATGCGCAAGACTGAGGATGTTGATGAGAATGGAAATGCTGAGACTCAAGACAAAGAATGTAGAAAAGAAGATACGGAAACATATGTTATGATCCTAGTATTCCACATGAATTAAGTATAAGTTTAACCATGTGTTTATAAGCTCTTGAGCACTATCTCCTTATAAGCCGATTTTCAAGGGTCATAACTTTCGTATTTCTTTGTTATTCTTTTAGATCTTAATGGTCTTTGATATCATAACCATTAAATTACCAAATTATTTTTTTAATACATTGATAAATGAGAGTGGGGAAATTCGAATCCGATGGAAACACCAAGTGCCAATTGAGCTACGAGACACTTGAAAAATTACTAAATTAACTTAGTAATATGAATATGGATTAAAATCCGGTGCAATTACCTCATTCCTCTCATAAAAATTTTAACTTCTCTAATTTTTTTACCTTTTAAAACTTTTTTTTTTCAATAATTGAGATTGAAGGTTGCTTTTTTAACTCTTAATTTTAGTCATTGAGAGCAATTGCACATGGTAGGTATTTTACCTGATCTCAATCTATATGAATATAAAAAGCTGGGTTAACGAATATCAAAATTATTAAATTCTCTCCCCTAGTTATAACCATTAAATTAAAATTATATATACACACACACACACGATGACATAATAAGTTGGCAAATGATGCTAAAAGCAGCTTTTTTATGGTAATGTGTCTACCAATTTCACATTCTTTAAAAATGAAAACGCTTGCAACAAGATGGTTGAATTACAAAAACCAGAAAGAAAACACTGACGCAATGTATTGAAATGTAAAGTTAAACAGCAATATAGCATTGTAAAATATCAAGACAACGTAAATAGATAACTTCCCCCGCCTCCCAACTCTCTTCCTTCTCTCAATCAAAGACATATTCAGAAGCTACAGTCAGTCCCTAAATCCAACCCTCATTTACCAACTAAAAACCCTGAATATTCATTTCTATACAGACCGACCATAACCAGCATTCGACTCACCAATTAACTTTACAAGGTAACCATGGAATACAAAATTGGTCATAGCATATTATATTATGTACAGCTCCCATTAAGATAACATAAATGCATGTCTATAAAATGCTCAGGCCGGATACTTGGGCTGTGTCATTGGATATTAGACGTTTGAGGACTGCGGGCATTTCTGTTATTTGCGATCAATGCCTGCAGTTGTGGTAAAACATTAGATGCTGGAGGATTCGGATTTGGCGGTGGTCTTGCAGTTTGAGCTGTCTGGGTTGGCTGAATCATGAATTGACTAAGAGCTTCAGAATAAGCCCGACCTGCCAAGCTTCCACGCATTCGACCAGAGGGCCGCCAATTCTGCTCTGATGTTGAGTCCAGCAAACCATCAGCCCTTGGAACTGCTTGTGACATCCCTCCCATGTTCCCTCTTTGCTCCCCTGTGGATGCCCTTAAGCCATCAGCACTCACTGGAAGGGACTGCCCTGTTCTGGACGTTTGATTTAGAAGTGGAACAGATGGTGCCTGTCTACTGTTCTGGGGATGATATCGGTTCTGATTAACCAAATATCTAGCTGGTTGGCTACCAGTAGTTCCTGCTCTGTGACTGATTCCAACTTGCCCACCACCTTGCTGAACTTGGGTCCGCAAGGGGTGCGAAGATGGTGGAATAGGGCTTGAAGATTGACCCACAGACTGGGGCATCCTTGGGTTAAAAGCTTGCTGCAGGTGTGAATTTTGAAATTCAGTTAAAAGCCCAGAAGTTGCTTTGTAATGACTTTGCAATCGACTCTGAGCTGTATGGCCAAGACCGGGTGGGACTGATGGACTGGAAACATGTGAACGACTGGAAGCATGTGAACGATCTTGATGATCCCGGCTCTGCAGATATAATTTTTTTTAAAAAAACCAATAAAAATTAAGACCAGAAGCAGAAAAATGTGATCAACAGTGTAGGTCTCTGGACAGAACACACAAGTTCACACAAAATAAGAAAACAAAATGTATGGGTAGGCTCAACAAACAACAATTAATACTAAATCCCAACAAACTGTAACTATTTCATCAAACCCACAGGTGCTCCCGGATTTCAAACTTGCTTAAATACTGGTAATGCTTGCATAATTAAAAGGAGAAAAGACAATATGGAGGAGACAATAATTTAATTCCAACCTGTATAACTGAGGGACGTTGCAATAAAGATGAAGGAATATCTGACACCTGAAGTGGATTCATATGTGCTCTAAAGTGCTGCTGCCTTTCCATATCACTACATATTGTATTGTAAACATCTGCTGTGGGTGCCATAGGAAGGGCAACCTGAGGAGAAATCAAGGAACCATTTGGAGTCAAACTACTTCTTGGTCTTTCTTGTGGATTTGGTGTCTGAGACTGAGCTGGCAGGGCCTGAACTGCTATCGGAGTCCTGTTCACATGTCTGGTAATAAAAGGCAAGTTAGGCAACCTCCCATACTCGTTGATGGACTGTGCATATTGTGACTGTTGCAACTGAAAATTATTAGGAGAACTTTGACTTTGTATTAGAGAGGTGGTGAAATTAGTATTCCCATGACCCTCAGGTTCTAGATTAAGTGCAGGAGATACAGCATCGGTCAACAAAGGAGACTGCATAAGATTGGCTGGGATAGGCTCAGAGATACCACCAACTCTTTGAGACCAAGCACTGGAGGTCGACACAGAATTCAAAACACCAGACCAATATTCCTCCAATTGAGAAGAAGAATTTTGATTAACCCCACTTGTAGTGTTTGAATCTGGCAGCAAAGTTAAATTTGATGTAACTGGAAGACTAGCCAGTATAGGTTTCCTGTCTTCAGTTTCCCCAGCGCTAACTACTTCCATCTCATCATTATCCTCAGTAAGATCCAAAACATTAGGAAGGGAATTTGAGACGCTGGTAGATTCTTGTTGCTCGGTCTTTTCATTCTGGCACTTTAGGGTCTTTTCTCGTGCCAGATGCACATGATCATCACTTTCCATTACAGCCTTCCACGATCCATCTGCGGAGATAATCACTTCACTGACATTCTCTCCCACCTCTCTCAAGACCTGGGAAGAACAATAATTATTCAATGAGAAGAGAAAAGAAAAATAAAAACCATATGAAAAGTGGAAACAAATAGCTACTTGCCTTAACCATATTTTGATCAAGACGAATATCCAAGTAGCAGACATACTGATTACAATGTGGGCAGCGCCAGGATGGTCTTCTTGAATTTATATCAACAAAGTTACCAAAGTCGAAACACTACAGCAAGCAGAAGCAAGAGATCACAAAATCAAATATTAATCATAATAATTAATAAGGGTTAATTACACTTTACCAGCTTGTGGTAGGGTTGAGTTCATTTTTTAAACTTGTGATTTAAAAAATCACACTTCACCCCAACCAAAGATCAAGTCCATTAAGGCATTAACACCATTAGTCTTAGCTGTTAAAAACTGCATGCACAATTAACATGCCACCAGAAAAGATCCTTAAACACGACCAATGGAAAAAGAGAGAACACGAGAGAAAGATGGGAATTCTAGGCTGGTGCACAGGAAAGAGAAGCCAAAAAATTGACAGGAAGGAAGAGAAAATTGGAGGAAAAAAAGGTGAGAGAATGGAGAGAAAAAAAAAATGACGTAAATTGTTTCCAAAAACACAGCATGACAAGATTTAATAATGTTGTAACACAGCTTTCCAGTGTATCCAAGTCTTAATGCGGGTGATCAACAGATCATCAACTAATCAATTATATTTTCAACCACAGCAAGTCTTGACCTGTCCACCTCCATACAACCAGGAAAAACAAATAAAAATTTCTTTGCAACTATACTTAACAAGAATGCCAGCACACCTATTCACAGACAGAAAGATCAAGGAAGAGCAAGGAGCAGCCATCCATTTGTAATTTCATTTCAAATCAACTATGGAACCTACATGGCTTTCGAGGTGGACGTGGCTAGTACAGATGGTGGCTGAGGTAATTGGTTGTAATGGAGAAGCCATGCGATGAACCCCCCCCCCCCCCCACAGAAAAGAAAAAAAAAATCAGGTCTGTGTAGTTTCCTCAATCTCTCTCTTCCCTCGATTTTATCTTCAGTTTTTGAGAACAATGAAAAATTAACTCCAAACTTTATGGCATGGTTGCTTCTTTTCTTTATTATTTTCTTCTTCTTTTTTAAATCCCTAACCCAAACTCTCCATTCTATTTCTCGTTCACTAGATCTTTCTAATTCCCTAACCAAAACCTAGCATAATATTTCAAATCTGCTTCTCTTCACATTTTGTCTTTTATCTCGTTCCTTCTCTCAGCCACTCTCTTTTTCGTTCCTCCATTTATCTCTTTTGTTTATCATAATTAGGCAAGTGGCTTTTTTCATTTGCCTTTTCAAATGTTAAGACAGATGGATGCGAACAGATTTTATCTCAAGTGGATAAAGTGCAACCTTTCAAACCACAAATTAGTAAAATAAACCCAAGATAGGTAAAATGTAAATTACCCGGCACAAATAAGAAAAACTACAGCAACAACAATAATAATAAATACTAAATAATTTTTTTAAAGTAATTGAACAAAAAGCGCAAAAGGGGTGCAAACCTAGTACACAGGAAGTATACAAATTAAAACCCCAAGCAAAATAAATAAATAAATAAAGTAAACAACAAAGGTTAACGATAATATATACTGAATGATGAGAAAGACAAAACAATTAAGAACTGCAAAAGCCAAATCATCCATGCACAAGACAGCTAATACAATTTTAAACAAATGATGTTTGAAGACAATGAAAGCAGACACATGCAGGCACTTCAAAAATTAAACTGATCTAAGAACCTAATATAAAATAATAATCATAGAAGGTGACACGTGAAGATCAAGATATATTCAGCAATCAGCATATTGAAAAAATAGATCAAGTCACAGTAAGTATAGAGTGTGTGTGTGTGTGTGTATATCACTTCTCTGTATTACGTGTTGAAACTAGTCAGATCACTAACCTGAAGGTGTTTGCATGAATGTCCTTTGACAGGAGTCCCGATACGTGCATAACTGTTTGGGAATAGAGAGCCAGATAGATAAGCAGAGTACCAATAAATTTATGTTCATGTAATGATAATGGAAACATCATCTTGTTAAAAATTTCCATCCAGTTTGTCACAATCTAAATTGACAGGAAATGTAACACCCCATCCACA
Source organism: Quercus gilva (assembly GCA_023621385.1). NCBI lineage: Eukaryota > Viridiplantae > Streptophyta > Magnoliopsida > Fagales > Fagaceae > Quercus > Quercus gilva. Next base: position 35,148,814 of record CM042474.1, on the reverse strand, counting down.
CTCACATTATCATATATACATGCACCATAATTGCTAACTCAGATTGTCGCACTATAAATATCACAAAACCTTTGAGACGCATGCAGACTGCGCAACAAGGTTGGAGGATTGACAACACATAATCATATATAAAAAATAATACATAGCATCATTTGATTCAGAACGTAAGGTTTCCCTCTCTCTCACACCTCCCTTTCAACCAGCTGAGCTCTTTCCCTTCAAGGCTGATAGAGGAAGTAAAGTTTCCAAAGATCAACACCATCAGTTTTCTCATTAATTGACAAAAGTTAATACTGATAATCTGTTCCTCATGTGAGAATGTTTATGAAGCCTTAACTTCTAGGGAAGTAGTAATATTAACAAGCAAAACAAGATAAGAAATTAAGAATGTTGTTTTGTTTGTTAGTTTGTTGATTGTATGTTTGTTCATATACATATACAAAATATAATAAAATAAAAAGATCTGACAAGTATCAAAACATCACAGTTCTAAGCAACAATACAACATACCTTATTGGACAATTCAGTGATATTCGCGATGGCCCCTCAATTATGTCAGAATCTGATATTCAAAAGAAATGCAGAAGGGAGGAGATAGCCATGCATTAAACATCAATATAATGGTAAGCTAAGAAGTATAGTACTTCAAATCATAGTGAAAGTACCAACATAAATCAATACAGAAAAATATCTCTATTACTACATTATAGTCCTAAACATACCAGAATCAACTGTAACTACAGCAGGCTGCACGTAATCAAGTAGCACTGGAGTGGCAGGTGATGACATCACACTCATGAAGGCAACAAATATAACATAACGACCTAAACAACGATGACAGTTTCTGTTATAGCTGGATGAATATCACACTGCATACAAGATGCTTAGATGTAAAAGATTTGTCTTTAAGTATACCATTGAACTGGCCCACGGCTTGTAGAAGATTTGTCCCATATTTAAGCATATGAGTCACATTTGTTGGTAGCTGTGGTCCAGCATCCTGATAAAGAAAATGAAATACAAGAAGAAGAAAAAAGTCAGATCAAGCCTATGTTACAATCAGCACCAAAGCTGTTATACAAATAAAGTTATCCATAAAGTAAATGGAACTGCACGAACCACATGAACATTAGTCCTCCTATCTACTCCCTTCCCATTCAGAAGAAAGCTACAGGGGTTAAAAGAAAATGTTGTCAGAGTAGAAAATAACTCTAGTATATTAAAAAGAAAAGGATAAAACAAGCCATACTTCACTTGGGGGGGACTTATAATACATGCAGATGTCTCTATGCTATCTGTTTGTGCTACAAATAACCACTGAAAGCAAAACAAGAAGTAACAACCACAAAGTGAGATTCTAAAAATGATTTTAATAAACAAATTTTCTTTCACGTATAATAAGGAAAAACAAAAATAGTTAATTGAGAAGAAAAGGAAACACATACCGACACATATAACTACATACACAGACGATGCATCATTGGATTTCAATTCATTTCAAACTGATAAATTACATAATCATTGAAGGGATGGGGGTTCAACATTTCAACTGAATAGAGTGGGGGGAAAAAAAGACCTTTAAGGGGGGAAACCCCTATATTGTCAGCTAATTCATATTGATTTGAGAGATGCTTACAATTTTTTCTTGAGGAGAATGTGCTGTATTCTTTGAAATATGGAAATCAATCACATATGCCCCATATCCAGGCTACAATGCAAACAAAAAAGGATTAAAAGGTGCTCCAAAATAATACAAGAAAATCAGGTTTGGACTTTGGAGAACGAGGATCACTCACCTGGACTATAAGAGAAGCCAGTGTCTGGCCCATCTTCATTCGTGGGTAGAACCTGCACAAAGAGAGAGAGAGTTCATCATCCAATCAAGGCTGTCCATTAAAGTATATTTATAATTTGTAAGGACAAAACATCCTACTGTGTGAAGACAATCTGAAACTATATCACTAGTCCAGTTAGGAACTCTTTTGAATACAGCTAGCTTAAAACCTTTCTGTTGGATTTCCCCTCAACATCCATCCAATTGACAAGAAAATTAAAATCAATATAAAACAGACACTGAAATTCTACGGTCACTACGACAAAGCCGAAGTTAAAGTTATATGGTCTTTTTATTAATGTATAAGTAGACTTACTGAACAAGCTATGGTTTTAAGTTGGGATTAATTTTTACCAGGTCAGAAATGTCAGACCCTGTAATTATAATCTGAAAGGAATATCCATGCTAGCACAGGCATGATCATCATTAAGGGGGGAAAAAAATAAAACAAATTGGAAAGGATCCCTATACATACCATATCAATCAAAGATATCAGTACTAATATAAATCTAAACAAAAAAACAACAAAGAAACCCAGATCAAATCCATGGAAAGATTTTGCGCTTACATATTTCAGAATTTTAAACACTGCAGTAATTGCTTAGACATAAAATGGTAAGAAAAGGAGTCAGAATGTACACATATATCTTACTTTCCTTCAATGGGAAAAGTCAAATCCTAGTAAAACTCAGATTTCGAATTCAATGTGGTTCCTTTCTGGGGCCTGAGCTACAAGCCCAGTACAATTATTTAAAACAGACATTAAATTGAATTATAGTTGCAAAAAAAAGTTGAATACGCATTAAACAATCAGTAAGAAATTTTGGAGAGCAAAGCACGTTCCCACCTCTCCATAATTTTGCTAACAGAAGAGAGAGAACCACTATCTCCTGTGTTAATATCTCCTGGACTGCAGAAGCTGCTACCTAACTATAAATCAGAAATATGACCATTAGCAATAGCTATATTACACAAAGCCATAAACAGAATACACTCTCTATGAGAAAATTATTTGATAGCAAACCTCATTAGCAAGAGCAAAAAGTTCTTCAGTCTCCTTTGTTGAAAACCACCCAATCTTACAAGCATTCTGCCATGGAAAAACACAGATTAATTAGGAAATATATTGTGAACACAATATACCTAAAGATTTTTTTGAAGTACAATATTTAACTTACAGGACATTCCAAGGGATATCTAAAAGTAAAAGGGAGAAACACAACTTTGGTCCTCCAACTATTGAGTAAAATTCAATTTGGTCCCTCAAATATTAATTGTGTCAAATTAGTCCCTCAACTATTACTTGTGTCAATTTAGTCCCTCAACTTCAAAAATCAAGTCAATTTCATCCTTAGATCTCCCCTCAGATCAAATTTAATGAAATTAACTGATGTAGCAACTGGAGTATATCTGTATATGTTAAAAGGTTATTATGAAAAGTGAGAAAATTTCAAAAGCAAGTCAATTTGAACTATCAATTTTGTTAAAATTTAAACAGAGAGGGGAGACCTAAGGATGAAATTGACTTGATTTTGGAATTTGAGGGACAAAACTGACACAATTAATAGTTGAGGGACCAAATTGAACTTTACCCAATAGTTGGAGGACCAAATTATTAATTTAAACTAAGATATCTTGAGCTAGAATCCAAGAGAATCTGTGTTAAACAGAAAAAGAAAGAAAATGAATAAAGAAATACATCATAGAAGTTCTAAAAGACTGAACTGTAATCAAAAAGAAAAAACTATTACAAATGATATTTCTTCTATCAATAAAAATGCACAACTACTTTAGTCAGATGTTGTCAGAATTCCCATCAACAAATCACAGAATCAGACACCCAATATTACCCTGAACAACTAAGAAAATGACTAGGCATGTTATTTTAGACGCCACATATAAATTTCCAACATGCAAAACATTGTGAAGGAAAAAATTAAAATTTTTACAGAAACCACAACAAAATAGCTGCATTTAACTCATACCTTTACAGAGATCATAAGAACCATGATAGGTGCCTGTAAAAGGAGACTATTTTTACGTTGGCATACCTATAAAACATCATAACAAAAATACAAGGGCCTGTGTCAGAATATAAAATTCATACATAAACAAATACAAAGACGAGAGATAGTATACTAATAAGCCTCATAGAAAGATAAACAAGTCAAACAGGAGAATATACAACAAGAATGATATCATCTGAGAATGGATGGCATCCAGTGCACCAGTTGCAAAGGATGGGCCAGCATAAAGATATGTGAAAGTCTGAATGCATGACGGCAAAAAGAAAAGAAAAAGGAAAGAGAGAGAGAGAGAGCAATAAAGAAGTAAACACCAGTGCAGTGATTCAGCTAAATGGTACTTATGAACTCATTAATTTAGTTGACTGGCTACGCACAAAAGTTAAAATTACATATTATGAAAAGTTTTTCTTTATTAGTAAGTTCACACACCCTGCAGGTCTTGAACACACAACCTTACCCTCCATCCCATATTAAAGGAGGAAGTCCATCTGAACTAGGTCTCATTCGCTATGATGAACAGTATATGTATCACATGCATATCTTTTATCCCTCATTTTCTGGGTTCATTCTAGAGCAAATATGTGTACTACAATTACCATTTACTACATAAGTATCACCAAATTTCACACTGCAAAATAGGTTTTCAGTGTCAACGATTCTGACATATGCAAATGCATAAATATTATAATGTATTTACTTTCTACTTTCTCTGGAGAAAAATGAAAATTTATTTTCCCTCTTGTGCAAAAACACAAGCCAAGAAAAAACAAGGGCAGACCCTAAAGCAAATTCTGATAGGCAACCATATAATGTCATTCACATATTTGAATATGACATCATTTTCTTCATGCAAGATATTACAACGATTGTGCTCCTTAACAGAGTGAAAGTGTGAGAATAAACCACAAATTAAAACATAATGTTAGAATACTGATTAAATTATTAGATTAACCATTTCATAACAGCTTAAATTGTTGGGACAATTAGTAATTTATCATGATATCAAAGCAGATGGTATTAAGTTTAAACCCTTTCTCTACTCTACCTCCCATCTAAAAAATTAAAATCTCACATGTTAAGCCCTACTATTAAGAGAAAGTCTAAACCTACACATCTGGGGGAAGTATTAGAATATTAGTTAAATGCTTAAATTCACCATTTCCTAATAGCTTAAGTTCTTGGGACAATCAGTGAGTTATCATAGTATCTAAACAAATGATCCTAAGTGCAAACACTCTCTTTGCTCTACCTCCCATTTAAAAATCTCATGTGTTAAACCCCACTTATTAAGGGAGTCTAGGCCCACACGTGAGGGAGAGTGTTAAAATAATATTGGTTAAATAATTAAATTCACAATTTCCTAACCACTTGACCTTTTGGGATAATCAGAAATTTATAGCAAAGTAACAACCAAAAATCCAATGAACATCCACCAAACAATTACCCGAACATTCTATTTTTTTCCTTCTGGCTATCACTGTCTTAGGCTCATCAACTGGTTTAGCCATTGGTGCAGAAACCTCAAGGTCATAAATAATACAGGAAACTAAGATTCGTTATGAAAATTATATGTTAATTGTATAAGTCATACTTCATGAAAGTGTATAAAAAAGTTCAAAACATTAGCATGCTACAATTCCACCACAATTCCACAAACACCAATGACCATCATTCACCACCTCCCGTAGTCTAGTACATAGGTGTAAAAGGCATCAAACATTTTTAAAAAATGCAAAAAAGATAATGATAGATGTCACCTGCTTCAACAATAAAGGTAAATCTTGAGCTTTGGGCGGGACCTCATTGTTTGCAACTGCATAATCTATACCTCTGTTATTGTCAGAGTGAATCTAGTCAGGTACAGCAATAATAATGCTAGTAATAGCATTGATAATCATAATTTAGCAATAGTATTGATAATGGTAATTTATCACCAAAAAAAGTATTGATAATGATAATGATAATTTTAAACGATAATAATAACTCCAACTCAAATTATAGGTGACCTCAAGACACCTTCCTTGTATAGCCCAACGCAGAGGCGCCAAAAGGTGCTCTCTGGAGTGAAGCAAGGAGCCAAACTCTAAATATAGTTATCATACAGATAATGAATTCAAATAAAATGCATCTAAAGCTTATTAGGCACTTTAAAAAAATTTCAAACTAATAGGATGCACTACTTATTAATCTATAATTATAGACTTTACAACAAGCTTATATAAAATAAATAAAATCTATCTCTAGAGCAATGAGTAAAAAAAAAGAGGTGAGAGAAAGACAGAACAGAGAAAAAAAAAAAAAGAACAAGAGAAAGAGAGACCCACTACCTTAAAATAAAGTACAAAAACTACCATTTTTGCCAAATTACAATTTTATTTTATTTTTAATTTCATTGAGGCTCTCACCTCAAGTATCTTACAGTTTGTTTGAGGTGCTCGGCAACTAGCCTAGGCTCTAAAGGCAAGTGCCTCAATAAAGATACCTCACCTCAAAATTCTTTCTTTTTTTTTTTTTTTGACAAGTAAACGTAAAACTTTTATTAATAAAAAAGGCCAACCCAAGTGCACTAGAAATGTAATATAGGGTCAAAAAATCAACAGCCCAAATTACAATGATCAAACAAAACAAGAAGGGAAAAACAAGAAAAAGCCAGCAAAATCTAGCCTCAAATTTTTAAAGACATCTTAGCGGCACCTTATCTTGCCTGAGCACCTGGCTTGCCTTTTACTACACTAGGACATATAACTAACAAGGACAATAGTCAAACTCCCAAGGACAATCATAGGCAGCATTCACAAGATGTTCGACCATAAAGTTTGTGAAGAGTAAAAAGGCATTATAGCTGTCAATGAGCAATATTGCATACTGTACATTGTTGGAGACATGCACAACAGCATAATAGAATATAAAACAAGAGAAGTTTTTTTTTTTTTTTTTTTTTTTGGGGATAGACAATAAGAGATTGCATTAATCCAAAAAAAGAAATATACATAAAGGATCCTTGGATCAAATTACAAATACAGTGAATTAATGAAATCATAAATCATTGTAGATCTACTGGATCCAAAGACTTCCCCTAGAATAGAGATTCAACAAACTGAGATTTGATTCTCTCTATAGATTCCTAGCCTATGAACATACTCTTATTTATCCCCCTCCATACATTCCACATTAAGCGAAGAGAAGATCATTCCAAACACTACTATTAAATGTTTCAAAACTCTGTCACCCACATTGAAGCACTCCTTTCGCCATCTTATGCACCCCACTTCACATTGAATAATGAAAAGATGAAATCACATAATTCTTTTTTCTTTTCTTTTCTTTTCTTTTTTTTTTTTAAATTGACGGTTACTATGGGGAAGGGTGGATTTGAACCCAAGACATGTATCCGTTGGAAACAAAGGAGGTGCCAATTGAACTACAAGGCTCTTGGCAAAATCCCATAATTCCATGGCCAATAGGCAATGCAATAGCAAATTATCCACATTTTCAACACTACATTTACACATAACACACCAAAACACTTCTTTTGAATAAGTTATCCAAAGTAAGATTTTTCCATACCACAGTCCACTCTAAAAAATGTTACCTATGTAGGAATTTTTAATTACTGAACTACATTCCTTTTCCCAAAGAAAATCTGAGAAGGCAACACCTCTAATAACCTCATAAAAGGATCAGACACTGAAAGACCCATTCTCATTCAATCACCAGTGCACCTCAAAAACCACATGTCAAGTGTAATCAGTAGCGTAGTTGTCAAAGCTGATATCCCTACTTAAAGTTTCAATCGTTGCTATATCACCCCTTTTTTACTTGGGGTCAGAATATGTAGTTAATGATTCTTGAATTCATTGTCATAGGTGGTTCCTTCAACATTCCAAAAGCTCATCCGAAATCGTGGGACTTCCAGAGAGAATTATGACCAATCTAAGGAAGAAAGGTCAGCAAGAACTATTTTGTTATAAACTTATTAGGTTTTTAGTATACTAGTCAAAAGAGGAGTCCTAATACTACTAGAACAAGAAAGGGCACCTTATATATATTTATGCACTATGTACTCAAAGAATAGATGTAGTTGATTGAAGAAAAAAAAAGAGTGTTTTTAGTACTAAGGCATAGTAGTCTCATTGTTCTCTTTCCCCCTTCTCTTTCTTGTGTTACCATTCATACAGCTTTGAACACCATAAATTTCCCACTTTCCTTCTTACTCCCAACCCCAAGTCAAGCCCTTCCTCTTTACCTATCAAAACCATAGAGCCCTACATACTCCCTTTTTTTTTATAGGTAATAAGAGTATTATTAAATAAACTGATAAACAGAAGAAAGCAAATACAAGGTGTTCATGATGGTGAACACAAGGAAATGCAACAAACAAACAAACAGCAACAAATAAACAAACAGCAACAAACAACAAGAAAAAACTTAAAGTGCAATACTAAGAGAAGAAATAAACTCCAAGATAGTGGGACAATCCAAGAAGCCCCAACACCTAGACCATAACCCACACCACACAACAAGCACCCATAGACAAAATCCCAATTTGTCCTGCATCAAGCCATAAAGCTTAATACTAATAGTTTATAAATTTAAAAAAAAAAAAGCTAACCATGGCATTTACACATAACTACCAATTACAACCCTCTCCAAAAATCTAATAAATATCACAAAAGCACCTTAAACCAAAGAAACAACTATAAAGGAAGCCTTGGAAGCAACCCAATATTCATCACCCTATTAACCAATATACAATATATTTTTTAAAGGAAAAATTACAATTTACCACACCATTCCCCGCACTTTGGTTTGGTCTTATCACATTTTGGTCCACAAACTTTCAATTGCTGCATTTGAACCCTAAAATGAAAACGTCAGGGTTCCTTCCAAATTAACCAATTTTGCATTTTATGCACACATTTTCGGTTACAATTTACCCTCTTGTAGTTCGGCTCTATCACAATTTAGTCCAACAAAAATTCCAATCACTACATTTTAACCCTATTCCGCGTTTTCTGGCTCGTATGACTAGCTTACTGGCTTGATTTACGTAACTGACTTCAGGTTTAGGTTCCCGAAAGCAAACATTCCATTTAACCAAAGCCGGATGAAATCATTAACAGGTTTTTTGACGAAACCCTAATGATTTAATTTTAAACCACACCAAAGCTTGTGGATTAAATTGTGATAAGACCAAACCACATAGGGATAAATTGTAATTTCCCCATTATGATAAACTGTAAATTCTTCTTCTTTCTTCCTTTTCTAATTAGTAAGTATCACATGCACTTAGCAAAATGCTTCTACATCATCAAGATTCCAGAAACTTCCATAATCCTCAACTCAACTGTCTTTACTCCATATGCATAAAGTGATTAGCATTTAGCACCCTATTTGGTTGCCGAAAAAATTTCAGATAAAGTTGCTAAGCAAAGTGAAAACTTGAATTTAAAACAAAACCAAGATCCCGAATCCGCCAAATACCGCACTTTCTTTGCAACCAAACAAACGCATTTTCAAGCAATCGACGAAAAAGATATATTTTACTTGAAAAACAGGTACCTGGCGAGGGATAGGCAGAGATTGAAGAACTCAACGTCGTCGGATACGAAATCGGGTTGCACGTGGGTGGCCAATCGTTCAGCCACGGCGGCGACTCGGAACGAGTTCACGAACGACGCCGATACATTAGCCCCTATGTTCAGCCCCGTCATCGAACCCGCCGCCGGTGAAGGTGTCACCGCCGTTCCGGCCATTCTCTCTCGCTCGCAAACACAATTTTTTTGTGAGATCGCTCGCTTGCGTTCTGTAAAATATTCTTGTTTTTCTTTTTTTGGCTATCTGTTTGTAAATTAAACGCACGGAATTTGAAAATAAATAAGTAGGACTCACACCCAACTTTTTCTTTTTCATTTTCTTTTTAAGTCGTGTGTCTGGGTATCTTAAAAAAATTAAAATTATTTCACTGTTTGTCTTATTTTTACTATTATTTATGAACACTTGATTTTTTTTTAACACTATTTATAGGCTCTGCTGTACTATTTTAACTCATTTTTACTTTTTATTTATAATACTTTTAGTAATAAATTTTTAGTTTCAACAAAATAAGCGGTATTCAAACAAACCTTAATAACATGTTTAGATGGAGGAGGAAAGAGGAAGAGTAGAGAGGAGTAGAGTAAAGTTGGCTAAAAATAAGTTAATTTTGTGCTAAATTTACTCTACTTTACTCTACTCTAGTCCCTCTCTCTCCCTCTCTCTCAATGCAAACTGACTATAAATTTAGATAGATAATGCAAAGGGGGAATTTGAACAGTAGTGTAATACTGTAATTTATTCGTTGAAAATATTGAGAGACAAAAAGTAATTGAACCATAAGCCTCTTGCATACAACCAATTAAAATGTCAAATTCTGTAATAAAATTAGTGTTAATGATAGGCACATGTGATGTGGATTCTCCTCAATTCCAAACCCATCATTTTTGTACATTTTATGGTTTAGATTCTATTTTTTTGCTATAACATTGTAAAGCCACCACGATATTTTAAGTTTTAGATGCTGTGGCAGTACATCTTTAAATTTGCTAAATCTAATCTACATGAAATGGTAAAACTGGGTAAGATTTGAAATAAAGAGGATCCTTTTATATAAAGATATAAAGATGTTACTTTCATTATAAGTTTTTTTTTTTTTTTGGTTTTCCACAGTATTTTTTCAAAACTTTCAACCAGAGATTAATCACTGTTCACAACAGGTGAGCCCATAGTAGAATAAATCGCTGGCCCAATGAGTCGGACTTGAACTAGGGAGCTCCTAGTCAAACCCAGAACAGCCACTTTGAGACCAAGTGCCCAACCACTTAGCCAACCCCATTGGGTTTTCATTATAAGTTGATAACTTAGTAAAATGTGAAATTGGATATGTTAGTAGGATTTTTAATGAAAAATCAGTATTTAATTATGAGTTATTCTACGTATTTCTAAAGAGAAAAATACTTACCAAGAAATTTAAAGTTATAATAAGCATTCTTTGAAGAGAAAAATATTCATTCTCAAAAAAAAAAAAAAAAGAGAAAAATATTTGCCAATAATTTATTGAAATATGTATTTAGTAGTATAAGTCATGGAAAAATTCAAAGTGCGAAATTATGTATTGCTTTTCCTTCTTCCTCCTCTTCTTCTTCTTCTTCTTCTTTTTCTTTATTTTTTTTCACTATACTAATTACTCTCTTTTTTTTGGGTTAAAACTATACTAGTTACTAGCTTAGTGCGCGCACACACGCTAAAGGACCTTTAAAAAAATAGAAGTGATACGTTCATAACATTTTTACTACAAATCGTATGTATAAAGTTGTTATTAGTTCTAATTTGAATTTAAAACTTAAATTACTTTTTTATCTAGAGAAATGATATGTCCATAATATTTTTACAATATTTTTACAACAAATCCTAAGTGACGGATTATTACTGGTTGTTATTATTGAGGAAAAAAAAGTAATATTAGTGATAAGTTCAAATTTGAACCAATAAGAACTAACCACTTGTGATTTGTTGTGAAAATATTGTAAAAATATTGTAGATATCAACTAATAACAACCTACTATTTAGGATTTATGGTGAAAATGTCGTGAACATAGCATTTTTCTTAAAAAAAATCTATCGTGTGATATTTCTTTTTGTTCAAACTTCTAAACAAGTAATTGAATATGAAAAAATTATTTTGAAAATTTTGCTAGTTATAAATATGAAGAAAAAAAAAAAGTAGGGTGTGGAGTTAGAAATATTTAAGAAAAATCTTTATTTTTGACTTTTTTTTTTTTTTTTTCCATTTATCCTTTCCTGTTATTCTGATTTGTCTTCGACACATTTGTAAAAAAGAATTTTTGGTATGTAATTTGTGTTTTTGGAAAAAATAATTTTAACTAAACAAAAAAAGGAATAGCAAAAATTGGTATATCAAAAATCATATACAGGAGATATATAGTATTTATTAAAAAAAAAAAAAACACAAGCCTTAATTTTTATTTTTATTTTGTAATAATAAGTTGGCAATTTAAATAAGAAGTGGAAGTCTACTCTTGTGGAGTTAATGAATCATGTTAAGGAGTTAGTGTTTTAGTTAAAAATGAATCACACCTTGATAAAGAGTTTTTTGAATAGGGAGAAATATTATAAGTGTTTTAAGTTATTGGACTTAAATGTTTAATGCGGAAAAATGAGTTAATAACATGTGCAATTGAGCCCATTAACTAAAAGAAATAGATTAAACAACAATTTTTTTTTTTTTAGAAACAAACACACACAAGGAAGAGATAGATGAGTCTAACACCAAAATACATCACAAACTCCACTCAAAAATCATGACAGATCAAACCACAAACTAATTAGATTATTTTTACCAAAAAAAAAAAAAAAGGTTCCATCAGTAAATAAAAGAAGGTAAGCTTTATGACTCAATCCAATTATGTTCGAGCTGATTCTCAATAGTTTTTTTTTTTTTGGTAGAAAGATTCTCAATAGTATTTATTTGTATTTTCACCAACATTTTGTTTTGCTTGTATCTAAAGAGAAAATTGGCGCTGAATGTTAGGATAGAGTAAATCGTTTTTTTTTTTTTTTTTTTTTTGGGGGGTGGGGGGGGGGGGGGGATAGAGTAAATCGTTTTTTTTTTTTTTTTTTGGGGGGGGGGGGGGGGGTGGGGTTAGAAAAGAATAATAGCTTGTTTTATACAACATAAATAGCAATATCCCCATGTACAGTACAGAGGAAAAAAAAAGTCAATAACTGTGTATTTTTTTAGGACGGTCCATTTATATTATTCTTTGTTTTGTATACTATATATAAATTAAATTTCTTTGTTGGATTTTTCCCACTATGAAGGGTACTTCAGAGTAGGGATGTGCAGTCAATCCGCCGAAATTGACCAAACCTGACCCAATCCAACCCACCGGGTTAGGTCAGTTTTTAGGACTTGGTGGGTTGGGTTTGGTTGGATTACAAATTTTTTTTTTAATAGCGGGTTGGGTTGGGGTCATAAAATTCTAAACTCGCCAAACCCAACCCGACCCACTCATATATTTAATAAATATTTAAAATATATTATATTATTAATAAATTTTTTTAAATAATTAGCTCTTTCAATCCTATATAAAAACCAATTAGTTCACACAAACCTTAGCAAATTACTATTGTTGTCTTGTTATTTAGTTATTAGTGTTGTTTACCTTTAAAGAATTATATTGATACTAATCTTTGGGTATTTTTAATATATTTATATTTTTTTTCTACTCAATTTAATAATAATAGTAATAAAAAAAAATTTGTCCAACCCATGAGTTCAATTCCACCCAACCCGACCATGTGGGTTGAGTTAAATTTTTTTTAACCCACCATGGTTGGTTAAGTCAAAAAATCTACTTAATCTGACCTAACCTAACCCATGCACACCCCTACTTCAGAGAGAAAGTGGACTAATCTGGTAATGTCGACCATTAAATTAATCATCAATAATTTTTTTTTTTTTTTGGAAATAATCATCAATAATTGGCATCACGTATTTGTCACAAAATTAATCATGATTAATAAAGGTCAATGCCATTTGCTGACGTGACAAACCTTTAGCCATAGATTATTGCTTCAAATTTTTTTATTTTATAGACACATGACAGTAATATCAACTGTTGAAATTTTGAGAATTTGAGATTGCGAAAACTAACAGTTGAAATTTTCAATTTGGAGAGACTGACCGCCATTTTGAAAAGAACCATTACTTTTAAGTTAGTCCTCAAGTTGAAAATTAAAAAGAGTTTGGAGATAATAATTTCGGGTCCACTGGAAAGATTGGTGCATCTATTTATTGAAAGTTCAAAGAACCAAACCACACCGGTCCCCGCCAAGCCTTTTTTCCAAAACATAAAAAAGAAAGAAAGGAAGACTGTGACAATTCGTCTAGTTATCATCATCATCTTTCAAAAACCCATTACTTAATGCAAATATGCATCAGCTCTATGAAATTGAATCATGCACACGTATTTCAGTTGGCCATCTGACACCAGAATAAAGTGACAGCCAATAAGATCATTCTTTTGAATGAATTTTCCAACAATTTAAAAGATATTAGAAGGATAATAATAAGTTATTTTCTCCAATAAGTCAAAAAGGATTTAATGTTGGTTTCCTAAGAAATATTTAGTTATTATGTTTTTGTTATTTTAAGCAAATATTCAATCATGCCTCTCTATTATTAGAGAAATTATATAGTCCTTTAGTGGACCACGTAACTTGTCCACCATTCCACTAAAAAACTTTCACTTGTTTAAAATTACTGAGTCAGTAATTAATTTCTGCCCTCATTTATCATATCGAATAAATTTGGGTTACCCCATACGATTCTGATATCACCATTTATCATGTATAAACACGTATTTCAAGTTGGTCCCATTTACTTTAGGTGGTACCTCCGGCTCTCCCCAAGGAGGGAGTGCGGGTTTGACTCTCCATGGGCATGCGTGTGTGTTTGTGTATATATATTTTAGGCAGGTCAAGAGTTTGATCACTTTGATGTGTCCCATTTTTACCATAAAAAAAGAAAGAAAGGGGTAAGTCAAGATTAAATCCAAAAAACAAAGAGTTAGTCAAGATTGGTTTGATTTTTTTATGGAAGAAAAAAAAAAGACTGGTTTGATTTCCTATCTTCTTAAAGCCTTTGAGTTTAACAAGACTTAGCTAATATATTTTACATACTCAGTGAACTCAGATTTATTTAGAGCATTTGTATTAGCTCGTGCAAAAATTATCATCTATTTTAGTAAAAAAAATCTATTTTTTCTATTTTATACAATCACTTTTTTAAAAACACTCACGCCGGACTATCTTTTGAGAGAGAGAGAGAGAGAGAGAGAGAGAGAGAGAGAGAAGGTGAGAGAAAAAAATAATAATAATGATATACAAAGCTATAATTTATATTTACATAGTTACTATAGCAATTTTACACATCTTCAGCTTGCTAGTGATAAGGAATATTTCCACAAGGCCAAAAAGAGATAAACTCAAGTTAGTCGTACAACTAAATCCCAGTTGTCCAGTCTAGTAGTCCAACACCAACTGATAAATATCTTAGTCATATGACAACCCAAGTAGACAACGATCTTGGATATAGTCCCGCAAATATACAACTTGCCTTCCACTCCAAGTTTGTGTATGTGAAAAGTAACACGTGAGAGTCATCATGTACCTATGAGTCATCAGGTACTCACTTGTTACCGTGCACAATTAGACGATCAACTTATTGACGAATTTGTGCATAATCAACTAGTATGGATGATTTTGGGGCTTAAATGTGTAAAATTGAGCCATTTTTCTATTTATAAATGATCTAAATCTTGCTTCTTTTCTACGTTGAACATCAACAGTGCCACTGTTATGAAAAACATTGGCAATTATAATCAACTTTTTATATTCGTCAGATTTGTACAGCCACAGCAGTCCGTTTTTCTACTACGGATTTACCGACTAGAGGCATGAGATATCAGTGACCTCAATATCAAATAAATGGTTCAGTTCAATATCGCAGGTGGGGTTAATGCCTTACTTGTAAAATTTTTTTTTTTTTTTTGGAGACTTAATAATAATAATAATAATAATAATAATAATAATAATAAGACTTCAAAAAAAAAATATGAAAGTACGCTGATTTTAAAAATAATAAAAAAAAATTTAATTCTTTAACTTGAGGAGGGAGATTATAAACTGCATTTTAAACTTATTTAAACATGCACTTACAAAGGGAATTAGAACCATAATCATTTTTGTCAAAGCCTATAGCTCAATTTATTAGCACTTCTTAATATTTTCAATAAAAATATCTAAAATTTAATCCCGACTCCCAACTATTGATGTATAAAAAATATAAATAAAAACACAAACAAACTATAAAAATTTATAATATTGGACAAAGTCTAGCTCCAAAACAATTTGGAGCTATCTCCTTCAATTTACTAGATGATGATTTATAAAACCATCCATGTTTATTATTGAAATAAGTCATGAAACTCATTAAAAAAAGTTATGTGACTTAAAACTACACATGAATGATATCTGAAATTGCCATATAGTGTGTTGGAACCTTAGAGAAAAATGACGCCAAATCGGTTTGGAGCTAAACTTTGTCAGGTAAATTATAAACCCTTCTATAGTAATCCAAGGAGCCCTTGTACAATGAGGCAGTGATAAGTTAGCATAAAAGCATTATCCATCCTACTGAGAGCTTACCTAATTGCAGAAAACAAAAATTCTGCAGGTAAAATTCAACATAATGAAGTCAGTTTTCATTTTACATAATAAAACCTCCCCAAGTTCCACCCACAATAGGGTGTCTCGGCTCTTTTGACACTGTGTTGAAGTTACTTTATGATTTCACATTTCTCCTCTAGTGCCAAAGAAGTATGAATTGAAACAGGCCAGGCAACATAAATCGATTCAGCAGAGAACAGGTTTGCGAAGAACAACAGAACAGCCCCAATTGTTGCTCTTCGGACCTTGCGACGGGTGCTTGTGCATATCAATCAACCCTTCCCACCCTGAAAGAATGAAGCAGGAAATTAAGACTCACTAAGCTTCACAATAACACTCTAAAACAATAAACAGGATTCAAAGGCTGCAGGTTTATGATTCCCCATCTGGCCACAATTAATAGATGGAGTTATTCAAATGTTTAACCTATTCTTCATACCTAGACAAACAAGACAAGGATACTTTCGACAGTGTGAGAAAAAAGTTTGATTTTACTGTGAAATGAACATCAACACAAATTCCTGAATGCCTATGGTGCAAGCTAACTACATGTTTGGCACTAATCTAATGCAAAGGCTAACCCTATTCAACCAAGGCTCTTTGGACAGTCATTGCCCAATCATTCAGTAGGATGAAGGTCTCCCCATGATTGAAACATTATTCCAACAGCCAATCCACATCTTACATTCAATGTCCCAATGGCTGGGACCATCTATTAGGAGCGAATTGCTCCATCTAGATATTCATGCCCCAAATGGATAAGACATTCTACTCACATTAACTTCTCATCATAGCTAGTAAACTATTACTAGTATGATGCTTAATAGTCTCGATAGCTTGCCTATCATACAAACTATGAGTGGATGTCATACTAGGTTAGAAAGGTCATTTATCAGTTCTATAGCAACTAAATCTTTGCTCTTTTCCTCACTGTTCATGAATCTAGAGCTTTTATGCCTTCATTTTTTTTTTTAATCTTTCCTAGGGCTTCTTCACCTTATGAGGTGGAGTTCCTGGTCTCAACATGTTGTTGCCAAATCCAACCTTTCCTTTCTTCTCGGAAGATTTAAGAATCTGGAAGGAACACGTCAATGTATCATCCACGCTCATCATTGCACCAGCATTATCAAACTCGCCACAATAATTTGGTGCTGAAAATATGGTTACCAGCTGCCGCTTCGCAAAAAACTCATATCCATCTTCCACAACCTGATCATCCAAAAATAGCAATCAGGTGACATAAATATAGGCATAAAACAGCTTGCACATAAAAGTATTTTGTGTCAAATAAAAGCCTAGTGTCTGCAAAAACCAGCCTACCCTGAATATATGGAGCCAAGCAACCATTACAGGCAAAAACACAACATTGTCATACGATTGTAGACCCACAAACAAAAAGGAAAAACCTAAGTGAACGTGTTAAATGGATAACTTAGTTCATCCCCCCATTCCCAACAAACACAGATTTTTTTTGTAACTTCATTTTTTTTTTTATCTTGGCTAGAAACTGTGCAAATAACCCCACCCCACCCCACCCTGGTGGTGACCACTAGAACCCAGGTACCCTTTCCCCAAGTCGCCCATGGTGGTGTTGTAATTGACTTCATCTATACCTATTATTACACCGTCACTTAAAAATGAAATTTACAAGTTTACATGCAAATCTAATAAAATTACTCCACTATATGACAACAACTCAACTAAATCTTAATCCCAGGGTGACAATTTGAATCCTCTTTCATCATTCAGTCCTACCTAAGAACATCATTTGTTAAATACTTTATAAACATGTCCTTGTCCATATCACCATATATGATGACCTCTAATGATGAGGATGAGGATGATTTGGAGAAAGTCTATACTCCGATATGAAAGATAGGTTCAATGTAACATATATAAGTTTCAATATATTAATGTGCAAGCATACGTCCAAGTCAGTACAAACTTTGATTAAATGTTGCATTACCTGGTGAGCTCGGCAGATGAGGTCAAGATCATGTTTCCGAAGGAATTCAGCGACTTTGTCAGCCCCAAATGTATATGAAACACCACGGTCATTCTCTGCCCAGCCTTCAACCTCTTTATCAGGATCAGCCCACAATAGATCACAGAGAAGGCCCTGATCTGGCACATCAACAGGGCGAGCAATACTCCTAATCTGATCTAAGTTTTTCAATTCAGGAGACAATCCACCATGCATGCAAAGGATCTTCTCGTCTATAAGAGCGGCAACAGGCAGACAGTTAAAGCAGTCAGTAAATACTTTCCAGATACGAACATTAAACCTCCGCTTGCACTCATCATAGAAACCATATATACGATTGATGGATGCGCATTCATGGTTGCCCCTGAGAAGAAAGAAGTTCTCTCTGTATTTGATCTTGTATGCAAGGAGAAGGCAAATTGTCTCTATGCTCTGCTTACCACGATCAACATAGTCACCTAGGAATAAATAATTTGCTTCGGGTGGGTACCCACCATACTCAAACAGTCGTAAAAGATCAGAAAACTGACCATGAACATCTCCTGCAAAGCAATTCAGGAAACAGGATATTATAACCCTATTAATTGACAATTGAGAGGTGCAATTAAGAAATTGCTAACAAAGATGCATTTCCATATATGCAGACACACACTATTATATTAATCTGGTCCCGTCCAATTAAAGAAATATCCTATAAAACTAGTATTAAAATGCAACTCCCTTCCCCAGCCTGAGAATAATGCCACGTGTAGCTGCACTTGGGTGAGTGGGACTAGGTGTGTTGTATGTTGCAGTCTTGCACAGAACAAGATAAAAATACATACACCACATGCTATGCCTAATTAGCAAACATTAGCAAGTCTTCCAAAACTCTAGGCATCTAAAAAAAGTTACCGAGCTACCACAACAATTTGCCACAAAAGTAAAATTATTTGATGTTAAATACCAAAACCATCAGCATCCTTAATGTCACAGACCCACCTTCACTTCATTAGCATCGCCAGTATAAGAGCCCTCATAAATGGATTCCTTAAATTAGTAACAAACCTCATTTAACTTCAAGGATGTTCACCTAAGTAAAACATATGGGATACTAATGACTGATGCTAAATTGGTACTCGCATTGATATGTTTATAAGTCCCTTTTGGCAAAATAAAACTTGTATGCAACATTAACAGACATTGGGTACAGTAAACCTAGGTAACCCTCCAAAATTATAGAGATCCTAAGCCTCCAAATAGACCCAAAAATTTCCCACCATATCCACTCTTTACCAAGGACCAAACAATTTTACGGTCTGTTTTGAAGTTTGGAGAGGGGAGGGAATTGTTATCCTTTCCCCTTATTTGGAGGTTTAAAAAATTAAGTAGGGGCAAGGGGAATAGATATCACAACCCCTTGTTGGATGTTTGAAAATTAAAATGAGATGGGGAGGAAATGATACAAGATCATATAAATTGATAGTTATTCCCCACTTTTGTATAACTTAATATACATATATATACACACACATCATAAGGGCACAATTTTAATTTTTTTTTAATATATGTGGAACCCCTCCCCCTCCTCTCCCAATTCCCCCAATTTGGGGAATTAGAAACAGCGGGTTTGAAGGGGTACCTTACCCTTCCAAATCCCCTCAAACCCCTTCCCCTCCTTTAAAAAAATGTTATTTGAACACCCCATAACCCTTCCCCCTACTCACTTATCCATTGCCTCCATCCAAACACACCGTTAAAGAACATTTAAAAGGGCCTCCTAAAGCCCAAGCCAAGAATGCCCTAAACACTTATCCACACCACCAGAGACAGCCCTGCAAATTGGCAAGGGTCAAACCTAGCTTTGGAGTACCTAATGTGCCACAAGCCTAATTCGAGGCCCAATAAGCCCTCAACAAGGCCATACAAGCTTTCTTAAGACAAAATGGATCTCTACTCCACAAAGCCCTAACCAAAACTGAGGTTAGCCCATAAGAGCAATATTGGAGCCTTCCCAATGGCCTCATCAACCTTAATAGATCCCCTTTAAAGTTAGGTGTAACCATCCAGTCACCTACTTAAGAGTATAGTCCCTCCTTTCCAAGGAAGAGAGAGTAAAGGGTGCAAAGGAAATCTGCTAGTTTCTTTGATCCCATCTCACTAACTTATTCTTAAAAGACATAGCTTAGCAGATATATATATATATATATATCTGTCAAGCAAAACACCAAATTCAGGAGTACACTTCATTTGGGTATGTAGCAAAGAGGTGGACAACCCAAAATCAAGTGAATTTATGAAGACAACTTCCAAAGAATAAGGAACCTCCCCTCACATGAAATGACTTTTCAATTATGTGAGAGATACACTCCAAAAAGGAATTTTAAAATATACTCATGAGGTAAAAGGGTGGATGCCTCTATATTAAGTATGAACCATGCTCACTCCAACAGCCAGATAAGGAAAGAAAAAGACCCACAATATGGCAAAGAAGTTATTCTCCACTTTCCACTTTATGTTCCACTTTTAAATCCCTATAATCAACATTCCCTTTCTTATGAGAAAGATCATGAATGTGCATTCGCTTCTATTCTTTGATCTCTGTTTCTTCCTGAATTGATTTGCCAACTGGACATATTAAACAGAACTTTGACCTAAACCTTGGACCCTATATATACATGTACCATCCTCCCTCTTGCTGGTGCAAATCAGAGAATCAACTCCAATGCTTGCAAAGCCTATACAGACAACTTACAGTCACAAAGATATTAAGCTTGAAAATTGTATGAATTCCAAATGAGGGACTTAATTTGAAGAGAAGAGGTACTGCAATAGTCATAATCTTTCTAGTCCAAGCTTAAATAGAACTTTCATCATGGTTAACATATATAGAGCCACTTGTTCACCTTGTTCCAGTGCTGGTACACTATACACAGTACACACAATACAACAAATTTTGCCCATAAAAGATATTTTTTTATAGGTAGGTAGCCAACGAGAGATATTATTTACTCACATGATGTTTTAACAAACTCCAATTACAAATCCTAAATCGCTATAGTTCCCTAGTAAATGTTCTTCTTCAATTACCTCCTCGAAGAATCAAAATACAGTTAGTAAAGACCCCTTACAAAGACTTCCATGAAGAAATGATACAATCCACTCCCTAATGTGTCTCGTAAAAGAAGCCGCACACACTACTAAAAGTAAATTGCCCTTCCATAGAAAAAACTGTTAACAAACTATTTAGGTAGGGGATTAGGGCAGAAATGGAATCAATCAGGGAAAAGAAACAACCTGCCCTCTAATTGTTTGGGGATTCTTTTAAAGGAAAGGAACGGCATAATAGGACTCTATGTTCCATTCAATTTCCTAATAAGCATCCTGCCTAAATCAGGTGAAATTATTCAATGCACCCAATGTACTACACCTTCAACTCACCTATGGGTTCCGTACATGGGCCCACCCTTATGTGAGAGGGAGGTGGAACGCACCAGGCATATGGAATAATTTTTCCAAAATTTGGCAGAATCAAGGATTTCTTTCATTTAGATGAATGATATGTCATTTTTTAGAGATTCTTTTAAAGAAAATGACATAATATGACCCTATATTTCATTCCATTTCCTTATATGCATTCTACCTATGATTCCTGTACATAAAGGACGCCTTTCGGTGAGAAGGGGGTGTAGTACACCAGGTGCACGGAATAATTTCTCCTAACTTAGGCAGAATCATGGATTCATTTCATTTTAATGAATGAAATGTCATTTTTATCCTCCAACTGGTAAAGAACACAACACACATAGGGTAAAATTAATGCACAGTTCCTTTTTTTTTTTTTTTGATAAGTAAGAAGAGAAAATTATTAATAAAAGAATAGCAAGAAAAATACAAAGAGTTCACGGTAGTGAACAAAGGAAAATAAGGAACAAAAAGACACAAGCAGCCTCTAAGCTATTCTAATAGACGAAAGAAAATCCATAAGGGTAGAACAATATGAGAAACCCCAACACCAAAACCAATCAAAGAGGGTCAGTTGGCATAACTCTAATAACTGAACCACAGTTTTCCCTCATCCTCAAAAGACCGCCGATTCCGTTCAGTCCAAATAGTCTACATTAAACAGCCTGGAACCAAATTCCAAATATCAGAACTATGCTTCCCAAGCCATGATACCAACAAAATAATAAGTCTACAATTGAACCTGGCATAACCCAATCGATCCCAAACAACCAAAACATATACATCCACAAAGAATAAGCTATCGGACAAAAAAGTAACAAGTGATCTATAGATTCCTCATTACAACAGCACATACAACAACGATTCGCCAAAGGGCGACCACGAAGTATAAGGTTATCCAAAGTTAGAATCTGACCATAAGTTGCTGTCCACCTAAAAAATGCCACCCTTTTAGGAACCTTAACTTTCCAAATGCCCTTCCAAGGGAAAGTGGAAGGAGCTGCATTTCGAATCTTATGATAAAAAGACCGAATATCAAACTTCCCACGTCCATTAAGATCCCAACAAAGCCTGTCACACCCTCCACCCCTAGGAATTCGGTTTGGATGAAATGAAGTAGGGAGTAGAAAGCCGCTAACTCCCAATCATTGAATTCCCTATAAAATCTTAAACTCCACACTCTATCATTATCACGCACTAGAGGGCATAACACTTCAGAAATACAAGCTTCTTTATTGGCTGAACACATAAATAACTGAGGATAAAGAATTTTAAGAGGAACATCCCCAGTCCACTTATCATGCCAAAAAAGAATACGAGAACCATCCCCACCACAAAAGAGAGATGCTTAGCAAAACTTTCCTACCCTTCACTAATACTCCGCCATAAACCACAACCATGAGCCCTTCTACAAGCTCTAGACGTAGCACATTAGGTTTTTCAATTAAATTCAAACACATATAATTGTCCTTAGAAAATATAACACCACTCCAGAACCCACTTTAAAAGGAGCACTCTACCCCCAAGGTAGTTTAGAACCTTAAAACACTTCATCCTAAATTTTTTTTTTTTTTTTTTTCCCTTATAAACCCCTAGAAACACACGCTCCTATTTTCACATAAATTTGCTCCTAAAATTAAACACAAACAACCTTTTAAGCTTAACCAACCACTCAAACCATATCAACCATTCAACCACAACAACAACAATAACAACAACAAAATAAATAAAATAAAATAAAATAAAGAAAGCATCAAAATAAAAAATAAAATAAAAAAATAAAAAATTCTTTACCACAAATCTTGATGGGAGCTTCAAGCTCGAGAAGATTAGGTTGGCTGAGA
Organism: Quercus gilva; assembly: GCA_023621385.1. NCBI lineage: Eukaryota > Viridiplantae > Streptophyta > Magnoliopsida > Fagales > Fagaceae > Quercus > Quercus gilva. The sequence continues at coordinate 35,125,390 of CM042474.1, read as the reverse complement.
AAGATCTCCTTTGAAGAAACACAAAGCTGCCTGATTTCCGACTCCGTTAGCTGCACCTGCTTCGTGGTGCGACCGACTTTCGCACCCGTGAGTCGCCGTATTATATCGTCAAGCACCGCCTCATCCATCAATAACTCTCTTTTTTTTTCTTTTTTCTTTTTTTGGGAATACAGAAAGAAAAGCTATAAGAACAAATTATGGTCAGAAAGATCCGATTCTGACGGCCGAATAGCTTTTTGTTAAAGCAAAAGCGAGAGAGAGAGAGAGAATTGTATCAGAAAGAAAGAACGTTAAATCTAACGGCTAAAAAAATATGAAAGAGATTCCAGCGGCTTTTTTCTTCTTCATCATCATCTGGGGTTCTGTTTTTTTTTTTTTTTTTGTTTAGTTCCCGCTTGGTAATGGGAAATATGAGAAAGAGACGGAGTTAAAATGAGGTGTTGTTTTGTTTTGTATGTATAAAAAAAAAAAAATTAGGTATTATTAGAGCTGAGAGAGAGAGCCCTAGAAAGTAATGATGAGGTTTTAATTTGTGAACCCTATCTTGAAATTTAGGGATCATGCGTCTCGCACGTGACTTGGGGGTTAAGGGTCAACTCATTTGTTAACTTTTTATTGTAATGATGTGACGTTGATTATAACCGAACCTCTCATGTATATCCTGATTTTTTTTTCCTTCCTGTTCATTTTATAGATGTTGATTTTGTAAATTTTTTATATAATTAAATAGAGTTGAGTTAATAGGCTATTTTAAAAATATTTTAATATAACTTTTATGAAAAATATAAATAAAAAAATTCATAAAAAATTATAAAAATATTTTATAAATAAATACTTTTAAAACATTTATTAACTTTTTTTTTTCAAATAAGTGAATGTAATAAAGGGAAAAAAATTGAAAGTTCACCCAAAAAAAAAGATTAAAAAAAGAAAAGAAAAAGAAAAAGAATGTCAAACAAGGAAAAAGTTGTGAAATGCTTTATGCTATTCTCGTCTTGTATGCTCTCATCCCTCCATTATTTGTAGTGGACGACGTCTATAGAAACAAAAAGAATTTGACAGTATTGCTTACGTGGCATATTAATATTATTAATAGTAAGTAAAAAATTAATGTAAATGATAAACCTATATGAGAATTAATAAAAATTTGTCAGCCTAATTGTTGTAAAATCGTTGTGAACTTTTTTTTTGGTGTATAGCATTACTCTTTGTAATGTCGTCATCATCGCTATCGTCATCTTTTACAATTACTCTTATTCTCATATTGTTTTTGATGTCACAACCACCACCATTGTTTTTAATATTCCCACACTATCGTCAACACCACCATTGTCACCATGTTGCCATTAATTCATTACCATTGCCTCCAACATCATCACCACCACTGCTTCAATCACACAACCTATATCATTGCTATTGTTGCCGCGGCCATCACCTCTTGAAATGGCCACCTTAACCATGACTTTGGTCTCGCCTAACTATATGGCGTTGGAAGGAGCAGATATGATAAAATCTATGGTTTGCATTGAGAGAGAAGCAAAACCTAAAAAATAACTTACCTTGTAGGCTTGTGTTTTGAAACAGTAATTAATTATCAAGACATTTTTGTTTGAGAACTGATCACACACACATACGAAATATTTGATAAAGTTAATTATTAATAGTATATTTTTCAAATTCTTTATGTTATAAATGTTCATATTTTGATATTGTTTCAAGTTAAACTATAAGATGTAAGATTGTTATAATTCAATCATTTTATGAGTTTAACAAAAATTGACATAAGACGTGCTTAAGGTTTTCTGATTACTAAGAAACGTTATATGCAAATTATAAGTGGAATTTTTACTATAAAAATTGACCTTGTCTGGAATCAGTAGGTTGAACACGTCGACTTAGGTGGACTATGGCGGAAGCGAAGGCTTGCAAGGATGAACACTGTCAAAGGGTGACCGGGGTGGACCGGCCAAATACCCTCCGATGGCTAAGTTAGTTTCTTCACAAAAATGAAATTCCAACTTTTTTGGGAGTAAAAATCTCAGGATCTCCTACCTTTGTTTGATTTGGACCGGTCCTTATATAGAGGACCTTGGGGCGGTTATTCGCTTAGTAACTTCCCCAAGATTTGTGGAGATAAACGATTTCGGACATAACTTCTTCAACGGCTATATAAGTTGTAACCGCCAGTGGAAGTTAAACACTTAGGAGAAATTGGTGGCAATGATCACAGGTTGATTAACCGTTCCAAGGCTCCTACATATGTGAAGTAACTTAACACTTGAGAAATTCCTAAGTGTTACGTGGTCGTCCATGCGCTTTGCCCATGGACGACTATTTATTCATAAGTTGTCGCATGGTTGTTCATGTGCTTTGCCCATGGACGACTCCTTTGTTCCTAATTTTGATATTGCAAGATTGTCCATGTGCTTTGCACATGGACGACTCTTTTCCCCAGACCGTCTGTGGTCATTTGGCTACATGGTGCTCATGGATGACACCTTTGGACGAACAAAAGATAGAGTTATTTTGTTATCCCATCAGTTGCCCTCTTGTCCAGGGGTCGTCTATAGCACTGTAGACTTTTTCACTGTCTTTGACTTTTGACACGTGCCATTATTATATTGGTTGAATATTGTGCCTTGTGTGAACTTTCTTCTTTATCAAAAATTTATCGTTCCAGATCGTACCACGCGTCAGAATCATATTGGTTATTTGTCTTGTTGATTCCATTTTTCCATGAAAGCGCCACGCATCATTTTTTGATTGATTCGTGTCATGTCGTTGACCTCAGTTCTAGGCCCTATAAATAGGCATATTCTCTTTCTTGCCCTTCGCCTTTCTCATAATCTCCCTTCTGCCATCTCGTCCAAGACTCTCGTCTAGACTTCGTCATTTAGTCTCGTCAGGTACTCCCCTTTCCTCTTCCTTAGGTTTTCATCTTAATCCTTCTTTTTCAAACAATCATGTCTGAGTCTAGTGATAGCGTAGAGAGAGAGATAGACGAGTATCAGGACGTTTCTTCTGGAAGTGGGGACAGCTATGAGAGTGGTGAAGGTAACACAAGTAGTAGTAGTAGTGATAGTTCTTCAGACGAACATTATTTGTCCAGGGTTCCTAATATTTCTATAGAGGAATTCTAAGAAATACAATGTAGGACGGCTTCTGGAACTGGGGCTAGCTCGTCCAGAAAGTCACCTAGCCCTCCTCAAGACGAGGAGGAGGAGGAGAATGTAATATATAGCTGCGCTCCTGAAGTAGCGTCCACCTTAGACGCCCCCAAGTTAAAAACTCTTGTAGATAGATACCAGATTCCTAGGGAATTCAACCCTCGTTTACCCAGGGAAGGGGAATGGTGCTGTTCCCCTTCTTCTGGTTTAGGAGTGTATGCATCTTACCTTTTGGCTGACCTTAGATTTTCCCTAAATTCTTTTTGTATAGGTCTTCTATATAGGTTGGGTACTGGACCTAACCAACTCAACCCCAATGGATGGAGGACGGTAGTTGCCATGCAAGTGCTATGGCGTGAGGCATTAGAAGGGGACTGTCCTATAACAGTGGATGAGTTCCTTTACTGTTATAAGCCCTCAAAGATAAAAAAGTCTGCTGGTTTTTACCAGTTCTCGTCCAGAGACTCATACTATAGTTTAATAAAGGGCCGTAGCTCGTCTGACAGGCTCTGGAAAAAAGAGTTTTTTATTATCTCTGGAAATTAGGCTGGGGATCCAGTAGATGTGAGTAATGCCTCCTTTCCACCTTTTACCAGCCTTATAGGTCACCTTTGTCCTGAGGGTATGTTTTCCTTCCATTTTATTTCATTTATCTTTACTTATTTTTTCAACTTTCAATCGTCTAACCCCCATTTCCTTTTATTGATGCAGCTGTTGTTCATCCACGTTTGGACAAATTTTACTTGGATCGAATTGACCAAGTACGTACCTTCCCTAGGAGAACCTTTCACGATCTAGTGACTCTTAGTCATATAGCCACGTAGGGGTTCAGTCCAGAACCTACTGCTAAAAACCTTGGTCACGAGGAGACCAGTCGTTGAAGTAAGTGTCGTCCACCCCTTTTTTTTTTTTTTTTTTTTTCTTTCTTTCTTTTTCTTCGTCTACTTCTCACTTAACCTTCTTTGTCACAGGAATAAGTACAATAAGGGAAAACAGGGAAAAAACTATCACTAGTGGGGATGAGGATGTCTTTCAACCATCAGTCGTCCAGAAGGTCACCGTCTAGGCTGGGAAGAGAAAGGCAAAAACTATATCAAGTGTTGTGGACCTGGGCGACCTTCCAAGTCGTCGAGGTTCTAAAAAGCAAAAATCTACCAAGGCTTCTCTTCCCAAGGTTCCCAAGTTCACTCCTTCGACGGTGGACCTGGACTAGCATCCAGTTGATGTGGAGCCCGCTCAAGCAGTTCCTCCCGTCCAGTCTGATCCTACCCCTTCAGTTAAGACTCCGCGCAAGCCTTATCCGTCTGAGCCATCTGATCGTCCTTCTAACCTGGTGCTGGACGAGAGTTATGCATGGAGGACGTTCAAAGGAATAGTCACTGACAATGAAGTTAATGAGTGCTACAACATGTCAGTGAAGGAATTTGAACGTTCTGGCATCCATGATCTCTTTAAGGTAGTGTTTCATTCGTCCTTGTGTGCTTACAGTAAGTTTTTCAAAATAAGTTGTCTAACATTCTCTCGTCTATGTATAGGCTATGTCAAAATTTTACACAGTGACGTGCTAGGCTAAGGAACTTTGTGAGGAGGCCAAGACGGCTAAAGAGAAGGCTAAGGAGCTGAACACTAAGATTCTGGCAAAGAAGGGGGAGGTGATCAGGTTGACTGATGATTTCAATCGTCTGCAAGCAAGTGAGACGAAGCTGAAGAATAAGGTGGAGGAGCTTAAAACAGACGTCGTCGAGAAAGACACTTGCATTGCTCACTTGGAAGGACAAGTGTTTGGGTTTGCCTCGTCCCTGTAGAAAGCACGTGAGGAAGCCGTAGTAGCCTTCAAGAAATTTGACGAATACAAAAATCGTCTAGATAGCCACTATGTTGCTGGCTATGAGGACTTCCGTGCTGATGCCAAGGAAGCATTCCCTAACTTGAACTTCGATACTTTCAAGATTCCCCTTGCCACAAAGAGTTCCTTGCTTGCGATGAGTTCTGAAGACGTCAACGTAGTGGACGATGCCAATAACGAGGTGACTCAAGACAATCTAAAGTTTGGAAGCAATGCTGCCAGTGGTTTATCAAAGTGAAATTTCTTTTCTCTTAGAAAATTTATTATTTAGTTTTTGTTGGAGATGCCTGTTGTTTTGGGTTTATGCTAATTTTCCTTAAAATTTATTCAAGTACAATTCTCTCGTCCAAGGTTTTTGGGCGAGCTTCACAAATAATCACTCGTTACTTCCAAGGGTTTTTGGACGATGGTCATCTACCCTTTGAATTTTATGAATGAATGGATGCTTTTTGTTTTTATTGTTTATTATGTTTGAATATGTTATAAACTTTATGAACAAGCTTTGTTTGTATCATCCATGTCATTTCCATGGTTGTGGGGTTCGCCCATTTAGGAAACATTTTATCTCGTCTTGAGCATATGAACAAACCTCTTCTTGTATTGCCAAAATAGAACAGAATAAATCTTTTCATGTTTGCCATCAAGTACAGCTCGTCCATGAATGGATGCCTTTTTTCTAATTTATTTTTCATATTTAGGACTAATATTTACTCGTCCTTTGTAAAATTGTTCTCATTAATTTATTCGTCCATGTGCTGGACCTTTTAGTTTGTCAGACTCGTCCATTGGCTTTGTAGTGTTTTTGCACGCACATTATTCATCCATGGTTTAGACGATCATAAGTTAGTTTTATCTCGTCTAAATTTTAGACGGATATGCCTTAGGTTTTATCTCATCTAAGTTTTAGACGGATATGCCTTAGGTTTTCTTTTCTTGCTTTATCCTTACTTTGAGGAATGCTCAGACGATACATCCTTTTGTCTAAGGATTTTATTCGTCTTGGCTTGTTTGCCTTTCGTGGACTATTCTGAATGAAATTACAAAAATAGAGGATTCCCATACAATCATATATACTTGAAAATACCTTATATATATTTAGAAATCCACACTATGTAAACATTCGTCCACAGGCATGACACATGTTTAAGAGCTAGTGCCTTTAGGGAAAGAAAATACCTATACAATACAGATTTGTCCATGGTCAACACAAAGTACTTATGCATCTAAAAACACAGTAGTAATAAGCAAACATAAGGAAATAACACTTGCAACAAATTACTTCAAACTTTCATGGCGTTCGTCCTGCGGCAATGCTCGTCCATGGTCACCCTTCATTGATAGCATCTCCTTAGGTGTTCAACGTTCCAAGGGTGCTTTAGCTTCGTCCATCCAGGGCTTCCAAATAGTAGGATCCTTGTCTTTTGGAGTTGATAACTTTGTAAGGTCCTTCCTAGTTTGGTCCCAGCTTCCCATGGGCTGGGTTTTTGGTGGCTAAAGAAACTCTTTTAAGGACGAAATCCCCAATGCTGAAGCGCCTGGGTTTCACCATGGCATCATGCTGCTTTGCCATGAGATTTTTGTACTTTGCTGTTCTCTACTCCGCGTCCATTCTTACCTCGTCTATGAGATCGAGGTTAAGACGAAGCTGTTCGTTGTTTTCCTCATCTTGGTACTTCATCACCCTATGGCTGGCCATATGTACTTCTGCAGGTATGACTGTTTCACTCCCATAAGCCAGTTTGAAAGGAGTCTCTCTCGTGGGAGTCCTTACTGTTGTTCTGTAAGCCCACAAAACACCTGGTAATTCATCCGGCCATACTCCCTTTGCCCCTTCAAGTTGAGTCTTGATGATTTTCAACAATGATCGGTTTGCTACTTCTGCTTGTCCGTTAGCTTGCGGATGGGAGGGTGATGAATAATGATTCTTGATTCCAAGCTGTTCACAGAATTCTCTGAAGAGGATGTTGTCAAACTGTCGTCCATTGTCAGATACTAGTACTCTTGGTACTCCAAATCTGCATACAATACTTTTCCAGATGAAATTTTTGACATTTTGTTGTGTGATTTTCACTAAGGGTTCAACTTCCACCCACTTTGTGAAATAATCTATTCCCACCACCAAAAACTTCATTTGTCTAGTTCTAGTTGGAAAGGGGCCTAAAATATCCAAACCCTACTGTGCAAAAGGCCAAGGGGCCATCATCGGGGTAAGATATTCCTATGGCTGTTTAGGAATATTACTGAAGCGTTGACATTGATCACATACCTTAACATATGCGTTAACATCAGCTTGGATGGTTGGCCAATAGTACCCTGCACGGATGACCTTATGGACGAGTAATCTAGCACCCGAGTGATTACCACATGCTCCTTCATGAACTTCCCTTAATACATAATTTGCCTCTTCTAGAGCTAAACATCTCAGGTAAGGCTGTGAAAAACCTCTTTTGTACAACACTTCGTCCATAAGGATGTATTTGGCTGATTTAACTCGGAGCTTCCTGGCTTCGTCCTTCCCCTCTGGAAGCCTTCTGTTATTCAGGTATGATACTATTGGGGTCATCCAATTCTCCTCAACTTCTATCTGCAACATCTCTAGGAGGTCTATGCTTGGCATGTATTGTATTTCATCAAACTTGTTCGTTGCTTCATTAACGGAGGCTTCCTTTGCTAGAGTATCTGCTTCAATGTTCTTTTCCTTTGGGATTTGAACAAAATTAACTTCTTTGAATTTCTTCACAAGGCGTATCACTTTCTTCAAATATTTCTTCATTCTGTCTTCCTTAGCTTCACACATTCCATTTACTTGGCCTATGACTAACTGAGAATCTCCCAAGACGAGTATTGGGTCTACCTCCACAGATTTAGCCAACTCTGACCCTTTAAGAAGGGTTTCATACTCTGCTTCATTGTTAGTTGTTTGATACTGCAAGCGAACCTTGTGATTCAATTTATCTCCTTCTGGTGTTTGCAAAACCACTCCTATTCCCCCTACATGCTGTGTAGACGATCCATCTACATGGACGACCCACTTGTTATTGTCTCCTCTTTCACCTAAGCCTTCACAACTTGGAGTGAATTCTGCAATGAAATCTGCTAAAGCTTGAGCTTTTATTGCATTTCTTGGTTTGTATTGGATGTCAAATTCACTAAGTTCGATTGCCCATTGTATCAGTCGTCCTGCAGCTTCCAGTTTGTTCATTGCCTTATTGAGCGGATGGTCCATCATGACATTGATGATATGAACTTGGAAGTAATGTTTTAACTTCCTGGAAGCTGTTATCAAGGCGAAAGCTAACTTCTCCATCAATGGGTATCTTCCTTCAGCGCCTCTAAGTGCTCGGCTAGTGTAGTACACAGGCTTTTGCACCTTCCCTTCTTCTCTGATCAACGCTGAACTCATGGCATGTGGGGACACTACCAAGTATAGATAGAGTTCTTCTCCTAGTACGGACGGGCTTAACAATGGAGCCGTGGTAAGATAATCCTTTAGATTTTGGAAGGCCTTTTGACACTCGTCCGTCCATTCGAATGCCTTCCTAAGAACTTTGAAGAAGGGTAAACATTTGTCTGTAGCTTTTGAAACAAACCTGTTCAGAGCTGCAACTCGTCCAGTGACGGATTGGACTTCCTTGATGTTCTTCGGTGGTTCCATGTTCAAGATGGCTTGGATCTTGTCTGGATTTGCCTCAATTCCTCTTTGTGAAACCATGAATCCTAAAAACTTTCCTGACGATACTCCAAATGCACACTTATTTGGGTTCAGCTTCATCTTGTATCGTCTAAGTGTTTCAAAGGTTTCTTGAAGGTCATCCAAGTGGCTTCCCTCGTCTAAGCTCTTCACAAGCATGTCGTCCACATACACCTCCACATTCCGTCCTATCTGCGGACGGAACATGTGATTCACCAACCTTTGATAAGTTGTCCTTGCATTTTTCAGACCGAAGAGCATCACTTTATAACAAAACAAACCTTGACTGGTAATGAAGGAGGTCTTTTCTTGGTCAGCCTCGTCCATCTTGATCTGATTGTATCCTGAGAATGCATCCATGAAGCTCAACAACTGATGGCCAGCTGTAGAATCCACAAGTTGATCAATGTGTGACAAAGGATAACTATCCTTGGAGCAAGCCTTGTTCAAGTCAGTGAAGTCTACGCACATCCTCCACTTGCCATTTGCCTTCTTCACCATCACCACATTCGCTAACCAATCCGGGTAATAGACTTCCCAGATGAATTACGCTGTGGTCAGTTTCTGAACCTCTTCCTTGATAGCCTTGTATCTTTCAGGGGCGAACACCCTTTTCTTTTGTCGAACAGGCTTAGAAAAGGGGAACACATTCAGCAGATGAGTAATTACACTATGATCAATACCAAGCATGTCGTCATGACTCCATGCAAAAACATCGATATTCTTTCTCAGGAACTGGACGAGGTCTTCTCTTTCCTTCACCTTCATACTTGTTCCAATTCAGTGAACTTCTCAGGATCACTTTCTTGTAATAAAATATCTTCCAACACTTCAGTAGGTTCCGCAACAACTCTTTTCTTTTCTATACTTATAGTCTGCACCTACTCGTCCAAAGCCAACATGGCTAGGTAACATTCTCTGGCTGCCAACTGATCTCCTTTCGCCTGTCCAATCCTGTACTCTATAGGGAATTTGACTGATAAGTGGTTGGTAGATGTTACTACCTTTCAACTGTTTAAGGTCGGCCTTCCAATGATGGCATTGTACGAGAAAGAACAATCCACTACAAGGAAATTCACCTCCTTAGTTATCTGCTGTAGGTATGATCCCACCACCACAGGCAATGTAACGATGCCCACGGGTTGCACTTTCATTCCTCCAAATCCTACCAGTGGTGAACATGCTGGGTGGAGTTGGTTTCGTCCAAGTCTTATTTGTTGGAAGGCGGGATAATACAATATATCCGCTGAGCTTCCATTATCCACTAACACCCTCCTAGTTGTATAATCTGCGATGAGTAGGGTAATGACAATCGCATCGTCATGCGGATGATGGATTCTCTCAGTTTCTCCGTCCGTGAAAGAGATGGTTGGCTCGTTTGTCTCCCTCGTCCTTGGGGATCGTCTAGAGAGTTGGACGTTTTGTTCCACTTTGAGGTACATCTTCTTTGCTTTGGAAGATTGTCCTGTTAAACTCCCACCAATGATAACTCTTATTTCTCCGAGTGGGGGCCGTGATGACTCTTCTATCTTTCCTTTCAGCTTCTCATCTTTATGATCCCTTCCAACGAAGTGCCTCAACTTTCCTTATCTGATGAGATTCTCGATCTGCTGTTTCAAATCATAACATTCGTCCGTGTAATGCCCATGATCCCTACGGAAGCAATAATATTTATTCTTATTGCGCTTGTTCGAATCTCCTTTCATCTTCTCCAGCCACTTCAAGGAAGGATCATCTTTAATTTGCATGAGCACTTGATCGAGTGGGGCATTTAAGGGAGTGTAATTCTGATTTCTTGCTGAAGGGCCTGCCTTCCTGTTATCTCTGTCTCGCTCCTTCTTATCTTCCATTCGCCCCTTCTTTGGACGAGGCCCTTGGTCAGAATGACGTGTAGGGTTTGCTTCCATTCTATCAGCTCTTTTCCTCTTTTTAGCTATGATTGCGTCTTCTACATTCATAAAGTTTTGGGCTGAATGGACGAGTTCAACCATGGACTGGGGCTCTTTCTCATATAGCTTATGAATGAATAAGTCTGAGTTAACCCCATTGTGGAAGGTTGCCAATAGTAGCTTGTCGTCCACCTCATCTACTGTCAAGGCTTCCCTGTTGAAATGAGTGATGAAAGAGCGCAGACTTTCATTCTCTCCTTGTTCTATAGTCAACAGGCTGGACGAGGAGCGCTTGTGCCTTTGTCCTCCAATGTAGTTATTGACAAACAACTTACTTAATTCTTCAAAAGAACTGACCGCGTTTGGAGGTATCTTGCTGAACCACACTCGCGCTGGCCCCTTGAGAGTGGTAGGGAAGGCTCTACACATTATTTCATCAGGAACTCCTTGAAGATGCATAGTGGTCTTAAAGGTGGCTATGTGATCAAAAGGGTCTCGTGCCCCATCATATGAATCTAAGAAAGGCAACTTGAACTTTGGTGGTAGAGGGTGACCGTTGATGGAAGCCGTAAAGGGGGAATTGGTTCTGTGGACCAGATTTTCTACGGGATTAGCCCTTCTTAGATTTTCTTTCATTTCTTCCATGACTTTCTTCATCTGGCCCATCACTTTTTCCAAGTGTGGCACCCTTCGTGAAGTGGTGTCTCTGGACTGACTTTCATTTTTTGCATCCTCTCTATCTTCTTGCCTTTGCGTCTGCCCTCCTCCTTTATGTTCTTCATGTGTCTGCCTTCTTTGGTTGATCTCCCTTCTTAGTTCTTGGTTTTGGCGGGTTAACTCTGCCATTGCAGCCGCCATAGATTGTACATGTTGGATAGAGGAAGCTGACATGACTGGTGCAGATTGGCGATCGTGATAGGGGTTGCTTAAAGCATCTTTGCTTTCCTGATGGCCTGGGCTGGTAGCCCTCGATCTAGTCTGAACCATTCAACCTTTTGTCGCGAAAATATAAATCGTAAAACAATTTAGTGAAACTTGTTTCCCACAGATAGCGCCAACTGATCTTGTCTGGAATTAGTAGGTTGAACACTTCAGCTTAGGTGGACTATGGCGGAAGCGAAGGCCTGCAAGGATGAACACTGTCAAAGGGTGACCGGGGTGGACCGACCAAATACCCTCCGATGGCTAAGTTAGTTTCTTCACAAGAATGAAATTCCAACTTTTTTGGGAGTAAAAATCTCAGAATCTCCTACTTTTGTTTGATTTGGACCGGTCCTTATATAGAGGACCTTGGGGCGGTTATTCGCTTAGTAATTTCCCCAAGATTTGTGGAGATAAAAGATTCCGGACATAACTTCTTCAACGGCTATATAAGTCGTAACCACTAGTGGAAGTTAAACACTTAGGAGAAATTGGTGGCGATGATCACGGGTTGATTAACCGTTCCAAAGCTCCTACATATGTGAAGTAACTTAACACTTGAGAAATTCCTAAGTGTTACGTGGTCGTCCATGCGCTTTGCCCATGGACGACTATTTATTCATAAGTTGTCGCATGGTCGTCCACGTGCTTTGCCCATGGACGACTCCTTTGTTCCCAATTTTGATATTGCAAGATTGTCCGTGTGCTTTGCACATGGACGACTCTTTTCCCCAGACCGTCTATGGTCATTTGGCTACATGGTGCTCATGGACGACACCTTTGGACGAACAAAAGATAGAGTTATTTTGTTATCCCATCAAAAATTATAATACAACCTTATATATACATATAGCCCTAATAAATAAACATAATATGATGAATATTATATTTTATGATTTTTTTTAATTCATATTTTATCATTTTATGAGTCTTCTAACATTATAATATCACGTAGTATTCACATAAGTAACATGTTATTGTCTAAAATGATCTTAAGTATTTTATATATATAATGTGTGTGTCAGTGTGTGTACCGTATGCATATTTACATATGTCCAGGACTTAATATAAGAAAAGTGTTTTGTCCATAATATTTTCACAACAAATTATAAGTGGTAAATTGTTATTAATTATAATTTGAATCTAAAACTTAAATTACTTTTTTACTCGCTCATAACAACTAATCACTTAAAATTTGGTGTGAAAGTGTTCTAAAATATATATATATATATATATTTTTTTTTTGTTATGAATTTTGTCCCCTCTCATCAAATCCTATTTCTGATTACATTTATTTTTCTTTTTGTTTCAGAACAATCAGTGGAAATGAGAGCTTTTATTAGTCTTTTGTTGGATTAATAACATTTTTGGCAGGAAAAAGTGGCGCTGATCCCTTGGTTGCGGCACCAGTCAAAGTCAATCGGTGTAAAACAAGAGCCAATCGAGTTCACAATTGTTGATCAAGTACCATTAGCATTATTACCAACACGAAAATGCAATTTTTTTTTCTTCCCCTAGTGTTGAATGACAATGTCACTTAAAAGTACCACTGATTTAATAGGCACTCGTGTTTTCTTCTTTGTTGTTTAGTGACTGTCTTCTTACCAAATATATATATATATATATATATTGTATTTGATACCATCTTCGTGTATAGAAATAAAAGTTTATTGTAAATAATTCATATGCATATGCCCAGGTAATTTACAATTAAAATTATGTGATATTTGACATACCTAGTAAGTCTGGTCCATAGTACATATGTTTGATGTGCCTCAAATGACAATGTGTTATATTTGGTGGGGTTTTCTTTTTCTTTTTTCTTTTTTTTTTTGGGGGTGGGGATAAATTATATAAGTATTTAGAATATAAATTTTTAATACATTTCAAGCGGGAGGCTCTCCATCAGAAACACTCATATATCATTTGATGTAAAGACCATTGATAGATACTATATGATTGTGATTCATGAAAGTATTATTCATCCACAAGGGTTGTCCAAACCCAGCAACGTCCAAGACGGATTTCAGAAAGAATAAAGGAAAGCAAAGTACCACAAGCTTGTTAGGAAGTTGTCCAAAAGGAAATTAGTCGTTTACACCACGAGAAGGTGTAGATGACCAACAAACACTTAGTAAATTTTGAGGTGTTTTCTACAAAGTAAGAATAACTACACCACAATCCACTATTTCAAAATGTGGGGTGAATTTCCTAAAAATCGTTCTACTCTCCCCATTGAGTCCACACATCTCTCATGATGTTAGTGGCCTCTAACAAGTAAACCCATTCCAAACTCTCTATAAAAAAGACCCAACTTCACTAAACTAAGGTATGTGTTACTATTCATTCACTCACCACACTTGAGTCCTTAGGAGAAATCAAACTTAATTATCGGAGGGTCAAATGAATTACAATTCAATTTTTATCCAAAAAAAAAAAAACACACACACAATTCAATGGAGAAATACTATTTGAACTTTTTTTGGGGGGGGGGGGGGGGAATTAAATTGTAATTCATTGCATATAATTTGATGGTTGAAGTGGCATTCAGATCCTTGGTCTATAAAAAAAAAAAAACAAAAATTCAACTTTAATATCACATCCATAATACCCACTCTTAAAGGAAACTAAACTTTAACATCAAATTAATGAATTCATCACCCAAGTACTTTGTAAGGGTTTAGATACTTAGAAGATTTAGCATACAAATTCACCATTGATCCTGTTATTATAGAATGGAGATATGCCATTTGAATTGTGTGTGTGTGTTTTTTTTTTTTGGATAAAAATTGAATTGTAATTCATTGCATATAATTTGATGGTTGAAGGGGTATTAAGATCCCTGGTCTATTGAAAAAAAAAAAAAAAAGCAAAAAATTCAACTTTAATATCACATCCACAATACCCACTCTTAAAGGAAATTGAAGTGACAATTCACAAATTTATTGCATTACAATAATAATTTGGTTTGCAATGAGTTAGCTTTCTCATCTTTTTATAATAAAGGATGTCAAAATGAAATGAAAATCCAAATGAAAAATAAGAGAAAATTCGTGGATACAACTTTTGTATCATCATTTTTTGTCATAATTTTGATGTGGTTAGTTGTGAGTGTGTTGACACCTCATTTTACAACTCGCATTTAACCTCATATGGAGGGTAAAAGGGTAATTTCGCATTGAAAATATGCATCTTGATTCTGGTCATTAGTTCCTTAATCTCATTTCATCAAAATGATCTTGATGTTGTAACGATTAAATCGACTGGTCATAAGCCTTAATCGGGCCATCAGATTAAGTTATCATCAAATCAAGTTTTAATGGCCGAGATGCACGATCGCAAATTGAGTCCGACTATATGTGATTATGAACAATTGATTTCAATTGGTTATAATTATAATCAATTTGAGATTAATAATGTGTCATAATTTGATTGGTTAGGATTACATTTTACGGTGAGGTTGCATACACCTAATTAATTAGATAGTTAAACATTAATTATTCAATAAGTAATTTGTGCAATTATCTTTTAATTAGAGTAAATTTGAAACCAATTAAGTCTAAAATGGAAGTGATTGGAGCTATTTAATGTTAATTGGGAGCTAATTTGGGACCTATTAATGTTAATTGTGCTGAAACCATTTTTTAACAAATGACTTATGCTCACCATTTCATCGATATCTCTCAGAATATTTTGAATCTGTGAATGAAGTTACTTTTCCCAGAAACTAGACATCCGGGGCTTTAATTTGAGTACAAGAATGAGACAATTCCGATCAGAATTGAGTCAGATATGATTTTTCAAAGTTGGCTCTATAGGCTGTTACAACAACTAGGGGAAAATCAAATTTTGGGTTGCTCCTCACTCCCACCAATCTCTCCATTTAATGCACTAGATTTTCTCTAAGGCTAAAATGAGGTCTAGGTTCATGATTCTTTGTCAACCCTCATTAAATAGCCTTCTATTCATATTTCCTCTACCACTATTATATAAACACTCCCTTTCCTTCATTCCAAAACACACAAAAAACCCCTCTCTTCTCCTCTCTTGAGTTCTAGGAAGTTGAGTAATCTTGTCATATCTTGGTCTTCTTGAGACTCAAGGTATTGAGTGAGACTCACTCTTACTCTCCTAACTCTTCTTTTCCTCCACACTTAGGACCTCCCTCAAGAGTCTTTTCCTCCACCATATGAATCTTGCATGAAGGTATAATCCCTTTCCCTAATTGTTTTTTTGTGTTGCCATGATGAAAGTTTAAGCTTAAAGCATGATAGTAATTATTTAAATTCCCTTGAATGTGTTTGAATGTTCTTATGTGTTCTTCACATGTTTTTGGTTGTTCATCACATGTTCATGGATAACACTAGTTTTAATCTTAAATCCACATGAAAAATATGAAAAACATGTTTGTTTTAAAATTCTTTCAAATCCTGGAATCTAGGATATCACTATCCACACACATTCACTAGAATTTGTTTTTCAATCTATATGCAATGCTTAATAAATTGAATTAGGGTTTATCACATGCACACATATCAAATTCAACATGCAAATTGATTAACATATTGGATGATGTGATATAAATGTTGGCCACCATAATCTAGAAGACCAATTTTACCGGGCAAGGTGGGAGCCTAACACCTTCCCACCTTGTAACATAGCCTTCGAACTTAGATCAAGGGTTAGTAGATCAAGTGCTTATCCATGTAATTTTCAATTTCTAGATTGTAATTAGGAAACAAAGCTATGTACTTTATCTTAGATTGTATCTAAGACCAAAGCCATGTAATTTTCCTATGATCAATGTAAATTCAATTACAAATTAATAAAATGACGAATTTTTTAATTTTGGTTTTCTTATTTATTCCGGTAATTAAATAAGTGGCGATTCCATTGTAAAAATCTTAATTTAAAGGGGAAAATAGAACTAGTCAAACCTCCATTTTGAGAGGCAATAGCACGACTCTACCCATTCACGTGGGTTTGGCCCAACATCCTGTAAAAATGGGCCGGGGGCACGGTCTCTCACAGAGTGGTGAAGAAAAAGTAGTTAGTCCACATGAAAATAATAGGCAGGCAGTTACAATTAGCCACATAATAATTATAACAAAATTTGCAATCCTAAAAACACTAATGAATGGTTTTCTATGTTCCCTGGCACTTAAATCCATCATGTTGATGTCACAACTTCTGATCACAAAGCACTTTGGATTACACCTGAAGGTATGGATTCTAGCTTTCAAAAACCGTTTCGTTTTAAACATATGTGGTTGACTGACAAAGGTTGTAGTGATACTATGGAGGCGGTTTGGAAGGAACCTATAACAGACTCGTGGGAGACAAGGGTGTTGACAAAGATTGACAAGTGTGGACAAGAGTTACCTCGGTGGAGTAAAAAGAGCTTCAGTAATGTGAAACATGAATTAGAAAAAAAAGAAAGAAAGCAATTACAGCAAGCTGAGAGAGAGGTAGTTAGAACTGGAGATTCCACTCGCATGAGAATCCTAGAATCTGAAGTCAATCTATTGCTAGATAAAGAGGCAAAAATGTGGGCACAGAGATCATAGATTTTGTGGCTTAAGGATGATGACCGTAATAAACAGTTTTTTCACAGCAAAGCCTTTCAACGACGTCGCTGAAATTACATCAGAAGTTTGTATGATCACACGAGCAGATGGGGCGCTTGGCCAACACAAATTACAACCACAATCCTGAAATTCTATACGGACCTCTTTACCTCTGCAAACCTGGATACCTTTGATGAAGTGGTGGAGGTTATTCCTCGGGTAGTTTCAGATGAGATGAATGACAAGTTTATCAGGGACTTTACAATGGAAGAAGTTGAGATTGCCCTCAAGCAAATGGCACCCATGAAAGTGCCTGGCCCCGACGGTATGCCACCCATTTTCTATAAAACATATTGGTCTTTGCTTGGTTCAGATGTATCACATTCAATTTTACATTACCTTAATACCGGGATTTTACCTCCATCACTTGGACATTCTTTTATCACTCTAATTCCTAAGGTAAAAAATCTAGAATATGTGCATCAATTTAGACCTATCAGTTTAAGCAATGTTTTGTATAGGATCTTCTCTCAAGTACTAGCAAACAGATTGCTAGATATTATGCCATTATTTATCTCTGAGCACCAAAGTGCATTTATGTCAGATCGCCTAATTTTTGATAATATTCTAGTAGCCTTTGAAACTTTGCACTATACGAGAAATCACACCAAAGGGAGGACGGGGTTTATGGCTTTGAAACTTGACATGAGTAAAGCATATGACAGGGTGGAATGGGCTTATATGGAAAAAGTGTTGGAAAAAATGGGTTTTCATGAGAGGTGGGTGAAGCTTATGATGGTGTGTATTACAACAGCATCCTACTCCGTTTTGATAAATGGAGAACCTCATGGTGAGATCACCCCTACACGGGGACTTCACTAAGGTGACCCCCTCTCCCCTTACCTTTTTCTCATGTGCATCGAGGGGTTGCATGGCTTGATAAGTAAAGCAGCCACGGACGAAGATATTAAGGGGGTTTCCATTTGCTGTAATGGGCCTAAACTAACCCACCTTCTTTTTGCAAATGATAGTCTCATTTTTTGCAAATCTAGTGAAAACGAATGCCAAAGCTTGCTTAATATCCTTGCAAAATATGAAAGAGCCTTTAGTCAACAAATTAATAGAGCAAAGACCTCTTTGTTTTTCAGCAAGTCCATAGATGAAAGGAGGCAAACAATGATCAAGGAGTTGCTTGGAGTTTCGATCATCCACCATTATGAGAAATACCTTGGCCTACCATCACTTGTAGGTCGAAAAAAGAAGGAAAGCTTCACCCATATTAAACAAAAGGTTTGGAAGAAGTTGCAAGGATGGGAGGGAAAGCTTCTATCACAAGCGGGGAGAGAGATTTTGATCAAAGCAGTGGCTCAAGCTCTCCCTACATATACTATGACATGTTTCAAATTGCCAATTACTTTATGCCATGAAATTGAGTCGTTGATTTGTCGATTTTTTTAGGGCCAAAAAGGAGATAATAGGAAGGTACATTGGGTGAAGTGACATGATTTATGTAGACCAAAATCACAAGGAGGTATGGGTTTTAAAGATCTCTCATTGTTCAATGATGCTCTTTTAGCAAAACAAACTGGGCGGCTCCTTCATGACTCTCAATCCTTGTTCTATAGAGTTTTCAAAGCAAAATTCTTTCCAAACTCTACAATTATGGAAGCTAAGAATCCGAGCAATGCATCATATGCTTGGAAGAGCATCCTCAAAGGTAGGGAGGTGATTAAAAAGGGGGCAACATGGAGAATTGGGAGGGGAGATTCAGTCCATGTTTAGGGTGATAATTGGCTCCCTATTAAAAGCTGTCCAAAGGTTATTACACCAAGACCTGTTGGTAGAGAAACGGTCATGGTTAGGGAGTTGATGGATCCGGTCTATAGAACATGGAAGGAGGATGTCATTGAGGGGATGTTCTATGAGTTTGAAGCCTCCATCATAAAAAATATACCTCTATGCCGATCCATTCAGGATGATGTATTGATCTGGCCTTTTAACCCAAATGGAGAATACTCGGTAAAGTTTGGATACAAGTTCTTACATGATGCACAGTTGAGGCAACAACAAGGTCCGTCTAACTTTGAACCCATGAAGCCGTTGTGGAGAAAAATCTGGAACCTAGGAGTGCCAAACAAAGTAAAACATCTAGTTTGGCGGGCTTGCAGAGATTCCATCCCTACTAAAGCGAACTTGGTCAGGCGTAAAATTTTGGTGGATGACTTGTACGAGGCCTGTAAACAGCACAAAGAGGATACGGTGCATGCATTATATCGATGCCCACTGCTTGAACCCCTCTGGAGTCGCACACCCATGTGGAATCACGATCCTCTCAAGAGGAGCACCTCTTTCACTGACATTATTAAGTTTGTTTTTGCAGGTGATAAAGAACCGGAGCTCTTGACCTCAGTAATTTGGAACCTATGGAATTGTTGAAACAATCTTCGACTCGACAAACCAGCCATACCGTTGGACAAAGTTCTGGATGCAACTCGTGAAAAATGGCTTGAGCAGGGGCAGAGCTACGTAGTGGCTTGGGGGGGCCGTGGCCCTTGCCAAAAAAAAATTTATCATTAGCTTATGAAGAAAAAAAAAATGGGTTCCCCCAACATTAGACAGCTGGCCCCCCTAGCCATTTCTCAACTGTTCCCCAGCCCAGCCCCAGTTTTAGTTTTAGGTTCTCCAAATAAAACAAAAAGTTACTGGCCCACTCCATTTAAATAGTCCAAATAACCACCAAATTACACTTTTCTCTCAATCTCAAAAAACCCACCTGACCCACGGAATCCCTTACCCCTTTTTACTTCTTATTCTTTTCTTTTTGGCTTCTTTGATACACTTTCAGCACTAGTACCACTGCCTCCCTGCCCCCAAAACTGCAGTCCTCTGTCGTCACAGTCCGAAAAAAAAAAAAAAAAATTCTAAGCAATTTTTTCTTTCTTCATCAGCTGATTTGGCTTTAGTTTTGGAACTTGTTTGTTTTGTCTTCTTTGATACACTTTCAGCACTGGTACCACTGCCTACCAGCCCCCAAAACTCCAGTCATGAGTCCTCTGTTCTCACAGTCCAAAAAAAAAAACGTTTGACCAATTTTTTCTTTTTTCATCAACTGATTCAGCTTTAGTTTTGGAACTTGGTGACTGCTTGGTGAGTTTTCTTCTCTTTCTTAAGCATTAGACATTCTAAAGGTAATATATGATTCTAATTTTTTTTTTTGATATTATAAATTCAAAATGACATCTGACACAAGGTTCATTTCAAATCCATATATTAATAAATTTCAAACCTTTTTGAAAGATTTTAACAAAAAAAAAAAGGTTATCATTTCATACTTTCTTCTAGTCATTTAAACTAAAGATTGAAATCCAAATCCTTGTCTTTATGTCATACTTTTGTTTGTCCGTTTTCCATTGATAGAACTCTCTTTCTGTATATTTGTATTAGCTGAAAGAGTTTTACTAGAAAAGTACCAATTTTGTGTCATTTAAAGGTGTTACTGCTTCTACTTCACCCACCATGTCTGTTGGTATAGCTTTGGGTTCAACCAATGATTGCTTTCAGCTTGTTCTAGCAACCTTATTACCAAACTTACTTTAAAGTTGAATAAGATTCGAGATTTAGATTAAGTTGGTACTTAGAAAATCATGGTACATAATCCAATCCTATTCACTATGCAAAGAGAGTCGCAAGATAGGGGTAATTATATATCATTTTTATTTCAGCAAGTCTTCTACATGAGTCACTAAGATTAAACTCAAAAACAAAATGTGCCACAAACTCTTCATAATCATAGCTCTAATTTCATGATTAAGACTAGTCTAAGGCCTAGAATGGATTCAATTTTTATTAACTTACGATCCCCTATGCATTGTAACACAAAGATGTGGAATTAGTGTAAATGGGGATGCAATAGCTGCTAATCATCACAAGTTGATGCTATTTTTTGTCACACTTTCTGTTAGAATGTTATTCGTCATCTTCTAACCTACATTCCTGTGTATATGCATCATACTATTACAAAGGAATTGAAAATGTCCCTTTAGAAAGATCCAAAAAGAACGTTCTATTTAACAAATTTGAAACATATTGTGATAAGATGGACAAACAGGCTAGAATCATATATTATTGACTTTCTCAGCTGACTCGTCTCTTTTTAGTGTCTTTTTTTGATTTGCTCAACTATCTACATCTAAATATTCACATGCTCTTTATATTTTCATAGATTTTTAAAGAAATATGTGATTGAAGGCATGGGGAGATTGTTTGTGATGAGTCTTGAAGGAAATATTTTTTAGAGGCAAAGGCAGTAGGCATTGCCACACGGGTGACCCATCTTTGCACTTTGTGAAGACAAAGTCTCTAAGGTAAAATTGTTTTGATTTATTACCTATTTTTGATTAGTTAGATATCATGTTACTGTGGATGTGGCTGTGGGTGTTGTTAAATTGTTTGGTTTATGTTGTGTACCAATATTTGTGTGTTTACTTTTTGTTTTTGTTTGAGGGTTTATTATTAATTCAAGTCGTATTAAAAATGGGTTGATTATTTAAATTATAGTGGAAATTTTGTTTTTTCTTGAGTATGAATAACATTCATATAACTAAGTAAAAATTTCTAATTAAAATTTTATTTTTTTGTATGTCTACATTGAACTAGACAGTTTTTCATTTTATTAATGTTCAAGTATATGATGATATATGAAAGTTGATAATTTTGTATCCAATAGACTTAAGAATTATATTTAGTATATCTCTATTACAACCCCCCTCCCAAGTAATTATTCCTGGCTACACCCCTGGGCTTGAGACCCTCCTAACTGAAGCACCAACGCTGCCCTAAAGACCAGCGTTACCTCAACGATCATCCACCTGGTCCCCCCCCTGGAGAAAACAGCTACAAAATCAACTTTCATGGTGCAATGTTTGCGGACACAGATACTGTGGGCACGGGGATCATTATCCGAAACAATGAAGGCCTTCCTATGGCTTCTTTATCACAAAAAATACCACTCCCAAGCGTGGTGATTGAAGTCGAGATCCTTGCAGCACGAAGAGCACTTGAGTTGGCTTTGGAATTAGGCTTTGATAATGTGGTACTTGAAGGAGATTTTGAGACCCTGATGAAAGCACTAAAACAGGGCAGTAGGAGTTTGACTCACTATGGGCACCTTCTACAAGATATTTTATTTCTTAGTTCACATTTCTCTTCTGTGGAATTTTCTTTTATAGGAAGACTAGGAAATAAGGTAGCTCATTACTTAGCAAGGGAAGCAAATTCTCTCAGTCATATGACGGTCTGGATGGAAGATGTACCACCAGACCTCCTTACTGTATTACTGGCTGATTCAAATGGCCCCCCTTAATAAAATAATATGATGTCTTCTTTCTCAAAAAAAAAAAAAAAAAGGATAAGGTTTTAAACTTTACTACGATGTCTGCTTTTCAAAAAAAGAAAGAATGCTTTATTATGTTGATGGTAATTCAATATAAAATGCTCTGTTTATGGTACTCTATTATCACATTAATAATAGGTCTCATAATAAATTTAATTAATGAAATCCATCATTCATATGATAAGAGAAAGTATCATGTCATTGTATATTGAATAATTTTCTACTAAGTAATTGACTTTTTTAGCATAATTAACACGAAAAAGTAATATTATATAATTTTTTTTAATGGATTTACCAGTTACAATTTATAGAGGCAAAACAAATAGTTATTCTAGTAAGACTACAACTTTTATCACAACTTTGGTACCTTGGATGTGAGTTGTTGCCTATTACTTTCACATATATCTATTTTTTTTTTCTCCAACACTATAATCAACTATATTTAGAGTTTTTTATTTTTATTTTTATGGGAACTACATTAGATTTGTGGTAAAAGATAAGATACCAAAATCGTGGCCATAGATTTTCCCCAAAACAAAAGATTATAGTTTTTTTTTTTTTAAGAAATAAAATGTTGTGATATTAACTTCTAAATTCTCTAGAAAAGTGTTTTTTTTTGGGGGGCGGGGGGTAATAATATTTTGATGCCAAGTGTCTTTAGATTTTAAATATGCTTTGAGATCTTATGCCAAATGTTATTATATTTCCGTTTTAGAAACATTTTAAATATGCTTTGAGATCTTATGCCAAATGTTATTATATTTCCGTTTTAGAAACGTGGTTACTTACATGCAGATTCATGTATCCAAACTTAAAAGACATAAAAATATTCGATTAAAAATTTATCATATTTCTATGTAAAACATTGAAATTTGAATGAGTAATACTTCTAACTTGACTCCTAATTAAAACTATTTTAAGTTAATTTAAAACTAATTCAAATCTTAATACAAAAATTTATTATTAGTTCAAATATAAATTTCAATGAAAAGGTGTACCATGTTTTAAAAAATTGGTTGTTCAATCCCAAGGGATTGACTTAATGGTTCCTAAGGTCTTATGATATCCATGAGATCCTGGGTTCAAAACATCTTGTCAACATCTTAGAGCCATTCCCAATGGATTATTTCTTGTAATAACCTAGTGTGTGTGCAATGGGGGGACTGCATACACTCAAGGAAATAGTTAGATACTTAAAGTGGCCAAGATACCTTTGTTAATTTATTACATAACAATTGCAAAATTAAGTCAAGAAATAACAATATTCTCTTAATAAAATAAAATAATTAAGAATAAAAAATTTGTATAATCTATTAAATAATATTTGTAAGGACACGTTTTGGATTCTAAACCCAAAAGATAAAAGGATTAAGGCTCAAAGAACCCAACACAATGAATTTGTAGAGAGTAAGCTTGAAACTATACGTCAATGAGTTGGACAACAATCATAATGGGTTAAAGATGACAAGAAAATAAAGATAAATAAGTTTCGTGCATAGAAAATCTTACTCGACAAAGTTCGAGAAAAGTAGCTCTTGTATATATTTCTCTTAAACTTGATTACAATTACTGTTCTTATTGCTACAATATTTTTTCTACAGATTCTCAGATGATCCTAATGTAATGGGGTCATTCTTTCTTATATTCTCTTGTTTTGCTTCATCTCCACCCTCCACGTGTAAGTCAAGTTGCTTGCTTTGATCCTTGTCCCATCAGCACTTTTCTGAAGTCTTTGGGGGTAGTTGTATGGCTGGATATCACTGTTCAGGTATTACCTCCACATTAATGCAGCTAAAGAGTTAGCTGCAGAGTATTTAATGCGGTGGTAGCAGTTTTCTTTTAGATATTTCTAGCTTCCCTTTGTCCTATTCCCTCATGATGTTTATCCTTACTAGTAGAATCGTCTAGAGTATTGCTCTTGATGGCAGATCAAACCTTTTGACCTTTGCTCTGCTTAGCTAAGGAGGCATTTCTCCTCGGACTACCTTCCCAAACCTTCAGGGCCAGAATCCTTCCATACCCTACTAATTTGTATGTCTTAGCTAATGTCTAACTATCCTCGGACTATTGAACGTCCTTGAACAAGGCCCATGGCCCAATATACACCCCTAGGCCTTCCATCCCCACAATATCCTTTCAGGGCTTCATTAATAATTGACAAAAATATAAAAATACATGGAATAGTTAGATACTCGAAGAGGTCCGAATACTTTCGTTTGTAAAAAAAAATGATTGTTCATATCTTATTTAAAAAATGTACACATGAAATAAATTTATTGCATAACAATAACAAAAATTATGTCAAGAAGTAACAATATTCTTTTAAAATAAAATAAAAAATTAAGAATAAAAAAAATATGCATATTCTATCAAATAATATCCTTACAAGGCTTCATTCAGAGCACTTTGGTACATTGAATGGAGATTATGATTGGAATTATAATATTTATTACTATAAATAAAATGCGTTGTAATAGAATTACTAAATCTATTCATAAGTTTGGTTATGAATTGTAACATTAGAATAAAACTTAAGATCAATTAAAAGAAATATCTTACTCAAACAATTATATTTCCAAGAAAATAATATGTTTTTAAATTTGAGAGAGATGATTATTTTTTGATGATTTATTATTTTCATAATTGTTATGTGCATATGAGAAGTTTGCTTATTTGGAAATATATTAATTTTATAAATTATTACATACATTAAGGAATATCTATTACAAGTTTACAACTCGTTATATTAAAAAAAAACTATTGCAACCCTTTTAAAGAGGAATAGTTATTCCTCATTTTAAAGAATAATTATTCATAAGGAATGATTATTTACTGTAATAAAAATATAACCAAACTATTGAATAGCTAAACCATAGGAATAATTATTATATTACGTTTCTCAAAAAAAAAAAAAAAACTATTATATTACAGTGTCTATTACAGTCTACCAAACATGCCCTAAGAGTTGACAAAAATATAAAAATAATCCTCAATAGTATTCAACTTAGGTAATAATTTTAATATGCGTATTCTTATGTTTATATTTAAATGCTACTATAAATATGCATGATGTTACATGTTAGCACCGGAAGGGGGCAGTGCCCCCCCCCCCCCCCCCCCCCTTCCTTGGGTCCTTCCTTGGGTTTCTTAAAAAAATCCCTCTCCCTCCTTACAATTTCTATGAAAAACAAAAAATATATCTTGACTTTTACACATTGCCCCCCCCCCCCCCTCCCCCCCAATTATAGTAATCTGGCTTCGCTACCATGTCTAAATCATTTTTTTTGTTTGTTGAGATAGTTACAATATATAGCTAATTCCGTTGCTTGCCTTTCCCTTTAGACCTCTAAGCACTTTGTGTATGGAGAGGTGCCAATTAAATTACAAGACTCTCAGTAAGTACCAATCATTTGATTGGCCTATTCCTGAATCAATTGGACAAGTTTGCCCCTTGCAAATTATCATTGAGATAACAAACAACATACACTTTTGATCTCAATATGTAATTGTTATATATTCGTTCAAATAACTTAGTAGTTAGGACAAAACTTAAGTACAATATCTAACTAACAATATATATTTGGGATTATATGTATTTAATTATATAAACTGATACCTTCAAAACACTAATATACATTTAATTAAAGAACTTAATATATTACATCTAAGGAATTATACCTAAGTTTTACTTTGCGGTTATATGATAGAATACATGGATAATTATATAATCTACTACCTTTTTTCTCAAAAAAAAAAAAAAAAAAAAAAAAACTGCTACCTATTGTATTGAAAGTGATTATTCCAAATGGATTTAGGTCAGTTTGTCCGGGAAATTAAGTTATGTTTTAAAATAACTTCTGTAAAGGAGATGTAATATTTAAATGGCAAATAGTGGGTGATCCCAAATTATATACAAGTAGGTAGCTAGATTCAAAAGTCTAGTTCAAATGTTCAATATGCTTGAAACACGTTTAAATGAATCATTTTCTTAGCATAAATAGCAAACAAAAAAAATTGTATATTTTGTCTTATATTTAATAAATAAACTATCGAAAAATACTGGATACCAAACGGTCACTAAAAATGAATCACTTTGATAGCCAATAATAAGTTAAGATTGATAGATAACCCCCAAGTTAAGATTGATAGAATCACTTTGTTATGCATATTTTTAGACTCAAAACAAAAGCCAAGTGAAAACAAGAAAGAAGAAAGCAGAGAATATATTATAAAAAAGCCAAAATTGGGTTGGTGCCATACAATTTCCCTTCACAAGTCCTCTAACTCGTTATAATATTTCAAGAATTTTTAAACTTCGAACTGTTTGTTACACAGGGTAGTCACGGGTCACATTGTCTGAGAGTACACTTGGTACTTTTTTTTTTTGGCTGAATGAGAATGCACTTAAGATTGTAAAACCATTTTCACCCATAAAACAAAATCTGCATCCCCAATGGGTTTTTCCTTTTGAAAACTCCACAAATAAGACATCCTTTTACTACATCAGATCACCCCCCACCATTGCCTTGAATAGTGGATAATGCTACGTCACACTGATCTAAAGGACAATACTAGTGCACCGAACACAAAGAAACCGCGTGCTAGAGATATCAATTCGGTTTTTGTTTTTGTTTTGTTTCGTTTTTTGTTTTGTTTTTTTAAAACTATTAAGGTGTGAAGTCCATAATACTTATCACAATACTATTTTTATTACACACTAGTTACAATATATTATTTCAACGGTCATGAACAAATTTACAAAACTTTTATCTAAC
Source organism: Quercus gilva (assembly GCA_023621385.1). Lineage (NCBI taxonomy): Eukaryota > Viridiplantae > Streptophyta > Magnoliopsida > Fagales > Fagaceae > Quercus > Quercus gilva. The sequence goes on along the minus strand of CM042474.1, from coordinate 35,098,142 downwards.
TAAAATGATTACAAATGACATGTTAGATTCTCTAATTAAAGTTAATCATGTGATTTTTTTTATAGATATGATAGAAAAATTATAACAATAATTGCACTTCATCATTTGATTAAGACACAAATTACTAACAAGTTTTGTTTTTTTGATGCAAGTGAGATTTGCACTAAAACACTTTTTTGATAGTAATAAATTTTACCAATTGAGTTAATCGGGACCAACTAATCATGTGACTTATTAACCAAGTATACAACCATGTATCTTATTAATTTATTGGTCAATGAAACCTCCTCAAGTATAGTTAGGATATCCAAACCACATTATTGAATTTAATTGAGAGATCGTGTGTTTAAAACAAGAGAGCTGGCAAAGAAAGTTAAATAAAAAAAAGTGGTCGGAATACACTAAAATTTGATACATTCCGGTCACCTTTCCTTCCAGTCCCCTTTCACTTTCATTTCCCCTATATTCTAAGTTTGTAACATCCCAATATATATAGGACAACCTTAGTCTTATTATTTAACCTTGTTTAAAAAATAAAAATCCATGTGGATAATGCTGACGCTCACCGCACAGGAATATGCCCTCAAACCCGTCGGACTTGTATCCAAACACCCCTCGACTTTTCCCGAAAACTATAAATGCTCCTCTTTTCTCCACATTCTGTGCCCTAGAAATCCCTATTTCGCTTTCCAACTAGCCGCAACATGCTTTTCTCACCACCCAAACACCCAATTTTCCCTCACTTTCCCTTATTTTCTCGCTCTCTAAAGCGCTCCTCCGTCGTCTCTTCCCTATGAACCCTCGCCGCCGTTGTAAAAGCCAAAACGGTATCGGATCGGAGAGAAGCGAAGCGATGCTCGGGGTCTTGTAAAATTGGGGAGGGTTCGTGTGGTGTGGTGTGGAGGTGATGGACGCTTTGGAATTGCCTTATCATCCGGTTGAAGTGGCGGCGACGAAGCTCTTGGGATCGGCGGAAGGCTTCGTTCGCCAAAACGATGCCGTTTCGGTTCTTGCAAGCCCCACAATCGAGCGCTGCAGCTCTCTTCTTAGCCACAAAGGTAATTCTAATAATTTTTTTTTTCTTTCTTTAATTTTTAAAATTTAAAATTTTTGTGGTTATTTCAGTTGTTTTGCTAATTTATTCCGGGAATTAGAAATGAAGCTTTATTTTTTTGGGTTCGAAATTTAAAATTTTTATAGCTTTTTAAAATTCAAAATTTTTGTGGTTATTTTAATTATTTCGCTAATTTGTTATGGGAATTAGAATTGAGAAATGAGGATTTTTATAGGTTCAAAATTATATATAAAAAATTGTTAGAGCAGTTAAATTTGAGGTTAGATGGTTGAGGCTACTGTTGGTAAATATTAGCTTAGGAAAATTTTAATTTTTGGGCAAATTTTTTGATAAATACCTTTGTTAGTTAGTCACACTTTGACAAAATGATAGCTTTTGTACTTTGAGAATGAGTTACAGTTGGTTGTTAGTTATGGAACCCGCCTCTTGGTTTGCTGACTGTACCTATGTATCTAGGTAAAAAAGGAGTTAGTTACATTCAATTGTTGGATGCAAAGTTTGTAAATTGGAACGGTAACTCTCTGAGTTGATTTGGGATGTCGGATCAAAAAGATATTTCATTTCATATAACATGATGTGTACCATGCTTTCGGGTTCTTTTTTTGGTGTGGAATTTAAGAACTGTTTGTCTGCTTCTGTACATGTTTTGAGTTCGCATAATTATTAGTTATTCACTCATTTGTTGTGTTGTTGCATGCGTGTTTTTATGTCATTGGTATGTCCTGATTTGTCTGTTCATGAATCATTGGTTTTGGCATCTCTAATTTGCTACTCTATTGCTTGTTCTTATGATCCATGGGATATGGTCATCTCAGATGTTAAAACTTCGGGCAAGGCTTCTGACTCTGCCTCCTGTGATACTGAACTGTATAGGCATGCTAGTCAGCTGCCCAGCTTGCGGGGTGAAGATGTATCTGAGCACCTTTATAGTAACGACAAAAGTCTTTTACGGTATCCTCAGCCTGAAGGCATACAGTTACCACGGAAAGCAGCAAAGTTGTCAAGAAGTGGTAGCGTGTCTTCGAAGAGGCCACGGCTGGCTCAAATGGAAGATTCTATGGGCTTAGCTGGAGTAGATGACCAGAAGGATGTGACTGATAAGCTTGGGTCATGTCCTGCAACGTGCACCTCTCCAGGTAGGGCAGTTTTCTGTTATAATATTTGTTAATTATTTGATGTTAATGTAACTCATCAACTTTAAACTATGAGTACTAGAAAACCGTTAAGGCTCCTTTGAAGCTCTCTTGGGTGAGTTTGGTAGAGCTGTTTGAAAATGGCCTTTTAGAAAAAGTTGTAGTTTTAATAATTGCTGAATGAAAATGGGTTGTTTGAAAACCTAAGAGTGTTTGGTAAAATCTGTTAAAAAGTGCAGTTTGAATCTGAGTGTTTGGATAGAATCTTCCAAAACTGCTAATTGAGGAATAAAGTCTAAAAAGGACAAAATATTTATTTTTTACTTTTTAAAAGTTTTTTGGTGATGAGAATAATGGGTAAATCTTGATTTTGAGAAAAAGTAGAGGTCAGTTTAGGAAAATGGGTATAATTTCATTGGTAATATTTAAAGCACCTGGGTTTCCTATCAAAAAAAAAAAAAAGGTAAAGGTACCAGGGTTGCCTTTTTTAAATGGAGACCAATATCCCCATTTCGATCAAGTGATTTTTGGGTCAAAAATCGTGGTCAACTGGCTGCCAAACGTCCAAATAAGGAAATGCGGTAGAAAGACTTTATATGCCCTTTACCAGCTGCTTATTAAATTACCACAATTCAATTAATGCAGTTTCCTGCAAGCTAACAATGTTTTTAAAATATAAAATTAATGCTCTCTTTGTAGATGCCACGAATGCATGATGCCAGCTCTGTTTTTTTTTTTTTTTTTTTTCCCTCTTTCTTTCAACGTACCATATTCTCTTATGCCATTCTGTATGCCTTATTTAGTTATATACATGCAATGTTTGGCATCTTCAAGTAATAAAACATGTCTGTTATTCTTGTCTCTAGTTACAATAATGTATGTATATGAGCTCTACACCCAACTCTCTACTTGTCAGTTGTCAAGATGCCTGCATACATGCAGCAATTTTGCAAAATTAAACACCAAAAAGCATCCATCCCATGTAAGAGCCAATTTCAAAATTCAGATAAACTTTTTACCCATTAAAAATATCCTTTAAACATCTTTTCTTATCTGCTTCTTCTTCCCTTTGCCATTTATTCACAGCTTCAAAAAATTGAAAGAATTTCTCTAATTATTTCATTGTCATTAAACATCCTTGCTTGTTACTTGTCAATAAAGAAACAAAGACCCTGTGTGCAATTTTGTTAATGCCCAGAGGTGATGTAAGTATAAGCCCCCCCTCCCCTCCCTCCTTACCCCAACCCAACCCAATTTAACCACAGCACACACGTATTCTATTTTTAAAGATAACCTTGGTTTCGAAATAATGCAACCATAGTTTGAGGTTTGAAGTTAAATATTTACTTTTTTAAGAGTACTACAACCTCATCCACGACTCCCATTATTTTTTGAGAAGAAAAATGTTTTTGGGTAGCTAAAGGAAGAAGTCAAAAATAATGCAAAGAAAGGTGCACTTCAAAACTATATTATGATCAATTTTGATACCTGAATTGACAAACTTTTAAGATACTGTGTACTTGTGGAAGTGGACCTTGGTAAGTGATTGAAGTTTTAAACCAATTAAAATACAAAAAATTTCTTGTTGAGACAAGGGCAAACATGTGGGAAACTTTTCTTGGGCTACCTTTGTTTCAGCATTGTTCGTTGTTGTGAATAGTCCCATCACATGCTCTTGCAAGAGTGTTTTTGGTTCAATTTTTTTGTTATTCAATAAATACACCAAATGTGGTGTATCAGTGGTCATTTTTCCCCCATTCCGGTTATTTTCACCACCCAATATTATCCCAAGTGATATTTTTTAATACGAACAAAAGATTATATCAGAAGCAGATAGATTTATAAATATATAGATTAATCATTTTTTTCCTTTGCCTTTGTTTTTATAAGTAAATAGTTTTTTTCGGTTAAAAGATTCCAGTTGAAAATGATAAATATAGATTAGTTGATTGAGTGATTGTTTGTTGAGAACTGCAAACGATTTATAATCTGATTTTCATATCATAAATAAGATATTATATGAGATTTATATGCCCTATTGGCTTGATTAGATGTTTGGATTCTTGTTTCAGATTTTTAGTCTTTTGGCTGATACACATTTTCCTCTTTTCTTTAATATATGATCTAGAGAATACTCAATCGGTGAAACAAAAGAGCAACCTCAGCAAGCGAGGTGATAAGAGGGGTTTTAAAGTTCCTTCAAAGATCAAATATGATTCTTTCTCGACGAAGGCGGGTTTGTCAAACTTCAGTTCAGCTGCTGGGGGGAGCAACTTTTTTGGTATGACATGGTCACGCACGATAGTTTCATTTTATGACGAAAGTTTTAACCTCTTTGAAGTGTTATTTTTTTTTAATTATTATTTTTATTGCAAATATACAACTTTTATTGCAATTATTATTTTATTGCAAATATACAACTACTTTTAATTTTTATACAATTTTGTCGGCTTTTTTAAAGACCCAGTCAAGGATTTATAGGATCAACTCATACATAAATTCATATCTCTCTAGATTTCGAACTAAAAAAACCAAGTTGTAGTTGATTAATATGATTATGTATTTAAATGTTTATATTATTTGCAACTCCTAGCAATTTTTTCTTAAACAGTATATTTCTGTTACACTAGGAAAGTTGGGATAAGGAATGACATTATTTGTGAAAAGGTGTAGGTGGCTTCAATTGAGGATAAAATGATGGGAGTTTTTTGAGATTGTTTTTATACAGGTACAACTGATGCCTTCTAATGCACTACTACAAAAGGGTGATTATATTAATGTCGGAAGGAGAAGAAGGACAAAAAAGTGGCAAAAATGAAGCAGATTAAATTTATAAGGGAAGACATGATTGTTAAAGATGTAACTGGGGATCTATAAAAAAAATAAGAAGATGAAACTAGGGAAATACTCTTATGCCAATTAGAGTTTAGGATCCATTTGGCCCGTATTAGTTAGGATTAAGGTTTAGTTGAGTTGAGTATTATATAACATAAGATCTAGGATGCATGGATACTCTATTTTTGTGCACGTCCCCATGTCCGTTATGTATTGTACTAGTATCATACCAGATACCTCAAATGTACGTACCGAGTCTTTTTTTTTTTTTTTTTTTGGAATAAAAAAAAAGCAAATACGTCCAATATATGCCTGTGATAAGGTTTGGATCTTGTAAGAATTTTCATTTATATTTATATATTGGTTTCAATATTAAACACTTATCTAGTTATCTTTTATTTACAATTTTGGATATTGGTTTGTATTCTAAACATCATTTAAAGGCCATGTATTCACTTTATTATTCACTATTACTCTTAAATTGATATATGCTTAACAATATATGAAAAATAAATGCTTAACAATATATAAAAAAAAAAAAAATTTAATAAATTATTAATACATGAATCCCTGACGTACCTTACCCTAGGTTTTTCAAGAAATGTTGTATCCCCGTACTTGTACCCATATCATACTCATACCCATATATGTACCTGTGCATCTTAGCATAAGATTATGGCCCGTCACTTTTATTTTTTACTTTTCTTTTACTATATGACTATATCTAGGACTCAGGTATTTAGCTTCCTATATCACCGATTTGTTTTCTATTGTGAGTTTAAAGCCATGATCTCCTCCATGTTATTTTCGCTTGGTGAGAAAATTCCGTTTGAGCTAGATTTCAGTAGCATAAGTGGTCATATTTTTCTTATTCTTTGTATTAATATGGTCCTTGCCCTGTTGATTGTCTTGGACAAATCATTTTATAAGCTACCTATTGGGTTGTTTCCTTCTTTTTTTGCTTACCAAAGTAAGCTTTCATGAATGCCATTATTGAATGTTGGGAATTATCCTCAGGAATATATGGTCTGAAGTTAGATACTCAGGACACCACAAAGCTTATGGATGATCCACCCTTGAATGATCTACTAGATGGCACCTACAAGTGCTCTAGTTTAGTAAAAGACAAAGGGAAGAAAGCAGCAAGTGTAAATGATGATTTCTTGAATTCAGTTAGAAAATCTTTTTCTGCACTGCATCTCTCGAGGCCTGTCCAGTCCCAAAATATTGCAGATATAGATAACTGCTCCAATAAAAAAATGTCCACATGCCTGTCAGGCTCTGTTTCTGGTGATAAAGGAGAGTCCTGCATGGCAGATCTTTGCTCATGTAAAAAGGTTAGTTTACGAGAGAATTTAAGATGCATGTTCTCAGACCCTGCATAGCATTGTCAGAAGCATTTTTTGCATCTGTCAATTGACTAAAATAAAAAATTTGATTTTTCACTGAAATGTCATTAAGAAAGTTATCTTCTCTGAATCCCAACTCCTGAATCACCAAACCATTGCGAGTTGGTAAAATTGTTGGTGCCTATCAACTGTAATTTCTGAAATTGAAGAGTCATTTGACCAGATCTACTATTAAGGGAAAAGTTCTGTTGGTGGAACTGAATGCAACTCTGGCCACCCACATGCATGTGTGAACATGAATGCTGTATCAACTTTGTACATTTGCAACACATTGCACGCAGAATATGAGTGCATCTTGAATGCTGCCTCAACTTCATTAATTAAAATTTCAAGACTAATAACTTTTTTTTTCCTTGATAATTAATTAATTAATAATGTTCATTTCTCTCTCTTCCTCTCTTGTTCCTCAAGATCCAGGATTCTTGTAGCAAGCCTGAGACTCCTGCTAATCCCCTTGATTTGCCATTAATTCCACCTAAAGATGTTTTGAAACGTGTGGGGCTTCCTCAACCCAAGGATTTGGAGTCTTTGCTCCTTGATGCGGCCAAGTCTTCTGTATCTTCAAGGAATACGTCTGATATACGCTTAGGCAAGCAAATGTCTCGCAGAGTCAGCTTGCCTCCTTTTCCATGGTCACATACTTCTAGTGGGCATTGTAGAACTAATTCTGATGCAGTTAAATTGCCTACAACTAGGAGCACATGCCCAGGTAGATGGGTAAGAATAGGGAATGTTTCCAGCTCTCTGAGGATTGCCACTGATTTTTTTACAAACTTGGAGTCATTAAGTTATGATCAGAGCCTAATTCCTTCGGGGCTGAGTTCAGAAAATAAAATTTCCCCATCAATATCGGTTGGTCTTCGTCGGTGTGAGCATGATTTATCATCTTCTGCAACGTGTTCAAAAGCTTCTCACATTTTTTTTGGTAAGAATTTCATGAATTTATCTTAGATGCTTATTTTTTCTTTCTTTGTTTTTATTATTGTTATTTTTTTCTTGGGGTATTAATTGGGATGTTGCTTTTTCTTGAAAATGCAGATTCTGGAGGCAAGGTGAACTATCAAGGAAATGGTACAATTATAGTTATATAGTAACCTTCTCTTTATTTCTGTTGGCTAGAAATATGCTCACTGCCAGTGCATATCCACATAACTCTGTTTGTGGCTGTGTTTGGAGTGGTGGGGCTATGCATGCATGCATACCTGGAGTGAAGGGGGAAAAAAAACTGAGAGTGATGGATATGATGCCAATTGATCTAATCGTTCCAAGGCATTCTGTGGTGGTCACTTTTGTTTTTATATTGTGTTGATTTTTCTTCTGCTTGGCATATGCTGTCTTGTTAGTGATCTATCTGGTCTAGATTAAGCCTTAAGGCTGATGGTTCCTCTTGATTAAACTGGTCATATCATGAAATGTGTTTCAAAGATTGGAAAATGAATATTGATAACTGGATGGGCTACTTGTCATGTTTGGAACTAGTCATCCGGACCCTCAGTGATGCTTACCGTTGTCTACTTATGGAATGTGTAGTAAATGATGATAGTTTTTTCAATTAATGTCTTCATTTTCTTTTGTTATATCTGATTTTTAGTGTGCTTTCTGTTTGTGACAGCTGGGCAATGTCCAAGGATATTAGCTGCTGCACAAACTCTGTGTGACATGGCATTAGCAACTCTTAAGCGAAATCCAGATGGGATGACAAAGTGGCCAAAGAAGCCTTCACAAAAGGTGATGAAAGCTCGCAAATTGAAATCAAATGAGAAACTTGAAGAAACATTTGCAGCATCAATTCCTGTTTTGGGCTCTAACAATCTGGTAAGAAGTGTGGACCAGCTATTGCCCTCAAAGAAGCCTAAGCTGTCCACAATTGAGACCATAAAGGATTTTGATAATTTCAGTTATCTTAGGAAAGGACCAATAAATTGGTCAACTCCGAGATCAAGCAGATCATCGCCCAGCAAGTCAATGAAGGACTCAGTTGCAGAAACGAGACATTCAACTGCAAGCATTTTAAAGCAATCATGTATGATGCCCCCACCTGCAAGGGTTTTTGACAAGGCTTGCACCAGTCAACAGAAAGCAAGAAAATTATTGCCCATGGATTGGAACAGGGGAAGGGACGGGCTTGACTGATCGAAATGGCTTTGCACAGAAGTTTGTTCCTTCTGAGGATTGTTATTTATTAATGACACAGTTTGGTCTTTGGCCAATCTGATTGGTTTGTATATATTATGTTGTAGGTGGAAAGGAATTGTTGTAGGGGCTCATGCTCTAGCTGGATTGTTGTAAGGGTTCACCTGTATGGGTAACCGGGGTTCCAGTGTTGTAACAGTAAAGCAGTTGTAGACAGCAGGTAATTCTTTGCCTTCTGTAGAGCATTTCACGAGGCAATAGAAAATTTACATCTTTCAAAATACTTAGATTTGCTTCAATCATTTTACATTCTACCGTGAACTTGACAGACTCGAATAAGTGTTTGTTCAAGTAACCTTAACAAATGTCTCAAATGTTGAAAGAACAGTTTCACTTATCATTAAATACTTACACTGGTGTTCTCATTAAGATGCTGCTTTTCTAAGGAGGGTCTCTGAGGAATGAAGATATTGCTGGAGCTATTCGTGACCTTCAATTTCGAACAATTTCCAAAAAACTCGAAAATCACTACTGAGTACTGAAATGAGAAATGAAGCTGTCTATTCTCCAGAAAAAATAAAGTGAGATTAAAAAAGGAAAAAAAAAAATCAGAAAAAAAGAAATAGCCTGAGTTTGTAGGCACTATTAGTAACTTCTGTAACGTGCCCTCCCGGAGTCTCTAAACTGAAATTTGCTTTTACTTCATAATTGATAATTTATATTTATTTATAATTTGAAACGGGTAGGACATGTTGGGGATGTAGCTCAGATGGTAGAGCGCTCGCTTAGCATGCGAGAGGTACGGGGATCGATACCCCGCATCTCCACTTTTTGTGCTTTTCTTTTTTCCCTCTCTTTTCCTTAGTGCATAAAGATATTTTCCGGAGAGAGAGAATATGATATCTCTTGCGTATGTTCTCTTTATCCAGCAAATGATTGTCCCATTCCTTTTTTGTGTCCTTTAAAAAGTTCTTTTTCCCGGTAAACACTAATTGAAATTTCCTTCCTTACATATTATATAACATCTGACTCAAATAAAGGAAAAAAAAAAAAAAAAACCATCCTTGCTCAGGTTCCATTTTTTCATTGTGCTAAGCTTTTGCTACAAAGAGTGTATCAAATAACCTCTTGATTCATGACATAGCATGGGATTTGTATCCCTTTCAGATTTCAACAAGTTACTAATTAAAATTGATCTTATCAAGTATACACTTTATGAAAAATAGAGAGAATCTAGGAACACATTTGATCCAATAGTAGAACTAAAGCCATAGCGAATCCAGGATCAAAGCCAGGTTGCAAGACTAAAACAAAAACCTCGTGCCCAAATGATACTCCTCCCTTACTCGCTTCCTTCCTCTTGATCTCAGCCACTACCTTCCTTGACTCATCTAACACTTTGCATGATCTATGAACATATGAACCTTCAATCACGTATGCATATCCTTTATCTGAGCTCCCTCGAAATACATGTGCAAGTACATTCGGATTGGAATGTAAAATGTTTACGTGTTTCCTCACGGAACAAATCGGCTTCTTTGATGATTTACTACTTGTTCTACAATGGTGATCACCAGCTTCCCCTTCATATACAAACCAGCTATCAACCAGTCTAAGTGTCTGCCAAATATCACAATCAAAATCAACCCAGTTGAATACATAGATATATGCAATTGTGTACGTTTTTACTTTTTATTATGTGTCAATATATAACTCTATATAAGAACAAAATGATCGAGAGAAGTATATATATAATATGATATTATTATTCACCTTGCAACGACGCATTGTGTGGACGGGTATTCCAGAGCCATCCATTAGAGTGATTTCCTCGGGTCGTCCGCTATAATTGTCGACCCGATACACTAAATTTCCACCGGAATCGATCACTGTAAATCCATAACAACTTACTACAAGTGACTTTCTCCACACTGTTAGTGATGAGGGACATGCACTACCTTCGTGATATTGATCATGATCAGTCTTATGCTTCACCAGCTGGTCATGATGTTCTTCATGAACTGTCCTTGACATTGATTTTAAGAAACGAATCATCTTCATCTCTCTGTCTCTGTCTCTAAGGATTTTGAATCTAGGGGCGGTTGAAGGAATAGACAATAAGCTTAGAGTCTTTTGGTGTTGGTAATCGATCGAAGTATGATTCTTTGAAGGGTGATTTTTTTACGGAGGCTTTAATGACGCATGACACGTGCACCGACAGCAACATTAATTAAAACGGCCTCGCTAGCTGTATATTAACCATTACCATGGAACGGCCGGAATTTTCCATTCCAATTAGTTAACGGGTATAAATCACTTTTTATTTTATTTTGTTCAAAATTATGATTTAGTCTGCTTCATTGCACCTGTTTAATTAGCCCGTTCCATTAAATTTCACTTGGTATAGTGATTTTGGTTAGTATGTAAACAAATTATTATTTTTTTCCTAAACCCTTTTTTTATTTATTTATTTATTTAAATTGCTTCATTTTTTTGAGAAATTTTTATTGCTTCACTTACATGTGGAATTTATTATTATATTCCTTTAATAAATTTTTTTTTAGTTTACTTTATTCATTTATGACATGATTTTTTTCTTCATTAATATATATGACATGTTATATACATATATTGTGTAATGAAGATGTTAAGAATGTACATTATTTAATTTTGAATTAATAATTTGATATGAATAATATCATGTGATGTAGACTTTTTTTTTTTTTTGGTGATGTAGACTTAGGTGTTTACATGTGTTTATATATAACTTTAGTAATAATTCCGAAACGGTACAATGAAATAAATTTGTACTAAAATGTTCTGTTTGAATGGGCAAACTAAAATAGGTCCGAAACAGTATTTAGAACATCTACTAATTATTAATGTAAAAGGATTCATTATAAATATTGATTAGTATTTTTTTTTCTCCCTCCCTTTTTTGGAAATATATATATATATACATATATTAGTATCTAAAAGTATCTTGTTGGGTCTATTTTAACGAAAATTTTATGAGGTCTTAAATGATATACGTATTAAACATAGAATGATGCCATCCTCACCACAAAAAGAAAAGAGTAATACTACAGGCACAAATTATTTTATAATATTTTTACAAACTACTAATGTGACAAATTCTTACTAGTTCTAATATGGGCCCATCACTAACATTACATTTTTACTTACACTAACTATTTAGAAAATGCTAAAGCCACATCAGTAATATAATAAATTGATGTGTATTAAAATTTTTTTTTTTTTTGAATAGACTTATTTCAATCAATGATGATTATTCTTTATCAATACGCCAAAACACTAATTTGTTGTTGGTGTAGGTGTGGTTCGAATCTTAAATATCTTGTTTAACAATAAGAGATTTTATTAAATGAGAAAAATGTTAAATATTTATAGATTATGTGTTAATTAACGTGACTAGTGTCACATTAATCACATAATAAATAAATTTCTTAATTACTATTTTTTGTTTTTGTCTTGTATTTTAAAAATTGGCTCATTAGTTTGTAAGGTATTGTAATAAAATTTGTAGTAGCTGTTGAGATATTTTTTGTCATATTGTTGATGTGAAATCAATTACATTTATTATCATATTAATTTATAACTTTCTTGAGATAAAATTAATACAGTATTTGCCCATAAAAAAAAAAAATACAGTATTTCCCTTAAAAAAATATATTTGTAGGACACATAACATGTTTTAATTGGGTTTTGAAAGTTTATTATTGGGTCCATGCAATGACACTTCACAGATTATGATTGGTCCTTAAGAGAATATTGTTGTAGCCCATGCCTTTAGTACTACGTAGCCTTACGTAATTGGCCTTTTAGTTAGAGATATCTATTTGGTGAGACTTAGACATTTTGACTGGGATAAAATTCTAACTTGGGCTGTAAACTCATGGCTAATAGTCAAAGATTACGGGGACGAGCCAATTTTGGCATCTAAAAACGGACAGCCTCACCTAAATCACCGTTGCTGGTTTTCGAGAGACATTCATGGGATTAAGTTAATAATATAATTGGTCTTGTTAATCTTAGAATTCTCACAATTAGCGTTGGAAAAGGTGACACGTGTAAGATTGCATAGATAGTTTAAGTTAGGTTTGTATTTGTTTATTGGTGGCAGTAGAGAAAGATCCAAAAAGAGAACAATTACAGTAAGTTAATAATTAGGGGAGGATGGTGAAATCCAAGAATACTTGTACTTATTTCCGTCACAATTTATGAAGATTTCATCATGTTTTTCCTGGATAAGCTCAGAAATTTTTGCTGTAAACAAACAAAGTTTAACAAAATAAGATTGTCTAAAGCTTAAGAAATGTTACCACCGCGCATCTTTGGCGTTAAGGTCAATCTATAAGTATAAATGTTAGTAGGGTGTAGAGGGCAAGAGTTGGAGTTTAAGTCTTCAGGAGGAAGTTTCACTGACATATACACTTAGATTAGACTAAATTAGAATTTCTATCTCGAATTAAAAAAAAAAAAACTTAAGAAATGGTTATTTTTTAAGAAATGAATACATACAAGGAAGAGAGAATACAGTTTTAAGTTTTAATACAAATGCACATCTAAACTCCACTAAAAAGTTATGATAACACTCTAACCCTAATTGCTACATGTATATAAAGAAAGTAAAATAATAAATATTTGTAATCAAAATTTTTCTATCTCTCCTGTGAAATGTGAAAACATGTCATTTGTTTGAAGAATTCTTAAAAGGAGTTCACAGCACTAATCCTTTTATGCAACTAACCTTATGCTTTAATATTATTATTATTATTATTTGGAAGGCTAACCTAATCCTAATGCATTATTGTGAATCGTGATTAGTCCACTGATCATAACAAGTTTTCCTCATTTATGTGCTCCCTATATACATATTTTGAATGGAGCACACTAAGACCGGTAGGTGTCACATAAGTGAACCAATCATAGCCAAACTAATGTCCCTTTAAAAAGGACATTATATGTATGATATCACTCACACTCATAATAATATCCATTGCGCAAAATGATTTTGGCAGCTCTTGAAAAAAGAGAGATGGTTCATGAAAATGAAATAGACATTTCGTTGAAGATGTGATGATTACCTGCATTCATGAATATGGTCTATCACTCATGTACGTCATTCACGAACATTTCAAATGTTGAGCTACTCCGAAATGATTGCATATACATCAATATTTCTCGCCATACAATATGATTTAAACTATTTAAATAGGTTGAGAAATGAACTTGTACCTAAAAATAGTCACACTAATAAGATCAATCTTTTTTTAGTTGAACGCTGCTATTTCAAGTAGTAAGAAGCAATAATTAGAGCATTCTTATCAAGAATGCTAAAAATGCTAAAAGCCAAATTTTACCACCAACACCCAAAAATACCCACTACATCAAAGATTTCAAATGCCAAAAATTTTGACACGTAGCTACAGTGAAATGTTACCTATAATAACTCACTATAGCAGTAATGTTAAACAAAATATTATTTTTTATTCCAACGATCACTTTTTCTCTTCTTTCTTCTTTTTTCTCTCTCCTCTCTCAGTTTCATCTTCTCTCTTTCCCATAACTTCTATATCTCTCTATTTCACAATTTGAGCTCCTCCCCTCCAAGGTTCGTCGATCGGGAACTTCAAATCCCGAACGCCACTGGACGCAAAATCCACGTGCCGCTGATCGCCGAACATCTTCAATTGCATCTTCAACAAAACCCTAGCTCGTACCTTAGCCCCCACTCTCAGTATCCACCACGATTTTCCTCTACTGTTAGATTCATTGTCATCACCGTCACCATCAATTTTTGAGGTTTTCACAAAGGAATAAGACCACTTATCGGAGATGATCCACTTCGCCTTTGAAGTGTTGCCGCCCCGATATGGAAGTAGAGCTTGATGGAATTCATGGAATTAGGGTTTTGCGAAGAAGAAGAAGAACAATCTTCATAAGCATGCCATCACTCACCACCACCTTCACCGTGGGAATATCAAGGCTGAACTCTTTCTTCTCTTAAGTTCTTTCTATTTTCCTTTTTTTTTTTTGGCTCCCTATTTGATCAGTGGGTTTGGGAATTGAAAAATGAGATTTTTTATTCGGGTTTGGTTGTTAAGGTTTGAAAAGAAGGGATTTTAGTTTGGATTTGTGTTTGATTTCAAAGTCGGTTTGAGTTTGTGATTTGATTTTGGGTTTGTGATTTGGTTTTGAGTTTGTTTTTGTTTGTGATTTTGGTGGTTGGGGGTTGAGGTTGTGGGCGGTGGTAGCTGTGGTAGTGGGTGTGGGTAGGGTTGGGTTTTGCAGTGGATTTCGATGGGTAGTGGCAATGGGTTAGGTATTGGTGGGTTTGGCAATGGGTATCGGTGGCTGTGGCAGTGGGTGTGGGCAGTGGTGGTTGGTGGCGGTGGGTTGGGTTGGGTTTTGCAATGGGTTTCAGTTTGTTTCATAGTGGGTTTCGGTGGATTTTGGTGTGTTTTGCAGTGGGTTTCGGTGGGCAGTAGGAATGGGTTGAGTTTCTAATGGTGGTGGTGGCTTGGGTATTATGATGATGGTAGTGGTTGGCGGTGGCTGTGAGTGGTGGCTTGGGTGTTTTTGTTTGGGAGAAGAGATACACAGAGAAAGAGAGAGGAAAAGATGCAGAGAATAAAAAAGAATAAAAAAAATTATATTTTAATGAAGTGGTAAAAAATATAAAACCTTTGATATTAGGTGTATTATGAAGTTGGATGTTAAAATAGATAAAGTAGTATTTTGAGATGCTAAAGGTTATATTTTTTTAGCATTCTTGATGTGAATGCTTTAAGAAGTAGGAGCTGAGAAGTGCTCCCATTTTATTCACCAAAAAAAAAAAAAAAAAAAAATGAAAACGAAATTTAAGAAGCATTGCCACCAATTCTTTGAAAAAATATTTTAGAGCAAAAAAAAAAAAAAAAACTTATATATATATATATATATATATGAGATGAGTTCAAGTTACACCTGGTGTAACTCCATAAGAGTTACACCTTTTATATACTTTAGATTTCTAAGAAATCTAATGGTAAGAAAATCATTATTGATGAAGCGTAAGCTCGTCAGTCAGAGTGGGCAGATGGATCCAAGCTCTCGTCCGTGTGAATGTATGGATGGTAGAGTAACTCCTTCAAGGTGGTCACCGGTGTGGTGTCTATCACAACGTCTCCGATGCCAAAGTCAGTACAAGGGATTCCTTTGTAAGATAAAATAGAACCGCAAAATAATAGTAAAATTATTCGAATGTGTTTTTCTGTACCTTGTGTTGACATTGTGAGAGCCTTATATATGTTTTCATAGCTTCTAGCCGTTGGGGTAGTTATGGTTGTCTTAATGTCCCTCTTGGTAACGTTCCATGCTTTGTAATGCAGCTTTAATGTGCTCCAACGGTCCACACAGTTGTCTTTATAACCGCCTAAGGCATTTACTTGGCTGTATTGAATATCTTCTCTATATTCGTTAGTAATGTGGCCACTTCGTCGGTGGGACCTGGTTGATTCGTTTGTCAATGTTGCCTCGTTGGTTCGGATGAGACCGTCTAGGTAAGTTTGCGTTTTTCAATCCCATCAATTATAATCAATGTTATCTTTAAAATTAATTGCTTTTCATATTAGCTAACTTAATTAATTTAAGAGAATATTATATTATTTTCTTTTCTACTTTCTATCTCTCTCCTAATTAATTCATCCCTAACCTTGCACAAGTGCCTATTCTCAACATTCTTAAGTTGCAGATTTTATTTTTCTTGCACAAGAAAGATAGCCTCCACTTTTCGTCATTCTTTGTTATTGTTAACTAAAATGTATTAGATGCTTCTAAGAATCTTGCAATGACCCACCACTAAAATAATCTCTCTCTCTCTCTCTCTCTCCCCTTATCAATGTTTGTCATCTTGGCAAGTTCTGGAAAATTTGGTAAAAATAGTATTCAAATGCTAAGCAACTAGACGTTACTGCGTACATCACCAGCCCCGAACAGAAACTTTAATGTTGAAGCTAGAGAAGTTTGGCCCATCTAGAGAATTCGCAGTCAAAATGGTCGATCTAGTTCAACTAAGGAGGTGGGCAGAATTATCATTCCATGACGTTGGACTAGGACAGAAACGTGTCGCATCTATCTTAAAATAACAAAGAACATTTTAGTGGTGGGTCAATGCAAGATTCTTATAAGCATCTAATACGTTTTAGTTAACAATAACTAAGAATCACAAAAAGTGGAGGCTATCTTTCTTGTGCAAGAAAAATAAAATCTGCAACTTAAGAATGTTGAGAATAGGCACTTGTGCAAGGTTAGAGATGAATTAATTATGAGAGAGAAAGAAAGTAGAAAAGAAAATAATATAATATTTTCTTAAATTAATTAGGTTAGTTAATATGGAAAGTAATTAATTTTAAAAATGACATTGATTATAATGATTTTTTAATTATTAAATTTCTTAGAAATTTATGGTGTATAAAAAAATATAATTTTTGTAAATTTACACTAAGTGTAATTTGAACTCATCTATATATATATATATATATATATATATGTATATATATAAAAGGATATCTGTCATCTGAAATAGAGCCAAAGAGCAGGATGATTAGTCATTTTCTGGTCGAACACGTCTTTCGTGTTACTGTTTAGACTTTAGAGAGAGAGACATCCAAAATGGCAATATAATTGGAATATTGGATAAGTTTTACGGACCGACCATTGATGCATATTAAATCGGATAAGGTGTTATACCAATGATAATGATGGTCGTTTTAAATGAGCTTAAGGAATTTCTTCTAAATTGTAAGAAGATAATTTAAAAATAGAGTAAGTTATAGAATGGTGCCCATTGGGATTCTCAAAAAAAAAAATGAATGGTGCCCATTAAAGTCACTTTAGGCTTACACTCTTTTTGTTCGTATTATTTCCAGATTAAAGTGAGTGAAAGAGATATATGCTTAGTTGTTGTTGTCGTCTTTATTTATTTATTTATTTTCAATTTCCTTTTTAACTTACAATAAGTGTTAGGGTGATACTGATAAAAAAAAAAGTATTAGGGCGATTTAGGTTCTCTATGAGAGAACTATATAATATGTATGAGGTATAAGGGTTTGATAAATTACTTTACTTAAATTTATTAAATAGTTGGCAAAAAGTATTGTAACTATTTTTGAAATTTTTTTTAGAAGGAAAAGTTTTGTAACCCTCTTTTTTTTTTTTTTTTTTTTTTTTTTGGAGAAAGGAAAAGTATGGTAACTTAATTGATATTTTCTGGTATTTCTAAATAAAGCGCCTAAGGTTCAAATTCTCTCTACCTTATTGTTATTATTAAGTTATTAAAAAAATCATATTAAATAGTTTATATTACAACTAAAATTATTTTTTTAAAAAATTACAACAAAGCTTTACCATTATAGACAAAAAAAAATGCATTTAATTAATTAGATAACTCATTTAATAATAATAATAAAAATTCAATTTTCCATTAACAACCTATTAATTAATTATATACACATATATCAAAAAATACATCATTTTTTTTTTAAAATTATCAATTATTGAGCGAGAAACTGATTATTATTTAGGGAAAAAACAGCTCAAAATTAACAAGAAACTGTTTTATATATACATAAACTACCAAGTTCATAGTTTAATAAACACTGTCCATTCCTTGGAGTGGGAAATTGTGATTATAGTTGAAGTGTTTTTTTGGCAAGGAACGAGATATGGGTGTGAACCGGTGGCTAATAAGACTTTGCAATGTTAACATTGCTTCTCTTCTTTTATTCTACTGATTGGCTGCAGGGAAATTGAAGGCATGTATAGTGGAACCTAGGCAGTTATCTAAGCTAGCTTTTTGCCCATTTGGGATTGCAATATTAACTAGCGTTTAGTTGTAGATTTTTAGTTTTAAATTGAAAAATGAAAAAATTGATAACCAAATTGATATGGTTCGTTAGATGTTAAAAATGACAAAATATGATTGTTTTTTTTTAGAATTATTCACCACAATTATTTTTAAATACATTTTGTCATGAATGATGAATCCAATAATTCAAATAATGACCATTTTAAAAAAAATATAATAAGGAAAATTTTGGTTTTTGCACTTTTGGGCGTCTTTTTGCAATTTGTTTTGCTGAATTTGTTTATATCAACATTTCACAATTTTGGGGAAAAGTTAAATAAGCATTAAAAGAACTTTGGGATAAAAGCTTCAAAAATTAAACTTTTCAAAACTGGCCTTATTTAAAAAACTTATTTAGCTCTCATTAAAAAAAAAAAAAAAAAAAAATTAGCTGCCCCCTAAAAGTTCTCTAGAACTTTGTCAATGGTTTTTTTCCCCCTATTAAAGAGCTTTTGGGACCTTAAAACTTTTTAAGATCCCTTAACATAATGCTAAATGAACAATGAGTGATTTTTTTATTTATTTTATTTATTTTGATCTCCAACCATATCTTTATCTTCTTATCTAAATTTGGAGGGAGAAAACCATTTTTATGTTTTATTTAATTAAATTTTACATATGAACTTTACAACATATTCTCTAATATTTTTTTTTATCCCATTGGTAGATAGTGAAAAAGGGATCTATAACTAAGAAAACAATCAATCGGAGACAAAATCGTTGAAACTTTAAAGAGCTGTTAAGAGATGATCTAATATATTCATGTTAATAACTTGTGCCGATTTGGTTATCTTAGGAGTTTTGGAGTGGGTTTGGAACTTATATCTCTCTCACACACACAAAGATGCTTTTTTATTTGATAAGTTATACATACATACATATATATATACACCTAAAAAAATGAGTTTAGTATTTTTTATTAAAATTATGTTTGATGATGATCTTTTATAGAATAAATTTTATCTTTTATTATTTTTATAGTGAAATTCTTAAGAAGTTTCGTTTTGAATACAAATGATCAAATTGTATACTAAAGTGAATAAAAAATATTTCAATTGAACTAATGAAATTTTCAAAAACATGAATGATTTAAAACTTAGAGGAACAAGTTTAGCTCCAAACATATTCGAAGTTATCTTGCTTTAACCCATTATGTGGCAACTAAAGAGATATTTCATGTGTAATTGTAGTCCTGAGATTTTTTTAATGGGTCAATGACTTATTAATCACCACATAATGGGTTGAAAAAGATAGATCCAAACATGTTTTGTGTCAAACTTTATCAAATATTTAACAAATATAATTAAGAGCACATTTTACAATAAGAATTAAAATTGTGAAAAATAAAATTATATCTTTATAATTAGTAGACCAATTATTTTATTTTTAAAAGCATCATTGGACTAACTCAAATACTTGGGGGGGGAGGGAAACTCTTATTTTTGTATGCTAAATTTGAAAATGTTAAAAGATAATTTTATATATACTAAGGAAATTTTCAAAATTTTGGGGGGGCCATGGCCCTCGCACCCATGTATGTAGCTCTGCCCCTGCCAGGACTTGATAACCCGACTTGGACTTTAAGAAAAGTATAGGTTATTTTTGGGTTTTTTCTTGACTTGGAGTAACCCATTTTTAAAAGTGATTTTTTTCTCATGTATTAGATTTATATGGACAATACAATATATTCATTTTTCACAGTTTCATATACACATTTAGTATTGCATATTTTGTGCCCGTTTGAGATTCGATTAAACCTAGCTTATTACTTAAAATTTTCTCACTTGGAACTTGCAGCAAAGAAGCTTAATTCCCAACTTCACTAGCTTATTTTATTTTATTTTTTGATAGGATTCACTAGCTTATTTTATTTAGCTTTTAACTTTTATCTAGAGTACTTTTAGCAAATTTTTTTTAGCAAAAAGCTAGATAAGCTGTTTCTAAATAAACACTTAATATATATGATAATGATATCTTGTATCTAAAAAAAATTTATGGTCCACGACACTTTTTATTTTATATTTTTGTATTTCTCCTTTTTTTTTTATATATTTTTTATGGTAATAATATTGTTAGAGCATTTCCATCAAGTGTGTCAAATGCTTAATATTTGGCATTTGGCACACCAAACACCAATATTCATGCTTCAAGAGATGTTCCAAATCTCAAAATTTTTTGCAACACAGTGCGGTTCCATAAATGAAACCGCATTGTAGCATGTTGCAAAATTTTTTAGGCATAAATGCACTTTTAGTCCCTACATTTTGACTTTTTTCCATTTTAGTCCTTACATTTTAATTTTACAACTTTTAGTCCTTAAATCAATTATCACGTTCCATTTTGGTCCTTTTCGGTAGTGGGCTATCGGAATTTGCTTAGGTGGTAGATAAAACTATTAAAATAATAATAAAAACATTTATTTTACTATTAAAAATGCCACGTCAGCTTATAAATTAAAAAAATTTATTTATTAATTTTAACTAAATAAAAAAAAATAAAAACAGATAGTTTAAAAAAGAAATTAAATTAATTAAATCTCAAAATTCAAACAATCACACTACAGCCAACCATGGTGTTCATCACAATCCCAAACCACAAAACCGTATCCCTAACCCTAGACCCAAACACCACCACTCTCCACTCCCTCAAACTCTCTCTCCACCACCACACTCACATCCTAATCCACCACCTCCACTGGCTCTACCTCTCCCAATCCCACCCTCTCCCATCTCAAAACGACGCGTGGTACTAGACGGACCAGTTCGTTTCGAAATCGAAGCTGGGTTATGGAGCCAAAATCGGCTACGGCGTTTTACATTCCGTTCTACGCTGGACTTGCGGTGGGTAAGTATCTGTGGTCGAATTCGAGTGAGGAGGAGCGTGATTGGGTTGGAGTTTGGGTGAAGAGAGAGAGATCGTAGATCTGGGTTTGTTGTTGTCGATTGAAGGCAACGACAGAGCTTGAAGGCGATGGCAGTGCTTGAATGCGATGGTGGTGATGGTAGATCTTGAAGGCGATGACGGCGATGATAGAGTTTGAAGACGACCTTTTACTCGCCTGGGTTTGTTGTTGTCGGTTGTGGCTTTTGCTCACTGGGGTTCACTTGTTATGGGTTGTGGCTTTTGATCGTTGGAGTTTGCCGCCGTGGGTTGAATTGGTTTTGAGGCTTGGGTTTGAATGGGTTGAGGTTCTGAATAGGTTGTGGTTCTTAGGTTGGTTTTAAAGTTTCGATGGTGTGTGGTGTTGTTTCGTTGGTAGGTATAAATTTGGGTGGTTGTGGGTTGCTATTGGTGGGTATAAATTTCATGTTCTTTGATTTTCTGGGTTTGGGTTTGATTTTATTTTTTTGATTTAGTTAGAATAAATAAATAATTTTTTTTTAATTTATAAGCTGACGTGGCATTTTTAATAGTAAAATAAATTTTATTATTATTATTTTAATAGTTCCATCCGCTACCTAAGCAAATTCCGATAGCCCACTACCGGAAAGGACCAAAATGGAACGCGATAATTGATTTAGGGACTAAAAGTGGTAAAATTAAAATGTAGGGACTAAAATGGAAAAAAGTCAAAATGTAAGGACTAAAAGTACATTTACGCCAATTTTTTATCATTTGTTTATTCACTTCGGGTCCGGAGTATCTCTCTCATTTCTTCTCTCTCTCTCTCACTCTCTTATCTCTTCCCTTTCCTCCCTGCTCAAGATCTTTGCTCGCTTTTCTTTGCTTCCTACTCCTACCAAACCTAGGCTGGAGCCATATTTGTTTGAAGCTGCGTCGTCCTCCATAGCTCTAGCTGTCGATTTCGCCGCCTCATTCTCCACATCTTGCCGCCGACCTCAAAGCGTCATTGCTCATGCCATGCTAACAACCTTCTTGCATCTCCGACCTCCCACCTTTAGATCTCTCTTAATCGGGTTGTGGGTGTGAGATTTGGGATGAGTTTCGATGTGTGGGTTTTAGGTCGGCATTTTGGATCGGTGTTGTGTGGGTTGTGGGTCGAGGTTTTGGGTCGGTTGGGCTGGGGTTTTAGGCCGATGGTTGGTTGAGTTTGGTTATTAATTGATTGGTTGGGTTAGGGTTTTGGGTTGGTGGTGGTGTCGTGGTTGTGGCGGTGGTTGGTTGAGTTTTGGGTCGATGGTGTTTGTGGCTGTAGTGGGTTGAGTTTTATTCTCTATTTTGTTGAAGATTTTGAGTTTTTTTTTTTCTCTTTTGTTGAGATTTTTGGATTTAGAATTTGTTGGAAGATCCAGTGATTGTGGTTGTAGTTTGTGGTGGTTGATTTGCCGTTGGTGGTGGTTTAGTAATTGGTTTGTTGTGGGTATTTGGTTGTGTTTGTTTTGAGTTGTATTTTGGGTGGTAGAGGAAACTCTTGGTTGTGGTGGTGGTTGTAGCGGTGGTTGTTGGTTCTTGGTTGGTGGCGATTGCCGTTGGGTTGTGTGTATGTATATTGGCTGGGTTTTGAGTTAATATATTATTTAATGTGTTGTATATATTATTTTAATGTTTAGAATCAAAGAATATAACATGTGATGTATGATGTATTGTAAAATGAAGTGGTAAAATAATAAAGTAGGCTTTTTGATGTGTTAAAATGACATAATTTTGCAACGCTTGATGGGAATGTTCTTAGCAAACTGTGTATTATGTAAACTTATGAATTTATGAATTATTCAACTTTTATTTTTAAATAATTTGTTATTTGTATTAAAAAGAAGATAAAGACGATATAATCATTATTATTATTATTATTATTATTATGCATGTAAAAAAAATACAGGTATATTGATAATCCAATCAACTTGACCCGCCACCCCAGCTATTGGCTATACAAAAAAATTGTTTGTGATTTAAGATTGTATATGTTTCTATGTAAATCAATTTGACAACAAACCCTCCCTCCCTCTCTCTTAACTTTCACTGCTCTTTTTCAACTTCCTTCATATCTTCAGTTTCATTTTGGTTTAGGTCGCTTTCCAATGTGATTCTCCGAGCTATATGCTACATTTTTCAATTAGATATTATTTACTATTTGATCTATTAACTCATCTTTTATGCATTATTTTAAATTACAAAAACTTGAATTTATATAGTTGTTCAATGACATGATTATTGATTTTTATTTATCTTGAAATCTTCAAGCATGAAAAATATACGAAGATAATATAATTCAACGGTGGATTATATTATCTTGTAATATTCAATTAAAAATTATTTTATTTTGTAACATTGTTTAAAATCACACCAGATATAATTTGAACCCAATTCTCTCTCTCTCTCTCTCTCTCTCTCTCTCTCTCTCTCTCTCTCTCTCTCTCTCTCTCTCTCTCTCTCTCTCTCTCTCTCTCTCTCTCTCTCTCTCTCTCTATATATATATATATATTACTGACTTAGGCTTAGGAGAGGCTTCAGAGAGCTAATGAACATCCCTATTGATTGGTCCCTAGCCCAATTAGTGTTGTAGATACTCGTTGGTGTGCTCTTGGGCGTTGAACTTTTTTTAGGGTGAAGTTATTATTGTAATTCTTGATTTTAAACCCTCACATTTTTTTGCTGTTGTTGATAATTCCATAGTTACAATAGAGGAGGAGGGATTTAAACCATGTACATCTTTATTGGAAACATTACGAATTACCAATTGAATTAGGCTAAATGCCTAAACCCATGCATGTACATAAAAGAAACGTTTTTTTTTATTTAAAAATTCCCAAAATAATCTAACTACTTAGATCCTTAACCAACTAATATTTTTCAATTCCTACTATAAAAATCTTTAACTTTACCTAGAAGACTGGAAACTTGAGTTTCTTTCTTTTGTCCAAAGAAATTTGAATACCAACAATTGACCAGAACATGTGAAGTCTGCAAATTGTGTGGCATATCAACAGATCTTCCAATATCTTCTAGACTCTGGTCAATGAAAGAAACCCGACACAAGACAGGGAGGTCCGTTGAATAGAGAGACTAGAGATGGAAAAGATATGCACTATTCAATTTTATATTTGCATTGAGAATCTTTTAAGGACGAATGCATTTAGATTTGTATCATACATGGACACGCGGCCTTCTTTTTAACTTGTAACTATGTAAGATGTAACTAAAACAGGTTCGATGGGCCTCCCTAAGATATTTTTCACTGCCAATTTTAGAATAAGAAACGTGCGTGCTTTACAAGATATACAAAGAATTACAACATTTTTCATAAGAGAAGAATTACCAAGCTTTTATTGTTTTCAAAATGGGCTTCACTTATGACATTTATTTTTTACATACCATCAAAAGTCTGATAGATCAACAGCTGTGAAATTTTATTTAAATAATTTGTTTGGGCTAATAAGTTATGATTTTTTTTTTTTGCGTACCAATTATAAAGTACCACCTCAGCGATTTTGAATGAATTGAAAATTTTTGTGCCGCAAAGACTTATTGTAATATTGTCATGTGAAAGTGAAAAGTGATTTTATATGATTTTATTAGAGGTTTAGTTGATTAAAAGAACTGCACAGGAAAGTAATTAGCATAGCATAACGTATTGTTATTGGATGATAGTGGTGTTGATTACAAATGTGGATGGCAGTCTCGTTAGGGTGGTGATCACAGACTATATTCTTGTGTCTGCAGAGAGAAAAAATTGTGTCAAATGCAAAAGAATGCCCTAAGTATTTATAGGCAAGCATTTTAGAGATAAATCTGTATGAATAGATGTATTAATCCCAAGAGTCACAGTCTTATCCAAATATGGTGGTTTTTTTGTGTGAGAGTGCATCATATTATGGTGTGATCACTGTCACAAGCACATACTAACAAGTTGTAGCATCTTTTCACTGCATGTTTATTAAATCCAATATATGAATAAAATTAAAAAAATGTTGTTTTATTGATATTATAAAAGTAGCTGTGCAAAAAAGACACACACATATATATTCACCTATCATTTTTAAGTTTTAATTAACTGTCATTGTACCCCTTAAGACAGCTAATAAATTTGAATACATAGTTCTAACTGAAAAAGAAAATGATGAATTAAAATGATTAGTATTAGACTGTTAGTTATTAATTTGTAAGAATGATGCCATGCTCTTGTGGTAGTGACACTGGACATAGAACTGAAGCTTGGGAAAGTCATGAAACAAGGAGGTAGCATTTTTAATTTCTAATTTGATGGGAAGCTACAAGAAAAAATAGACAGAGACAAACATAACAAGCAAAACAGACTTCAAGCCAACAAGAACTGCAATTCTCGATCTTGGGTGGAGATTTTAAGATTAATTTTATTTTTAGGGTCTAGAAGTAAGGTTACACAACTCAATGTTCATGCTACACAGGGCTGGCTCTATGCTATAAGCGAATGAGGCAGTCACATAGTGCCCCCAAGTAGAAAAAGACCCCTAAATTTTAACTAACAAAGTTATTTCTTTTATTGTAATAGTATTAATTAAACCTAAATATTAGTCAATAAATAAAATTATATATATTTTTTATCAAAATGAAAAACAAGAAAAAAAGAGAGAAATTTTATCAAATTAAGTAATATTTAATTTTTTAAAAAAGTCATATTTAAATATATTAAATGCTTCAATTTAGTTTTCGCCTAAGACCCTCAAATGTATCAAGCCGCCCTTGAGGCTACACAATAAAGATAAGACATTTGACATATAATGTATCCGTCACACAATATATGAGTCTACATAATTACAGAGTCCGCATACTACAAGTGAGATACAACATATATCCGATACATAAAATAATTATTATTCTCTCAGACCTTCATATACGTTTTGAGAGACAATTCATCCTAGATCTGGGACAAACCTCAAAGGATTTTACCAATAACTGGCACTTTGATTGAAAATGGATTGTCGTGGGCACCAGGTGGTTTTGGTTGGTGGGCTTAAGGGAGCCTGAAGCTCATAAAGTAAGAGTGGGCCTGATCTTAGGATCTTTTTGTAGATGCAATTAGTACAGGCCTGTTGGATAATTTAAAATACATGATATTTGTATTGGGCCAAGAGTTTGGGTAGCAAGCATCCTTCGCTTTATTGTATTAGACGTAACACAAACACAACTCACTCCAACGTACCCATCCGTACACCGAAGCATGGGATGAAAGCTTGGCTTTTGGGACCAATAGTTATTCTGGACAAGCCCCCACAAACTTGTTAGTTTCTATAGGCCATTTCAGGCCCATGCTAAAGGCCTATTTTGTTTGAGTATGTGTGACCCACTTTTATTTTTTATTTTTTATATTTTTTTATTTAATATAAAAATTCTACCATAGCCTAATTTAAATGTATATGTATGTGAAGCTCTCTCTTGGAGATTTAAATCTCGACCTTTACACTTCACACCCCACAAACACTTATATTTGTAGAGTGATTATTGCATCAAGGGTATGTGGTGGTGTCTGACTTACATATGATTCTCTTCATACTGAATTGAACAAGGTTAGACCATTTTTTTTGTTTTTTCCTTTACACACACACACTAGCCTCATCGCACGGGCTTTTGCGCATTCGATGACTATTTTTTTTTTTTTTTTGGGTTTAGTGTCATAATTTTCATTTTAAAAAAAAATTTTAGATAAGTTTATTCTGAAGACATGGATTAGTAGAAGAATGTCTTATTTTGTAGGTATTTTAAGTGGAGTTGGAGATAAAATTTTATCAAGTTGTCCTCAAGTTCTTTTTCTGTTAAACGTAAGATTTAGGGGTATTTTTAAATCACATAAAAGTTCAGTCCAAAAATGAGAATATTTATATGCACATACATGTGTGTGTGTTTTGATTGTGTAGGTCGAAGTCTAACCCTCCCAATTGAATTCTAAATACTTTGTACATGAGGGAGGTACCATCCCACCTACCAAGGCTTTATACAACTATTTTTAAGGCTATAATTTTACTTCAAACCCTACCAAAGATTAATATAGTTCGAATTGGGGAAAAAAATAAAGGAAGGCTGGAATTTTTTTATTTTCCTCCCAGCTATCCAATGAAGAATCAATCAACTCAGCTTTGTTGACTAGGATCTTTATCTTATATTCTTTACAGAAACAAACAATGTAGCGTTTTGTATATACAGCATTTGCTTCTTTGTGAACATATTTATTTTAAAGAAAATTGTGAACCAAAAAAATCTTATATGATTGTGGGTGGTCGCTGACTTGTCGTTTTCGAATTTAAGATTCATTTGACGAATCAATGGTGCTGTGTTAGAAAAATAGAAACTTAATTAAAATAACAAGTTGAATACTCGACCCTTCAATAGTTCAATGGATCCTTCGGTTGTGGTCAGAGAAAAGTCTCTTCTCTTCACTTTTCTCCATTCCACCTCTCTTGCTGACAAATTGTGGTTTGTCTCTTTGTTTTCTCATCATTGTATAATTTCATTAATTTGTATGGGAAAAAAACAAAAATTAAATAAAGGAAAAAGAAAACTAGAATACATAATAGTTTCTGGTAGAAAATTCAATTTAGTTTTATATAATGTATCATTGTCCATGGTTCCAATCAATAGCTGTCTTCTACTCAATCCAAAACTATTGTTAGAACTTAGAAGCACTTAAAAAAAAAAAAACATATATTTTGGAAAATGAATTTCCTTAGATGAATATGAAACCATTAATTATAGCAAATAAACTATAGCTCAATTAGGATAAGGATTGCCCCTATTTTTTAAAAAAGGGAAGACTTTTCATAGTCAAGATGGAAACTAGCAATCCTTTTGAAAGGAAGAAAGGGAATATAATCAAAATAATTTTAAAGGGAATTTCATTTATTCACTTGTTTGAATGTGAGGTGGAATATCAATTTTATCTCTATTTTTTTAATATATAAAAATAGGGAAATAAATTATGAATGATATATCTTTTACCTCCATGCATTTTTTTTATAAGCTTTTATACGCACTAAAAAAAAAATGCTTCATTTTATTCAATTTCACTTCTTTATAGTTTATTCCATTTTATTTTATTCTTTTATAAACTCCCACACATATTGCAATAGTAAATTTTCTTTATTATTTTGAAGAGCGACCCTCATGAGAAAGGCTAAGGACTTGTATATTAAAAAAAAAAAAAAAAACTCCCTTTTTATTTATATCTTGTAGTATCTTAAAATAAATTATTTATTTTTGCTATGAAACTTATTTACTTTAGTAACTTCCATTCATTAGTTCCGAAAAAAGTTTTACATTTATTACATATAATGATTGTCAGTTTGGGATTTTTATATGCTAATTATTATCCTTTGTTTAATCCTACTCTATTTGAATAATAACGATGTACGAAGAATCGAAGACTAATATACAACTCTCTTGTTTTATATAATATAATTTAGTCCGCATGAACATTTTAAGCAAAAAACAAATTTAGTCCGCATGAACATGATACATTAATTTAGTCCATGATGAACGAATTAGAATCATTTCATCAATCTACTTTTTCTCAATACAGAATAGTGCCATCATTTCATCAAAATCTACTGTCTCTACTCTCTCCTGTAATTTAGTCCATAACCTTATAACTTATAAGGTAGAGTAGAGACTAATAGATCAGGCCTAGTGTTGTGTGGGTCTTTTGCCTAATTTGTCGCATCCACATTCATAGAATTCACACCCACATCTATACTTTATATATATATATATATATATTGCTGAGATATACTTTATAAAATGAGTTTATGCCTTTTCTATTGCATATTGGACATCATCTTCATGAGTCCCACATCGAGTGGGAGTTTTTTTTTTCTTCCTTCTTTTGTCCTTTCTGTAGATATCTCTTACCTTAGTCCCTTTTAATGATGAGACCTTATAACGACGAGAAAGTCCCCTTTTCTTTTCTTCTTTCTTTTTTTTTTTTTTTTGTTTTTGTTTTTGTTTTTTTTTTTTTTTTTTGTTTTGTTTTTGTTTTTGTGGAGAAGAGAGAGATGAGAAAGTGATACCGTCAACATTCTCTTAATACTTTTATTTTGAGTTGTCATGGGTCTTAATAATTTTTATATAAAAAAAAATCATTTCGTTTTATTCTAACGTATAGTATGTTGACATTTCAATTTGCTGTGAAAATATTGTGAAATTTTGTTGTGTCAAGAATTTTATAATGATACCACCACACCCTTTTGGTGTGATGGTCATTTTTACAAGTATAAATACTTGTGGGGTGTGGAGAGGAGAGGGGGGACAAAGGTCGGAGTTTAAGTTTTTAGCAGGGAATTTCACACACATATATACTTATATTAGACTAGAATAAAATTTTTATTTTGTATTAAAAAAAATCTATAATGATTGATGGTAATTATATGTTTTAGTTAAGTATCTAATGATTCTAATCACACAAAAAAGGTGTAATGTAACTGAGTTTTTGGCACCATAAGACTCGCTTAAGCATTAAAGAACTAGATTGGTTTTGTTATTGTGTCACTCAAACATGAAAAAAGGAAAAATCCCATTAGGGTGGCATGCGCATGATGAAGAATAATTCTAGAGGACGATACTGGTTATGTGGGTCACTCAAACATGAAAAAAGGAAAAATATGAAATATCCCATAGGCCGACATGGGCACTGATAAAGAATAATTTTAGAGATATACCTAATTTCACAGTATATTGACTTGCGAGATTGTAATTTGTAAATGGTTGATATTTTCTATCAACTATTGATTATGATTATGGGTTTAGATTACACCTATTGTAATTTTTGTAAAGTTATACATTTTTTACACTATATATTTTTAAGAAATTTAAGGATTAAAAAAGATATCATTAAATGTTAACATTATTGCTTTCTAGTTTTGTCTCTCTCCTTATTTAGTATTTTTCACTGGATTAAAGGGCATTTACTATTTTCAACAACCTACTTTTCAAATGATTCATCTTAAAAGGGAAATTAAATAATTTGAAAAGATTTTTTATTATATGGCGGACAAACTAACAACCCTTTATAAGAAAAGATTTTCGCGGTTGTGATTCTTAGATTTGGGCTATATATGCAACCTTTTTAACAATTTAAAAAAGAAAAAAAAAATCCTCCTGCAACTTGGGGATCTTAGATTTGGGCTAATTTGTTTGTAACTTGAAACTTGAAAGTCTAAACAATCTATTTAGAATTTCATAGTTTAATACAGTATCTGAATTTTATAGCATATAACATTACTAGAACCACGAACACAGACCCTATTGTTGGACCTTTTGATTTTTCTACAAATACCAGTTCTTCTTTCTTGTTGAAATAAAAAGCAGTAGATTACTTTTAAATTCAATTGTATATATAATTGTATAAATTTTATTTCAAATAATTTAATTTTATCATCAAATATTTATTTAATTTATCTTTTATGATGAATCATTTGAAAAGTAGGTTGTTGAAAATGACAAGTGCCATTTAATAAAGTGAAAAACAATAAATAAGGAGAAAGACAAAGTAGAAAGCAATAACATTTAATGATATTTTTTTTAACTATTAGATCTCTTAGAAATCTATGGCATAAAAAATGTGTAATTTTACCAGAGTTATTCTAAGTATAACTTGAACCCATCTCATTGATTATATTTATGGACTTATCATTTTTTGTCAACTACGTGCTCACAATCGCACAAGTCAACATATTAGACGATTGGATGAGATAATGGGTGTTTCCCAAGAAGGACTCTATGATAATTGATGGAAAGAACCGACACTTTCAAATAAAAAACTTGTGTTAGCAAGCTTTGGATTAGCTTTTTGTTGGATTAGCTTTTTGTTGAAGAATTTATTTACTTATTTGTTAATATTTTTTTTTAACATAAATTATTACAACAAAGAGGGGAGAGAGTTTCTCATAAAATAGACTAATAAATGCCACAGAACTATTAATAAAAGTACAATTATAACTAAAACAAAATGTTTGAAATTTAAAAGACTTCATATGTGCAAAAAAGTTAATAAGCTGAGGGGAAAAAAGGTCATCTAAATTGATAAAATTTAGATACAGTATGTTATTAGATTTAGGGTTTAGGGTTTACTAATTGAACTCAAATATTTGGTTGCATTGATCAATAAGATATAAATAATGTTATAATTTTCAAGAATTATTAAATTAAAAACAAATAAGTGTTTGAATTCAATTGGAGAAACTTAAAATATTATATCTAAGTTTTGTATCTCTAAATTAAAGTGTTTAATCTAAACACGCTTTTGTACTGTACCAAAAAATATATATATATATATATATATATATTTTTTGATTGAAACATTTGAATGATATAATATATTATTCTCCGCCAACTCCCAAGGTACGCATGTTTTCATCAAGTACATTTTAAACGAACCAAGAAATGGGTTGCTTTGATGCAGACAGACTGATTTCTAAGTCCATACCTGCTCGGTATCTCATCTACTTTGTTTTGGGTGAATCAATATCTCGTCCACCTGTGAAAATGTTTTCAGTTGCAATCTTTGTAGAAACATGTGCGAAGGGCAAGGAATTAATGTGGTCTTTTGCGTAAGAATCAAGTTGATGCAGGTAATAAGATTGGTCAAGTTAAGCATTTTGAACACATTTACAGCTAACTCTACCAACTCTAATTGAAAAATTATAATGGACCTTAACAGGTGAGACAAAGACATTAGCCTTGACCATGGGCATGGACCAATGACGGCAATCCTATGTTATTTCTTTTATAGGAAAGAGTTAAGGAAATGTCTTAAAAACATTGGTTTAACAAATATTTTTAGAAATTTTTTTATGAAAAAAGAAAAATGTTAACTATTTATTTTTTACAGTTTTTTATATTTTTTTATAAAAGTTATATAAAAATTTTCTTAAAATAACTCATTAATAAATGTCTTAAAGATATCCGTTAATTAGACTTTATTTTGTTGACTTTCTATGCAAATTTTTTTTGTTGGTATATTAATTTAAAACAAAATGAGTTTAAAAAATTGTCAAATAAGTTATCTGTTAAGGATTTTGTACTTCAATGACATTATAACCTAATTCTTCTGATATGGAAATTATGGGTTCAAACTTCAAATACTCTCTCCTCATTTGTTTTATTTAAATAAAGAAGAAAAAAAAATTCAGTTTCCTTGATTATAGTTTCGATAAAATTTTAATCTCGTGTGTTGCATGTGGAAAAAAGTTCTGTCTTGTTATGATCTTGCATGGTACTATACTCTGATCAATGCCCATTAATTGGCCATTGCAATGGAAAAAGAAAATGAATGTTTTTTAAATAGACTACAATTTTAGCATTTAATATATTTTTCTTTCAATTTTTGAGATTGAAATGAAGTAAATATGATATGCTATATTGACCGTATCTTGTATTTATTAGATATATGTCAGAAATAATTTAAGTGATATGTCTAACAGTGTTTAACAAATTTGTAACCTTTATTTGTTTCGACTCTTATAATTTACATTCACTTATATAATTATTAGCCTCTAAGCATATGCGTTGCGTGTGCTCAAATGCTTTTTTTTTTTTTTTTTTTTTTTGTAAAGGTTAATAATTTACATTTATTATGATTTGTAAATTTTTTTATTTTTATTTTTCAAACAAATAAAAAGGATAAACTTAAGATAAACCTAAAGAGAAAAAATGCTAAATTTTAGAAGTTTTCTTAGTTTTTTATTTTTTAAATTAGAGATGTTTTAATTTTATTAGGATGAAAAAGGAATAAAAAATACTAAATTTTAGGAAATAAAAAAAGAGAGATGCTATGTCTATAACAATTTTACAACATTTTTACAACAAATCACAGGTGGTTAGTTGTTATTGGTTCAAATTTGAAACTAACACTAAGATTACTTTTTTTGCCTCAACAATAACAACTAGTAACAACTTGCCACTTAGGATTTGTTGTAAAAATATTATAAAAATGTTGTAGACATATCATTTCTCATAAAAAAATGAACCTGAAGGAAAAATTTAAATTTTAGAAGTTCTCTTTTTGAATCAAAATGAAAATTATTATTTGATATTTATGACTCTATTTCTATGAGAAGTTATCATTCATTAATAAGGGTATATTTGAACCACAAAAATTCAGTTTAAAAAGAAAAATCCTCTTATATATAGTATAAATAAACAAAAAAAAAAAAAAATTATTTAACGGAGTGCGTAAGAGTTACTAAAATTAAAAATAATGATGTTTCAGAATGGTATTAGATCAGCACTTTTTAAAAAGCCATCTTCAGGTGTCAATTCAACCACATCCTCCTTTTCCACGTTTTCTCTTCCTTCATTATCAAATTATCATCAATTTCTATCCATCAAATTTACCAATTAATACCCATTAGTTGTTTTGAAAAACCCAATTACTTCCCTATCCTAAAAAGGTCATGATCTTATTGTTTTCATTAATGGTTTCAACTTTCAACAAAGCCATTGCCCCCTGTCCACAATTTGTGTCACAAAATTTCAACTCCAAATTTGGCTTGCCTTTCTTGGACTAGGTAAGACCTACTTCTCATGTATCTTCTTATTTCCTCTCTATTGGATGAAATCATTTCTCTACGTTGTTGGTCTCTCTTCATCTCAAGAAATATGGACCGCTCTTAAAATGACACTTGCCTTTGCTTCCAATACTCGTATTGTGTTTTTTATTCAAATCCACATGCAATTGCAAAGTCTCTCAAACAAGGTGACCTTTCTATTAATCAATTTCTACACAAAGGCAAAATCCCATTTTGATGAGCTCATTGCCGCAAGCTAACCACTTTCACCTCAATATTTCAACATTGTGTAAGGTCTCAAAATTGAGTTTCATGATACTGCTACTTTGGCCACTCGTTCTACTCCAATTTCCTTTCTCAAGCCCCACAGTCTTCTCCTTAGTCACAAATTTCTCCACTTAGATGCTCTCTTCTTTGTCACTCACAACTTTGAGATATCAAGGAGTTTGACGATTATTTTGTTGGGAGTTTTAAAATATCAATATTTAATATAGAATACACACTCATATATTTTGACAAGTCTCAATTTTGTTCTCTGCATATTACCCTAGATTTTTGTTTGAACTTATTTGAATGAGGCCTAAAATTTTCTATCGGAAATTTCCATTAATTAAAAAAATTAAAAAAAATTATTTCATGGTCTTCATGCATGATTGAATGTCTCATTGTCTAAAGGGAAGGTCCGGTCGAGGAACGTATGGAACACGTTGTTAAGAATGTACCATATAAAGGACCCTAATTGTTTTGCAATCAACAAACCAATAAAGGTTACTTGTCCCAAAATTGAAGTAATGCTCATTTTTCCGTATAACAGTGAAATAAAAGACTTGGAATGCCTTAAATAAATAAAAAAAAGTCATAAAGGTGGCCATCGGTACTCTATGGATTCTGGGTTCGAGATAATTATATTATTTTGCTCTGCAATCGGCATGTACGTTCTCTCCCTCTCTCTCTCTCTTTGTTGAAATTTTTGTATATATTTGCTCTGAACATGTATTCTTATTCTTAATGGTTTTTTTTTTTTTTTTAATGCACAATATAAAAGCAAAAATGTAGACCACATTGTTGTTGATATTTTATTTTTAGACGTTTTTCCAGAAATTGCTGGTTCATGATTGCTTTTGATGCATAGGTGATTGATTCTGTCATTTTCCCTTCATATATGCCAAAACATTAAATCAAAATAATTTAATATCTATATAACAATCTGTTGGGGCAAATACAATGATAATGGAAATAATATAAAGAGAAACTGAATAATATGTACTACTGAATTTTATTACTTTAAAGGGAGAAATTACACAACATTATTTGGATTGAGGCGTGATACTCGCTCTTTTTAAGGAGATTCAAGCCCTTGGTTGGCTAAACTTTGTAACCGGTGCAGACCTTCTCTGACTTGTCTCCCCCAGGACACAACAGCCCAACAAGTGTCGTATGGCTAGAACAACCTCTGCACAAAGTGTTCAAGCCCAAAGCTCCACTAGAAAGAACACCATTCCTTGCCAAGAACCTCTCTATTTTTTAATGTATTTTTTGTGTGTCTATTGTAGTAGTATGGATTGGGTCTGAATGAGTCTATTTATAGGCTCAATGGGCCTCACGAAATTACTACCCAATTTATTCTGATTAATTAGGTCCATTATCCTGATTTAGTGAGTGTTACAAGATTAATTGTTAGACATTAATCTGATGGGCTAGAGTTACACAATTAATGGTGAGATAAGGAGTTTCTGAAGAATGAAAAGGCCCAAACGGATAGTCCATTAAGTGGGTTAATGGCTCTTTATTTTCCATAGTAAAAATGAAGTATTAATTCGAGCCATTTACTCACCAACAGATATGGTAATTATCTTGAATGGGCTGTTAGGTAGGAGGATCCAAGAGGCTGATTCATTTTCAATTTTGATATCTCCACTCTTCACCTCCCCCTTGCGCACGTATTTAGCCAAATATCTGAGACAATTCATTTTAGCCCATTAATTACCACAATTAAAAAGAATAAAAAAGTCTCTCTCATTTTCAATGTGGGATTAAATATTTTCACTAATTCCTCATTTTTCATATTCACTCCCATATCTTTTCATTTATGTTATAACATTTATTTATTTTAATTATTTAATATTACAATGCTCTAACAATCCCCCACTCATTTTAATATTAAATTTTAGTTAAAGAGAGATTACTAGGCAAAGATGGATCACTATGCATCATGAAGGTGTGCTCTGCATTGAACCTTCACTTAGTAAAACAACGATCTTAACTCCAGAGTCATAGTGGTCTCTGACTTGAACTAGGACTGCTTTAGGGAAATTAAGTGTCACTGCTTACACATAACAACCCAGGTGTTGACATGAGCTTTTATAGCTAGCACTTTACGGCTATGTGCTGATCTCGGTTTCATGAGTGTATTTGAGACTAAGTCCAAATCTTATAGGGAGCGGCCCCACCCCCACACTCATATAGGTGAAATTTGTCAAGGGTACTCATGTAATTCTAACACCCCACTCATACGAGCTACAAATTTCATTAAGAGTTTTTTACTCAACCTCTCCACATTACAGGATAAATGCACTTACATAATAGGGATGAACAATTAAAAAATTATTTACAAAATAAATAATTAAAAATAAATAATTGTGCATTTCTTACGACTATCATATGATTCGTTTTTCCCATTGAACCCAATTCTCAGGATCTCTGGTCCTTGGGTTGGGTATCCTCATACATGGCTCATGATTCTATGGACTTTAGTCCCATCCCCTTCGATGTATTCCAAACTCTATCTTTTGCCAAGGTCTTGGTAAATGGATTTGCAAGATTATCATTCGATTTAATATAATCCACAGTTATGATGCCACTACTCAAATAAGATCGCACAGTACTGTGCTTTCTTCTTATAGGTCTGGATTTACCGTTATAGTAACGGTTTTTAACTCTACCAATTGCAGCAGTGCTATCACAATGAATTAATATAGGTGGAATTGGCTTTTCCTAAAGTGGAATTTCATATAATAAATCTCTAAGCCAATTTGCCTCTTCACTAGCTGAAGCTAATGCTATTAATTCAGCTTCCATTGTAGAATTAGCAATTATTGTTTGCTTTTTAGATTTCCAACAAATAGCACCACTACCTAAGGTAAAAATATAACCAGTGGTAGAGAGAGAATCACCTGACAAAGTATTCCAATCGGCATCATTAAAACCTTCAATCATAGCAGGGTACTTTTTATAAAATAAGCTATAGTTTTTGGTACCAATTAAATATCTCATGACTCGCTCAATAGCTAGCCAATGATCTTTACTAGGCTTGCTAGTAAATCTACTAAGCACTCCTACTGCATATGCAATGTCAGGTCTAGTACAATCAGTAGCATAACACAAACTACCAATGATACTAGCATAATCCTTTTGATTAAAAATCTTATCATCATTATTCACAGGAAATAAATGAACACTAGAATCAAAAGGAGTAGCTACACTTTTGTGATCATGAAAATTATATTTTCTCAATATTTTCTCAACATAATGTGATTGATCAAGATATATTCCATCACATACTTTTGTAATTTTCATGCCCAAAATAAAATTAGCTTCACCAAGATCTTTCATATCAAAATGGCTTTTAAGCATATTTTTTGTCTCATTTATAACATGCATATTTGAGCCAAAAATTAACATATCATCCACATAGAGGTTAATAATAACATGTAAATTATTCCATGATTTAGAATAAATACATTTATCACATTCATTTGATTTATAACCATTCTCAATCATGCAGGAATCAAACTTTTCATGCCACTGTTTTGGTGCTTGTTTTAAGCCATATAGGGATTTAGTTAGTTTACATACCTTGCTTTCTTGTCCAGGCTCTACAAA
This sequence comes from Quercus gilva, assembly GCA_023621385.1. Classification (NCBI taxonomy): domain Eukaryota; kingdom Viridiplantae; phylum Streptophyta; class Magnoliopsida; order Fagales; family Fagaceae; genus Quercus; species Quercus gilva. The sequence goes on along the minus strand of CM042474.1, from coordinate 35,060,331 downwards.
GCCTTCGGGTTAATCCATGTAAATCTTTTCCTCTAGGTCCCCATTTAGAAAAGCAGTTTTTACATCCATTTGATGAATTTTCAAATCAAAAATTGCAGCAATAGCAATTAACAATCTAATAGATGTAATTCTTGTTACCGAAGAAAAAGTATCAAAGAAATCAAGATCAGCTTTTTGTTTAAAGCCTTTTACAACAAGTCTAGCTTTAAACTTATCTATTGATCTATCCGGTTTCAACTTTTTTCTAAGGACCCATTTACAACCTATGGTTTTACAACCCGGTGGAAGATCTACTAATTTCCAAGTTCTATTAGAAATTAGAGATTCCATCTCATCATTTACAGTCTCTTTCCAAAATATAGAATCAGGTGATGTTAAAGCCTCTTTTAAATTTTGGGGATTTTCCTCAATGTTAAAAACATAATAATCAGGACCAAAATCCTTTTCAACTCTAGCTCGTTTACTCCTTCTAGGTTCCATTTCAAAATTTTCTTGATTTTGTAAATGTGAAGTAGAAGAACTAGGTTGTGACAAAGTATTTTCTTCACTCCTACTATTTTTCAATTTAAAAGGAAATTTTTCTTCATGAAAAATTGCATCACCAGATTCAAAAATTATTTTGTTTTCAAGATCAAAAAATCGATAGGCTGCACTATTAATTGCATAACCAAGAAAAGTACAGGTAGTAGCTCTAATACCCAATTTAGGCATTTTAGGGTCAGTAAGCCTTACATAAGCAAGACAACCCCATACTCTCAAATATCCCAAATTTGGCTTATGTCCTTTCCACATCTCAAAAGGTGTGGTGTGTGACTTTTTATTTGGCACCTTATTCAAAACATGATATGCAGTTAAAATAGCTTCACCCCAAAAATGTAAAGGTGCACCAGATTCAATTAACATGGCATTTGTTAACTCAATTAAAGTTCTATTTTTTCTTTCAGCCACACCATTAGAAGCAGGTGAATATGGTGCAGTAGTTTCATGGATAATTCCCAAAGACTGAACAAACGAATTGAATGCATTTGATTCATACTCACGGCCTCTATCACTTCTTATTCTTTTTATTTTTCTACCGAATTGATTTTCAATTTCTTTTAAAAAATCTTGAAATTTTTCAAAAGCATCACTTTTATTTTTCAACAAATAAATAGTTGTATATTTAGAGAAATCATCAATAAAAGTGATAATATATCTATTTCATCCACGAGTTAAAATTCCCTCAAATTCACATAAATCGGAGTGAATTAACTCAAGCAATTTGGTATTTCTTACAACATTTTTATGAGGCATTTTTGTAATCTTAGCTTGACTACAAGTTTCACATTTTTCAAAATCTTTTGACAGTCTTGGAATTAATCCTAAACTACTCATGATTTCCACATATCTACTATTTATATGATACAAACGAGCATGCCAAAAATGAATAGAAGAAAACATATAAACTGAACTGATAGATGCTTTATTATTTTCAACATTCAATTTAAACATTCCATCACAAGCATAACCCTTGCCCACAAATAATCCATTTTTAGTGATTACATAATTATCAGATTCCATAGTTTGCTTGAAGCCAGCCTTGTTAAGCAAAAAACTTGACATCAAATTCTTCCTCATGGACGGAGTGTAAAGAACATCTTTCAATGTTAGCACGTGTCCAGAAGTGAATTTCAATTCAACCTCACCACTCCCAATAACCTTGGTTTTGCTAGAGTCACCAAGCATTACAGTTTTTTCTTCTTCAAAAGGAGTGTACAATTTGAACCAATTTTTGTCATAGCAGACGTGCCTATTTAGCACTGAAATTTGCCCACCACCCTTCAACATATTGCACCATATTGATGTCTGTAATCATAGCCACTAAAGGCTCTTCGGTTACGTTAGCTTGTGGGACAGATTCACGTTTTCGAAATTTGCAAAATCGAGCAATATGCCCACTCTTGCCACAGACAAAACAGGATCTATTAAATTGATCTTGTAAAGGGGGTTCTTGGTTCTTATTGTAATTGCTCTCTTGTGTCATGAGTGCATCTTGTCCTCTAGCCTTCTCCTCCACACGGATGCGTGTGATCAAAGTCCCTAAGGAGACTGTAGGAGACTTTGAGAAGACTCAAGTAGAAGAGGATCTTTCCTTTTCACCTTTTGAAGTGGGCTCCCTTAAAGCGAAAGGGCTTGTTAAGATCTCCAACAGGCTCATTTGGTTTCTCTTGTATAGGCTCCATGTGTTTGAATTTCCAATTTTGATACCTCTACTCTTCACCTCCCCCTTGCACACGTATCTAGCCTAATATCTGAGACAATTCATTTTAACCCATTAATCACCACAATTAAAAAGAATAAAAAAGTCTCTCTCCTTTTCAATGTGGAATTAAATATTTTCACTAACTTCTCATCTTCCATATTCACCCTCATATCTTTTCATTTATGTTATAATATTTATTTATTTTAATTATTTAATATTAAAATGCTCTAACACAATATAAATATATATATATATATATATATATATATGATTCATTGATTTGTCAAATGAAAAAAATTTTAGCCGCCTCGTTATTATTTCACTAGAATACGTCGCCGAAGATGCTTTACCAAGTATCAAGAAAAGCGAAGTAGTCCACGAACAAAAATACAAAATGACATTTAATTTAGTCAATTTTCTTCAGACATTAAAGCACCAAATGGTATCGTTTGTCGGGAATTCACAGTTACGTACTATAACAACTGGACCGAATCTTTAGAGAGAATTTTGGGATTATTATTAGAGAAATGATATGTTTATAATATTTTTACAACAAATTTTAAGTAATAAATTGTTATTAATTGTTATTGTTGGGGCAAAAAAGTAATCTTAGTATTGATTTCAAATTTCAACTAATAACAACTAACCACCTGTGATTTGTTGTAAAAATATTGTAAAATTGTTGTACAAATGATTATTATGAAAACATTCTACCAAACTTCCATTTTACATTTTATAGAAATTATTACTGAAAACAATATGTTTTCTTTTTTTTTTTTTTGGTTTCCCAAGGTGTCCCCAGGCTTTGCCTGGGACTAATCCTCCGAGGTACTGTCGGGCACCAAAGGTGGGGACCTCTCCCAAGAAGATTTGCTGCATCCACAAGGGCTCGAACTAGAGACCACGAAAACAATATGTTTTCAAAGAAGTACAAATGATTATTCAGCAAAAAATAAGTATAAATGATGACTCCAAAGCATTTTGAATATATTTTGAATCCATATTAGGCAAATGACATATTTTGAATCCATATTTTGTTTTGTTTATAATTTTTATAAAAAAAAAATAGCGAATTAAAAGCATTTTTATTTGCAATTCTAAATTTAAAAACAACTTATAAAAACTATTTTATATGCACTAGAAGATGGACCAATGATCACACCAGATCTAAATTAAGATTGTGTACTTGGAAGACGACCTAATAAGGGCAATAAAAATAAAAGGTGTTTGAGATGGCATTGATGTGGTACTGATCTAAATAATTTGAAAGTCAATAATTATAGAGATAGTGTTTTGGGAGTAAGTATATTATGTTCATAGATGTTACATATATACCCCAATATAGCGGGTGAGACTTTGATTTATAGGAGTTGGGTTGGCACATGTCGCTGCCGTTTAATTAATTGTAACCATAACCCTAGGTGTGGCTCTGATCTGAATAGGCATTAGTATGTCATCATGCATGTGTGAAATTGGAGTTACTTTGGTTATAGAGAGATACTCGTCTTCAAGCCATTTCTTTTCATGAATGTAGCTTTTGTTTCCTTGTGTTATTGCACTCACATTAGGGGCTGTATAATAGAAAAAATGTGTAAAATTTATATAATTTTGCTTAAAAATAACTTACATCAGTTATTGTATAATTATGTAAATTTTTAAGTTTGCTATAGTAACTGTGTAAATTTACTTTGACACTATTCATTTCGCATTTAATTTTTTAATCTTTTTTTTCCTTATTTTGAGAATAGAGGAAAATAATGGATGATAGTTGTTGTATGTGAAAAAAGAGAAACATTAAAAAATTTTAAAAATAGATATTTTAATGAAAAATAGTGTAAAATAGATACTCTAATGTGAGGTGTTTTGCTTTGAAAAGTGAATATGTAAAATAGAAAAAGTAAGCTCTTATATTAAAATAGACAAAATTTTTTGTACAAGCTGATGTGAATACTGATACGCTTTCCCTTAATTGGAATTAGCTTGTAGATTGCAGGTATATTCATCCATTTTAGCTCACTTGACCAATGAGCTCTACCATCCATTGGATGATTTGGTTGGACTACTTCACTCCATGTCATTTATCAAATAAGCTCTTTAATTTTAATAAAAATGATTACATTATTTTTTAATATTTTTATTTTACCATGTTTGTTTTGGTGTAAAATATTTTTTGTTAAAAATTATTTTCAATTAAAAAAATAAAAACAACTACTTATTTTTTTGGTGTTTGGTTGTATTCCTAAAAATGTTATAGAAAATATTTTTTGGTGTTTGGCTCATATAAAATAAGAGTACAATATATATATATATATATATATATATATTTATATAACAACTATCACCTAAATACTTGAAACCTCCAAAGAACACATGAAGTTGTTTTTGCGCGACTTTTATAAGTTTGGGGAAATTGGAACTTTATCCCAATTGAATTGTATATTTAAAATTAATACATATATAATTTTTATAGATAGCCTTCTGTTTAATGAGAGGGAAACTTTAGCCCAAAAAATTAAAAAAAAAAAAAAAAAAACAGAAAAAAAAAAGAAAGAAAAATATCTAAAACATAGATAGAACTCAAACAAGAAGGTGCCCATTGTAATATGTAGGTCCTTTCTTAAATATCACTACGTATTACTGACATAAAGAAGAGATATATATATATATATATATATGATGATGATGATTAATAAAGAACCACAAGTTTTGAAAGCTCATATAATTGCGGTTACTTATGGGAGTTGGTGGGCAATTGACATTCAACTCTCAATTTCTGTGGTGGGGCCGTACGTGAAGATCTTCTAGAAGCCCAACTATTCCCAATTCCCACTTCTCTTTCAACATAGAGAGAGAATGCGATTAGAGGGTTTTACAACCTTTTAATTGTCAGAATTATTTGTTGTTGGAAATTCAGCCAATTCTGCACCGACAAGAGTGAACAGACAAAACCAAATTAGAGATAGCGAGTGTATGCCGTCCAAACGTTTTTTTTAAAGCATTTTGATGTTTGGTATATGGTGAAGAAAATAAATCTATGGGAATATATTTTTTGCGGTCTAAATGAAAATAAATTTGGTGATAATTAAGAAACTTTTCAATGGTAACTCAATGTTCTTTGTTTGTCTCTTTTCTCTTCACCGATCGACTATTAATCGGTTGCTTATCAATATTTACTATAGTTAACTTTACATTTTGTTTTCAAACCAATTGCTTTTCATTTTTTTTACATAGATTCCAAATTTTGGGTCTATTTTCTCATTTGAGGCTCTTACTTAGATGGAAAGGGGATTTATTTTTTCAATTTATGGTTTTTTTAATTAAATTTTTTGTTTATATAATTATTGATTTTTCATGCATACCAAATAATATAAGATATTTGTTGATTGTTTTAAAAGGTCGCAATCAAACACCGAAAAAAAAAGTTTTACCAAAAATAATTATTAATTTTTTCATACAAATCAAATAATATAAAATTTTATTCACTCATTTTAAGGGTCGTAATCAAGCACAATAAAAAAAAAAAAATTACTGAAAAAAATTATTGATTTTTCATGCAAACCAAATAATATAAGATATTTGTTGACTTATATTTCAGGGTCGTAATCAAACACAAAAAAAAAGTTATAAGTTTTATCGTTTAAACAAACTGAGCAATTTGTTTGAATTATTATACATGATCTTTCTTTTTCAGCCTCTAAAGTTTTAACTTTAATTGCCATCACTGATCACCATCTTGTTCGTTTGAGCTACAAAACAAGCACATAATACAAAATTAGCTTTTATTCTTTTGAACCATCTACATGACTTTGGGTCTCCTTTATTTTCATAATTAATCACTTAATTATTCACAACCAATTAAGTGAAAAAAAAGGAAAAAATAAAAATAAAAAGAAAAGACAATAAATCACCTGTTAATTTAACCAAATAGACAAATAATGTTAATTTTTACAATATCACGGGTTCTTGATTTTTTTAAAAAAAAAAAAAAAATTTATTTAGGGTGCAAAGGTAGCCATGGGTGCTTTCTTCACGTGTCTTTCCGAGTAAGATTGTAATTGATTAGAAACAGCTATGGTCAAAAGATTTAGAATTCATTTTTCTTCCATTTGACTTAAGGGTAAAGAAAGTTTTTACCAACACTTTTTCTCTCTCCCGCTGGGGGAGAGAGAAAGTTTTTCTCTCCCTCAGTAGGAGTTTTGCTTTCTCTTACTTGGTACAAGCTCTTTCTCCCAATCCGGGTAACTTGTCAAAATCTTTGAAGCCTTCAAGGTCCCCTCAGCAACATGGATATTGCTACCACTGGGGGACTTCCGATCTTTCTTCTCACCATGGTTAAGGAAGATGCTTGCGCCGCTGCAGCCATGAGATCGGACAGCCTTGATGTGTGCGTGCGAGCTTCCAAGTCCACTCCAAGATCTGCCTGGAAGATGGGTTTGGATCTAAGGTATGTAGATAGAGGAATAATGATCTTCCAGTTCATCAGATCGAGTCTTCAACCGGAGTGGCTTCCTTCCTTTTGCTCTATTTGTGGTGTTTTGGGTTTTGGTGGGTTTCTTGGGTCTGATTTTCAAGATCTAGCTGATTGGAGGATGGGGGTTATTGTGAAACATTGTGCTGCTTGCCGAGGAGGGTTGGAGGAAGAACGAAGAGAGGAAGATTCCGGTCAAAGTCCGGCGGCTGTTGGTCCGAGTCTGGGTATGGAGAAAGCCAGAAATTCATTTGTGCTGGCAGTCTGCTCCTTAAGCCCAGCACCTTCCTCTGTTGAGCACGCTGATGTTTCCCTTTGGTCCCCTGAGGACAAAAATCGGTTTTGGGCTTCCAATTGCTTTCGTCGGCCTCTGGACTTCCCTATCCGAATACCACAAGTATTTTCTCTCCTCTTTTTGAGCCCACCACTTGAGCCAAAGCAAAGAGATCCCAAATGGTTAATAAGCAAAATCTTAAATTCTGCTGTGCTCTTGGGTTCTTTGAGGAGTGTGGTGTGATATTGTCTGTGTTTTTCTCCAGTGTTTGTTTGTATCTCTGTTGTATCTTTCTTTTAAGATGAATGAATATTTCATGTCTCTTATCAAAAAAAAAAAAAAAAGAAAGTTTTTACCACCATGATTTATTTTTGCCCACAGTCTGGGTTGGATTATGTCTTTCATGATTGTTTTACCATTATTGGATAGAAACTTGTTTCGCAACTATTGCAGGCTGCCTGTCCTTTTATGACTTATGCTGATAAGATATTCCGGACCTTGGGTAAAAATGCTGATAAGATATTCTGGACCTTGGATTTTTTACTCTCTTTTTAGCCTTATTTGGACCTTTATAAATAAAAAGTTTGGAGAGTATACATACGCTCAATCCTGCGTCACCTAAGTTCAAACATGGGGTAGTTACTAATTTTATTTGTTATAGACATATTAACTAACTAGAATTCACTAATTAAGGGTTTTGTAACTTAATTGGCCGGTTTTATGTACAAAGTGCTTAAAAGTTTAAAGGAAGAAAATAATTCAAAATATGAGGTTAGCAGCACGTTATTGATGGGATTGATGAACTCTCTTTCCTTTGACGACCTCATCAAATACATTCATCCACCTCGACACGGCATGGACGAAGGCAGGCGAGTCATTAATAAGAGGATTCAATACTTCGAATAGTTACCAACTAGTTGTCAGACCGTTAGAGGCTCATCAAAACTTGTATTAATAAGCCTTAAGGTGTTACAGGAAGAGCACTAAACCACAATTAAGGCCCTAATGGCTAGAAACTATGAAGCTATATATACACACTCATCAGAGACAAACAAGGTACATAATTTCACTCCAAAAAGACTTTGACACAGATATCTTTGATATTTAGAACTTTCTTACTTCTCTCAAAAAGCTTATATATACTAACTTTGGCATCGAAAACGTTGTCGCAGGCATTACACCGGTGACCATCCTAGGAGAGCCTTTGTTCTACATTTGCAAGAATAGTGACGAGGATTCAGCTCCATCTAGATGAACATACAGGACTAACGATTCACACCTCATCAGTTTGGCGCCGTCTGCGTGAGCGACATTTTCGCACTCAGGTTCGAAAGCATAGTTCCAGTTAATTCCCAAATTCAGATGGAGTCCAACTAAGATCCTACAGCATTAGCCCTGCAAATCCAAACACTTGCAGCTAGCGTGGAAGAACTCACCAGGCAGAACCAGGAGATGACGCTGCGACTTTAACAAGAGGAGAACCGGTCTAGGACCAATCAGGAAGACGAGGGAGATAGTTATAGAAGGAGTGACCGTCGAAGGCCAACCATTCTAGATGAACCAAACTCAGATCTTCTTCGGGAAATAAGGAAGGAGATAGACAAGCTTAGGAACGCCATTAAAGGGAAGACAGATCGAAGCCTGGATAGAATGGTCAAGACGATAGATTCACCTTTTACAGCGGCAGTCCTGGAATGCCTAGTGCCGTCAAAATTTCGCCTACCTCAGCTTGAACCGTTTAACGGACTTAAGGACCTCCTGGACCACCTCAACACTTTCAAGATGATATTAAGCCTTCAATAGCCTCCTGACGAAATACTGTGTCGCTCTTTCCGCACCACTCTCAAAGAAGGAGTTGTAAGGGAGTGGTTCACGAAGTTACCAACATCGTCTATCGACAGCTTTGAGTAGTTTGGACAATTCCTTTTTATGCCACTTCGTTAGAGGATAGCGCTCGAGAAGGCCAGCATACCACCCACTCACCATCAGACAAGGAGAGAAAGAGACCCTAAGGTCGTACGTGAAGCGTTTCACTCGAGAAACTTTAGAGGTAGACGAAGCTGATGACAAGGTGCAGTTAACAACCTTTAAAGCTGAATTGAAATCCAGGGAATTTGTGGTCTTACTCGTGAAGAATTCTCCAAAGACGATGGCAGAGATGCTCCTAAAGGCATAGAAGTACATGAACGCAGAAGACTCTTTAGTCGTGATAAAGGACGTAGAGAAGTTCAGTGAAAAAGGAAGGAAGGAAGACGACTGGTGAGGACGAAAAAGGGAGTGCTCAGATCGTTAGACTAACGAAGGGGGTAAAAGGAAAGATGAAAAAGCCCATTGAATGGAAAAATTCACCCTTTTGGTTATGCCTGTTGATAAAATTTTGGCGCAGATTAAAGATGAGCACTATCTCAAATGGTCAAGGCCGTTACATTCGTCACCTAATGTGCGTGACAAGAAGAAGTATTGCCGTTTCCACAAGGATCAAGGCCACTACACAAGGATTGTAGGGACCTAAAGGAGCAGATAGAGGAACTCATACAAAAAGGGAAACTGCAGAGGTTTGTGAAGAAGAGGGAACCTAGCAGGTCCAAAGATGATAACAAGGACAAGTGCGAAGCCTCACCAAGGGACGAGGACCACATGTCCTAACATCCGCCAAGAGTGATTGGGGAGATAAAGATGATCACAGGCAGGCCATCTGCCGGAGGATCGTTCAGATCCTTTAAAAAAGCATATGAAAGGTAGGTGAACAACGTCCATAAAATACCCCTTTGAAGCAAAGACAAATGGACAAGGACATGTTTTTCTCGGAAGAAGATGATAGGGGAGTGAAGTAGCCTTATGACGACCCCTTGGTCATAATGCTCACGATAGAAGGGTTCAATACTAGGAGAATCCTCGTGGATAATGGCAGCTCTGCAGACATCATCTACCTCTTCGCTTTTCAATAGTTGAAGCTAGATCCAAGAAGACGGCGCCTTTTGAGTCCCCCATCGTCAGCTTCAGTGGGGACAGGGTGTATCCCAAAGGCATAGTGATGTTAACAGTCATAGTAGGATCTTATCCACGATAGCTGACTCATCAGTTGGATTTCCTAGTGGTAGATTATCCCTCTTCATACAATGTGATCATTGGGAGACCCACACTCAACCGCTGGAAGGTAGCCACGTCCACATATTGCCTGAAGGTGAGATTCCCAATGGAAAACGGTGTAGGCGAAGTAAAAGGGGATTAAATACTGGTTAGGGAGTGCTACTAAGTAGTGTTGGCAGCCAAGGAAAACCATATGTGGATGATCGAGGAAAAAAAAGAGGAGAAGGTGGAAGCCCTGGAAATTGTGGAGTTGGTAGACGGGGAGCCAATGAAGACCACTAGAGTAGGGACGACCATGAGTCCAGACACGAAGAAGAAACTAGTCTAGTTCCTCAAGGAGAACCTGGACATTTTTGCTTAGAGCCATGAGGACATACCGGACATTTTCACTGAATTTACAGTCCCCGATGAGGAGGGGGATATGGACGAGGTAGAAAGATGGACGACTTAGACTGATGGTTCGTCAGTTCGAAAGAGGGGCGGAGTAGGAGTCATAATCATCACCCCTGAAGGAGAGATGCTCAAATATGGAGTTCAGTTAGCATTCCTAGCCACCAACAACGAAGCTGGATACGAAGGAGTACTAACGGAACTAAGGTTCGGGAAGGCACTAGTGGTCAAGAACTTGCTTCTCTAGAGTGATTCAAAACTCGTCGTAGGGCAAATAAAGGGAGAATTCGAAGCAAAGGAGGAAAGGATGCAAAAATACTTGAGGTTGACGAAGCTATTGACACAAGAATTTGATCAGGTAGAATTCACACAAATCCCCAGAAGCCAGAATATAGGGGTAGATGAGCTGGCGAAACAGTCGTCGTTAGAAGTAGGACCAACAAGTAAAGATCTTAAGATTGAAGTCTAGAGATGCCCCAGCATCGAAGAAGTCCACACCTTCACAATCCAAAGCGAAAGCAGCTGGATGACCTCAATCTTATCCTTCATTCAGGACGGATGGCTCCTGCAAGATGTTAAAGAGGCAAGGAAGGTTAGGAAGAGGGCAGCAAGGTTCACGATCTTGAACGATACCTTATACAAGAGAGGCTTCTCCATGCCCTACCTGAGGTGTGTCAACGAGGAGGAAGCCAAATATATTCTGGAGGAGATCCACGAAAGAATTTGTGTAGATCATGCAAGCTCGAGATCCCTGATTGGAAAAGTTATTCGAACAAGTTACTTCTGGCCTACCCTGCAGCAAGATGCAAAGGAGTTTATCAAGAAGTGCGACAAATGCTAGAGGTTTGGAAACGTCTAGCGTATCCCATCCGAGAAACTGACGACAATATCCTCCCCGTGGCCGTTTGCTTAATGGGGACTTGACATCGTCGGCCCATTACCCCAAGGTAAAAGACAGGTAAATTTTTTACTAGTTGTCATTGATTATTTCACAAAATGGGTTGAAGCAGAAGCACTATCAACCATAACGGAGGCGAAGATCCGAAACTGGGGAAGAACAGAGTCTGCTGATTCGGGATACCACGGACGATCGTATCAGACAATGGGCGACAGTTTGACAGTCAAGGTTTCAAGGAATTATGCTTGGGGCTTGGAATCAAGAATCAATTCTCATCCCTTGGTCACCCTCAAGCTAATGGCTAGACGGAAGTGACGAACCAGACCCTACTCTAGATCATCAAGTCTCGGCTGGATGAGGCGAAGGGCGCATGGCCAGAAGAGTTGCCCAATGTTTTGTGGGTATACAGGACTACAACAAGAACCCCAATAGGAGAGACCCCCTTCAATCTCACCTATGGCACTGAAGCAGTAATTCCAGTTGAAGTAGGAATTACCAGCTTGAGATAAGAAGCTTTTCACGAAGACAGCAATGATGATCAACTGAGAATCAACTTAGATTGCTTGGACGAATCTAGAGATGGAGCATCCCGCAAGATGGCAGAGTACCAATAAAAGATGTCCGAGTATTACAACAAGAGGGTGAAGCTCAAAAGACTCAATATTGGAGACCTCGTCTTACACAGAGTCACACCTGCCACCTAGGACCCAACTCAGGGGAAGCTCGGCCCAACCTGGGAAGGACCTTACAAAGTTACCCATTATTCCAGGCAAGGCAGCTATCACCTGGAGACGTTGGACGAGAGGAAGCTGCCGCAACCATGGAATATCGAGCATTTGAAACAGTACCACTAGTAAATGTAATGGACGAATGTATTCATGTTTGAGATAAAAAAATAAAAGAACTATTCAGCCAGTGTGATGAAAAAAAAAAAATGACAAAACCCCTTCAATGGGTGTAAGTCACAAAAAGTTGGCTAAGTAACAAGATTCCGCCTAGACGGATGTAAGTTACTAATGAAGCCAAAAATGACAAAATTCCTTCAATGGGTGTAAGTCACAAAAAATTGGCTAAGTAACAAGATTCCGCCCAAATGGATGTAAGTTACTGACGAAGCCAAAAATGATAAAATCCCTTCAATGGGTATAAGTCACAAAAAATTAGCTAAATAACAAGATTCCGCCTAGACAGATGTAAGTTACTGATGGAGCAAGACCCCTTCATTGAGTATGAGTCACAACAAAAATTTTAATTAAGTAACAACAATGCAAGTTACTGACGCGGAAGAAATAACTAAAGCAGACAGAGATCACATGCAGTCATAAAGTGTCATGCAAGGCAGGAATGTAAACAAGTCAGTATAGAATTACTGATATAATTTGAGGCCTAAAAACAACGGGCAACCAGCAATTGTTTCATTATTATAATTAAGAGCCCATAAACACTGAGCAAAAACATTGTTCTTAAATTAGAATGAAAATATTGTCCTGAAAGTAGAATAAAAAAGCCTAGAACACACCGGGCACCCAAAAAGAAGATTACAAAAAAAAAGGAGGTAGAAGAACATAAACAGGTTCAGGCATCGACACTGTGTCATCACCAGCAGGAGGCAGAAGAACACTTTTAGGAGTATCACCCTTAGGAGCTGTGGATTGGGAGGCTTCGTCGGCTGCCATTTCTTAGTTCACCTCTTCTAGATCCAGATTCTCTAGATCCACTTCGGTGGGGTGCTTGGCGAAGTATCACCTTAGGAGCTCAAAACCTTTATAGTACCAACTAAAAAGCACAATGTTGTACTCATCAGTCTACTGGAAAGCCTCAATGGCTTTGGCAGCAACAATCTTAATCTTTTCTTTTGCGGCCAGGAGTTGCTCATCCTTTTCCAGAGTCAATTGCCGCTTAGCTTTGAGGTAGTCCCCCAAGACCTTAGCCTTCTCTTTGACTGTGTTGGCCTTGTCCATGGCAGCAATCAAATCCTTCTTCAATTTAGAGTTCTCTGCCTTTAAAGCCTCCGCCCTGGACACCGCGAATGCAACTTTCGCCTCCTGAGTAAGATACTCCGAGGTGATATGAAGACTTTTCCTTAGCACTTGAAAAGAAAATTAAAATTTTTAGGTTGACGCAAAAAGAAGAGAAAGAAAAGGATGAAATTGCATAAGTAAATTACCTGGACGAGTTTGTGGATATGACGACCCACAACCTCATTGGAGGGCGTGCCAGAGAGAACCTTCAATTCCTCGGCAGTGATGACCTCATGTGCCCTCACCACCGCGAGTTCAGCGTCGTCCTAAATGCTGGACGAGCGAGAATCAGCCTTCTCCTTCCCCATATCAGCCACACGAGGCTTTTTCCGGATGAGAGTAATCTCTTCGACTGAGGTAGCCAGAGAGGCTGTCCTAGTCGTCTTTGTGCCAAGGGTAGTTGGAGTGATGGAGACCCCCTTCTCTACGACGCGCACTGTCCTCTTCCCGAGATTGGACAAAGGCTCGTTCTTCTTAGACCTTATTTTCGCACACATGTCCTGGTTAAATTTAGTCGTCATTCCTGCAAAGGAAACACTTGTTAGAAAAGAAAAAAGAAAAAAAGAGGGCAGAATCAATGACGAACTAAATAAAGTGCGTACTTTTCTTCTCTTCAATTTCAATAGTGCGCAGGGCGAAAGCGGGCTCAGGGCCAAGGTAGTACAAAGCTAAAGTGCGAGGATTGACCAAATCGTTGAAATCGTTAACTGACTTCGCGTACTCAGTAGCAACCTCAACATGCTACTTGTACCTGCTCTTAAGTTTGGGCCATCTCTTAACTACACAAGATAATGAACGGAAGAATTAGTAACGATAAAATGTACACGAAAAAAATGAAGGACAAAGCACTGGTAGAAATAACAATGCACCTAGGCTCGGGGTTCTCCACCGACGAAGCTACCCAGGGAGATCACCCCAAACCTCATCAGAGAGAGTCTCCTATTCATCCTTGGACACAAAAAAGAATCGGGACTTCCAGTAGCTGAATGACAAGGGCAGGTCCCGAATGATCCTAGTCTTCCTTTCCCAAGGCACCACTTCGTAGTACCCATGTTCCTTGGACTCCTTTAAACGATACAAATAAACAAGCTCGTCCACCTTAATCATATCTCCTTCAATAGTCGCAAGCCATATCTCTATACAGCTGACCACTATCCTACACGAATTGAGCATAAGTTGCCCGGGAGCAATGTCGAAATGGCCTAGAAGCTCCATAATAAAAGGGTGGACGGGGAATCTAAGCCTGCTTAGGAAAGCAGCCTCGTAGAAACATACCTCCCCGGGCAAGAAGTGATAAGCTCGTTCCTTCCCGTGGGGAAGACGAATCCTAACCTTATCAGGAAATTGGAACCTACCCTTGAACTTGGAGAGCGTCTCATCGTCTAGACTACACACCTCTCTAGGGGCATGGAAAGCCCTAACCTCCCGAGGGACGGAGATTGCGGTGTCTGCCTTTACCTCCACAGGATCCTCTCTAGACGACAACCCAGTCTCAAGCTCACTTGATCTCACCTCAGACATTGCTCCTCGCTCACTCACTAAACCCTCGAACCAATCAATTGACTGACAGAGCAAGGGGAGCAAATCAGCCAATGCAATGCTTAAACTACTACCCTCAAAGACAAAGTTTTCAACTAAAGGGAAAAATGTACGGGAAACACCTAAAGAAGCCCCCAGATGCGTAAAGAAGAATGAAATTAAGGGGCAAGCTACCCTAACTTCAGAGCTACTAACCATGGAAAACCAGAAAACAGAGGAAGAGAAGATAATCCTAAAAGCCCTAAAACAAAAAAGAAATTAGAAACCAAGTGCATTTTATCTATGCCATAAAAAAGCGAAGGAAAAAGGGAAAAGAGATACATACCTCAAAGGAAGCAGCCACAGAATGCAAAAACTTTACCACAGAATGCAAAAGCTCAAAGAAAATCGCAAGAACAGATTGGAGAAGAAGAAGCACAGAGCAATGATTGAGAGTTGGAAAAAGTGAAGGGGGAAGAGGAAAAAAAGGAAGTTTAAAAACTAGGCACAAAAAACTGAAATTCAGTAGGAAACCCAAGAGTCACATAGATGGAGCATTAACTCCACTGGTCAGAACATGCCACGTGTCCACGATGTGTGTGGCGTCGCCACTACGCATTAAATGTGAAACAAAACCCCAAGAGCCATATATGGTCAGAAAACCTTTCAACTTCTGATGGTCTTCTTGACACGCAATGACGACCACAGAACCTGGGGGGCAGCTGATGGGACTCACGAACTCTCTTTCCTTGGACGACCTCATCAAATACATTCGTCCACCTCGACATGGCATGGACAAAGGCAGGTGAGTCATTAATAAGAGGATTCAATACCCCGGACAGTTACCAACTAGTTGTCAGACTGTCAGAGGCTTATCAAAACTTGCATTAATAAGCCCTAAGGTGTTACAGGAAGAGCACTAAAACCACAATTAAGGCCCCAACGGCTAGAAACTATGAAGCTATATATACGCACTCATCAGAGACAAACAAGGTACATAATTTCACCCCAAAAAGACTCTGACACAGATATCTTTGATATTTAGAACTTTCTTATTTCTCTCATAAAGCTTTTATACACTAACTTTGGCATTGGAGAAGTTGTGCCAGGCACCACACCGGTTACCACCCTAGGAGAGCCATTGTTCTACGTTTGTAGGAATAATGACGAGGATTCGGCACCATCTGGACGAACATACAGGATTGACGATTCACACCTCATCAGTTATAACTATTCAAGAAAAAAAAAAGAAAAAACTAAAACTCACTAACTAGGGTAATTATAAATTAGGTTGATTAAATAGTTGTTAATTATTGAATTATCAAAAAGGTTGATTAAATGGTTATAACTATTCTCAATAATTTAATAATTAATTAGATTGATATTTTGTCAATCCCACCATTATATTAAATGTCTTCTTTAAGTTTATCACGTAAGTTCAATTCATCAAATGTATAAAATGCTTAATATAAAAAATAATCAATTTAGATGATTTTTAATTTAAGATTAATTATCCTCATATTTGACAACTACGATAGGTATAATAAAATATATAACTCAACATGGATTTAATGAAATGCTTACCCAAATAAAAACATGTTTAGTTGTAACCAAAAGTTACATAAAATGATAAAATTTATGTAACGTATACATAGTTAAAAGCACAACTATGACTTCCATTTAGATACAAATTAATCATTATCCCTTTCACTTGTTTGGTCAACAAGGCTACATAATGATTATTTAAAAATATTTTCATATCAGATCATAGGAGATCTATTGCATCTCATTTTTTATTACTCACTTTTTTTTCTTCTTTTTTTTTAAATTTTTTTTTTTTTTTTTTACAATTATTCTGTTACACAATAAACATTTTAAACAAAATTAATTAGTCAATGACAAACACACATACGTAGGAGTTAGGACTTCTAATAAAAAAAAGGTTCTACGTACAATAGTAGATTCATTCGATGTTTATAAAGTATAAACTAGAAGTCTAGAATGTCCAATAAAAATGTCCAAACACACTTTATAATATACTGGCTTTTGCAGCAAGCTACGAATCAGCTATCGTATGCAAAAATGGTTGCCCAATACTTATATACGTGGAGCTTGATGACCCTACCAGAATTGTTAACTCATTTAAAGAGTACTCTTTCTGTCAACCAAACAAAGTACCTAATATGATTATTAAGTGTCAGAATATTAATCACATAATTAAGCGCATGCAAACAAACTTACATATGTATTAGGTGAATGGGGTGCACATTCCTTTATGAGATTAAGGAATATGAACTGCTGGGGTTTATGGTGTCCAATAGCTAGGAATGCAAATTGCAATGGACTTTTCTTTCAGTGAGGGAAGCAGTTGGTGTGGTTGATGTTTGTCAAGTGAGATTTAAAAAAAAAAAGAATAAAGAAAAGAAGAAGAAGAGAGAATTGGGGTTGGTTTTATCTTTACGGGGCAAGTTTATAGGGAGGAGATTTCATATATGAATTTCAAGAAAAGAGACGTTCAGCCATCTTATTAATTAACCCAATAATTTTTCTCTCGAAATTCCAAAATCTTTTACCTATTTGATTTATTGTCAGAATTTTGTAACAATTCTGACTATTATGTGATTTTCATATTTTTGTGTTTGTGTGTGTGTGTTTTTTTATTTTTAAAAACTACTTCGTACTTTCAGCTCCTTTTTTTTAGTTGGTATATTGAGGAGGGAGAAGTGAGGTTTGAACCACATTTGAAATACCATATATGTTAGGACATATGTGTTCACATGATTAAGAACATATGTCATAATGTTTATGTAAATTGGCTAATCCTTTGACAAAACGCACTATACTTGTAATTAGGTAGTTCTAGGTGTTTTTAATACTTCAAGAAACAAGGTTTCAAGATCAAGTGTTGAAGTCATCAAGTCTGTTCAAGAAAAAGCAAGTCGAAGTGCAGAATTTTTAAATCTCGACACCTGCTCGATAGCTACCTCGACACCTAGCTATCTGTCGAGATCTTCAGCTGATTCTTATCACAATCTCGATAGCTTCTCGATAGCTTGTCGATCGATCGAGAAAGTTTCTGTCCCCTCGACACCTTCTCGACACCTCCTCGATAGCTGTATCTGTTGAGATTCATTAAACCTCGACACCTTCTCGACACCTCCTCGATAGCAGCTATCTGTCGAGGTTACGGGAAATCAGAATTTTCAGCTTTTTGATTTTTGGGCCAGGCTTATGTATTTGTGTAGGGTTTCTTTTCTCATAACCCTAGACCTATATAAGGCTTATTTTAGAGGCCGTAACATAAGAGAATAAGAGAATACAAGGAGAACATATGAAAAAGATTATTCTCTCTGAAAAAGAAGCTACTGCGTCTTTTGCGCCTTAGGGTTTTGTAACTAAGTGCTTCTTGATCTTCATTCTTGATGAAGTGAAGAACTTTGCAGCCAACATCTTCTTCTAGTTGGTGATTGAAGTCGCGTACTGGGATCCGCGCAATTGGTTAGTCACGTATTGGGATTCGTGCATCAAAGGGTGGCGTTCATATATTGAAGAGTTCAGAGGTTCTGAAGCGGTAGAAGGTTTCTGCTGTGAGTTCATCTACGGGGATTGTAGAGTCTAGGGACAAAGGTTTTGTACTAGATCTGAAACTTCTCTTTTCTATAGTGGATTGCTTTTCGGGAAGGTTTCCCCTCAGGTTTTTTACTGTGAAACTGGTTGGTTTCATTGGTTTTCTTGGGTCATCATATCTTGTCTTATTTACTTTTCCGCTGCATTCATTATTGACATGATATTGATGTTTATTTGTTTTAACAAGTTTTATTGATAATAAATCTAATTAACAACTTGGATTTAAAACTTGTTAATTCTATCAACTGGGGTCTAAATTTCCCAACAATATATAATGTTATTACTATTAGACGATCACTTGAATCCTAATATAAAACATTATTTTGGCATTATAAGAATCAATAATGCATGCAGGCAACTTATTCATTTTTTTCTCCAAAAGTTTAAACAATTAGGAAATTGTGAATTTAATCACATAACTATAATTCTAACATTCCGCCACACATAGGAGTCTAAATTCTCCTTTAAGTTTAAGCTATTAGAAAATAACAAATTTAATTACTTAACCATAATTCTATATATCCATAACTATGAACTTATTATATTTATTAATTTGTTGTGCATTTGGTGTGACAGCCACCATGCCTCCCTAGCTAATCTATACAGTAAAAGGGGATGTCATACTGACCATACGTGCGTTGCCTGCCTATTAACTTCGAGTGCGAAGCATGATATCATCATTCTCAAGTTCATTAGAAAATCTTTGTAAGAACCTTCCTATATACAATTTCCATTTATACAACTCATTTGTATATACCACCCATAAGAAATGTTCTTAAATATGGACCTAATTACAAATATCATAATACTTGTAATGCGTAATTCAACTGAACAGAAGGTGATAGTACTATGTTCCCAAGTGATCCACATCGTATACGAAGTAATGGCATGGCCTATTAATCTTCATGTAATTATGTAACATGGATAATATGATCTTTTACGAGTACTTTTTGTTACAAACCTCTCAATAATTAATAGTATTATTGATTTTTAACTAAAATCAAAAGTAATACAGTCGATAAGAGGTGATGACAAAAAATGTATACAAAGGGTTTAAAAATGACCTTACTATTGATATGAAATTTTTATACAATTGCGATTTTTTTTCCTTCTAAATAGGTGATGGGATGTGGATGGGTTTTGTTTTAGAGGGATGCTACGTCTACAACAATTTTACAACATTTTTACAACAAATCACAGGTGGTTAGTTGTTATTGGTTCAAATTTGAAACTAATACTAAGATTACTTTTTTGTCCCAACAATAACAACCAATAACAACCTGCCACTTAGGAAATGTTGTAGAAATGTTGTAGAAATGTTGTAGATATAGCATTTCTCTTTGTTTTATATTATCCTATTAGCATTTTTAATTACTTTTTTTTCTCCCCACTAATGTGGAAGCTATCTTATTAAAGATGTCAAATTATATCCAACCATCCCGACCTTGATTCCAATTTTTTTCAATATCACCCATGCAGGATTTCACTGTCCCAAAGAGGTGACAACTGACAAGGCGAAAATGGAGCACCGTTGGTTCGACTATGTTTCATCCCATTACTATCGACAATGAGGAGAATGAAATGTGATCAATTACTATTTCATTAATATCCTTTTTTTTTTTTAATCTTTGAGGTAAGTAATTAATTAATATTTACTTAATATATATATATATATATATATTTTATAAACTTTAGTAAGAATTATGGTGCTAAGCTTTCTAATGAGCTGTAAGCATGTTACATATGCCATATTAAGAAAGCTTTCCATAATTCCATGTGAATAGAGTAAGTAGGTTTAAGGGATGTGAGGTATGATTGTGCTACATGGCCTACATTTGCTGCAAAGTCTATTTCTCAATGTTAAATTCTAGTATGAACGATCAACCAAAGGATGGAAAAACTCAGCCTAGTTGCCATTTCGAGCCATGACAAAGACTTTGCGTTGGAGAGATATGCTGCTTTGTGTCAACATGGCTTTCTAACCATAAAAATTTTCATGAGGTTGGCAAACTAATATATAGGTTGGCCCATGGTTTGTGTAAATTTGCCACTTTGTTCTCTTATTCCTCTATCATTTACTATTTCTTTATTTATTATTGTAATAATATATTTTAAAAGTTTGGAGATTGAAAGATTCGAAAATAGATGCTTTTCTAGAGGAAATATGGACAACCGTTTATTCTTTTCTCAATATATATGTAAAATTATTTGGTTTAATCATATTATACGATCAACTTTGATATCTATTTCTCTCACGATGACACTGACACAAATAGAAAAAGAAAACCTTCCTGAAAAAGAAAAAGAAAACCTAATAAAGCAGAGAGAATATGGCTCTACTTAGATCAAAATTTCAGATTTTTTTTTCATTAATAAAAGAAAAAGAAAAACAATTACGTAACTTGTATTTGCTTTCTTTGTAGCTATCTTAAAGCGAGTTTGATTTTTTTGCTCCATTGAAAAAGTCGGCTAGATCAAGATAAGGTAAATCACTTCATAACAACGCAGGCATGATTTAATCGCGTTCTTGATTTCTTTGTCAATAATGTTAAAGCGAGTTTGAGTATATTTTCCGTCAAAGAATTTTTCCCTAGTAGTAATAACTTAATTTAATTATAACTCAAGAAAGCAAAGCATGTTTTAATTAACAGAACTATTGCTTGTAAAAAAAAAAAAAAAAAAATCTCATGTCCACGTCGCTTGAAGGGACAAAGCCGTGCGGAATATGTGGTGGGTATTGCTCCTCATGGTTTTGTTACCCCGAAGGGCACGCCTCTACCACTACAACATGTCTCATGTCCTGAGCTCAAGCTTATAAGGCGTGAGAGGGGACGCTTCTTTCTTCGATGTGGGACTCTTGCACAAAGCATGCCCATGTCGCTTGAAGGGACAAAGCCGTGCGGGATATGTGGCATTTAGTTGTACAATAAACATGCCCAAAGCCTGCCCCAAAGTGGACAAATAGATTGAGGGTGGATTCTTCCCCCACATTAATGATGCTAATATTGGTGCCCTACTAATTCGTAAAAGATAGATAATGGTCGTGATGGCTAATCCGAGCTCGTTATGCATATATTAATAATGAAAATTTGTGGTCGTAGCTTGTAGGCTATAGTGCACGTGGAATAGACACTCTTCGCTCAACATTTTCTATGCTACGTCTCTTTCTTTCTACCCAAACGCACGTCCCATTAATCAAAACATTTTCTATAGTACGTCTCTTTCTTTTTTTAATATATTTTTTTCTAAAATACTTCTTAGAAGCAAATGTTTAATAATTAACTCATTTAGTGTAATTAACTCATTTAGTGTATTTTTTTCATGTAACCAGGAAAAGAATGATAGAAACAAAAAAAATCGCAAAGAAAATCAAGCTATCATTGTGACTACAGGTTCTGTACCAATGGCTAAGCACAGAAAAGAATTGGTATCATAAAATTTCCATGTTAAATTTCTATAATATTAGTTCGTATATTGAATTGATTTATCTTATGATTTTCCTTTTAAAATGGTCATAGGAGGAGAAGAATAGATGTGAACCAAGTCCAATCGAATGTTTCAGGTCGATGCATATGAAAAAGGATGGCGTTACTTTTGCTAGTGAAAAAGTACAAAAATTATATGTATGTTATTATTATTACTATTATTTTTTTTAAATGTCTTATTGAATTCAAGGTTTGTATATATCTAATAACGGAATAAATGTTGTTTTAGGAAAAAATGGATGCAAGGAAATCAGAGGTTGCATCTCAGGGTGAGATTGATAATGAAAGTCAAATATTCTTTGAAGTGACTGGACCTCTTACTCGTGGTTGTGTGCTTGGCATGGGTGCCAGTGTCAAGCCTAGAGATGTGTATGGCCCTAGTTCATCTAGCTAGTGTAGTAAGTGATGTTAAGTGGATCGCTTAAAAGAAAATGAGTATTTTGAGCTTCGTTTTAAAGAAGTAGAGGATAAAAGTTCTGCTGAGAAAATGGAATTGCAGGGAACAATCAATCAATTGAAAGAGGCAATGCCTCGTATGATAGCAAATGCTTTGAAAAAGATGGGCTTTAATTCTATGCAAGAACCTACTACACAGGTATATTTATATATTTTTCAGTATAATCAACATTAATATTTTTTGCTATTTTCTTAAGGTTGTTGAAATAAGTTGTAAAGTTGCTCATTATACATTTCAATTTTTTGGGTCGCTAAATTTAGATTAAAAAAATATTATTTAAATTAGTATCTCTTTACCTATCCATGCAAAGTAATGATTTGTAGTGTTTGTTATGAAAATGTTATTAATATGATTATTGGTGGCAAATTTATTCTTTGAAGTTCTCATTCACAAGAGAACTACAAGGTTCTTGTTAGAAGGGATCCTGTATTCTTTGATGTTGATAATACCATTGTTATTTATTGTGGGGATTGTTGTTGATATTGTTAAATTAATACATTTCAATATCTTTATTATGTATTGTAAATATAATTTGCATAGTAATAATTTTTTTGTATACTTATTTAGTTTAATTAAAATATTATAGACCAATGCTGGAGAAGGAAATCAAAATGTGGACGAAAACACATAAGATGACTCTGAGGAGGAAGATGACTTAGATGGCTCTCAGAAGGAGAATACTGACTTAGATGATAATTGATCTTCTAATATTTATGTTTTCAAGTTTGGTGAAGGATATTATAGCTTTCATGTAGACGTTTTAATTAATATTTTTTATTTTATTTTATAGACGTTTTAAAATATTTTTTAATTGCATTATGCACTTTCTAGATTTGGACAATTATGGATTTGTGCTTGTTATTTGAATTGAAAAACTTTTGGGAGATTTATGTTTCCTTGCAATTAAAATATTAGAAATGATCTCTCTTTTATTATTGACAGAGTTATTTTGTTGCAAATAATGTATCAATGACGTGGTGAATAGGTTTCAATAACGGTCAAAGTTCATTGAAAAAGGTAAATGGTCACATTGACTATGTATTGTTGATGAAAAACCAATTATTTTACGATGGCTTTTAGTTGTTGAAAAACTACATTCACGATGACTATAGTTCATCACAAAAGTTATTTTCGACGACAAACCAAGTACTTACGACAATTTTTATTCGTCAAAATAAGGGAATTAACAACGGCCTTAGTTCGTCATAGAAAGTATTTGGTCGTTTGACTTCCTCGTATGAAGTTACATTGTTGATGACAAACCAAGTAATTAAGATGGCTTTTATTCTTCAAAAAAAGGTATTAACAACGGCCTTAGTTTGTCGTAGAAAGTATTTTGGTCATACGACTTCCTCATATAAAGTTGTATTGTCTATGACAAATGAAATAAGTACGACGGCATTTTGTCTTCGAAACTATGCATTAATGACGGCCAAAGGTCGTCACAAAAGGTATTTGGTTGTCCAACTTTCTCGTATGAAGTTGAATCTACGATGGTAATTATCAAGTACTTACGACGGAGTTGTGCTGTCGAAAATGAGTGTTAGCAACGGTCTCGTCGGTAATATAGTATTATCGACAAGGCTTTTTCCGATGGCCGTCGACGGCCTTTTACCGTTGGCAATACTAATTTGTGATGGTTTTTTGTGTTGTTGCAACGAACTCTGGCCATCACTAATAGCAATCTTTTTTGTAGTGCTATTCCATCTAAAACTCAAGTATTACAAATTTCAAGATATTTAAATAAATTTTCTTAATTTATTTTTAATATTTTACAATCTCTTATAATATTTTATTTTTAATAAAAAATTTAACTTATATGATTTGCATGTCATGTAACTTAAAGTAGTTTTTCTTTTATTTTATTTTTATTATCTATTTTATTATTTAACTTTAATTATATTATTAGAATATTTATTTATTTTATATTTGGTTCTTTATTAAGTTGTGCAATCATGAACATAATACTAATAAAATATATATTTGAGATTACACAATTCTCTAAATATTTAAAGCATGATATTAGAGCTAAAAATCCAAAGTTCAAAATTTTTGATTTAAAAAAAATATAAATTAATTAAATTTATGAAAATTATAAATGAATTAATGTAAAAATTAATGCCATAATAAAATATTCTATATTAGATCTTTGAAACTGTGACCGCATACCCTTAGTGCAATGGTCACTCCACAAGTATAAATTTTTGTAGGGTGTGGGGCAAGACAAGGGCTAGGGTTCAAGTTTTCAGAAGGGAGTTTCACACACATATATACTTAGATTATGATAGAGTAGAAATTCTATCTTGTATATATAAAAAAAAAATCTTTGAAATTGTGCAATTATTTAGTGCTCTGGGAGCACAATAAACTGTGACTTCCCCTCTCATATAATAGTGGAACGATTTCTGCTAGAGGGGGAAGCACAATTTATTGTGTTGCCGGAGCACTTAATAATTTCTTTGAAAATATATAATCTCACTCATTTTAATTTAAGAGTTATAGATGACAATCAATGTTAAAATAAAATTCATAATGGAATATTCGATATTGGAACTTTGAAATATATAATCTCACTTATATTTAATTTAGAAGTTGAAAAATAATAAGTGTTGAAGTAAATGTTATCACTGACATTCCATATTGGAACTTTGAAAATGTATAATCTCACTAACATTTAACTTAAAAGGTTAAAGTAGTAGTATTAGTTTCAATGAACTTTAAAGTTTTTCCCCCCTATAATTTAATAGTTATAATTGGGAAGAGTTGAATTCAAGACGTTTTCGATGAAAACAACAAAAGTGCCAATCAAGTATCATGGATCTTGATTCTCAAAAAAAAAAAAAAAAAAGTAACATGGATCTTGACTATTGATGAAACACTTAAAAGACTTAAGATTCTTAGGTAAGGAAGTTGTATTTTATACAATCGTCGAATGAAATATCCCTCTCACATAATGGTTACAAAAAAGAAAAAAAAAAATTGTAAGAGTTTTTGTGTAGTTCTCTTCTTTCTTTCTTTCTTTCATTTACTTATTTTTTATTTTTGTTATTTTTAGTTCAATACATGGGATGAAAGGAATTGAACTCTGTATGTTTTCATTGAAAACACTAGGAAGTGCCAACCTTTGAGGTACAAGGCTTTTAAGTTTTAACAAAGGTCTGTTACTCAAAGTTTTATTTATTTATACTTGTTTTGTTTTTGTTTTGTTTTGTTTTGCTTTATTTTTTTCTTGTTGAATAAAAAGAGAATTTTAGGTGTGAATTTAATCTTATGCAATGTAATGTAAAATGTAATATCATGTGTACCACTGGGCCTTAATAGAGCTATTGTTGTAGGTACTATACATTTATTGATGCAGTTTAAACCACCAAGCTTCTATCAAGTATAATGTGAAGCGAAAACTCCTACTCTCAGGCCACACTATGTGGCGGTTATTTATTTTTAATCTTTTTACAATTTGGCAAAGAATTTAATACTCCCTAGTTAATGACCTTTTATATGAAGAAAGCTTCCTAGTTGGTGACCATTGTAATAAATTCGAAGATTAAATGAACTCTGTCAAAGGAGTTGACTCGGGCGATCCTACCGTCGACTCGGGATACCTCGAAAGCCAGCAGGGTCCCATAACAACACTCCACCTCAGCTCGCAAAACACAGATGTGATACACATATATCCCTTTCCTTCACTGATCCCCACCTCCCTTCCCTTAATTAGAGCATTCACAGCAATGTATCTATAATGCTACATTGCTAAAATTTAGCTCCACAAACACAAAAAAACGCCTACAACAGTGGAGGCATAGTCAAAAATTATAAATGAATTGCTATAGTGCACATCTATAAATAGATGTGCACTGTTCATGAGAGCAAAAAAAAAAAAAATTATTTTATCCTTCTCGTCCGTAAAAAAATTATTTCTCTCTCTCTCTCACTCCGTGCCTCTCTCTTTCTCTCCCAAATCACTCAGCCTCCTCTCCGAAATCACAATCACTCAGCTCTCACTCTGTGCCTCTCTTTCTCTCCCAAATCACTCAGCCTTTCTCCCAAATCACTCAAGCTCTCATCCTCTTTCAGTCACTCCCAACCCAGCCGTCCCTCTCACTCTCCCAAAACTCTCTTAAGCTCTCGTCCTCTCTCAGTCACTCCCGACCCAGCCGTCCCAAGGCTCCAAATCATTCACCGTCACACTCTCAATCTCCCTCATTCATCGCCGTTGGCCCGACCCAGCCGTCCCAAGCCGCCGATAAACTCACCGTCACTCTCCTCTCTCACTGTCACTTGCTGATGTAGCATAATCGGAAACCAAAGCATTGACGAGGATGTTGACAGCGTAAGCAGCATCGACGTATGGGTTTGTCTCCGGTTGGTGATTTTGTTTGCTCTGGATTGAGGATTTGGGTTTTTTTTTTTTTTTTTTTTTTTTTTTTTTTTTTTTTTTTTTTCTACTGTGGACTGCTAGTGGTGGCAGTGGTGGCGGTGGATGTTTGTGCTGTGTTGGGTGTGGGTTTTTTTTTTTCCCTGTTGTGAACTGCTAGTGGTGGTGGTGGTGGCGGATGTCTGTGCTGTGTGGTGGTGGTGATATATTATTTTATTGCAGTGAGTATATTATTTTATTAGGATGATTATATTATTTTATTGTGTTCAAAGCTAAAATAGATCCACTGCTGCAGCATGTATGTAGGTAAAATAGATAAAGTGATTTTTTTGTGTAGCTAAATAGCTAAAATTTTACTTTCACTACTGTGAATGCTCTTATCATTATTTATTTACCCATCTCTCTCTTACTCTCCCTCGCTAGCACCATCCACCACTTGTTCTTTAAAACCCACTCCAACCGCGTTCTGCCACACAACATAAAGCACCAAAACACAAAAATAAAAAATAACACAAAAAAGACAGTCAAGCAAGAGATAGAGGAAGCTCTTTTCTTTCCTTCTAGTGGTCACCATTTCATAAATCGTAGTGTGTATATATATATATATATAGAGCATATACATATATGTATTTGAGGTCCCCTATCGTATGCTATAAACCTTTGTCTTTTTTCTATCTCTCTCTCTCTCTCTCTCTCTCTCTCTCTCTCTCTCATTTCTCTGATTTTTTTTTTCCTTATTTTACATTACTGCGTAACGCGTTACATGTCTTTTCCCTTAGATTCCCAACGCGTTCATCGACTCTCCATTCATTCACTGCTTTTAAAAAATTTAACTTTATCTCTCACTTCATTCATTCAATCACCCCAACCTCTTTCTCTCAAATTCTCTGACTCATTCTCTCTCTAACTCATACACCAATACATACTCTATTATTATTATTAAAGTATATATATAGGTTTTATGGTTTTTATTTTTTAGAGTGAGAGAGAAAGAGAGAGTGCATTTTGGAATTAATGATGCTGAATCCGAAGCACGAAAGGCGTTGGGCCTCGGACACTGTTCCGAACAAAACGGCGGTGAGTAGTGCCGGAACTTCGCCGGGAAGCGGTTACAATTCCGTTGAGGAGTTCGTTGAAGTGACGCTTGATCTTCAAGATGACAACACTATTGTGCTTCGGAGTGTGGAGCCTGCGACGCCGACGACGGTGATCAATATAGAAGGCGGAGTTTCTGGTTCAGGCGGTAGGGATCAAGCTCCCGCGGTTTCAGCGTCGGCGCCGGCGTCGAGGTCTACTTCGATCAGGAGGAGCTCGTCCTCGTCGAGTAAGTTGCGGCAATTCTCGCAGGAGTTGAAGCTGTTTTCGCAAGAGCTGAAGGCGGAGTTGAAAAGGTTCTCTTGGAGCCATGGACACGGCACGTCGAAAACTCCGCTCGCTGCGTCGGACGTTTCGGCGGTGGCGGCTGCGGTGGCGGCCAGCGGATGTCCTGGAGGCGTAGGTGAAAGCGGTTTCGCATCGGCTATGGCAGCTCGAGCACTGAGGAGAGAACGAGCTCAACTCGATCGCACTCGATCTAGCGCTCACAAAGCACTTCGTGGACTCAGATTCATCAGCACCAAGACCAATACCAATGGCGTTGACGGTTGGAACCAAGTCCAAACCAATTTCAACGATCTCGCCAAAGACGGCTTTCTCTACCGCGCCGATTTCGCACAATGCATAGGTGTTCAATCAAAAACTCAATAAACTCATTCCGTAACCGTTTTTTGCAACAACTTTTTTTATCTTTACATTTTTATGTTATTTATTTATTTATTTTT